>CM034154.1:462693083-463948270 GCA_019776745.2 Taxus chinensis | reverse complement strand
CTCCCAAACATGCAAATCTATTTCCAAAACTTCCTTCAAAAACCAGATCTCCCACAAGAAAATGCACCCCAAGGAAGAATGCAAAAAGGTTCAACAACCCAAAACAAGAAGAGAGTTTGAATTAAATAGAAGAGGGAGAGAAGATGATGATGTGGATCCATGTAGGATGCCACATCACACATCCTCCAATTCAAACACAAAAGACAAAATTCCATTCTCCCAAGCACAATAAATGAAATGATAAATTAACTTACACACTCCAAAAGAGCCCACACCTCAAGGGACAGCTATTTAATAAAATGTAAGAGAGTGCAATCCAAAACAAGCAACATGATGAATAAAATGCATTTAAAAGTCACAAATCACATCTTCATCCATAAGTATGGTTGGTATATTAAATTTAGAGGGATGGGACAAGTTTTACTCGTCCCACAAGTCTTCAAAAATAGCTCTCAAGGTCAAATTCGAATTTCCATGGAGGTGTAGTATTTCATACTCCAAATCTGACTTACACAAGCTCTAACAAAATTAAATACAACAGCCGTCAACTCTTATAATTACTTCTCATATCTTAATTTGATTTATTAAAAGTTTAACTATATGATTCCCACATTAATTCATCACAATTTTAATTAATTTAAAGGAAATGAACACATTACTTAATAAAATACATACAACAATAATAAAAGGAAACACATTAAAAAAATACACAAACCCACGGTCACATGTAAAGGTAATCCCCCCATGGGAATCCCTAACAAAATACAACACACACACAAAACAAGTTTCCATGGTGACCGTGATGAATTCACCCAAAATTCCATTTTGGTTGGTCTCTGATCCCCCGATGTTTTGTTGTAATATTTTTAAACCTGTAAAATACAAATACCTCCTTCGGCCTCGTGGCCATATCAGAATGTCCAAAATGAATATATAGTATAATCACGAAATTATCTATACATATGAATCACAACATTCATTAAGGTAATCAATGAAATCATTTACAATTTATATCCACAACTATGTCATCATCAAATAATTTTCAATTTCTAGGTTTATTCATAATCTCCAAAATCAAAAGTCTGAATAACTTTCATTAAACATTCATGTCAATAGTATATCATCATCCACATATGAGTGTCTCTAATAATCACCATGCATTATATATAATCGGATTCAACAATAATCTAGGATCTGACATCTAACACCATACTAAATCAAACTATTAAAATATCTATCATAGTCTACAGTATCATGATCAGTAATAAAAGGCGCCAAATGAAAGTGGGCACTACATCCCCCTCCTCTTAGACTCGACTTCCTCCTGGAAGTCACAAGAACCGATGTGGGAACAATGCAGTAGAGAAAGGATCATGCCCTTTTTGGAATTTCTTTGCTTCAACGAGTGTGGGTCTACAGAACTCAAGTTTGGTCCAATATAATTCAGCAGAAGAAGGAAGATTGCAAGGGATGAGTTCTAAACTTTCAGCATGCACAGCTATGAACATAAGAATTTGAGTAACTTTACGCTATCAATAAGATACCACACATAACAATATAACAAGAAGAGTTCCCAAAAGATCATCAAGAGTAACCACCAAGGAAGGGAATTATAGGAAAATTTTCCATAAACTTGAGATGACCACACAGTTCCCCACTGATACACATACCACACTAATAAAAGTTAAGGTTTCTACATGTTTAAGCCATGATTTCAAGGTTCGTTTTCCATACAAGGCTAGCAAAACCAACTATGACCAATTTTGCATGAGAAACAAGTCTACACAAGGTCCCACAAATTGAGATCACACAAGATGAGGTTAATCAACAAGGACACCTAAATCAACAAAACATTTACAATCAAGGAACTATTCAAGGAAAGAACTTCTATAACTCGAGAGGGCACAATTAACTTTTCATGGTAATACAAGAGAAGTCAAGACCGTAAGGTTTTCCTATAGTCATATTTTTACACTTTTGTTTTAAGAATCAAGCACACCAAACAACCAAATCAAAAAAAAAAAAAGTCATCCATAGCAAAATAAATAGATATATATATATCCCCTAGCAACTAACATATCAATACAAGTTCCATACCATATAGCACAATGGGATTTATTTATATTATTTCCTACTCAAGCTTGGAATAACCATAAAGAGAGCACAAGGAACACCAAGGACCACTCAAGGTTGCTAGGGAGAAAAGCAAGTAACAAGGGGTCCAATCAAATCCAAAGATGAATAATATCATCTTGCACTTTCCATCCTAATGGGAAGAAGGGCTTCAACAACAAGGTGACCCAAGAAAATATGAAGAAAAGAAGACTTCCCCAAGTTATTCTATATCCTTAACATATGTTTCCTTAAAATTACAATACTTATGTCTCCAAGGACAAGATAATACTTAGGTCGTAAAGTGTGGAGATGAATGTGCCTATGTTATTAGAGTGATGTATGATAATGTAAATATGAGAAATATGCTTATGCTAATGTGACGTGGATGTGTTATGCATATGTTGTGTTAATGGATTATACTACTAGGTTGAGGGGGGGGTGTTTAGATGGTATGCCCCCCAAGTGTGTGTGAATGAATGAACTATCCAATGATAGTGAAGGATGAATGTCCTCCATCTGATGCATGTGGTACCAAAAGTGTATGACCCTGCTTTAATAGTGGTGGTATATGAGATGGACATTGCACTAGTGAATGAAATATATGTGCATGAAATGGATGGATATATGATGAAGTTTGTGGCAAAAAAATGTGTTAGTGATGGCAATCTACATGATTCTAAGTGCAAAGGTGATGGATACCCACGTGGAATAAACCAAGGTAGTGATCTACATCGTGATGCAGTAACTATCCTAGGAATGGGCCTATACCTATGTGTAGGACTAACGGAGCAGTGAGGTCATGTAGAGAACACGTGAGTAGGTGAACTAGGAGTAGATTGTGCTTTGAGTAACATAGAGTGTGATGTGTTAAACAATGTAGGTGGTGTGCTAACTGATGTATGAGGAGATGATGACCATGGAGTTGAGGGAGGAACACCGTCAATAGAGATAACTTGAATGTTTTGAATGAATTTAAGCTGCAAATGATTCATAGAGATAATAGATTGAGACCGTCAAATCCAATTGAGACCAAGAAGCATGTTACACCCGTAAACTAGTGTTTCTAACAAGGAAAGGCACAAGTATAGTAAGAGAACCAATCATAACATGTAATTGGATGACACCAAAGGGTTTGTTCATAGGGTATTCAATTTGTGATAGAGGGTAACCAATAGCCTTGAGGAGTGGAATGGAACATGCACTAATGGGCCATGATGGGTCAACCTTAGTATTAATGATGGAGGTTGAGCCAATAGATGCACTAATATGTAAATTATTAGATGTGAAATTCACATGATAATTGTGGTTAGAGAAAGATATGATCAGTGGCGAAGCATCAGTACGTGCAACTAAGAAATCAAGAGCCCCTGACTATAGGAGGAGGCACTACGTGATATACATGATTATTTGATGATTCATTTGTTTTTTTATTATGCTTGGGCAAATGGTTATTAAATATTTTGATCTTATGATTCTCATTGATAGCTGGAGATTGTGTAGATTCTCGAAAGCTCAATTTGACCATCGTCAATCAAAATTTGAATTAGAAATCGTATTTGAAAGCAATGATCAGTGGAATGTCCTATGCACGTTGATGATAGTCACAATGGGAATTTTAATCAAAGTTACACCCTTTTGGTGGAGATGGATCAACTTGCTAGAGGGGAAGGTAATGTAATAAGGTTACTATCAACCATTTGTGGTAGACAAAATTTGCATGCGAGGGATGTTAAACCTGGAAAATATACACCTAAATGGTTGTGATTGCAGTTACTTAATGGTAGAGACTACGTTGACGGTAACCTTTGTATCATAGGATTTAGTTGCAGATGGCTGTGAATGTTAAATTACCTTGAAATCATGCAAATGATGATGCTTGCTCTTGATACTTAAGCTTTCCCTATAGCTAAGAGCTTGGTTTCAAGCAGCTTAAGAGTATGAAAAAGTTAATCAAACAAAGGAGAGGATCTCGAAAATAACACTCTCCTGGAGAGGTGGAAAGAGACTTTGAATGAACATAGCTTGGATGCTCGGAATCCGCAAGTATATTGGACATCTTAGTTAAGTTATTTTTATAACGCAAGACATGATCTGACAGGTGTTCATCATACCCATGTTTAAGTTGTGTAAATTGATCATATGATATCTTAGAGCCAATGTTAATGGAGAAATGAGTGAGGAAAGTATCAGCCTAATGCGTGAAATAGACTACTGAATGAACATGGAGGTCATAAAACCAACGCATCGCATAATATTGACAAACTACAAGGAAAAATCTTAGCGAGTGTAGTGTGATCATCTGTACATAGTCAAGACATGCTACATGGAATTCTCAGGATATTCTCTTGTGGGTCACCATGACCTTTTAAAATGGGTAATTTAGGAGAGATTAAATTAGGTGGAAATGAATAAGCAGATATAGCTGGTGTGAAAGGGGTATGCAACAATGAAGTAGAATCTAAACATGGGGGATGCACGAGAAGTAGCAAATTGGAGCTAGAGAATTTGATTTTCTAAATCCTGATATAAAGATGTTAAATCATGGGTGTTCGAGGAAGATCCAAGTTCCATATTAGGTGTGCCATGGTGAGTAATGGGAGATGTAGTTGTAAAAGTAGGAGCAGAAACATAAGTGGGCAGAGTGGAGATCATGTGAGCTGAAGAATGAGCAAACACCGAGGTTTAAGCTTCACAAGTTTTCTTAGTGGAGATTAGAGTATGCAAGACATGAGGGAGATGAGTATGATTTTTGTGTAAAATGCTTGTCAAAAGTCAGTAATAATGTTGACTTGATCTTGGTCAACATTGGTGTCTTCGTCAGTAGGACTTCTCACTATCAAATGCTTTTATTTCATGGAGAGGGACATCTGTGTGAATTATCCAAAGGATTATCAGTAATAGCTACAGAAGTAGGGATATCATCCATTGGTTTAGAAACCCTACAAGTGAATGAAGGAATCTCACAATATTGAAAAGACCCAAAACGGACCACTACGAGTGATGGGCATATGAAGAAAAGGCCCAAGGAGAAAAGGGTATTCAAAGTTCAGGTTCAGCAAAATGATTAACTAAAATATGGAATAATGGTAGTTAATCTAAACTAGGGAACATACATTAAATAACACTAAATAAAAGCGGTAAATAAATATAGAAAGTGACCCAAGAAACTAGGCTAAATGAAAATATGAAACCCTAATATACATAAGAAGGGTTGGAAGGAGTCTCAGCTTATTTGGTGAACTGATGTTGAGACTATGTCGCGAGCTAGATGACCTAGTAGAAATAGGAGGAACATGACTATGTCATAACCGTGGTCTGAAAACTATGCAGATCTGGGAAATTTGAGTGCAGACAAGAGTGCCCACATGGGAGAGGATCAGGGACGCATGTGGGCATGAGAGTCTATGTTCCCAGGTTGGGCTCTGTTGTCTATACAGGAGGTCCTCAGAACCTGACTTGTATGGTCAGGTTGAACGGGTGATCTACATAGCCTTCGCTTTCTGGTCACACTAACATTTTGCTACTTGGTTACTCGATGTCCACTGATAGATCAATGAATGAATGAAGAGACCTACAAAACCTCAAAACTAAGCTTCAAAAACCCTAAGAAAATAAATATTCGTATGAAGGGGTTGGATTGTCCTTAGCTGCCACAATGATGGACTTACTAACTAAGCATTGCATTACATCTCAAACCCAATGTAGTTCTATGTGAAATTACGTGTGTAATCATTCCCTAGGTGTTCTTGTGTCAGTCGCACTTTGTTAAAGTAGCGAGCAATAACTATGTGTAGAAAATATAATAGAATGGTGGATGCAAAAGAATAAACTTTCCTCCTATGTTTGTGTGATGCAGATGAACCAGCCTTGTGCCTTGTGATGGAGCTAGATGGATGCAAATGAACTCTAGATGCCTTGGATGGATGCAACCTCTAGGTGATGATAATAGTTTTTAGTGACTAGTGCTTGGTCTCTCATTATGGTCTTCATAAATTTATATTTATATGGTTCTCTTGTTCTAATTTCGCAATTAACCCCGAAGAGGTTGACCATAAGAAATATGAAATGTTCAAATGGCTAGAAAGTGCCTAAAAAGTGGCGGGAAGGTGTGATGTGCAAAAATGTGATGCTAGAAAGATGAGTCGTAAATGTGCAGAGTGTGAAATGTGTCATGTGTATGATGTGAGATTCATGGATATAGTATTCCCTCAACATTCAAGTGTGAACCGTAGCACGAGAAGGCATCATAGGGTAATGACGATACAAGTTGTGTGTATAAAGACGTGTAATATGTGTGTGAAATACTAGATGCAAAGCATGAAACGTCATAGTAAAAATGTGAGACACCTGATAATGCTAGAAGGGGGAGAATAAGCATGAAGCCCCCCAAGTGTATGATGATGTGAATGTTCAAGTAACATCATATAAGAGATCGTCATTGTCATGGTCAAAGCCAAATGGAGATGCATCAAAGACCTGGTAAGCAATAGTATGTGGTTGATCATATAAGGATCCATTCCAGCGTAAATTATACATGCCCATTGCATATTCTTCAATAGTGAAAGGTGGTAGTGGAAAACCATGTGCATACCAGCGAGTAAGATTTTTTGAATAACCTAGAAATGAATCATTGCAAATATAAACACGGCTGAAAGGCATGGAGAATTAAATGTCAATATGCTCAGGATCCATAGTGTCGTCAATGTAGTCAAGCCAAGACTGCCCAAGAGTAAGTGGAGAAGTGCGTGCAACAAAAACCGATAGATGGAAGATGTGGTGGCCATAAATAGCAGTAATGTGAACATATCCATGATATAAATGAGAAAAATGAGATGGAGGGAGAAGATCATCCAGTGTGAATCCTAGCTGAGCCAAGCCATCACATGTGCAAATAGTTTCAAAGCAAGTGTGATCAAATGTAATGCGATGCGAATAAAATTTATTCATGAAAAGAGTGCATGTGAAAGGAGGAAATGTAGATGCAGGATCCTCATGAGAAGATGAGAAAGGTGGTATGACGTCCAATGTATGAACAGACCCCCGATAAAGTACCATAGCATTAGTAGGAGGAAGTGGCGTTAAAGAGGATGGAATGGCATCTAAGACACAAATAGTTCCTTTGAGTGGAGGAAAGTTGTCAGAGTAGTTTGTGGGTTTTTTATCATCAATATGATGCAGAATAGTAGCAGAAGTTAGAGTAGGTAACACAGTAGTCAAATCTAGGTGACAATATTTGAATGGGTGATAATCAGCGGCTATGGTATATTCAAAGACCTCATGTAATAATTTAACACACTGGTGAACTGTAGAAGGCACTCCCTGCATAGCGTGAAGCCATGGCCTACCAACTAAGAAAATGTATTGAACTGGGAAATCAATAACAAAAAATACCACATGAATAGTGTTTAGCCCAACTATGAGCGGCAAGGTGATAGTGTCTATACATGGACGCATAGAAGAATCATAAACAGAGAGGATGTTAGGTTAACCAAAGAAGAGGGAAGACCGAGGTCATAGAGGAGTCATAAAGTACAAAGATTCATCTCATATCCATTATCGATGATAGTTTACTTGATACCCCAGTTATGAATATGAGTCGGTATATATAGTGGAGGATCATTGTCATAAACAGAAAGATTGGCAGCTATATCAGGTGGAAAAGTAAGTTGTTGAAAAAATGCATCTACAAATGTTTGATAAACTATGCCCAAATGAGTAGTATAAGGAATGCGAGTATTAGCCAAGAGCAAAATGATTTTAGCTCTACATTCAATATTAGATAGCAAGAAATCATGAACAAAAATATCCATGATGAGGGGACGCCACGAAAAATGAAATAAGTGATGAAATGAAGACCCAAGAGCGTTCAAATAAGATGGGTTCACCAAATGATTTAACAAATATTGGAATTTATAAAACTCTAGATATTTCAGAGTCACAAGTAGTAGATAAAACACTAAAGTACAGATCTGGCCCAAGCAATAAGCTAAATGAATTTGATACCCTAAGTGCAAGAGAGGGAATATAATACTTAGCTAATTTCACAATCAATCTTGAAGTGTGTTGGACTGGAAGACTAATGAACATGAGGAAATTGTCGCAACCATGCTCATAAAATTGTACAACTGTCAGATATGCCTAGACAAGGGCGCTTGAATTAGGTCAAGGGTGCCTGGGCGCTAGAGATTGCTTCTGGACGCCCATGACTGTGAAAGACCTCAGAAACTGATTTTTCTTGTGGTATACCAAGGGTGCTAACCTTCTTTGTTTTTCGCATGTATTTCGTTACTTGATCACAGAGTTTTCCTGTAACCTGCAAAACAAATGATCTCCTGGAAAACCCCAAAACACATCAAATTTTAAAAAGAAAAAAATGCAAATGGGGAGTCAGGCTGACCTTGGCAATCACCCAACCAAGTGAGCTAACAATTGAGCATTGCACTACATTTCAGACTCCATATAGTTCTCGTGTGTGTGTGTGTAAGAATATTTCCCTAGGTGGCTCTTATGCAAGATGCACTTGAATAGTGAGCAATAGCTAGATGTAGCAATGTAAGTAGATGTGTTGATAACAAAATGAACTTCCCCTCGTATGTGTGTATGCAGAAAACGCAGTACCTTGTCCCTTGAATTAATTTATATGGATGTTTTGATGCGCTTTAAATTTCATTGGATGCAACCTTAGGTGATGGTAAAAGATGCTTAGAGCTTGGTCCTTTATTATAGTCACAAAGCTTTATATTTATATGATTCCCTCGGTTAAATTTCGCAATTAACTGGAAGGTTGACCCATAATAAAAAAAAGATGCCCAAAAGATTAAAAAAATCCAAAAGAACCAAGTAAGATACAAAGAGGTCGTGGGCACCCAAAGGGGACAAGGGCGCTTGGGTACAGGCATCCTGGTTGGGCGCTGGTGTCCAGAGTCAAGAAAGATAAAGTAGTAAAGTATCAACTGGGGTGTAAGGTGTAAGAAGCCAGAAAGAAGACATGAAACATAGACAAAAGGTCAAAGATAGTTGTCAATTGCTAGTTTTCTCACTTAGGAATCATATGAATAGTAATATGTGACTAGGACCTAGAAATGTACCCAAAGTGTGTGATTTAGTGTCTACGCGTTCACTTAGTATCTTGAGGTAAATTCAGGACATTTATAAATTGTTACATGATGCATGGTGCTTGATATACTATTTATCAGTCCCACCAAGGCTTCTGTGGGCATCTACCTTTGCTACTCTCACACTACAACACATCACATGTCCTATTGTTTCACTATTTACTACTTCTTAGCACCTATCACTTCCTTTTCGGTGATCTATACAAGCTTTTACATGCTACTTATCTTTCTAATAGAATAACGGGTGCTTCATGTGTAGCATTTGCCTTGTGTGATCAATACAACCAATCTATCACATATTTTTTGTTATTGTTTATGGGTTATGCCTTATGTCTTGCTTGATCATTGTTTTCTTATGACCTCTTCATCCCTGATTGTCTTGTGACATTGTGAGCGATTTTCCACGTATGAAACCTGATTTTTGTAGTCCATCTTGTCTTCCTAGTTACTTCTTGCATTGCCTTTTATTGTATGTTAGCTTCTTTTCACTAATGTTTGTTTCTATCCTACTTTGTTTGCATGTGCCTTGGTTTTACCATGCACATCTCCTAGCCCCTACAGGTATTTAGTATATGATATCCATATCATCTTTTCATCTTCTTTGATCCGCATTCTCATACAATCGTCACATGCACCCCAAACGAGGGGGCATCTATTGGGTGAACAAATCACTCTTACAGCAGCTTAGAGCTACATAACAGCACAACATAGTACAGTATAGAATTGACATGGGAACTCAGTTACAAAGTGGTCTAGAATCAGACTTGGATCACAAACACAAAGCAGCAACTAGCGCCCAATAACAAATAATAGCGGTGGGCACTTGTGTCCACCCCTAAGCGTTTGTGTCCTGGAGGCAAAAAAATTCAATTTCTCAGTTCAACACAATCTCCAGCAGTTTACAATACAGTTCTCTAGTAGCAAGCACTTGCCTCCAGTTATAGAATGTATTAATCAGTTACAATAGGAACAACTTGTTACAAATCAGGGACATACCGTCTGCAATGGTGTTTATTAGGAAGCATCATGGAATGAGAGCAAAACCAGAGCTCTCTCCCTAACACACTTCTCTTAACGTGAGATCACCAAAAAAACTCACTCTTGACGTGAAGTCGCCCAAAAACCTCACCATCAGCAAGGCATCCAAATCCACCAACATCTCCAAAGCAAAACATGACAATTTTCTATCTCATACTCTCTTACACATTAGGTGCACTCTTTCCTATACACACTTTCTACTTAAACATACATTACTTTGATTTGTCATCTACACAACTTTTACTACTTTCTTTCTCTTCTTTTGCAAGTCCATCTATATATGCAACAAGAAGCACCTCACATCAACAAGCACAAGCTCCAACAGCACACTACTACACATACGCTTCACCCCTAGGGTCTACTTCCCCCTCCTAGTTTCCACGTTTCACATTACGATCACTTCACGCTTCACTTGTCCACTAGGCACACTATCGACTACACTCTTCTCTACGGGATTACAAGGTACTCATCTTCTATCTACTTTATGTTATTGAGTATTCACTCAACAACATAAAATGGGGGAAAATGTAGACCCAAAATCTATACACTTTGGTACATTTCTAGGTCCTAAAACATATTAATGTATACATGATTCCTAAGCAAGAAAACTAGTGGTTGACAACTTTTTTTGGGTTTTTTTATCTATCTCTTCCACTTTTATTGGCCTTGCATATCTTACAACTCTAACTAGAACTTTACTGATTTATCTTTTATGGCCTCAGACAATAGTGCCAAGTTAAGACATAAGCACCCAGGTGCTCTTGTCCCTCTTGGGCACTTCTAACCTTCTTTATCTTCTTCTTATTCTTTTGGGTCTCTTTACTTCTTAGTCACCTTTTAAAACTTTGGGTCAGCCTTTCAACTATCAATTGTAAAATTCAAACAACGGAATCATATATATACTTAGTTATTGCTCTCAAATAAGGGGCCAAGCACTAAGTATTATCTACTATCACCTAAGCTTGCATCCAAAGGCACAAGAGCATTAAAAAGCATCCATATAACACATCCATACAAGGGACAAGGGTTACATCACTTTGCATACACAACATAAGAGGGGAAGTTCATTCTCTTTCATCTCACACATTTGCATACTTGAAGCATTCTAGATCCAGCCCACTATCATAGTACAACTTGCACAATGGCAACCTAGGGCATCATTACACATACATACACACAAAAATACATGGAGTCAGAGATGTAATGCAGCGCTCTATCGCAAAATCACTCTTTGGGTGACCGTCGAAGTCAGTCTAACTCCCCATTCTGCATCTTCTTTATTAGGTTTGATGAGGTTAGTGGGCATGTGCAACTAGTTATCTATTTTGAGCAGGAGGATCAAGATTTTCAAAAACCAAATGAGTGGGAACTGTTGCAAGACACAAGGGACCCTCAGATCGAGGAGTGACAGGTAGGGGACCCATGTTTGGTACAAGAAGGAGGTAAGTTTTCTTTTTCCCCCTTCTTGGGTTGATAAGATTTTGGGCTGTAGAATGGAAGTTGTGAATCAACCTTTGGATTCAAACATTATTTTTGAGAAAAAAATATGGGCTTTTAAGTATTGTTATCCCTAATGGATTAGCAGAAAAAGCTAGATCTAGGATGGAATATGCTTTGGTAGGGAAATTTTATGGTTCAAGACCTAATGTGTAATGGTTTCGGGAATGGACGAAACGAAAATGGAACCCGAAGGGATCAATGGAAATTGCTTCCTATGTGAATGGGTTTTTTATTATAAATCTTTCAAACTCAGAGGATTGCAAAAACATATTGGTTGGTGGGCCTTGGTTTATGGGTAGATCAAGTCTTTTGATTCAAAAATGGAACCCAGGGTTTGATCCGTTTAAGGAGAAACCAGATGAGTTTCCTGTACGGGTTAAACTTCCTAGTTTACCAATGGAGTTTTGGGAAGAAGAAATCTTAACAGCTATTGCAAATGCTATAGGGTCTTTGGTGGTGTTTGATCTGGTTACTAGGGCTAGAACGAGGTTAATGTATGACCAATTTTGTGTTACTATTCCTGTGGGTAATGAGTTGAGAAAGGAAATACAACTCAAATCAAAGTTTGGTGAATGGATCCAGAAGATAGAGTATGAATCTTCTCCTTTGTTCTGCCAGACATGTAGATGGATGGGTCATGAACAGAGGTAGTGTAAGGAGGGTAAGAAAGGTAAACATATTTGGGACATGAAAGATAAGGGACCTCTTCGTGAAGAAGGAAATAGTTTGTTACCTTTAAACAATGTGTCTTTAAATAAGTTCCATTTTCTACAAGTAGAGGAGTTGGATGAAGATGTCGAACAAGAAAATATGAATCTAAAAATGGATTCTCTGGTCAAACAGGGTAATGTTTTGGATGGTGTGGTTCAAGAGGTAGAAGGATCTGGGTCTCAAAACCAAAAGGAAGATTTAAATGAGGAAGGTTTGGGTTTTGGGGATCAACAACCTAGGTCGGAGGGCCTTGATCTGCTTTTATTGGTTAAGTCTACACAGAAAGATTCCTTTTTAAAGGAAGAACAAGCTTTGTCTCAGTGGGATAGGATTAAGGAGGGGCTGGAAGAAAAAAGGATAAATACGAGAAGTGCTCAGAAGCAAGATAAAGTTAAAGCAGATTGTGGAAAAATCCCTGCAAGGAAAGGAAATACGACAAATAGGGATAAGAGGGAGAAAACAACTAGCTAAAGAAATAGATTCAGGAAGACAACGCTCCATTGAGAAGAGTATTTCACCAAATAAATTAAGATGAAGGTTATTTCCTGGAATATAAGGGGTCTAAATAATCCTAATAAATAGAATATTTTATCCTCTTTCAGAAAAAGGAATAAGCTTGATGTTCTTCTGATTCAAGAAACTAAGATGTCTAAAGAAAAAATGAGTGAGGTAAAGAATAAAGTTTGGTTTAGATCTGAGCTTCAGAGTGTCTCTTCAGTGGGTGATTATGGGGGATTGGGAATCTTATGAAATTAGAAAGATAGAGAAGGAAGTTTGATTTTTGAGTCTTAGTATTAGGTGGCTATCTTATTTAGAGAAAAACAAGATGGGACTAAGTGGATTTTCTCTAATATTTATGCTCCCAACTCTTTGGTAGAAAGAAGGAAACTTTGGTTTGATATTTGTTAGTTTTGCGGGTAGTTTAAAGAGAAAAACTGGTTAATAGGGGGGATTTTAATACCCCATTGTGTATGGAAGATAAAAAAGGAGGTTTAGGTGCCTACAGTGATAGTATGGGGGATTTTTCTGACTTCATTGCTGACTGTAGCTTGGTTGATATTGAGTTGAAAGGGTATCCTTTTACTTGGTCGAATAGGAGATTAGGGGACAATTTGATTCAAATAAAATTGGACAGGTTCCTCATAAATCCTTCTTGGTTACAAGATCTGAATGCATCTTTGGTGGCTTTACCTAGAATTGGGTCTGATCATAGTCCCATTAGCCTTCAAACTGGTTTAAGTAAAGGGGTAAGTGGAAGGCCTTTTCGGTTCTTTAAAATGTGGTTGCAACATCCTAGTATAGAGGAGGAGATCAGGTCGAGTTGGAAAATTGTTGTCAAAGGTAAACCTATGTTTAGGCTTGTGGAAAAATTAAAACATGTCAAAACAAGGTTGAAAGTTTGGAACAAAGAAACTTTTGGCAATATTTTTGCTCAAAAAATAGAGATTAGTGAAGTATTAAAGAAGGTGGAGGATGAGATTGTTAACAAAGGTCTGAATAAAGAGTTGAGAGATAAGGAGAAATCCCTTTTGACAGAATACCATAACTTAGAAGCTAAAGAGGAGGCTTATTGGAAACAAAATTCTCAGGTGTTGTGGCTAAAGGAGGGTGATAGGAACATGAAGTTTTTTCATCTTATAACTTCATTGCATAAGAGTAGTAATACTATCCGGGAAATCGAAGATGAAAGAGGAGTTAAGTTAAGTGATCAGGGTGATATTTCACAGGAATTTGTTAATTTTTTTTCTCAGTTGCTAGCTGTTGGTAGGGAACCTGAGTTGGGTAAGGAAAGAGACATTGCAAATCTCTTTCAAACTATTATTTCTCATCAGGATAATATTGAATTGATTAAAATCCCTTCTGCTGAGGAAATATCAACTGTTGTTTTTGAGTTGGAAGGGGATAAATCTCCTGGTCCTGATGGCTTCCCTATATTGTTTTTTCAAACTTTCTGGGAAATTGTTCATAAGGATGTGGAAGAGGCTATTCAAGATTTTTTCAAGAATGGTAAGCTTCTGAAGGAAGTGAATAGTACCTTCATAGCTCTTGTTCCTAAGGTATCAGGGGCTGAAAAAGTGTCTGATTTTAGACCAATAAGTCTGTGTAATACGGTCTATAAGATAATAACTAAGATCATCTCTTTAAGAATTAAAGGTTTTTTGGAACACTTTATTTTTGAAAATCAAGGAGCTTTTGTGGAAGGAAAACATTTTTTGGATAGTGTGATAACTATTCATGAAGTTGTTCATTTGGTGGAAGTTTCAAAAAGGGCTGCCATGATGCTTAAAATTGATATGAATAAAGCTTATGATAGAGTATCTTGGAGATTTCTTAAAATAATTCTTGGGAAGTTGGGTTTCCATACTCATTTTATTAACCTAATAATGGAATGCATCTCTACTCCAAAATACTCAATTCTGGTTAATGGGAAATTTGAAGGTTTTTTCTCATCCGGTAGAGGATTGAGGCAAGGTGATCCACTCTCTCCTTTTCTTTATATCATTGTGGCTGAGACTTTGGGCAGACTTTGTGCTGACTACAAATTGAAAAATAAATTGCATGGGTTAGTTATTTCTAATGGTCTAGATCCTATAGCACTGCAGTAATTCATGGATGATACTTTCCTTCTGGGTAAGGCAATGCAAGCGGAAGCTTTGGGTTTTAAGGAGGTCTTGTAGGATTTTGAGGAGGTTACAGGTCAGCTCATTAATTTAAGGAAAAGCTTTATTCTCTTTTTTAATGTGGATGTTGAAATTCAAAATAGAATAGTGGTGGTTTTGGAGTGTCCTATCCAGGTGTTTCCATGCTTCTATCTTGGAATGCCCTTGTTTAAGGGAAGGATGCAGTTGGAAAGTTGGAACCCCCTGATTTCCAGGTTTCAAAAAAAGTTGGCAACTTGGAAAGGAACTCTGTTATCTTAGGCAGGAAAACTTCAATTGCTTCAGAGCTGCCTTCAGAGTATGGTGGTGTATCTAATGTCCCTATTCAAAATGCCGGCTAAAATTAGACAAATTATAACTCAGATTCAGTGAAGGTTCTTATGGTTGGGAATGGAATCTAAAGACAGACTTCCCTTGGTGGCCTGGGAAAAAGTCACCCTTCCAAAGTATGCTGGTGGGTTGGGTTTGAAAGATATTAAAAGTATGAACTTAGCCCTTATGGCTAAAATTGGTTGGCGCTTGGAGCATGAAGATGGATTATGGGTTAGAATTTTAAAAGCCAAGTATTTATATTTTGATCAAGCCACTTTTGTTTCAAATGGTGCTCTTCCGGATGGTTCCTTTTTCTGGAATGGTTTGGGAAAATGTAGGGATATTTTGTTGAAAGGTAGTAAATGGTTAATTGGAAATGGTACTAAAATTAGGTTTTGGGAAGATTGGTGGTTACTTGAGGATCCCTTAGTCAATCATGTGCTTTGGAGAGAGATGGCGGCTTATTTTTAGCTGACTGTGGGAACCTTGATTAGAGATTATTGGGAGAGATTTGATTGGGGTTGGGCTTGGAAACATTTGGAGTGGGAAGGTGAGAATAGAGATTATCAGGAAAGTATTAGGATTCTGAATACTAATCTGATTGGGTTACATATACCTGTGGTTCAGAAAGAGGATGAGTTGGTATGGTCTTTGACTAAGGATGGTAAGTATTCTATTAAAACAGGGTATGGAATAGCAAGAGATTGTCCCCCTTCTCAACCTTTTTGGAAAAATATTTGGGATAAGAATCTCATTCCGAAGGTGAATTTGTTTTTGTGGCATGTTATTCAGAATAAAATTTTAACCATTGATAACTTACAGAGGAAAGGTATGATGATCCCTAACTGGTGTGTTTTGTGCAAAAATGATAGTGAATCGGTTCAACATCTTTTTCTTCACTAACCCTTTTCCTATAGGGTTATGTCTCATGTTATGAAAGTCTTTCAGATTTTTTGGATCTTTCCAGAGACTTTTGCTAACTGGTATGAGCAATGAATAAGTCCTTTTGTTTCTCTAAATCTCTCAAAAGCTTGGAGTTTTTTGGTGCCTCATTTTTTATGGGGAATTTGGCTTGAAAGGAACAGTCAAATTTTTAGGGATAAACAAAAAATATCTCTGAGGGTGGGGAGTGGTATATTAGGAGCTTTGAGAAACAATCTCTCTATTGTGAAGATTAAAGAGAAAAGTGGGTTTCCTCATCATGAGCAGGAGATTATTCAAGGTTTAGGAATTATTGTAAAGAAAGCTTCTCTGGTGAAGGAGGTGGGTAGAAGAAGTGCTAAATGGGCTAGGCCAACTGAAGGATGGATGAAATTAAATTTTGATGGAGCTGCTAAAGGGAGTACTGGGTTAGCGAAGTTGGGGGTATTTTTAGGAATAATGTGGGTTATCTAGTTTTAGCTTTCATTGAACCTATTGGAAGTAAGTCAAATAACTATGTTGAAGTTTATGCCCTTTTGATAGGGTTGCAATGGGCTATCTCTATGCAAATTAAGAAAATTCAGGTGGAGGGGGATTCTTTATACATTATAAATGTGATGAAGGGCCTAGCTAAACATCATATAAATATAGACTCTATTATAAGGGATGCAAAGTCCATGGTTATTAATTTTGATGTTATTCTTTTTAAACATGTGTTTCGGGAAGCTAACATGTGTGTGGACACGTTGGCTAATTTTGGTGGTCAGATTCATAATGGAAGGTGGTGGTGGGATGAGGTGGAGCTGCCCCAAAGTAAAAAGGACGTGATTTATGCTGAAAGACAGATCTGAGTGTGGGAATAGGATTTGTGACATCTAGGTAATTATTTCACATTGGGTGAAACCAATTGATCAAATCATTATCTGGTTTATGTTGGGTTGGAGTGATTATTTAAAGTTGTGGATCAAGTTTTTTCATAGTTTTTTTCATATTTGGTTCAGTGGTCTGATAGTGATGGGTAGAGCTAGGGTTAGGGTGGAGCCTTCCTCGTCGACTATTTTGGAAAGGGACTCGTTTATTTGGGACCTTTTCAAACAGGGGGGTATTTCTTACTTTATTCAGAATATGAGAGGTGCTGATGAAATTATTTCACGGGATTTTGCTTTGGCATGGGATAATGGTTTGGTTTCTATGAGGGCGGTGAGTTTTCTGGTCTCTGAGGAGCTTATTGGTAGTGTGACCAAGATGGACTGTGGGGGAAGTAAAGTTTTCAAAGACAGGTCTCGGCTTCAAGAAGAAGTGCATGTTTTTCTGGAAAGTGATGAAAATATTTGTTTCATGGAGGACGGTATTGCTCGGAAATATCTTCCAGGGAGGTGGGCGGAAGTCTATTTTTACATCATGAAGTACATAACCTTGGATGGGAGGTATAGGAAGTTGCATTCGCAACACCTAATTCTCTTGAATCATTTTCAAAGAAATAAAAGGATGAGTATCCCCTTTTATTTGTTTAATTCATTGAGTTTGTCGGTTAAAAATTACAAAGAGGAGAAAACAAAGCTCCTTCTACATCAAGGGCTTATTCTATTGTTGGTTAAATAAGGTAAACCCATTTTACATCCTAGGGGGGCTAGTACCCATTTGGGGAATGATTGGGAAGATCATATTTCTCTTGCTGATCGAACTAGGTTGCTGAAAATGAAGGAGAGAGTGGCTAAGGAGTTGGATGCGGTGACAACCTTAAAAAACCTTGCTGGGGAAGTGGACGAGGAAGGCCAGGGGGAAAATAATACTATTTTTATTTTCCTTGCTAGTAATATGGAGGCCCTTGAGGACACGGTTACTCAAGTCAAGGCCCAGAACCAGAATCTGCTGTGGGGTCTGCAAAGAACAAATGCGGAGGTGAAATTTTTAGAGAATAGGGTTGAGACCCTTCAGGGTATGGTGGCGGGGGACAAGGGCAAAAAGAGGCAGATGGTTATCAGTTCCTTTGATGATGATGATTTTCATGAGGGTGACATTGGTCCTAGTTCGCGAACTAGGGCTAGGGGTGTTTAAGTACTTTTTGCTGATCTTATGCTGACCGGTCTTTTCTGCTGCTGGTTTTTTGTTTTCGTTAGGTTGTTTGTGGGTCAATGTTTTGTTGACTCCAAGTTTTTTTACTGGGATTTTTTTTATAGATACTTTTGTTTAATATGGAGCTTCATTGTAATATCCTTTTATAATGGGCCCTTGGAGCCTCTTTTCCAACTATTATCTATATGACCCATTTCTCAAGAGTCGTTTTTCAAGATCAAATGACTACAACACTTTAATATTGTCAGGCATTCCTTTAATGACCCAATTCTCAATAGTAACATAATCTTCAAACTATGAGACACAACAAAAAGTGGTGTAACAAAAAGAACTTCAAATACCTATTCTTGTGAGAGCCTTCTTAATCGCTTTAGGAGATTAGGAACCAAAACTATTTTTGATAAACATATGCCTAAACTATTCTTTGAATGTGCAAACCATGATCCAAAAGCAATATGAACAAGCTAACCTGAAAACAATTATTTAATCTTGTTGCTTACAACATCATTCGTGATGAAATCTAAACATAATTTCACCAAAAACAAATTCCCACAAGAGCCAAAAACCCTTTAAAGCATCATGCTTAGAAGAGATGAAAAGAAAAGAGAAAAGATAAAAGATTGTGTTTTTGGTGTGTGTCCTCAATTGAGTCTCAAAGCAAGTTCAACCAATAAGCCTTTCAAGATTTGCTACAACTTGATGAAAATTGGTAAAACTTGTTGCCTTTGAGCGTATATGTCTGAATTCAAACAAATTTCACAACATAAAACTTGGAAAATTTAGAAATTGGCCTCTATGACCAACAATACAAGTGAATGACTTTCACTAGTCTTCATTGAGTCATGTGACTATGTCACATGAGTCGTGTTGCCATGGTAGCATTGCAATACATGTCTACTCCATATATTCTAAACAGAGTTGGGTTTTCGTAAGAGCTTTAACCATTCTACAATTATTGACCCTCAAAGAAATGTAAAAGCTTTAGTTTATATCCACACTCCAAGATATTGAAAGAAAATGAAAACAATGGGTTTCACTTGAGAATCGCTTTTGAAACCACACCACATGACATTTTCCAGAAATGAAGATGGAGCACATCAGCATCAAAAGGAGATGTTTGTAACCTACAAATGAGTATACCTTTTTTATGTACAAGGCATTCATTCACATTGAAAATAGGTAGGAAAAACATAACCCATCCACAAGTGCAAAACATATTCTACCTAGACTAAACATCAATTATTGTTAAGATTTGAGTTTTTCATGCAAGTACAATGTCTTCTAGTTTTCTTTTCTATTGGAAGGGGGAGACATGAAAACCACACTATCACTAATTAGGAAGTGAATCCCCTAATAACATTTTGGAGGGCTCTAGTTAGGAAGAAAATCCCCTGATAATGTTTTGGAAGGCTGCTAACTTGTCAACAAAATCACATGTATTGTTAGAACATAAAATAAAAACAACTTGCTGCATTTTCTAATGACAACAAAGACAACTTAATAATAAAGGAGAATCTCGTTACCTAATATTGTTAAATCTTGTGGGGGACCTTACCAATTACTACACCAAGGCAAGGACTTCATATGTCAAAAATATGACTAACACACGTATTTTAGATAAATCTATGTAAAAGTCACCAAGGGATATCATTCTCGAGGTGTCTTATGTTGGCTTTAACAAATAAGTGGAATATGTGCCTCGAGCATGATAACCTCTCGACATCTTTTACATAGATTTATCTAAAATACGTATTCTAGTTATATGATTTACCTTATATTCTTCCTTATTTAGTGATTATAAGAAGTGAAGATGTCAATTTTTTGAAATTAATATTTTCACACAAATATATTTGAAAAATGTCAATAGATATCAATTTCAAGGCTCTTAATTTGGATTTTACACATCACATTGATTAACAATTTCATTTTATTCTTTTCATATTTCTCATGAATTGGTGATTTTAAAAAAACCTTAAACAAAAGGGCCCCAAATTCTACCGTATAACCAAGATATTACTATTCTTTGAATGCCTTCTTAAAGTCAAATAGTGAAAAAATAAAAGTAAACATCAAATTTATGGTCAAAAGTATCTTGTCATAGTCAAATAGAACGAATGAAAAATTTAAAATAAAAAATGAATGCAGAATAGCAAATACCCACCAACCCGAAGCTTTGAGAAGCAAAGCTCTAACACAAGTGAGTGCCACCAATCAATGCCTGTTGCAAGTAAATCACGAGAATTGAACCCACGACCTCGACCACCTAAAATGACAACCAACACCGAATGAGCCGACCCCAAGGGGCTTTTGGCAATGCATTTTACATTGGCAAAAATTGTTCATCTATGAATCTCAAATTCCATATTCCTGCCGTGTTTTAAATAAATACTTAACAAAATTCGTATTCAATACATTGATTCCATTTCCAAAGTTGCTTTTTGAACATATTTCATTTTGTCAGAGACTGCTAGTTTATTTACGAGTTATTAGGGTTTGATTTATCTCCTTATTTATTTTGTTTGTTCTTTACATTTAACCGTATTTTCAATTTTATATGTTTATTTTAAATATATTCATTACCAATCTTAAAATGTCAAATAAAACAACTAAATCAAACATTAGTCGATGGTCAAAAGGCTTTTGATATTTTGAATATCAAACGTCGGTCACCTGTCAAAATGGACATCAAATTTAATGTCAAGAATAAAAGTAAACCATGCATGCCATTACAGCCCTGGATGCCATTGTAGAACACCTATCAGCATAACTATCGGCATAATTACTGATATGTTAAAGAAATGGATTATATACCAGTTATATAACTGACAGAAATTCGTAGTAGAGTGAGCGAGATTTTTTGTCATTCTAAAGTAGCAAGTTTGCAGACCATCTTGACAATCGTAAATGAAATTTGGGCCAGATATGCTGTCATTACAAATTTTTATGACTTTTGTCTATATTTGACCAACTAACGACCATTTTATTTTACAGGCTTGTTGTAGGAAATTCAGAACCTACTCAGACATCCAATTACAAGAAAGCTCGTCAGTAGCTTATATGATAGATAAAGCATGGCCCCATATGTAGAACTTAGTTCAATCTATACAAACCTTTCAGTCCACACCAAGTTTGTTTCCAGTTATTACTTGAGCAACGGTGTAATCAGCTTGGTTACGAGGACAAGCATGCTCTTCTTCACATCCTGACCTCAAAATTATACATCTTCCAGTATTACAAAAACATAACATATGGTTTGCAGAGTTGGGAACAGATTCGAGTAGAAATTTATATCAAGGTGCTATTTCTCTATTAAAAGGTACATGCAGGGAAAACTCAGTCTCTTTGGATTGGTGCCAGGTATTACAGCAATACCTCGAAAGAAGCTTATGTGATTTATAGTGTAACATATTGATAAATGTTATGTGCAATTTTCCCAGACTAATTATTAGGCTTATCATATTAAAACCCTGTTCTCTGACATGGATCATTGTTCACCTCAGAAATTTCCACCATAAAAATTAATATTATAATTGGAGCCTGAATTTGTTCCTTAAAAGTTAAGACCGAGATGATAAAGAACTAGGGAAAGAAAAAAAACAATCGCACTATTTGTATATCCACATTTTCTATGCCAAAATTATGATCAGAAGGGGTTGAACACAATTGTTATTTTCTTTGATACAGATGAGGAATATATATAAGCTACAAGTACAATACATACCAAACATTTAGCCATCAGTTTGCAGAGCCAACCGACATTTCACCCAAGCAAACAAATTACTAAAATGATAAAGTTGAGACCGAGAGTAGATCTTCCACACATCGCTGGCAAGGTCTTCTAGTATATTAAGTAGGACCTGTTCGAAAAACATAAATTTTGTGAGAAAAAATGAGATTTGGTGGCTGAAAACAGACATTGAAATGGGATGAAAATAAAGAGAGAAAAAATGAGTTACTTACCAGCATACGCATTGAACATTTTGTGGGGCTACTTGACAAACTCGCCCAACAAATTTGCCGGATTTGACATTTTTTTTATTTTCCGAGATATTTTCCATGATTTAATGATTTTTTTTTTTTGACAAGTTCTAACAACTCGCATTGAAATGCATCACTGCTGCCCTTCTACAGGAAATTATAATAAAAATTAATGCAATTGAGAGGATTTTAGAAAGCTTTCACAATTCATAAACCATTTGTCTGATGATTCGTTGACTAATTGAATTTCTGAATAAATACAACTGTATAATGTTGAATACCGATACCAAACTAGAACAGGCCATTCATGCAACTCTACGGATGGAGCAATCCTTCAAATTATCATGTCATTTCTAAAGATGCATTTCAGCTAAGGGTGTGATTAAGTAGGCCATGGATAAATAGCCTTATATTATCGGGCATGCAGATGATCGAGATTTCAATTTGAAGTTGCCCATGTACCAGGTCTAGTTGATGCTATATGGTTCTTTTCATAATATAAAACAGGCTTCACTATGCAGCCAACATTGCAAATACCCTAAAATTGTACTGCTTTTGAAAATGAACGAGTTGTTAAATCCTGTGAGCAGGAAACATTTAACTCCAAAAAAAAGAAATGTGTTAGTAAAGAGCTCTTATATTTTTGGCAGGATGATGAAAAGAAAGTTCCAGATAACCCATCTGAAGGAAACATGTGATTCAATGAATATGTTATTCTACAACTTGAGTGTTAGAGAAGCGAGGATCTCTTCGTTTGGGGTAACCAGCTGGCTCTGGAGTTTGTGCCCTGAAATTGGCTTCTGCTGTTCTATAATTTGGGTCAGCTGCATTGGCTCTATATGAAATAGCCCCACCTGCGCCTCCATACCCAGCAGGCTGAGGTGAAGTATATCTAGAAGGAGACACATACCTTCTTGTTGAGCCTCTCAGGTCGCTATCCCTAAGCTCTCTCACCTCAGACCTTGCAACGTTCTCGTACCCACTTGATGAGCTGCCACTGCCAATGCTCCCTCCTCCTCCTCCTGCCATTGTGTTGAAAGGATCGTCAGACCCCCAAATCGCAAACGCCTCTCTTTTCTTCCCAAACAAGTGCCACGCACCGATCAAAAACACAACAAATACTAACACAGGGCTGCTCCACAGCATGGCATTGAATTCTGCCTTATACACGGGAAGGTTTGACCTGTACATCCCCACGTAACCATCGCCCAAGCCAAGCACAACAAGCCTGTCTCTGTTGCAGGCAATGAGGGGCTCCCTCACACTAGCCCTTGAGTCTTCTTTGGCCAAAATAAGAGGGGTATCGGCAAAGGCTGATATGATCTCATCCAGAGAAGCATAAAACAAAGGTCTAGGCCCCCCTAGTCTCAAATAGGGCTGGGTAGTAATATTATAAACAAACACCTTGTCGGGCGTGCCCACGAGCAAATAGCCCTTAATCGACTGGACTACAAGAGGGCCGTCAATCTCAGACTTCCTCTTAGCCCGAACCCTGCACTCAAAATTCAAAACATCCCCCAACAGCACAACATGAATCAAATCGCCTTCAGACGTGAAGCCATACCCTTTGGACCGCTCCACTGCGTCAAAAACGTAAGTGACGACTCGAGACCCGTTAAGCCCGTCGCATTCACCCCTCCGAACAGTCATGCTGCGCAAGTCCAGCGACCCGGCTCCGGTCTCAGTTAAAAACAGCAGCCTCTGCTTTAGGAATGCAAGCGGCCTGCTGCCCGACGACTCCGCCACGCCGTAGAGCGTTCCGTTCTCGCGGAAGACGTGGATTCTGCCCCGCCCGTTGACGCCAAGGATGTAACGCATCCTGCCCACCTGGTGCAGTTCAAGGCCAGTGACGCCTACGCCTTGGTCCATGGCGCCACCAGTACCACTGGCAGAGAGGGCACGCACGTGTTCCATGGCGAGGACGTGCCAGTCCTCCCCATGCACAGCCTGCGTGATATCCCAGAGCCTGTGAAGCAGAACGGCCCCGTCGGCGTGGCCCGTGACGAGCAGGGTTTCGTTTTTGAGAAGGGAAGTGTAGGAGAGCATGGCCGTGACGGGCGCGTGAGAGAGCGTGAACAAGTCGACGAGAAGGTCACCGTGGGCTAGAAAGACGTAGACGCGCCCCTGCTCGTCGCCCAACGCCACATACTTGCTCACGCCCTCCTCGTCTTCCTGTGGGAGAACGTTCAAGCACGTCACCTTCGTCTCCAATTTCACGCCCGACAGAAACTGGAATCGCTCCCTCCATGCCGGCTTGTATTTCGACACCGTCACGCCCTTCCCCTTCTCCTGCCCTCTTCCATATTCTTCTGCCATTTCCTCCACCACTTGCCTCGGGTTTTCCTGAAAGAATTCATTCTCTATTTCCGGCACTCGATTAGCGCGGCTGGGGTCAGGTTCGACTGTCGGCAATGCCGCGAGATTGTTCACGGTGTGCTCCACAACTCGGACAAGGGTTTGGAGCTTCTGAAGATAGAATTCTTGTTTTAGTAGCAGGTTTCTAAGGTCAACAACGATCTGGTCTGCCGTATCCGAGGGGGGTTTCGTAGGGTCTTCCTCAGTTTGGGGATAACTAGGGTTTTCAGTTCGCGCAGAAGAAGAAAATTCAAAGATGGAGAAGAGGAGAAAGAGTAAGATGGGGAGGGAGAGGGAACCAAGCTTTAAAGGATAGCATGAGCAGGCGCATGTTCGATCCCGGGCGAAGCCGATCGCCATGTATTCTGTCTTGTAATAATGTTATATTCTGATTTTGCTTTCTTGGTTGAAATGGTATCATGGGCTCTACCTCTCACAGGTCGTTTTAAAATTGAAATGACGTCATTTTATATGCTAGCGGTGGCATCATATTTCATCGCTTTTTCCTCTCGGCTTTCAAGTAGAGACGATTTAAGAAATCAAAAGCAGGTACACAACCAAAGAGACCACGAGAGAGCTACCCTTGACTTAGGGCATGGTCCCATGGAGCCGCTACAGGGTCTATAATGATACAGCAGGTGGTCCCATGCAAAAATTTTCAACCAGCTACAGGTTAAATTCGAATCTTTCCCAAGAAAATAGGAGATCCACAATTTCTGTCGGTTCAACTCCAGGGGGGGTTGAAGAGGGGGGGCTGACTGTTTCCTGCTACAGTTTAGGATTTTTTTGGTCCAGCTGGCAATCCAAATGCATTCCCGCTATTTTTTTTGGTCGATTTGGAGGGAGATTTTCACCTTATATACCCTGCATCTACTCATTATTTGAAAGTAGCGCTTTGGAGGTGGATACTGTAAAAAATGAAAATCTCATTTTTGCAGTGCTTTGGAGCACACCGGATAGAATCTTGACAAGTTGCAAAAGGTGTGAAGAATCCTGACGAGTTGCAGACAATGGAGATAGTGGGAAGAATCCATTGAAGTTTGAGGTAAGCAATTTTTCCCTTTGTATCAATGTTATGAGTTCTGCTAGTTCAGGCGCATGTTTCCCTGGTGCATGTCACTGCAAGTGTTATTTGATAGTAGAAATGTATACTGTAGGATGCATGAGTATCTAATAAATGAAATCCATACCTGTATGGCTATTGACGTAGTAACATTATTAAAACAACATTCATCCACTTCTTGAAACTAATGATACAGATATTTACTGAGATTAACAGCAAATTAATGTCTCCACACTCACTCCAAAAATTGTTAAAAAGACAAAAAACCAGTTGCGCTTTAACCAGATTACATACAATAGTTTAATATTTTCCCAGTTTTGAGAAATGCCTGCTTCAATCTCATGTGGAGAAAATTCTGGTTGACGAAACAGCTGCTTTAAAGGTTTTTATTTCAATACTGGAGCTTCAAAAGATCCAGTGCAGATGTATGTTGCTCAGATACTCTAGACTCGGCTGGTTATCTTTCCTTCAAATGTATTTTGTTAGGTAGTAATTTAATTACACCAAAATATAACAGGCACTAAAACATCAAATTTCTAATTGACGGTTAGGGCTGGACATCAGATATCAAGCTTGGTCAACATTCTCTCTCCATCTGCTACTGACATTGTCTATGGTTCCTGTAAGAACAATCCACACAATGGACAGATAAGAGGCCAGTAGCTCAGTGGTGGGGCGCCCCAGCATGCTAACAGGTTGTCCCAGGTTTGAGTCCTAGCTAGTCCTCAGAAAATAACATGGCATCAGAGCTACACATAGGTGAGATCATTTGCCTCATTCTCTGATCTCAACCACTGACTATAATCAGATCTTGGACTTGAGTACTCCATTCTCACGGTGGAAAGTTTTCATCATATCATGGTCATGCAGAAGCCTTTTCACCCCCCATTTTTAAAACCACATAATGTTTTGCATAGTTTCTAGTTAGGCATTTAGATTTTCTTTACTAACTTGTACTTCTTTTCTCATCCTGATGATGGATCAAGAAATGTGATCCAAAATGTTGATTCAAAAATCATCACACACTTTTTCCAAAAAATCTCTCGTATCCTATAATTATTATGTGTTGAAATAGTTTAGGTGGCATGCCTTGTGCGCCCTCAATGGCTTGGGATTGCTATCTGTGTGATGCCAGTATTTTACAAGCTATTTACTACAGTGACATAATCCTACGATGGAATTTCATTTCAGATTATTACTCTGTTCCTTCTATTTGTGTGGACATGGATCCTAGACTAGTAATTTGCAAGAAAAGTATAGAAAAGAAAGGAAACTCACGGTCACATGAGACTTTAGCTGCTCAAGACGAGAGTAATCAGCCTCGTTGGATAGAGCAACTTAAACCAAAAGAAATCAACACCAAAAACAAATTTATGAGTTTTAAGGCTTAACCAGTTCATAATTAATAGAAAACGAATCTGGAAAAGACCTGTGATCAAAGTTTAAAATGATCTGCCACACCATAAATGAAACTCGTACCGTTCTTACTATTGCTAAAATTTTGAATGTAAAAAATTAAAACAATGGAAAAAGAAAATTAAAGAGATCCTCATATAATGCTCTGCTGCAAAGAGGGCCATTGGATTACCCCTGGTATGAGAAAATGATAATGCAGTGTGAATCCCACTGGAAGCTTGCACGGAGCTGTAGATCAAGCCCAAATGTACTTATATCAGCATTTTTTCCAGTTTAAATTGGGAATAGGATTTCTTTATACTATGCTTGTAATGCAAGTCTTCAATAGAGTGGCCTATTTAGTTAGAGAAAAATTACATATTGATCTTTTCAAACTTTCATATTTCAGTGTAGTATTGTTAAAAAGCATCTGTTCTCCAAGAATAGAATCCAACTCCACAGTTTTGAAAGTAGCATCTACTAAAACGTATGTCTCTTTTTTGGACTTTTGTCCCTATAATCATTATTGGGGGAAAAAATTATGATTAGTACTTGAGTTTAGTTTGTCCAGACCAATGGTTTTGATAATGAGGTTCAGGATATTTGGTTTATATGCAATCAAAGCTTTATTAGAGTGTCCAAACTCATTCTAAGGTTTTATTCATAGGGTCTTAAGATATTCAGTTTGTATGCAGATATTTTATTCAGATTAACTTCATGGTAAGACTATTAATAGATTTCAGTTGACTTATTACAAGAAATCCAGTCATAGCCATAAGTTTTATTATTATTTTTTGTCACCATGGTAAAGACTAATAAATCTCTGGGTGTTTAAATTGCGCTGCTCTAGTATAATAGACTCCTTACAAGCCCTTTTCCTTTTAGTGAATTGGTCTGATTTTTGATTGATATTTTTGCATTTTAAGAATATGTGATATGAGTAATATATAGATGATTTGGCTTATATATAGATGGTATGTGGAGTTTACTTTAGTTTATTTTGTGAAAGTATTCTTCATATGTTTTTTCATATAAATATAGGACTTATGCTAACGTTTCATGCAGCAGTGGTCAAACTAAAATATGATTGTATATTTTATATTGCAGGTTTCAGCAAAGGTTTTTTTGTTCTTTGTTGTCATGGATAAATCATTATATCATCCAAATCCTGTAAAGGCTGGTTTTAGGAGGTTCACTACAATTCTGTCACAAAATGACATAACAGATGATGATATATATTCTATAGATGATGATTACCCTTACTTTGTGCCAAGTACACAAATGAGTAATGAAGAAGTAATCATTCCCACTTATGTTCCAAATACAGAAAAGATAATTGACGAAGTAAACATACCTACAACTGGTATTCACTTGGAACATATCAATGATTCCCCTATTCATCATGAAAAAATGTCAACCAAAGAGCCATATAGCCAAGGAAATCAACCTTCAGTTCCTCCTGCACAAAAGGGCAGGGATCGTTGGAGCATCGTAGAAACTGTTGTCCTTATTGAAGCAAAGCGTATTGAGAGAGACACCCAACTCAACGGCGGAACAATGAAAAGAACTATAATAGCAAATGAGAAATGGAGAATTGTGGAAGATTATTGTTGTACTCATGGGCTCCTCTGCACAGCGAGTCAATGTCGAGATCGGTGGGAGCATGTGTTACCTGATTACAAAAGAGTAAGAGACTATGAAGCACATATACCTTTTGGGCATGATAGTTATTGGAGTATGACAGGTCGAGAGAGAGCTGAAAAGAAACTTCCAGCAAACTTTGCCATGGAACTCTTTGATGCCATGGATATTAGCTTTGGTAATGATCAAGCTATCAATCCTGGTAAAATATCAATTGATACTTCTGACACACAGTATGCATTCACTGAGGGTGGATGTTCTCCAATTGAAAATGAGCCATTGAAAGAGTGTGAGATACCGACGATGATTGGTGAAAGCTTGTTGAATACTAGAAAGGAAAAGGAAAAACTTTCAACAGGTAAAAAACGGAAAACAAGCAACAAAACGACAAGTATTAAAGACAACATTGTTGAAAGCAACAAGTTAGTGATTTCTGCATTTCAGATGGCTGAAGAGGGGCATATGAAACACCATGAAATAGATCGTGAAAGGGAAGATAAGAATGAGTAAAAACTGTTCAAAATAGAGGAGCAAAAAATTAATGTGCAAATGAACATGGTTTCAGCTATGAATGCTATTGGACAGGCAATGCTGAAGATGACAGAGTCATTTGCAAGTGAAAAATAAATCTTTAAATCACACACTTGGATTATATTGTTTTCATTTTTTTCTCTTTAGTGGATCTTCTATTTACTTGTTATGAGACTGAAATAAGTATATTAATAAAGATGTATTTGAAAATTGTTTGTTTTACTTACAAATTATGAAAAATAAAACCATCTTGTTTCAACATCCAAATGTTGTCATATTGTTGTCATATTGTTGTCGTTTTTTTCTCTTTAGTGGATTTTCTAGATACTTACATTATGAGATTGAAATAAGTACATTAATAAAGAAATCTTTGCAAATTGTTTGTTATTCTTGCTAATTATGAAAAATAAAACTATCTTGTTTCGACATCCAAATGTTATAATCTTGTAACATTTAAAATCCAATGGTATTTCAATACTTGCAATTTAATATAATTATAAGCCTTCAACTTTCTATTTGTCAGTCGTATCATCATTTGTTATTTGATATATTTTAATGGTGCATTATTTTGTATGCTTTTTTGAAGGGAGGAGAACAGTGTTTACATTTATCCATTTACATACAATGAATCCTACTTCAATGGAAAAATTGAAATTCTTTTCAAATACATCAATTATTGTCCAATTAGCATTGCAAATATGGAATGATCTTCAAGATTCAACAAATACGCAACGCATTTTCAAGAAGCGTAAGATAGATGACTTGGATGCAAATGACATGGAAATGGAGGTTATTGCTTTCATTTTTGGACAACAAAGTCAAATCCTTGATGCAGATTTATCTCGTTTTGAATGGGCAGGCAGGATACAAGGTGAGTGGTATATCAAACCACGTTCTATACGCTGGTGGAACCACTATATTTTTGAAGTAAGATGTGATGATCAACGTTTCCGCAGCATTTTTAGGATACCTTACATGTTATTTCAAAATATTTGTCAACTATTGAATGACGACCTTAAACAAGGTGAAATACCCTTTTCATTTGCCACTTCTATAAAAGGCAGGGTCTTTCCATTTGAAAAACAAGCGGCCATGGGAATGTTAAGATTGTCATCTGGAATGACAATGGTTAACATTAGTGAATTGTTTGGTTGTGGAAACTCAACCACAGTGAGAACTGTAAATAAGTTCATAAATGTCATGTACACTAGGTTTCGAAGTAATATTCAATGGCCAAGTGAGCATATGGCATTGGGGCAAGTAAAAGAAAGATTTCGTAGAAAATGAGGTTTTCCAAATTGTTGTGGGGCTATCGATGTAACTCACATTCCAATCCGACTTCCTCCTAATGAGTGTTCATCTGATTGGTATGATCGAGATCACAATTATAGTATGGCATTACAAGTGATTTTTGATAGCAATATGCATTTCATGGATGTGTTTACTGGATGGCCAGGTTCTGTAAATGATTCTAGACTTCTTCGTAATTCAGCTTTCTATAGAATGTGTGAAGGAGGAGAGAGATTAAATGGTCTTCCAGTTCCTGTTGGCTTAGTAAACATGAGGGAGTACATTATTGGCAATGGTGGATATCCACTATTACCATGGTTAATCATGCCTTTCAATGGATTTGTAACTAATACTCAAAGAGAATTTAATTTTAAGTTGTCATCCACACGCATTGTTGTCGAGTGTGTATTTGGAAGGCTAAAACAATTATGGCGGATTCTAGAATCCAGAATGTGGCACCCAAATTTGGAAATGTTGCCCAAGATCATTCTTGTTTGTTGCATACTGCATAATATGGTGCTAACGGTTGCAGAAGATGACACTGATGCAGAAGATGATGTTGTTTTTGAACATGAAAATAATATACCAACCATTGAAGTGGCTGATCCAGCTGCTACACTTGCTCGAGCAGCCTTAATGGAATTTGTTAATGGCAATGCCAATAATGTGGACATGTAAGGAACCTAGAATGAGGAAGGTATTTTGTTTTAGTCATTATGATTTCAATTTATATGTATGCTCAATTCAAGCCAGCTGGATGTAAAATTCAAATAACATGTTTCTAATTAATGTGTTTATCATGATGAAGGTCAAGGAATGGATTTTTCATTTAGTTGTAATCTCTTCGTGCCACAACTATTGTATCTAAGCTCCGTTATACTGAGAAAGTTGCAGCTGTCTAATTCTATGTAATGTGCAATCTCTATTATGTTCATTCTTCCATGGTACTTTGTAAATGTGCTCTTTATTTGTGTAACACACACCTCCAACTTGACAAGTCATTTAGGCATCAAGCTCTTTTCGTACAACAGCCCCCTCTCCATGGGCATTCATTGGCTATACACAGCAGTTTGGACAAATCATATTTTACCTTGTGTATTGACAAATCATAGAACATGAGTTATACCAGATTGGTAACTGTATTTTCTCTATTTTAACATAGATTAGTTCAGTCCAACTTAGCTTATTAGATTTTCCCCTACAGATGGTTAATGACAACATTCAATAGTACACCAATATATGCCACTGCTCAAAGCATCTTCGGTGTGTCAGTGTATGTTCATAGTAGAAGACACAAGACCTGGTCTCAGAAACAGTTTGGGAAGCCAAAGAGAAGGACTGGCTCAGCACTATAGAAACTCTCCACGCTTAACCGCAAGTTGGAAATGATTTTACTTGAAACAGAACAGGAAATTTGAATATCTTATGACTCTAGCCTCTAGCCCTTTCACTTTGGCATGTTTATTACTGAATCCACCTTCTCCAGACAACTCTTTAAAATGCCACGAATTCAAATAATTGGCAGGACTTCAAAGACCAAAACCAAGAATTATGCATAGAGCAGCTGATTACCACCTCATAATAACATCAAAGAATTATGCACAGAGCAGCTGATCAAGACAGCAGGATGGATACCCAATTACATGAAGATGCTCAAGAACATCCCAATTCGCTGGAAGATCGAACTCTTGCTCTCCTTGTGTATGCACTACTAAAAGTCTGGTATAAAACTAGCAGTATTCAGCCTCACATAGGAAAGTCCATGGGACCATAAAACTGCAATGGGCTCCTATTATTTCTCAGCGGAAAATGTTAATAAAAAAAATATTACCATGGGACCCAAAAACAGCTAATATGCTCCTAAATTCACTCAGAAGCACCCGCTGAGATTTTTATGCAGCCCCCTCTCCATGGGACCATGCTCTTAGAATGCCTCGAGCAGAAATTGGGATCGAAGCCATGCCCTTCTTGGTCATAGCGCACAGTCCCCACCAATCTGGCTATCCCCTGTTGGCTACTTGAACATGATTTGGTTTGATCTTATTTAAAAACACAATACATCACTGATGTGACCGCAGACACGTGGGACCCACCAAGACATGTGCATGCATGGCATCATGTGTTTTGATGGGTTGCGCACCCATCCATAGGTGCAATATGAGTGAAGGGTAGTCGTTGGTTATTTATACACCCTTATGAAAAACAAGTCATATGGATTATGAGACGATACATTTGTAGTTTAAATACTAGCACTTGTGCTGAAAGGAGGTGTAACTAATGGTTACACATATGAGAGGTGTGAGAGTTTCTATGTTCCTAGAATCCATGAAATTTGAGAGAAGATTTTTAGGATTTAATTGTGTTAAGTTTTTAATCAACGTGTTTCAAATCATAGACCATGATTCATCATGAGGAAAATAATTAAAGATCTTGATTTTTTTTTTGATGATGAATCATGGTCACTGATTTGAAATGCTTCAATTAAAAACTTGATACAATTAAATCATAAAGCAAGAGAAGGGAAGGTCAAGCAAGCAAACATATTTATTTTGTAACCAATCAACAATTACGTTAAAGGGCACTTCCATTGCGGCATCACCATTATTGGCATAAGAAACATGATATATTGGGGTGTATATATTACTGTGGACCAAGCCCACAACCCAATAAGGGATTATTTTGACTATATGTGGATTTTTAGAGTCATAGCAGCAATTCCATGATGTACCGAAGAGGCATATCCAAATTGGGTAGCAAGGCAACAAACATACTTAACTCGTAACCAATCAACAAGTGTGTTAGTGAGAAGGCACTTCCATTGCGGCGTCGCCCAATTCAAGGAATGCATGTAATTTGGAACCTCCATTTGAGAGAGGTTATAATAAGTGAATATTTTGCATGTGTCTTACTAAGGACTATAGTTTGGTGTTTTGGTGTGGACTTACATTTACAAGTGAATTGACTCGAGATCAAATCTCAACAAGAGATGACATGTCTATGCCAAACAAGATTAAATATATGTTTGATAGAGGCTATAACAAGTCAAAAAAATGTAAATTCCTTACCAAGTACCTTAGATTCGGTGTTAACATGTCAAAAAATTAAGTACCTTAACAAACACCCTAGTTTGATGTTTTCGTTTGAGAGAGGCTATAACAAATCAAAAATTTGGTAAGTTCATTACCAAACACCCTTACAAGATTGCATTGAAAAAATGAGATTCTATTATCCAAGGAAACCGAGGTTGGATGGGCACCTTTAGCACTACAGACGTAACTACACCGAGATATTACCATGATGCTTTCAAAAAGCATAGTTCCAATGCTCTGTCAAACTTTCATATGTTCTGTGTAGCCAGTGAGACTATTCAAGGAATATTGATGTAAAGCCCCTTCATTCCTAATCTAGAAAGATACGAGAGATAAGGTAGAAGTGGGTAGTGTTGTAATTTGATTACAAAATTAAAAATTATATGGTGTCATTTGTCCCTAAAACTTTAAATTCCAATATTTTTTGAAAATCAAGATCATTGTGTTTTGATAAAAGATACCTAAAAAATCTCAACTTCCTCCACCTCTTCAAATTTATTTATACTTATTGTATTCTTTTGGTTGGGGGTATATGCACCTAATTTTGTTTATATTTGATCAATTTCACTAGAGTGCATAGTAGAGCATCAAAAATGGATTCAACCCACAAAACTTCATACATTACCAATTGGGAAAATCCTCTTATTAACTTTGACATTGTACAAGAAAGTGCAAGGGAACAACCTTAACCTGTGCTAAAAAAAAATACATCTAATAGAGGAAGATAGACCATTGGCAACTCTACGTAGCTTTTGCAAACATCCTTACGAGTACAAGCATTTACCAAAGGGTGATTTGGAAGATCACAATGACCGTTGGCATGCAAACTAAGAAAATGGACAACATTGCAACTACAACATCTGACAAGAATCCCCTTTCCATTATGCTTTAATGGATGTTTGTTCCTTATTGTCAATATCTTAATTTGGCACACTCCGAGAGGATGCTGGAAAGGTATGGCTAGTACCTAACACACCCCCATTCGATTTCAAACAAGAAAATGGATCCCCCTTGATTTTAATGAGTCATAAATTGAGTTTTGAGCTCCAAATTGCATTACACAAAGTATATAATACTTGGAAATGATTTGAAACCTTTGAAAAAGTGTTAAACAACCCTAACTTTGCTTAGAAAGCCTTTAATATTCATCTTCAAGCAAAACATGAGAGGCGTCAGTTTATCAAGTGGAAATAACAGAGTTAAAATAGTTTTCACAAGTTATAATGCTTCAAAGTTTGATTCTTGTTTTAATGACCAAGGTTCATGGTTGGTTTTAGTGTATATCATGTGTATAGATAGAAAAGGGAAGAAAATATAGGACTTAGCCATTTTTTGAAGTCAAGACGGGCTCGATACATTCATTTAATGGTTTGTTTTAAGTTTATTATTATTTTTAAATCGTTCATTGTTTAAGTTTTATGGCAGGGTGAAACTTGCACTAATTTGAGACAATTGTCCCTATCATACACATATCTTAAATCATCTTACAGGAAAATATTTTTCCAAAGCCAAATTCTCCAAATTCTTGCCAAAGTCCCTAAGAACTCGAGAGCTCGAGATGAGCACATTTGGCATGGACGCTGAGGACTTCAGAGTTACGGGAAAATATTTTTCCAAGGCCAAATTCTCCTAACTCTTACCAAGGTCCCTGAGAACCCAAGAGTCTAAGATGAGCACATTTATCACATACATTAAGGATTTCAAAGTTACGGTGAAAATAGCCCAAAAGCTCTGAGAGTTTTGAGATCCTGAGATTTAAAGATCAATACATGTATTTTTACCTTTGAGCCTTATGGTCCCAGAAGTTTCACAAAAGTAAAATCAATGGGATGACGAGGAACTTGAAAATCTCAAAAACATGAAACCACGACGAAAGTCCATGTGGACCAATTCATGTGCCTTTGATTTGCAAAGGCATAAAGTCAAAAAAGGTACTTCAAACGAGCAAACCATGAGATCTTGAGATTCATGGATTTGAATACATAGATTAAAGTTGATTCATGCAGATATTTAAAGCTCGTGTAACTTATGGAGAATGAGTAAACATATTTAGGACACATGGTGGAGATCAATTAAACTTGAGAGTAGCTTAAAATTGATGGTCTAGCCTAGCATAAAAAATAACTCAGGGGTGTCACACAAACACGAATCAAATTTTATTTTTTGATCGTATCTCCTATCTTAGACATCCATTTTGCATGAGATTAGAACCATTAGGAACCTAATTCAAAGGGCTTTGATTTTATCAAAGTCTCATGGTAAATGGTGGAGAGAACTGCAATATTTTAAGAAAAAGTCTTGGGGTTATTTCTGCTACATTTTTACATCCACTTATTCCCAAATCGGTTACATATGCTTCTTGAGTGATATACTAGCTTGTAAACATGCCTTTGGACCAAATATTCTCTTCTTGAACCCACCAGAACACAAAGGAGATAAACACACTTTGGATCAAAAATAAGTTGTTATGGTGGTCCCAAGCACTATCATGATCTATTCAGATAAATATCACTTTAAACTTCACTCTTCTTCCTGATTCCATGGGAAATTTGATTCTATCTCAAAGATCAACAATCAAAAAAATATTTTCTCACCCATGGTGGTGTGTCATCATATATTATTGTATAAACACTATAATATGATTTGGAAAAGTGGTTTTGAGTTTATAGAGGCTTAATATGTGATCTTTGGCAGTTACCCTTTGATTGGTTTCCCTCTTTTCAATATTTTTGAAGTTTCAAAGCTTGTAAAGGAGGTGGCTAGACTCTATTTTCCTATAAATCCCAAACTATATTGCAAATTTTATCTTGGCAATAACAAATCAATATAGAGAGAGGATTTAGAGTTCTACACATTTTTCTGAGTTCGAATTGTTTTGATTATTGATTTTTGTCTAGATGCCTAGGTAAGGAGTCTATTTTAGTTATTAAGTAAAATTTGCACCTCTGATATTTAAGTTTAAATTCATAGAGAAAATGGATTGAGCTTAGCTAATCTACTTTCATGAGTTATTGTTTCTAATACTTAGTTTCTTAGATGTGTCAATGCAGTCTTAGTTATTGAGTGTTTGGAGATAGTGATAAATGGGTATTGCTCTATATTCTTTGTGTCTGAATTCCCCTTAAATGATTGCCTAGAGTTAATATAGGAATGAGTAAAAACTATTTATGGTTATATCTAGGTTTGTGAGATTTAATTGACTTCAAGGTGCTTAATATGCTTAGAAACTAGAAAAAAGAGTTTAGTTCCCTTTTCTGCCTTCCCTATCCCTCTCTTTTGAGTTTATTTTTATGAGATCTAACCATTTTAAACCATTGTAAATATCATAAGGACCAGGCTTAGTGCAAATCAAAGTTATTCAAATCCTAAAATACATAGTTTAGATGGTGGTTTTCCCAAATATGCTAGCCCTCTTCTTGTTAACATCAAGTCACATAGCCTCCATATGAAGTTATATGTCTCGAGTGTCCCATACATTGAACCCATATTTCTAGAAAGGGTTCCAAAATGAGTGATGTTTTAAATCCTCTTTTTTATGTTTTCCAAATGTACATAAAACTCTTTTCGACACTAAAATGGCACTAAAAGAAGGGCCTTATACTACAATTTCCATTCTGCTTGATTATCAATGTGCTTAGATCTAGTTTTATTCTTAGTTTATTTCTCAAACCCATTTAATTTTTTGTAAATTGGTATTTGGATTTTGTTTATTGAGTTTAATTTTAGTTTATATCCCTAAGTCTATTATATTGTGTGGTTTAACTTATAGCTTGTTGGTAATCTATCCATTAAAGAGAATAAACTTAGATCATCATAGACTATCTTAAGCTAGATTTATAGCCTCTCCTCACAAGGTCTAAATCTTATTCTAAGATTTTACTTCAACCTCTATCACTTCATAAGAATACAAGGTCAAATAAGGGAAAAATAAAAAGGATCCAGGTTAGTTCCTAGTTCTCTAACATTTGTCCCCCCAATCACTTTCCTTCTTCCCTACACATTACCTCAAATGGCTCAACCTGATTGGTTAGGAGTTATTGCACTTGTTATCCTTGGAGGTATACATGATCTTCCTAAAAATGTAGAGAGGTTTTACCCACATATAAGCATTATGGTGGTAGAACTGTAAAAGAGCATGTCACTTCTTTCAAATACACGTTAAGGGTAATGAATGTGAGACATGAAGATGTTGCGTGTATGTTATTCTACCTTACTTTTCAAGATGCTCCAATTATTAGTTGGGAAATTTTTTAGGAAACATTTTTAGCACAATTTGGATAGGTTATTGATCCAAGTGTTTTGTATCAACAGTTTTTCAATGTCAAGAGGGAAAACAATGAGCCTATTATAACTTTCAAATCTACATTTCAACATGTGCTAGGAAGAGTTACCCCAGTATATAATCCTATTGATAACCTAGCCATAGATAATATTTCCTTGAATCCCTTCACTTCTATATTTTTTGGAATATCCAATGTCACTACTCTCAAAACAGCCTATGCAGAATCCCTCACTATTGATATACAACTACACTCCCAAGGGGAAAACACTAATATCATTCTAGTGGTTTTCCATAACACCCCAAATCTAAACTAGACATTTGCTCCAAATTAGTTGCCTTTGTGCATTGAAGCTTGCAATCATAACACAACCTTAGTCCTAGTAGTAAACCATACTCAAACACTCCCTACAAACTCAAACCATGTTGAATTGGAAGGGATGAAAAAGATGATACAGAAACTCAACAATAACTTTGTCAGTTTACAAATAAAGATAGGGCGTAATGAAAACCAACCTAGGGGTTATGTTTATCAAAGGTACAACCATCTTTGGACAATTTATAACCAATATTCACTTATTGGTAACATTAAGAATGTTGACATTAATATTTATTTCAATATTTACAATTTTAGATTTCATTTTCATTTTAGTTAAATTTCAATTATTTATCATGAACATTGAATACACTTCGTGTAGCAGGTTTCATCATGGAGCATGTCAACACCAGTACAACTGAATCTTTCTATTAAAATTTTTCATACAATACTCTAAATTCTCATTTGTTCTATATTTAACCTGAATGAGAATGGACTGCTTCCCATTTTATGCATTCTCATATAACTATCTTTCTCATTGAACCTTTTATATTGCATGAATTTGTAGAATGGACATATGTATGTTATAATCATGTGTTATAATATGAGAATGGACATCTACCCATTCTATTCATTCTCATACAACCATCCTTCTCATTCCTTCTATATTTCCTGAATGTTCAGAATGGACATATCCCTATTCTAATAATTTCCTATAATATGAGAATAGGAATCTTCCCATTCTATTCATTGTGATTGCTTCCAAATTGCCTTATCACAATGGACATCTTCCCATTCTATTCGTCCTCATATAACCATCCTTCCCATTCCTTCTATATTACTTGAAAGTTGAGAATGGACATATACCCATTCTAATAATATCTTTTCATATGAGAATGGACATCTGCCCATTCTATCCATTCTCATACAATCCATCTTTCTCATTCCTTCTATATTGCCTATAATATGAGAATGGACAATTGCACATTCTATTCATTCTCATACAACCATCTTCCTCATTCCTTCTATGTTTCTTGAATGTCTAGAGTGGACATATGCACATTCTAATTATATCATATAATATGAGAATGGACATCTTCCCACTCTATTCATTGTCATTCCTTCCAAATTGTCTTTATCAGAATGGACATCTTCCTATTCTATTCATTCTCATATAACTATCCTTCTATATTACCTCAATGTTTAGAATGGACATATGCCTATTATAATCATTTCCTATAATATGAGAATGGGCATGTGCCCATTTTATTAATTTTTTTCATACAATCATCTAAATTTTCATTCCTTCCATATATTTAGTTTAAGCTTATATTATTTTTTGAAAAAATTAATATGATGCAAATATATTGTAAAATTTAATATACTGCAAAATTAAATATACTGAAAATTTAAATATAGTACTTCCGAACTAAAATATAATACCATTTAAATTTCCATAAAATATTACTAATTTACAATTAAATATACTGCAAATTTAACAATTTTATGAAATTAGTAATCAATATATTTGTAATTTAATGAATTAATTACTAAATGATATCTAGTAGTACTAAGTACTATTAATAATATGTAGTAGTACTAAGTATTAATAATAAGTAATATTTCATAAAGTTGTTAATTTTATAGTATAATTATAATTTTTTCATACAATCATCTAAATTTTCATTCATTCTCATTTCTTCCATATATTTAGTTCAAGCTTATATTATTTTTTGAAAAAAATAATATAATGCAAATTAAATATACTGCAAATTTAACATTTTTTTATGAAAATAGGAATCAATATATTTGTAATTGAATGAATTAATTATTAATAATATCTAGTACTACTAAGAAGTATTTCATAAAGTTGTTAATTTTACAATATAATTATAAATTAGTAATGTATCCTAGAAATATAAAAGGTATTATATTTTACTTTACATATTCATTAATTACATATAAAAAATTTCATTCCTATTTATCAGGTATTCAATACGCTATCTAGTTTCGGCGACAGTTATTAATAGAAGACAAATAGTTGGACAATTTTCAACTAGGGTCGCAAGGTGGACACCATCTACTGTGTTCTGGGTATACTAGCTGACAAGTTTGAAAAATCTCGGTTCGAATAATCACTTGTTGCGCTGGTCCTAGAGGAGAAAGCTCAAGCCACGGTGGATCTTGAGGTGCCAATCTCTAGCTCATCTAAGGAGGATACCTAGTTTTTATGGGTTTATCTTTACTTCGATATAATGTAATTTTGTTATAATGATAGCAACATCGACAAGGTTTCTTAAACTCGTAACTGTAACCTATTCTCATATCTTTTTTGTTAAGTATTAATATAGCTGGGCTATAAGCCCTTTTCTTACCTATAAAAAATATATTGATTACTAATTTCATAAAATTGTTAAATTTTTAGTATATTTAATTGTAAATTAGTAATATTTTCTAGAAATTTTAAATGGTATTATATTTTACTTTGGAAGTACTATATTTAACTTTACAATATATTTAAATTTGTAGGAAATTTAAATTTGGAGTATATTTAATTGTAAATTATTAAATGACTCTCGTGACACATTTTTTAATGATATATCTTGATTACACTTATTATATTTAGTTAAACCTTATTTTATTTTAAGAATAATTTAATATGATGCAAACTATACTTCTAGCTCCAGACCATCCATACTTCTAGCTCTGGACCATGAATGATATGGAACTTGAAGTATGGAAAATTTGAAGAAAGAAGTATAAATGGACTAGAGCTAGAAGTATAGTTTGCATACGCCCATTCTCATTCAAGTTAAATATAGAATGAATGAGAAAGATGATTATACTATGAGAATGAATAGAATGGGAAGATGTTCATTCTCATATTATAAGAAATGATTAAAATGAGCATATCTCCATTCTCTTCATTCAGGAAATATTAAATAAATTTAAATAGAATAGGAAAATTTCAATTCTCATATTTAATAGGCAATTATTAGAATGGACATATGTCTATTCTATTCATTCATGAACAGAATGGGCAACTATCTACCCTCATTCAAATATGATTGTATGAGAATGAATAGAATCGGAAAATGTCCACTCTTATACTATAGACAATGATTAGAATGGGCATATGTCTATTTTTTAGCATTTAGGAAATATTAAAGTAATGAAAAAGATGGTTACATGGGAGAATGAGAATGAGAAGTTATCCATTTACATTCAAGTTAAATATAAAATGAATGAAATATGATTGTATTAAAAAGAATAAAATGAGCAGATGTCCACTCTCATATTATCTGAAATGATTAGAACGTGCATATGTACATTCTGAACATTCAGGTAATTAATAGAAGGAATGAGAAAGATGGTTGTCTGAGAAATAATAGAATGGACAACTGTCCATTCACATTTTGAGGTTAAATATAAAATGAATGATAAAGATGATTATATGAGAATGAATAGAATGGGCATATGTCCATTCTCATATTACATGATATGATTAGAATGAACATATGTCCATTGTGAACATTCAAGTAATATAGAATGAATGAGAAATATGGCTATATGAGAAACAATAGAATGGGAAGTTTTCTATTCATATTCATATTAAATATATAATGAATGTATTAATAGGATCGTGCGGAGATGAAAGTATTGATAGTCCAAAGCTAAAAGTATGTATTTTCCTTCAAGTTAAATATAAAATGAATGAGAAAGATGATTGTATGATAGTGAATATAATAGGAAACAACTCATTCTCATTCTGGCTAAATATAGAATGAATGAGAAATATCATTGTATGAGAGTGAGTAAAATGGGAAGCTTTCCATTCTCATTCATCCCGAAGGAATGAGAAAGATGGTTGTATGAGAAAGAATAAAATGGGTAGTTGTCCATTCACATTTAGGTTAAATATAAAATGAATTAGAAATATTATTGCATGAGAATGAATTGAATGACTAGATTTCCATTATCATATTATAAGAAATGATTAGAATAAGAATATATACATTCTTAACATTCAGGTAATTAATAAAAGTAATGCGAAGGATGGTTGTATGAGAAAGAATAGAATGAAAAGGTTTCTGTTCACATTATGAAGTTAAATATAGAATGAATGAGCAAGATGATTGTATGAGAATGACTAGAATGGGAAGATGTCCATTCTCTTATTACCTGATATGATTAGAATGAACATATGTCCATTATGAACATTCAAGTAATATAGAAGGAATGAGAAAGATGGTTATATGTGAAAGAATAGAATGGGAAGTTGTCCATTCATATTCAGGTTAAATATAAAATGAATGTATTGATAGGATGGTTTGGAGCTGATAATATTGATAGTCTACAGCTGAACGTATGTATTTTCTTTCAGGGTAAATATATAATGAATGAGAAAGATGATTGTATAATAGTGAATAGATTGGACAGCTTCCCATTCTCATTATAGTTAAATATAAAAGGAATGAGAAATATAGTTGTATGAGAGAGAATAGAATGGGAAACTTCCCATTCTTATCCATTCTAAAGGAATGAGAAATATGGTTGTATAAGAAATAATAGAATAAGCAGTTTCCATTCACATTAAGGTTAAATATAAAATAGATGAGAAAGATGATTGTATGATAATGAAAATAATGTGTAGACATCTATTCTCATATTATAGTCAATGATTGTAATGAGATTATGTCTATTATGAACATTCATGCAATATAGAAGGAACGGGCATGAAAATAATGGGAAGCTATCCATTCACATTATGAGGTTAAATATATAATGAATGAGAAAGATGATTGTATGAGAATGAATAGAATGGACAGATATCCATTCTTTTATCACATGATATCATTAGAATGAACATATTTCCATTATGAACATTCAAGTAATATAGTATGAATGAGAAATATGATTGTATGAGAAAGAATAGAATGAGAAGTTGTCCAGTCATATTCAAGTTAAATATATAATGAATGTATTGATAGGATGGTCTAATGATAAAAATATTGATAATACAGAGCTGAAAATATGTATTGTCCTTTAGGCTAAATATAGAATGGATGAGAAAGATGATTGTATGATATTGAATAGAATGGGCATCTGCCCATTCTCATTCAGCCTGAAGGAATGATAAAATGGTTGTATGAGAAATAATAGAATGGGAATTTATCCATTCACATTCAGGTTAAATATAGAATGGATGAGAAAGATGATTATATGATATTGAATAGAATGGGCATCTGCCCATTCTCATTCAGCCTGAAGGAATGATAAAGATGGTTGTATGAGAAATAATAGAATGGGAAGTTATCCATTCACATTCAAGTTAAATATAGAATGGATAAGAAAGTTGATTGTATGATAATGAAAAGAATGTGTAGACGTCAATTCTCATATTATAGGCAATGATTAAAATGGGAATATGTCCATTCTAAAAATTCATGCAATATATAAGGAATGAGAATTATGGTTGTATGTGAATGAAAAGAATGGGTAACTTTCCATTCAAAATTTGAGGTTAAATATAGAATGAGTGAGAAAGATGATTGTATAAAAATGAATAGAATGGAAAGATGTTCATTATCATATTACATGATATGATTAGAATGAACATATGTCCATTGTGAAAATTAAAGTAACATAAATGGAATGAAAATATGGTTGTATGAGAAAGAATAAAATGAGAAGTTGTACATTCATATTCATGTTAAATATATAATGAATTTATTTCAATATGATGGTCCGGAGCTTAAAGTATTGATAGTCTGGAGCTGAAAATTTAGAATGGATGATAAAGATGATTTTATGATAGTGAATAGAATGGGAAGTTACCCATTCTCATTCAACCTTAAGGAATGAGAAATATGGTTGTATGATAAATAATAGAATGGAAAGTTGTCCATTTACATTCAAGTTAAATATAGAATGGATGAGAAAAATGATTGTATGAAAATGAAAAGAATTTACAAACATCTATTCTCATATTATAGGCAATTATTAGAATGAGAATATGTCCATTCTGAACATTTAGGCAATATATAAGGAATGATAATGATGGTTTTATGATAATAAAAAGAATGGGTATATGTATACTCACATTCTAAGATTAAATATAGAATGAATGAGAAATATGATTGTATGAGAATTAATATAATGGGTATATGTCCATTTATTACAAGATATGATTAGAATGAACATATGTCCATTATGAACATTTAAGTAATATAAAAGGAATGAGAAATATGGTTGTATGAGAAAGAAAAGAATGGGAAATTGGCCATTCATATTCATGTTAAATATATAATGAATGTATTGATAGGATGGTCTGAATTTGAAAGTATGTATTTCCTTTAGGTAAAATATAGAATGAATGAGAAAGATGATTATATGATAGTGAATAGATTAGGAAGCTACCCATTCTCATTTTGGTTTAATATATAATGAATGAGAAAGATGGTTGTATGAGAGTGAATAGAATGGGAAGCTGCCCATTCTCATTCATCCTGAAGGAACAAAAAATATGATTGTATGAGAAATAATATAATTGATAACCATCCATTCACATTCAGGTTAAATATATAATGGATGAGAAATATGATTGTATGATAATGAAAATAATGTGCATACGTCCATTCTCATTCAACCTGAAGGAATGAAAAATATGGTTATATGAGAAAGAATAGAATGGGCAACTATCCATTCAAATTTAGGTTAAATTTATAATGAATGAGAAAGATGCTTGTATGAGAATGAAAAGAATGTGAAGATGTCCATTCTCATATTATAGGAAATTATTGGAATGGGAATATGGCTATTCTGAAGATTCAGGAAATATAGAAGGAATGATAAAGATGGTTATATGAGAATGAAAAGAATAGGAAGTCATCCATTATCACTCAGGTTAAATATAGAATGAATGAGAGAGATAACTATATGAGAGTGAATAGAATGGGAATTTTTCCATTCTGAACTTGGAGGAAATATAGAAGGAATGATAAAATTATATAGGCCAATCTGGTTAATGAACTTGTTATATTTTCTTCAATTCCATCTCAAAGCAACAACAAGTTGAAGGATGAAAGGTACTGATACTTGCAGGTAGTTGATGGTTTCTATTATATATATATATATATATATATCTAAATTTAAGGGTTTACAATTTGTTTTCAAAAATAAAATGAATGAGAAAGATGATTGTATGAGAATGAATAGAATGTGTAGATGTCCATTCTCATATTATAGGAAATCATTCGAACAAGCATATGTCCATTCTAAACATTAATGAAATATAGAAGGAATGAGAAATATGGTTGTATGAGAATGAAAATAATGGGTAGCTGCACATTCTCATTCATGTTAATTATAGAATGAATGAGAAATATGATTGTATGTGAGTGAATAAAATGAGAAGTTATTCATTCACATTCAAGTTAAATATAAAATGAATGAAACACATTATTGTATGATAATGAGTAAAATGTGCAAATGTCCATTCTCATATTATAGGAAATGATTATAATGAGAATATGTTTATTCTATTCATTTAGGAAATATAGAAGGAATGAGAAGGATGGTTGTATGAAAAATGGTCCATCGCCAGAAGAATAGATGATCCACAGATAAAATGGATGTAAGACGAAGGGATGGGCACGCCCATGCTCATATCATGAAGTATGAGTATTGGAATTTTTTTTGTTTAGTTTTAAATATAAATTCAAAGTTCCTTGGTACTCACGAGCCTATGGGAGAACCTAAATCTTTATGGGGCAAGAGGAAAGGAACTAGTACATCATGGTTGATGGAATTTATAGGTATAAGACCTTTATGAATTGTTGTCATTGATGTCAAAGTGTGATGATGAAGGTGTTGAGTTGTCAGTGGTATTCGAGTGCTATCATTGACAAGGCCAAGAGTCATATGTTATTAATGAGAAAGATATATGTTTGAGGAGTCAAGATGATGTCAAAAGGAGTTTGATGCCATATTACGTGAAGGTTGATTAGTAGTAAAGAGAAAGTGTGGTCTTTGAGTGTTGTGTTTTATGCATGGTCTCAGGTATGATAGCTAGTAGGTATCTTAGGATGGTAGGTCATGATGGGTAGAAGCTGGTTGAGCATGGTAAGAACATGGATAGCTGAGAGATGAAGTGTAGGGACACTCATGTATGTCTCAGAGTGTACTTATGAGGATAATTCATATTTTCTAGCTCTTTACCTATACATATCTTAAACCCTAGGTGGCCTAATGAAAGATGAAAAAAAGAGCATTAGTGCATTGAAGAAAATGGAAAGTAGTTTGAAATGTTGTTACAGGGGTGTAGGTGAAAGGAGATAGAACATGTTGAAGTAAAAGGCACAAAGTTAAGTTTTTTAGCTTATAAAGCTCAAGGACGTGAAAACCCCAAGCTCAAGAAGGATTTTTTGATGTTTGGTTGGCATGTGTGAAGTCTTGTATGGGAACCTAAGCTCTTCATGTTATATGGGGAAGGGTCCTAACTCAAAATTCTTTTCTTTAGTTTGTGGTTTAAGGGGCAGGGATTTATGAATAATCATTAAGAAGGTAAGGAGGTCTAAAACCCTCCTAAAACCTACTAAGATAGTGATGGAGAATATATTTATCAATATGACCTATAATTTGGTGATATGTTTTAATTATTGGAGTCTCTAGTAGACTCTCTCAGGTATCTCCATGTTGCATTGAGGTGTCATGACAATGAGTGTACCCCACAGTAAATTATAAGTTTCTAAATAAGTTGTGGTGGCTCTCACATTTTGCATTAGACATGGTGTGTAAATGGATGGTAGAGGAATTATGTAAGCCATATTAATTGTCCATGGTGGTTTTATGACATGGTCTAGCTCTTAGGAGGTCTGTCGAATTCAATATATGAAGACTGGGTTTTGGGGGCATTATCACACTTTTGGTGGTCATGATGATAATTTACTCTTAGAAAATTAGGCTCTGAGTTGTGGTGTCCAATGGACGTGATGGTGTTTTCCACGTTCCATATGACATGATTCAAGATTTGGATGATCCCTAGAGGTTATTTGATGAAGTAAGAATAAGGTCACATGTTGACATATTTGGTCTGTTTTAGGATAGAGAAAGCAAGGTCTAGAGATTGGTCTGTAAGACTAATATTTGTCTCTTGACCATGGTGTTTGGATATTTGAGAGTGATTAGGGGTTCTTAGTAGACCATTTTCATGCATAATAAGTCTTTGAATGTGTCAATATAGTTGTTAGATGATCAATTCTTTTTGACTGGTTTTCATGGTATGATGACAATTCTGGGAGTACACGTTGGCAAGAGGTTATTGGGCATTTAAAGTCCAAGTAAGGATGTATTATGGAGTTGGTGATGAACCTAATGTTATTAGGTTTGTATTCATGTGGAGTACTTACATGATTTAGTGGTTTGAGTATTGGTTGTGCTTCATCTTTAAAGACTGGTTTTGTAGGCCATAGATATAATGAGGACAATTGACCCTAATGGGTGGCTTCATGATATGATCTAATGGTGCAAATTTTAAGAAGCATGTAAAAGGTTGGCATAATACTTAGAAAACATGTCTAATTAGTTCTCAATGTTTGGTGAAGGCCATATATGACAAGAGGACTAAGTCTTGGCGAAGGAGGTGTTTGAGTGTAATTAGGCCTTTATGAGTCCTAATGAAGATGTATGGTCATTACATGTTATGCAAACATAAGGTGGTTTATGAATGATGTTATTATTATTTATTCATGGTGATAAATTATTCATAAAGATGTATTCTCTATGAAGATCGACTGAGGTGTGAGGTGTGCATGAGTCATGTATATATACAAGTGAAGAAGACCTACTGTGTTGTTGAGAGAAGGTGAGGTGTAGCAAGAAAGAACGTAGTTTTGAAGAGGTAAAGAAGGCATTTGTGACCATCAAAGAGAGGGAAAATAATATGTTATGAGAATCTAAGTGGTGTTAAACTATTGGAGAGATAAGCCATTTTACCTAATTAGCTTGGCGAAGAATTCCTTGAGCTAAGAAGTCTAGAAGGAAGATTTGAAGAAGATAGAAGGAATGTCATCATCAGTTGTTGCAAAAACATTCTATAGGTGAAAAATAATTAAGTGGATTAGTTGGTGTTGAGTCATCTAGGGAGTTGTAGCTTCCTTGTAGGGTTGGTGCACTACTAAACTTAGGGGTTGTTGCTCCTTGTAGGGTTGGTGCTCTACTACACTGTTAGGGGTTAGTGCTCCTTGTTGGGTTAGTGATTAAATAAATTTGATTCATTAATGTGTAGGAAATTTTGTCCAAGATTTGTTTCAGTGTGTTTTCTTCCCCTTGAGGTTTTCCTGCTTATATCTAGTGTTCATACGGTCTTATGTTCATTTTCTCATGTGTATGGTTGTAACAATGCTTGCATAATTTATATTGTTTAAGTTGAATTGAATGTGTTGAATGATAAACAAACATAATTAAAGTAAATGGTTTTAAGGGATCACTGATTTACCTTCCCCCTCTTAGTGTGTGTGTTTCTAATAATTGATATCAGAGTAGGGCCTCTGAAGCAAGTTTAATAGCTTGAGGTGACCCCTGAAGTGCATAATGGCTCAACTATTGAGGTTTGTGATAAAATTTCTAAAATAATTGTTATGGTTCTTAAAATTCATCATGATCAAAGGAGTTAAGAAGGATGTAAAAATCATCAGGAATCAGCTAGATGGTATATAAGGGAAGGAGGGATAATGTACTATGTATAATATAAAGACGAAAAGTGAAGAAAAATCCTTGATTGTCCAAACTGCATTTCACACTTAGAATGAGGACATGATTTAGTACATTGATAGTACATTTTCATGTCACATGATATGAAACAAAAGCAATTTCATCTTATTTAAGGATAACTCAGTAGTTTCAATAAGTTTGGGTGATAATACATCTGCCAATGATCCATAGGGATCCAGAAAACCACACCACTTCATCAGTTCCATCAACATGAAGAAGGAAAAATGAATAAACTAAAGAAAATGAGGTAAATGGAGGTTCTGGACAGAACTGCCGCTCTATGTAGAGTAGCAGTTATAGAACCACTGCCCTGTAGGGCGGTAGTCCTGAAACTGCCAGTCTGCTTAGGGAGGTGGTCCTGACAATTCTGAACAGAAAAGAAGAATGGAACACGAATGGATGCAAATTTGAAGTGCCTGACTGTGTCTCTTCCATCCCTAACCTTTCCCATTCTCTAGTGTATGGGAGGACATGGGAGAAGGTTATAAATATAAGGAGCAAGAGAATTGATCATTCAAAGATCTAGAGAGATTAAGAAGAAAAGTGTTAATACGAGAGAAAGTGAGAAGAGATTCTTCAGTGCTGGAGTGGAATTGTAGGAGCAAGGTATAAGAAAACTGAGAAAGCAAGTAATTGGAGAGAAGGTTTACATTGTTTCTTCTTTTCATACTTATTTTAATCTTTGAAATTTGATTAATTGGCTAATACAAGTGGGAAGAAAGAGAACTTGCCCTTCCCAATTGTTTTCCCTCATTGAGGGTTTCCAGGATAAAAATTCTTGTGTTGTGTGTAGAATTATTTTATAATTTCTCTACAATTATGTCCTAAGCACTAGTTAATTAGTCACTAAAGATTTAATTTTCAATCAATCTATCATTTTCCAAAGTTAAAAGTAGAACAACATAATTGTGTGATTTTGTAGAGTTCCAAAGTGGAAGTTTATAGATCATTTTGGTATCAGAGCTGATTATAAATCCAAGACTGTGGTATTTGATTCTTTCTTGTGATTTGTATGACAATGTCAAGGTCCAAAGGCAAAGAATTTTTACCTTGTGAGCCAGATATTTCTATGAAGAAGTGGAAACAAATAATTTGAGATCAAATTGAGGAAGAGAAATTAGTTTATAGAATTGAGATCCTAAAGACCACGATGGATAGGTTGCATAGAAAATAAGAAGATATTTCAGATCTACAAAAGACGGCTTCGGTTAAGTAAGATTCCATGGACTCAATGGTTTGAGCAATGACCAAAACATTTGGTATCAAAAAGAGCCACAAAGAGGTAGAATGGGAAGAGTGTGAAGAAGAGACTACAATTGTAAGCGAGAAGGTAAAATCTACTCATACACCTTTTAAAGTTGAAACAAAAGTGGAAATAAACAATTGTGAAGGACACGTAGATGCATAATTACTAGATAAGTGGCTAAAATAGTTGGAAGTCTATTTTAATGTGCATAATGTTACTGAGGCACAAAATATCACCTTTGCACGTCTCAAAATGGAAGGCCATGCTCTGGTTTGGTGGGAAACCCACCTAGCCACTTGTGAAAAGAGGAAACATCCTATTGTCAGTACTTGGAAGGTTTTTAAAGAATTTCTTAGAGCTAACTTCTATCATATCGGCCATAAGACTAACATGATGATTAAGTGGTAGTACTTTAGATAGGGTAGTGGTCAAAGCATGTAAGACTACACTATGGAGTTTTGAAGATAAGCCATGTTGCTAAATATGGACTTGAAGGATGAGGACATTCTGAACAAGTATTTGGGAGGACTTCACACTCACCTTCAAAGGAAGGTAATATCCATGAAGCCCAAACATCTCAATGAAGCTTGTATACAAGCATACTACATTGATGACGAGAAGAAACAAGGAGAGATAGAGCCAAAGGAAGACTAGTCAACAGACCAACATGAAAAAGAATAAGGGAAGAAAAGTAACAAAGGTAACTGGAAAGGTAAACATGTTACTACTGCTTTGCATACTTGTAAAGATACTATGAATTTTTGTAAGAATTGTGATATAAATGGACATACTGACTCCACATGTTGGAAGTTACATTTGGAATTGAATCCAAAGCACTGAACCAAGGATTCCAAGAAATCCATGTCCGCTGTGAAGACAAAAGGAGAGGTGGAGATTGAGGATGATTCAGATGTAGATGAAAGGCTGTGATGTACGACCACTAACATGTACGGGGGAGAAGAAGAAGAAGAGATGATTAAGCTATTTCAAATCAGAATCCAAATTAGGAAGACTAAGGTAAATGCTGTAGTAGATTCTGGTTCTCAGTTAAATTTGATTTCTGATGCGGTTGTAGAATAGCTTGGCCTAGAGACTTAGCGCATCCACATCCATACCCATTGGGATGGGTGAAGAGGGGTGTAGAAATACAAGTTATAAGAAAGTGTAACTTTCAGTTTGGGATAAATACCCAATATATTGATGTATTAGAGGTTGATATCATTCCACTTGATGTATTTGATGTTGTCTTCGGAAGTCCTTACTTGTATGCCAATGATGTTGTGTTCACAAGGAGGGAGAACCAATACAGATGGGTCAAGGACGGAGTTAGTTTCAACATCCACACACACCAAAGCAAATCAAAGAAGGCTATTATAAGTGTCAACCAAGCACAAAGACTTGTTCAGGAAAATCATCAGTTACTTTCATTAGAAACAAAATAAAATGGACGTGAGAGCATGGATATTTATAACCAAAGGATGGAGAATTTGTATAACACTTGTCAGTTTTTGTAGAAGAAGCCACCACAGGAACTACTCATTCAATGAGAAATACAAACTTCCACTATGCAATCACCATATCTACAAACAGATTCACTAGGCTTGACTATGGGGCAACAAGGAGAAGACAATATATAAGGAACATTGATTTCTATAACAACAACATACATGGAGAGGATTTAGCCAATCCATCCCAAAAGACAAAGGTAGGAAAAAAGGACTAAACCACTATAGTATGGGACCTTTTCCATACTTGAGAAGGATGGAAAAGAAACCTTTAGGCTACACTTCATACAGATGCACATGATAGCAAGTTGTAAGAGCTCGTGCCTACTAATGCGATCTATGCATGAAAAATAAGGAAATATACAAAATTTTCCTTCCAAAGAGGATGGTACTCGAGGTAACTCAAAGGAGGATGTGGCACTGGAGCAACAAACTAGAGATCCACAGGAGCCTTGGCAGAGTGGATGAGAGAAGACACTAAGGTAGACCTAGTGGTCCTCAAAGGAGTAAGAGAGGGAGTGGATTCCTCTACCACTCCCCTACTAAGCTTTTGTGGGACCAAAATACTCCTAATCAGGTGAGGTATGATCTATAGGGATCTAGAAAAACACACCTCTTCATCAGTTCAATCAACACCAAGAAGGAGAAATGAAGAAATTGAATAAAATGAGGTAAACAGAGGTTTTGGATAGAATTGTTGCTCTGTGTAGAGAAACAGTTGTAGAACTACCACCCTGCAAGGTGGTGGTCCTATAACCACCACCTAGCTAGGGTGGAGATCTTGAAACCACCAGTCTGCTTAGAGCAGTGGTCATGACACTTTTGAATAGAAAAGAACAATGAACCACAAATGGATGCAAATTTGAAGCTCCTGACTGTGTCTCTTCCCTCCTTGAACTTTCCCATTCTCCAGTGCATGGGAGGACATGGGAGAAGGATATAAATACAAGGAGGAATATGATAATTGATCATTTGAATATCCAGAGAGATAAAAAAGAAAAGTATTAATATGAGAGCAACTAAGCAGAGATTCTTCAGTGTTGAAGTGGAATTGTAGGAGCAAGGTGTAAGAAAACAGAGCAAGCAAGTAATTGGAGAGAAGGTTTACATTATTTCTTCTTTTCATCCTTATTGTAATCTATAAAATTTAATTAATTGGACAATACAAGTGGGAAGAAAGAGCAGTTTCCCTTCTCGACTAGTTTTCCCTCATTGGGGGTTTCTAGGATATTTTTTTTTGTGTTGTGTGTAGAATTATTTTAGCATTTCTCTACGATTATGTCCTAAGAACTAGTTAATCAATCATTAAAGCTCTAATTTTCAATCAATCTATCATTTTACAAAGTTGAAAGTAGAACAAAATAATTGTGTGATTTTTTAGAGTTCCAAAGTGGAATTTTACATATTATTTTGGTATTAGAGCTGATTATATATCCAAGACTATGGTATTCGATTATTTCTTGTGATTTGTATGACCAAGGTCCAAAGGAGAAGAAGTTTTACCTTGCGAGCCAAATATTTCTATGAAGAAGTGGAAACAGAGAATTCAAGCTCAAATGGAGGAAGAGAACTTAGTCCATAAATTCGAGATGTTAGAGACCATGTTAGGACACCCCAAAAAATGGGGTAGATGAAAGGAAAAATATGATTGTCCAAGAAATGACAAGGACTATGTTGAATGAGTCAAAAATACCGAAGGGTTATTGAAGCAAGGCAACAAACATGACTATATGTATCTTGAATAGAGGTAAAATAATGGTTAATAACAATCATAATCCCCATGAGCTATGGAAGGGAAGATATGCCAATGTAGAAAAATTTAGGGTATTTAGGAGTAAATGTTTCATCAAGAGAGATGAAGAAGATCTAGGAAAATTTGGATCAAGAGATGATGATGGGTTACTTTTGGGATATTTAGGAGTAAGCTCAACTTATAGGTGTAATAGCAAGAGATTACAAAAGATAACAGAAAACAAAAATGCCAAAGTTGATGATATATGATCAAAAAGGTCAAAGGATCCTCCACAAGATGTGAACTCTAACAATAAGGAAGAAGTCATAGAATCAGATGGAGAAGAAGAGGATGCTGAGGAGATACAAGACTCAAAGGGACCTATAAGGTAGATTCAAAGAGATCACCATGTATAATAGATAATTGGTGACATGAATGCAAGTTTGATGACAAGAAGAAAATTGGTAAGCAATTCTAATTAAGGCAATGTTGTTCTTTTGTATTAAATAGAACCTAAAAACATTCAATAAGCAAGCAAAGACATATATTAGATAAATTACATGAATGAGGAGCTGTATCAGATAGAAAATAATGAAACATGGGAATAGTGCCTAGACCTAAAGATAAAAATGTAATTGGTACCAAATAGGTGTATAAAAACAAGCTAAATGAAAAAGGAGAGGTTACTAGAAAAAATCTAGATTAACATGTAAGGCATATGCTCAAGGGAAGGAGTGGATTTTGAGGAAACAATTTCTTGTGTAGCAAGACCAAAGGGAATCAAATTATTTCTTGTAAATGAAAGTTTCAAAATTTTTAAGGTATATCAAATGGATGTAAAGTCAAATTTCTTGAACGAACATATGCAAGAATCATACATAGAGAAACCTAAAGTTTTCTTTCTTTTAGATAATCAGTACTATGTATGTACATTGAAAAAAGAACTTTATGGTCTAAAACATGATTTTCGCGCTTGGTTTGCTAGGTTAGACAAGTATATTGAATCAAGGTTTTAAGAGAGGAGAAGCATATAACAACTTGTATATAAAGACTGAGGGTGATCAATAATTGATAGTTGTTTATATAGATGATATTATCTTTGTGGGGAACAATGATAAGGTGACCAAGGAATTTGTAGTAGAAATGAAGGAGGAGTTTGAAAAGTCCATGCTTGGTGATTTATCCTTCTTTCTTGGGTTGAAAATTTCTCAATATGAGAAAGGAATATTCATCTCACAAACCAAATACATAAGGGAAATGATAAAGAAGTTGTTATCCATTTTTACCCTTGGTAAAAATGGACAACTTGGGAAGATGAGCTTAGACACTGGACATGGCTTCATGGAGGGATCTAGAGAGATCTAGTAAATTCCATGTTTTGGGAGCATTTGTAGTGTTGTCGGGAAGCTTGGAATCATTCAGAGGAATTTTTTCCTCTTATGGGTTTCAAAGTGCAAGAGCTTGTCCAGGGAGAGAAAACGGGCTTTGGTGGGCCCACATTTGGCCAAAATGGGTAATTGAGGAAAAAATTTGAGAAAATAAATTTTGAGTTCCTTGGGCCGTGTCTCATGATCCTCTAGTTATGATAAAATCCAAGGAGAAATCTAAAAATCAAGAAAAATTTGAAAAAATAGCCATGAGGGCTTAGAAAACTCGTCAAGCTGTCTAGTGAGTTGGTGCCAACTCGGTGAACTGGCTAAGGGAATCGAGCTATGCATTGGCTTGAGCCGGGTTACAACGAATGCACGACGGGTCACAGAGGTAGGTCAAATCAGTGGGGTACTCAGTGGGATTTTTTGGACAACTCATGAGCCTATTAGCGAGTTGTTAGGGTTTGGTGTCGGGCTTACATGTCAAGAGTGCAAATGAGGCCAACAAGGTGGTGAATGATGCAATGTGTGATGCGGGTTCTGAACCTAAAAAATATGTCGGTGAGTCGAGGTCATCACCAGGGGAAGTAATGCAATGTCGACATGTTGTGTGGAAGTGTGTGTCAGAATGATGAGTCGGGGAGTCAAATCGGGTCGACACGTCAGAAAAAAGGGTCAGCTCAGCATGTTAATATGAGGCAGGTTCCCCATCCATGGAGCATGTCAAGGCAGACCAAGTCGGAGGTGGGTGCAAGAATGCACTGACACAAAACACCTTGGAAATTTGCATGTAAGGTGTAAATAGGGATCCGCACCCGATGTGCAAGAGTAAAAGGTGATTCAAGGGAGAGCTATGAAGCGAGTTAGCTGGGGAGTTGGTAGGCGATGACCCAAATAGTGACCTATATTAAAACTGTGATAAATTCCTCTATACTCCAACAATTTTCACAAAATTACAGTAGATGAAAAGGTGATTCAAAGCCTTATGACATGGAATCATTAAAAATTAGAGGTTGGTGGGTTAGGTAGGAGAAAATTGGGGATGACATTTCAAGACATTGAGGCCATACCTAGGTACAAAAAATGAAAATGAAGGCATGGATGCCCATTTTCTTCCTCCACAAGCCAGGGTATAATGAAGCATGGGTTTTATAGGTCACCCCATGCCTTTTAGAGGAGAAATGATGATTTTTGTGAGTGGTTAAAGCAAGATTTTGGGTTTCAAAAACTCTCCTTCTCTCTCATCATCTCATTCTTCGTATATATTGTAAAAGAAGGCAATTTTACAAAAATGTTGGACATTTTTGGTGTTTCCCTCCCTCCTTCTCTACGAGGTAGTTTTAGGAGCTCCAAGCCTCCATTTGTAAGCTTTGTAATGGTGAATCTTGCCTCTCCCTTCTATAATGATGTATTGTGTATACTCTTGGAGCAATAAAAATCAGTGTTTGTGATTATTTCTCTATCCTTGCATTGTTTCTATTGCTTTCTCTTGCCTTTCTTCATGCCTGCAGGTGTACCATGCATCTTATTGTTATCATTACATGCTTACATGTGGTTATGCTTAAATGGAAATGATGAATTGTGTGTACCTTGGTCTATGATGATTTTCCATCATCTTCACTCTCACCTTTCTTCATTTTCAGGCATTGAAGATTTTCCAACACATATTCTCTTGGTTCTATCACCCCTTTGTGTATGATTTACTTTTTTTCACGCAATCCCCCTCCCTCTTTGTCTCCTTGTAATTGTTAGGATAGGCTTAGTTAGGTGTTTTCTATTGCATTTAGGAGTAGTTTTAGCCTAGGATTAGGAAGAGGAATCAAACCTTCTCTAGATGGTTATCTCAACTACAATGTCCCACACCTTGATACAACTCCATGTTACCTAATCACAACAATCGCCTCACACACATGATAGAAAATCAGAGGGTCTTGTTATTTAGTGATAATAGAAGTTTGATATGGAGGATTGCAGGGATGTTACTACTCCTATGATTATTGGATGCAAGTTGCGTAAGGAGGATGAGTCTCATAAAGTTTACCAAACATCAAACAGTTTAATGATTGGGAGCCTGTTGTATACAACTGATTCTAGACCTGACATCATCCTCTTTCTCATCATTTCCGTAATAATTAGTGTTTTTCCACTAATTAGCTAACATTCCTCTTCATATTCATTAATTAACAACCTTTCATTAATTAATTAGCCTTCCTATCATTAAAGATGTCAATTAACGACCTTTCGTTAATTAATATCCACTTCTACTTGGGTTAATTAATTATTATTAATTAATTACACTCGCAACTCTAAATCAATAAATTACCATTTATTGGATCAAATTCCTCTCTTACATCCCGCAAATCATACTAATTTTCCTCTAATTAGCTTCTATAAGCTTACCTCTACCTATTAATTAATCACCTTTGATTAATTAAAACATCCCCCAACTCCCATGACTTACTAATGACAAATTAAACTCTTCTAAATCAAGATTACCTTTTATAAAGAAACCTTATCCATTCCTAATCTTGTTTTACCTTTATCCCACATTCATCAATTTGCTAGCCTTGCCTCTTCAGGAAAGCTATATAAAGAACCCTCCTTCTTACCTTTCTTCTTGCACCATGCTTTGAATAGTGCAAACTATAAGCATTTTGATCTTGAGCCATTCTCCATTGTTGGAAATAGCTTCTCCATCTTGCATCCTTTCACTCAAAATTGAGTAATATGGGAAGATCCAAAATGGCCTTGTAGCCATTCTTGGTGAGATTCCATTCTCAATCCTTGAGATCAAGTAACAATCCACTTTGATTTCTTATGTTCTTCATAGGTTCATAGTTTAAGTTAGCAATCATAGAGAGTAGGAAATAGCTTAGTATGTAGTTTCATTTATGCATTGAAGAAGCATTTCCTTTAAGCTCTTATCTTGATGGTTCATTGTTTAATTAGCATTTTATTTTGAAGCTATGTAGATATTAGTTTCAATTTATAGCTTAGTTAATAAAACATGAGCACATTTGGCATGCCTGGTGGGACTTACTCCATTGTCCTTTGCACTTAATTTCAAGTTTTTGTAGTTAGATTTCAATTTTGGTTACTAACCCTCTTTTTGCATATATTGACATAACTTGTTTTTCTTAACTTGTTTTGTTGAGTTTGAATGTGTTGAGTCTTCCTTGTAGGTATAAAGGAGGTGAAGTGCTATCAAAATTAGAATTGATGGGAAAATTTCAAGATTTCTCCATGTTTTCATTTTTAGATCTTACTTTTTCAACATTCTACATGCTAGTTTTGTCAATTTCTTGAAAATATTAAATTCTTGAGCATGTAGGTTAGTGTTTGATAGTGTTGAGTCTTATATTTACATATTAATGTGGTGGGTTTCTATAAAAATTGAATCTTGGTGAGAAAATTTCAAGATTTCATCATGTTTTCATTTTTAGAGCTTACTTTTTCATCATTCTACATGCTAGTTTTGTCAATTTCTTGAAAATCTTAAATTCTTGAGCATGTAGGTTAATGTTTGATAGTGCTGAGTCTTCTATTCATATATTAATGTGATGGGTTGTTGTCAAAATTGAATCTTGGTGGAAAAATTTGACCATTTTGAGATTAAGGGACATTTAGTTTTGACATTTTTTGAGTGCATGTCAAGTGCATACTCGTGAGCATAAGAGCATATGCATAACTTGGTTGAAATTTTTTGCCATTTTAAAGGCCATATTTTTCTCCCAAGAAATCATAAATAAACTCCATTTTTTTTTGTTGAAATTTATTGAAGTTAAATATGCAATGAAAACATAAATTTGGGATTTATACTTACAGAAATTACAGGTTTTCTTTATTTTAAAAATGGTCATTTTCTAACATGTCTAATGTTTTGATGAATGTTGTATTTCCATGCTTTACTTGATTTAGACCAAAGATTGTGTATGCTCTTCTCTTGCACCTTTTGGTGATATTGATAATCAAAAACAACTTTGATCTCTATCTTTTTAACATTTGGATTAAACTTGGAAATTTGATTATTCATTTTGTTTAAGGGAATGAACCTTTTACAAAGCATTTTTCAATGGTCCTTTGATTTGAAGTTTTCCATTTCTATATAGTTGGGCTAAAGTTTGTGTATGCTCTTCTCTTGCACCTTAGGGTGATCTTGAGAATCAAAAGAAACTTTAGTCTTCATTTTATAACATTTGGTAAATTGGAAACTTCATCTTTCATTTTTGGTTTAAGGGAATGAACATTTATCAAGATTTTTGTATGGTTCATTGATTGCAAATATTTTCTTTACTTTTTAGTTGGATTATTTGTTGTGTATGCTCTTCTCTTGCATCCTTGGATGATCTTGAGAATCAAAAGAAACTCTTAATCCTCTTTTAAATAATGTGATTTGCTTGGAGAACTACTAATGCTTGAGTGCAGGACCTAAAAATGCTTGTCAAAGAAAGGAGTTCAAAACAAAATTTTCTAACTAAACGTGTGTTGCAGATTGCCAAATGATGAACGAATAAACCACATTAAGTCTAAAATATAAAAAAACACACCACATTCAAAACACTTGATTTGCAGGTTCGGATAAGGGTACGCCCCATCCGCTTAAAACTAGGACATAACCCCTTTGGCATAAGCCTTAAGCTACAACAATGGGGGTGGTCCTAGGAACCCCAAAGTAGTCCACACAAGAGGGAACCTTGTGGAAGAAATGGGAAGTGCTCCATACAACCTACTTGACTAGTTTTTACCATTTGTGAGATTTAGTGTCAAATTTATCCATATCGTGACCCCAGTGAGAGTACATGATGGATGCATTTATTTCCCACTGTGCTTGAAGGGGGTAAAGTAAAGCTGAGATACTCCAAGAATTAGTTAGTGTGACTTTTCTTGGTAAATAGAGCTCTCTCTTAGATAACTTGTGACACCTAGTTGAGTGAACCACCTAGGAAGCTATCTTTGACCAAGGAGCCAACTTGGACCATATCAAAACCAATTTGAGTTGAGAGCCATTATTCATCACGAAACGTGTGAAGCGTTACTTTTGCTTAGTTTTTCACTCGCCCTAAGGTGAGGCAAAACTCTTCCAAAGTGAGGCCAACATTTTTCACCCCCAATTGATCTACTTCCTTCACTTTATTTTGACACTTTGTTATCAAAAGAAGAGTGACTACCTTTGTGTTATCAATTGATTGTTTTCACCACTTTTGTGTTTGTTTATGCCCATCCATGTTTGTGGCTGGGTTGTTAAACATCTAAAGTGTGTGAATTTTTTTTCATATCATTGGTATCCTTTTTTATCTTGATACCCAAGTCAAGATCATCAATTGTAGTTAGGATTGTTTCATCACTTGTTTCTCCTTTGAACTGTTATCTTGCTTGTATCTTATTGTCACAATTTTGATACTTACATCTTGTTTTTTGTAAACTTGGCATAAGTGTCTAGATTGCGATGTTACGCTACTCGCATTGTGACATTTCCTTGGTATACTTTGGCATTATTTTTCTCTCAAACATTACCTCGATTTTGAAGAGTGTTGTTATTACCTTTGTGTGCATCGTATCAATATCATTTTGATATCAATACCTTACTTTTCCTTAAAAGTTTGGTTAACATATCTTATTGGTATTGTTGCGTTGTTCATAGTCACAATTTCCACTTTTTAGGATATAGGTATTGATTAAATTCAAGCTCACTCTTAGTATACTTTGTTTCCAAAATAGATCAAATCCTTGTTGTTACTTACGTCTTGTTCATTTCTTTGAACTTGACATAAGTGGTGACATTTTGTTGATCATCTTAAAATGTCAACTATCATTTTGAAACAAACATAGGAAGTATCTCATTTGATTGATTGGTCCTAGAAAAAACATTTTGTGATTATGCCTTGTTTGTCATTTGTGACTCATTCATTTAGGACAATCACTTTGATCCATTGATTTCATTATTCTTTGGTCATTAATTTGGCTTTGTGTTTTGAACTTGCATGATTGTTCCTTGTGTTTATCCATCTTATAAACTCATTTCTAGGACAATCCTTTGGGTCTTTGATCCTCTTGATATTCTTGTTTATTCCTAAGTTCATGGTCATTTTTGAACATATCTTTCAAACCTTAGCAAAAACATTTCCTATCAAGCAAATTTTGCATCAATCAAACATAGGAAATATTTCCTTTGTATCCTTTATGTTGCTTAAATTTTGATCAATCCTTTGACATTTACGCCTCCAAATCTTGTTGGATTATCAATCTTGAGTCATCACGATGTATTTTTTCCTTAGCTTCCCTTTTGGAAAATCACACAAACATCCCCATCTTTATGAAATGTCTAGTTGGTTGTCGTTATGCTACCCAAATCAACATGAAACCTTCTTCACTTTGAAGAAGTTTGATCATACAATATAAGTTTAGGCCTTTGAACCCAACACACATTGAAAATGACTGATTATCGTAAGGTACCTTATACATATGACAATAAGGAATCAAATTTTTGGTGTTCACATCAAAAGACGCCCATCATGACCAAACCTCATTTGGTTCTTCGTGCTAGAGAACCCATTCGGGTAACCCATTCCCCACCTTCATCTCATAGTTGGTGGTATGGTTTGGACACTTCTGATCCAAATTATTATTCAGGTTCCCCCCACTCTTCTTTTCTAATCCAAACATTTCCTCTTCTTCTGACTCTTCCTCTCTTCTGATGATTCTAATCCAAACATTTCCTCTTCTTCTAAGGATTCCAATCCAAATATTTCCTCTGATTCTTCTGATGATTCAGATCTAAACTACTATTCAGATTCATCTAATTTGACTCCTAAGTCACGGTCCTCCCCTTCTTCATAGGACCTCTATTATCAGTCACCTAAACAATGTTCTCCTCCTCTAAAGATTTGTCTCACCACAAATTATCTTCATCATTCATCTAATGTGACTCCTACATCATGGTCCTCCCTATCTTCATAGGACCCTCTTCATCATACATTTAATACGAATCCTACATCGCGGTCCTCCCTTTCTTCATAGGACCCATTTTATCAGTCTCCTCAATGACGTATTCTTCCTTTGAAGATACATGCGACTCCAAATCCCTCTAATCAAACATCTAATACAATTCTTGAATCACGGTCCTCTCTTTCTTCACAGGACCCTTGTTATTATTCATCCAATGTGATTTGTGAATCATAGTCCTCCCCTTCTTCATAGGACCTTCTTCATCAATCACCCCCACAAAGTCTTCCTTCTTTGAAGATTTGTGTGACTCAAATTCCTTCTAGTCAAACTTTTGAATCGACCCATGTGTCACAATCTGTAGACTTTGGACTTAATCCTACTAGTTTACAGATGATATACCATCATATAGGTAGGTCCACACCACCTTCTTCTACTCCCGAGACATCTAGCTCCACATATTCTTCGTCCCCCACATCATCTTCTTCTATCAATCATCATCAAACATATTCTAAGTCTTCCACACCAATTGAAAATATTTCTTCCAATCAACCCTTGGTGGTCGATGAACAACTCATACCAATTGATCTCTTTCAGAATGAAGAAATAATCAGGGTATTTATAGGGGCACATGAAGATATTCCTCTAGAATATTACAAGAAAGGATTCTCTTTAGACTTCGATGCATCTGCATATTGTGAGGAAAAGGTTGATTCCTTTTATCAAGAAATAGAGGAAGAGCCTCAGATCATGCAACTTGATCCTCCTCTTATTCTTCCATCTTCACATTCTTCATTATGTGATGAAACTCCTTGGTATTGCATTGATCCATGGCCTATCTTCTCATCACCCAATCACTCTTTTTCTATCACAATTCCTCAATCACAATCTCTTAGGGGGTTAATGCCAAGTAGCCCTTCATCTTTGTCTAGGTGTGGGTCACCTTCTAGTAGCCCCCCCTCTATTATTTGTGGGACATTTTCAAGTAGTTCACTATCTTATATTCTTGGGGCACGTCCAACTAACCCCTTGTCTTCTATGTACGGGTCACCCTTAGGTAGTTCATCATATTCTATTCTTGGGCCATATCCTAGTATCCCATCATATTACATCTATGGGTCACATCCTAGTAGCCCTTCTTCTATTCTTGGGCCACATCCTAGTAGCCCTTCATCTTCTATTCTATGGGTTCACCTCCTAGTAGCCCATCTTCTTCAATTCTTGGACCATATCCTTTTTCATCCATCACATTATTCTTCTATCAATGATTGTCGACAAGCCCACTCATCATTTCTCATCCCATCAATTCTAAATGTCCACGTTCTTCTCCCACTTCTTAGGATCAAACAAGTCAAGCATTAGCTTATAAGAAACCTAGACAAGTTTTTTACCAAGCTAAGACCAAAAATACTAAAGAGCTCCAAATCTCCCAACAACTCAAACAATTATAAAATTCAAAATCAAACGTGATTCCAGAATGCACACCAACGTACCCATCAAGTATGGCACAAAGTGCAGAAACCTATGGATAGGGAACTCAAGCTCCCACATATGAAACCCATGTTTCAAAACAAATCACAATCATTTGTTGAGTGTGAACTCACCACGATCATCGAGATTGGGGATAATATTACACTTGATAGACAAACACGCTTAGTATCTCTTATCAAATAAAGTTGCAACATCGTTGTTGGATCCTATCATGTAGAGTGACATGTTTCAACCTTCCAAAAAAACTTAAAAATATAAAAAATAAAAATCAAAAATACAAAAAAAAAAAAATGAGAAAACATTAAAACATTACAAAAATAAAATCAAAGGTACAAAGATCAAACATTGCAATCAGGTATTGCGTACACATGGATGTTCTTTCTTCCCTTTCTTTCATATTCCTCTACAAGTCATCCACCATTTTCATCCCTTCGATGATATTATTGTGTTAGATTATTCACACACATTTTGTGACATTTATCTCTATGGTATCCGTTTGACCTTGGTCTTTCATAACCTTGGTAAATTAAATAATGAATGACCTCTTAGAGATCCTATCACTATCTACATATAATAAACTTGTTGGGAAGAATTTTTGGGTGTATTTGTTGACACTAGCCAATGTCGTCATCACAATCACTTCCACATCCTTCCATCAAGCCATCAGTGGTTCTTAACCCCTTGTTAAACAAGAGAGTTGAAATAAGTTTTCAGAAAGCAAAAGAATCAAAATCAATCAATCAAAAAGAAAAAGCAAATTGATATATAACTCTCTCTTGGGGTATTTCCAATAATCTCTACTAGGGATATGGATGCCTAACTGGCAGTAGAGAAATGTTGTTGATTAGAATCAAATGCATCTTTGTCGGGCTATGGATGCCTGGCTGGAAGCGGAGCAATGTACAGACTCTCCTTCCACAATCCATTCACAAATCACCTTTCAAACTAAATCATTCCTACACATTGGCTAGTGTCTTCACTTATTGTCTATCAACTCTTTCCTTCAAGAGGTAATTCATTTCCATGTGCACACATGGGATCTTGATGAGTAAACAGGATTAGTATGTTACCAAGTGTTACTTTTTGGACCTTGTTCAAACTCTTGCTTTAGTGCATGTCTTGTCTCATGATTTGTGCCTTGGGCTAATCACTTTTTCATCAACACCATCTAAATATTTTCATAGCATCCTTTGTTCTTCGGAAATTGTTTAGAACATCCATGTGTATAAGATGACCTTTTTCCATGTTTGCAGGAACCTTTTGTCCCCTTTTAATAAGATCAATCACACTACTTCCTTTCTCTCATGTGTTTCTTGGCCAACTTACGCTGGGGGCATCCTTGCTCCCTCATGATTGAACCTATTTTATATTGGCCTTGATCCCCCTTCAGCAGTGTGAAGATTTTATCTTTGAATACTCCCACCTAATCGCTGGGCATTTCACATATTCACTTTCTTGCACATGCGCATGGCATTCTGCCCTTGTGCATTCCATATGTCGCTATGGGCATCCACGTTTTTATGTTTCCTATACATAGTTTCAGAAAAATTTATAGAAAATAAAAAACATTCAAATATGTTTCTAAAAAATAAAAAACAATAAAAATCATCCTACAAAATGTCACTCTTTGGTTCTCACTTGTTCTTGTGCATGACTCATGGATCATCTTGATCTACCTCTATCAACAAAGTTGGTTTTCTTACTATGTCTTTACTCTGGGGCATAATGAGTTTCTTGGTATTGTTTCATAGTGCACTGATTTTTTTCATAGGACCCAAGTGTCCTTCGTTATTCCCCTTGCATGTATCCTTGCTTGGGGCACCATATTTTAACCCTTGTCATTAATTTGCATAGGTTGAAATCAAAGCTTGATAACAAAAACATTGCATTATGTTTCTCTATTAGGTTATCTTGTTTACTTTCTTGTATTTCATTGCATTATGTATGTTGCAAGGAGTTAGGCATATTTTACTTTCTTGTATTGCATTGTATTTTGTATGTTGCATGGAGTTGGTGTTTTTAGCTATGGAAATTTGTTTCGTATATGGATTTTCATGTCATACTACACTTCTGTTCATTCTTTTTAATAAGGACTGATGACGTCGATCATAAGCAAAATGATGAAATAAAGTTGGTTTTTACATCGGACAAGATGATAGCTATATCCATCTCTTTTCATCTTCATTTTTCTTCCATATCACTCTCCTTCTATCAACACTTTTCTTCAAAAATCAACTTGGGGCAATAGGGATCAATTATTCTACTTCTTCTATTCTATTCTTTCATCTTTTTGATCGTCAATCAACCTCTTTCATCACCCCATCAACACTCGAGGGGGCATCCTTCATTCTATTAATTTTTTCTTCTATCTCTTCAAAAAAATTATTTGTTTGTACTTGTCTACTATCTTTGAAGTGGCGTCACTTACGCCACCCCAAAGAGGGGAAAATGTAGACACCTAAAATCTACTTACGCATGCTTTAATGCTAATATTGCACTAATTATCCTCTTTCTTGTCATTTCCGTAATAATTAGCACTTTTTCACTAATTATCTAACATTCCTCTTCATATTCGTTAATTAACAACCTTTCGTTAATTAATTATCCTTCCTATCATTAAGGATGTCAATTAACGACCTTTCATTAATTAATATCCACTTCTACTTGGGTTAATTAATTATTATTAATTAATTACACTCGTAACTCTAAATCAATAAATTACCATTTATTGGATCAAATTCCTCTCTTACATCCCACAAATCATACTAATTTTCCTCTAATTAGCTTCTATAAGCTTACCTCTACCTATTAATTAATCACCTTTGATTAATTAAAACATCCCCCAACTCCCATGACTTACTAATGACAAATTAAAATCTTCTAAATCAAGATTACCTTTTATAAAGCAACCTTATCCATTCCTAATCTTGTTTTACCTTTATCCCACATTCATCAATTTGCTAGCCTTTCCTCTTCATGCAAGCTATATAAAGAACCCTCCTTACCTTTCTTCTTGCACCATGCTTTGAATAGTGCAAACTATAAGCATTTTGATCTTGATCCATTCTCCATTGTTGGAAATAGCTTCTCCATCTTGCATCCTTTCACTCAAAATTGAGTAATATGGGAAGATCCAAAATGGCCTTGTAGCCATTCTTGGTGAGATTTCATTCTCAATCCTTGAGATCAAGTAACAATCCACTTTGATTGCTTATGTTCTTCATAGGTTCATAGTTTAAGTTAGCAATCATAGAGAGTAGGAAATAACTTAGCATGTAGTTTCATTTATGCATTGAAGAAGCATTTCCTTTAAGCTCTTATCTTGATGGTTCATTGTTTAATTAGCATTTTATTTTGAAGCTATGTAGATATTAGTTTCAATTTATAGCTTAGTTAAACTCAGATGACAAAAAGGAGAGGTACTTTATATAGCACACAAGTTGACATGGTGAAAGGTGCATGAATCATGAACTATCATCTAAGACATCATGTGACTTATGTGGATCACACAAGCCAACTTAACACCCAGTTGATTAGAGACGTGGAAAAGATGAACAAAACAACTTATAGTCACCATGATTGTAGGGATTCAATGCATGATCTTTAAAATTTTCTAGAACTGATAAATCATCTCAACTGAGAGTTAATTAAGGAGGCCATATGTAGTTAACAAGATGAATCTAATCTAAGTGTGGTATGCACTTTTTATTCCATAATTGTAACTCTTCAACAACCAACTATTTTTATAGAGATCTTTCAGTTAGAGTAGTAGTTAATTACTGCAAATAATCCATCCTCTTCTAGAGTGATAAGTATTACTCTTAATATAAAAGGGAATTTTTAGTAGAATGGCAGAGAGAGTGGATTACTGTTGAAGAATTATACTATTCAATAAAGTGCATGATTCTGGGATAAACCAACTCGTGTGATTTGTAATTATAACACTGGATTAGAGGGAAGGAGAAAGGGCCACTCCTCCCCAATGTGAAGGGATCATTTCTTATTTATTTAATCTATGTTATTTAACATTTGCTCAATTTACCAGAATTTAACTCCTTTCATTATTTTAATTATGAATTTAGTAATCTCTTGTTTTATCAATATAGTTCACTTCTTGATTACATTTATAATAGTATTTGATTGAGTTCATTAGAGAATACATGCTGAGCATGGTTACAATAATTTTATTTTTTGAAAATAGATGTGGAAACCTCCTTGGATTGATAATCAAAAGACAATTAAAGTGCAAGTATCAACGATGCTTGTCACTTTTTAGTGCCTTTGCTAGGGAATCTTAAGGTGTTAGCAAAGATTAAGGTACTCTCTCTAGTACTTCATGATAGCTTGATAATTTTCCATTTAGAAATATATTTTCTATAACTCTTTCTTTCTAAATAAAATACCTTGTAGTGACAAAAAGATTATTTTTGTGCTTTGGATTATGTGGAACATAAGCAATCAGTAAGCACTTGTACTTAAGAAATTGTTCTCAGTATGGTAGGAAGTTATGTTTAGACCTAGAGACCGTAGAGGTTGATTTATTAGAATGAATTTACAAACCCCCCTCAAAATCAACATGTGGAACAACTTGATCAACAAGAAAGGATGATTGATGGAGTGGAAAACCCCAATGGTGTAAATAATGGAAACCCTCCACTTGGAAGAAAATTTACCTATCCCATAGAACTGGACCCTAATGACCAAGCACCCATCAAGAATATATCTCCTTAAATTCTACCAACCTTCAAGGGAATATTCTTAGAATATTTTGACCAATTCTTATTTGAGTTCAAAATCTTGTGCTAGACATATGACTACACCTCAGAAACTCAAAAATTACATTTATTTCCTTTAAATTTGAAGGATACAACCATGAGGTGGTTCATGGGCCTAACTCCCAACTCCATTCATAGCTGGCAAGAGATGGAAACAATATTCTTGAATACATACCAAGATTACTGTAGGGTGAGGGACAAAAGGAAGAAATCTTTAGGATATAACAAAAGGAGGATGAGAGTGTTGAGGACTATCTTGATCGGTTCCTCTTCCTTCATAGGAGGTGTGGCACTGGTCTTAATATTAATCTTCTTAAAAATATATTCCTTAAGGGATTGGATGAGGCCACCCAAGAAGATTTTAATACTATGGAAAAAGGAGATATGAACAAATTGGAATTCGCTAAAATAATTGACCTCTATAAAAACTACTCTTGGACTCACCCAAAAATTTTAAAATAGAAAGGAAAAATTGCCAATGGTGATATATCCAAACTAAGAGAGGAAATTTCAAATCTAAGAACAAATCTCTTAGTCCAACTTAACACAACTATGGATATGGAGAAAGATAGGAACACAAAGCCATTTTTCATATACTATCCAAGATTTAGGGAAAAACATGGGCTTTAGGACTATCCCTTAGATAAAATAGAAATCTGAATTGTCTATTATTTAAATCATGCCACATATCAATGTGGATTATTTCCCTTGCTAAATAATCATTTAAAATACAACACACAAAATGAAGCTGAGTTGAATTATGTGGCTCAAAGGCAAGGAGGGAAATTTTAATTAAACCAGAACTAGTCCTATGCACTAAAAACACAATGAGTTCTAAATTAGTGGAACACAACATGGTCATACCCCCATCCTCGAGCTAAAAAATTCCCACAGGAATAGATTCCTTATTGGAATTTTTGTCTTGCAAATGTGTAATAGGGAAATTGACAATTTCCAAACATGACAACGATACCCCTGTAGCATTTTTTTCATGTTTTATCATTTTGAGGCACCCCGGGTCTTCCCAATTAGTCCAATAACCTACCAGATTGTGTTAATTCATTCCCCTAGGTAATTTTAGGAGTTCTTGAAAAATGCTATCTCCGGACAGTGTTGGGAAGGGCTATCACTAGCCTTTCCATGACTGGACCAACCCCTTGGAGTGGAACAGAGGAGCCAAATCCAACATTAAGGTGAATTTAATGTCTTGAGACATCACATAAATGATTCAAGAAGATTCTGGAAGGGCTCAGAGAAGTTGGGGGAGTTTTACCATAATTAGGGTTCACAGGCCTAGTCAGTACACAAGCTAAAACAACCATTGAGCTTTGGAAGGTGATTCTGGGAGATATAGATGGAGTTAGGATAAAAAAACATCAAAGGATATATAATTACAATCCCTACAAGATTATGAAATCATTTTTTTCACAACACTTTGGCGCATTAGGTCTACAGGTAATTTTTCTCATGCACAAGTGGAGTACCAAATAAAAAATCCAATTTTTAAGGGATAAAATGGAATAATCAAGACATTATACCCCAACCATTGGATTCAAAATGCACTTTCTAGTTAGGATCATATAAATTTTTTCCTAAAAAGTCCATCAGGAGCTCACGTTATCATCATTGCAAGTTGTCCTCTTAAAGTGAGTTTGGGAGTTAGCCAAATTTTGGGTGGACATGTATCAGCTCCAGGAGCCTGGAGGGATTTTTTGTCCCTGACATCCCTTAGGGTTAGGGAAATCAACCTTGTAAAATTTTTCTTAGCCCCCATGTAACCTCTAGAAACCCATACGACCATCAGGATTGCCAGTTCAGCCCCCAGGTGCAATTTGGAGCTCAAATTCCCTACCGTTAGATCTCCGCCATGTGTCAGCTCCAGGATCACCATGGAATTTTATGTCCCTCATGTCCCTCATAGGTCAGGGACATAAAACCTTGAAAAATGTGCCCATCCCTCTAAGGGAGACTTTTGGTCACCCACGTGACCCACTTCCAGCCCCTCAGTGCTGATTTTTTAGCTCTCACTCCACGTCGTTGGATTGCTGCCACATGTCGCCTTCTTTTTCACCATGGAAATTGATGTCCCTCATGTCCCTTTGAGGTGAGGGATGTCAGGGAAAATAAAATGCACCCAGACCTCTTTTTTTTTTTTTGAATAATTTAAATCCAACACTTAGCTGTTATTTCCCCCCATTTCTTCTTCACAGCTTCATACCTTGCCGTGGATTTGTTCATGATTGTCTAGACACCCGGTCCACCATTGTTTCTCCAAACCAGCTCCACCATGACCAAAAAAACCACTAAAATCCATGAAAATACACAAGTATTGGGGAAAGGATTGATCAAAACTATTGAAGAAATGAAGAACGAGGAGAAAATGAAGTTTTTTTGCCAGATAACCATGAAGTCACCCAATTGAAAAATCTTCATATCTTGCAAGATATAATTTAGATTGAGGTTCCGTCTTGTGCAGAATTCCACATTTTTCAAGACAATCAAGATGCAAAAAATGAGAGGTCAAATGGTGCCTTGAAACATTTTCTCCAACAAAATCCCCACTTCGTGCACCAGCTCACATTTTTCAGATTTCCCATCATTCCGGAAATTAAAACGAGATAAAAAATTTCACACAGACTCCAAATGAAAAACCTATCACGATGGAGTTGTTTTCATCGCAAACAGAGACAAAAACTAGACCTGTAAATTTTGAGCTCCATTAATGGCCACTATGGCAGCTCCATGCCTGAAGCCATTTCTAGGCAACAATTTAAAATTTTATTTCCAAACATTTTACTGGGAAAAATCAAGTGAAATTCAAAGGACATGACTACGACGATAAGTAGTGTTTAAAAAAAATATGTTCCGTCACAAACCAAGCTGTGGAAGTCCACTTTCTAAAAATAGTAAGTTTTCCTATACAAACTCGCTATGTTTGGAAATTCTTCATCAAAAGAGGATATGTCTAAGGCAGTGTGCACTAAAGATCACCAGGAATCTAGAATGATAATCCAGAGTAGAAAATAGTGAAAATGGCCACTTACTAAAAATAGTAAGTTCCTTATATGAGTGTTTACTAAAAATAGTAAGTCAACCAAGAAGCAGCTGAGGCAAAGGTAATGTGCACATGATTGAATGAGGGAGTTCATCACATCACAATGGTCAAGAAGAGGAAAAAATAACCTCTCACTAAAAATTGTAAGCGTTCCTTCTAGAAAATTACTATTAATAGTAAGTTACACTTAAAGGAAAGTTTTGGCACAATGGGACATAGAGGGATGATCATTCAGGCCAACACCATCATTCGGGATCATCCATGGGAATTTATCATAAGGAATTCGAGACTCATCTCAGGGAATTGAACAGTGACTCTCGACATTCACTAGGTGATTCGGGTCATAGGTATATCATACGCAGGGTCAGAATTGCGGTCATCGACAAAACAAGTCATTCAACTCGACAAGTGTCAGTGAGCCAAGATGAAGGAATTTATTAGGGTATAAAGATTTAGAGATGTAGAGTTCACTATAGTGGAAAATCTCATCGAATCATCTAGAAGGAGATGCAGACTTCATTAAAGGTAGATTATTCATCATCAATGTTTCTTCCCCCTTCTTCTTCCTTCTTTCTCTCCTCTCTTCTCCCCCCCTACTTTCTCTCTCCTCCATGTTATAATTATTTGTTGGGGGGTGCAATTTTTAGATGTACTTTAATGAAATTAAAAAATCAATTTTATACTTCTAATGTAAAAGTCACCTTTATGTTATAAAAAGGGACTTAATATTCTCTTAGGAAGTTGAAAAGTTTTAAGTTGCGTGAGGACATATGAAAAGCCATTGGGGGGTAGATGACGAGTCATTTCTCATTCTATAAATTGTAAATCCATTCTCTTTTCAAGGGGTTCGAAATTGATCTTGTAAGCTTAAGAGTGCATTGTACTTATAGAAAGCAAAGGAGATAGCTAGTTTCTTCTACTTTCCTCCACTCTCAAATTTCTTCAACTCCCACACTATGTACAACTTTTGTTTAAGCATCAATACAAGAAGGAGTTTCATGCCTTTTTTGATGAGGATATTTTAGAAACTTTGAGTTCTCAATCTTAACTCTTCTTGTTGCCATTTGCAGGATTGTTTTCTTACTAACTTTAATGTGTGTGTGAAATTTCTGGTTAATGGGTGTGGGACTCTAATTTTATACCCACAACATTAATCCCCTCTTCTCTTATCTCACTCCCTTTTAGCACTCTTCAAAAAAATTATTCTCTAGCAGGAGATTGCTAGCTTTTCCCCAGGGTCAGTGGAGTGCCCCTGTTGGATCCCTAGCCACAAGCTCACCAGGAAAATCCACCTTTACTCATGCATGCATATACAAAAGCTGCACCAGTTAAGTAGAGGGACTTAGATTCCTAGAGCATTGGAAATAAATCCACAAGTTTGTCCACCTGACATTTTTCTCGCCAATAGGAATACACCACTGAACTATTATCAAAAATCCTGGACTCCAAATTAAAAAATTCTACCATTCCAACAATTTAATCCTCAGTTCCAACAATGGAATTCACCCTAAGGATCATGTCAACAATATTATAACTTAAGAAGACCCCAAGGAAAACAAGATTTGTTATATGGGCCTACAATTACTATCCCATCTGATCACCCTTCGCAGCCACAAATTCTAGTTCAAACTATGGCATACCCAAAGAATGTGAGGAAGGGTAACCTAACATACACTTTTGAATCAAACAAAAACCCCACAGTAAACTTTGTGGAATGTAGAAATATCTTCTTACATTCAGGGAAGGTTACCTCAAAACCATCATCTCCAATCATAGAAGAAGTCCCTGAAGACAAAGAAAAATTAGAAGAAACACAACCCCATACTGTTATTGAAGAAACATGTAAAATAAACTCAGGTATTCCCTTTCCATCTAGTCTATTGGAAAAACACAACACTACAAACCAATAGGAACCAGAGTCAGAGCTAATTTAGTGATTAAAAGAACTAAGTATTGGAATCCCTATTTTACAATATCTTAGAGAAATTACAGAGTTAAATAAAACCATTAAAGAGATCTGTGTTAAAACTCAGGGTAGAAGGAAAAATCAACCTAAAACAATCCATGTTGATAGAAAACTGGCTAGCATATTGTAAGTGAATATAACCCCTCAAAAACATGGAGACCCTAGAAGTCCAATTGTTACAATTTTTATATGAGATGTGCATGTCCCAAACAGTCTAATTGACTCAGGGGATGCAATTAATGTGATGATCACTGACACATTGTCCACATTATCTCTTCCTGAACCATAATCAAAGTAGTGTTACAAATGGTTGACCAGTATGTAGCCAAACCCAAAGGAATCATAAAGGACATGGCCATAACCATAAAATCATGGGATTATTCAATAGGTTTTATGGTCATTAAAATTAAGAATAAGAAAAATGGATATCATTTGACCCTAGGATGCGCTTGGCTAGCAACTACTACAAATTTTTTTAATTGGAGGATAGGAAACATGGTTATTATAGATGGACATGATTCAAATAAGTTATCCATTTATCCATTTGCAAAACCCTTTGCCACTGAGGATAAACAATGTTGGAAATATGATATAGATGAATCAGAAGAGGCAATTGATAATTGAGAAAAATCCTCTCAAGGTGTGACAAACACCAGTTATCCTTAAACCATGAAAAAATTCTATTCATGATGGAGTAAGGTATAGTTTTGGGCCATAATTATTCAACTGAGGGAATTAAGGTAGATTCGAATAAATTCAACATCATTGTAAAAATTACATCTGCCACAAATCAAACTAAAGTAAGAATATTTCTTAGACATTCTGGTTATTATAGAAGATTCATTTCATATTTCAATAAGTTGGCTTCTCGACTATTTTCTCTTCTAACAAAAGACTCTGATTCTGAATGGATAAAGCATGTCAAAATCTTTTGACACTATTAAGGACAAACTAACATATAGTCTAGTCTTAAGAGGACCAAATTGGAAGCTTCTCTTCCACATACAAATATATGCTTTTAATGAAGTAGGGGAGGATGTACTTGGAAAATAAGAGGAAGGATAAGCAATGTATGCTATTTAATACATTATAAATAACCTCTACCATGATGAAACAAATTATACTACCACAAACAATGATTTTCTTGTAGTTGTTTACGCAATTAACATGTTCTACCATTATGTTATAGGATAGTAAGCAATTGTTCATACTGATCATTCTGCTATCAAGTATCTAATGAATAATCCTTTGGTGCATGGTAGAATTGTAAGGTGGATGATGTTATTGCAAGAATTTTACATCGAAATTATTGATAAACTAGGGAAATCATATGTGGTGGATGAATTTCTCTCAAGGATAACTATTTTAGGTACAAAGGTGGAGGTCAATGATGATTTTTTGAATGAACATATATTTGTAATCTCAAATGTCTCTCCTTGGTTTGCAAACATGGATAACTACTTGGCTTTAGGGAATTTCCCATCTTTCCTTACACATAAAAAAGAAAGCAATTAATTAAACAAAGTGTGATGTATACATGGACTAATGGAATTATTTTCAAATGTGGACCTACCCATGTACTACGTAGGTGTGTAACCGAAGATGAGATATTTGACATACTCTTATAATGTCATGATGAGCAATCAAGAGGACACTGCTCAGTCAAGAGAACTATCCATAAAGTTTCGGGAGCCAGTTATTATTGGCCTTCATCGTATAAAGATGTTAAAAATTATGTATGACAATGTGACCAATGTTAAAGGATGGGAAATTTAAAATTTACATATGAGATTCCACTCCAACCTTAAGTTCTTCTAGATCTATTTGAGAAATGGGGATTGGATTTCATTAGACCAATCGAACCATATTATCAAGAAATGAGTACATATTGGTTTTTACAGACTATGTTACAAAATGGGCTGAGGTAAAAGCTCTCCAATATGAAAAGGATGAGAAATTTATAGAATTCTTATATATTCCAATGGTTTGGAGCACCAAGATCCATTATTTCAGACCAAGGACCATATTTTATGTCAGAAGTAATCAGTTACTTTATGGAAACATGTCAAATAAGGCATAAAAAATCATTCCCATATCACCCACAATCAAATGGTCAAGTGGAAGTCCATAACAAAGAATTGGAGAATATCCTAGCCAAGACATTAGATATCTCAAGGGAAAATTGGGTTCAAAAGCTACCTGAAGAAGTATGGGCTTATAACACCACTTGGAAGACAACCATATGATTCAACCCTTATGAGTTGGTCTATGGAAAGAAACCAATCTTTCCTATAGAGTTTGAGATTCAAACCTTAAGAACATTTACTGAGGTGGGAATTGAGTTATTAGAATCATAACAAGTAAGGAATCTTAAAATGAATTAGTTTGATGAGATGAGGTTATAAGAAATTCATCAAACAAAAATCATCCAACACTAAAGACAATTGTGGTATGACAATCACATCAAGGAAAGGAATATTCAAAAAATGGAATGAACTCTTCTATTTGATTCAAAGTAAAAAGAATTCAAGGGAAAATTGCAAACAAGATGGATGGGTCCATACCAAATTGAGGAAGTCATCAACAATGAGACCATACAATTGATTCCAATTGATGGTGAAAACAAGAGTAATGTTTGTTAATGACCATATATTAAGGATATACCAAAATCCAAGATCAAATGAGGAATTCAAAAAGATGCTACAAGAAAATGTTGCTAAGAATTGTTTGGACAAAGTTTCTTTGTCCATGAAAAATTAGGGATAAATTAGTTCTCAACAAAAATAAATAGGGGATGTTTAAAAAAAAAAAATGGAAGCCATCATCCTATGAAGTAATGATTAAAAACTTTCAATGGTGGTCATTACTTCTAAAAAAATTGAAAATAAATAAATAAATAAATAAATCCAGGTGGTTGAAGACCAACAATAACTGTCACCTCTAGAATCATGAAATCAATAAATATGGGTGACAACATATGGAGTGAGGAAAAGATGAGAATATAAGTGCTGCTTACCATATTTTACAAGTAATAATTAACAAGGTATGTGAAATCACTTCCCTTTTAAATTCTAAAAAAGTTTAATTATGACATGATAATTATTATTCTTGTGTGAAATGATGACTCCACCATTTCCAATATGTTCGCACGCACACCATATCTGAGTAAATATGACACTCATCCCCAATTAATCTCTTTTACATGCCAATTTATTCTCCATGCTTTCGTTGTCTCATCACAATTGGTTAAATATTACCCAATTCATGTTGTTTCCATAGAAAATCATTTCCCCCTATTTCTTCCTATTTTCCATTATTTTCGCCCCATTCTTGTGCTACCACTAGTCCCATTCTTGCACAATTTTTTTTTCCATTCTTACATCATCACTACCCCATTTCTATGCTCTATCTCCTTTCATTCCTATACCATTAATTGATTTGTTCGAATACTAACCATGGGAATTCAGCTCCGTCATGAACCAACCAATTCGTCAGAATTACTCTTTGATAGGAAAACAATAGAAATCTTTGAAAAAACAGGGTGGTTAGACTTCATGATGGCATATGAGGTATTTAACCCAAGGATGAAAGAGGAATTCATAGTGAACATAGAGGAGGGACATTCAAAATTGAAAGGTAAGAAAATATTGTTCAACCCTTCCATAATTAGTGACATTTATGGAATTCCATAGGAAGGAAATTGGTTAATTTCAGGACCCCCAAATTTGAAATTATTAAGTATTTTTCTGTTGGAAATAAAGAGAAATTAGAATTGGTTATGAAAATAAGGGAAAGGCTAAGGGCATAAAAAGAGGTAATTTTCCTAAGCCATGGGTGGATGTAGCTAAATGTTTGATTAAATCATTTATATGTGATGGTTAATATAAGGTTATTTTATGCCCTGTTTTGAGAATCCTCATTCACCTACGCCATGGTTAGGCTAAAGCCCAAAACAAGGTTGATTTTACTTAGGTTTTATTTGACTCTATTTCCTTTTCTATTGAAAAATTCTAATGGGTTTCCTCTTACCTCAAATTTAAAGGCCTCATACACCTCATATGCAAGCACCATTTCATTAAGAAATGTTATGGGATTAGGAAATGAGTTAAATTTCAAAAAGAAAGTATGCCATTGAACCTTGTCTAGTTTTAGAAAGAGGGCCCTCTAGCTCAAAGAGGCCAAGGAAACACCTTAGGTCATCAGGTCATACCCAAACCCTTGATGAAAAAAAACTAGAAAATGTTCCTTCACAAGAGGAATAAGAGGTAACAACAATCTTGAATTCCCTACAACAGACACCTCTTTCTTCTCCATCTCACTATGTATCCCCTCCATGGCCTATTTCTGAGATGGGGATTGATAAGATGCCAATCATGGTTGAAGAATCACCTATTCATGACAAAGGAAAAACATATTCCCCAAGTTTTCTCTATTTTAATGTTTAGTATGAGTTCCAGTAAGCTCAAGAAAGGTTTACCCAATTAAAACTACTTTTACAAAAAAAAGAGGAAAAATTCTCTTAGTTAGAGGTAGAGAAGGAAGAAAATTCAACATCTCCATCAATCATTAGGGCATAAATAAGAATTAATCCAACAACTACATCATGATGTAGAAGAGAAATAAAATATAATTCACTATCTTTAGTCTACAACTAAAAAATTAATCACAAAACTTGTTCTCTTACAAGAAGATATGAAGAAAACAAATTTAGTAGAAACTACTGATCAACTAACTCAAACAAAATTTGTATTTCCCTAGATCATTGTGTTGAAGGGTATGCTAAAATAAATGAAATAATGTTATGATCTCATGGGAGTGGTAGAAGAAAAAAAATTTAAAAGAAGAAACGAAAATACTTCAAGATAACATACTCCTTAATTTTAGATTATATAACCAAGCCCTTTCTTGTAAGGAAACTTATATTTTTTATGCAATATTTTTTAAAGAGAAGTTCTTCAAGAGGAAAGTTTCTAGAGTTTTTTCCACTGTGTCCATAGAATTTAAAAATTATAAACAATTTTTTAGAGCATATACAACAGTAGACACAATTGGCAAGAATATGTTATGTGAGTTTTATGTACATAAGTTTATTCTCCCTAAGAAAATAGAAATTTCAATCAATTCACATGTTGGAGAAGTGAAATTGAGGTATTTTATTTCTACTTTAAGACATCAATATATGACATGATCAAAGAGGGGAATATGTCAGATAAGAAATTAATTTAGTCCTCTTAATGAGGCATGATCTCCTAGATCCAATTAGGTTCTTTAGGAGATATCAGTCCCAGGTTTATTATCTATAGCTTGTGGAAAAGTACAAAGAAAATTTTTCAACTTGCGTCTCATAATTTTAGGATTATGTACTCCCAAATTTTAACATGAATTTTCTTGCTTTTTAGCTAAGGTATGGACTTCTTCTAGAGGTATGGAAGAAGAAGGATGTTAATTCCAAAACCAACCTCCGTTGGTCATTAAAAATGGCCAAGGACCTCTGCAAAATTATATTTCAAATGTAAAAGAAATGGATAGACATGATATGTATACCTCCATTAATAATAACACCTATGCCATGATAGAACACTAGCTAGGATCAACCTGAAGCAAGCTATAACACATGGAGGGATACAATGATAAAACTCTTTAGGTTTTGTAATAAAGAGAAAGATGAGACATGGCTTACTTTTACCAATGAGTATAATTGTACACATACAATTGAGTCCTTGAACAGATAGTAGGAGGAACTACTAAACCTTAAGTGTGGGGGAGTGATGAGCCCTGTTAATGCCTATATAAACCCTCATTTTGTAGTGTCATCATTTTGTGCTAAGAATTATATTATCATTTTGAAATTAATACTTTATTATATTTGAAAGGAAGTTTTGGGCATACTATTATTATTTTCATCTTGTGTATGCTTATTCAAATGAGTTTAAATGGATCTTTGTATGTGTTAAAAATGTGTCTGAAGAACATATCTTAAGCTAATGCAAGACTCATTCATAGACTAGAGCAGGACTTGCCCGTGCACTAGCACATGAATTGTCCATGCATTGGTATAGGAACCACTTGGATTACAGAACTCACCTACGTATTGGCATAATAATTGTGTTATGAGGGAAAAAGACTCAGGTGAAGAAAGCAACATAAATCAGATGGCAAGAAGGTGCATTTATTTAGCCAACATATGAACTGACATGGTGAAAGGTACATGAAATGTGGACTATCATCTAAGACATCATGTGACTTATTTGGATCATGCAAGATGAATTAATACCCAATTGATTAGAGACGTGGAAAAAATGATCAAAACAACTTATAATAACCATGATTGTAGGGATTCAATGTATGATCTTTGACATCTTATGACACTGATAAATTATCTCAACTGAGAGTTAATTAAGGACTCCATTTTTAGTTAACAAGATGAATTTGATCTAAGTGGAACATGCACTTGTTCTTACATAATTTTAACTCTTCAACAATCAATTGTTGTCATAGAGATATTTTAAGTAGAGTAGTAGTTAATTATTACAAATAATCCATCCTCTTCTAAAGTGAAAATGACTTCTCTTGATATAAAAGGGAATTTGTAGTAGAATGGTAGAGGGAGTGGATTGTTTTTGAAGAATTGTTCTATTCAATAAAGTGCATGATTCTGGGATAGATTGACTTGTGTGATTTGTAATTATAAAACCACATCAGAGGGAAGGAGCAAGGGCCAATCCTCCCCAATGTGAAGGGAGAATTTATTTTTATTTAATCTATGTTATTTAGCATTTGTTTAATTTACCAGAATTTCATTGCTTTCAGTATTTTAATTATGAATTCAGTAATCTCTTGTTTTATCAATATAGTTCACTTCTTAATCACATTTAGAATATTATTTGATTGATTTCATTAGATAATACATGATGAACATAGTTTCAATCATTTTTTAAATTAAAAATAGCCATGGACACCACCCTGGACCAACAATTAAGAGATAATTAAAGTGATGCATTAACGACACTAGTTAGGAGCATTCTTGTTAAGAGGGTGTCTGGTCTCATGGATCAACAAAAACAAAGAATCTATGGAATTATAAACATGTGAAGCTAAATACATTGTTGCAACAAACTTTTACATTCAAACCTTATGGATGAGAAAGACTCTAAAATAGTATAACGTATAGTTTAATGATTGTACTCTCATTTACTATGATAATAAGAGTGCAATTAGTATATCAAAAAATCTTGTCATGCATTCAATGACCAAGCATATTCTTATATTGAATCAATTTCTAAGAGAACAAGTTAATGAACAAAGTGTTTATTTGGATTATGTGTCTATTAAGGATCAAATTGTTGATATTATGACCAAGCCATTACCAAAGGAAAATTTTAAACATATTAGGAAGGAATTGGGTGTTATTCATGTATCCAATAGTCAAGGACTCAGGGGGAGATAAACAAGTAATCTTTTAGCTCCAAGTGTAAGAAATTAGTATAGAAGATATGTGCATAAAGACAAGGGAACACATTAATAAGGTATCCATGAACATAAAGGGAGAATGTGTTGAGTTTATGATAAAATGGTAGTGATTTGAAGATGGAAAATTTGAAGACCATTTATCATTAATTTAAAATGGGGAGAAGGATTTGAATGAAGAGTGTTTTCGATCAATGAAAAAGGGGGATATTGTTGGGATTGTGTTTTCATTGATGTCAAAGTGTGATAATGAAGGTGTTGAGTTGTTAGTGGTCATGGAGTGTTTTCATTAATTTGGCCAATATTCATAGGTAATTAATGGCAAATATGGATGTATGAGGTTTTAAGATGATGTAAAAATGGGTGTAATGCCATATCATGTGAATGTTAATTAGTAGTAAAGAGAAAGTGTGGTCTATGAGTGTTTTGTTGCATGCATGGTTTTAGGTATGGTAGCTAGTAGGTATCTTAGGATGGCATAACATGATGGGTAGAAGTTGGTTGAGCATGGTAATAACATGGATATATTGGAGATGAAGTGTAGAGACACTCACATATGTCTCAGAGTGTACTTATGAGGATAAGTATTATTTGTGAGGTTTGTACCTAGACCTATCTTAAGCCTTGGGTGAAAGGCATGAAATATGAAAAAAAAATTAGGAGTGTATAAGAGAGAATATAAAGTAATTTGGAATGTTGTTATAGGTGTGTAGGTGAAAGGAGAAGGCATGTTTTGAAGGAGAAGGCACAAAGTTAAGTTTTTGGGCTTATCGAGCTCAAAGAAGTAAAAACTCCAATCTCAAAAAGGATTTTTAAAGGCTGGTTAGAATGTGTAAAGTCTGAATGGGAGCCTAAGATCTTCATGGTAGATGGGGAAGGGTCCTAGTTAAAAATTCCTAGCATTATTTTGTGGTTTAAGGGGTATATATTTATGAACAATCGCTAAATAGGTAAGGTGGTCTACAACCCTCCAAAAACCCTAGTAAGATATCGATGGAGAAGATCTTGTTTAATATGAACCAAAATGAATAGGGTGACCTATTTTATGTTTGGAGGCTCTGGTAGATTCTCTCAAGTATCTCCAAGTGGCATTGGGGTGTCATGAAAATTAGTGGATCCCACAGTAAATTACAAGTTTATGAAGAAGTTATGTTTGATCTCAAGTTTTTCACTAGACATGGTGTGAAAATAAATGGTAGAGGAAATATAAAATCCATACTACATGTCCACGGTGGTTTCTAGACATGGTCTATCCCTTAGGAGATATGTGGAAGTCAATATAAGAAGACTTATTTTTGGGGGTAGTTTCACACTTTTGGTGGTCACAATAAAATTTTTTTCTCAGGAACTTAGGCTTTGAGTTGTGGTATCCAATGGATGTTATGTTTGTGTTTAGGTACCATATGATAGGATTCAATATTTGGAAGAGTCGTGAAGGTTAGTTGATGAGGTAAGAATAAGGTCACATGTTGACTTATTTTGTCTAGTTTAGGATAGAGAAAGTAAGGTCTAGATATTGGTCTGTAAGACCTATAGTTATCTCTTGACCATGGTATTTGGATCTATGAGAGTGATCAAGGATTCTTAGTGGAATATGTTCATGCATCAATAAAATTTAAGTGGTCTAGTACAAGTGTTTGATGGTCAATTATTTTTGACTTATTTTCATAGTGTGAGGATATTCTGGGAGTGTAAGTTGGAAAAAGGTTCTTGGGAACTTACAGTCAAAGTAAGGATGTATGATGGAATTGGTGATGAACCCAAGGTCATGAGGTATCTATTTATGTGGAGTAATTTAATTGTTGAGTGGTTTCAGTATTGGTTGAGCTTCATCTTTGAAGACTTGTTTTGTAGGTCACATACATAATGAGGGAAATTCACCCTAATGGGTGGCTTCATGATATGATCTGATAATGCAGAGTTGAAGAAGTATGTAGAAGGATGGTAGAATAATTAGAAAGAATATATAAGTGGTTCTTAATGTTTTGTGAAGGCCTTATATGCCAAGAGGAATAAGTCTTGACGAAGGAGGGGTTTGAGTCCAATTAGGCCTTTACGAGTCATAATGAAGATGTATGGTCATTGTGTGTTATTTCATAGCTAAGGTGGTTTCTGAAGGATTATATAATGATGTATTCATGTTGATAAATTGTTCTATTCTCTATAAAGTCTGAATGAGGTGTGTAGTGTGCATGAGTCATGTATATATACAAGTGAAGAAGACCTATTTTGTTGTTAAGAGAAGGTGAGGTGGAGTGAGTAAGAAGGCTGTTTTGCAAAGGTGAAGAAGGTATTTGTGACCATGAAAGAGAGGGAAAAAATTATTGTATGATGATATAAGTGGTGTTTTTCTGTCGGAGAGATAGGACATTTGACCTAATTGGCTTGGTGGAGAAGTCCTTGAGTGAAGAAGTTTAGAAGAAATATTTGAAGAAGATATAAGAAATGAGAGCTGAATAAGTGTCATCATTATTTATTGTGGAAAAATTGTATAGGTGATAAACAATCATGTGGTTTAGTTGGTGTTGAGTTATCTAGGGAGTTGTATCTTCCTTATAGGGTTGGTGCTCTACTTTAGGGGTTGGTACTCTTTTTAGTGTTGGTGCTTTATTAAACTATTAGGGGTTGGTACTCAAATAAATTTTATTCATTGTTGTATAGGAAAAGTTTTCTAAGATGCGTTTCATTGGGTTTTTTTCCCCTTAAGGGTTTCCCACTTATATCTAGTGTTCATATGTTCTTATGTTCATTTGCTCATGTGTATGGTTGTAACAATGTTTGGCTAATTCATATTGTTTATATTGAATTGAGTTTGTTGAATGATAAAGAAATAATTGAAGTAAAAGAGTTTAAGGACTCATTAATTCACTCCCCCCTCTTAGTGTGTGTGATTCCAACAAATTTTTATTAGAGTAGGGCCTCTGAAGAAAGCTTAATAGCTTGAGGTGATCCTTGAAACACATAATGGCTCAGCTATGGAGGTTTTCAATAAATTTTCTTAAAGAATTGGTAGATTTATTGAAAGGAATCACGATCAAGGGATCTAATATGCATGTAAAAATAATCAGGAATCAGCTAAAGAGTGTATACGTGAAGGAGTAAGATTGCACTTTGTATAGTACATAGATGAATAGTGGAGAATAAGCCTTAATTTTCCAAACTACATTTCACACTTAGAATGAGGACATGATTTGGTACATTGAGAGTGGGTGTTCATGCCACATGATAGGAACAAAATAAAATTAATTTCATTTAAAGAGAATTCAGTAGGTTCATTTAGGTTTGGTGACAATACATTTGTCAAGATAGTTAGAAAAGGTTCTTTGAGCTTGGATATTGGAAAGACCTTAACAGAAAATGTTTTGTATGTAGAAAGTTGATACACATTTTACTTAATGTGAGGCAGATGTGTAGTCAAGGGCATATATTAACATTTCACAACAAAGGATATGACATCATAAAATGCAAGATAGGAGAGTTGATTGCTAAGGCCAAAAGGATTGTAAACAACATGTACATCTAGAATGAAATCAAGAAAGAGAGCCACTTCATGAGTAAGGGTGATGAAGGGTGGATATGGCACATAAGGATGGGGTATTTGAACTTTGAAAATTTGGTCAAGATTAATGTTGAGAATTTTGTAAGGAACATGCCCAAAATCAACAAATCGGAAAGTACATTGTGAAAATCATGCCAACATGGAAATCAAACCAAGAAGAAGTTAAAATCTAAGGAATATTCAACCTCAAGACCTCCAGAGTTGATACATATCGATCTATGTGGACATACTAGGGATCAAACTATTCAAGGAGATAGTTATTTCATGTTGCTTATAAATGATTACACAAGGATGACTTAGGTGGAATTCCTGAAGGAAAATCAAATGAACTTGAAAAGTTCATAGGATTAGAATCATTGGTTGAGAATTATAAGAATGTGAAGATAAAATGTATGAGGTATGATAAAGGATGTGAGTTTTGGTCTAATTAATTTAATGATTATTGTGAAGAACATGGTATTAGAAGATAATTTTTAGCTACTAGGACACCCCATCAAAATGGGGTAGTTGAAAGGAAAAATAAGTTTTTCCATGAAATTTCAAGGACTATGTTGAATGAGTCAAAACTACGTGATGGTTATTGGAGAGAGGTAACAAGCAAAACTATATATATCTTGAATAGAGGTCCAATAAGGGTTAATAACAATAATACTCTGTATGAGCTATGGAATGGAAGATTTTCCAATGTAGAAAAATTTAGGGTATTTAGGATTAAGTTTTTCATTAAGAGAGATGAAGAATATCTAGGAAAATTTTATTCAAGAGCCAATGAAGGTATATTTTTTGGATATTCAGGAGTAATATCAAAGTATAGGTGTTATAACAAGAGATTATAAAAGATAGTAGAAAAAAAAAGTTTTAAAGTTAATAAGACATGCTCAAGAAGGTAAAAGGATGCTCTACATGATGTGAACTATAACAATAAGGAAGAATTCATAGAATCAAATGGAGAATAAGAGGAGGCTTAGGATAGACAAGACTTAAAGGGACCTACAAGGAAGATTCAAAGAGATCACACTGTATCATAAATCATTGGTGACAGGAATACAAGCTTGATGAAAAGAAGAAAAATGGTAAGTAATTATAGTGAAACCAATGTCATTATTTTTTATAAAATAGAACCTCAAAAAATCAAGAAGAAACAAAAGAATAATATTGGATAAATGCCATGAGTTTGAAGCTAGATCATATAGAAAAGAATGAAATATATGTTGGGGTGATAATGTCAAGTGGGATCAACCACTTGGGCATGCCCCAACATTAAATGTAAAAGTTTGTTAAGAAAACTTTATTGTGAAGGTATTTCTCATTAAAGTGTGAAGCGGCTCGACCGATTCACCCACCCACATTGATTTGGGTGATCCCTCTCGGGATTGGCTATCTAGCTATCTACAATGTATATATGTTGTATAGACTGACTTAAAGACTGAAATCTCATTATACAATATAGTCAATGATCATTGTATGATCTAATAAAGAAAATAACTAAGTAAACATTGTGAATGATTGCGAACTGGAAGTGGAAGTGTAGGGTTAAACTTATGTTGAGTTCTTAATAAAGATAGTGTTTTAGTAGTGGAGTTTTTCCTTTGGGTTTCTCCACTTAAATATGGTGTTATTTGTCTCTGATCTTGTTCATTATTTAATTTCAAGCTCTAGCTCATTAAGCTCTGCATTCGCTATCTATTTTTAAGTTATTCATGTGTCTAATCGATTGCATATCATAATCTATAATCTTCAGCTTTAATGGTGCATATGTAATCTTTGGATTATTTATCCTCTACTAAATATAACATGGTATCAGAGCTTGGTGATTGTGCATGTGGAGGATCGATCTAGAAGTGTTTAACTTGAAGAAGTAAAGAAGATTAAAGTGTATTTATGGATTTGTGAGACTCTAAAATATCCCATAGTCATCTTTGAGCAAACTAGGTTTAAAATTCCAATTCCCACCCTAATACTATTTGAAACATTGGTAAAATATGGGCTAAATGGCTATTTAAATTGTATTTGAAGATTTTATATGCTTATATATTTTCTTCTGCATCTAGTTTCAAAATTTTGTAGTTTAAATCCGTCGTCTGCGAGCTTGTTTTAAATTTTTGCACAGTTTATAGCCATTTGGGTCATTTTTTGAATTTGGATGTAAAATATCTATTTAGATCTAGTTTTTTTGAGGTTTTTAAGTCCATCCTGGTGGTAAAAATATTCTTTTTTAGCTAATTTTTTCTCTGTGAAGCTTGGACCAATCATTTGGTGTCATTTGTCTTCTCATTTTCCGTCATTTATTAAGTTTTTTCACCTTTGTGAAGCTTGGGCAAAATATTTTGTGCCATCTAGCTTCGTATTTTCAATATTTTTTGATTTTATGAAGTTTGGACCAATAAAATTGATCCAAATAGCTTCTCTGTCCTCTTTTTCATATTTGCGAAGCCGTACCCACTCTTAGAGTGTTAAGTGGCTTTAATATGACATCTTACTATCTCTATGAAGATTGGGCCAATCATTTTGTGCCATCTAGCTTTACCATGACAAAATTATTTGACTGTGAAGCTCGAGTCAATCATATTGCTCCATATAGTGTCACATTTGTCAGTTTTTATGAATCCTGAGTCAATCAAATTGATCCATCTTACTTTGAGGTGTTAGAATATTATTTATCTAATTTTTAGTTGAAATCCACATGCCAATAAAGGATTTATGGATGTCTTTGTGTTGTCAGAATTAAACTTGCTATTTCTGACATTTGTGAAACTTGAGCCAATAATATTGCTCAAAGTGGCTCCGTATTACATTTTTTCAGTCTTCTTTTAACTTATTTTTGACAGTTGTGAAGGGAAGACGAATAAAATAGCTCCAAGTATATTTTCTTTGACATTTTTCATATTTGTGAAATACGAGCCAATAGAACTGTTCCACATTTTGCACTTGTCAGTATTTTATTTGTGGCAGTCATCATCTAATTAAAATTAGCCACCTTGTTGCATTTGTCAGATTTATGAAATCCGAGCACATAGAATTGATCCACATTTTGCACTTGTCAATATTTTATTTGTGGAAGTTATCATCTAATTAAAATCAGCCACCTTGTTGGATTTTTCAGATTTGTGAAATACGTTCCATTTAAAAGGCTCCACGTATCTTTTTTGAATTAGTATTTTTGATTACATTGCGAAGTGCGATCCAATAGTATTTGGACACATATATATATATGTTAGTTTGGCAGAGTGCAAACTAATAGAAAAGTGACAACTGTCTTAGTATTTTTTTGTAGTTTTATAATTATTTTCTTTGTTCCATGGATGTCTATTTCCTTTGTACCATGGGATCTTTAATTTTCTTCATTCTGCGGATTTTTTTAAGTTTGTAAACTGTGAAGTTTAAGATAATTAAAAATCGACACGTAGTATTTATTTTCAGACTTCTTAGACTTTTCCAGACTTGTGAAACGTGATCTAATTATTTTTTGACACGTATTCTAGTTGTGTCAGGGTGTCAGTATTTACTTTGACTTTGTTAATAGAAAATTGAAACCTGTTTTATTCCTTTTCTGGACCCAAACTTCATTTAAAATTTGGTTTATAAATTGTTTAAGCCATTATTTTTTCAACAAGTGGCTTGTTTGACTTAGAATTTTCTTTCGCATTGTGTCAGAGTGTGAAATGTGATCTAATTAATTAAAAACACATGTATACGGTTCTATCTTTTAATTAATTATTAGTCTGTCTTATTAGCTGCATTTGTGAAATGCAAGCTAATTGAAAAGTTAAACGTGTATTTACTTTTCATGGTTGTCAGTCTTGTCATAAGTTTTTTTTGATGTGTGTTTGTTTATATTTTGTTGCAGTTTTTTTGAATCAGTTTTGGACCCGAAGGAGCTTTAAATTTAATTTTTTAAAGCGTTGCATCCACTCAAGGATCTGTTTTAAAGCCAACACATGCATTTCTTAGTATTGTTGATTTGTTCTACATATCATCCCCTTCTTTGGCTATTTATTAACTTATTTTATTTGTTAAAATAACTCAATTTTGAGCTTGACCAGTCGAGTTGCTAAATAACTCGTCGAGGTTTATTTGTCTCATGGGTTTTCTAATTTTTCTTTGTACCATGGATTCCAAATTAGACCCCATCTCTGCTCTCCCTTTTTTAGATCATGTAGCTCGGTCCTTTAGCTCACTAAGCCAACTTGCAAAATAAATCACCGAGCTCCTATAACTCGACTCTGACTCTGTTATATAAAGTTGATCTTAATTTCTACCAAATCAAGCTAATTTTCAACTAAATTTGAGCTGTTTGATTTTATATAGCTATTAAAAAGATATGTAGCTAGTCATTTGTCTATGTTTGGCTTCATTGACTCATTTTTTTAGCTAAATTTTTTTCCATTACTGTCTGAGCATTAAAAATGGCTAGTTCTACCAGTTTTTTGATGGATAAGTCTCAACTGCTAAATGGAACATTATATCATTTGGATAGTGCATTTAGAAGCCTAGTTTATGGCTATAAAGCTATGGGATCTTGTGGCTGGTGTAGAAAAACGTCCCACAAGGAGACAAGATACCCCTAAAAAACTTAGTTCATCTTCTTAAATATCTCAGGAAGCTCTATCCATCATATTGCAAAGCATTATAGATGAGTTCTTCATGCATATAGGTCATATGGACTTGCCTGTAGATACATGGAAATAATTAGAAACCATGCCTGAAGGAAGCAGGTTGTCTAAGATCATTAAATTGGTCGTAGAGTTGCTTACAACACCCATGAAAGGGGATGAGAAGATTGTGAATTATTTAGCTAAAATTAAGAACATCAAATCTCAATTAGATGGATGTAATTATGAATTGTTTCAAGATAAATTGCTATATTTTATCATATAGATTAATATTCATGAAAAATTTAGACATTACATCTCAATTCTTAATTACAAATATCACAATGAGAATGATCTGCCTAATCTGGACACCTTGTCTTCTTTATTGATTCAAGAAAAAAGAGTCATGGAGAACTTTGATTCAAAAGAGATTGCTTTTCAAGAATTGTTCTCTCATAATCATAAGCCTACTCATAATAAGATTAATGTCAATCCAAATTAGAAATCCAATATCAGATCTAGATTTAAATCAAATCCTAAGACTAATTCTGCAAAGAGAAATCAGAAATTTAAAGTCAAATTTAATGGAACTTGTAATAAGTGTGGAAAATTTAGACATAAAGAGTATTATTGTAGAGTCAAGATTAACAAATCAGTCAGGAATGCTAATAACAACAATCCTAATAATTTTAAGAAAAATCAAAAGCAAAAGGAAGCAAATGTAGTGGAGAAGTATATTTCCCTATATACAACCCTTTCCAGCTTCAAATGACAATGAATGGATTCTTGACAGTGGTGCCTCCAGGAACATGACTTGTATTTCTAATATCCTTTTAGATATGGTCAAATGTGAAGAGAACATCTATCTAGGAGATAAATATGTCATTAGAGTTGAAGGTTGTGGCAATGTTAAGTTGTCTAATGGTGTAATTAGGAATGTCTTGTATGTCCCTAAATTTAAAAATAATCTTTTGTCTTGATCTCAGCTAACCAAAGAAAACTATAAAGTTATTTTTCTACAAGAATAAGTGGTATGTAAAATATAAATTTAGTATTGTTATTTCTTCTGGCATTCAAAAAAATGGCCTGTATATATTTGATGGTTTTGTGTCTTAGGTCTTACTTTTCTTCCTCTTCTAACAATGATATTCAGCTATGGCATGAAATACTTGGTCATGTAAATTTCAAAAGCTTGTATGATATGTCTAGACTAAACCTTGTTGTTGGTCTTTATAAGATAAAATCAGATCATGAGACTTGTGAAAGTTACCTATGTGGTAAGCAACATGCTCAACCATTTCACAAAACATCATGATCCTAATTCTTCTCATTTACTAGAACTAATTCATAGTGATGTGAGAGGTCCACTTGAGGTTCCTTCTCTTAGTAGTGCCCTATATGCTGTGTGCTTTATTGATGATTATTCTAGAATGAATTGGTATTATTTCATTAAAAATAAGTTTGATGTCCTATCTAAATTTCAGGAATTTAAAGCTCTAGTTGAAAATGCTTCTAATCTAAAAAATTAAGATAATTAGGACTGATAATGGAGGTGAGTATGTCAAAAAAAAGTTTTGATGAGTTTTGTGTGTCATGTGGGATTCAAAGAGAATTGACCACCCCTTATTCCCCTCGGAAAAATGGCATTGTTGAAAGAAATAATAGTATTGTCTTAGAAATGGCTAGGACTATGCTTCATGCATTCAGATGTGCCTAAGTTCTTATGGGCTGAAGCTATGAAAACTATTGTCTATATTTTAAATAGACTACCTACAAAACCTCTTCATCAAACTACTCCTCATGAGGTATGGACAAAGAAAAAACCAGATATTTCTCACTTAAGAATATTTGGTAGTCTTGCTTCTATCTTCATTCCAAAATAAAAAGGAAGAAGCTTGATCCAACCTCTTTCTCTTGTATTTTTGTTGGCTATGGCTGTAGAACTAAAGGATTGAGATTCTATAATCCATTCAAGCATGACATTGTTGAAATTAGAAATGTTCAAGTCTTAGAAATAACTTTCTTTATTGATCCTAATGAACCATCCTCTGCTGCTATAGAGATAGATCTTGGTAATCCTCCTAATGAAAATATGGAAATAGAAGTTCAAGAGGTTAATTATCCTAATCTAGATATGATGGAGATTGAGGGGGAGTCATCCCAAAATGTCTTGCAACCTAAGATTCCTAAATGGGCCAAAAATCTTGTTCAAAACTCTCATCCTGATAATCTTAGAAAACTAACTAGAAGTTAGCATACTTATCATGTCTTGATGAACCTCTATGAGGAATAACCAAAATAATTTGAAGAAGCATATCAAGATGTTAGATGGCTTCAAGCTATGAAGGATTAATATAATTCTTTAATAAAAAATGACACTTGGGAACTAGTCTCTCCTCTTAAAAGAAGCATTGGAGGATTTAGGTGGTTGTTTAAAATTAAATATAACTCTTTAGGAGAGATTGACGAATTCAAAGAAAGGTTGTTAGCTCATGGTTTCAATCATAAACTGGGTATTGACTATGTTGAGAATTTTTCTCATGTTGCTAAGATGAGCACTGTAAGGGTTCTTCTTGCATTGGCTGCCCAACACGGTTGGGAGATTAGCCAAATAGATGTCAAAAATGATTTTTTAAATGGTGAATTAAAAGAAGAAATATATATGAGTCATCCTAAAGGATTTGAAGTACTTATTAAGGAACTTTATGTATGTAAGCTCAAAAAGTCTTTGTATGGTCTTAAGCAAGCTCCTAGAGCTTGGTATGCTAAAATTAACAGTTTCTTTCAAGATCTTGGTTTTTCTAACTACTGTTCTAATAATGATTTATTTGTTAAATTTGAAAACAATCATATTATCATCATTGTCTTGTATGTTGATGATATTTTTATCACTAGCAGTGATAGAAATCTAATAGTTAGACTCAAAGAAAGGTTAAAAAAATGTTTTGAAATGACTGATTTAGGTTTACTAAATCATTTTCTTGGCATGATTATATTTCAAGATCATAAGTCTATTGTTGCATCTCAATCTCAGTATGCTATGAATTTTCTTATAAGATTTAACATGATTGAATGTAAGCATGTTGCAATTCCTATTGAAGTTGGTGTTAAGTTAGATCCTAAATTATCTTGTGTTAAATTTTATCCTACTCTGTATAGGTAGCTAGTTGGCATTTTATTCTACTTAACTATTACTAGACCTGATATCTCTTATGCAGTAGGAGTAGTTTCAATATTTATGCAAGAACCTTATGAAGATCATTGGAAAATGAAAACAAGGATTTTGAGATATATTAAAGGAATAGTCAATTATGGTCTTTATTATTCTCCTTGTAATGATGCACAATTATTTGGTTATTGTGACTCTGATCATGCTGGTGATACTACAGATAGAAAGTATACTTATGGATATCTTTTCAAGCTTGGTGTAGGTGCCATCACTTGGAGTAAAAAAGGCAACCAACAGTGTCTATATCTTCTACTGAGGCATAGTATAGGAGTGTCATGGAAGCTGTTAAAGAAGCTATGTGGCTGAGTTGCACATGGATGTCAAAGGGAGTAATACTATTCTATGTGAAATTTAGAGCTGTATTGCTCTTGCAAAGAATCTAGTTCAACATCAAAGGACAAAGCATATTGAAGTTCAAATGCATTTAATCAGAGAAAAAGTCCTTAATGGTGATATTGATCTCCACTTCTTTCCAACTAAAGATTAGGTTACAGATATCTTCACAAAACCATTGTGTTATGTCAAGTTTTGTAAGTTTTGTGCCTTTTTTGGCCTATCAGAGTTTCCCTTGAGGGGGAGTGTGCATGACAATGTCACCTCTTAACATCCCGTTGAAAACTTCCAATTCTTTCTCTGTTTGTAATAAGTAAATGTGTCACATTTTGTGAAGTTACTTGTAAATTCCAACGAATCTTCAGTTATGGGTATGCCTTAGGTTATTAAGCGATCCATAGTCTGTTGTAAGTTTTCAAATGTAAAGAACTAGTCTTAAGAAATTTTTTATGGGAAGATCTATGGATTTCCCTTGTTGGCATGCCATCTTGAATCAATGATTCAAGGTCTGTAAATAATTTTGGATAAAAAGGTAATTCTAGATTTTCTGATTTGTCTTCTCACTTAACATTAAGGGGGAGTGTTGGGGTGATAATTTCAAGTGGGATCAACCACTTGGGCATGCCCCAACATTAAATGTAAAATTTTGTTGAGAAAAATTTATTGTGAAGGTATTTCACATTAAAGAGTGAAGCGACTCGACCGATTCACCCACCCACATTGATTTTGGTGATCCCTCCCGGGATTGGATGTCTAGCTGTCTATAATGTATACATGTTGTAAATACTAACTTAAAGACTAGGATCTTATAATAATATAGAGTTGATTATCATTATATGATCTAATCAAGAAAATAGCTAAGAAGACATTGTGAATGACTACAAACTGGAAGTGGAAGTGCTGGGTTAAACTTGTGTCAAATTCTTAATAAAGACGATGATTTACTAGTGGAGTTTTTCTTTCGGGTTTCTCCACTTAAATCTAGTGGTATCTATCTCTTCTCTTATTTATTATTTACTTTCAATATCTAGCTCATTAAGCTCTATATTCACTATATAAATTTAAGTTATTCATGTGTCTAATCAAATGCATATCATAATCTATAATCTTCAACTTTAATGGTGGATCTGTAATATGTGGATTATTTATCCCCTGCTAAATCTAACAATATGTGAACTAGTGTGTAGACATAAAGATAAAAATTTCATTGGCACCAAATGGGTGTATAAAAACAAGCTAAATGAAAAAGGATAAGTTATTAGGAGCAAAACTAGATTGGTGTGCAAGGGCTATGTTCAATTAGAAGGAGTGAATTTTGAGGAAATATTTTCTCCCATAAAAATACAAGATTCAATCAAGTTATTTCTTTCATATGCATGTTTCAAATGTTTTAAGGTATATCAAATGGATGTAAATTCAACTTTCTTGAATGGACATCAAGAAGAAGAAGTATGCATAGAGCAACATGAAGGCTTCTCTCTTTCAGATAATCAAGACTATGTATGTTGAGTGAAAAAATCACTTTATGGTCTAAAATAGGACCTTAGAGCTTTGTATGCTAGGTTAGACTAGTATTTATTGGATCAAGATTTCAAGAGAGGAGAAGAAGATAACAAATTATATATAAAGACTGAGGGTGATCAAAAATTGATGGTTGTTGTTTATGTAGATGATATTATCTTTGGAGGGAATAATGAGAAGATGAACAAGGACTTTACAAAAGAAATGAAGGAGTATTTTTAAGTGTCTATGCTTGGTGAGTTATCCTTCTTTCTTGGGTTTCAAATTTCTCAATCTGATAAAGGCATCTTCATGTCAAAAACCAAATTCATAACAATAATGTTGAAGAATTTTGATATGGAGGATTACATGGATGTTAGCACTTCTATGATTAATGAATGCAAGTTAATTAAGGAGGGCGAGTCTTCTAAATTACACCATACATCATACATATCAATGATTAGGAGCCTATTGCATAAAAATCATTCTAGCCATAACATCATATAAGTAGTAGGACTGGTAGGAAGATTTTAAGCTGATCCCAAGAAATCTAATCTACAAGCAATCAAGAGAATTTTCAAGAATTTTAAAGGGATTATGGAGTCTGGGTTATGGTACCCAAGAAGAAAGGAATTCAAGTTGGAAGTTTATACAGATGAAAATTGGGAAGGAATCCTAGATGATAGGAAAAACACTAGTGGAGGATACTTCTTCTTAGGAGGGTGTCTAGTCTCATGGATCAACAAAAAAGTAAGCATATGTGGGATTTTCAACTTGTAAAGTTGAATACATTGTTGTAGCAGCCTATTGCAATCAAACCTTATGGATGAGAAAGACTTTAAAAAGCTATAAGGTAGAGTTTAATGATCCTACTCCCATTTACTATGATAATACAAGTGCAATCAATGTCTAAAAAAATCCTGTCACACATTTAAGGACCAAACATATTCCTATCAAGTGTCACTTTTTAAGAGAACAAGTTAATGAGTAAAGTTTTATGTTGGAATATGTGTCTACTAAGGATCAAATTGCTAATATTTTGACCAAGCTACTACCAAAGGAAACTTTTGAACATCTTAGGCAGGAATTAGGTGTGACTCTTGTATCAAACAATTATTAATGGAGCCAATGAATCAATGGGATATAAACAAGTAATATTTTAGCTCCAAGTTCTAGAAAGGAGTATAGAAGATGTGTACATAAAGATAGGGGGAACAAGTCAAGAAGGTATGCATGTACATAGGGGGATAATGTGTGGAGCTCAAGATCAAATGAAAATATTTTGAAGATTGAAAATTTTAAGACCCTTTGTCATTAATGTCAAAAGGGGGAGAAGGATCTGAATGAAGTGTGTTTTCCATCAATGAAAAACTAGGATATTGTTCACACTGTGTTGTCATTGACGTCAAAATGTGATGATGAAGGTGTTGAGTTTTTAGTGGTCATGGAGTGTTGTCATTGATATGGTTGAGATTCATATGTCAATAATGATAAATATGGATGTATGAGGTGCCAATTTTATGTCAAAAAGAGTGTGATTTCATATCAATGGAAGATTTATTGGTAGTAAAGATAAAGTGTGGTCTATGAGTGTTGTATTGCATGTATGCTCTCATGTATGGTAACTAGTAGGTATCTTAGGATGAAATGTCATAATGGGTAGAATTTGGTTGACCATGGTAAGATCATGAATAACTTTGAGATGAAGTGTAGAGACTCTCATATATGTCTCAAAGTTACTTATGAGGATAAGTCATGCTTTTTGGATCTGCACATAAACATATATTAATCCATATGTTGCCTAATGAGGCATGAAATATGAAAAATAGAGAAAAAGTGCATTAGAGAGAATGGAAATCAGTTTGGAATGTTTCTATAGATGTGTAGGTGTAAGGAGAAAGCACATGTTAAAGGAAATTAAATAAATTTAATTTTTTGGGCTTATCAAGCTCAATGAATTGCAAACCCCAAGCTTGGGAAGGATTTTTTTATGCTAGTTTGTGTGTGTGAAGTTTACATGGGAGCCTAATATCTTCATGGAAGGTGGGTAAGGGTCCTAAATAGAAATTCCTAGCATTATTTTGTGGTTTAAGGGGTAGAAATTTATGAACAATCGCTAAGAAGGTAAGGTGGTCTAAAACCCTCCTAAAACCCTACTAAGATAGTGATGGAGAATATATTGCTCAATATGACCCATAATGAATTGGGTGACCTGAATTGATAATGTTAGGCTCTAGTAGACTCTCTCATATATCTCCAGGTGGCATTGAGGTGTTATGACAATGATTGAACCCCACATTAAATTAAACGTTTATGAAGAAGTTATGTTTTATCTTAAGTATTTCACTATACATGGCATGCAAATGGAATGTAGAGAAATTATGGAATCCATAACAAATTTCCATGGTGGTTTTTAGACATTTTCTAGCCCTTAGAAGGTATTGGGAAGTTAATATAGGAAGACTGGTTTTTGGGGGTAGTATGACAATTTTGATGGTCATGATGAAAAGTTGCTCTTAGGAACTTAGAAAATGAGTTATGGAGTCCAAGGAATGTGATGGTGTTTTTCATGTCCAATATGAAATGATTTAATAATTTTAGGATCCCTAGGGGTTAGTTTATGAGGTAAGAAGAAGGTCATATGCTGATCTATTTGGTTTGGTTTCGGATAGAGAAAGTAATGTCTAGAGATTGGTCTGTAAGATCAATAATTATCTCTTGATCATGGTGTTTGGATCTCTGAGAGTGATCAAGGGTTCTTTGTGTACCATGTTCATGCATCATAATAATTTTAATGGGTCATTACATGTGTTGGATGGTCAAGCCTTCTTGACTAGTTTTCATGGTCTAAGGACAATTCTTGGTGTGGAAGTTGGTAAGAGGTTCTTGGGAACTTACAACTCAAATAAGGACATATGATGGATTTTGTGATAAACCTTAGGTATTGAGGTTTATATTCATGTTGATTACTTTCATGGTTAAGTTTTTTAGCATTGGTTGAGCATTATCTTTGAAGACTAGTTTTGTAGGTCATAAACCTAATGAGGATAGTTGACCATAATGGGTGGAATCATGATATAATATGATGGTGTAGAGTTTAAGAAGCATATATAAGGCTGGTAAAATACTTAGAAAACATGTATAAGTGGTACTTGATGTTTGGTGAAGGCCATTTAGGCCAAGAGGACTAATTCTTGGTGAAGGGGGTGTTTGAGTGTAACTAGGCATTTATGAGTCCTAATGAAGATGCATGGTCATTGCATTCTATTGCCAATATAAGGTGGTTTATGAATGATTTTATTTTGATGTATTCATTTTGATAAAGTGTTCTATTCTCTATGAAGGCCGAATGAGGTGTGTGGTGTGCATGAGTCATGTATATATATAAGTGAATAAGACTTATTTTTTTTGAGAGAAGGTGAGGCATAATGAGAAATAAGGAAGTTTTGAAGAGGCGAAGATGGTATTTATGACCATAAAATATAGGGTAGAGATGATTTCATGAAGATTTAAATGGTGTTCTATGGTTGGAGAGATATGTCATTTGACATACTAATCTTGGTGAAGAAGTCCTTGAGTGAAGAAGTATAGAAGGCATATTTGAAGAAGATAGAAGGAAGGAGAGTTGAATGCATATCATAATCAATTATTATGGAAAAATTATATAGGTGACAAACAATCAGGTGGCTTATTTGGTGCTAAGTCATCTAGGGAGTTGTATCTTCCTTGTATGGTTGGTGCTCTACTAAATTTAGGGTTTGGTGCTCCTTCTATGGTTAGTGTTCCTTGTTTGGTTGATGCTCAATTAAATTTGATTCATTACTGTATAGGACAAGTTGTCCAATATTTGTTTCAATGGATTTTCTTCCCCTTTAGGGTTTACCACTTAAATTGGTGTTCATATGTTCTTATGTTCATTTGTATGGTTTTAACAATGCTTGGTTAATTAATGTTGTTTAATATGAATTGAATGTATTGAATGATAAAGAAATAATTAAAGTAAAAGGTTTTATGGGCATATTGATTAAACCCCCTCATCAGTGTGTCTATTTACAATATGACTAAGGTTTCTGATCAACTTATTTCATTTTACAATATTATTAATGATATTTTACTAAGATGTAGGCGATATGGGTACAAGTGTAGGTATAGATTCTAGGGAAGATCTGGATGATGATAATGGTGTTGCTTTTGTGGTTGAGGAGTTAGGAAAGGATGATGACAATGATTTAGATCAAGTACATCAAGATAGTGATACCGATGATGATGATGATGATGGGTAAGACGACAACAAGTCGAAAGCTATGTAAATGAGGGGTGTTAATGATGATGACATGGAAGAAGAAAACAAGACATGGAATAAACATGGCATAGATGCATAGTATTGGCTTCAATGTCCAATTATAAATTAAACATATATGTCATGGTAATTCAATCCCTCATCTACTTCTTCCATGTCATCATCTTCAATACCACCCATTTGTATACCTTTTGACTTGTTGGCATCTTACCTACCATCATCATCCTTGGTATCAATATCTTCATGTTATTGATCTAAATCACTGTCATCATCCTCTTCCTACTCCTCAAACTCAACATCAACAATGATATCATCATCCAGGGATTCCTCAGTAGTTGTACCTACACTTGTACATGGATTTCCTGTATCCTAATAAAATTTCATTAATAACCTTGCTAATCGAAATAAGCTGACCAAAATTATTGGTCCTAGGCTTGTAAATTCCATTAACTATAATATACTAGTTCTGTTCCTCTTGTCCCATAAATATTCATGTTCTCATTTAGGCTCATGAGTATCATGGGGCTTTGAATATGTAGTTAAAACAAAACAATCTTTTTTCTAGTAGTCATACTTCATAAAACAAGCATGGACATCCACACCCCCAAGATGTGCCATTTTATCAAAAGTAAAAGAAATAATACAACAATTGCATTGCTCTATATATCATAACCAATATTTAGTAGCTTAGGTTATATGTTGCTCATTTTCTTAGGATATATGATATTCATTTTTTGTGTTTATGAATGGTTTGTCCTTATCCATTATCATATTATCAATATTGAAAAATTGCAGTATATATTTGAATTAACAAGAACATATAGAATGGGCATAATATGCCCATTATCATACAAGAAATATAGAAACAATGTAGAATATTCTTGTAAAAACAACTGTATGATATAGAATTAGAATGGTAAACATCCTTGTATGAGAATTTTTAGAATGGAAAGATTCCCATCCTCATTCTCTTTTTGATTTAAGATATACAAAAACCATCCATTCCAACTCAGGACCATTTATATCTTCTACTCATTCTCTATTTAATTATTTATTCTTTTAGATCTATTATTTATACTTCCAACTTACCATTCATACATCCTACTCCTCACCATTTGTAATTATTATTCTGAGCCATTCATACTTATAGCTCCATACTAGTCATATTTCCAAATACAAACCATTCATACTTCTAGCTTCAGATCATCCATTCTTCTAGTGACGAACCATTTCTCATACAACCATCTTTCTCATTCTTTATAATATATTTCCTGAATGAATATAATGGGAATATGTCCATTCTGAACATTTGGGTAATATAGAAGGAATGAGAAATATGGTTGTATGAGAATGAAAAGAATAGGAAGAAGTCCATTCCCCATCCAGGTTAAATATAGAATGAATGAGAAATATGATTGTATGAGAGTGAATAGAATGGGTAGGTGCCCATTCTCATCCATCCTAAAGGAATGAGAAAGATGATTGTATGAGAAAGAATAGAATGGGCAACTTGTCCATTCACATTTAGGTTAAATATAGAATGAATGAGAAAGATGATTTTATGAGAATGAATAGAATCATTCTATATAATTTACCTAAATGAGAATGGACAATTTTCCATTCTACTCATTCTCATACAATCCATATTTGATATTTCCATTCCTAAATTATTGTTCCTTATATATTACATGAGTGTTCACAACGGACATACACTCGATTGCAATTATGAAATTTAGTTCAACCTTTTTGGAATGGGAATATGTCTATTCTTGAAGATTCAAGCAATATAGAAGGAATGAGAAAGATGGTTGTATGAGAATGAAAAGAATGGGTAGATAACATAAATTCTCATTTAGGTTAAATATAGTATGAATGAGAAATATGATTGTATGAGAGTGAATAGAATGTGAGTTTTCCATTCTCAACTTGTAAGCAATATCAAAGGAATGAGAAAATTATACAGACCAATCTGGTTAACAAACTTGTTATATTTTATTCAACTCCATCTCAAAGTTCAACAACGATTTGAAGGATCAAAGGTGTTGATACCTACAAGCTAGTTGAGGATTTCTATTATTTCTTATATATATATTACGAAACTATAACTTTAAGGGTTTACAATTTTTTCTTGAAAATAGAATGAACCAAAAAGATGATTATATGAGAATGAATAGAATGTGTAGATGTTCATTCTCATATTATAGGAAATGATTGGAATGGGCATATGTCCATTATGAACATTCAGGAAATATAGAAGGAATGAGAAAGATGGTTGTATGAGAATGAAAAGAATGGACAGCTTCCCATTATCATATTAAATAGGAAATGATTAGAATGGGCATATGTCCATTCCAAACATTCAGCTAATATATGTTGTATTTATAAAGAATTATGTTTTGAATGAGTAGATGTCAATGCTCATTGTGTGTATTAGATTTGGAATTTTCCCATTCCATACCAACCTAAAATATAATAATGAAAATATTTATTTTTTCTATACATTTTCTTTTATAAGAATGGTTAGAATTTGTAGTTTTTTAAATACAAAATTTTACTAACAATGTTTATATTAACAGGAAAAATGGATCTTGTTACCACTACCCCATACAAATAAATTGCATTTATAGATGGTGCCACCAATCTAGAAAGGAGGGATGAGGAATGGTTTGTGGAACTTCACAGTCTAGAAAATTACCACAATGATTTGTGGTTGTTTCATGAATATTTGTCTGATGAACATCAAGAGAAGGGAGTTTTGTTGAGCATAAAGTGTATATCAGATATTATTGTATGTGTTCAAGTTGAAAATATAAACAACAATGAAAGAAAACAATCAATACTAAAAATGATGTTACATGTTGCTTTATATATAAAAATGTGGCATGGAATGATTTACAAAACATCTCAAAGATTCTTTCTATAGTTATGGTTGGAAAATAGAGCCATATATTGAGGGAGACATAACTGGTGTACAAGATAGTCAAAATATTTAAGCTGAAATTTTGAGTGCATTTAAAAAACTTTATCAGTATGCATTTACTTCATCTGTTTCCCATTTCCTGAATATGGAAAAAGAATTGGGTAAAAAAACTTACATTCCAAAATGTTTACAATGTTTAGAAGATAAAATTTTCTAAGATGGAAAAATATACTTCAGTATCACACTTCCATGAGCTTAAGGGATATGTAAAGGATAAATATCTTTTAAAACTAGTTGAAACTCATTTAAAAAAAGTGAATCTACAACATCTCAAGAGATTCAACTTTTTTATTTAATGAAAAATCATTCAAGATTGATGTTGGGATATTCCATCAAGCTCCTCCACTATATCAATATAGGACACTTGACTCAACAAGTGTTAGTCATCTTGTAAACTCCATGTTATATAACCTTGTGCCTCTTCAAAGGAATGCAATATTGTTTCCCTTCAAAAAGTAATTGGAGATATTATTGAGATTGAGTTTGAACATGAAATACAAGATAATGAAATTCAATTCTACATTATTGATGGGAAACACACTATTACGGACCAAAATATTATCTTGGGAAATCCTGATTTTGAATATGTGCATATTAGAATAAAGCAAAGGTCAACTCATATTCTATCTTCAAAAGAAACAACATTTGAGAAAATAATCAGCATTTGTAAACAGTAGAATATGGCCAATAAAACATGGGTACACACAATATTTATTGAAAGTTTTTACAAATCCAGATCAAGGTGGATCCTAGAAAAGAGACCACAACATGTTGGTTCTGGCTATGAAAATTCAGAAAATTGGAAGGTATTTATATTATATAATTCATTTTATTGCACATAGAAATGAATTAAATATAAGTTTAGATTTTCTTGTTTTATAACATGTGAGTAATAAAAATTATTTTTTTTGTTCACATGCAGTCATTCGAGAGGCAGTGTCTACTCATTTTTGAGACGAAAAAGGTAGAAAGTTTGAGCGATAAGCTTCCATTCCTTATTCTTCCAAATGAAATTTGGGACAAATGGGTATTAGTTTTTGATTTGTATGTTAATGGTGGATTTTCGTGTTGTCCAAAAAAAGCTACTAACCCTGAATTCAAGGTAAATTCATTAGACCAACTTATAACAAGACTTTTTAGGGGCACAAAAGGTATGAAAAATGAAGAATTAGATATGCTTACAAATAAATGTATCAGTGGTGAAGTTTGGTTTAAAACAGAACATGGTGTGAACACAATATATTTAGAGGACTATTGCAATATGGTAAAGGAGAATAAATCCACAAGAATAAAGGTTATATCATATATGCAATCCATAGTTCAAGAAAAATTTCTATTATGGGTGTAGTACAACAAATGTGATTAAAAAAATTGAAATGCATGATACTCATTTTTCTCAACTCTGTCAAGAGTTTGAAGTTGATAATAAAAATAAATAAAGGAAAGCTACTCAATCAAGGGAAGGGAGTTAAGGAGATGTGATAAATTGTTCAAATAATGCTATTGATCTTCTTGAATTATATGTATCTTCTATTAATAACAATTCACAACCAAGAGAACCAGATACACATGAGTTTACTTGTCAATGTTCTTATCCTTTTTTGTTAAGTAGAACATTAGGAGGTTTAGAAAACCATTTTTCCCCACTCAGTGTAGAAGTAGTTATTGCTGATTTTTGTAATCTTGTGAGTAATATCTCACAAAAGGATATAATAGAACTTATCACATGCATCAATTCAAGTACAATGAACAGTGTATGCATCTTTATTTTACCTGTAGTAGAAACATTTTTGTTTCAGAATTCTATAGGCATCTACATGAAAAAAATAAAAAAACAAATACAACCATTTTAGAAGGGTGTTATAGGGTTTTGAATGAATATCTTGGGCTAAGAGGTTGTTGATAATTTTTAACATATATGGTGTACATAGTTCAAATGAAAATATTTATGAAGATATGGCAGTAGAAATTATTTGGTCACATGATGAGCCCTATGATATTGTCAGACCCAATGATATTGGGGATGTCATTACAAAACATTTGTTCAAACATGAGAGATCTGTGCATTTTTGGGAGCACATGATTAACATCTGCAACACTGATTCAACTCCCATTTTAATATTATATGGTGGTACAAATGCAATAAAGGAATCACAAAATGTTTAGAGGACTTCCCTTATATCTATAGTGGAAAATCCAAAGAAGGAGCTCATGCTGAAACAATATTATAAATTTCTAACTACGCCTCTAGGTGATTAGCCTTTATTAAGAATTTTTTATTGTAATTTTCATATTAGACTCTTTTATGTAATTAAACCATTAAACTCATAAAGGAAAACATAGAGGAAAGGGAATATTGTCACTAATTGAGAATATTTAAAATGGGCAGATGCCCATTCTACGTAAAGTAAAGCTATAACATTTATATGTTCTCTATATTTTGTAATGGGATTGGTTAGAATGGGCACATGCTTGTTCTCATACAGAAAATATGGAGGAAGACTAAAGGTTACATTTTTACTTTACATACAAAGTGCAGATTCTTCCTATTCCAAAATTTCTCTGAAAGGAGAGATACCTATTATAAACAATTTTGAAGCTTCCTATAATATGTATTTGAGAATGGACATCTATCCATTATTAACAATATTTAATTTTCAATTCGGGCTTATATATTTCATGGCAGATAATATTGAACCACTATAAACATATGTGAGAGGTTCTGAAATAGATGTAAACAATGAAGTAAATTAGTCTGAGGAAAATGTTATTCCTGAAGGGTGACATTCATGATTCCGATTAGTAAGATGTTCCACAATAAGACATGCAACTAATGGTGGTGAATAGCGAAGTTGTATCGAACCCTACACCACCGATTATGACAACTGAATCACAGACATGTATCAAACCTTTCCTAAAATTCAATACTTTTCAACATTGGTTGGAATCAATTTGTTAAAATTTTATTAATTACAATTCTTACATTGTAAAGAATCGACAACTCGAGATAATAATATTCAAACAATGGAAATATGTAAGGATATAGGTAAAAATATATTCTTAGTGACATACTAGACTTATTGTATTCTAAATAAATATAATGTAATAATGTATCGTAATATTATTTTTTACAGTCCCTCGAAAGAAATTTTTTCCTATTCTTGAATTAGATGGATTATTAGTTTAAAATAAAAATTCTAATAGGCCAAACACTTTCTAATTGAACAACGAGCACATTAAACCAAGAGGTTTTGTTGGTCAATTTATTTTAGCCATGTCTTCATAGTCTAAAATAATAGTTTGGTTTGCACTTGATACCGATATCAATGTAGAAAAAATTACAACAAAACTACTACAAACATGTAAAGTGGAGGCTAATCCATTGTTTTACTGGGTTTTAGAGCACTGTGAAAAAGGAAGAAATATTTATTAAAAATTTGGATACAATTTGGAGAGATCCAAATATTCATTACAATTGTGAAACAACTGTTGTAGTCAATGTAAGCAACAAAGGAGAGCTTGAACAATTTTGTGGTTTCTCTAAAGATGACTTCAGATAGAGAATTTAAAAGTGGTAAATGGCTTATGGAAATGTTGTTTACACAACTAGAGTTAATAGGTGATACACATGATGTAAGAGAAACCTTAAAGAAATGTAGTCTGTCTCAGACAATAGTTGAACAAATCAATATATAAAATTACATTTGTAATAATTTTAATGTTTGTTGACAATTTTTTATATGATTTAATTATTGTATAATTATTACAATATTATTGAAAGTTAGATGTCATCATTTATATTAGATTAATTTATTTTATTTAAATACATAAAATTTTGACATTCATGCCCTAAAAATTGTGAAAATGTTGCATGAGAAAATTACATATAAAATTTACTTTATAATTTACTGTTAGAATATAGACAAAAATATCACTATGGAAAATAAAATAAATGTACATTATAAACTATTATTTGATTTTTAAAAATAACTGTTTTGTGTTGGTTGATTTTTTAGATCTTGTTCCACATGGAAGGAAGTTAGTAGTTTTTGGGGTAGAAGGACTGCTATTTGGAGTTCCAGGGATTACTAAATTTAGATAATTGAAAATCTAACCAAAATTTACATATTCATGATATCCATACTTGTGTAGAAAATTTAGACCTTTATTTTTGAGGATAGAATGAAAACATTTTGATATTAGATTTTGGTTTACATACGTGCGCTCAAGAGAACAACATGTATTCATTCAACTTTTCTCAGTTAAGATAAAAACATTTGGTTTTAAACGGGTACCAAAAAAACCCCATACATAGAGGAACATGTTTTCAAAGAAAAAAACTTAAACAAGGCTATGAAGGCAGAGTCAAAAGTACTTGACAATAGGCCCCCACAAAGATGGGCCAAACTACAAGAGTTTGCAATTTTAATAGAGTTTATAGGACACCAAAGGGGTCGAAACAAAAAATAAACCAAATAAAAAAGGGTAGCAAAAGGTACACAATTATTTCAGCATGGCCCTGCTATAGGATCTATTACTCAGACCACCATCCCTCCTATTATCCACCTTGATAATGACCCTTTTAGGTCAGTTGAAATTGTCATTCTACATCCAGGTAACAACCTGCTCGTTACTATGTTCCTTGCTTTGATTGTAGTCAGTAACCATACTCGAGCTATGTCTGATTCCTTGCTATCAGAAGAGCTCAACATCAAATTCATCTTGCTTTTTCACTCCTCACTAGTAACCTAATCCTGTAGAATTGAAATCCATTGTTCTTGCATAACAAAATCAGATTGGATACCCCTGATGGTTTTGTTTTAGGAATCAATACGATGATGGAAATATTTAAGCTCTTGAATGATGTTTTTGTTGACAGTGGGAATGGTGTCATTGGTGGTCTCAATCCTCATAAGTCTGGCCTCCCAATCAACAAGTTCTTGGGCCCTTTTGGTGGAGTTATAATCCATATTCTTGATACCCTTTTTGAGATTGCACACAACATCAACAATGCCCTTATCTAGGTCAATCACTTTTTGTTTCTTAATTTTGTTAATGTGGGAGGCTAGGGTTTCCTGCTCTGAATCATGATCATTAACATAGTAAGGGATCGCCATTTTACCTCTTTGAACCATGAGGAGGATGAGACCCTGGTGGAGGGGGATACCCATCTTTTCTTTCTTAAAATCCTTGATGGTCAAAAGTAGCGATCGATAAAGAAAATAAGCGGGGCTCATAGACTGATCCCGATGAAAAAGATCGAGAATAGAAAAATGATAGGTAATTTTTTTTCAAAGTTTATCTTCAAGGGTCAAATACTTTATGATAACCATGCAAACATCAGCCCACCTATCCAGAAAGAAAGTGTGGGAAATACCATCATCATAAGCAACAACATTTTCCCCAGCCTCAAAGAAAGTCATAATTTCATGCTTTTTCCTAGTTTTTCTTTAAAATTTTTGAGGCCCTCCATTTTTAACCCAGTTAATTCAGAAATTTCTTCCTCTGAGACATTAATATGAACCACATGAAAATCAAAACTACCATCCTTCTAGGCAACATCAAATTCAATAGACAGGACATGGTATTTTTTTTATGATTAAACACTTTTGATTGGAGCTATGAATCAGAGGGCGGGGCCCAACCATACAAAGAGAAGAAAAGAGAAGAAGAATAAGGGAGAAGGGTGGGCTGAAAAAAACCAACTGGAAGAAAGGAGGAGGAAGGAGAAATAAGAAACAATGTCGGCAAGAACCGACATTGGGGAAGAATAGGAGAGAAGGGAAAAGACCAAAGAATGCAGAATAAACAATGCCACCAGAGGCAAAGCCAAAAGATAAATTGTACTGAGTACCCACATGGAGATTTGATTCCCGAAGAAGAAGACTGAATGCATTACCAACACGATCTTTGAGCTCATTTCGCTTGTTTCTATTGTGTTCAGCCTTTTCCACCTATTTAGGAGAAAATTTGTTGGACCCTAGACACGTGGAGGGCCTACGCTCATTTTGGGACTTGCCTTTGGATTTTACCTTTGAATTTGTGTTGATGAGGTACGTGGAGGCTTCTGCTGGCTCTTATCATGCTTAGACTTTTCAACGGCCGATACAACTTTCTCTGGCTCTGGCCACGTGGACAACCTATGCTCGTTTTGGAATCTTTCTTCTACTTGTTTCTTTTGTGTTCTACCTTTTCCACCTATTTAGGAGAAATTTTTTTGGACCCTAGACACATGGAGGGCCTACGCTCATTTAGGACCAGCCTTTATATTTTACCTTTGAAGTTGTGTTGATGAGGCACGTGGAGGCTTTTGTTGGCTCTTCCCATGTTTAGACTATTCAACGAACGGTGTAACTTTCTCAGGCTCTGAGAACGTGGAGAGCCTATGATCATTTGGGAATCTTTCTTTTAAGAAACATACCAAAAGTGCACTGAAGATACATGTGGAGGCTTCCACTAGCCTTTTTTATAATTAGCCGATTCGGGCCTCAAGTGAACAAATAAGCGCTTCAGCTTCGACGAGGGACGAGTATCAGAAAACTTCAGAGAGACGGTGGTTATCAATTTAAGCCATCGTGGCCTCTTCTAGAAACTCATAGCGTAGATAAACAAAGGGGAAGCCCAAAAATGCCATATTCGGAGGACGGGAGACCATATTACCGAGCAAAGATGAAGCTAACGACTAAAAAATAAATGCTCACACGAGGGAGCAGTGCGTCATTTTTGAAGGGAAGCAAAATGCTCATGTGAAATGATATAAGGGAGCCCTCACCACACCTTTGCATCACTAGAAATTTTAATGGCTATAGGATAATCAATTTATTAGTTGGAAAGAAGATCCATGAAATTATTAGCTTCTCGAAAAACATGTGTGATGTGCCAACTGCTAAGTTTCCCGAGCCAATAGAGGATGTTGGAAATGAATGGGTTGAGTTTCAAAGAGGGGGCCGACCCTTTAGAAATGGCATGTATGATGATTTGGGAGTCCCCTTTGACAAAAAGTGAGTCACAACCAGAGTGGATGGCTAATTTAACACCTTATAGTAGCACTTGAGATTCGGCCATATTGCACGTACAGTCCCAAAGGGGGAATGAGCCAATTAAAATAAGGAAACCTTTATCTCTTCTAAGGATGCAACTGACACCTAATTTACCAGGGTTACTGTTAACCATTTAACCTACATTGAAGAAAAATATGTCAGACAATTTTTTTAGAAATCCTTGTACAATGAAATTTTCTAAGGCTGAAATCCAAATTTTTCAATCTTCAGATTTCAGAGATTTTTTCTCTTTCAGAGTTTTATAGTTCAGATTCAAGATTGTTCTTTTAGCTCTCTAAAGTTTGAAACCTTGAAATTCTGAAATTTAAGACTTTCAGGCTTTCGGGACTTTTGGCCCCATTTTGTTTAAATCCCTCTCAGACTTCTGAAGTCTGAAATGTTTGAAATTTTGAATTTTAGGACTTTCAGGTTTTCATGTTTTTAGAATTTTCTAAGTCATTTTTAGGATTTTTACTTTAAAAATTTTGAAGTCCGAATGTCTGAAATTTTGAATTTTTGGACTTTTGGGTTTTCAGGTTTCAGAATTTTCCATTGCCAATTCATCTTTTCATCTCCCAATCTCTGAAGTTTGAAACCCTGAAATTCCAAATTTTGGGCTTTTAGGTTTCAGAATTTCAGAGGTCCTTCACATAATTAATTTTTCACCTACCTCCATATGGATCATATTTCTTCCATTAATATTGGGTTTTCTATTTAAACTCAGTTTTTTACTCGTCATTTTTCCCTGACACTTTTTCTCTGACATTTTGTTTCTTTTACTTTACGACATACTTTTCAAGGTATGGTAATTTGTTTATTTTATTTTGGTTTTAGGTCTTTTTCTTTGTTTCCTTCTCATTTTGATTTTCCCTTTGGTCTCCCTTTGCTATTTTTTGAAATGTCGACCTCTTGGTTCACCATGTTTCACATTTTCATTTTCTTCAGGTATTCAGAGTTGTTCGAAGGATCTTCTTGAGTCTCCCGTTATTCTTCTTGATTCTCATTTTTTAGAATTTGGGAGTTGGTGATTGTTTGGAAAATTCCTTCTCCTTTCTTTTAGGTTTTCGAAAATCTTTTCACAGAAACTTGTTCAAAGATATTGTTCCAGAGGTTTTTCCTTCAGGTTTTCGGAACTTCTGACTTTAGATAAACTCTTTTGGAACTTCCTTTTTCGGAGATTCTGATTTGGGAAAATTTTCAGAGATTCTGGTTCAGGAAACTTTTCAAAGATTTTAGTTCAGGAAACTTTTTTGGAATTTTTTTTCAGAGATTTCAGTTTGGTGATTCCTTTCGAAACTTTTCAGTTCAAAATTTTGGAAGTTTTTCTTTTATGTTTTTGGAATTTCTACAACTTTGGCTTCCAAAGCACAGGGCTTGATGTGTTCTTCCACTTCAAAGGGAAAAGAGAAGATGAAATACTCATTTCTTGGGGTTTCTCCTCACTCCTGCTTGTCCTTTGACTTAGGGAATATTGGGGACATTGATCTAGGATAAACTAATTTTCCAGATTTTTGGGAAATATTAAAGGCTCCAAACAAGAAATCATGGATTCAGGCCATCTAAGAGAGTGGGCTTTCCCTTAATTTCAGGCTTCCCACCTCTATGCATTGCCCAAAATTTGTTTTAACTGCAACAACCCACTTTGATAAATACTCCTTGTCAGTCAAAGATAGTGATGATAAGGTGGTAATCCATTTGGGCCCAAAATTCTTCGAAGATCTTCTTAAACTTATCGACGTTCAAGATTACACCACAATTTCACCAGAGATAACAGTGGAACATTAGGATAAGAAAGAGGAAGTATGCTAAAAAATCATGATGAAATTTTATCTGGCCAATAAATTTTCCAAATTACCCGAAATCATGCATCGGTCAGATTTTATTAAGGAAGTCAATAAAATTAAGTAAAGTTTCAGGTCTTGCTTCTGCAAAGGAATTCCAGGAATGGATTTTTTTATGCATCACGACCATCAAGAAGAGCAATGAGTTTATCCGATGGGGGGAGCATATTATTAGCTCCATTTGTTATCAATTGGGTAGAGTGTCATATACAAATATTTTTTATATGACATCCTTCTCAGTGTATGTGGCTATTGCTATGTGAGATTTTGTTGGTTTGAATACTAGGGTTGTTTGCAACACCTCCTAGATATATTAATTTTATCCCCAACTCACTCTGGATGAGGGAAGCAGTCATTTCCATAGAGTCAATGACGATTTCTTTATTATCATCCTCTATCGTTTTGTCAAAGAACTATATAATCAAAGGATTTTTGATGAATATTTTTAAGAGGTACGGGAATGGGGAGCAATCTACTTTCAGTTTCCTACATTCACCTATATCCAAATTATAGGTTTCATAGGCGCCCCAAGCAAATTTACAAGGTGCCCCACTGACAAGTGGATTCTATTAGAATTAGTTTAGCAGTTATTGGATTATCATCGAGTCCAAAACAAGCATCACAATGCAGGAATGCATTTCCTTGTTTCAATTAGTAGGTAGTCTTGCCCAAATATTCACAAGGTGAAAAATGTTAATGTAGAAATGGTTGAGGTAACCCTGCAGACCTTTCATCCACAGACTAATTTTTATTATTGGGGTAAGTTTCCTATGGAACCATAGGCTCAGTCCAGTGCATACACATGAAGTAATTTTGAAAACTCTGAGATTCTTCTCAAGGATGACCAAAATCATGCAAAAAAGGGCATGAAAGATTAAACCTTGACGAAGTGCATCTTTGGTTTGGCCAATGTGCCAAAGGACTTGACAAATATAATGATGAGGTTTTGGATGTCATACAAGGATTATTATGTTGCCAATCCATTCTACTGCCATGGATTGATTGGTATGTGGAATATCTGCAACAATACCAAAGGAGAGGGTGGGACCCATTCTAAAGAGGACTTTTTTAGTTGACCACTTTGGGAATCTCACCCCAAAGGGGAAAATCAACCTTAAATACAAGAGCTGCATTCAGGAAACCAATCCAACACCCACTAAGGGAAACATTCTAACTCAAATATGGATCCTATGGTTTAAAGAAAATGTCATCTGTTGTTGGTAGCTCATCTCTTATCCAAATATGATTAGACTGTCTCCCATATGATATTTACATCTCTCATTATTAGTTTTATGAAATTGGTTGAAGTAATTCACTCTCCTAGTATTGATCCAAGATCCTTCACACCTTCTTCCTCTCATTATCACTTCCAATATCAAATTCCCTCCACTTCCACAATCATTTCTTCCTTCCCATCACCTTATATGGCCCAAGTATTTTCATCACTTTTAGTTCTATCAGCTGGGGAAAATATTGGGTCACCCATTTCCTCTTTACTTCCTTTAACACTTACATTTTATTTAATCATACCTTTTAGCATCATTATATCAACTCTTATGGTTGTCCTTACATCCACACCATCCATCATTATCTTACTTCTTCCAAAATATCTAAGTCCAAGGATTCTATTTAAAAATTTGTATTTGACTAATGGTATGGTAAATAAATCTACTATCTTCAGTCAGCTCTAGCCATACTAGAATGGCTATTTAGGAAAAATCCCAAAAAAAGAAGAAGGTCCCTGCTAGGACTATGTTATAGATCTTAGCCTCACATTGGAGAAAATATTTGCAATAAGTACAGTGTCTTTGGTCTTCTTACAAGAGACCAAGAACTCTGTCAAGTTTGATAGTTAACCCATCTAGAGAACATGTGATATAGGTTGCCACTCCCGTTGAGGGGAAAACTAAAGAAAAAATAAAAGTTGAGGATTACCAGATTTCAAAATTATCATAGGGGAAGGCTACTCATGAAGGATCCAAGCAAGATGTGCACACTTCTCTCAGGGCATCTTTGGAGAAATATGAAAAAGATAAGGCCACCAAGGATGAACTCAAAGCCAAGGTCGAGTAGATCACTGCACTAATGTGTAAAGTAACCCAACCCACTCCATCCAACTGAATACTAACTACTATGACTATGAAAATTTTGTCTACAATCGATGATATGTATCTTATCATGAGCTTGAAAAGCTAGGCTCAAAAGGGAGGTCAGTGAATGGATGGATGGAGAGACATTCTTCAAGATGCCAATCCTTTATCAAGGAAGCCAGTTGAGATATGCATATGGATCTGCAAATTGTAAAAACCACCATCATCTCTTTCAAGATGGAAATGATGCCTTACTGCGTGAAGATAATAATCTTTAATTAAAACTTTTGGCAACATGGAGTGACATCAGAGAAGAGGATCCACCTAATTTCTTCTTCTAGGAAGAGGTGATCGATGATGTTAATAAATTACAACACTTGAATATGTGTAAAACACCATGGAATTCTGGAAATCAAGTATTATAGAATCTAATTAAGAAATTGGAGGATAATTACGAGTAGAATTATGATTCCTTGAATGACATCTTATAAATCTTGATTTCGCTCAATTGCAAATTCTTTAATGAAATATTGATGCTCTTCCTGAGGATCAGATTAAGGGAAATTTTAAAGACTTGAAAGCTTGATGAAGGTCAACCTAAAACTTTGAATAGTGACTCCATTGACAACGATTGGTTTCTATATGTCAAAATTATTCTTAGGGATTTCTAAAGAAGGTTATAAATAAAATTCGAAGATTACCAGCCAAGATCACAAAAGACACCAAGACAGTAGATGTAATTAATCACTACGCATGTGGGCCTAAAGATGAAGAAATTTAGGGGATTCTAAGCCACTAAGTTCATTCCTACAAATACCTTTTGAATGGCTGTGTGGGAAGAAGGACACACTAAAACTTGTAGTTAAGGGATGTGAAGATGAACCAGGCCAAAGTATGAGCAACCATGAAAGGACATCAGTCCAAGATCTGGATCAGTCAAAGTTGTAGGGCTGACCTAGTCAAACCCTTAGTAGTGGAAATTTGCCTATTATTTTCATGGCAGCATGTTCCCTTAATATTAATGACATTTCTATTTTTAGTTAATTTTTAGTTAAGGGCTAGCTGTAATGGCTCAGCCTAATGTGAATTATAAATAGTGGAATGCTTCCATATTAGAAGATATAGATTCCATTTTTGAGAGGACTTGCTCTTCAAACTTGGAAGAGTGCTCATAAGATTCTATTAGAAACCTTTTAATTATATTCAAGTTACACCTTGCTCTCCAAAATATTCCTTATTGTGTTGAATGGTTAATCAATTAGACTTTGTGAATTTACAATTCCTTAGTGATAGTGATTAGGTCTTACCTTTATTTTAGGTTATTTATTTCATGATGTGAAGAGAATAATACTCCTATCTTTTATGCAAGTTGTGAAAATCTCATTTTCCTTCTAAAGGGATCAAGTTTCATGTCTATTATTCATCCATTTACAGAAATACATGTTTGTGGATAATGCTTATGGTTTAGTTTCATTTTGATGAATTAGATGTATGTGTTGAATCAAATTGTATCAATCCTTATGTACACTCAATTTTAACAGAGGAACGTCTGCCCTAGTTTGTGGTATTTTATACCCTTTCTAGTTGTGATAGGTGAAGGTAGTTAGTGATACAAGCATACCTCCCACATTAACCCTTCCAGATGTTAAACATCCCTTACTTTGGTGCATCACCACTTCTAGCATAGAGTTTTATTTCCTTGTAAATCTCTTTCCCTAATCCCATGAAATGTTAGCGTAGGACTAGGTAGTCCTTTATCTTTCATTATAAGTAGTGCTGTGTTTAGTTTAGGAAGAGGAATCTAGACTTCTCCAGAGGTTCACCTCAAGCCCAAGTCCCACAACTTGATAGGTGATCCCATGTATCCTAATCACATTGAATGTCTTGTTCACATTTTAGCCATTCAGAGGGTGCAATGATTTGGTGCAACAATGTTTTGGCACATTTAGGATAATACCTTAGTAACGAACCCTTATCTTCTCATATTCATAAATAAATACACCATCTTATATTTTTTAGGGTGTCAAAGGTTCTAGTACTATCACATTCCTTATGAAAATAATTCACATTTTAGATCCTCTAAGGTGGGAAAATTTTAAGCATAAAAGACCTCCCCTTATTCTACCCACTAAGGATCTTACTAGAAGAATCCTTACAATAGCACCATTCTACCCATAATTACCATTGTAGAGGGAATAAAATTTCATGAGGGATGTCATGCCTTCTACCTAAGACATATTAGAAGATGTATACAAATTTTCTAACACCCATAAATGTGGAACATCACAATGATCTATTGTTCCTCTACTCACAATGCCATTACAGTCACTCTGATACCAAAGAGATGCGATACTGGCATAGCTCCCTTAAAAGTTTTACCTATTTGTTGTAGAGAGACTAATGTTTCACCTCAGGAAGTGTTGAAGACATACACTAAATTATAACTCTCCACAATTTTTGTGGCCTACACAATATTACATAATATAACGAGGTGGTTTGACTCCTTGCTCTTCTTCAAATGGGCAGAGATTTAAATGGTTCCGAAGGTTTAACTGATTTGACAGTTACCCTTTGGTCCATGAGTTTGGTACCCACAGTATCTGTAAAAAAACTTGAAGACAAAAGTGACCTAATATGTACTTGTGATAGGTAATTCCATAGTATTGCAGGTGGTGTCCTCAAGAGTTATGAGTGTAAATTCAACCTGAGAGTTTTTGAGCACAGACTCCAAAATGAATCCCAGCACTCGTAAGGATATCTCTAGAGAGAAAATTTCTTATAATGAAATTTGAGCAAGCAATTGAATAGTGGACGTAGCCGCCATGATTCAATCTGGGTGGGAACCACGTCATTATGCTCTACAATATTTCCGTAAGTTCTGAAAATTACTTATCATGCACTTTTATTTCTCCTAGACCTCTATACCTATCTTTCTGCATAGAGCTTACTATTGTAATAGATTTGTGGGATTGCCACATATTTTAGTCCCTTCTAGTCCAAACACCATGCTTGTATCATACAATCCTCAAATGTTATGCTGAAGTCAAAAAAACTAGTTACAAAATTTTGGGGACATCAACAAATAGCATATCAAGATGCAACATTCCTAGTAAACTCAAGAACTTTCAACCCCAGTATTAGATGAGCCACTTGTTTCACTTGATTCTTAGAAATTTCTTTGAAAGTGATGAAACAGATAGGGTAATGTGCGTAGGAGGAATACCTGTTGGAATGCTGGTTGTTAGGTTGCTATGAGCGTATGACTTCTAAATCCACAGTTGATCATGAGAGATTCCTTTTAGCTAGGAGGAACTACCTGAAATGGAAAGATAAGACCACCAGAAAGAGTTAAATAATATGTGTAGTGAACTACCTAGCATGTGCTAGATCCAGGAAGTGTGATACTTCCTAGATGGCTATCAGTCCATTGTTTAAAACAATTTAATGCTGGTAATAAAGTAAATCCTATTGTAATTTGAAATGATTTAGGTATCTCATTAAAAAATCAATAATAAATATCTAATCTAACAAGCTAGGTTAAAATAAGATCCGAAGGTCAAGTAGTTGGTTATGGGTCTCTATGTAGGTCTGACAGAGGTCTCAGGTAGGTCATAGGTGAGTAAGGGTGATGTGGGAATAGGTGGGTAGGTCACTGTTCAAGGATCTATTGGTAAATATAGAGACCGATGCCAGTTAAGGTGGCTGACGGGGTTTGGGAGAACCGGTGCCGGTTACTGTGGAAAACTGGAAATGCCATAGAATGAGCTTTGGGTCTCCCTTGTGATTGCATAAAGGACTTTATTAGTCAAAATGAGGTATTAGATGGTTTGGGTGGGATTTGGAAAAGTTTTAATGGGGATATGGAGGGGTGAGTGTTAATGGAGGTCAGTGGATGGCTAACACAACAAAGGATGATAATGCAATGATGAAATGAATGAACCAAAGGAGTGAAATATTCTACTTGGAATTAGGTTCTGAACATCTGTGAATGATGAATGAAGGTGTTAATAAGAGGTTGAATGCTGCAAAGGATCACCAAATGTTGGGGAAATGTTGCATGGGCTACATGTGCACCCCTTCTTATCTGATTGAATCAAATATGTGCTAGGGTGAGTGTTGGATAGTTACTGGGTGAATGCTAGATGTCTATGAAAGAGAAAATACTTGATCTCTTTTCATTGCATGCGCGTTCTCCCTGAAAATTGTTATCAAAAGATGTGATATCTCTCAAGAATCTACCAACCTCAAAAATAAGGTTGTTGTGGGGGTTAAAAGGTGACCAACGGAGGTTTCAGCTTTACCGGCGGAAGTTAAAGGTAACCGAAGTCAGTTAAGGCTGGATTTCCTAGGTTTACTAAACTGGGTAGATCCCCTTGATTTTCGGGGATTTTGTGTGTTGGCCCCATGGATTAGGATGGAAGATTCTCTTAAGCATGTATGAATGTGGTTAGAGGTAATGTAGGCATTTATTTTTAGGGTTTTGGTAGGTCTTAGTTAGTTATGGAAACGTACTAAGAATAGGTCTTAGGGTGAGGTGGCTAGATGAGGTGGATATGTGGGTATTATCTCAATTAGGATATTTAAATAATAAATATAGTGAGGATAATGAATTAATTTAATTTTAATAATTAAATTAATATTATAGTGAGGTGAGGGAGGCCATGGCTAGGTGGATGTGTTCAAGGTATTTATTTATCAAGGGACCAAGGGGAGTGTGACCCAATTTTGGTGTCTACATTTTTCCACTTTTTGTTGCGTAGCTTGTATTGGTAAGTGACGCTAACAAAAATAATATGTGGTTGCCCCATTTGTGGGTATAGGTGATCCCCCTCAAACCAGGAACTGACGAGGCAGAAGGTAGAATCGATGTGTGGTTTTATAAAAGGCAAATGTGATGAAAAGGAAGGTGGGTAACATGGGAAAAAGGAGAAAATTTTGCTCGAGTAATCTAGGTAATGGGTTAGGATCAAAGGTAGAAAAATTCAAATGAACGCACACGTATAAACTACAACATGGTACTAGGTTAAAGAGAAGGCAAACTCTATATTGTCTAAGGTCGGTAGGGTTATCCAAACAAGGTTGAGGTGATTCTGGTATCCAATGTATAGGATATAGTCAGGAAACACAACATAGGTCAGGTGCAAGAATCTTTAGGTGTGTTCCAGTACACCAATGGTAGGGTTAGGATAAATGGTCATAGAAAGAGGCAAGGTAAGGTCATCAAGTCAATCAACACAGGTAACAAGTCCACAAGGTATAACAAACAAAGGAGGTCAAAGGTCATTAGCGATGGTCCAGGTCCAAGAATCTAGGTCACAGCACAAGGAGGGATGACATATGGGTAAAATAACAAGTCCCTAAAGGAGGACGTGGGTAGGTAATAAATGAAGAGGGTAAGAGGGTGAGGGGAATGGTCAGGTTAAAGATTAGGTGTGGAAAAAAGAGTGATGGGGAGGGTAATAGGGTAAAATTTAGGGTAATGTGAAAAAGTATGTGACCGATGCCGGTTAAGGGTAACTGATGACGGTACATGCTAACCATCCATGGTAAGGTAGGGCACAAGACTGATGCCGGTGAAGGTAAAACCGACATCAGTTAGGTTAGGTTTAGTATAAAAATTAAAAATATGTGTTTTTTGTCATTCATTTGTCATCTAGCGAATTGAGAAATTGACACAAGAGAGAGAGAAAAGGGAAAAGTGTCCAGACGGAATGGAGAGTTGAGTTGGTGAGCCGAATGGTGGGTGATTATTTGTTGAGAGGCAGGTCCACGAGATTGGTGTGTGTGATTTGATTGGTTATAGTTGCGGGTAGTGATTTGGTGACGGCAAATGCTGGAGAGGGATCAGGCGGGCCACTGGTGCAGCAGCCCGATGTGCCACCACAATGATGTCAACATGATGAGGTAAGCATCCAACTCTTGTTGTGTTTTGTCAGATAGATTAGGTGATTTGGAAAATTGGGTTTTGGTTTTTTGTTTTTGAGGGGGGAAGATAAAATTTGGAAGATGGGAGGGTAAATTGGGTAAAAAAGGAGCAGGGAGAGAGATAAGTGGGAGAAGAGGGGAGGGGATGAGGTGTAGGGGAAGTTGTAGGTGATTTTTGGTGGGTAGAAGTGTCAGGGGTGGTAATTTTTTTAGAAGGGAGGGTTTTGGGGTCGTGGTTTTTCACCACGACAATGACCATCGTCGGTTGGGTTTAGTCGATGTCAGTAGGGTTCAACTAGTATCGGTCATGAAACAGGTGACCGATGCCAGTTTAGGGGTGACCATGGTCAGTTAGAGAGAACTAGCATCGGTCAGGTTTTGGAGAGCAAGGGGCCAAAAGTGCCACAGGTTGGGTAGTTGAGATGGGTAGGGGTAAAATAGGGTGCAGAAAAATGAGAGTGGGTGAGTATGGGTATGCTAAATGTAGATTAAATTATTGTTTGTATTGGATGCAGGGGAGAGATCAGCTATGAATGTCAGACAGGGTTCCACCCCTGCTCATGACAGGTCATGATGCAACGACCCCTGAGGAGTTACAGGATGTGGAGGAGGTAGGCCTAAGTGGGGTCTGATGCTACCAATATGTAGTCTGGCAGCCGAGTCTGATGGTTGCTCTCATCGATAGATGGGATACCACAACCAACATGTTCCACCTACCGACGAGTGAGATCACAATTACCCTAGAGGATGTGTTTAGGATTTTACAACTACCCATATTAGGTACACAGGTCTATTCGATCTCCTCCGAGGCCTCAGAGGAGATGATGCTGACAGTGTTTGGAGAGGGGATGGCCTAGTTGACATTCCATAGTGCCAGCTTGAGCTATAGAGAGATGTACCTAGCCAATCCAGAGGAGATGAGGCTAGTAGTTGTATTGATGGAGACACTGTGTTGCTTTGCACTACCAGATGTAAAGGGTGGTTAGTTTCCCATATCATTGATGGGGTTACTTCGTGACATGGTGATAGATCAGACCCACTTTTCCTAGGTGTCAGTGTTTCTGGTGCAACTATACAATGAGTTATGGGCATATGGGTGGTTGCATAGGTTCATCCGGTGCTGTACATTTTTACTTCATTGCAGGGCTTATGAGCACATAGTTTGTGTGCAGCCAGTAGGGATGCCCCAAGTAGATGCATTTCCACCGAGATTGGTGTGGGTGAGGTACAGGTGATGGGTGCCTGCTATTTGAGAGTGGAGATCAGACAAGCCCACACATGATGTGGCCTATTTATGACGTTTATTGGAGGGGTTATCTGGAGTGGACATCATATGGAGGCCGTATGTGGGATTCCCCTCATATAGGCATATGCATGAGGAGCTAGCTGAGCTCCAGCTATTGAGATGGATACATGGTCACCATGCTAGGGAGCACGAGATGATCCTAGTTAATAGAGTCAGGTGGCGGTTTAGGCTATTACAGGACATACCTCTACCCTTCCTGCAATATAGGAGAGACGATGTGGAGAGGCCTTTACCTCTACCACAGCCAACAGTGCCCATAGAGCAAGAGGAGTAGGTAGTGGACTGGCAGATAGATGATTCCAGGGTCAAAGAAAGGTATAAATAGTGGGGGCGGCTCATTTACGAGCCATACCACCCAGACCGGGGCAACTGGATCTAGCCACCATCTTGGTGCAGAGAGATGCTCTACGAGGGCAGGTGGCTACTCTAATTACCCAGTTGGGTATGGTGCAGATACAATTGGTGAGCTCAAAGGCAGAGGTAGAAGAGCTACATGTATAGGTGGTCAGTCTACAGACCCCGATGGTCGGTGGTGGGGATGGAGATGGAGATGAGGATGATGGTCAGGTGACGGTATTATAGGCACATGTGATAGGGTTACAGGGCCAATTGGCCATAACTCAGGCATAGATTAGGGTCTTACAAGCCTAGATAGAGGCACAGGGGAAGAGGGCACCACCACAGGCATTAGGACCGTGTCCCAGTTCATAGGAAGGAGAGGGACAGGGTCCTGCAGGACAGGTACAGGGGTTGAGGCCTATGGGGCCACCACAGACCATGCCTATATCTAGGCTACGGGATGCCCTAGGTGAGGCTAGATATTACCAGGACCAACTAATGGTGGTTGGGATAGAATTTCTATACTATGGAGAGTACTGGCCATAACAGGCCTTGAGTGAGAGGACTAGATCCCGCACTCAAAGTGTAGAGAGCACAAGGGGCCATCGAGCTCTGAGGTCAGATTAGAGAGAGGCCACCAAATCACAGAGACTAGATCCAGTTGAGGCACTGGCAGGGACCCAACCACCACTTATGATGGGTGGGGAGATGTTAGCAGGTTTTTAGAAAGTGGCCGAGTAGGCAGAGGGTATAGGCAATACAGATATGAAGGATATCCACCGAGATGCCTGATATATGGCTCCTGATTTTTGATGTATTGTAGTCATTTTTTGATATATACCAGCCTACGTGCCAAAGATAGTGAGGATGTATGAGAGTTTTTGTATATTTTGAGCATATATCAGCTTACATGATGAAGATATTTTGTATTGGTTTATTGTTTCAGTGTATATGATATCGGCCTACGTGCCGATGACATTTTGTATTGAGTATCAATCTGCGTGCCAATGATTTTGAGATGATGGACATGATTGGATATCTATGTACATTTTTTTGAGAGACATATTTATTTATATGATGAGACACATGAGATTCTTGATTTGTTGGTGTTTTGCTGATACTTTTGATTTTTTGCTATGATATGGACAGAAATTAGGTGAGTTAGGCATGATGGAGTCAGGTTGGTTATAGGCATGGATCAAGTTAGGTTTGGTTAGGAATGGATTGAGTCAGGTTGGCTTAGGCATGGATCGAGTCAAGTCATAGGCATGGTCGAGTCAAGTTGGTTTAGGCATGGTTGAGTCAAGTTTGTTTAGGTGTGGTGGAGTCAGGTTTGTTTAGGCATGGTAGAGTCAGGTTTGTTTAGGCATGGATCGAGTCAGGTCATAGGCATGGTTGAGTCAAGTTGGTTTAGGCATGGTGGAGTCAGGTTTGTTTAGGCATGGTGGAGTTAGGTTTGTTTAGGCATGGTGGAGTCAGGTTTTTTTAGGCATGGTTGTGTTTAAAGTAGTTGAAGTAGTGATTCATTATTTTGTGTAATGAATGATAATATGAGTCATGTGTGAGATGTGTTATAATATACGCATGATGATGGTAGAGAAATGGTAGTTGTAATAAATGTATGTTGTGATGAGGATCAAAATGCTAAGAAAATTTTTATGTATGTGGTTTAGTTTCCAATTTGGGATATAAAAGGGAAACTAAGTGGGGTATGATGTAATGTTAAGAAGATGAAAGATGAATTGGTTAGGGTAGGGAGTGGCTGAGCTAACCTCAAAGGGCCCCATGCCCTCGGAGTGCTACCTACATAGTCTCGGTGAAAAAGGGACCTCAAGCTGATGTAGTTCTCCCATGAGCTAGGGAATAATATGATGAGGTATGAAAATGAGTTAGTAGGTTTTAGGCATGTTGTAGGTTTAGGTCTGTTAGGTGTGGGTGGGTTATAGGGAAAGTGATATAGGTGATGTCGATTGTGGAAAAAGAAGAAGATTACCCCAAAGGTAAGTGTCGAGGACCAAATCTTGTATAAGGTAATCAAAACATAAATAAAGATGGTCAAAAGATAAGAGGGGGCAATAAAGCCACCTAATTGGTTAGGATTAGACCGAATAGATCATACCTTGGAGGAGGCGATGAACATAAGACCCTAAAGACATTGCATGATTTATTATTCTAAGGTGAAAGTAGTCACATGATCACCAAATGCCTTAGTTTCCAAGAGGTCCCTTGAGGTGGTAGAAAATGGGAGTGGGAATGGTGAGAAGGGTGAAAGGTAGTTAATTTTTTATATGGTATGAGGTGGTATGCTCTTAAGGAAAGAGATCCGAGGTCACAATGGGCAAGTCCATGACTAAAAAGTTCTCTGTTTTGACTTGCATTGGAGATAGACTGATCAATGCAGGAAGTCTATATGGGATGATGAATTTAACTCCTTGAGGTATTTGTGAAGCTGATCGATGTGGGAAGCTTCAAATTCTCTCACTTTTATTTGAAATTCTTTACATAGTTGTATTTCGAGGGATCAGTCTATTTACAATAGAAATTACGGAGAGGAAGATGTCCTTTTGAGGGAGTCATCTTTTTGTTAGAAGTTTGACTCAAGGAGTTGGGTCCCATGTGGGGATTTGAAGTCATGGAAAAGACTGAGGGGAAGAATAGGATTCTTGTCTAGAAAGTAGGGTAAAACAACCATGGGATCTCATCTAAAGGTAGATAAAAATTATCCATGAGAATCATGCTATGTGCAGTGTCATGGTACACACATTCAAGAGAAGATAACATGTGATGGGTACTCACACGATTCTTGTTTAATTGTTTGTGAGGTGTATGAAGTGGATAGCGCTCAAGTGATGAGCATGGAAAGAAGAAAAAGGTGAGGTAGGACTAAAAGTCAACAATAGAATGGTCAAAGATGCAAGGCATTAAGGGGTTCAGGTTAAGGTTTACCATCGAGTGAAGATAAACGATAAGCACCTGATCCATAAGTATGAGTCATGATGTATAGTCCAAGCCAATTAAGAGAAAATTTTCCCCGTTTACTTTTTTCTACTTTGGTTGCGTGCTGATTTTCTTCAGGACTAGGTCACTATACGACGGAAAAGTGACAAGCGAGTGTGGGAATCTACAAGTGACTCTTCCTTGCACCCGACCTCCCGAGGTCATGCCGAGACAACCGGTGTGGATGGAATATGTGTGAGATATAGAAAAACTAGTTAGGTAATCTAATGTCTTCAATGCACACTAATGGAACTTACGAATCTAAAGCAAAGAAAGCCATCCTAACTTGGGCTGGTGTGATAGATCGGTCAGTAAGGATGACTGATCAAAGGCTCCAATCAATATCGAGCTCTGGCGTGATTTGATTTATGGATTGTGGAATACGTGGAAAATGACCTGGGATAGTTTCATGTATTTCTCCAGACAGGGTCATATGGTGGATGGTAAATGTAGTCAATTCTATGGATGGTTCTCTGGCCTAGTCTCGAACTCTCTAGATTTGTTAGTTGTTGTGTCTAGAAAGGATAATTGTTCGATGATGATAGGTGGAAGTGGAGTAGACTGGAATACTAGTGTGCATAGGCTAGTGTCTATGTCTGATTCTCCTATGGATTCGTTGGGTTGTGGGATTTGTGGGTCACAACCGTAGACTCTTAGTTGTTGTGGACCTGTTATGGTCATGTGTGAAATCAATTCCTAATCCCTAATATCTAGTAATCGTATGCTTTCTTAGCTTCTATATTTAGGATCAATAACTGTTAATTGATTTGTTGTAAGCTCACCATTGTTCGGAAGACTTGAATCCTAAGATTTTGATCTATATCGGTTATTTCCATGATGAGATTGGGCTGGGGCATGATTGGCTCGAATATGTATTCCCTGGGCTCTCTAGGTCCCGTGATTGTCATACAAAAGTAACAAAGTAAATTAACTGTAACAAAATGAAATTTAACTATGTGAAGTGTATCTATAGCATATATGTTTTCTCTATTTTTTTATGTTTTTCTGATGAAATTTACGAATTTAAGAAAACAACTATTTAAAATATCTAGAAAGACAACTAAAATAATAATTTAAAACAAATAAAATAACCGAGTGTAGCCATTTTTCTGTGTAATTTGTAGATCTATTCTAAACAATAAAATAGCTCATCTAATCTATTTGCAAGATTCTCGATCCTACCTCATAAGTGAGGAGTGAATCACAGTTTCTCAAAAACTATCAATCCCCACAGCTTCCCTGGCAATATCAAGAATAGAATTTACTGAAATAAAGAAATTAACTACTCTATTTGATATGATTCTAACTAGAACTTTGAAAGCTAGAACCTGGATTCTATAGAAAAGTGGCAAATCCGATGGTGTGTGTGATCTTGTCCCCTCAGTGTGATCTCCTCGTTCCTTCATGTTCACATGGATCCAGAAAAGCGTGTAATGCTAGCATCAACAAAAGTAGATACTGGGATAAAGGCAGCTCAAAATACACACCGAATACAATGCGAGTAGGAGAGGGATAGTGCAAGAGTACAGAACTTGGCTTATGCAATTCCTAGCGGGATCTATTGCGAGTCATGCAACATAAAGCATCCAGAACCTGAAACTATCCTATTTGAGGAGCAAAACCTGCAACTTTAACGGCTTCCTAAGCTATTCTACTCCAATGGATTGGATGAAATAACAGCACTGCTTGCACAAGATGGATATGTGGCTTACCAATAGTAAAACAATGCTAACTAAGCACGCAATGAATTAAACTATGAATCCTAAGCAAAATAAAAGACTGAATTACTAAAAATGAGAAGATGAAAAGTGAATGAGGGGCCATTTTCTTGAGCACAAGCCATCTATTTATAGCATTTGCATTTACCCAAGGTAAAAGCCAAATAGAACTCTTAAACTATAAACAATGGCAAAACACTATTCCAGGGAACTAGAATCATAAATACAAGCTTATGGTGGTGAAAGAAAGCTGGTAAAATGTTGAATTTACGTGAGCCGTGTTAAAAGAGCTTTCTGGAAAATGAGTAAAGGACCACCGCCCTAAGCAGGGTGGCGATTACAGGACCGCCGCCCTGTTTAGGGCAGCGGTCACGAGACCGCTGGCTAGGCACGGCGGCGGTTTTGTCACTGAAGAGAAAAAGGCTAAGAAAAGAGGGGAAAAGGAAAAATAAAGCATGTGGGGGGCTAAGCAGGGCATGCGGGATGTTAATGCACACTTGGAGAGATTTTTCGGATCCTGAACACCTTGCGAGGAGACCTGTATCATCATTGGGGCACGTGTCATGTTGTTCTGGCAGTACAGTACCTTACAATTTTTGGTATGTACATATTTCCCGCTCAGAGAAGCATTTTAGCCATGAAGAGGTGTAAAATGGTGGGTCCAAGTATGGCAGTCCCAAAATGGGAAGTTAGAAGTTATACCTGATACATCTGTGTGTTGAAATGACGCCATCCAAAATTCTCGTTACCTGCAAAATGAAAAGAGAACTCAAGTGCAGATAGACACAATAGTTTGAAAAATAAACGCTAAAATAACAGGGAATGAGAACGTACCATTTGTGCGGGGATAGGAAATTACCTCCATTAGTGCTCCAAACCTGTGAAAAAGTCATTTTAAAATGAATCAGAGTGCTATATATATGAAAGTGGGCCCATTTTCCTATTCATTTAAGTGAGTCGATTTGATTGATTTTGAGCTCTGGGACCCACGGTGATGGTTTCTTGTGTGATTAGATTCAAAACATCCACGACGAGATAGCGATCATGCCTCCACGTGTGGCACATCGACCCGTGAGATCACATGTTAGTTTTCTTCAGTTTCTCCTTTTTATCACCTTAAATTTGAAATGGTAAATACTTTGTCATGGGGGGTAATTTTTGAAAATGTCAGTGTTGAAAGGTCCACCTAGGGGGGGAACCTACTGGGTAGGCTTTGTTTTTAGGTAAAATGGTCATTTTTTACGTTTTTTAGGCTTTTTAAATTTAAAAACCCGCGTGGGTTTTCAGACCACAACCACCACCCTGCCTAGGGCGGCGGTTACATGACCGCCGCCCTATTCAGGGTGGCGGTTACACGACCGCCGCCTTAAGGTGGTGGTTACAAAACCGCCCCCTGCTCACGGTGGCAGTTACAAAACCGCCCCTACTCAGGGCGGCGGTTACAAAATTGCCCCTTGCTCAGGGCGGTGGTTTTGCACAGAATGTAAAAGGAACCTCTTTTTGAGATTGTGTTTGTATTTTTAACATTTCTACGTGCTTTCATGATTTTTCTAGTATTACTTGGATGCTAACTTGCTTTGTTTTGTGTGTTTTTGGGTGATGCAGGTGAGAGAGTAGTATATCCGGTGGAGTCGAGAGAGGGAGTGTGATTGGCTCCTAGGGGTACTAGATTCCCTCTCACAGGATGAGGAGGACACTCATCAGCGGGTAGGGATACTACGCATTTCACACGTGCCCCACGTTACACCATCTAGTCACATCCTTTGTGACTTGTTATCATACTGGGATGCATATCGGAACACCTTCCGATTTCCAGGGGTCCGCGGTGAGTGGACTATTACACTGGAGGATGTCTATCGCATTCTGGGGGTCTCGATCATCGGGAGATGACTCACCCTAGAGACAGCAGGCTCACGGGAACAGATTGCACAGTGGGCCACATATATGGGAGATGCATTCATCTCCACAGGGTCGAAGAAGGGGGTGAGAGTTCGATCTATTCCTTCTTTGCCCATCCCCCTACTTCGCCAAGCCATCATGGGGATCCTTGCCTCGAGACTGATTGAGGACAAGGGAGGAGATACATTATTATACTGCTGGTACCCCATTATTACACAGATAGAGGGGCACCATCGGATATATGCCTGGGGAGCAAACATTCTTGGGACCACCTACCACGACTTATACAGGGTGGTCCATTTACAAGGGTAGTTATTGAGCCACTCGACTCTAGTCATGAGTTGGGTCTATGAGCATTTCATCCCTTATGGCAGGGGTGTGGAGGTGGCAGATCCTGGAACTGTGAGGGTAGTTAGATGGACAGACATGTCGGTGCTTAGAGCACCTCATCAGCCAGTTGCCTCCCTGACTACTGCCGACATGGAGGCCACACCATACTAGACTATGGCAGGCATATGGGGCGAGGAGGCTCTTACCTTGATCTCCTGCTCCACGACAGGGCAACTTATTGATAGAGTGGGGTGAGTGGAGATGCACCCCTTTGGCCAAGTTCCTCAGCAGTTTGGCCTACCATACATGGGTATGCTTCCCGTAGTGGCGCCAGTATATAGATCAGTCCAAGAGGCCAGAGGGGGGCCTAGAGGCCGGGGTTGGATAGTGGTTATTCCTGGCATTCCTATTGCAGCCAGGAGGATAGTTCGTGCCAGAGGGAGAGCCGGTGCGCGTCAGGCACCTTTACTTCAGATTACCGTGGGTCCTTCCCACAGCAGCGATGACCCCATTGAGGTAGACTCTGAATCTGAGGAGTTTACAGGTGGGGAGATAGAGGAGGAGACCGAGGACAGTGATCCTGAGTGGCATGATAACCAGGATATCATGCAGGCAGAGAGGGCCGAGCAGAGTGTAGAGAGGGTGACTCTAGTTTCAGAGGAGCCACTCTCCCAGAGCCATGGGGAGGATGGGTCTATTACAGGGCGTTACATTGCTCCAGCCACAAGAGCAACTCCTTAGTTGGCAGCGGCATCCGTGGCAGGCCCTAATCCGATAGACCCATCATGGAGGCCTGGTGATCCGAGTAAGTTACCTTCTCCCCTCTCTAGTGCTTGTTTAACTTAAGATCATTTTAGTTGCTATCTTGTATCTTTTAATTTCTTGTTTGGTTTTTAATTTGTTTTCTCCTTGGTTTGCAGAGACCACCGATGAGTGGCAGGACTTGATCCGCAGGGTATGTATTGATACCCTGATGATCCCCATGGAGAGGACCCGTGTAGAGCTGTCTGTGGATGTTGGGGAGCCTTCAGGAGCTGGTAGACATATTGACGTCTTTGCTCCTATCTGGCATGTGGCCAGGATGGTATCGACCCTTCGCACTGAGCTAGCGGGGTATATGACGGCTGAGCGCTTGATGAGGAGCCATTCTCGTGGTGAGACTACGGCTACCCCTCAGGATCCTGAGCCCTGCGTGCATTCAGAGTGCCGGCGTAGCCGGAGTCCTAGGCGTGGGCGTGCACCTTCAGAGGGGTCATGTAGGGATTGAGAAGCCACTTGGCTCTCGTAGATTTTGTACTATATATTCTTTTGTATATCCTGGGCTCTTTGAGCATTTTGACCATGCTTATTGCATGATGGCATTGTATATAAACATTGATTATTTATATATACGCATTCGTTCTAGATCAAAATCTTGGTATTCATGGCTTTCTTTCTATTTCCATTTTCCTCATGTATGCTATGATGTATGTTTATATGTTTCTTTTAGAATATATGCAATGGTGAACAAATGATGCAAGTGTTTCAATTTCCTTTTGTGTTTCATGATGCTGATATATGATGATGTAGATATAATGTGATTTTGAATCTTAGTTTCTGTAAGCAATTTTGGATACTTCATGTTTGTTTTGGCAAGGTGATGAAAACAAACCGGTATGATGAACAGATAAACCTACCCCTACCCCCAACTCCATGTAACTAGTAAGATGCGAGGGCTTATCACCAAGAGTTGGGAAGGGTGCAAGTTATGAGGTGTAGTGAAATGATAGTGATGAAAGACAGACAAATATTTGGTGGAACCAAATTAGGACACCACAAGTCTACTCTACTCGAGTGACTTCATAGTTTTGGATGCAACTTGCTTTGTGGTTTATCCAGACTTAGACCCGTAGATGGCCACATAGTAGACAAAATCTGGGTTTTTAGGATTTTAACTCTCTTGGGACTTTGAACATCTGATTCATTTGTTTTTGACTCAAAGTTTGAATTGTTTGTGTATGAATTTTTACATTTATTTGTCAAGAGGACCCCCTACACTTTGCCCCATGCTACTAGTAAGAAGCGTGGGTTTATCACCGTGGGAAAAGTATAGGTGAGTAAGGGCATTCCCATCCTTTCCCAACCCTACGTCACTAGTAAGAGACGCAAGCTCATCACCAAAGGTTTGTGGGGCAAGGAAATGTGTAAAATTAAATTTTTTATGTTTGATCAATGTTTGACTTGTTTATTTGAGTAAAATGTCAGTATGTGTTTATTTCCAAAGAGATATACATATGGGATAGATGTGACACCATGAAGCTTCTAGAACAGACCATAGGCAAGAAACCTACCCTAAGAAGAAATCAAAAGTGAGAATAAACTTGCAGATCTTAGTATGGTTACCGTTAAGACTTTGCCATGTCTAGCTTTATTTGATAAAATGATTCTGAGATAATTTGATGATATCATGAAAATGCAGAAGTATGATTAAAGAGTTTATGCCAACAACATCATGAGTTTGTAATGAACTACTTTGAGAATACATTCCTTAATCACAATTTGTGTATGAACAAGTGGACAACATGATCCTAATCTATATGAAGATGTAATGTAGATATATATATAAGTAGCGCTAGCTGCTTACGCGTAAAAACGCTTGAGGTGTAGGGAATTGAGTATTTCACCAAATTCCTCACCTTATAGCGTACATAAGAGGTATGCACTGTTCACATAGTCTTTCATGACTCGGTATGGACCTAACCATTTAGGCCAGAATTTCCTTCCTTTCCCGGTCTTCTTGTCGATTCGGCTGTCTAGTCTTAGAACGAGATCACCTTCATATATGTCGCGCTCATAGAATTTCTTGTTATATTGCCAGCATATCCAGTTAGCATAGACTCTATGTCGTTGTTCAGCATCTAGCCTAGTTTCATCTAGGCTTTCTAGTTGGGAAAGACGTGCTTCTTTGTAAGTGTCTTCATCTAGAATCCCTTGTAATGAAATGCGGCGACTGGGTATTTCAACCTCGAGTGGGAGAACTGCCTCTGCCCCGAACACTAGTGAAAAAGGAGTTGCTCCCGTTGGTGTTTTTATTGAGGTTTGGTGGGCCCATAAGGCCGGATATAACTTCAAGTGCCAATCTCGTTTGTTTTCTTTCACCGTTTTAAGGAGAATGACTTTTAGTGTTTTATTCGTCGCTTTAGCCTGTCCATTGGCTTGAGGGTAATACAAGGAAGGCGTATGATGGCTTATTTTAAATTTATTGCATAGCTCGCGAACCTCTTCATTCTTAAAAGAATTTCCATTATTAGAGATAATGATTTGTGGGATACCGTACCTGCAAATGATTTGGTTTAAAATGAACTTGGAGATTATAGAACCAGGTACAGTAGTAAGAGGCATAGCCTCTACCCATTTGGTAAAATATTTAGTGGCCGTGATTATAAAATTATGGCTGTCTTTGGACGAGGGAGAGAATTTCCCTATTAAATCTAGGCCCCATGTAGAAAAGGGCCATGAAGTAGCGATTGGTTGCAGAGCTTGTGCTGGCATATGGATCTCATGGGAGAATTCTTGGCACTTATGACACCTGCGTATGAACTAAACTGCGTCATGTTCTAGAGTAGGCCAGAAATAGCCCATTCGATGTATTTTACGAGTGGTGGCATGACCACCGAAGTGGCCTCCACACATTCCACTATGGGATTCATGGATAATCTTCTTGGATTCTTCCGTGTCGACACATCTTAGGAGCATTCCATTGAACACTTTCCGATAGAGCACTTTCTCTATAATGATGTATTTAGCTACGATAATACGTAATCACCTTCTTTGTTGTGGTGTAGCTCCTTCTGGATACGTATGGTCCATGATATAATTAATGATATCAACGTACCAGGGACACTCAGAGATAGAGGGTCGGGTTTCAATGTAGTATACGCACTCATCTAGAAAATCTAAATCTACTAGATCGCCTCCATCTAATGGGTTATTAGCTAACCAATCTGCGATGATTTGTCCTTTAACCGACTTCTGATTTACAAATGTTAATTCAAATTCCCCCATTAAGGTTATAAAATGTCCAACCTTTTTAGACAAGGACCCTTGTGTGAGGAAAGTTCGTAAATGGTCCGTTTTTACCATGACCCTTGTTTCTTGATTTAGCATATAATGTCTTAGGCATTTGGTTGCAAAAACTATGGCGAGCCATTCTCGTTCTGCTTGGGTATAATGTGTTTCATAGTCGAGCAACGTTCAGCTAATGAAATAAATCACATGTTCTCTCTTGTCATCGTCTTCTTGAGCCAACATGAAGGCTAGCGAGACATTAGTTGCTCATGAATATAAAATTAACAGGTGATCTAACTTAGGTGGCATTAGCGTAGGTGGTGATAACATGAAACGCTTAACTACATCAAAAGATTCATTGCATTCTTCAGTCCAATCAATGCTATAATATTTCTTGAGTAAATTGTTGATTGGATGAATGACAAAGCTTAAGTCTGGGATGAATCTTCAGATTGCACCCAGCTTTTCGAGAAATGACCTGATTCCAAATTCATCTGAAGGTGGAACCATTTCGAGGAAAACCCAAATTTTGGTTGGGTCAACATCTATCCCTTGTGACGATATGATGTAACCTAGGAGCTTCCCTCCTGTTACACCAAAGATGCATTTTTCTGGATTTAGTGTGACTTCGTATTCTATCATACGTGAGAGAATGACGCGGAGTACTTCCGGATGGTCACAACGCTTCTTAGCCTTAACCAACAAGTCATCTACGTAGGATTCCATGATTTTATGAATTAAATCATGAAATATATATGTCATATCTCGCTAGTATGTAGCACCAGCATTCTTGAGACCAAATGGCATGACAACATAGTAATAAGTTCCCTAGGGAGTTATAAATGTGGTTTTAACTTGATCTTGTTTAGATATTTTAATTTGATTGTATCCCGAGAATCCATCCATGAGAGATAAAAGTTCAAACCCAGCTGTTGCATCAACAATGACATCAATGGATGGCAACAGGAAGTCGTCTTTAGGACACGCTTTGTTGATGTCTCAGAAATATATGCAGATGCGTATCTTTCCATTCTTCTTGAGAACAGGAACGATGTTAGACACCCATTGGGAGTAATCGACTGGCTTGATAAATCCTACTTGGAGGAGTTTTATTACCTCCTCTTTTACCATGAGAGCTACCTTGGGTTTCATGGGTCTCAATTTTTGTTTAACTAGCTTTGCATCAGATTTAGTGACGAGGTTGTGCACCGCGATGTGGGGTGCAACCCCTGTCATTTCCTTATAATTAAATGCAAATGCCTTCTGATGTTCTTTGAGGATCCGAGTGTGTATTTCTACTTCCTTTGGGGTTAATGAGGACCCTAATTTCAATATCCTTCGTTCATCTTCCGTTCCGATGTTAATATCAATTGTTTCTTTGATCAAAGAGGCGTTACCCTCTTTAAACTCAGGTGGCGCTGGAGGTAAATCCAAATCATCCCCATTTTCTACTATGCATATGCTAGGTTCCATTTGTGAGGGAAGATCCACCATGGGATTTCTGAAGTAGGAAGATGAATGTGGGATTAAGGACAAATCTATCATATGATAGGAGAGATGTAGTGCCGCATAGGCATTTAAGTAATCCAAAGTGGCCATATCACTATCAACATGGTCTAGGATAGTAGATTCATTTCTATTTAAAAGAGAATTTGTTATTGTCTTTATCAATGGTTCATCACGAAGGGATACCATGAAACGGGTATCCTCTAATTTATTGCTTGGAGTAAAACGTGATGCGGAAGTCGCTATTGAATCAGCAAGAAGATTTTCCTCTCGTGGGATTGCTTTAATTGATATGAAGTCAAATTCCTTGCTTAAATCTAATACAACTTTTTTGTAGAGCTATAAATGCTCGGCTTTGGTTTCATATATCTTTGAGACTTGGTTTGTTACCAATTGTGAGTCTCCTAAGACTCTGATGTTATCAACACCAATTATTTTAGCTAAGATGAGGCCAAGGAGGAGGGCTTCGTACTCAGTGCCATTGTTTGTGCACTTGAAATTTAGTTTAAAGGCAAAAGGTAAGACTTTTCCTTCAGGGGAAGTGAAGATTACACCTGTCCCCACTCCGTATCGGCATCTAGCTCCATCAAAATGGAGTGTCCAATATTTTACTGGGAATATGGATGCTGGGATATCTATTGTGTTTGCATATTCTACTTCCACCATATAGAGATCCTCTGCTGGAAGAGAGCCAATGCCTAGGGGATATCCTATGCCTACTGAATCGAATGGTAAGAATATTGGTAGATCATTTTCTAGTAGTTCAATGATTTTTGTAGTAGTTCTTAATGATACTGCTTCTATAGTGTTAGCCTCATCTTTAGGGGTTGGTGTTACTTTGGCTAGGCTCATAGCTTCAAGATCTGTCATAGGTACCAAATTTTCATTTGTTTTTACGTCGGTAGGTTTATTAGGTTGATTTGTTGGGATTTCAAACTCTAAGTGTATGCCTGGTCTTTTCTTTAAGTCAGCTAGGTGTACATCAAATGGTTTTGGATCACCTTTGGCCATGAATACCTTTCCTAAATGTAAAAACCTTACTTCTTGAAATAGTGTAGAAGGGATTGCCTTCATGCGGTGTATCCAAGGTCGGCTGAGGATCATATTATAGCTAGTTTCCTGATCTATAATATAAAACTTAGTCAAGATGGTTTTGGGTCCTAAGGTGACCGGTAATATTATAGTTCCAACCGAGGTGGCTTTAAGACTATCATATCCCCTTAGCGTATTTCGAGTTGTGGAGCAATTGGTTTCTCCATACCCTAGCTTTTAGAGGAAAGAGAAGGGGACTATGTTAACTGTCGCCCCATCATCAACCATTGCATGCTTTACATAGTTGTTATAAACCCATACTTGCAAATGTAAGGCTGGATCACCTCAGCATGTGATCTCAGCATATGTCGGCATTTTGTTTATCTCGAATATGAATTTGACATCCCTATCTGCCTGCCTTGGAGGATGAACATCAAAGTCCACATGATTTACCTATGTTTCAGGGGGTGGAGTGATGTTAATTAGATGACCTAAACCTAATGCTTCTAAAAGAGTAGCCCTGTGGACAGGAGAGTTCTTTAGTAAGTCTAAGAATGAAATGTGTGAGAAGGTTTTTGTTAGGTCGTTAATCAAATCATAGGCTCCCACAGGTTTTACTATGATTTGTTGGATGTCATCTACCTCTGGCAGGTGGCTTGGACTTGGCTGAGAGAAATACTCTCGCATCCTTGTTATAGCTTTGATGGGTAGCTCAGCGTCTAACTCTACTAAACCGACTACCTTAGGTCATGGTTGACTTCCTAGTTGCGGCGCAACTAATGGATTTAGCGAGGTCAAGGCTTCATGATCATTGTTTCTTGTCATTGCACCCTTGTTCATCCCAGTTGGATTTATCCTGTTGTTATCGTGATTTGGGAGTGGATCATTAAAGATCTTCAGGGGTGCATTTTGAGGGGAAACTACCCTTGAAAAGGTATTTGACGTTGGTGACGTAGGATCTGCCAAGAACCTATCCATAAGAAGTTGTTTTTGTTCATCTGGCAAGTGTTGCATGAATTTATTGTAGTCACGACACGTTCTAGTGTCATGTCCTTGAATTTTGTGGAAACCACAGTACGAATTAGGATTGTAATTCCTAGTTTGTTGATTTGATGTGTGTTGTGGCCCAAAATTTTGATCAAACCGTTGTCTATTAAAATTTTGCGTTTGTTGTCTTTGGTTTGAATTCTGGTTTTGGTACCTAGTTAAATTTTGGCTTGGACCCTGTATGGGATTTCACTGTTGTTTTTGTTGTTGTTGTTGTTGTGGATGATTAAAATCCACTGCATTGACTGTCGGCGTAAAGTTTTTGTTTCGTTGGTTGTTTATTTGTGATGGAGTATTGACAATATTTACTTTTTTAGGTTGGTCGGTTACTCCATCTGTTGTTACACCCCAATTTTTGTTAAGGATTTTAGGTCCTTGATTGACGTTCATGGTAGTGGGATAAGTTGTAGTGTTCTGATTGGGGGCGATTAACCTCCCGTTTACTCCATATGTTTTGCGACCGCTATCAATTGCTGCTTGATCTATTTGAAGAGCACTCTCTAGTAATTCATCGTAAGTTCGTAATGGGAACTTCTAAACTTCTTCCTTCACTTCTCTGCTAAGCGAATGAAGGAATAAATCACATAGTTCCATTTGATCCATGTTTGGAGCACTTGCCGAGGAATAAAGGACTGTACGCCACCTTTGGATGAAATGGGCGACAGATTCATTGTGTTCTTGTTTGATGTGTAAGAACTCCTTGATTCCTGTTCTTAATAGTTTGTTCATGTTGAATTCCTTGATGAACTCTGAAACGAGTTGTTTGAATGAATGGATGGAAGCCTCAGGTATTCTATAATACCAATCGAGAGTGATGCCTTCCAAGGTTTTTGGGAATATTTTAGCAACAACCCCATCCCATGGGAGTAGTTCTCGAATGGATGTAGCGTAAGCTTTGATATGTGCATTTGGATCTCCCTCTCCTTTGTATTTGGGAAAATCGGGAAGAGGTCTTGGAAGCATGATGCTTCATATGGTGAAATCCAAGGGTTCTTTAAAATATTATGAGTAAGTCCCTATCGCATATGTTTCGACCATTGATGGCACCTATTGAGGGAGCGGTGGTGGGATGGGTTGTTGATATGGTGCAGCATATGCGTTGGCAGGGGCATAAGGAAGCCCTTGTGTTTGAGCAAAAATGCCGGGAGAGGATAACATATCCCCTTGTGGTGATTTGGAGTATATGTTTAAGTATGACGGGGTACTATCCAGGAATGGATTGTTCTGTACTAGACCTAGAGGAATAGTGTTAAAGATGATGGGTCTAGTTGGCATTTGTTGTGAATATTGAGGAGTCATGCCTAACGTGCCTACTCCTGTGAGGAGATCCACTTGGCTAGGATGGTGTGGAGGATTGGAACTTCTTGCTTGCATGAATTGTAAATTTTGACTTGCTTGGGAAAGTTCTAACCCTCTAACCTTTTCTATTAGAGTTGAAATGACTTCATTTGGTGAAGTCACAATGTTTTTCTGTAGTGGCGTTTGTTGTATATTATGGTGTTGTATAGGCATGTGATATCCTGTTATGAACAAATCACTATCTTGCCAAGTTTCTCCGAGGGTATTTCCTATATGCAGTGGCATAGAGGTATTTTCTTGAAAAGAGACCTCGGGTTGTGTTTGTAAACCTCCTACAGGGGGATACATACTTCGAGAGCCTGAAGGCTCTGTTTGTTTTGCATTTGAGTGAGTTGTTCCAACTCCTTTGTTTGGAAGGATGAGCTATATTTGATCCTGGCATAATATACCGAATGTTCATCATCTAAACCTTGGTATGAGTCTGATTGTCTACTAATTTGTGGTCTAAGTAGTACCTGAGGAGATAAATCCAAATCTTCCTCTCACCCGACCTCTCGAGGTTGTGCCGAGACAGTTGGTGGGGATGGAATATGTGTGAGATATAGAAAAACTAGTCAGGCAAAATCTCAGTTAAACTAATAAACAATGGCAGCATGGCAAAACAAACTTATTCCAGGGAACCAGATGGTCATAAATGTCAAGCAATTATGGTGGTGAAAGGAAGCTGGTAAAAGTGGAGTAGTCGAATCTAAATGTTACAATGAGTTGGGCATGTTGAATGAGATTTATGGTCAGCATGGTAATGAACGTCCTAAATCCCTAATATCTAGTAATCTATGCTTTCTCAGCTTCTATATTTAGGATCAATCATGTTAATTGATTTGAGCTTTCTGGAAAACTTGAATCCTAAGACGTAAAGGACCACTGCCCTGAGGAAGGTGACGGTTACAAGACCACTGCCCTATTCAGGGTGGCGGTCACGAAACAATAAAATAGATCTAATCTATTTGCAAGATTCTCGATCCTACCTCAGAAGTGAGGAGTGAATCATAGTTTCTCAGAAACTATCAATCCCCAGGCAGCGGTTTGGCATCACTAAAGAGAAAAACTAGGCTAAGAAAAGAGGGGAAAAGTTCATGTGGATCTAGAAAAGCATGTAATGCTAGCATCAAAAGAAGTAGATATTGGGAAAAAGGTAGTCTCAGAGATACAGAATACAATGCGAGTAGGAGAGGGATAGCGCAAGAGTACAGAGCTTGGCTTATGCAATTTCTAGCAGGATCTATTGCGAGTCATGCAACATAAAGCATCCAAAACCTGAAACTATCTTGTTTGAGGAGAAAAACCTGCAGCTTTAATGGCTTCCTAAGCTATTCTACTCCAATGGATTGGATGAAATAACAGCAACTACTTGCACAAGATGGATATGTGGCTTACCAACAGTAAAACAATGCTAACTAAGCACCTATGAATCCTAAGCAAAATAAAAGACTGAATTACTGAAAATGAGAAGATGGAAGTGAATGAGGGTCCATTTGCTTGAGCACAATCCAACCATTTATAGCATTTGCATTTACCAAAGGTAAAAGCCAAATAGAATCTCTTAAACTATAAACAATGGCAATGGCAACACATCCAGGGAACCAGAATCATAAATGCAAGCTTATGGCGGTGAAAGAAAGCTGGTAAAACGTTGAATTTACCTGTTAAAAGAGATTTCTAGAAAATGCGTAAAGGACCACTTGAGGCTGGTGCAGCAGTTACAGGACTGCACTGCCCTATTCAGGGTGGCAGTCACGAGACCGCCACCCAGGCAGGGTGGGTGTAGTTTCATCACTAAAGAGAAAAAGGCTAAGAAAAGAGGGGAAAAGGAAAAATAAAGCACACGGGGGCTAAGCGGGGCATGCGGGATGTTAACACGCACTTGGAGAGATTTTCCAGATCTCGAACACCTTGCGAGGAGACCTGTATCATCATTGGGGCACGTGTCACGTTGCTCTAGCAGTACAGTACCTTACAATTTTGGGTACATATAGTCACCAACATGGAAGGTTAGTTCATGGAAACATTTGTAATAGGCACGTTTGATATGTTTTTGGTAAACTTGAAGGTGATCAAGAGTGCTAAGAAGACATTTGTCTAATAACTCAAGCTATGCTAAATGGTCTTGACGAAAGCCATCATCAGTGAGTGTGTCATGGAGAGAAATACAGAGTGAGGGAATCTGGACTTTGAGAGGTAGAAAGCCTCTATACCATAGACTAGAGAAAAAGGTGTGGCGGTAGTGGAAGTGTGGATACTAGTGCGGTATGCCCATATGGAAAAAGGAATGTGTGTATGCCAATCCTTCCCGGTATCGTTAACCACTTTCATGAGAATTTTTTTTAGGGTTTTGTTAGTGGATTTGGCTTGGCTATTGGTTTGTGGGTAATAAGGTGATGAGAAACTTAGTTGAATGCTGAAGGTGTCGCAAAGTTTTTGCAAGGTTTTTTTTGAATTGTTTTCCATTATCAGTGATGATGCGATGAGGAACACCAAAGCAACAAATGATGTGATGATTGATGAACTCACATATTTTCTCGGCTTTTGTGGAGTTGAGTGGTATGGCTTCCACCCATTTTGTGTAGTATTCGGTAGTGGTGATGATCCATTGATGTCATTGGGAAGAATGGGGGTTAATCTCTCCGACAAGATTCAAACCGCATTAAGAGAAGGGCCAAAGGTCATGGGTGACCTGTAAGGCATGACTGTGGGTATGATGAAGGTTAGTGTGTTGTTGGAATTTTACACAAAGTTTTACGTAGTCGTAACAATCAAGGTTAAGGGTTGGCCAGTAATATCCCAGACGAAGAATACACTTAGCCACAACAAAGCCACTAAAGTGACCTCCACATATGCCATCATGCAATTCCTTAATGGTATAAGGAATTTCAGAACTCGGGAGGCATCGTAAGAGAACACCATCAAAGCCACAATTAAGGAGGAGGACCCCCACAATGACGTAACGAGAGACTATTTTAAGGAAGGCACATTGTCCATTACGGGTGAGATCAGGGGGTAAGATGGAGAGAGAAATATAGTCGAAGTATTGTTTATACCAAAGGTCACTCAGGTTAGGGGTGATGGTTCCAATGGAGTAAACATCGCGAGGTAGATAAGAAGGTGATTGTTTTCATTATATGGTTTTAGAATCGGCGGGTGAAGTGGGTATTTGAGAAGCCAAACAGACCATGGTGTCTGTAAATTTGTTGATTGAATGAGGGACGGTTTGTAGGGCGTAATGGTCAAAGGTGGTCAAAATTATGTCTAAATGATGTTTATACTTTTGAAGTATCTCATTACGAAATTGGTATATACCATTGACTTGGTTTACGACCAATTGAGAATCACCAAAGATGTTGATTGATTTGACATCTAGGGCATAGGTGGCTTGGATACCTAATACAAATGCTTCGTATTCGACAATGTTGTTTGTACAATCAAAATCTAGTTTGAAAGACAAAGGCATGGGTTCACCATCAAGTGGAATGAGGATAATACCAGCCCCACCCCCAAACTGACACTTGGAACCATCAAATAAGAGTGTCATTTGGTAAGCGGGTTCGTCTAGGGAAAGGGTAGCAATTGACTTGTCTGGGAATTCAAAATTAGAGGGTTGATCCCCAAAAATAGGTGCATCGGCCAATTGGTTGGAAATGGATTGGCCCTTGATGGACTTTTGATGAATGAATCCGAGGTCAAGGTCAGCTAAGAGCATAAGCCATCGTGCGGCATGCTGATTTTGATAAGGTTTAGCATACATGAAGTGTAAGGGGTCAGTGTTGGTCACAACATAGGTTTTGTGGTTGAGTAGGTAATGGCAGAGTTTTGTGGAAATGAAAACTAAGGCTAAGAAAAGTTTTTTGGGATGGGTGTATTGGGTTTCATAGTCCAAAAGAGTATGGATTATGTAATAAATTGCCTACTCCCTATGTTGTTCATCATGATGAGTGAGCATGGCTCCCAAGGAGTGATCGGTAGATGAAATGTATAGGTAGAAAGGTTGATCGTATTTAGGTGGAATGAGCACGGGTGAATGGAGAAGGTATTGTCTTAGGGCCTAAAAAGCTTTGTGACAGTCATCTTCCCATTTAAAGGAGACATCCTTCTTGAGTAGATGATGAAATGGTTGGCACCGATCAGATAATTGTGAAATGAAATGATGAATAGACTGCAACTTACCTTGGAGGATACAAAGTTGTCTAAGGTTAGTAGGCGGAGGCATTTTGAGAATGGCCTTGACTTTAGTAGGGTCAAATTTTATACCACGTAGGGAAACGATAAAGCCCAGGAGTTTTCCTGAGAGGACCACGAAGACTCACTTTTTAGGCTGAAGGCAAGCGTAATATTCAATGAGACAGTCAAAAATGGTTTTGAGGATGGAAAGGTGCTCAGAGTGGTGTTTAGACTTGGCCAAGAGATCATCCATGTAATCTTCCAATATACGATGCATGATATCATGGAAGATGTAAGTCATAGCCTGCTGATATGTGGCACTAGCATTTTTAAGGCCTAAAGGCATGGCTCGATAGTAGAAGGTCCCCTAAGGGGTGATGAATGCAGTTTTATGTTGATTCTCTGGGGCAAGCAAGATTTGGTTATAACCCGAGAAGCAATCCATGAGTGATAACATCTCATGACCAGTGGTAAGGTCAACCATTTGGTCAATACCGGGTAAGGGGAAGTCATCTTTTGGGTAGGCTAGGTTGAGGTCATGGAAATCCATGCAAATGTGGAGTCCCCTTGTCACCTTAGTGATAGGGACAATGTTAGACATCCAATGAGGATAATATGAAGGAAACATAAAGAAGGCACTATATTTCTTCTTTGATGAGAAGGGCAATGCGAGGGTGCATTTTCCTCAACATTTGTTTGATGGGTTTGACATCGGGAATGGTTATGATATTGTGGACCACTATGGTGGGGTCAATACCGGGCATGTCTACATAAGACTAAGCAAAATCATGGTTATGATCTTTGAGAAAAGAAGTGATGGCTTCCTGTTCAAAAACATCCAAAGATTGGCCGATCTTTAGGATGTGCGGGTCTTCCTAAGTATGAATGCTGATTTCGATAGTCGATTCATTCAATATGGTTTGCATCTCATAAGGTAATGACTGATGAATATATGATTCTTTTGCACCAAGGTAGGTGAGTATAGATTCATCATCCTAACATTGAACGATGTTAATTGAAGGTGTATCATCAGCAATCATTTAAGGATATAGAAAGGGAAGAGAGGAAGGAGCCTCGCCCTCATGTTGATAAGTCAAAGGCCCCAAGGAAATGGTGTTTATGTAAAAAAAAGTTAGGAGGGATAGATTATGGATCCATCGACTTCGTTGGTGAAGGCGGTGATGAAGGTTGAGTAGGTGGAGAAGGGATGATGTCCTTGATGAGTTTAATGTGGGCTTGTTTGGTAGGTGGTTTAGGAAATCCGACACCACTATGGTCATTATGTTTGAGGGTGATACATGGAATAATAGTATGGTGGCCTTGCTCATAAAATCTAATACCAAAACCCTTCCACACACATTGGTGCAGGAAGGTGTGGGCAAAACGGTGATTGGTGAGAGACTGGAAGTCAATAGAAAATGGGTGGGTTTGTGACAATGGTTTGGGTGTGAAAGTGGTAGTATCAAGTCCCCCATAGGTGAGAATGGTATGAAAATGAGGAGGACCATAAAGAAGGCATTCTCCTATGCGGTTATCATAGTGAGGGTGTTGGTGAAGACTTCCATACTCATTTGGAGGAAGGAATGTGTTGACACTAGATAGGTGGTATTCCCCCAGAGTGAGGCATTGAAAAACAACTTCCAAGGGATCGGTGGTTGGTATGTGGGTAGTGGAAATAGATTATGTGTCAGAGGTAAATGCAGAGGTGGAGTTAATGGATTGGGAGACTGATGGGTTGGCCGTGGAGGTTGTGGCGGTGGTAGGAGTGGAAGAGGCATGTGCAGTGGAGGTGGTGACTGTACTGGTAAGTGGAAGTGCAGGTGAAGTAGTAGGGGGCATGGAGGTAGATGCCTTAATGGGTATAAGCACATCATTAGGTTGATAAAGCATGTTGCATGTTTTAAAAAGTGATGGATCAGCTGGAATGGTATAGGTATGTTCTTCATGTTCAAACTTTACACAACAATGTAAAGTGGAAGGAATTCAACCCATGACATGAATCCAGGGTCTGTCAAACAACAAGTTATATTGAAATCCCCCCTCCAAGATGTAAAATAATTCTGGGACATTACAGGGGTCCACGAAAATGTGGAGGATGACGGTGCCTAGTGTAGAGGTGATAGCGTCATTGAATGAATGTAACATGACATGATGTTTATGCATGTAATTATCAGGTATGCGCATTTGAGTGAATGCATGGGATGAAATGATGTTAATACTAGTGCCCCCATCAATCATTACACGTCATGCATGTATACCATCAATGTGGATAGAGATGAAGAGGGTTGGGTTAGGGTCATCCATTTGGTGTGGTGTGATCTCTTCCTCTCAGAAGCTAAGGGATGCTATTTGGTGAGTAGGGTGAGGTGTGGATAAAGGTGGCAATTTGGTGAGGGAGGCTACATGATGGGGTGTAATAATGAAGACTATGGGTGTAGGGTCATTGGGTAAAACCTCAATAAATTGAATAACTTCCATGAGAGCTTGATGATGGGATTCCGAGGTTTGGATGAGGTCATATAGGGACATTTTGAGGGGAGATTGGCATAATTTTTTGAGCATGGTGTGATGTGTGACCCCATTATAAATAGGGTATGTGGGTCCATAGATAGTAATCTTAGGTGTGGGTGTAGATGGTATGTTGGGTATAGGATTGGTTGGTGAGTCAGTTTCCACTTCTTTGCCTTTGTCCTTTTGAGCATGGGTACTAATGTGGATCATGTTGATCTAAGGAGAGTTGGCAAACAAAGAAGGTGTAAGATGAGTGGTATAATGACATGATGGGAAAAAACCTACTAGAGGAGAAAATCCTTGTGAGGTGAGATGAGCACAATGAAATTTAGGTGATGGCATGACAAGTTCTTTGATGTGAACCATGTTAATTTCAAATCTTGGAGGTGGCTCCAGGAGCTATGGGGGTGGATATCGTGGTTGTCGAGTGGGTAGTATGGGAAGGACTATGGGAATGGGTGTTGGTGAAGAAGGGTCCCCATCAAGAAGGTCATCATCGTCAAAGTTGTCTTTCGGAGGACACAACTGGATAAGGACGGTTCTCAAGGCCTTACAGTTCTCCACATCGTGCCCTGGCACATGATGGTAGGCACAAATTTTAGTGTTATCAAACCCTTTTGGCTTGGGTTTGAGGGGGTCGTAAGGTAAGAGTGGCGGTAATGTGATAATAGAATTCTCAAGGAGGTTGGTTAATATTTTGGCATAGGACCCCGCTAGTGGATCGCAATGGGAAGTGAAAGTGGGTTTGGGTGTAGGTATGGATGATTATTAAGGAACAGTCCTTGCAGGAGGGGGAGTGGGTTGAGCCATGGTTTTGGGTGCTGGAGTAGTCTTGGGTGTTGGTCATGTTTGTTTGGGTAGGGGTATGGTAGATGAACAGGAAAGAGGGTGTATAGTTTCTTTGACTACCTTATTGGAGGGTTTCAGATTTTTGTTTTTGTGTTATGCCTTCTAGGGTAAAGGTGATATGGGTGTATAAGATCTACAGGGAAAAGTAGATGGGGGAAGAGGTGAGTCACCCATGGGGATAATGGAGGTGCTGTGAAGGTAGATGATGTGGGTCGAGAAGGGGGTGTGAGAGATAGAGACTGAAGTGTAGTGGGTAATGAAGAAGTTGCTGAGGTTATTGGAGGTATGGGTGGTAATGAAGATGTTGCAGGTGTAGGTGTAAGTCATGTCGGGTTCTTGGTTAGGTTAGAGGTTTGCGAGGAAGGAGTGGGCTATTGTGTTTTTGGTTTATTTATGGGTGGAAGTTTCTTAACTATTCTAGGAAGCTAAGGTCCTAAGACAGACGAGACATGTGTAAGTGTGGTTGGTGTAGCCAGGGTATGAGTTCTATGGGGTTGGTTCTTCTATTTGGGTGCTGGAGTAGGTGTGGTGTTGACTTTGGAGGATGTAGCTAAATCTAGTTTGATTGGTGAATGAACAAGGCTGGTGGTTGGGGTGATCCCTAAGGTAGTGATAGGTTTAGTCAAGGAAGATGATTTATGTGTGGGTTTGGATTTAGATGTAGGTTGGGTTATGGGTAAGGGTATGTGTTGAGTTATGATGGGTGTCATGGAAGAAGTTGTGATAAAGGTGGTTGTGTTTTGTTATATTATTCGAAATATTTTTGGGTAGATAGTGGAAGTATCAACAAGTGACATCTACATTTGTGTTGAAACAGGAAGCAGAAGATGCCCCCACAACAAGGCTTTGTCTACATAATCTAAGTGATTGGGAAAATGTGAGAATGATATGTCTGTAGGTGATGTTGATGAGGACCCAATGGCTATTCTCATAAATGTGTCTTAGAGATGGGAATTTCGTTAGCTTCAGCTTCCATGGGTAAGAGATCCAAAGTAGGCCTGCAAGATCTTGGGTAGTTGATGGAGAATGCTCACTTAGAGGAAAAGGTATCTCTATTGGGTCTATGATAGGGGGAGGAGATGATGGATGCTCCTCTATAGGTGGAGGAGATGATGGGTGGTCCTATGTAGGTGGAGGAGATGATGGTTTTGTTATCCAATTTCACCCCCCCAGGGTTGAAATGATAACATACATCAGGATTCTCAAGTCCCAGAAAAATTGATTGATCTAGGGAAAAAATCATGTTTCTAGGGTCCCTTCAGAATTTTTTCTAACTCTCTAGTCTAGGTTGAAAAGAGAAAACTCCGAGAAAATGTGAAAAGGTTGCAGAAAATAAGCTTAGGCCAGGAAAAAATGTGAAAATCGGCTAAGTCCTTGTCCAAGGAAAAGTGGGACATTTGGGATGCCAAGGTGCGGATCGGCCGAAAAGCCTACAGGCGGCCCAAACAGCAAAGGGACATATGGGACATTCATACCAGAAGGACAAGAATCGGCCGGTTCGGCCGGAATGGGGAATTGTAGAACTGGGACATTCAGACCAGAAGGATGCGTGGGACGCGGAAAGCCGGTTCAGCCGAAAGGTAAGAAAATCAACTAACAGTTTGGGACATTCAGGCCATTAGTACACGAACCGCCTGGATCGGCTGAAAAGGAGAACTTTTGCACCAAACTTTCGGGACATTTGGGCCGTAAAGACGCGAATCGGCCGGATCGGGCGAACCGGAAGAATTTGTCCCGTGAAGCATTGGGACATTTGGGATAAATGGACGTGAACCAGCCGGTTTGGCCGAAACAAGAAACTTCAGCACAAGGAAAAGTGGGACATCCGGGACAAAAAGGCGTGATGGACGCGAAAGAGCCGGAAGACCCGCGGACCAACCAGGGGATGACACTTGTCACAAGGGAAAAGTCCAAAAGTCAAAAGGTGAGTTTTGAAGGGGCAACCCGAGCTAATAGGAATTGGACACGTGTCTAATGGAGCAGGGAAGTGTGGAGCTCGGGGAGAAGTTAGAGAATTTGGCCTAGTTCTCCAAAAAGGGGTAAAAGTGAAGTAAGACCTCGCGCCATGTCCTCCAACAAGATCATGCCACGTGTCGTCCAAGTGGCGGGAGCGTGGGAAAAAGTGGAAAAAGTCCCAAAATCATCAAAAAGGTCAAAATTCAAGAAAAACCCATGGGTAAGCAAAGGAGAGAGAATCACGCGACCAATCAATGCATGCCACGTGTCATCCAGATGGTAGAGTGCGGGAAGAAATTTAAAAATCTGTTTTCATCTGTTTTGTGCCCTAGATCTTCAGATCTCCATATCTTTTGATCTAGAGCTCGGATTGGCACGTTCTTTATATCAACGGAAATCTTGTGAAATTATCTACATGATTTTGGGGTTAATCTCGAGTTTTGGTGTAGCCTAGAGGGAGGAAATTGAGAAATGGCTCTGACGTGTGTTCATGGCCAGAAGTGACATTTCAGCGACTAGATTTAATGTAGAATGGGTCGCATTCTCCTGTAATCCGATCAAAATGATAGGTTATGGGTTTGTAAGGTCCCCCATGCCATTTTATTGCACCTACAGTCAAGGAGGGATGGGCTCCCATGTTTTGTACATTTTCTGTCCCCTGGACTCGACCCTTGCACTGTAAAAGCAAGTTTTGGCTCATTTCAAAGGGGGGGAACTTTTTTGACATAACAACTTCTTCTTTCAGCTCCAACAAGTGACTGAAGTAAGGATCATACCTCTCCAAAGATTGTAACAGTTTTCTTTTACCTCTCTGAGGGTGTAATGCGTGTTTTTTTGACACTGAAAAAATAATGCAAGCTCTGTGAATGGGTTTCAGTCCTCTGTTTGTATTATTTGCTTCATTTCAAATCCTGAATTATATCTTATCAGTCTGTGTATGTTTTATGTTGTAAACTTTGGTATGTGTCTATTTTCTTGACAAAAATGTTTCACCACTCCTCCTTTGGTCTATCACCTGTTAGTTTAGTTTTATTTTTACACTTTCTATCTCTGTCTCTTTGCAGTTTAGAATAGGATTAGGATCTGAACCTCTGTAGTTTTTCAAAATAGAGATCTAAATCAGAGGAGTTTGAGGAACCAACCTCTAATCTAGAGATTCCTCTCTCAGTTTCACAAGTCCCCACACTTGGAGAGAGGTTTCCATGTTGTGCAATCACACTGGATGCTAGAGTGATCACCCTATAAGCTTGATTTGCATCCAGGGGTGCTGTGAGTCTACAACAATAGTTCTGGCATGCTCAGTGGGACATAGAGGTCTTCACTTTCATTGCAACAATATTGATGTGCACTTGTTGTAAGTTCCAGCTTTGAAGGAGCTTTAAATTCACACATCTGGTGACTCCCAAAGAGGCATAATCCGCTGGTTTCTGCAGTCCAAGCCTGGCAAATTTATGAGAAGAATACAGACCAGGTCAAGAACTAGGGAGGAAGGATTGTTTGTTCATATGCATCTATCTCTAGGTAGAGAAAGAAGGGGAAGAAGAGCTCAAAGATCTGCATCTCCACCTAACCAGACTTTGTCTACACCTCCACCTGGTAGACCCTTTCTCACATGAAAAAGGGTTCTCAGGCTAATCAGAATGGCGCAACAACTAAATCCCTTTGTCAATTTCACTGGTAGCAGCCCACTTGCCCTCAATGCACAGAATCTGGTTCTAATTGCAACATTGAAGAACATTCCATTTTTCACTGGAGAAAATCATACCACTCCTAGTGATCATGTCAAAGACATTGCTAACGTCTGTGTAATTCATGAGATAAATGAAATGGATGTGGCTGTCAAATTGCTGACATCATCATTCAAAGGGAAGGCATTGCAATGGTTCAGGAGCCTTACAGCCGGTTCTATCACAAATTGGAATCAGTTGTGCATAGTTATCCATGAGTAGTTTGGAGAGAAGGGAGACAACTTGTCTCTTCTAGAACAATTGACAACTATCAAGAGAGCCCCCAACGAGTAGCTGACTGACTTCAACTTCAGATTTCAAAGGTCTTGGGATAGGATTCCAGTGGCAGTCAGGCCAACAGCAGAAGGTGCTTTTCTATATTACCTTAAAGCTTTGAATTCTGATATTTCTATGTTAATTCAATCTATGGGAGGCACAACCTTACCTACTGCTTATAGCATTGCCATTAGGGCCGAAAAATGTCTTATTCAAGCTGGTAAACTGGCTCCTAGGCCTCCCATGCCCTTGTATCCAAACTTAGAAAATCCAAGCACTAGTCAAGCACCCACTTTGGCTCCTATTCCCACTCCTAGAAATCAAAATTCAAATGAGACTTCTACCTTCATCCTCTAGTGCTTCAAATGAACTCCAAGAGGTCATGAAATAATTGCAAAATTTGGGAAATGAGCTGGTTACTATCAAAAGACAGCAAGCACAAAGTGCTAGACCGTATCAGCCTCAATCTCAGCCTAACAGGTAGCCATATCAACCTCAAAGACCACCCAATCTAGATGTAAATCAGAATCAAGCAAGGCCTCCTACCAATAAACCATTTCAGCCCTATAACCCCAATGTTGCATCCACATCCAGAGCTTTGGTACCAGTGCAAAATAACATGGCCCAAGAATATGATTGGTGTTTCCCGTGCAGTTAGCCACATAACCAATCAATGTGCTTTAACGGTGCATTAAATTAGGCTCTGATGGTGCAAACCATTGGTGGGTCGCAAGAGTCCAGCCACGAAGAAGACCAGCAGCAAGGGGCACCTCAGCAAGGAACATCTTCGAATGAAACTACTCTTGTCAATTGGGAGGATGAAGATTTCTGTGGTATGAATCAAATACCCTATCAAAGTGTTGCAGCCAACACAAGGTCAAAGAGGAGAAATTTGGGAGAAGAACATCCATTGGCTTTGAGTAATCCACAACCTTCTACCACTCCACAAGCTGCTGGCAAGCAAACTGTAGTTCCAAACATGCAAGGAGCATCCAAACCAGCTCCTAAACCAACTCAGATACCAGCTGCTATTGCTCATTTACAAGGAATGAATGTGCAAGCCAAGGGACAGCAGAGGGATGCTTCATTCCCATTCAACATCATTAATCAGATGAAGAAGAAAAATGTAAACATATCAATGTGAGAATCACTATCCATCCCAGGCCAAAGAGATTTGCTACAAGTTGCCATGAAAGACTGGTCAACTTCAAATCAACAGGCCCAGATGTAAGAGAAGGTACTCAAAAATGCTACCCAGCCTGAAGGAAATCATGGAGGACACCAAGGTAAAACGTTGAAGCCCCCTCCATTTTATGTTTCATTGATCATAGGAGATAGGTTGGTACATAATTACATGATTGACTCTAGGGCCAGTAGTTTAGTAATGCCCAAGCAAATAGCTGATCAGCTAGGACTCCAATATGAAGTCATCTCCAAGGGTGTAGTGCAATTAGACAGGACAGTAGTGACAATGGTTGGAGTAATCAAAGGTTTGAGCCTCACACTACACGCATGTCCCAACGTAATAGTGTTACAAGATGTGTCAGTCATAGACCTGTCACCACTCTTTGCATTATGTTTGTTAAGAGACTTCACTGCTAAAATTGGAGGCTATCTTTCAGCAGATTGGTCACACATGTTGTTCAGAACAAGATATGGAACCAAAGCCACAATCAGGTCTGAACCTATTGCAAGCTTTCATATTGAGCCTTACACTCCAAGCCAAATCAATACCAATTGTTCAGTGTTTGATCAAGAAGATTATCCAAGCACTGATGAAGCTGACACCAAGGTTGGAAGCATCCCAAATTTGACTCTCGATGAATGGGCAAGCAAGTTGCATGATTTTGATCCCTATCAAGAAATAGAAGAATCTGAGGTAGGAGTCTATTGTTTACATGAAGAGAATCAACCTCCCCCTAGCATCACCAAGCCAGATCATAAAGACAAGAATGAAGTATGGCAATTGTTCTTTGATGGGTCAAGGAGTAGACAAGGTGCAGGAGGAGGAGCTATGCTCATTTCACCGCAAGGTATAAGGTATTACTCAGCCTTTCGTTTCCAGTTTTCCTGTTCAAACAACACAGCTAAGTATGAAGCCTTAATTCATGGATTTTACTGGGCAAGGAAGAAAGGCATCAGGAATTTACAAGTATTTGGTGATAGTGAGCTGATCATAAACCAAGTCAAAAGAAAAAATGCTTCCAAAAATGATCTGTTGAAGAACTACAAAAATCGGGTATGGGATCTTATTGAAGATTTTGAAGCTTTTAGCATCAATTCCATCCCATGAAAAAAGAATGAAGCCACTAACAGGCTGGCAGCAATTGGGGCTGCATTTGATGTTGTAGAAAGTATCAAAAGTGAGAAAGCTCATCCTCATATCAAAGTGGTTGTGAAACCAGCTGTTCCGGATAACAACACAAGTTGGAAAGTCTTCGAGAATGATCAGAAAATTGTTAATTTCCTCCAAGAAGAAGTTGAGTTCTCCGCCAGGAATCAAGACAAGCTGGAGCAACAGATAGTGACCAAGTGGTGCAGCTGAGGACTAACAAATTACCAAAAGGCCTCATAACCTTGGAGTCAATATTCAACCCGAATGATCAGTTCCAGAAGGAGAAAGTGAAGATTTAGGTAAAGGGTGAGGATTCAGAGACATTTTTAGTGGAAGAAGGCAAAACATTGCAAATTGGCAAAGTAAGTACCTCACAAGAGAAATCTGATTTTGTTCAGCTTTGTCAAGAATTCCCAGATGTTTTTGCTTGGACTTACAAAGATCTAAGAGGTTTCAACCCAGAGTTGGCACAACATACTATTGAGTTGGATCTGGAATCCAAGCCTGTCAGGTAAAAGCAAAGGCTAGTGAATCCCCATATTGAGCCTCTCATGAGAAAAGAGTTAAGCAAGCTTATTGAGGCTAGTATCATCTTCCCCATCAAACACTCAAGTTGGGTTGCCAACTTAGTCCCATTCAGAAAGAAGAATGGAAAGATCAGGTTGTGTGTCGGCTTCAGGGATTTGAATAGGGCATCTCTCAAAGACCATTACCCACTCCCTTCTATGGAGAAAATATTGCAAGTGATAGCTGGTTCAGAAAGGTTTTCATTACTAGATGGATACTCAGGCTACAATCAGATTATGGTGAAGGGAGAAGACCAATTCAAGACAACCTTCATAACTAAATGGGGCACATATGCTTACAAGAAGATGCCATTCGGGCTGTCCAACGCTGGTGCTACCTTTCAAAGGGAAATGGACATGACATTCAAAGGTTTGATCAACAAGGTAGTACTGATATACCTAGATGATATCACTGTCTTCTCAAAGAACATAGCAGACCATCTCTTTCACCTCAGGAAAGTGTTTCAAAAGTGTAGAAAGTTCGGAGTGTCCTTGAACCCCAAGAAGTGCATCTTTCTTGCACATGAAGGAAAACTTTTAGGCCATATTGTCTCAAAAGAGGGACTGGCAATTGATCCAGAGAGGGTTGAAGCCATAAGAGCACTACCATTCCCAAGTCACAAGAAGGATCTTCAAAGTTTCTTAGGAACGATAAACTTTGTTCGGAGGTTTGTCCCAGATTTTGCAACCCTTGTCAAGCCCATCACCAAAATGTTAAAAAAGAGCATGGCTTTTAAGTGGACAGCAAAAGGCAAGGAGAGTTTTGAAGCAATCAAAGAAGCTATTTCTCAGGCACCAACTCTCATCAACCCAGACTTCTCCAAGGATTTCATCCTCTATGCATTTGGAGGTGATGACACTATTTCTGCCATCCTAGTACAGAAGAACAAAGATAATGATGAGCATCCGATTGCCTTCTTCAGCAAAGCCTAGATGACTATGAGGTAAGGTACTCTTTTATTGAGAGGCATGTGCTTGCAGTAATCAGAAGCTTGAAGAAATTCAAGCATTTAATCTCAAACAACAAGGTCCAGTTGTTGGTCTCACATGATGGAGTTAAAGACTTCCTCCTCAATAAGGATTTGAATGAGAAAAGGGTAGGTTGGATCACCCATGTCATGGAATATGACATTGAAGTCAAGATCACCAAACTAGTAAGAGGGAAAGGGCTGTGTGAGCAGCTAGTTTTGGGGAAGCAAAAGGAAGTATGCAACGAAGAAGAAGCTATTTTGACAGTCCAGGACGGCCATGAGCCAAGTGGCAATCAAGAGAAAGACAATGCTTCCCCAACTCCTTGCTAGACCCAAGGTATTATACACTTCCTAAGTACAGGCCTATGCCCTCCAGAGATGAACAAGACCCAAAGGAGACACTTCAGGTTGCAGGTTGTTCCGTATGTCATTGTTGATGGAATTTTATTCAAGAAAGACGTGAATGGAGTGCTGCTGAGATGCATTAGCACAGGTCAGATTCAAAGGGTGTTGGAAGAGTTTCATGGTGGACCAGCTGGTGGCCATTTTGCACCAAAAATGACAGCTCTAAAAATCATGAAGGCTGGTTATTATTGGCCTAAAATTTTTAGTGATTGCTATGCATGGATCAAGAGGTGTAAGAATTGTGCATTCTTCATAGGAAAAGAAAGACTTGCTGCCCTTCCATTGCATCCAATCTCAGTTGACCAACCATTCATGCAATGGGGTTTGGACTTCATTGGAGTCATTAATCCCAATTCAAGCCAAGGGCATAAATGGTTTTTGACAGCCACATACTACTTCACCGAATGGACAGAAGTAGTAGCACTCAAAGAGACAAATGAGTCTAGCATCTTAGACTTTTATGAGGGAATAACAACCAGATTTGGTGTACCTACCACAATAATCTCTGATAATGCATTGGCATTCATTGGATCCAAGGTGACTAAATGGGCTGTCAAGAACGGTATTTACCTAAGCACTTCATCGAACTATTACCCTCAGGGTAATGGCCAGGCCGAGTCTACAAACAAGAACTTGTTGAAGATCATTAGGAGGACTCTTGATGAGAATCAGAGGTCTTGGCATACCAAACTGAAATCAGCCTTATGGGCTGATAGGATAACTCCCAAAAGATCCATAGGTAACTCTCCATTTAGGCTTGTCTATGGAAGAGAGGCAATCTTTCCCATGTCACTTGAGTTGCCAACATTGGAACTCATGAAGCAGCTGGAGTTACTTGAATTTGACCCCATGGAGGTGAGGTATGCAGAGTTGATGGAGCTGTAAGAGATCAGAAATCAAGCATCCCAAGCATTGGAAAAGGATCAAGCTTTGATCAAGAAGACCTTTGATAGGAAGGCCAAAGATAGATCTTTTCAAGTTGGAGATCTAGTGTTGAAATGGGATGTGGATAGAGCAAAACCGGGAAGGCATTCAAAATTTGATGCCATTTGGAGTGGCCCATACGTGGTCACAAAGTGCAAGAATAGCGATGCTTTTCAATTGGCCTCACTGGAGGGTGAAGAAATGCAAATTCTAGTCAATGGAATCTACCTTAAGCGTTGCTTCTAAGAGGGAAGTTCACTACCTCTATAAATATTAGGTTAGATTTTCTTTCCTCCAAGTGCTTGGGCACATTGTTTTTCTATAGGTTAGCTTTGTTTTCCCTAAGTTCTTTAGCACAGCTTACTGTCCATGGAGATGTTTTGCAGTCCTTGCTTTCATCAGGTAACATTCCATCTTCCTCCTTGCACTTTCTGAGTCAGTTAGGGTCCTAAACAGAATATTTGATGACTCCATGCCCAATGGAATGCTTCAGGCAACTGGTCTTTTCATCTGGCAGGTAGATGCCCCCGCTGAGTCACCAAATTGTTATCCAATTTCACCCCCCGGGGGTTGAAATGATAACATACATCATGATTCTCAAGTCCCAGGAAAATTGATTGATCCAGGGAAAAATCATGTTTCTAGGGTCCCTTCAGAAAGTTTTCTAACTCTCCTGTCAAGGTTGAAAAGAGCAAACTCTGAGAAAATGTGAAAAAGTTGCAGAAAATAAGCTTAGTCTAGGAAAAAATGTGAAAATTGGCTAAGTCCTTGTCCAAGGAAAAGTAGGATATTTGGGATGCCAAGGCATGGATCGGCCAAAAAGCCTACAGGTGGCCCAAACAGCAAAGGGACATATGGGACGAAGATACGCGAAGGATGTGAACTGGCCAGTTCGGCCGGAATGGGGAATTGTAGCACTGGGACATTCGGACCAAAAGGACGCGTGGGACGCGGAAAGCCAGTTCAGCCGAAAGATGAAGAAAATCGACTAACAGTTTGGGACATTCGGGCCGTGAGTATGCGAACCACCTAGATCGGCTGAAAAGGAGAAATTTTGCACCAAACGTTCGGGACATTTGGGCCGTAAAGGCGCGAATCGGCCAGATCGGGCGAACCGGAAGAATTTTTCCCTCGAAGCACTGGGACATTTGGGACAAATGGAAGTGAACCGGCCGGTTCAGCCGAAATCAGAAACTTCAGCACAAGGAAAAGTGGGACATCTGGGACAAAAGGACGCGGTGGACGCGAAAGAGCTGGCAGACCCACGGACCAACCAGGAGATGACACGTGTCACAAGGGAAAAGTTCAAAAGTCAAAAGGTGAGTTTTGAAGGGGTAGCCCGAGCCAATAGGAATTGGACATGTGTCCAATGGAGCAGGGAAGTGCAGAGCTTGGGGAGAAGTTAGAGAATTTGGCTGAGTTTGCCAAAAAGGGGTAAAAGTGAAGTAAGACCCCACGCCCTGTCCTCCAACAAGATCATGCCATGTGTCGTCCAAGTGGCGGGAGAGCGGAAAAAAGTGGAAAAAGTCCCAAAATCATCAAAAAGGTAAAAATTCAAGAAAAACCCACAGGTAAGAAAAGGTGAGAGAATCACGCGTCCAATCAATTCATGCCACATGTCATCCAGGTGGCAGAGCGCGGGAAGAAATTTAAAAAATCCGTTTTCGTCTGTTTTGTGCCCTAGATCTTCAGATCTCCATATCTTTTGATCCAGAGCTCGGATTGGCACGTTCTTTATATCAACGGAAATCTTGTGAAATCCTCTACACAATTATAGGGTTAATCTTGAGTTTTGGTGTAGTCTAGAGAGAGGAAATTGAGAAACAAATCTGACGCGTGTTAATAGCTAGAAGTGACATTTCAGCGACCAGATTTAATGCAGAATGGGTCGCATTCTCCTGTAATCTGATCAAAATGATAGGGTATGGGTTTTTAAGGTCCTTCCATGCCATTTTAATGCACCTACAGTCGAGAAGGGATGGGCTCCCATGTTTTGTACATTTTCTGTCCCCTGGGCTCGACCCTTGCACAGTAAAAGCCAGTTTTGGCTCATTTCAAGGGGGGGAACTTTGTGACGTAGCATCTTCTTCTTTCAGCTCCAGCAAGTGACTGAAGTAAGGATCATGCCTCTCCAAAGATTGTAACAGTTTTCTTTTACCTCTCTGAGGGTGTAATGTGTGTTTTTTAACACTGAAAAGATAATGCAAGCTCTCTGAATGGGTTTCAATCCTCTGTTTGTATTATTTGCTTCATTTCAAATCTTGAATTATATCTTATCAGTCTATGTATGATTTATGTTGTAAACTTTGGTCTGTGTCTATTTTCTTGACAGAAATGTTTCACTACTCCTCCTTTGGTGTATCCCCTGTTAGTTTAGTTTTATTTTTGCACTTTCTATCTCTGTCTCCTTGCAGTTTAGAGTAGGATTAGGATCTGAACCTCTGTAGTTTTGCAAAATATAGATCTAAATCAGAGGATTTTGAGGAACCAGCCTCTAATCTAGAGATTCCTCTCTCAGTTTCACAAGTCCCCACACTTGGAGAGAGGTTTCCATGTTGTACAATCACACTGGATGCTGAGTGATCAACCTAGAAGCCTGATCTGCATCCAGGGGTGCTGTGAGTCTGCAACAACAAGTTTCTCCTTTATGGGTGGAGGAGGTAAACAAGTATCCTCTATGGAGTGAAGAAGTAATATGGGTGTCAGTTCTCTAGGTGGAGAAGCCAAAGGTGAAATAGTTTCAATATTAGCGAAGGGCTCCTCCACAGGTGAGGAAGGAGGTGAAAGATGTTCCTCTATGGGTGGAGGAATAGGTGAGGTAGGTTCTAATGCAGAAGGAGGATTTCAGGCTAGAATATCCTCTATGGAAGGAATATGGGGCAATTGGGAAGCAATAGGTGCGTCACTAAAAAATAACATGGATCTCACAGGTATGGATATCATGAGTTGAGGTCTCATCGGTTTGATCAGACGAAGGGGCATGATTGGGAAAGGGTTTCTTGAAGATATGTAGGTTTTGATTGGTAGGTGCGTTAGGATTATGTACGATTAACTCACCTTTCTTGAGAATTGCTCTTGGACAGTATTTTTGAAAGTGATGCAATTTTCGTCACTATGACCCTTTACTACTCGATGATAGCTATAGAAGTCATGTTATTTATACAATGTGGGCATGGGGTGAGCAGGTTCAAAACTAGTGATGTGGTTTTATAGGCAGAAGGGTGATGGCCCCAACTTTGATAAGATTTTTCTAAGACAGAAGCAGTAAGGCTTCCCAATTGGGGTGTATTTCTGTTGTTCTCATCTGAATTGAAAAGTCTGGACAGGTAAGAGATTAGATGAGGGGGTAGCCTGATTTGTTAGATGAGCCGGACCGGCTTTGAGTACCACTACATTAGCCAGTGCCCTTAGATTTTGAATAATTGTTCTGTGGTTTGGAAGAAGGAAGGATTATCATTCAACTTGAATGCCTGAATTCTTACTGCGTAATTGGATTTTCTTCTCTTTGATGGCCTGAATCTGTTGCTTTTATGCCATGGTGAATGCTTCATCGAATGTTTGGAAGCTTTAGACCTGTAAGGTCAGTGAGATATGTCTAGCACTAAGCCCATGTCAAGAGCTTGATGAGTTCTGTTTGTGGCAGTTGGAAGGTAAGTTGGTTGATCAGGATGCGCCAGTGAGCAAAAAAATATGCGACAGATTCATCCTCATACTGACATGTGGAGTAATAGGTTAGTCATGGTAACCTTCTTGATGATATTGATGAAGAAGTGATCTAATAAGGTTTGGGGCTACCTAATTAAATGAAAATATAGAGTGTCTGAGGTAACCCACTATACCAATCTAACACAGGTCCAGTCAAGAGACATGGGAAAGGTCCTTAAGAGAAAAGCATCCATCATGAGAGATTAGGTAACACCCATGTTTGAATTGATTGAAAATGCTATTATCGGTCTTCCTTACTATTGAAATGGTTGAATTTAGTCATATCCCAATGCATGGGATATGGATGGATAGGAATGGATGGGTGGATAGGCTCATTAAAAATCTCATCATAGGTGAGAGTATTATGGGAGCCAGAAACTGATGCCTCTAATGTATGCATCTTTTCCATCATCAATTTGATTAGGTCATTGGTAGGTTACGATGATTGGGTGGCCTCCCTATAGCATAAGAGGGTTGGTGTTGGGCATGTAATGGGGGTTGTATTCTGAGTATAGTGGTCTTGCCATTTAGGTAGATTTAAGAAGGAGGTAGTGAAATAGGGGGTATGTACTTGGAATGAATAACAGATGAAACAGGAGGTTGCTGATAGTACATATATGGAGGTGGAAGGGTTATGGTGACCCTAGTGGAAATGGGGGCTAATGATTGGGGAATAGAAATGACCACGTTTTGAAAGGTGGTAGGGGTCACCGACACCGGAGGTGCTAGTGTAGCTACGGGTATATGCGAGATAATAGGGTTGGATGAGGTTGTGTTTTGGGTGGTTGTTGAAGGTATGGTGGATGTGGCAGGTGCAATGGATGTAGTAGATGCTACAGTCATAGAAAGTATAGGACCTAGTTGTAAAATGACTGGGGGTAAGGTAGATGTGGGCAACATGGAGCCAACTGGGGATGATGCAGGAGTGGGAGTGAGGGATAGATACGGGCATGCAATATATCAAACTGGACCCAAGGCATCTCGAGTGGATGAGTGGGAAAGGTAAAACTACAAGGTGACAGGGTTTTGGTCAAGGAGTCATGTGGGCTCCTAATCTCCGGTAGTGATAGTGATAGGTTGGATAGGTTCCATAGCGGGTGATAAAATGGAATGTGGCGAAGGGCTAGGTGGGAGTGGTTGACAACTAGAATGGAATACGAGGGCACTAGCTTGTTGACACGTCAGTACCATATGAACATGTGTTGATTAGGTTGGGCTGCTTCTCTGTAAATGACACAAAAATAGCAGGAACATGTGAAATAGGCGGTAAAAAGTGGATTAGGTACCAAATGTTGGTTAGAAAGTGGCACGGGATAACCAATGCCGGTCAAGGTAAACTGATGCCGGTTAGGGGTAACCGCTTTCAGTCATTATGGGAAATGGATAATGAGTCAAAAACAACGTATAAGGTCAAATTTGATAGGTATGCCAAACATGATGAGTTTTACAAGGTTAATGGGAATGATAGTAGTGACAGGGACTCTGAATAGTTGAAGAAGGTGAATAAATGTACTTTTTGGGAAAGTGTAACCAAAATGACAGTGAACTGATGCCAGTTGGGTATAATCGATGATGGTTAGAGGGTAACCAATGATGGTTGCTAGACCGACCACCGATCAGTGTGAAATTGAAATAGTGATGAAAGAAAAGTGGTTGTGAATTAAAATATGATGTGGAATAAGACCCAAAATTCTAAGAATGATGAGAATATGGTCCAGGCACACTCAGATGAAGCCAGAATACACCAAATATGATGAGGAGCGTGTAAGTATGAACAAGAAATATGAAGAACGTGACCTCTCACCTCAAAATGCAAGCCAAGTAGAAACACTAAGAAAAATGTGATCCTAAGAGTGATTTTTTGATTATGTTTGTTTAGCTTATGTTATTTAAGGACTGACACATGAACTGTAAAATAGATTTTTTTGGTGAGGATGGCTTCCTACAAAAAAGGAGATCTAAAAGGTGAGTTTTCAGGTATGTTATGATGGGGGTAGGCTTCACTCTGAAGTATGACCCAATAGAGCAGCGAGCTGGGGAGTACTTGCAAATCCTCAGATCAATGCGATCATTGACATGCATTCCTAGGAAAGATGTTGTTTAAGAATATGTATTTGTTTTGCATTTGTGTAATTTTGTAAGACTCAGAGAGAGAGAGAGATGTTCTTTCTCTGATTCATTTTTCAACCATCAACTAGAAATGACTTCTAGCATATAGGTTTCCCTCAATTAATGTGAGTTAATGCAATAAATAAAAATGAAATGCAATGATTTTTAAGCCACAAATCTAAATATGAAGTTCAATGACACAAATGGATGAATAGGATGAGGGATGCTCTTTCACTAAACTGCAAAAAATAGGAAGAAATGATTCTTATTAAGTACACCCAAAAGAAAGGTTTCTTTTAGAGCAAATAGAAAGGAAAAAGAGGGTTACCAAGGAAGAAAATTAATGTGTATGCTTTTCAGAAGGGGAATAAACATACAAATTTTCCTAGGAATGAATAAAATGCAAGGAACCCCGAATGGGTCCCACTGGGCGTGCTAAAATGTTTCACCTGATTCTTAGATGTTTCTTTAAATGTTGACGAAACATATAGGGTAATGGGCATAGGAGGAATACATGTTGAAATGCTAGTTGTTGGGTTATTGCTCGCGTATGAATTTTGAATCCATAGCTAATCGTGAGAGCTTCCTTTTGGCTGGGAGGAACTACTTGAAATGGAACACAAGACCACCAAATAAAGTTAAACAATATGCATAGTGAACTACCTAGCGTGTGCTAGATCTGGGAAGTGTGATACTTCCTAGATGGTTGTCAATCCACTGTTTAAAACAATTTAATACTGGTAATGAAGTAAATCATATTGTAATTGAAATTATTTAGGTATCTCATTAAAAACACAATAAGAAAGATCTAATCTAACAGGCTAGGTTAAAATAAGATCTGAAGGTCAAGTAGTTGGTTTTGGTTCTTTGTAGGTCTGACAGAGGTCTCAAGCAGGTCATAGGTGATTAAGGGTGATGGATGAAGGTGCTGGTAAGAGGTTAAATGTTGTTGGGGATAACCAAACATTAGAAAGCTCCTGCATGGGCTGCATGTGCATTTCCTTTTTCCTGGTTGGCTCAAATCTGTGCTGAATGATTGCCGGGTGAATGTTGGATGTCTGTGTAAGAGAAAATGTTTGATCTCCTTCCTTACATGTGGGTTCTCACATAAACTTGTTCTCAAAAAGAGATATCTCTTAGGAATCTGCCAACCTTTTTCCAACCTCAAAAATAAGATTGTTTTGGGGATTAAAAGGTGACCGATGGTGGTTTCGGCTTAACCAACGATGGCTAGGGGTAACTAGCATCAGTCAAGGTGGGATTTCCTAGGTTATACTAAACTAGGCAGATCCCCTTGATTTTCTGGGATCTCATGTCACTAACCCATGGATTAGGATGGAAGCTTCCTATAAGCATGTGGGAATGTGGTTAGAGAGGATTATAGGCATTGATTTTTAGGGCTTTGGGTAAGTCTTAGTTAGTTATAGGAAACTTACTAAGAATAGGTCTTAGGGTGAGTTGGCTTGATGAGGTATTTAGCTAGGTGAGGTGTAAGTGTGGGCATTATCTAAATTAAGATATTTTAAATAATAAATATGGTGAGGATAATGAATTAATTTTATTAAATTAATTAAATTAATCTTTAGTGGGGTGAAGGGGGCCATGACTAGGTGAATGTGATGAAGGTATTTATTTGTCGATGGACCAAAGGGGAGTGTGACCCTAATTTTGGTGTCTACACTTAGGATGAAGTTAGGAGAGAATCTCTATAAATAGTTTAAAGACAAGAGTGATCACATATCACACTTAGAATAGTTCACTACCATAAAGAGAGCTCTCTAGGAGTACATGAGTGATTTCAAACTTCCGATTTCACAGAACTTGGAATAGGATTCTAAGACTCATTAATTATTCTCCAAATAATGCATTCTTGTACTATTTGTTGAGCTTTGAATAACGATGTAGAAGTTATGATCAGATCCATTGGGGGGGCTAAATTACCTGATGCTTATGATATAGCCATAAATTTGGAAAATTTCTTAATTTAGGCTGAAAATATAGCTCCTCGACTGCCAATTCCATTTTTCTCTGGATCTTACAAATAATCAGTCTACCATTACTCCTATTCCAACAACCTCTAATCAACCAGCTCAATCTACCCCATGCCTCTTTAAATGATCTTATTTGAAGTCAAATTTCTATTGCAGAACTTTGGAAATGAGCTTGTAGTGATTAAGAGGCAACAATCCCAATATGCTCGACAATTCCAATCCCAATATCAAGCTAGTCATCCTCCTTTTTAAGGAAATAATCAGGCCTAGAACCAAGTCACTAGAAAAATTTGCAAGTGTTAAGCCTTTAAACTTCCAAAATCGCTTCTACTACCAATTCATCCAGAGCCATAGTAGGAGTCCAGAATAATCTCATTCAAGTTATATGAATGGTTTTATCGTTGTTCTCAACCTCACAACCAGAATCTTTTCCCAAATGGAGTTTTAAGGTCATGCCCTTATGGTCCAAAGCATATTCGCCCCACCTGAATCAGCAGCCAGACCATCCACCTAGGAGATCCAAGACCAACCTTTTGATGAAACTATGCTACTAAATTGGAAAAAAAAAATATTTTTGTGGTTTGAATATTGATGCCTCTATTATAGCATCAAACACACATTCCAAGAAGAGGGCAATATATCCTCAATTTCCCAAAACTTATTAGGCATCTACTTCATATCCTCAAACAAAATATCAACTGATAAGGGTACATGAAAGAAATCACTAGAAGTATTCATGGATTAGTCTATAAAGAAGGGTAAAACTTCAAGTATCACAGTGCCCAATAGGCATTTCCCAAAAGAAATCTCTAACGCCCAAATAAAATTATTAGCAAAGTTGGGGGCAATTCCATTCAACATTGTGGAGAAAATGAAGAAGACCAATTTGAGTGTCATGATGTGGGATGGGCTTTCAATTCCTTCTCAGAGTAACTTGATATGGGAGGGATTTGAATAGTTTTGGTAATACCGATAGATCATCAGGTTGTGAATCAGTAATGGAAACTAGCTCATGTCAACCAGAAATGAAAGTTTTTTCTGAGACCACAAAAACCTCCACCGTTTCTATACTTATTTGATCATCAGATATCATTTGGCACATAATTGTATGATCGATTTTGGAGCCAGTAGTTCTGTGATGCCCAATAAAAATTACAGATGTGTTAAGAATACCATATAATCCAATCTCAAAAGGAGTTGTCCAGTTAGAAGGTACTGCAGTCCAAACCATGGGAGTCATTAAAGGGCTTCAGCTTACTATCCATGCATTTCCTATATTGGAATTCACACACAGACATATTTGTTATTGACCTCTCTCCCCTCTTTTCCATTTGTTTTTCACATGATTTCACTACCAAGCTGGGTGGTTATTTGTCATCATATTGGTCGCATATGATCCTTAGAACTAGGTACGGGATGAAGGGCACTATAAGAGTAGAACCTATTTATCACAATCATATGGAGCCATACACTGCTAAACCCATAAATGGGAATTATGCCATTTGTGACCCAGATGAGGAGGATGCAGATCATGAGCATACTACTCTTATGGAGGAAGTTCCTGACACAGTGCTTGATGAGGTAAGTATCAATCACCAATATGGCCCCTATGTTGATTTATTGGAAGATGAAGAATTTGGTTTGTTATTCTTGGAAGAGACTAGATTAGCTACATACTGTATACACGAAGAAGGTACAACCATACCTCAGTTGGTTAAAACATCCAGTAGTTCTGAGGGACTATGGAATTTTTTCTTTGATGGTTCAGAGGAGTAAAAATGGATCCATGGTATAGGAGTTATGTTGATTTATCTGGAAGGAGATAAATATTTCTCGTCCTTTTGGTTATAGTTTAGTTGTACTAATAATGTTTCTGAATATGAGGCTCTCATACAAGGAATTCAACTGGCCCACAAAAGAGGAATCCAAACCCCTAACTATCTTTGGTGATAGTGAATTTTTTGTACATCAAGTAACAACCTGTAGGGCATCAAAAAATGATCTATTGAGATCATATAAAAATTGGGTTTGGGACTTGATAGAAGATTTTGAAGCTTTTGGAATTCACATGATTCCTAGAAAGAAAAATTAAGATGCTGATAGGCTTGTTACTATTGGAGTCGTAGTATGATATACCTATGGACATTATGAAAGAAGGGAAACAAATGGTCAAAATGGTGGTCCATCCCCATAGTATCAGATAACACAAGTAGTTGGCAGGTGTTTGATAGTGACCAAAAAAATTTCCTCTTCCTACAACAAGAAGCAGAGTTTGCTGCCAAACACCAGGATAATCTTAAAAAAATCCTACAGTGATCAAATTATATAGTTTAAAGGAAACAAGCTGCCAAAAGGCCTGGTTACACTTGAATCCATCTTCAATTTGGATGATCAGGCCAAACGACAGAGCATGGATCTGGTGGTCAAGGACAGAGGATTTTGAAGAAGTCGAAGTGGCAAGCAATTTTTTTTTTAAAAACTTGGTAAGGTATGCACTGCTCAAGAGAAGAAATATTTCATTGAACTATGTAAAGAATATCATGATATTTTCACATGGATTTATAAAATATCTATGTGGTTTTGATCCTGGCCTAGATCCACACATCATTGAACTGGATCCAAACTCTAATATAGTTCGTCAAAAACATGGGCCAATTAATCCTAAAATTGAGCCGCTAATGAGGAAGGAGTTAACCAAGCTTATTGAGGCCTTCATAATTTATCCCATCAAGCATTCCTCATGGGTAGCCAACCTGGTTCCAGTGAGGAATACTAACGGAGAGATTTGGCTGTGTGTGGACTTCAGGGATTTGAACCCGTGCCTCATTGAAAGATCACTACCATATTCCATCAATGGAGAAAATCCTCTAAATAGTGGTGGGGGCTCAAAGGTTTTCTTTTCTTGATGATTATTCAGGATACAATCATATTATGGTCCAAGAATCTGATCAATTCAAAATGGCTTTCACTACTAAGTGGGGCACGTATGCTTATAACAAAATGTCATTTGGGTTGTCTAATGCAGGGGCTACTTTCCAAAGAGCCATGGATATGGAATTCAAAGGACTCATTAATGATATCATCTTAGTTTACCTTTATGATATAACCAGTGTATACTCCAATCATGCTGAGGATCATGTCACACATCTATAAAAAAATTTTTTGAAGATGTAGAGAATTTGGGGTCTCACTGAATCCCAAAAGAAGTACATTTTTGCATTTCAAGAAGGAAATTTGTTTGGGACATGTTGTTTCAGTGGAAGGGACTATCTATTAACCTAAGCTAGGATTCATTCCAGTTATGTCCTTATCTCTTCCAAGTCATAAGAAAGGTGCCTCCAGAGTTTCCTGGGAACCATAAATTTCGTGCAAAGATTCATTCCCTCAATATACAACATTGGCTAAACTGCTCACAACCATCCTGAAAAATAGACATTCCCCATTCTCATGGAGGAAAGACAAGGAGGAGAGATATTTGAGGTGATCAAGACATGACCATTTCCCAAGCTCCCACACTGGTAAATCCCTAGGTTCGAAAAATATTTCATTCTCTATGCTTTTGCAGGTCAAGAAAGTATTTTAGGAATTCTCACCCATCATAATGATGACCTAATGGAGCAGCCCATTGCTTTTTTAGTTAGTCTCTTAAGGAATCTAAACTAAAATATTCCTTCATCAAAAAATAGGTCTTTGTGGCCATTCGAGTCCTAGAGAAGTTTAGGCATATGTTGTCTAACAACAAAGTCCATTTAATGGTTTCTCATCCTGGCATCAAATTTTTTTGTTGAATAAAGAGATGAATGAGAAATGCAATGGGTGGATTACGAAAGTAATGGAGTATGACGTACACATCAAGGTCACTAATCTTGTCAGGGGTAAAGGGTTATGTTAGCAGTTGGCCGCAGACATGGAGAACAAAGATACAAAAGAAGTCGTGCTTCTGAATGTTGATGAAGGAAATGATCAGATTGATTGGTCAAATAAGATGTAGAACTTCCTTCTTTCAGGGATATATCCTCCAAACATGGATAAAGTCCAAAGATGTACTTTCCATCTTTAGTCTATTATGTATGTCAAGATAGATAATGTTCTCTTCTGAAAGGATCCAAATGGTGTTCTTATACACTGCATCAAGCCATAATAGGTGAAGAAGGTATTAGAGGAATTCCACAATGGCCTGTCTAGAGGACATTACTCTGTATGAAAAACTACCACCAAGACCATGCAAGTCAGTTATTACTGGCCAGACTTATTCAAAGACTCTCATATATAGGTGAGGAAATGTAAGGAGTGTGCTCTTTTCACAGGAAAATAGAGGCTGACAACTCTCCCATTATGCCTCGTTCAAGTGGATCAACCCTTTTTTTAGTGGGGATTAGATTTCATCGGGATGATCAATCCTCCATCTAGTGAGGGGCATAAATGGGTCCTTACTACAATATATTATTTCACTCACTGGACAGAGGCAGTGGCCTTAAAGGAAAGTATTGAAAAGGCCATTCTGGATTTTTGAGAAAATTTGATGACAAGGTTTGGTGTTCCTTTTACTGTTATCTCAGACAATGCTAAGTCTTTCCTTGGGATGAAGATAAGTTAATGGGCTGTCAAGAATGGAGTCTACCTCAAGACTTTATCTAACTATTACCCACAGGGGAACAGGTTGGCCAAATATAGCAACAGGAATCTCATAAGAATCGTCAAACACATGATGGAGGACAATAAAAGAACTTGGTATACACACCTCAAGACCTTCCTATGGGTTGATCGAATAAAACCTAAAAATAACCATCAGGGTTTCTCCTTTCATGCTTGTATATGGAAGGGAAGCTAAAATTCCACTTTCCTTGAAAATACCTTCTCTGGATTTGTCTTATTAGCTTGAAGTTATGGAGGATGAGGCCTTAACAGTGAGGTTTTCTAAACTCATGGAGCTGGAGGAAATTCAAAACACTACCATGAATTCTTGAAAAAACATCAGGCTTAAATTAAGAAATCCTTTCACAAGAAAGCCTCTGATAGGCTGTTTGGGGAGGGCGATTTGGTTCTAAAATGGGATGAAGATTGTGCCAAACTTGACAGACACACCAAGTTCAATGCTCTCTGGAGTGGGCCTTATGTTATTACAAGCTATAAAGAGGTGAATTCATTTTGCCTTTCTAGAATCAATGGAGAAGAATTGTCCATTCATGCAAATGGGATACACCTCAAAGCTTGCTTTTAAGGATGTTTCACCCTGTATAGTGTTCTGTCTTTTCCTCCAAGTGCTCTGCACATTGTTTTTTTTCTTTTCTTTTGCTTGTGTGTTTTTCTGTTTTAATTTTTAGTATTTTAGACTCCTTTACCCATTGTTTTTCTTAAGGATACTAGTATGAAATCTTAGTAGGCAAGCATTCCCTAGATATCACCAAAAATGTTAACCATTTAACCTACCTTGAAGAAAAATATGTCAGAATTTTTTTTAGAAATCCTTGTACAATGAAATTTTCCACGGCTAAAATTTGAAATTTTTAATCTTCAGATTTCAGATATTTTTTTTCTCTTTTGGAGTTTTATAGTTTGGATTCGAGATTGCTCTCTTAGCTCTCCAAAGTCCAAAACCCCGAAATTCTGAAATTTCAAACTTTCGATTGACCCCATTTCTAAAAAATCCCTCTCAGACTCCCTAAGTCTGAAATGTCTGAATTTTCAGACTCTTAGGTTTTTGGAATTCTCTGAGTCATTTTTAGAATTTTTAATTTAAAAATTCTAAAGTTTGAATGTCTGAAAGTTTGAATTTTTAGACTTTCAGGTTTCGGAATTTTCCATTGCCAATTAATCTTTTCATCTCCCAATCTCTAAAGTCTAAAACCCCAAAATTCTAAATTTCAGGCTTTTGGGTTTCAAAATTTCAGAGGTCCTCTATGTAATTAATTTTTCACCTACCCCTGTACAGATCGTATTTCTATAATAAATATCATGTTTCATATTTAAACTCAGTTTTTTACTTGTCATTTTTAATTGACACTTTTTCTCTGAAATTCTGTTTCTTGTACTTTGCGACGCCCTTTTCAAGGTATGGTAATTTTTTTAGTTTCTTTTGGTTTTAGGTCTTTTTATTTGTTTCCTTCTCATTTTGGTTTTCCCTTTGGTCTCCCTCTATGTTTTTTTGAAATGTTGACCCCTTGGTTCACCATGTTTCACATTTTGAGTTTCTTCAGGTATTTGGAGTTGTTCAAAGGATCTTCTTGAGTATCCCATTCTTATTATCGATTCTCATTTTTCAGAATTTGGGATTTAGTGATTGTTTGGCAAAGTCCTTCTCCTTTCTTTTAGGTTTACAAAACTCTTTTCGTAGAAACTTGTTCAGAGATATTATTCAGAGATATTGTTTAGGAGGTTTTTCCTTCGGATTTTTAGAACTTTCGACTTCAGAGAAACTCTTTCGGAACTTCCTTTTTTAGAGATTCTGGTTTGAGAAAATTTTTAGAGATTCTAGTTCAGGATTTTTTTTGGAGATTTCAGTTCAGGAAACTTTTTTGGAAAAAGTTTTCAGATATTTAAGTTCAGTGATTGCTTTCGAAACTTTTCAGTTCAGAATTTTGGAAATTTTTCTTTCGGGTTTTCAGAATTTCTACAACTTCGGCTTCCTAAACACATGGCTTGATGTCTGCTTCCACTTCAAAGGGAAAATATAAGATGAAATACAAATTTCTTGGGGTTTCTCCCCACTCTTTCACGTCCTCTGACTTAGGGAATATTGGGGACACTGATCTAGGACAAATTGATTTTCTAGATTTCTGGGAAAGATTAAAGGTTCCAAACAAGAAACCATGGATGTAGGCCATCTACGATAGTGGGTTTTCCCTTTCCACCATTTTTCCCACCTCCATGCATTACCTAGAATTTGTTTTAGCTACAGTAACCCAATTTGACAAAGACTCCATGTCAGTACGAGATAGTCATGATAAGGTGGTAATCTGTTTGGACCCAGCCTTTTTCAAAGATCTGCTTAAACTTCTTGACATTCAAGATTACACCACAATTTCACCAAAGATATCAGTGGAACATTGGGATAAGAAAGAGGAAGTATGCTAAAAAATCATGATGAAATCTTCTCTAGCTAAGAACTTTGCCAAATTACCCAAAACTATACATTGATCATATTTTATTTAGGAAGTCAACGATCTTATTGTGTTGTTAAGCAGAGTTTCAAGTCTTCCTTCTACAAAGGAATTCTAGGAATGGATGTTTTTATATATCGTGACCATCAAGAAGAACAATGAGTTTATACGATGGGTGGAGTATATTAATAGCTCCATTTGTTACCAATTGGGTAGAGTGTTAGATACGAAGACTTTCTACATGACTTCCTTCCTGGTGTATGTGGTTGCTGTTATGGGAGATTTTTTTGGTTTGAATACTAGAGGTGTTCGTAGCATCTCCTAGATATATAGATTTTATCCTCAACTCACTCTGGATGAGGGAAGTAGGCATTTTTGTAGAGTCTATTGGTACCCAAATTTAATATCCTTCAAAGGCCGAGTAACATCATGAAACTGGAAGGATTATCAAAGGAAGATAGATGATAATGTATGTCATTTTATAGCTGGGGAAGTAATCTATCCAACTTTTTGGCACTCAGGATTTTGATAGGAGTGGGTAGCACCTTAAGAGGATTTGATCTATCCTCACTATTTTAGGTTGTGCCTTTCAACCAAGGTAAGAGAACCCTTTGTATCCTGTTGTTATGGAGGAGATGGAGATATCCTTCCTAATGAAGTTGTTAAGGAGACCCTGAAGAAAATATGATCAATGCAACAAAATCTAACTCTCCTGAGTTGTCACTCTAAATAGTGGAGATATTCTCTAGGAAAGGTTCAGGCTACTAAAGACATTTGGAATCTTGATTGTTTCTGTATGTTTTGGTGGTAAAATTTGTGCATTTGTATACACACATGACAAATAGGGGTAGTATGGGTAGGATTAGTTATTTATAAATTAATTTTGGTGGGAGGTGAGGTAGAATGAGCTTGATTTTCGAAATCTCTGAGAACTCTTACAAAATGGAAAGTCTAGACAACAAAATACATCAGAATAGCTAAAATATTCCTTTAACCAGAATATGTACTTCAATGGAGGCCAAAATTAGCACTTTATCACACAATCAATGAGATTCTAACACAAAGGATCAAGTTAGAAGACCCAATAAACATCAAAATCTAAGATCAATCATGCCTGAGGTACACCCAAAGGCTTACAAACAATCTCTTTCAACAAATGAAAAAGAAGTGATTTTAAATCATTTATTTCACTCCCCGATGAAAGCTATTCTAAGAAATGAGATTGCAGATGCCACTAAACTATCAAAAGGATTGAGACCTATGTGATTAAGATAGATTTAGATACAAGATTGCAATAGGAGCAAGAAAAACTATTTACAGACATTCAGAAATGAAACAAACACATTTTGTTCAAGATTAACATAGAATAAATTGAGTTTGATTAAAGTTGTCAGTAGGGGAAACTTTCTAGAACAATATTAGAGCTTGTCAATGGCTGTACACTTGCAACCACCTTAACATGATCAAAATTAATACAAAAGAGATATATAGGCTTCTCAAACGGCTTCTCAAAAGACAAGCTTTGTCATTTTTTTCTCTTGGGAATTATCTTCAACCTCTAACACTCCAACCATTTGCACAAAAAATTTGTGCCATTTATAACATTTACAACAAAGCCCCTTCTTTCCCAAAAGACAAAAACATTTAATGTACCAGTGCTTGCCATGATCTCGATCACGATTCCCAAAATTAGATCTGTAAAAGTTGTCAAGTGCTCATGGGGCAGATATCTTTGAAAATCTCAACATTAAACTCCTTCATCTTGTAGAACACTCCTCCTTCAACTCACCAACCACTTCTACTCCTAATCTGTCAAATCTGGTTCCTTGCGTGCTCGGGTGAAGAAAAATGGAAAATCAGATCGAGCCCGACAGTCAGACCATTTTAATGGTGAAATATGTCTCTAGATCTCTCCCACCAAACTTAGATATCAAAATTAACTCCCCTCACTGTTTGGCGTGTAGGAAATACCAATAAATCATGAAGACTCACACTTCCAGGAGCGTTTTATTAGATGGGGGAAAAATTAGATTTAGATTCATAGTTATCGTTGATATTTAGTTTGAATTTGGGCCATCCACATGGAAGATTCAACTTTAAAACAGGCTTGGGGGTTTCCTTTGACTTTTTACAAAATTTTGAAAAAATGGAAATAATTCCATTTTTCTCTGCACCTCCACCCTTGGGAAATGAGCCCGATACGAGTCTTCCTGCGGGGTCAAAGTGAGACTTTCTCCCTTCCTCTTAATTTTTCTCTAATTAGAGCCTAGAGGGGCTGTGGGGTGGGTTCAAACTTTTTTACAAAGTATCCAAAAAGAACAAGTTCAAAAATAGACCTGCCATGCCCCATCCAATTAGAAGAAGCCACGTAAGCACCAAAAGAACCAATCAAATTTGAGCGGGGCCACGTGAACAATTTTTCTTTTTTGCCAAAAAAGAAAAAATTGATAAGTTAAAGCATTTCCCCACCATCCCCTGACCAACCAAAAGAAGCCATGTGACCACTTAACACTGAGGAATAAATTTGATAGGAAAAAGACACCCGTCAGACTGTCAGAATATAGAAAATCACCATTAACTCCTAGAACCCGATTTTTCGCTAAGGATGAAAATTTATTTTGAAACAAAAACAAGTGAATCATGGTTCTGAGCATCTTTTAAACCATGGATTTGGATTTTCAAAGGCATAAAAATATGTATTAACCATTCTCAAGCTTCCATGGTCGAGGAAAACTAGGAAAAATGGCACAGCCCATAGAATTTGAAGAAATTGGGGCAAAAATATGGAAAACTCAGAGAATTCTTCAAGGAGGGACATGAAAATGGATTTTAAAAACAACTTGAAGCATATCAAATGGAAATAAAAGCTTTCAGAAAACCCACATTGAGAGATAGAAAATTTCACAATATGAAGATCAGAGGAAAATAATGGCAAATGGGGTGAGAAAAAATATGAGCACCAACATCAGCTTCGACTCGGGGATGGGCACTCCCTGAGAGTGCCACAAGAACAATGGTAGACCAAGTTCCAAAAATATCCATTTGGTAAAGGAGTTAGCTTGCAGAGTAGAGAAATAGAACCATCTCTAAAAAATGAACAGAGAAACCTAGCAAAAATAGGTCACCAAGGACTAGAGTGAGCAAAAACACAAAAGACAAGAAACATTCAACAAATTATAAAATGTATAAATGATGTTCACCTTGATTCTAGGGAATAAATCCAAGAAATTCTTAAAATTCCTGCCATTAACATGTAATTCAAGAAATTCACCATCTTAATCCTTCAAGAAGAAGGTATGCTCACCAATTCTAATATCAATGGAGTAAGGGCCCATCCATAATGAGTAAAACTTGCCATGCTTTCCCTTATCTTCATGCCTACTATCCCATAGCAACACAAGATCTCCAACATTGAAATGTATGGGAGTGACCTTCTTGTCAAATAACTTCTTTAGCTTTTCTCTGAACTTTACATGCCTCTGGTGGGATGCCCTTTTTTTTTTTCAAGTTCAACAATCTGGTTAATGCAAGCATCATAAGGACTTACTTCTTGGTCCTCTAGTTGTTGAATGAACTGATATGAAGATAATTGCATATGCAGGGGCAGCAGGGCCTGAGTTCCATACACCAACTCAAATGGACTATTTCCAGTGGCTCTTTTAATAGTGATCCTATCAGCCCAAACAACAAACTTCAATTGTTCACCCCATTTTCTCTTATTCAGCTCCAAGGTTCTTCTGATAATCTTCAACAAGTTTTTATTACTCGACTCATCTTGTCCATTTCCTTGGGGGTTGTAATTAGAGGCATATGTTAAGTTGATCCCATATTCTTTACACATTTCCACCAAAGGTTCAGCTCTAAAGCTCATGAATTATCAGCTATAATCTTGACTGGCACCCCAAACCTGTAGATGATGTTGTTTAGCACAAAGTCCTTGGCAACTTGGTGTGTTGCATTCTTGGTGGGGATTTTCTCTACCCATTTAGTAAAGTAATCAGTGGCTACAAGAATCCACTTATGTCAAACACTTGAAGGGTTTGAAATCTCACCAAAAAAATCCATTCCCCATTGCTTGAATGGGGATTCAATTGATACATGCTACAAAGGAAGGGAGCCTGAAGCTTTCAGTCTTCTAGAGAAGCACTGACAACTCTCACATCTTCTAACCAAAAGAGTTGTATCCTTGAAAAGAGTTAGCCACCAATAACTAGCCCTCAGGATCTTGTGTGCTGTGACCCTTGCAACAAAATTCCCCCCACAAACTCCTCCATGGAGATCAGAAATCAGGGGCTTCTTCTTCAGTAATGCACCTTAAGAGGAATCCCTCTAGATTATTCCAAGCTAGCCCATAATTAGTAATGATGCATTTCTAGGAAGACAACTTAAGGGATATTTTCTGGTTCTTACTTAAATAATCAGGGCAGTTCAAATGTGTGAGATAAAAATTACATCTTTATACCACTCATAACTCATCAATGTTTGAAAAACATCTACCCTACCTTCTTCTACCTCATTTACCTCAATAGTTTGCAAGTTTCTCTCAGCCATAAGCTTAGTCAGGCCCAAACCTCTCACTAGCTTCATGGTTTTGATATCCATGTCATATTCTTACAACTTTTTCACCCACCTACACCTTTTTTTGAGACTTCCATCTCTGATAAGATGTCCTTGACCATGGTGTGGGGAACATAAACAACCGTTTTAGAACTTAGAATATAAGGTCAAAAACCTTTGTTGCTTTACTAAGGAAAATGGTTGTTTCTTCATAATAGTGTACTTTAACTCAGCCCCCTGCAATGCCTTACTAAAAAAGGAAATTGGCCTTTCATCCCCCTCATCATCCTTCTGTAGCAGGACAAAAGCAACAATGTTCTCTGAAGTAAAGGAAAACAGTTAAAAGGGCTTCTTATAAAATGGAGTTGCTAGAACAGGCATATGCTTTAGTGCCTCTTTAATCCCATTGAAAGATTGGATGGAAGCCTCCTCCCATTTGATGGCCTGGTCCTTTTTTAACATGGAAGTGATTGGAATGATCAACTCAGGAAAGTTTGATATAAATCTTCTGATGAAGTTTATCTACCCAAAAAAGGACTGAATTCCTTTCTTGGTTCTTGGGATTGGAACCTTGCTGATGGCCTCTACCCTTTCTGGATCAATCATTACCCCTTCTTCTGACACAATGTGACCAAGAAATTTTGCCTTCTACACTCCAAAATGGCACATCTTTGGATTGAGTGAGATGTCATACTCGCTACATCTTATCAATATCTTCTCCAAGTGCAACAAGTGATCACTTCTCTTCCTGGAAAATACGATTACATCATCTTGATAAAATGCAATGACATAATCTTCATTACATATTCTTGTAAAATATGATAACATCATCCAACTCTTTTGATGCTAGTGGTGTTTCTAGTTCTTCAATGACTGGTGGGGTCTCCACAGTGTTTATATTTCTACCCAGGGCAGTCTTCTCCTCTTTCAGTCTAAAATACTGCAATGCCCTCTTCTTGTGCTCATGGACCCTAAGTAGCTAAACAATTGGAACTGAGATCTTGATCTGACTCAAGACTTGGGAAATATCATAAGGGATAGACTTTGGGAAGCCAACATTGGAAGGAAAATTGACACACTCACTAGGTGGTACAAGATTTTTGACAGCTTGGCCATGAAGAGGGGTATGATTTTTGTTTGGAACTGCAGGGCTTTTGACATATGTATCTTTTTTGGGAGCCTCTTTAGGGATATTTGAAAGTAAGGGAGATTTTGGCTTGGCTTAAGGCCCTTCCCCTTTGAAAACCATACTTTTTGTGTTATATTCCTTCTCTTGAGCAACGATAACATTTATCAGTAACTGTCTATCTTCCTCAGAGGGGATTCCTCCATCATACTTCTTTATCATTAAATCCCTTAAGTATTCAAAGTCATTATTGGGAAATTCAAAAGCTTGTATAGTATCTACCTCTAAAGTATGAGAGGGAGGAATAATAGTTACCCTACGAATGTAATCCCAAAAAGTGGTAGTAGTTTGGGAAATTATGACCTCAGTTGAAGTTGCCCCTTGTTGAGAGCTCGTGGAACAACCCATCATGCAGGCATCATCATCATTATCATCATAAAATTCTTCTTCTTCCTGCTGATCTTCCTCACATGGAGCATGGGGAATGAAACATCTGTCACACCAATCAATGACATCTGTCTCCTCCACAATAGCAACTCTGGCAGCCAAAGGATCAGGCATCGTTCTGTTCTCCCTGGCCTGGGACTGCCTATTTCCAAATCCAATAGGTTCCTTACCTCTATCATCAGATCTTTGGTGATTTGTGAACTTGTCTTGGGCTTGTTGCTTGTGTTGACCTTGTGAGCTCTTCCCAATTCCTTTCTCAACCCAGTCTAGTTTGTAAGAAATTTCTTTGACAACCCCTACCAAAGTCTTCACAACTTCTTCCAAATCAACAACCTTGCTTGTTTGAGGTTTTTCCAGGTTAATTAGCTATACACCCTCCCTTTTTGGAGGTTTTCTAATTACCTTGATATTTTTTTTCAATTTGCAAGGCCATAGTGAAGGCTTGCTTTAAATTAGCAGTTTTTTTATCCCTCAAGTAGTAAGCAACCTTTTTATCAAATGCATCTGAATATTTGATTAAACATGATTCATCACATGACCTTATCTTAATAGAAAATATCCTAAAGGTCTTGTAAAACTTGTGTTAAAATCATGTACTGACTCATTAGGATTCTTTTTGATGCTTTCAAATTCTATCAAAAGAAACCTAGGGTCATTTCTATCACCATACTACAATTTAAATGCATTGCTCATCTCTGTCCAAGAATCAATAGAATTATCTAGCAAAGCTTTATACCAGTCCCTTACATCCTCTTCTAGAGTATGGATAAACAAATTGATAAACACAGCTTCTTGTTCAATCTAAAAGTCTTCCATCATATTGATAAAAATATTTAAATGTTGATCACCAGTTATAACATTGTTTCCTTGGAACTTTGGCAGTCTGTTCCTTACTTCTAAAGGAACTACATTTGGATAACTAGCCATCCCTACAAAATTTATAGGTCTAAAGGTATTTACAAAAAATGGAGGTCTGGGTGTAAGAAAGGCCATGTTGTTTTGAGGAGGTGACCATGGAGGGGTGATGAATTGATAAGGGGCAGAAGGTCCTTGAAACACAGGGGTATAAATTTTAAACTAGATATCCCCTAAAGGCCTAGTTTCTTGGAAATCCCTATCAAATTCTGAAAAGATAGGGGCAGAATGAGAAGTAAAATTTCCAAAATTAAATGAAGGCCCCTCTCCAATTGGAGAAATCATATCAACAAAGAGGCTACCTAATTTAGAATCACTTAAACTATAGTTTGCAATAATAGGCCAGTCACTTTCATCAATAGAGATCCCCTTTCTTGTCTGCTGATTTCCCACAGCTCTCTAGGATTTTCTTCCTTCTGATTTTGATTTTTCTATCTTTGGAAATAATTTCCTAGTAGGATCCCTAGCAAAGAAAGATATTCTTCCTTCCATCTTTGCAAAGGTTAGTAAAAAATCTCACTTGACAGAGGTTAAGACACTGGTATTCATTAAGAATTAGATCAACAGGGATTTGTCACTAAGGATTTCCACCTTAGCTATGAAAATGCACTAAATATGATCTGTTAAATGTCTTTCAATACTAGAAACTGGAAATGGAAAGAAATTTGACTTTTCTTTACCTAGATTTATTAGTGAAAGCTAGTGCACTAGGTGTGGGAACTGAAAGAATTGCACACAACACTTGGAATATATAAGAAATGTTTTACCAGGGTCTTAATATGAAATACACTCACAATGTCCCTAGCAAGGCACCAGAAGCGTGTTTGTACCCAAATTTAATCTCATTTAAAGGCCGAGAGGCATCATGGAACTGACAGGATGCTTAGAGGTAGATAGATGATCATGTATGTCATTTTGTAGCTAGGTAAGCAATATATTTTACTTTTTGGCACTCATGCTTTGGACAGGAGTGGGTAGCACCTTAAGAGGATTTGATCTATCCTCACTATTTTAGGTTGTTCCTTTCAACCAAGGTAAGAGAACCCTTTGTAGCCCGTTGTTATGGAGGAGATGGAGATATCCTTCTTAATGAAATTGTTAAGGAGACCTTGAAGAAAATATGATCAATGCAACAAAATCTAACTCTCACGAGTTGTCACTCTAGATAGTGGAGATATTCTCTAGGCAAGGTTCAGGCTACTAAAGACATTTGGAATCTTGATTTTTTCTGCATGTTTTGGTAGTAAAATTTGTGCATTTGTATACACACATGAAAAATAGGGGTAGTATGGGTAGGATTAGTTATTTTAAAATAAATTTTGGTGGGAGGTGAGGTAGAATGAGCTTGATTTGCCAAATCTCTGAGAACTCTTACAAAATGGAAAGTCTAGACAACAAAATACTTCAGAATAGCTAAAATGTTTCTTTAACCAGAATATGTACTTCAATAGAGGCCTAGATTAGCACTTTTTCACATAATCTATGAGATTCTAACACAAAGGATTGAGTTAGAAGACCCAATCAAACATCAAATTCTAAAATTAATCATGCTTGAGGTACACCCAGAGGCTTACAAACAATCTCTGTCAACAAATGAAAGAGAAGTGATTTTCAATCATTTATTTCACTCCTAGATGAAATCATTTTTGAGAAATGAGATTGCTGATGCCACTAAACTATCACAAGGATTGAGACTTGTGTGATTAAGACAAATTTTGATACAAGATTATAATAGAAGCAAGAAAAACTATTTGTAGACATTCAGAAATGAAACAAACACATTTTTCTCAAGATTAACACAAAATAACTTGAGTTTGATTAAATTTATCATCAGGGGAAAGTTTTTAGAACAATATCAGAGCTTTTCAATGGATGTACACTTGTAACCACCTTGACACGATCAAACTTAATACAAAAGAGATATACAGGCTTCTCAAACGACTTCTCAAAAGATAGGCTTTATCAAATTTTCCTCTTGGTAATTTTCTTCGACCTCTAATACTCCAACCACTTGCATGAAAAAATTGTGCCATTTATAACATTTAAAATAGAGCCCCTTCTTCCCCAAAAGACAAAAACATTTAATGTACCAGTGCTCACCATGATCTCGATCACAATTCCCAGGTGCTCATGGGGAAGATCTCTTCAAAAATCTCAGCATTCAACTCCTTCATCTGGTAGAACACTCCTCCTTCAACTCACCAACCACTTTCACCCCTAATCTATCAAATCTAGTTCCTTGCATGCTCAGGAAAAGAAAAATGGAAATTTAGATCAAGCTCGATAGTCAGACCATTTTAATGGCAAAAGATGTCTCTAGATCTCTCCCACCAAACTTAGATATCAAAATTAACTCCCCTCACTATTTGGTGTTTAGGAAATACCAAGAAATCATGAAGACTCGCACTTCTAGGCATGTTTAAGTAAAAATGGGGGGAAAATCAGAGTCAGACTCATAGTTTCCGTTGATCTTTACTTTGAATTTAGGACGTCCATGTGGAAGATTCAAATTTAAAACAAGCTCGGGGGTTTCCTTTGAATTTTACAACCTTTTGAAAAAATGGAAAAAATTTAAATTTTTTTCCACACCTTTGCCCTTGGGAAATGAGCCTAACACGTGTCCTCTTGCGGGGTCAAAGTGAGACTTTTTCCCTTCCTCATAAATTTACTCCAATCAGATCTTGGCGAGGCCGTGGGGCGGGTTCAATTTTTTTTCCAAATTAGCCAAAAAGAACAAGTTCAAAAATAGACCCGCTACGCCCCATCTAATTAGAAGAAGTCACGTAAGCACCAAAAGAACCAATTTGATTTGAGCGGTGCCACGTGACCAAATTTTCCTTTTTGCCAAAAAATCAAAATGTGATAAGTTAAATCATTTTCCCACCATCCCCTAACCAACCAAAAGAAGCCACGTGACCACCGAACATTGAGAAATAACTTTGACAAAAAAAAGACACCCGTTAGACCGTCATAATACATAAAATCACCATTCACACCCAGAACCCAATATTTCCCTTAGGATGAAAATTTCTTTTGAAACAAAAACAAGTGAATCATGGTTCTGAGCATATTTTCGACCATGGATTTGGATTTTCAAAGGCATACAAATATAGATTAACCATTCTTGAGCTTCCATGGTCGAGGAAAAATAGGAAAAATGACAGATCCCGTAGACTTTGAAGAAATTAGGGCAAAAACAAGGCAGACTCAGAGACTTCTTCAAGGAGGGACATGAAAATGGATTTTTCAAATAACTCAAAGCATCTCAAATGGAAATAAAAGCTTTTAGAAAACCCACATCGAGAGACAAATTTTTTTACAATACGCAGATAAGAGGAAAATAATGTTAAATGGGGTGAGACAGATCTGAGCACCAACAGAGTCAATGACACTTTCTTTGTTGTCATCCTCTATCATGTTGATAAAGAACTATATAATCAGAGGATTTATGATGAAGCTTTCAAATAGGTGTGGGAATGGGGAGCAATCTACTTTGAGTTTCCTACATCCACCTATATCCAAATTTTGGGTTTCATAGGTGCCCCAAGAAAATTGCCAAGGTGCCCCACTGACAAGTGGATTCTATTGGAATTAGTTTGGTAGTTATTGGAATATCATAAAATCTAAAATAATCATCACAAAGAAATAATGACTTTCCCTATTTCAATTGGTAGGTACTCTTGCCCAAATATTCATAAGGTGAAAAATGTTGAAGTAGAAATGGCTGAGGTAACCCTGCAGACCTTTCATCCACAAACTAATTTTGATTATTGGGGTAAGTTTGGGGAAACAGGTTGGTCCAGTGCCCACGTGCCCCAATTAGAAGATATTTGGATTCATTATTGGGTCAAATATATCATGCGACAAAGGGATTATGAAAGATTGACCCTTGACGAGGTTCAACAATTTGGTTTGGCCGATGTGCCAAAGAACGTGCAAGACAATGATGAGGTTTTAGATTCATCATACAAGGATGATAATGTAGCCAATAAACCAATGCCATGGATTGATTGGTATGTGGAAGAATGCAACAATACAAAGGAGAGGGCGAGACCCATTTTAAAGAGGACTTTTAGTTGGTTGACCACTTTGGGAATCTCACACAAAGGAGAAAATCAAATTACAAATATAGGAGCTATACCAGTAATAAGACAACCAACACCCACTAAGGGAAAAATGTCGAATCAAAAGGCTCTTATAATCACAAAGAAAATTTCATTTGTTTTTGGTGGCTCATCTCTCTCCAAGGATTCTAATCCCAAGATCACATCTCCTATAGTGCCTGTGATATAAGTGGTTGAAGTCAGTGACTCTCCTAGTATTCTCCAAGATCCTTCACACCTTCTTCTTCCTCCATTATCACTTCCAATATCAGTTCCTTCCACTTCCACAATCATTTCTTCCTTCCCATTCCCTTTTATGGCCAAAGTATTCTCATCACTTCTAGTTCTATCAGCTGGGGAAAATATTGGGTCACCCATTTCCTCTTCACTTTCTTTAACACTTCTATTTTCTTCAATCATAACTTTTAGCATCGTTCTATCAACTCTTATGGCTGTCCTTACATCCACACCATCCATCATTACTACTACTACTCAAATACCAGACGAGGTTTCTAGTGATCTTGTTTTGACTAATGTTTTAGGTATTGGATCTGCTGCCCCATCTTCATCAACTCTATCCATACTAGAATGGTTGTTTAGAAAAACTCCCAAGCAAAAGAAGAAGGTCCCTCTAGGATATGTTATAGATCTCAACATATTGGAGCATATGCCCAAGATACAGGCCAAGAGACTAATAACCGTGTTAAGTATGACAGTTAACCCATCTAGAGAACATGTGATAGAGGCTTCCATCCCTGTTGAGGGGAAAACTACAAAAATAATCATAGCTGCATATTACCAGATTTCAAAATTCTCATTGGGGAAGGCTACTCATGAAGGATCCAAGTAAGATGTGCACACTACTCTTGGGGCCCTTTTGGAGAAATATGACAAAGTTAAGGCCACCAAGGATGAACTCAAAGCCAAGGTCGAGCAGCTCACTACACTGCTGTGTAAATTAATCCAACCCACTCCATTCAATGAAGTCTCAACTACTACGGCTATGATGATTTCATCTACAATCGATGATATTTCTTATCACGAGATTAAGAAGCTAGGCCAGAAAGGGAGGTCAGTGAGTAAATGGATGGAGAGAATTCTGCAAGAAGCCAATCCTTTAATCAAGGAAACAATTGAGATTTATAATGATCTGTAGGTTGTAAAAACCACCATTTCCAAGATGGATGAGGCCTTCTCTAAAGATAATAATAATCTAAATTTAAATTTGGAAACATGGTGTGACATCAAAGAAGAGGATCCTGACTTACTTCTTCAGGAAGAGGTGATCGATGATGTCTCTAGATTATTTGAGTATCAAAAGGCCATGGAATCTCAGTGTCAAGTATTGTAGGATCTGATTAAGAAATTGGAGGAGAAACAAGTGGAGATCACAAATGACATAAATGATATCTGATAGGAATTTGATATCACCAATTACAAATTCTTCAATGAAAATATTGATGCTCTTCCTGAGGATCAGATTAAGGGAAATTTCAAAGATTTGGAGAAGCGTGACAATGAGGTTACAAAAAATTTCAATAATGACTCCATTGAATGATTGGTCTTATGTCAAAATTTCATAGGGAGACTAAAGAAGGTTATGGATAAACTTTGAAGATTGCCAGCTAGGATCACAAAAGAGATTGAGACAACAGATGTAGTGAATCACTATGCATGTGGGCCTAGAGATGAAGAAATTTAGGGGATTATCAAGTGCTTCATTGAGTAAAAACACCAAATGGATGTGTGGGAAGAAGGGCAATAGAAACTTGCAGGTGAGGGAGGTGTAGATGAACTAGGCCAAAGATGAGTGACCATGAAAGGAGAAGTCTAAGCTCTGGATTAGTCAAAGTTACACGGTTGACCGAGTCAAACCCTTGCAACAAATTTGATATTTTCATGGGAGCATGTTCCCTTAATATTAATGACATTTCTATTTTTAGTTAAATGTTAGTTAAGGTCCTAGCTATAATGGCTTAGCCTAATAGCTTATAAATAGTTGAATGCTTCCCATTAGTAGATATAGATTGTTTTTGAGAGGACTTGCTCTTCAAACTTGGAAGAGTGCTCAAAGATTCTAAGAAATCTTTTAATTATATTCAAATTTACACCTTGCTGTTGAAAATATGATTTATTGTGTTAAATGGCTAATCAATATTTTCTTTGTGAATTTACAATTTCCTTAGTGATAGTGATTATCTTACCTTTATTTCAGGTTATCTATTTCATACTGTGAAGGAATAATACTACTATATTTTATGCCAGTTGTGAAAATATTGTTTTCCTTCTACATTAATTTAATGTCATTATTGTCCCTAGTTACAAAAATAAATGTTTGTTATATGCATGTGTGGTTTCCTTTTAATGAATTAATTATATGTCAAATATAATTTGATCTACCCTTATGTACCCTCAAGTTTAACAGAGGAATGTCCACCTTGGTTTGTGGTATTTTGTACACTTTCTAGTTGTGATAGGTGAAGGTGGTCAATGATGTAAGCATACCTCCCACATTAACCCTTCCAGATGTTAAACATCCCTTAATTTGGTGCAGCACCACTTCTAGCATAGGTTTTATTTCCTTGAAAATATCTTTCCCTAATCCCATGAAATGTTAACGTAGGACTAGGCAGCCCTTTTATCTTGTATTATAAGTAGTGTTGTGTTTAGTTTAGGAAGAGGAAGCTGGCCTTCTCCATAGGTTCACCTCGAGTCCAAGTCCCACAACTTGAGAGGTGATCCCATATGTCCCAATCACACCGAATTTCCTGTTCACATTTTTTCCATTCAGAGGGTACAATGATTTGGTGACAACAGTTACCCCTGGAGGCCCCATCAAAATTCAATTTCCAAGAGCCCAAAGGGGGAGGCCGCCATTTAACACTCCTTTTTAGAAAATTTTCCACTTGGGAAAGGCCACGTTTGACGTTGGAACCAGAGCTAGGGATTTTAATGAGGGGCCAAGATTTGCTGATGACAACATCACACGAGGAGAAAAGAGGATTATTATGGCTATTTTTACTAACTTTTTAAGAGATGGGAACTTCTAATTTGACAAGAAAAACTAGAAATTCATAAGACTTCTCATGGAAAAGACACAAGTTACGCTCCCACTAAATGTGCCAAATTAGGAAGAAAGGAGCTATGGCCTAAATACAACTGAGGGATCTCTCTTGTCCCATCTTGGGCTAAGAAAGAAGAGTATCAATGATATTTTTACACGGAGCCCAAGATAAACTAAGCTTAGCTAAAAGATAGTTCTAGATCTTGGAAGAAAAAGTAAAGAAAAGGAGAAGATGATCAATATCCTCCTTAGCTTCCACACGAAGAACACATTTAGAAGGACCGGAGAATCCCCAAGATCTTTTTCACAACTGAGTGAGGATTTTCCTTTTAAGATCAAGCTAGCTGAGCAATGCTACTTTGGGTAAGATGGAGGGAATTCAATAGTCGTAGGAATAGGGAGTACCTTTACCAGACATAGAAATAAGACTTACATAACCTACTTTCACAGAATAGGAACCTGTAGAAGTACCAAGCCAAATTAAATGATCCTCGCTGTCTTTATAGGAATTAGTTTTGGACAATAGAGCCTCCATGAAAGAGGATGTCTCAAGAGGGGAAGTGCCAAGGGTGTCGATATCCTTCCAAATCTAAGAAGGCGAGCCATCATGATGTCTATGACCATAATCAACAACAAAGTTTCCCTAAGAGGCCCTAGAAAAATGATTCCATGATTAGAAATCTAGAATTACAAATGAAGTTCCAAACATGGGACCCTTTGGGGAGTTCAGTACTAGAGAATTTTTTTTTAGGATTTCCAGCCTCTAGATATTTATGGGAGAGCACTTGAAAAACCAACCCCTTGGCATCTGATAAAAAGTTCCAAACAATTTTTTCACCTAAAGCAGAGTTTTGAAGAGCAAGGTCCATTATTCCCAAACCGCCTAAGGATTTGGGAAGTTTGATAGTTTCCTAGTTTACCAAGTGAAATTTTCTATTTTTGTTGTCCCCCTGCCACAAAAAGGATCAGACAGTCTTTTCAAAAATTTTCAGGACTGATTTGGGAATCAACAAAACTGAGAGCATGCAGATTGGGAGAGCTAGGAGGAAAGAATTGATCAAAAGAGCTCTGCCAGTAAGAGACAACCATTTTCCTTTCCAAGAATGCAATATCAACGAGAGAAAATTGAGGATATCATCTTAAAGATAGCCTTACCTTTACCATAAAAAGTGGAATATCTAGATATTTTTGAGGAAGGGTACCCACCGTAAAACTCAGAGTTTGCTTGATTCTACGCTGCAAATGAGGAGAGAAATTGAAAAATAAGATAATTTTTTTATGAATGTTGATTATCTGACCAGCCGTGAGTGAATAAGAATTTAGAATATAGGACAAGCTGTGAGCTTCTGGGATAGAAGCTTGGCCGAAAAAGAAAGGTGTCTTCCGTGAACTACTGGTGTGAAAGGGGAGGCATATTGGTGGTGATGGAGATACCCGTAAGGGAACCATCACTAATTTCTAATTTGATACCACGACTTAAAGCTTCAATGACAAGGAGAAAGAGAAACGAAGAAAGAGGATCCCCTTGCCTTAAATATATGCATCTACTAAATAAACCATCCGTTGAACCATTAACTAGAATGGAGAAGCTCGAAGAAGAAATGCAGTTGAAGACCCAATTACAGAAATGGATACTGAAACCCATAACTTGAATAGATTTAAGAAGGAACCTCCAATTGATGTGATCGTAGGCTTCACTAAAGTCCAATTTAATCATCATGCCTGAGCACGAGGAAGAGTGAAGAGTATGAATCAACTTATGTGAGATGATGATACCATCCATGATGGATCTCATAGGAATGAACCAACTCTGTTCATGTGTAATAAGTTTATGAAGAAGGGGGCTCATTCTTGAAGCTATGGATTTTGAAATAATTTTATACGAAGTGTTACACAAGGATATGGGCCGAAAGTCATCTAATTTCTCATCCAGAGAATTTTTAGGAAACATGCAAATTAAGGTGTGATTCAAGGCTCCAAGGATCTTATCAAAGCGAAAAGATTCCTGCATGGCAAGCCAAACGTTGTCTCTAATGATATCCCAAAAATCTTGGAAAAAGGAAGCAAGAAAGGAATCCAGACCGGGGGATTTGTCCCTTTGCATAGATAAAACAATCAATTGAACCTCCTCCTTGGAAAATGGGGAAAGGAGCTTATCATTATCATCGACATCAATAAAATTTGGAATATGTGCTAAGAATGGAAGCTGAACATCCAAAGAGGAGACACTGTCACCATTCAAAAGTTTTTGGAAGTGAGGCACAGACTCAACTTTAATCTAGGATTGGAAGGAAATCAATGAATTGTCCTCCAACATCAGGGAGGCTTTGTAGTTAACATTTCTTCTAGATTTAACTGAGACATGGAAGAATTTAGTGTTTTTGTCCCCATCATATAGCTATACTTCAAGAAAATTTTGTCTCCAAACTCTTTCTTCTTTTAAAAGGAGGTCACCTAGTTCGCTAAGTAGATATTTTTCTTTGAGAAAGTCATCCTGATGCATACTGAATCTAAAAATTGATTCATTAAGGGGATAGGATAGGGTCATTACCTTTGAGACTTCAAATGAATTTATTAAAACCCCCTTTATGCAGAACTTTCCATAAACCCATGCCATTTTTGAGATGGAGAAAAGTGGTGGGATCCATTCTCACCCTATCACCCTGATGAAACCTGTAAAAAAAACACCTTCGCAGAGCCGAGAGATACATTGTTCTAAGAAACAAGTGAAATCGAGAAGGATGGTTTTCCAAAAAAGGAAATTCCTTTCAAAATCTTGAGCATACGAACCAAGGTTATCAGTAAAATCCTTCTTCCTACATTGCATCATCATTAATGAGCTTATTCAACTGAATCCAAGGAGTATATGTCCCAATCTATGTCTCCAAATCCATCATGGTAGTACCTTTATATACCAACGCATCCACCAATTTGTTCCCCATATGATAAGAGTGTTGATTGACAACTTGATCAAATGAAGAAAGGATAGTACATGCCTCCATAATCAAATTATTAAGTTTCCAACCACACTTTTTTTTATCCTTAAGAGCATTAATGACACATGCAAAGTCACCCTCAATAATCATATTTTGTAATCCTATCTCGTGGAAAATCCTAACTCCCCACAACATGGCTCTAGCCTTCTCTACGTTGTTTTATTTATTTCCTATAGGTCCCACATAGGTTCCAATGTAAATACCTTTATGGTCACAAACAATACCCCCTACACCAGCCACTTTATCACTCACATGAGTCGAACCGTCAAAGTTTAGCTTGTAGTTGCCATTCGGCGGTTTGATCCATTTGACAATGCATTTTGGTTTTTCCTTAATCATGAAGGAGGATTCAACCTGTAAGTTCCTAAGAACATACATCTCCCACTTTGGGCACACTCTAACCTGTTTGGATTTAAGGATCCTGGAGTTATCCTTAAGATCCCGTAACACTTTTTCAGAAACCCTTCTTGAGCTAACTGATTTATTCTTGAAAATCCTATTATTACATTTAATCCAGATTCCCCAAAATATGTGATGCAAGGACATATTCCAACATTTTTTAACCATGTCATTTTGAAAATTGAAGTTCCACTGCTCAGGTAAGCCACATCTCTAGGGAGGACCCACTGCACATTGAAGATACTGAGGATCAGTGAAAAAAATTGAAAAGAGAAAGGACATTCCAGAAATAAGTTCATGATAGTTTCTCCATTATCGTTACACAACCCACATCTGTTAATAATGATCATAGCCTTCCTTATTAGATGGTCAAGAATCAATAATAATGATCTTACCTTTGAGGAATTCCCAGAAAAAATTGATCTTAGGGATAAGATATTTGTCAAAAACCTTCCTTCAAATAACATTTGAATCCATATGGTAAAATTTTGTCAAATATCTAGATTTAACATCATAATCCCCAGTATCAGTGAGTCTCCAAAGAAGCTCATCCTTGACACTATCAGGAGGGATATGAAGATCCCTTAGTTTCATATTTAACTCATGAAAAGGTTGGATATCCCCATGAAAGAAAGGAGGGGGAAGGATAGGGGGCCATCTACATTCATCATCCCAATAATTACACACAAGATCTCCTTTCTAATCAGAGTATAAATACCAAAGTTATCTCTAAGGATTTATCAAATTTAGGGCCACATCCTCCACCCAAAGGTCCTCCCAGAATTTGATTTTAGAGCCATCTCCAAGGTTCCATTTACAACCTGTGATAAGCAATTTCCTATTTTGACATAGGTTCTTCTAGAAAATAGAACCTCTCGGTAGCACCAAATCACTGAAAAAAATCCAACATTCCACTAAAGGGAAACACATATTTCACTTTTAGAATAGTCACCCAGATACCAACTTCTTTATGAATCCTCTACCTAACCTTAGCAATGAGGGCATAGTTCATAAAATGAATATTCTTAAGACCCAAACCACCCTTATCCTTGGGTTGGGTAACATTGCCCCAAGCATCCAGAGAGAGTCTATTTTTATCCTCAAATCTAGTCCATATGAACCTTTTATGAATCCCTTCAATGGCCTTCTTGAATCTGCTTTGAAGAATAAAGATGGACATTATAAGCACATGAATACCTTATAGATTGATCTAAAGAAGCCGAGCCTTCCCAACTTGAGAGAGAAGGGAGCCTTTCTAAGAGGTGAGCTTCTTATGAAATCTCTTTAAGAGAAGATTCCACACTCCATCAAGTTTACTCCCACAAAGAGGCATTCCCAAATAGAAATTAGGAAGGATTTTGATATTACAATCTAAGATGTTAACCAATCTTATATGTTGTTCCTTTCCCAAATTCATGAAGAAAAAAGAGCGTTTCGTAAAGTTTATTTTCTAATTTTTAGCCCTCTCATACTTTTTAGTAATGCCTTTGATAGTCATGGCTTCTTGAAAAACAACTTGACCCAGAAGGACCGTATTGTTGACAAACTGCTATAGACATTGATTTTCTATACCAATGGCCACCTTAATCCCCTCCATGTGACCATCTCTCTAGGATTTAAGGAATAATATCCATAAAATTTCAACAACAATTATATACAAGAAGGGGGATAAAGGGTCTCCTTGTCTCAACCCCCTTTCATCTTTGAAAGAACCTGTGGGTTTACCATTTATGAAAACTCAAAATCTCAGATCCTTAGTACAAGCCTAAATAATTTTAATGAAATGAGGATCATAGCCAAGCTTAGAGAGAAGAGAGTACGAAAAATTCCAAGAAATTCTATCATAGGATTTTTGCATGTCTAACTTCAGAATCATGGATTCCCTTCCAAAAAGTTTCACAGAATGAATAGTTTAATGAATTGTAATAATAATATCTATAATTTCTATACCAGGCACAAAATCCCCTTAGTTATGAGAAATGAAGGTACCAAGGGTCTCCCTATGTCCATAGGTAGGAATTTTAGAGATGATCTTGTACATGGTATTACACAAACTAATTGGTCTAAAGTCCGCCACATCCTTAGCATTAGGTTTTTTTGGTTAAGAGGGAAATAAAAGTTTGATTAATCTATTTAAGTAGCTTGATTGGAACAATTATTGACTAACATAAACCACATCAGTCTTAACAATATCCTAATAGAATTGTAAGAAAAAATTTGAAAATCTATCTGAGCTAAGACTTTTATCCCCTTCCATAGTGTCCAAAATAGCTTTGATCTCCTCTTCATCAGGGATAGCAATGAGATCCTAATTTTCATCAGGACTAATATCTAGTTCAAAGAGAATAAGGATCTATTCCTTAGTAACTTCATCACTAAGAATATCCTCAGCAAAAAGGTTTTTGAAGAAGGCAACAATGGTCGTAGAAATATCTCTATTATCATTGGTAATATCCCCATTACATTTCTTGATCTCTTGAATACAAATTTCATTAGATTTAATAGTAGTAGAAATATGAAAAAATTTGGTGTTTTGATCCCCTCCTTAAGCCACGTGATTCTTGATTTCTACTTCCAATAAACCTCTTCTTGATGCAATATATTGTGTTAGTATGAAAGAAGGGTATTTTATTTGGATTTTTCCTTAAGGATCCACCCTCCATGTTCCATGTTTTCTTCAAGAATCTTGAGATCCTCTGCTATTCTACTTTTTTAAAGGAAAATGTTTCCAAAAATTTCCTTATTATAGACTTTCAAATTCAATTTGATGTTTTTGAGCTTGGTGGTCACCCTGAACATACTCTTACCTCTCACTTTAATGTTACACTAGTCTTGAAGTCTATGTTCCAAATCATAGTGAGTAGTCAAAATATTTTCAAACCTGAAGGGACAACCAATCATGTGATCTCTAACATCAATTTTCAGGATTAATGGATTATGATCTGACCAAATCTTAGGAAGGTTGGAGAGAGTGTAACATTGTTGCTAAATCCACTGAGTATTAACAAAAAACCGATCCAATCTTATTTGAATAAGATTATCCCCCTCTCTCCTGTTGGACCAAGTACATTTGGATCCATTGAGATTTAGGTCAATTAAGGCATTCCAACCCATGAAATTACCCAAGTCCTCCATTCTTTCCGTGAAGACATTAATACCCCCTTTCTTCTTAGAAGGGATGAGGGGTGTATTAAAGTCTCCACCAATAATCCAATTTAAATCATTAAACATTCTTCTAAAAGTGATCATTTTCTCCCATATCTCCCTTTTTCCCACAGAGGTATTAGGAGCATAGAAATTTGATAGGATAAACTCATTTCTAGATCTAACTTCAGTAAAAAAATAGCTAAATAGTGTTGACTATTGATGAGAGGAAATCCTTCTAGTTTATCCTTTTGCCATAGGAATAACAAACCTCCCGAGGCACCATCAGAAGGTTGATAGAGAAATAAAGAATATTTTAAAAAAGAATCCTAAAAAACCCTTCATCCTCATGTCATTCATCTTAGTTTCTTTTAACAGTAACACATTTGGTTTCTCTTTTTCTTTTAAATCCCTCAAAATACTATGCTTAATGGGCTAATTTAGGCCCCTAGTGTTCCAGGAGATGCAAATAATTTATGATAAGAGGATTTCTTACCAAACACTATTGGTTTTTGGTGACCTTCCATGATATATTTCTTTGTTGCTTTATCCCTTTTTTACTTCTCCAAAATCCATCCAGGGGATGCCTTGTTTTCTCCTACATCCACCTTATATCTAGTTCTTGGTGTTGATATCTAGTTAAGGGATGGCCTAGAGTCTGGGATGAGAAAATTTGAGATCACCATAAATGCACTCTCTTTAACCACATCATCCACCTTATTACTTACATCTGAATCTTCTTTTTCCATTTCTTTATCAAGCTCCTATCCCCGTTGTGCATCCTCCACTAGAGTAGAGATGTTCTCAAAATTTACATCTAACATTTGACACATATTTATCACCAGTAGAGATTCCTCTGGTCTCTAAGCAAAGAAACCTGCATTCAAAGAGTCTGAGACTATTGAACCCAATATAATATCCTCCTGAAAATCCTCATAAAAACACTGTATCCTAATTATGCACAACTTCTTGGGTCGCATCACTATTTTTTATGTTATCCTTTCCTTCCTCATTAGTTATCTTGTCCTGTACTTATGGAGCAAGTTCCCTAGGATTTTCTATCTATTACCATTTAGGATTGACCTTCGACAGTCCACTAAAATTTAACTGCATTGGTCCCTTTCCCTTGAGATCCTCCTTTCTCTTAGTCTTCTTAAGATGAGCTTTAATAACATCCTCCTCTTTAGCTTTGGGACAATATTTGATATTGTGTCCTACTTTAAAGCAGGAAAAACACATAAAAGGAGAAAAATCATAGTCAATATTTTGGGTATGACTATCCCATGGTTCTTTGATCTCAATGATTCTTAGTAAAGGTGTTTCAGGAGTGACATTTACAAAGAAACGTGTAAAAAAAAGCCTTATTCTGGCATAGGTAACCAAGTCAATAATGACTAAGGCATAAATGGACTTAACTATCCCATGAAGGATATCCCGGTCCCAATATTCCAATGGAAGGCCAGGTAACCGAACCCATACATGATATTCTTTAATGAAAGTCTCCAAAGGATTGAAAGTTGACACCCACTTTTGAACCAAAAACATATCACGACCCATGAATAGAGGCCCCCCAATAAGAATCCTTAAGAAATCCTCCTCCAGGGACAAATGAATCACAACAAAAGCATTAGCATAAGCCATAATGTCCATTGCCCCCTTAGGCATCCATTTCCTGAAGTATTCAATATTGGGTCTACTACCAGGAATATTGGCTAGAATGGTATTATCCTTAGAATACCAAACACGATTGGCTAGAGAATCTGGTATTTCCAAGAAACTACATTTTTCATTACAAATTGGGGAGAGATCAATGAAATATACCTGTTTGACTGGTTGACCCACCACACACCTTTCCCATGTGACAAAGGGGCCCTTGACCAACTCCACCTTATCCCTTTCCATAGTGAACTGAGCATCATTCCCGCCCTCCTGCAAATTTTCCCCATGATCCTCTGTACCAGGCTCCCTCTCAGATTAAAAATTTTGACTAGCTATGAAATATAGAATTCTTTTTTTGTTGGGGCATAATGCAATTTGAACTAAGCAATAATTTTATAAGATCAAAGAAGGGAAACATTGTGCCAGTTTACATAAAAAACATGTAAAAGGTTGTAGACAAGTAAATTCAGATGTATGAAGAAGATAACATATTGTTCTTAGGTGAAAAAATGTTTTGTTCATAATTGATAAGAAGCCCAATTCTTTGGATTTTCTACCAACTGGACATTTGACAAAACAATGCATTTTGATAGAAAAATATTTACACACTTATTAACATGGTTAAATCATATGGGGCCACAACAAAATATGCATTGTTCTTTGGAAACATATAAAAAACAATTAGTGAGCTTGACTAAACTTTGGGATGTGTACATTCATACTTCCAGCTACAAACCATTCATACTTCTAGCTCTAGACCATCCATACTTCTAGATCTAAACCATTCATACTTCCAACTTCAGACAATTCACTTCCATTAGCTCCAAACATCTTGATCAACTAATTGTAAATATTATACGTTTTATAATAAGAGTATGAGCATATGTCCACTATAAGCATATTGTCTAAACCAAAATGGGAAACTTTCCATCTTAATAATATTTGGAATGTTAGTATAATCTGAATAATATATGCAAATTATTAATGTAACCTCTATTTTCTATTTAATACATTAAAGTTTTTATGCATAAAAATATCATAGATGTAGGACAACCTGTAAATAAATATTCTAATATAACCAGTAGTATTCATTATTTTAATTTAAGGTTAAAATGTAAATTAAATTCCAAAAAATATGATATATAAATCCAATAATATGTAATTTGGAATCCAGTAAGAGTATATTTGAGTTCTAGTATTTGATACAAATAAAACCAATAAAGAAAATTTTTAGTTTTTAACTTGGATTGGAATATGTCAAAATTTAATGAAATTATGGTTCAGACCATTAAGAGGAAATGAGGTCTGTGTTTGCTATGAATTTATTAACAATTGTACTGTTCAATCATAATGTTATCCCAAGAAAAGAAAATCATTTTATAATTTTCTTACTAGGTTTTCTTCCATTTTTTTGGAATTTATTTTAGGATGGATCAAGGAGGGGAGTGCTTGGGCATTTCTTTACTACCAGACAAACATCCATATCCATGAAAGAGATAGCTTTGGTTCCTTTCATGGCCTTGCACCATTGAAAATATAACATCCATAACACTGGTGGAGTTTACTACAATCACCTGTTACAAAATGTATATGGGTTTCATCCATTTCCATTCCTTTTTGAACTTTTCTTGAAGGTTTAGGAACTAGGTAAGTTTTGAGTATTTTTTCATATTGACTCATTTGGGAATTCCTTCTTGATACCAATCATGATTAAGAAAAATAATTTTCTATTATATTTTAGTGTAGTTCATTTTCTAGTGAATAACTGAAAATATTATAAGATTCACATTGGACTTTGGGAATTTTAATCCTTTAAAGGTGGCTTGTGTAGTCACAAAATCAAGTACTTAATACTATAATTATATTGCAAAGTATTTTTTTTTATACACATCACAATTTCACACCTATCCTAAATAAATTAACTTCACCATTCTATTTCCCACAAAAATACACAATGAATTAATCATTGTTAATTGATTAATTATTTCATTTCAACCCCTAAATTAGACCCAATCTTCCTCACATGCCAAATATTTCCCATGTCACCCATTTGTGAATTAACTATTCAAGTTCAATTCTATACCATTCTCCATGTCTCCCACTCACCTAATCATGTTTACTTTTCCAAATAGTGATTATCCAAAACCCTAAATTAATCCAACTTTTAGGCTATAAATAGAGCCTCACCCGCTCTTTTAGAATAAGCTTGAAATCCTGTCATATTTCTTACATTATTTGAGCATAGAACATCCCTCCACCTCATCCTAATGCCCAAATAGCCCAATTTTGATCATCCAAAATAAATTATAACTTTTTTTCATTGGTGAAAAATTTGAGTTGATATTTTTGTACTGAAGGTCTTGCTCCAGTTCGAACGATGCACCTACATTTCGAGCAATCAGGGAAAATCCACATTCTACTGCCCATTCTGAGGTTTGCTAAGGAACCACGAAGGATAATGTATCTATTTAGTTACTTTCTTTCTTGTTATCAGTGTATTTTCCTAGCTCACATCCTGGCACGCATAGTGGGACTTACCCATGAATTATTATTTTTGGTCTCGTAACTCATTTCTTTATCCATCATTTTCATACTGATATTTGTTTTTATTATTTAATTTTCCATTCCATATGGCATTTTTTGGCTAACATTTACATTGTGGGAGATATTATTGCTCTGTGGTGTTTGTACGACAAAAAATCAACACGTGACCTTCTTTGCACCCGACCTCTCGAGGTCGTGCCAAGATAGCTGGTGTAGAATGAATAAGAATGTGAGTGTCATGACAGGGATGTAGCTAATTGGGCAAAATTATATCTTCAACACGTAATATCGGGATCTGCGAGTCTAAGGCAAAGAACACTCTCCTAACTTGAAGTGGTGTGATGGCTCGGTCTGAGATAATATCCACTCAGATACTCCACTCAATGTCAAGCTCTGCTAAGATTCTATTTATTGGTTGTTTAACACGTGTAAAATGACATGCAGATATATCCTATGGATTTATAGAAAATTTCATGGAAGTAAGAACAAGAGGTGTGGCAGAGCCACATGGATTTATGGGTGATTTTCTAGTCTAGTCTAGAAAGTCTTAGCCTGATTGGCTGCTATGTTCAATAAGGAAAGTTGTGTAATAATGTTTGGCAGGAGTGCTGAAGATCTAGATACTAATGTATAAAAACTAGTGTCAATGTCTAATTGGGTAGCAGGCCTATTGGGTTGTGGGACCTGGGGATCATAGCCAAAGACTCATGGAGGTTGCTGCCCTTGTATGGTCATACATGTAATCAAATCCTGTTGTCAGGAGTAGTCCAATAGTTGTAGGATTGACTACTAACGATGTTTAGTGTATTGAGTTGTTCTATTTTCTCAGCAAAATTTGTAGGTGTGCGTAAGAATGTCAGATGTAAACTGGTATCACTGTCAGTTATCAATTCTAGCCCATTGGGTTATGGGACCAAAGGATCACAATTATATGTATTTTCTTGTTGTGGACCATTGATGGTCATACGTAATGAAATGAAGATGATTTTGATAAGAAAACTAATTACTGAAGGAAATCTAATCTATGTTTTTGGAGTTTTCACAATATATCATATCAAAGCAATAAGAGAAAACTAATCTATCAAAGGAATTCTTTTTGATCTTTTCTAATTTTTAAGCAATGCGTTCTAATCTCATAAATAAACTAAAGACAAGCAATCAGCCAGATGTAGCTGGTTATTGGTGTAAATGTGTGAATCTAATCTAAAACAAATAACTTAATCCAATAAAAAACCTTTCAAACCCCACTTGATAGGTGAAGAAAATTCATGACCCTGAAAGGGGCTATTGTTCACCATAACCTCCCTGATAATGTTAAAGAGGAAAAATTCCTAATGATTTGATCTATTTGTGATTGCCTAATGTATTGAAATGAATGGTTTTCTACTCTATTTGATATGTAATTGAAACTAATGATTTTAAATTGACAATTTAACAAATAAAGCAAACAATAACACAATTCTAACCTAGACAAGAAATAGCTTTGGAAAATCTGGTTGTATTTGTATCTGTCCTCTCAATATGTTCCTTTATTTCTCTGAGTGTTCATACGAGTCTAAGGGATCTGGAATGCAAAAACCATAGCAGGAGGATGACAATTGAGCAATGACAACTTGAAGGCAGTCTAGATGCAATGAAAGTAGAAGAGATAACACAAGAGATTTGATCTTGGCTATGTAATTCCTAGAAAAATTGTGGCAACAATACAATGCAAGATACACAAAAATTCTCATGCCTTTTGCTTGAATACAAGTAAGTAATATTTAAGAATTGGAACTGGGATGTGCCTTCATGCACAAGGAAAGAAGAGGTAGTTAAAACTAATTAAATCTATTTAAAAATAGAAGAGGGAAGGAATACCATGAAAATAAGACTATTTTTAGGCAATTTGATTCACAAAATGACCGTAAAAGTCGAGTTAAGTGAAGCGTCACGCGTTAAAAACACACATAAATAATTATGGAAAAAGTGTTCAAGACCACTGCCCTGCGTAGGGAGGTGGTCCTAGGACCTCCACCCAACCTGGGAGGTGGTTATGACACTAAAGCCAAAACATGCACAAAAATGAGCAAGAAACTGGAAGAAAGCATGGAAAAGCTAAGTAAGGATGTATAGGCTACAAATATACACTACAAATGGATTTTGGAGCTCGAATACCTTCTTAAAGGACATGAATCATCATTAGGGACTTTTGTAACTATTTTTTGATAATGTAGCACATGTAATTTTGGGTGCGTACATATTACCTCCTCAGAGAAGCATCTTAGCCATGAAAAGGCGTAAAACATAGAGTCTGAGTATGTCGTTCCCAAAATGGGGAGTTAGAAGCTATATATGACATACTTGTGTGTCAAAATGTCATCATCTAAACTCCCACTACCTGTAAAATTAAAATAAGCCTAAAGTTTACATAGATACAATATCAAAAAGTAAACACTACATTAAAAAGGCAAGAGGACTTACCATCTGTGTAGGGACATAGAAATATACCTATGCCAACACTCTAACCCTGTGAACATATGCACTCAAAAATAAGTTATAAAAACATACGTATATATATATAAAATCATTTATAAATTGATTTGTGAATATCGACTTGGGTATTTTTGAGCTCTGGGACCATGGTGACTTTTTTTCATTTTTGAGTATGCTTGAATTGGAATGGATTTGGGAATGGTATTTTGCGTTAGGCTTGGCCCTTTGTTATTTGAATGATTTTGAGAAGAAATCCCACAAAATTTGTAACTAGGTTGGTCATAAAGGGCCTCAAAGAGGTGAATAGGAAGAGTTCCTTTATTTATTAGTCTCCATTTTGTGAGGTATATATGATGTTTTGGTATTTTGTATTCATTGCGAGTGTTTTGATAATTCCTTGCATATATCTCTTTTTGGCTTGATAATTCCTTGCATAGAGTTGGATTACATTGATGATTTGATTCACATGTGTACTCTTAGGTGTTTATAATTTCTGATTTTATATGCTTTTCAAAATACATGTAGTGTTCATGAATGCTAATAGAATGATTTCCTTTTTTTTCTTTGTAATTCTGATATATGATAATGCAATCACATTGTGATGTCGAACCTTAGTTTCTCTAAGAAAATTTTGGTACTTTGTATTGTTTTGGAAAAACATGGTGAAAGAGTGATATGATAAGTGAATTAACTTTACCCAGTCTTGTCTCCACGCAACTAGTAGGATGCGAGGGCTCAACACCAAAAGCCGAAAAGGGCACAAGAAAAGAAAAATTGGTGAATGGTAATGATGAGTGAAAGACAATGGTTTGACAGGACCAAATTGAGACACTACAACCTCACCCTACTCAAGTTACGTCATAGCTTAGAATGTGATTTAATTTCTAGTTTATCTAGACTTAGATCAGTAGATGGCTACTTGGTTGAAAAAATCTGGTTTTGAGGTTTTAAACTCTTTCAGAATTTTGGACATCTAACTCACTTTGTTTTTGACTTATGATTTCACAACATTTGAATGAATTATTTGTAACTTTAAAGTTTATCAAAGAGACCCCATACACCTTGCCCCATGCTACCAATAGGAAGCATGGAATCATCACCTTGGACAAGGAATAGGACAACAAGGGCATTTCTCTCATTTCCTAACCCTACAACACCAGTAAGAGATGTAGGCTCAACACTGAAGGTTGGTAGGGAAAAGAAATGTGTAAAATAAAATTTTTCTATGAATTTTCATTTGAATTACTCATCTAGGTAAAATATTTAGTATGTTCTTATTTCCAAAGATATTTTTATGGGATAAATACGACATCATGAATCTTCTAGAATAGACTATAGGCAAAGAAACCTAATCTAGAAAGAGACTATAAGTAGAACCAAGTATGCAGGCCTTGGTATGATCATGGTAAAAACTTTGTCTTATCTTGTTTGAACTGATGAAATGATTTGAAAACAATTGATGGTACCACGAAAATTTGAAGAGATATGATTTGAATGTTTTTTCAATGTTTTCCAAAAGTTTTTAGGAGTTGTTATAAGAATAAGTCCCTTGAGCAAAAATTTTATAGAATGAATTAACAGATGAAAGTGCAATGAAAATGCAATAATGTACATATGAAAATGTGAATGGATCATGTGTAATACCTATTTAGGTGAAGAGAGTTCACAGATTCGTTAAACTCCTCACCCTCTAGTGTACACACATGAAATGCCCCATTTTTGTAGTCTTCTACTACTCGATATGGACCCAATCACCTAGGTCTAAATTTTCTTCCTTTGCTGGTCTTTTTGTCTATTTGGCTGTCAAGTCTTAAGACCAAATATCCCTCATATATTTCACACTCGTAAACCTTATTATTGTATTTTTGAGCCATCTCGTCAGCATAAACACTATGCCATTACTTAGCTTTGAGTCTAACCTCATCAATACTTTCTTACTGAGAGAGTCACGCTTCTCGATAGCCTTCTTCTCTCAAGATTCCTTGTAGCGAAATACAGAGACTCGGTATTTCAACCTCAAGTGAAAAAAATACTTCCACACCAAATACCAAAGAAAAGGAGGTCGCCCCTTTTGGTGTTCTAACTGACATTCTATAGGCCCACAAGGTAGGGAAAATATTTAAATGCCAATATTTTTTTTTCTCCTTAACGGTCTTAAGGAGAATGGAATTTAATGTTTTATTTATAGCATCAACCTGTCCATTGGCCTAAGGAAAATAAAGAGAAGCCATGTGATGAATTATCTTGAACTTTGCACACAATTCATGCACCTCATCATTTTTGAAGGATGTACTATTATTTGAGATAATGACCTATGGGAACCCATACCTACAAATGATCTAGTTTATGATGAACTTAGTGATCACAGAACTAGGTATGGTGTTAAGAGGCATGGATTCTACCCACTTGGTCAATTACTCTATGTTTGTGATTATGAAGTTATGGCCATTTTTTGATGAGGGAGAGAATTTACCTATTAAATGCAGGCCCCATGTGGAAAAAGGCCATGGGGTTGCAAATCTTGTACCGGTATGTGGATTTCATGGGAGAAATCTTGACATTTGTGATATCTGTACACAAAATCTACTGCATCATGCTCTAGAGTGGGCCTGAAATAACTCATCTAATGTATCTTTTGAGTAGTGGCGTGGCTACTGAAGTGACCTCCACATAATCCATTATGTGATTCATAAGGAATCCTTTCAGATTATTCTACGTCGATACATCTTAACAACATTCCATCAAAGGGTATACAATAGAGCACATGCTCTAAAATAATGTACCTAGTGGTAATGATGTGTAGCCACCTTCTTTGTTACGATGTTTCCCCTTCTGGGTACATATGGTCCATTATAAAATTAATGATGTCACTATACCATAGATGCACAGAAATGGGGGGCCTAGTCTAGATGAAGTATACACACTCATCGAGGAAGTCTAGATCTACTAGATTTCCTACATCTAACAAATTATCAGCTAACCAATCTGCGATGATTTTTCCTTTGACAAATTTCTTATTAACAAACATTAGCTCAAAATTTCCCATCAGAGTTATGAAGTTCCCGACATTATTAGATAAGGATCCTTGTATGAGGAATGTCCGCAAGTGTTCTAACTTAACAATAACCCTTATTTCTTGATTCAACATATATTTTCTTAAACGCTTTATTGCGAAGACTATGACAAGGCATTATTTTTATTCCTAGGTGTAATGTGTCTCATAATCAAGAAAAATTCGACTAATAAAGTAGACTACATGCTCTCATTTATTATCATCCTCTTGATCCAAAATGCAAGCTAGCAAAACATTTGTAGTTCGAGAATACAAGATCAAAGGACGATCTGATCTACACACCATGAGCGTGTGAGGGGAAAATAAGAATTGTTTAACTGAATCAAACACCTCATTACATTCCTCTGTCCAATCAATGTGGCAATCCCTTTTCAACAAATTGTTGATTGGGTGAATAGAAAAGGTCAAGTCAGGGATAAATCTTCAGATTTCCCTGAGTTTTCCAAGAAAATATCTGATGCCAGACTCGTCCATTGGTGGAATCATTTCCAATACAACTCAGATTTTGGCTAGGTCTACATCAATTCCTCATGAAGATATGGTCTACCGAAAAATATTTCCTCATGTTACACCGAATAAACACTTTTCTATATTCAATGTGACACTGTATTCGATTAAATGAGAAAGGATGATACGAAGTAGCTCTCGGTGATCACAACACTATCTAGCCTTATCCAGTAAGTCATCCAAGTAAGAATCCACAATCTTATGTATAAGATCATGGAATATATAAGTCATTGCTCGTTGGTACATAGCAACAGTGTTCTTAAGCCTGAACGACATGAAAACATAACAGTAGGTTCCCTAAGGATTCATAAACATAGTTGTGGCCTGATCTTCTTTAGATAATTTGATCTGTTTATACCTAGAGAATCAATCCATAAGAGACAAATACTTGAAACCAGATGCTTCATCAATGATAACATCGATGGATGGTAATGGGAAATCATCTTTGGGATAAGCCTTATTTATATCCCAAAAATCTATGCAGATGTAGATCTTCCCATTTTTCTTAAGAACGGGGACTATGTTAAACACCCATTGTGAGTAGTCAAATGGCTTGAGGACCCTACCTGGAGAAGTTTCATCACTTCTTCCTTCACCATGAGGGCCACCTTTGGCTTCATGGGCCTTGAATTTTTTTTAATTGGGTTTACATCTGGTTTGGTGATGAGATTGTTCACCATAATGTGTGATGCAATCCCTATCATTTCTTTTTAGTTAAACACAAATGAGTTTTGATGCTCCTTGATAATATGGGTATGTATTTCAACCTTCTTAGGAGTTAAAGAGGACCCTAGCTTCAAAATCTTTGGTTCTTCCTCAGTCTCGATATTTATATCGATTGTACCCTCAATTAAGGAGGTGTTTCCTTCCTCAAAATTAGGTGGGGCTGGAGGCAACTCTAAATCCCCCTCTTCTCCTACCTCAAAAATTTTGAGTTCCCTCCCACGGGAATATTCTATCATGGGATTTCCAAAATAGGAAGAAGAGTGTGGAATTAGAGAAAGATTAACCTCGTGATGTCTAAGATGTAACTTTATGAGAGTGTTTAGATATTCTAGAATTGCTTTTTCAATCCCAACACAATTTTTAATGAAGGAATAATTCTTAATCTCTACGTATGTCAACATTAGAGTCACCAGTGTCTTACAAACTAAAGGTTCTACACGAAATGAGACCCTAAAGTTTGAATATTTCAACTCATTATGTGGAGTAAAGTGAGAAGTGGAAGTTGTAATTGAGTTTGCAAGGATATTCTGGTTTTGTGGAATTGCTTCAATTGATACGAAGTCAAACCTCTTTGTTAAATTTAGCACTACTATTTTGTAGAGTTATAAATGCTCAAATCTAGTTTCATATACTTCAGACACCTGATTCAAAACCAATTTTGAATCACCTAACACCCTGATATTAAGAGCACTTATTATTTTATCCACAATGAGACCAAGTAGAAAGGATTCATATTCAGCCCCATTATTTGTACAATTGAAGTTTAATTTGAAAGAAAAAGGTATAATCCTTCCCTTAGGAGAGGTAAGAATCACACCTGCCCCAATGCTGAAATGGAATTTGGCTCATCAAAATGGAGAGTCCATCAGTTACTTGGAAAAATAGATGTTGGATCATCCTTTGAATATTTCTCCTTAACTTCAGTTACCTCAACCATATAAACCTCATTCGCTAGCAGAGAACCAAGTCCCAGGGTATGTCTTTTTCCCATAGAATCAAAAGGAAGGAGAATGGGTAAATATTTTTCCAATAGCTTGACAATATTTTCTATGGTTCTTAACGATACTATCTCTACGATGATAGTTTCATCTTTGACTATCAGAATGCCTTCAATCAAACATATGAATTCTGATTTTGTTGTAGGAACCAAATTTTCCTATGGTGCTGAGCTTGCAAGTTTATTTAAGTGATTTGTAGGAAGATAAAACTCAAAGTGGATCCCTAGGTGTATGTCAAAGTGTTTAAGATCACCCTACGCCACAAAGACCTTCCCTAAATGTAGGAATCTAACTTCCTGAAAAAAAGTGGAGGGAATCACCTTCATGTAATGAATCCAAGGATGACCAAGGATTATATTATAGTTGGTTTCCTGATCTATAATATAAAATTTGGTTAGAACCATCTTAGGTCCAAGGGTGACCTATAACACTATTGTTCTGATTGACGTTGGTTTGAGGATTTCATATCCCCTCACCGTATTTTGTGTCGAAGAAAAATTTGTCTCTCTGTATCCTTGATTTTGAAGGAAAGAGAAGGGGACTATGTTGAATTCTTCCCCATCATCAATCATCACATGATTTACATAGTTTTTGTAAATCCATACTTGTAAAAATAACATTGGATCGCCTCTACAAACTATTTCAGCATCCGTGGGAATTTTACTGATGTCAAATACAAATCCAACATCTCTTTCAGACTTCCTTGGAGGGTAGAAATAAAAGTCTACATGGTTTATTTGTGCTTCTAGAGGAGGGGTGACATCAACCAAATGACTAAGACCCAACACTTATAGTAGAGCATCCATATTAGTAGGGTAATTCTTTAGCAGATGCAAGAAGGAAATGTGCGAGAAGGTCTTAGTTAAATCACTAATCAAATGATAAGATCCTATTGGATTGCTTATTGTATCACAAATTTCATCTGATGTAGTTGGGTAGATTGGGATAGGCTGCATAATCCTTAGTTCTAATGGAAGCGTTAATTTGAGGTTTAGTGTCCAAATCCACCAACCCCAAAATTTTTGTTTACTGGTGACCATCGAAAGGAGGTGACACTTGTGGGTTTGATGAATTTGAGGCTTTACGATCATGGGTCCCTATTACAACACCTTTATTTGAACCATTGGGATCTATTCTACCATCCTTTGGATGTGTGGGGAGAGGATCATTAAAGATTCCAAGTGGTGTGTTTTGCGGAGATACCAGTCCCATGTAGGTGTTTTGAGTGGGCGTTATCATGTTTTCCAAAAATATGTCAATAAGTAACTATATTTGATCCTCTGGAAAACACTATAAAAACTTGTTACAATCTTTGAATGTTCTTGCATCATACCTGCGAACACTATGGAAACCACAATATAAATCAAGCTCATAATCTTGAGGCCTTTGGTTTCCACCTTATTGTGGCCTAAAATTAAGGTTATTGTTCAGTTGCTGATTGTTATGGTTAAAATTTAGGAACCCTTTCCCTCGGTTTTGAAATTGGTTTGGATACCCACTTGGGTATTAGTTAGGGCCTTGGGTTTGTGTTTGTCTTGATTGCTGAGGTTGTTGTTGTTGATGATGATGGTTAAAATCTACAACATTGACTAAGGGTGAGAAGTTATTATTTCTTTGATTTTTGTCATTGTTATTATTGTTGTTTGAAGTACCTATATTTGGAGAATTAACAACATTAGGTTTCTTAGGTTGGTATGTCACTCCATCCATCATGAATCCACAATTTTTATTAAGGATTTTTGGTCCTTGGTTGCTATTCATGTTGTTGGAGTAACTAGGGTCATTTTGATTAGGGTGAATAATATTCCATCAGCTCCATAAGTCTTATGACCATTGCCAATGGCTTCTTAATCAATTCAAAGAGCACCCTCTAGCACCTCTTCATAGATCCTTAGGAGGAAATTTTGAACCTATTCCTTTGTCTACCTATTCACAGAGTGGAGGAACAAATCACAAAGCTCCGTTTGATCCATATTTTGAGCGCTTGTAGAGGATTAGAGAGCCTATCACCACCTTTGAATGAAGTGGGCTAAAAACTCATTGTGCTCTTTCTTAATATGAAGGAATTCCCTTATTCTTGTTATCAAAATATTGTTCATATCAAAAGCTTTAATAAATCTGATATGAGTTGCTTGAATGAGTGTATTGAATCCTCTGGTATCCTATAGTACCAGTTGAGATCAATAGCTTCTAGCATCTTAGGGAAATTTTTTGCAATGACTGCATCCCATGGGAATAACTCTCGAATGGCCATTGCATAGGCCTTGATGTGGGTATTAGGATCACCCTCCCCTTTAAATTTTGGAAGATCAGGAAAGGGTCTCGGGAGCATGACTGTCCAAATAGAGAAGTCTAGGGGCTCCTTAAGATATTTAGAATATGTCCCCATTGCATATGTTTCCACCATTGAAGATCCTTATTAAGGAGGTGGAGGCTACATTGGTTGCTAAAATGGGACAACATAGAAATTTTTTGGGGCATATGATATCCCTTGTGGTTGTCCATATGGACATGGGTAGGTGTAAATATCCCCATGCGGAGATGTAGAATACATGTGTACATAGGGGGGTTGATTACCTTGATATGGAATCGAAGGAATGAAGCCAGGGAATGTTGCATTTCTAGATGGTATGGCATTTGAGAATGCACTTCCAGATGGTTCCTATTGAAGATATCCATACATAGCATAAGGGGGCATACCCAAGGTTTCCATCCCTGTAAACAAATCTCCAGGGTTTTGAGTACCCATATAAATTGGAGGATTCTGTGCAGTAGGTATTTTTCTGTAATTCTACAGGTAGGGAGAAGTTGTGCTTGCCTTGCGTATGAATTTTGAGTATTTGGGGAAAGTTCTAGCTCCTTGAATTTATCTACCAAAGCTGAGATGACATCACCCGTTGACAGGGTGATGAATTTCTTAGGTGCTTTTTGTTGAACCCTCAGAGGTTGTTGAGGGATATGGTATCCTGCTATGAATTATTCACTATGCTATCACCCCTCATTGGTAGTATTTTTGGTTGGTGGAGGGGTAGTGTTATTATTTTGGAGTAGAAAAACACCTTGTCCTTACAACCTATTGAAATCTCAGTTCATTATCTGGAAGTGTTTTTCACTCCTAGCATATCATGCTAAATATTCCTCATCTAGATGTGGGAGTTGGTATAATTCCATCCTAATGGGTTGTAAAAATAATAATCAAGTAGATGAACTTGCTTCGTGAGTGAAATTCATGTTGTTTAAGATTCATTTTTCATGAGGATAGGTCTACATGACTTGGTCAAGTTCCTTAATAGGTACGGAGGAACAAAAATTGGTTCCCTGAAGTAGAGGGTTTTGAGATGATGAGTGGTTGTCCGCCCATGTTGAAAGTGAAGGTGATTGTTGTGATATACTTTAATTGTAGTTGTACATGTCAAAACATGAGATGGGTCAATCTTACTCAACATATCCTGATATATTCGGGGGGTATAAGAATACCCACAGAATAAAGGATGGACGAAGAAAGAGGAAAATTTTAGAGACTAGCTCTTCACGTCGGGTTCACCAATTTGTACGACAAAAAATCAACAAAAGACCTTATTCACACCCAAACTCTCAAGGTCACGTCGAGACAACTGGTGTAGAATGAATGTGAATGTGAGTGTGGTGATGGGGATCAATCTAATTGGGAACTACTATATCTTCAACACATAATATCAGGATTTGTGAGTCTAAGTCAAAAAATGCTCTCTTAACTTGAAGTTGTGTGATGGATTGGTCTAAGATAATAGCCGTTCGGAGAATCCAATCAATATCGAGCTCTACCAAGATTATATTTGTTGGTTGTTGAACACACAGAAAATGACCTGCAGGCACCTTGTATGGATTTCTAGACAAGGTCATGGAAGTAAGAATAAGAGGCGTGGTGGAGCCACAAGGATTTATGGGTGATTTTCTAGTATGGTCTAGAAAGTCTTATCTTGATTGAATGCTATGTTAAATAAGGAAAGTTGTGTAATAATGTCTAGCGGGAATGGTGAAGATATGAATACTAATGTACACAAACTAGTGTCAATGTCTAACTGGTTAGTAGGTCCGTTGGGTTGTGGGACATGAGGATCACAACCAAAGACTTGTGGAGGCTGTGGCCCTTATATGCTCATGCACATAATAAAACCCTATTTTCAGGAGCAGTCCAATAGTCGTAGGCTTGATTAGTAACGATGTTTAGCATATTGAGTTTTATATTTTATCAGCAAAAGTTACATGTGTGTGTAAGACTGTCAAATGTAGAATGGTATCAATGTCAGTTATCAATTATGTCCCATTCGGTTGTGGGATCAAGGGATCACAACTATATGTCTTTTCTTGTTGTGGACCGTTGATGGTCATACATAATGAAATAAAGATGATTTTGATAAGAAAACTAATTACTGAAGGAAATCTAATCTATGTTTTTAGAGTTTTCATAATATACCAAATCAAAGCAATAAGAGAAAACTAATCTATCAAAGGACATCTTTTTGATCTTTTCTAATTTTTAAGTAATGAGTTCTAATCTAATAAATAAAATAAATACAAGTAATCAAACAGATGTAGCAAGTTATTGGCATGAATGTGTGAATCTAATCTAAAACAAATAACTTAATACAATAAAAAACCCTTAAAATCCTACCTCAGAGGTGAAAAAAAAATCATGACCCTGAAAGGGGACATTGTTCCCCACAACTTCCTTGGTAATGTTACAGAGGGAAAATTCCTAATTATTTGATCTATTTGTGATTTCTCAACCTATCGAAATGAATGATTTTCTACTCTATTTGATATGTAATTAAAACTAGTGATTTAAAATTGACAATTTAACAAATAAAGCAAACAAACACACAATTCCAACCTGGACAAACAAGAGCTCAAGAAAATCTGGTTGTATCTGTACCTGTCCCCTTAGTATGTTCCTTTCTTTCTTCAAGTGTTCATGTGAGTCCAAGGGATTGAGAATGCAAGAATAGAAATATGAGGATGTCGCTTGAGCAATGACAACTTGAAGGAAGTCTAGATGAAATGTAAGTAGAAGAGAGATAACACAATATATCTGAGCTTAGCTATGCAATTCCTAGCAATATTGTGGCAGTAATACAATATAAGATACACAACAATTCTCAGGCCTTTTTCTTGAATAAAAGCATGGAATATATAAGAATTGGAGTTGGAATGCGCCTTCATGAAAAATAAAAGAAGAGGTAGTTAAAATTAATTAAATCTATTTAAAAATAGAAGGGGGAAGGAATACCATGTAAATAAGACTATTTTTAGGTGATTTGGTTCACAAACACACCCTACGAGTTGAGTTAAGTGAAGCATCGTGTGTCAAAAATATGCATAAAGAGTTCTATAAAAAAGCACTCAGGACAACCACCCTAAGGAGGGAGGTGGTCCTAGGACCGCCACCCTGCCTGGAAGGCGGTTTTGACACTAAAGCCAAAATATGCACAAAAATGAGTGGGAAGCTGGAAGATAGCATGGAAAAGATAAGTAAGGATGTTTAGGCTACAAATATACACTATGAATGGGTTTTAGAGATTGAACACCTTCTTAAAGGACATGAATCATCATTAGGGACTTTTGTAACTATTTTTCGATAATGTAGCACATTCAAATTTTAGTGCATATAGTGTCCTATGGTGTTTGTGTAGGTTTGGATAGTGACAGATACTCTTCTTATGACGTCGTGCACCTCTTCAAGGAGATCCATCATCCTAACATTTTCATTTGTTCCATGTCTTGATACCTCTTTTGAGAAACCGTTATAACATCCATTAATAGTTGCATATTTTGGTTTATTTCTTTTATTTATTTTTGTCATCATGTTATTTTGTCTTGTGTAAGTATCGGGTACCCAAAAAAAAGAATTGAATAACTTTCTATTTCTTTAAATTTTTCTAACCATGCAGATATCCACAGTTTAAAAATCCAACAAAAAATCTTGATTTATAGTTGTTCACTTTGATATTTTTAGGAACGATTGGATTTTAAATTCTAAATCAGTTTAAGTTTGTCTTAATTAACATTATAAATATATTTTATTTTTGCAATATCAGAGTAAAAAAAATCATTTTAGTGTTGTCTCTATTTAGTTTGGTGTATTACTTAGGTATAACTTTGATTTTGTAGTCTATATCTTTCTTGGGATGGGGTGGAGGTTTGTTTTTTGATTTCCTAGTTTTACGTTAATACATTCCTTGGTTTTATTATTGAAATTTGTATAACATTGTTAAAAAAAAAAACATTATTATTAAACAAAATAAAATAAAAAATCTATTTCAAAGATCCTAAATCTATCCTAACTACCCCAACCCAAACCTACACTATAACTCATCCTAGGCCAAGTTGAGCCTTGTCTAAGCTCTCCCTCACTCCCTTTATACCTAAACACCTTCCACCCCTCGACACACAACCCACCACGATCCCCTTTACCTATTATCTACCAAACTCACTAGACCCTACCCAACCCCTTCCCACGTCCCTGTGGACATGCATCTCGACTCGACCCACACAACTCTTAACTTGCAGCAACCCACCCAGATCCCTCAAATCGTCCATCCAAACACCCCTGGTCCCGAAATCCTGAAATCCCAACACCCTTGATCTCTGCCACACCTCACACCTGGCCACTCTTCCACTCTCCCTCACAACCCTCCCCTTAACCATTCCATGTCTTTGATCTACCTCGATGAGCCCCTTGCTCACCCGAATCCCAATCTCCCCACATCCCCAACTCACAACTCATGACCCATCTCCCCTGTCCACTCAACCACCCATCCCAAATTGACTCCCTATAACCCACTCAGACCTTACCTCGCTCACCCTCACCCTTCCCCCACTCAAACCTCCCACATGACCCTTTCACAGTACATAGAACCTTACCCTGTTGACACTGAACCCTACACCCAACCATTTAGGTATCACATCCCCACAACCCAAGGCATAAAATTGACTCTCGAACCCTCACCCACCTGACTTCCCTAACTTGCTACCCTCCAACCTTGCATGGTACCGATATCACCCATTCACCAAGTCAAGCAGTACTCACCAAAACTACTGAACCCCCTGGCCACCATATTATGTCCATGCCACCTGCATATACAACACAGTAAAAAAAATACAAAGCCAACTTAGGTTTTTAGGTTTGTCTACTTATTTATAGATTTTAGGTTTTTCTTTTATTTATTTATGTTTTAGCGTATGACTATAGTCTTATATATTTATCTCTTAACAATCACTTTTAATTAGGCTTACTTTTTAATTAGTTCCTTAATTATTTCATGAACTCATTAATGTATTTCTACTTAGGTAATTTATTTTCTTCCTTTACTTTAAGTTATCTTTCATTATAAGTTTTATTAATTAGCTTAATTATCTAATTTGAAAATTTTCTAACACATTCAAACCTTTATATTTATCATATTTTTGACTATATAAACTAATCGTCTTATTTAATTTTACAGGAGGATTCTACGACACTTTGGTTACCTTCCTTTGCTATCAAAGACTAATTTTTAAAACCAATAGTTGACCCAGATCCCTACCATTTTCTTTTCACACTTTTTGGATGTTGCAAATTTAGGGTCATCAGACATTTCAAAAAACCTTGGTGTCACTTTTTAACCATTTCATCATTGTCTAAGCACCTTACACTATTGTCTAATGATTTTGGTGAATATTGTTGTCATTTTATTTTTTCTTGTTTGTGAAGATAATCGCAACCCTTTGTGTGTATGCTCTTTTCTTGTGATTTTTACAAGTGACCTTGAGAATCAGAAACGTGACTATGTTGTCTTTTATCATTCTCTCTTGGTTTGCATTGGAAAAATACTAACCTTTGTTGTGCAAGACCATATCTTTTGATAGACTCCTAACATTGTCTATAGGATCCTTTAGCTTTATTTTTTGTTTCCAACTATAGTCTTGATCATTATTTTGTTTCTTTTCATTGTTAATATTTGTCTGATTATTGGATGTGTATGCTCTTTTCTTGTGCCTTAAAATGATTTGTAAAATAAAAAGTGACCTCAATCGTCATTTTTTTTCTAACATTTCATTTGCAGGATAACTGCTAATCTATTTTCCGTAGGACCGTGTCACTGGAATTTTGCCAAAAACCCAAACAATTTTTTTTTTAAAACCTCCCCACTAAAATATCACCATAAAAGAACTATAGATGAAACCAAAAAAAAATATCATGCTCAGGTACATTGTCATTCTCCACTAGTAATTTTATTTTCAAGTTGGAAAGAAATTTTCTGTTAGTCACATCATTACTTTTTTTACACGTAGTAGAGGTGGATTTCATCACCATCGATGATACACCGGTGACATGGAATTCACCACCAAGCACCACTAACATTCACATTTGCATTAAACTTTGAGACCTAGTCTCATCACAACATTAGTTATCTACCTTGCCTTTGGTACCTACTTACAGGTGATGCTTTCGTGTGGGAATACTAGGAGTAATGCCTAATATAGATATAATAACGAAGCTTGGGCATCATCCCTGTAAATATTTAGGGAGTAATAAGGACATCATACACAATTCCATTCCCCCATCACCTTCCACCTTTTCACAAAGCCTACCTTGGACATGGTGATTCAATTTGAAGTAGGTAAGTAAGAATTTGTGAGTCTCCTCTAGTGCTCTAAGGGTTCCTCGTACCAATTTTGTCCCCATACAAAATTACGTATATCATGACTAGGGTATATTAGAGGACACATATTTTTTGAGTGACAAGAGCTTGCATCCACCCATTTCACAACATACTGTATCTTGCATGAACCAATAATTATTTCCAATAGATCTTAATTCTTGAGCCAAAAAAATCAAATAAACATGACTACTTAGTGATTGAAAACAAGTTATTTTATCAGTTTACATATCATTATAATTTGATTATAAAAATGTGTTTATTTTATATTTCAAGTCCTAGTTGTGTTCCAAAAATTATTTCTCAACTTCCTCAATATCAAACAAAACATTGAATCAATCATGCAAAAAAGATCTAAATGTTGTATTGATTTGATTAGCTTACTCTAAGATGACAACGAATCCTTCATATATTTTTTAGAGCTATATCAAATTGATATTGAGTGACTTATTTGAGTTCAATCCTTATATCATCAATTTTCAAGATTATTTAAGATTAATCCATAATGAATCCCTCATAGCTCTCTTTGAGTTATATCATACTGGTATCGAGTACCTTATTTGAGTGTACTCCTTACATTGTCACGTGCTAATATTGTTTAATCCAAACAAATAAAAAAATTCATCATAGATTTTTTGAGCTATATCCCACTTGTATTGAGTACCTTGTTTGAGTGTACTCCTTACATTGTTTCTTGTTAAGCTTATTTAATTTAAATCTAAACCATATTCATTATAACTTGTTTGAGCTATAACATATTTATCATGAGTAGCTTGTTTGAGATTACTCCTTATAGAATTACTTGTTAAAGCTTGTTTGAGCCAAAAAAAGGATCACAATCAATAGGTTGAGTTCTTCATTGGACCTTTATTTGTTCTCCCTCTCATTCAAACACGATGAATTCATGCAAAAAATCACGCAACGAGCTATTAGAAAAAATTACTAAGATGAAAACATAACTCTCTCATATGGATACCCAACTTAGTGAATGATCACCCCCAAAAATCCAATTATATAACCTAACAAAGACATCACTCTGCGTAAATTCCAATGTCAGTTTACCCCCTTGGAGAAAGTCTCTCTAGTGTTTTTCATTAACTAAAAGAGGCTAAACTGATAATATATCCAATTACAAAATCCTTTGTTGAAGGGGAACCTAAGCCATATTGGTAAAAACCCAACACATACAGTGAATTTCATTGCATTGATGGTTACCACATAGATAGATGTGTGTGACTTGAGAACTCCTTCCAAGAATTAATTGACAATGAAGTCATCTCTGTAGAGCTTGATGACAAAGCTCTTATAAATAATGACACATCAACTACCACACCTTTCAATGAAGAGTTAAATATTGTCAAAACTCCTCTGCATGATGAAATTCCATGAGATCACAACAATAAAAGTCAAGACTCTAATTCGAAACCAATCTATATCTTCTTCAAATTTTCTTCCATTAGTTCAAACATACATTGAACTTGTTTTCGACAAAAAAATTCTTCCAACATCTATTAAGAACTTGACCTTGATTCAAGACTCTCTTTAAACCCAAACAGACATTGAACCTATTTTGAAAAACAACATTCTTCCAACATCTAATGAGATCTTGACCTCACTTTAAGACTCCCTTTCAACCCTTGATAAAACCATAGACACTATAAAAGAGGTTCCATCATCAAACACCATTGAGATTTATTCTATTATTCCATTACTGGCTGCTATGACTAACATCTCTGGCCTTGTTTTTGAAATCTAACCACATCAAGTTTATAAACTTGCAACAATACAACCTTCTGTGTGCATTATGCTTCCAATGATCGATATTATGGGCATTTCATCATTGACGATCCCCAAATGTCAATACTTCTACACACATACATTCTCTGAGGAACGTATACCCAGAAATATCCTTAAGCAACATTTTTTTGTGAATATATCATCAAATCAATTAGTTAACAGTAAAACAAAAGAAACAAATAAAAATTTAACATCTATCATAGAAAAAATCATCAACACACATGAGAAAAATTGGCACACCCAAAATTAACCTACTTTTTGGACTTACCACACATCTTATTGCACACCTAATGGAGCCACTCCATTCTCCATTGTTTATGGTTGTGAAGTTATTTTACCTATCAAGGTTAAACTCCCATCCTTTAGAATATCCCTTAAAGAAATAATCAATGAATATTATTATCGACAGTCATGCCTTAATGAACTCGAGATTCTTGTCAAAAAATGACTTAATGTTCTCAATCATATTCAATTATATCAAAACTAGATACGACATAGCTATCATTAAAAATTTAAACCTATAAAATTTAAGGTTGATGATCTCATTCTCAAAGAAGATCGAAAGAACAAAACCAAAAAAAGAGACAAATAAGGAAAATTTGAACCTAACTGGTTAGGACCCTATGTAATTACAACTACATTTGGATCTAGAGCCTATAAACTGGATACTGAAGATGATCAAGAACTTGACAAACCGATGAATGCAGTACATTTAAAGAAATTATATTCTTGAGGTGATCTCTAATTTGGGATACAACCACTTGTACATTCCTCTTGTCTTACTCATCTCCAAATAATTTAAAATTATTCATTCCATTGGTAGATATTCTCATTATCAAAATTACATCTTCATATTCATCATCCTGAGACAAGTGTTAATATTGATCCTATTAAGTTTTTTGAGTCTCATACTTCTTATAATGTCTCCCATTTTTGGTTTCTTTCGCCTATGGTCATACCTAGAAGATTACTGATGGTAATATATTCCCTTCAAAGAAATTATTTATTTCACAACAAAGCTCTGAACTTTACCCAGTTCAGTTGACTGTCCATCTCAATTTTCAGTGTTGAACCCTTTCATCCTACTAGTCATGTGGGGATGAGATTGGGGGCAGATGTTCCTTCCCAAATAAAAAATACTATTGTACAAATTAATAAATCAAATAACTTATGAATAATTCATAGTCTCACATTTCATCTTTCACATTATTTGGTGTTGAGCCCACACTTCTCACTAGTAGTGTGAGACCAGGAATGGCAGGAGGTTCCCTTACTATCTACATCTTGTTTTTAGTGATAGACGCTTGCCTCTTAATGGTGGCATGGGGAAAGGCGTAGAGGTTCATTCATAAATCACAAAGCATAAAAATGTTACACACACACACACATATAAACAATAACAGAAAAATAAAATAAAATTCCTTGTCTATATTTTGCCTTCGGTGATGAGCCCTTACTTCTTAATGGTAGCATGGGGCAAGGCATAAGGAGTCTTTGTAAAAATACAAAATCTTATAAATCTAAAAGTGCTTACAGTTTTAAATTCCCAAAGAACTAATTTAGATTACTAAGTGAAGAGAGAACTTTTTCATCACCTCATATCTTACCACTTAGTAGGCCACATAACTGTCTAAGTCTAGTATGTGACCTATAAAGTGAAAGTCATTTTGAAACTAGTTCAGTAACTTTAAGATGACTTGAGTCAAAATTTCCTAAATGGATTATTTTTAACAATTGTCTCTATATTCATCATCTGCATCATGCGTCCTTCTTGATTCTCGGTGATGAGCCCTCACATCTTACTAGTTACGTGGAGTCAAGAACAGAGCTGAACATCTTATCATCACTCACATATCCTTCCAATGAAGTGAGAATTTTTGTTACTATTTGAAGCATGAGTTACCATGAGGAACATGATATATATAGACGATAAATTTGGTTGTCACCTCTCATAATAAATTTGCATTCTGGTCCAAAAATTCCAAAAAATCCCCAAAAATAGTATAAACATCCAAAAAAATCCAAAAATATAAAATCCCAAGAAAATATTTGAAAACTCTTTAAAAATCCAAAAAACATGCCAAAATATTAAAATTACAACAAACATTCAAAAATCACAAAATCCTAATAATTTGCAAAAAAATCGAAAACCCCAAAAACTTAACAATCAACACAATTCATCCTTTTAACTATTATCCTCAACAAATGTTCCAACGACCTGATGACTATGAAATTAAAACCACTTCCCCTCATGTGAATCCTCACTTAGGGAAAATCTGAGTCTCATTGTTTCCTTATTTGAGGACAATGACCCAATCCATTCTACACCATTTTACCCCTGCTTGGGGCACATCTAATTAATCATCACTATGGGACACATTAGGGACATGTTGAAAGGTATTTGTGTTACTAGTTACATGTTTATTTTTTTATCTGGTATCTTGATATATTAATGGGGGCATCTTGATTTTATGTATCCTAGTGTTCCCTCTAATATACTTATGTTATATGATTGCAGATCATACAGGGGAATCCTATCATTTTGATAGTCCCTGTCTATGCTCTATTGCACTTGTATATCGTACCAAGGAATCATACATTTATGATGGCCCTTGTCTATGCTCTCATGCATATTACAGTCTAGTCATCCTGATCTTATATATCACGATGCATCCTGTTATGTGTTATATTAAAATTAATATGACTTCATCCCATGAGTATCTTCCTACATGATTACAAACTTACTTTGCACCTCATCCATTCACCCGTACTGATACATTCTCTAGTTTGGGAATCCTACTTGATCATTGTTTCAGTTTACAAATCCTAATTGAGGATATTTCTCATGTAGCATTCCCTATCTTGTTACTTCGCATCCCCCACCATGATCCACATGTCTTTGATCCGTTGGTCCTCCCTCATCATTTCCTCTCATCTTCCACTTATCCCCACATTACCCTTCTCACCATTCTTGTCCCCTATCACCACTATGTGTTATTTTGTTTCACTCTTCCACTTTCATCTTGACAATCTTAATTAATCACCCCTTCCATGTGGGTCTCTTGGTTAAGGTATACTATCTTCTTAAGATCTTCCCAATGTAGAAACTTCTCTACCATATCCTCTTTCATCAGACGAAAATCACCACCAAAACATTATTTTCACTCTGCCTCTTCCACCTATCATTCATTCCTCATCAATCTCACCACATGGGCATCCCAATTAAGGATTTCCCTTGCAATCTACATTCTACACAACATATCTTCCTCCATCAATTCATCTTACACTACATTGTTTCCTTCTTTCCTTGTTATCACCACCTCTCACCCATCATTCCAGTCTCTCACACACTATTCTATCTTTTCTCATTCTTCCTAGTATCCATATTCTTCTTGGTAATCTTACTTATAGATCCTCATATTATGAAAAATTTACTTGAGGGTTCCCCTTTAGTCCATCTTGTCATACCTTCTTCCAACAAACCCCATCAATCACTTACTTCTTCCCATTATTATTCTTCTCCAATTTGGCGATCCTACTTACTCATTCGTGTCGCATGGTAATCTTACTTAAGATTCTCACTTAAGATTGATTTTCCATTTATTTCTCCCCCATCCAATTTATCCCACCCCTCGACATCATCATATACTCCATCGATCCATTCCACTCCTATGCCTAATACATTATTTCCTTTCACCTTCCATTCACCATCAATATCGGTTTGGAAATCTTACTTAACCACTCATACGGCATGATGATCTTACTTAAGAGTACATCTTGAGGATGATCTATCATCTTGCACTATCCCATCACTCCACATTTTCACCATCCATATTTTCTCTTCATTCCCCATCATCACATCCTCTCACATCCTCTTTCATTCTCACAAAAACCACCTCCTACTTTCCCACTTTTCATCTCCATCATCCCTCGCTTGGAAATATTACTTAACCAGTTCTACCACCCATCAGTCTTACTCAAGGGTCCTTCTTAAGTTGAACATGTCATTCTCAACTTCTCCCTTACCTCATTATTCATTACCTCCATTGATCAATTCTTCATCTTGGTCTCCCCTACCAACCACATTTTCCTCCTACCATTAGCCTTTCTCAACCTATCATATCACAGAGTGCGTCTACCATCTTCTTCCTATAATTTTGTTCCTTTCCCCCATTTTCCCCTTCTTGATCTATCATCCTTCATACCATTTCCTCCCATTATTTTCATGTATTATTTATTCATATTCACCTCATTCATTCTCATCCTCCACATCCTCTCCTCATATTCACCTTATCACAACTAATCACTCACCTTTTCTTCACTCTTCTCATTACATCTTCTCGTTTTCTCCCATATATCCACCCCCATATTTACCTGCCATTATTATTGGTTTTTGCCTAACATTATTTCATCATCATCTTCCATTTCCATGCTAATAATTATTGGTGGAATACCCATAAAATTCATTCATCCTTATTTTTCATGGCCTTGTTCACTCTCTTTGACCTTCTCGATTGTTTCTTCATTCTTTCCTTCCTCTATGCCCACCAATAATTATTCTTGGACTTACCCTAACGTCCCTTCATTTTCATTTCCTCTTTTACTCCTCATTTTCATTTCATTTCCTCTTTTACTCCCCATTTCCCTTTGCACTTTCTTCAATCTTCCTCTCATACTTCCACATCAATAATTATTGGTGGACTTCCCCTAACATCCCTTTACTGAAATTGCCTCTTTTACTCCTCCCTCTCTTTTTCTTCACTGCCTTTCCATCTTCCATTCTTCCTTACCAATTTATTTATTATATTCATCATACATATTTTATCTATTATCTCATAATCCTTTTATCCTCATCTCAAACATCTCTACATATTTTCTAATCCGTGTCATTCCTCCCCTCCTTCCTCTCTTTACATTCCTGATATTGCACACTCTACACCAAATATCCCCATTCTTGATCTCCTTCCTTCTTCATAACTTGCTCTATTACCCTCTCCTCCTTCATACTCTTCATCTTATTTCATCATATAAATATCATCTTATTTCCCTTTTTCCATCATGACTCCTTCATACTTCCCCAGCAGTACCCTATCTCTTTCTCTTTATCAAATATTTTTTACCTCATCATCATCCACATGCATCTCTATATGGTCTATACCATTTTCTCTACCTTGGTCTTCCCCACGACGACCAAGTTCCTTCAATATTATCCCTCTATGAACTTTGTTATCTCTTTTCCCCCATCATTTTCACCTTCCTCCTCCCCTCCCCTTATTTTATCTACCATCCATACCTTTTCAATCATTCCGTACTAGTTTCTCTTCTTTTTTCTAATCTTCTACACAAATTCCTAGTCCCTCTTTTTCACCTGATTCTGGAGAGTTTCTAAGAATGTTGACAAAAAAAATAAGGGTAATGGGCTAGGAGAAATACTTGTTAAGATGCGGGTTGTAGGTTGTTACACACATATGACTTCTAGATCTATAGATGATCATGAGAGCTTCCTTTTTTCTTGGAGGAACTACCTGAAATGGAACACAAGACCACCAAATAAAAGTTAAACAATATATGTAGTGGACTTCCTAGCGTGTGCTAGATCCAGGAAGTGTGATACTTCCTAGATGGCTGTCAATCCATTGTTTAAAACAACTTAATGCTAATAATAAAGTAAATCCTACTATAGTTAAAATGATCTAGGTACATCATTCGTCTACAATAAACAAATTCGTTCACAACAGGCTAGGATATTATTGAATCTGAAGGTCAAGGTCCTTATCGAGGTATTCATCAAGGTCAGGTTCTGGACAGTTTAAGGTATTTGGTGGTGGTTTTATGCTCTAATCTAGGTTTCTAGTAAAAGAAATAGAGATCGACATTGGTTTAGGTTAACTGGTGATGGTTATGGGTGACCGGTGTCGGTATGGTTGGGGTACATGAGAATTAATAAGACTTGGCTGAGTGATAGATCTAGGGTTAGATGAAGGTAGAAGGGAAATGGCGAGATTCGTATAAATCTGAGGTATGCACAGGAATGGTTTAGGTCTAAGTATGGGCAATGTAGGTGTGTGGATAAAAATATGGTCAAGTTTACATGGAGGTAAAATGGTGGGGAATGGGAATGGGAGTAGAAAATAATAACAAAAGTAAAAGGATCACTCAAATGACAATGAACCAGTGCAGGTTAACAAAACTTACTATTTCTATGAGCTTGATGTCTGGTTGGCAATGTTGGGTAATCAAATGGAATGAAATTGATGTAGTGTTGGTGCTTCCCTAGATGCTCCCATGAAGACAAATGGCTTCATGGTTACTTCAAGTATTGGCTATGGATGTTTTGATGCTTGTACGGATGCTGGTTCTGCTTACATACAGCTTTAGTTTCATCACTTGTTCTCAAAAGATGTCTCTCTCTCTCAAAAAATGTGCCAAAACTTGAAATAAGGTTGTTTTGGGAGTTAAATGGTAACCGACGGTGGTTCTGGATTAATTGGCAGTGGTTGAGGGTAATCGGCATATGTTAGGGTGGGATTTCCTAGGTTTACTAAACTAGGCAGATCCCCTTGATTTTCTGGGATCTCATTTCATTTTTTCTCCGTGAATTATACTAGAAGCTTCCTTCTAACATGCGGGAATGTGGTTAGAGGGAATTTAGGCATTGATTTTTAGGGTTTTGGTAGGTCTTAGTTAGTTATGGCGACTTACTAAGAATAGGTCTTAGGGTGAGGTGGCTAGATGAGGTGTCTATGTGAGGTGGATATGTGGGCATTATCCCAATAAGGATATTTAAATAATAAATACGGTGAGGATAATGAATTAGTTTAATTATATTAATTAAATTAATATTATAGTGGGGTGAAGGGGGCCATCGATAGGTGGATGTGCTCAAGGTATTTATTTATCGAGGGACCAAAGGGGAGTGTGACCTAATTTTAGTGTCTACATTTTGCCCCCTTTTGTTGCGTAGATTGTATTGGTAAGTGACATTGACAAAAATAAGATGTGGTTGCCCCATGTTTTGGTGAAGGTGATCCCCCTCAAACCAGGAACTAATGAGGAAGAAGGTAGAATTGGTGAGTGGTTTGATAAAAGGCGTATGCGATGAAGAGGAAGGTGGGTAATGGGGGAAAAAGGAAAAACGTATACTCAGGTAATCTAGGTAATGAGTCAAGGTCAAAGGTAGTAATAGTCAAACACATGCACATGTATAAATTACAGCATGGTACCAGGTTGGAGAGCAGGTAAACTCTACATTGTCCAAGGGCGATAGGTTTATCCAAACAAGGTTGAGGTGATTCTGGTATCTAAGGTATAAGATATGGTTAGGAAACATGACTTAGGTTAGGTACAGGAACGTTTAGGTATGCCTCGGTACACCGAGGGTTGGGTCAAGATAAACGGTCACAAAAAGAGGCAAGGTAAGGTCATTAGGTCAATCAACTTAGGTAATAGTGCTGTAAGGTATAACAAACACATGAGGTTAAAGGTCACTAACGATGTTCCAGGTCCAAGAATATAGGTCACGGCACGGGTAGGGCCAAGTTATGGGTAAAATAATGAGTCCCCAAATGAGGATGAGGTTAGGTAGTAAATGATGAGGGTAGGAGGGTGAGGTGAATGGTTAGGGTAAGCTTTGGTGAGGGAAAAAACGAGTAATAGGTAGGGGTATATGGTGAAAGTTAGGTAATGTGGAAGAGAGTGTGACCGAGCCAGTCAAGGGTAACCGATGTTGGTATAGGGTAACTAATCATGGTAAGATAGGCACATGATAATGCTGGTGAAGGTAAAACTGTCATCGGTGAGGTTAGGGATGTTATAAAAAAGAAAATCCACATTTTTGGAAAATCATTTGTTTTCCTTGTGAATTGGGGGAAATGACACGAGAGAGAGAGAGAGAAGGTGGAAAGTGTCTAGATAGAATGGAGAGCTGAGTTGGGAAGCTGACAATGGGTGATTGGTTAGTATGAGAGTGGGTCCATGGTATAAAATTGAGTGATGATTAGTTAGAGTCATGTTAAGCGATTGGTGAAGGCAGATGCCGAAGAGGGGATCAGGTGGTCACCGGTGCAGTGGTCAGATTTGCCACCACGATGAAAACACATGAGGAGTGAAGTATTAAACCCATGTTGTGTTTTTGTTAGATAGATTAAGTGATAGGTCAGGGTTTGAAAAAATTGGATTTTTTTTGTTTTGGAGGGGGGAATGAAATTTGAAATGCGGGAGGGTGAATTGGGTAGAATAGGAGCGGGGAGAGAGGTACGTGGGTGAATTCGGGGATGGATGAGGTTAGGGGAAGTGGTAGATAGAAAGGTGGGGAAAATAGACAGGAGAATGGATGTTTTTAATAGAGGGAGGGTTTGGGGTCATGGTTTTCAACTGTTATAGTGAACCGGCATGTCAGGGTAGCCCCAACCTTCATCAGTGGAAAACTGGTCTTAGTCCATAAATAGTGACTGATGCTGGTTAGGGGTGACTGGGGTCAGTCAGAGATAACCAGCCCGATTGTGTTTTGGAGAACAAGGTGCCGAAAGGGGCTGAGGTCAAGTGTGGTGAGATTAAGAAAGAAGGGTAGAAATAGGGTGTGGTGGTGAAACTAGTGTAAGGGCCGGGGGGGTAAAACGAGTAGGGAAAATGATAAGGAGTGGGGTGGTGGGAGGGATATAGAAAATGTAAAGAGAAGGTAGGTTAGGAAATAGAAAGAGGTTGAGAAAGTGGGTATTAATAGGTGATGTTGAATGTTTTAGTATGTATGATGAAGGTATATTAATTTTCCATTTTTTTACTTGGATGTAGGGGAGAGATCAAATGTGGAATAGAGATAAGGTGTACCCTTCCCTTGAGAGTGAAATGTGTGACACAATTGAGGAGTGGCAACCACGCCCGTGGAGGAGGTGGCCGATTGGGGTCCATCTATTGGCAATTCAGCATGCGGTTTGGTAGCTAATTCTAATGGTTGATCCATCATGAGGGACTTGGGGGATTTCAATACCAACACATATCCACCGTACCGACTGTTGAGATGATAGTCATCCTAGATGTGTGTTTTGGATTCTATGGGGCTACCGATGACTAGGAGACGTAGGTGTACTCGATCTCCTATGAGGCCCTTGGAGGAGTTGATGTTGACAGTGTTTGGAAGGGATTGAGACATGCACATTCCAATATTGCTAGTCTGAGTTACGGGAGGGATGGTAACATAGCCTGTGCTAAGGGAGACTAGGCTATTTGTTTTAGTTGATGGAGGGATGGTGCTGTTTTCACACTACCGGGATGTTAGAGGAGGGAGCTTGTCCCTACTCATTAGATAGGGGGTAATACATGGAGCATTGTGATGGATTCGAACCCACTTTTCTGGCTCATATCCGTGGTGTAACTATATAGAAGCTTGGGCGTCTGCGTAGGTTGGAACCTGGATGTTGCAACATTTTTACTACTACACAGGCTATTGGGGCATATGAGCAACATAGTTTGGGTGTGGCCAGTATGTAATGCCCTGAAGTAGATGCTTTCTGAAGTGAATATTAGTACTGGGTAGGGTATAAGAGATGTTATACAGTTATTGTGAGAGCGGCGATCAGACCTGGATTACACTGATGTATCCTATGTATAGGGTTATACTTCCTCATAAGGCTTGTCTGGAGTGGACCTGAAATGGAACAACCAAACCCCCAATCAAAAGTTAAACATATCTGTAGTGGACTTCCTAGCGTGTGCTAGATCCAGGAAGTGTGATTACTTTCCTAGATTGCTGTCATCCATTGTTTAAAGCAACTTAATGCTAATAATAACGTAAATCCTACTATCGTTAAAATGATCTAGGTACTCTTCGTCTACCATAAACAAATTCGTTACAACAGGCTAGGATAGTATTGAATCTGAAGGTCAAGGTCCTTTCGAGGTTTCATCAAGTCAGGTTTCTGGACAGTTTTAAGGTATTTGGTGGTGGTTTTATGCTCTAATCTAGTTTTCTAGTAAAAGAATAGAGATCGACATTGGTGTTTATGTTAACCTGTTGATGGTTATGGGTGACCGGTGTCGGTATGGTTGGGTCATGAGAATTAATAAGACTTGGCTGAGGATAATCTCAGGGTTAGATGAAGTAGAAGGGAGAATGGCGAGCTCGTATAAATCTGAGGTATTCACAGGATGGTTAGGTCTAGAGTATGGGCAATGTAGGTGTGTGGAATAAATATGGTCAAGTTACATGGGGTATAAAATGGTGGGGAATGGGAATGGGAGTAGAAAATAATAACAAAAGTAAAAGGATCACTCAAATGACAATGAACCAGTGCAGGTTAACAAAACTTACTATTTCTATGAGCTTGATGTCTGGTTGGCAATGTTGGGTAATCAAATGGAATGAAATTGATGTAGTGTTGGTGCTTCCCTAGATGCTCCCATGAAGACAAATGGCTTCATGGTTACTTCAAGTATTGGCTATGGATGTTTTGATGCTTGTACGGATGCTGGTTCTGCTTACATACAGCTTTAGTTTCATCACTTGTTCTCAAAAGATGTCTCTCTCTCTCAGAAAATGTGCCAAACTTGAAATAAGGTTGTTTTGGGAGTTAAATGGTAACCGACGGTGGTTCTGGATTAATTGGCAGTGGTTGAGGGTAATCGGCATATGTTAGGGTGGGATTTCCTAGGTTTACTAAACTAGGCAGATCCCCTTGATTTTCTGGGGATCTCATTTCATTTTTTCTCCGTGAATTATACTAGAAGCTTCCTTCTAACATGGCGGGAATGTGGTTAGAGGGAATTTAGGCATTGATTTTAGGGTTTGGTAGGTCTTAGTTAGTTTATGGCGACTTACTAAGAATAGGTCTTAGGGTGAGGTGGCTAGATGAGGTGTCTATGTGAGGTGGATATGTGGGCATTATCCCAATAAGGATATTTAAATAATAAATACGGTGAGGATAATGAATTAGTTTAATTATATTAATTAAATTAATATTATAGTGGGGTGAAGGGGGCCCATCGATAGGTGGATGTGCTCAAGGTATTTATTTATCGAGGGACCAAAGGGGAGTGTGACCTAATTTTAGTGTCTACATTTTGCCCCCTTTTGTTGCGTAGATTGTATTGGTAGTGAACATTGACCAAAATAAGATGTGGGTGCCCCATGTTTTGGTGAAGGTGATCCCCCTCAAACCAGGAACTAATGAGGAAGAAGGTAGAATTGGTGAGTGGGTTGTGATAAAAGGCGTATGCGATGAAGAGGAAGGTGGGTAATGGGGGAAAAAGGAAAAACGTATACTCAGGTAATCTAGGTAATGAGTCAAGGTCAAAGGTAGTAATAGTCAACAACATGCACATGTATAAATTACAGCATGGGTACCAGGTTGGAGAGCAGGTAAACTCTACATTGTCCAAGGGCGATAGGTTTATCCAACAAGGTTGAGGTGATTCTGGTATCTAAGGTATAAGATATGGGTTAGGAAACATGACTTAGGTTTAGGTACAGGAACGTTTAGGTATTGCCTCGGTACACCGAGGGTTGGGTCAAGATAAACGGTCACAAAAAGAGGCAAGGTAAAGGTCATTAGGTCAATTCAACTTAGGTAATAGTGCTGTAAGGTATAACAAACACATGAGGTTAAAGGTCATCTAACGATTGTTCCAGGTCCAAGAATATAGGTCACGGCACGGGGTAGGGCCAAGTTATGGGTAAAATAATGAGTCCCCAAATGAGGATGAGGTTAGGTAGTAAATGATGAGGGTAGGAGGGTGAGGTGAATGGTTAGGGTAAGCTTTGGTGAGGGAAAAAACGAGTAATAGGTAGGGGTATATGGTGAAAGTTAGGTAATGTGGAAGAGAGTGTGACCGATGCCAGTCAAGGGTAACCGATGTTGGTATAGGGTAACTAATCATGGTAAGATAGGGCACATGAATAATGCTGGTGAAGGTAAAACTGGCATCGGTGAGGTTAGGGATGTTATAAAAAAGAAAAATCCACATTTTTGGAAAATCATTTGTTTTCTTGTGAATTGGGAAAATGACACGAGAGAGAGAGAGAGAAAGGTGGAAAGTGTCTAGATAGAATGGAGAGCTGAGTTGGGAAGCTGAACAATGGGTGATTGGTAGTTGAGAGGTGGGTCCATGGGATAAAATTGAGTGATGATTAGTTAGAGTCATGGTTAGCGATTGGTGAAGGCAGATGCCGAAGAGGGATCAGGTGGTCCACCAGTGCAGTGGTCAGATGTGCCACCACGATGAAAACAACATGATGAGTGAAGTATTAAACCCATGTTGTGTTTTGTTAGATAGATTAAGTGATAGGTCAGGGTTTGAAAAATTGGATTTTTTTTTGTTTTGGAGGGGGAATGAAATTTGAAATGCGGGAGGGTGAATTGGGTAGAATAGGAGCGGGGAGAGAGGTAAGTGGGTGAATAGGGGATGGGATGAGGTTAAGGGGAAGTGTAGATGAGAATAGGTGGGGAAAATAGACAGGAGATGGAGGTTTTTAAGAGAGGAGGGTTTGGGGGTCATGGATTTTCACTGTGATAGTGACCGGCATCGGTCAGGGTTAGCCAACATCAGCAGGGGAAAACTGGTCTTAGTCATGAAATAGGTGACTGATGCTGGTTTAGGGGTGACTGGGGTCAGTCAGAGATAACCAGCACCGATTGTGTTTTGGAGAACAAGGGGCCGAAAGGGGCCCTAGGTCAAGTGGGTGAGATAGAGAAGGGTAGAATAGGGTGTGTTGGTGAAAAACCTAGTGTAGGCCGGGGGGTAAAACGAGTATGGGAAAATGATAATGAGTGAGGGTGGGGGGAGGGAGATAGAAAATGTGATAAGAAGGTAGGTTAGGAAGATAGAAAGAGGTGAGAAAGTGGGTATAGGTGAGGTTGCATGGGTGAGTATGGGCATGATGAAGGTAGATTAATTTGATTTTTGTATTGGATGTAGGGGAGAGATCAAATGTGGAATAGAGATAAGGTGTTACCCTTACTCTTGAGAGTGAAAGGTGTGACGACAATTGAGGAGTGGCAACACGTGGAGGAGGTGGGCCTGATTGGGGTCCAGTGCTATTGGCATGCGGTTTGGTAGCTAATTCTAATGGTTGATCTCATTGATAGATGGGATTCAATGACCAACACATTCCACCTACCGACTGGTGAGATGATAGTCATCCTAGATGATGTGTTTAGGATTCTATGGCTACCGATACTAGGGACGTAGGTGTACTCGATCTCCTCTGAGGCCTTGGAGGAGTTGATGTTGACAGTGTTTGGAGAGGGATTGACAGACATGACATTCCATAGTGCTAGTCTGAGTTACGGAGGGATGTACATAGCCTGTCTAGAGGAGACGAGGCTAGTTGTTTTATTGATGGAGGTAGTGTGCTGTTTCACACTACCGGATGTAGAGGGAGGGAGATTTCCCTACTCATTAATAGGGGTAATACATGACATGGTGATGGATCGGACCCACTTTTCTTGGGCATCATTATTCTTGGTGTAACTATATAGAGAGCTGTGGGCGTCTGCGTAGGTTCAACCTGTGTTGCACATTTTTACTACACTATTGGGCATATGAGCACATAGTTTGTGTGTGGCCAGTAGGTATGCCCTGAGTAGATGCATTTCTGATGAGATTAGTACGGGTGGGGTATAAGAGATGGGTACATGTGATTGGAGAGCGGCGATCAGACATGGATACACATGATGTAGCCTATTATAGGTTTTTATTAAAGGGCTTGTCTGGAGTGGACATCAAATGGAGACCGTATGTGGGTTATCCCTCATACAGGTGGATGTATGATGCATTAGATGGTCTTCAGCTGTTGAGATGGATAATGGAGTGCCATTCTAGGGAGCACGAGATGATCCTAGTGGATAGAGTTAGATGGTAGTTTAGAATGCTACAGGACATACCTCCACCCTTCCCGTAGTACAGGAGAGATGATGTGGAGAGGCCTTTGCCTCTACCACATCTGACATTTCCCACAGGGTAGGAGGAGCAGGTGGTAGATTGGTAGATTGATTATGCTAAGGTTACAGATAGATATAGACAGTGGTGGGTGGTTCATTTATGAGCAGTACCACCTAGGCCAGGGAAACCAGATTTATCCACCATCACAGTGCAGAGGGATGCCCTATAGGAGTAGGTGGCGACTGTGATTACCCAGTTGGGTATGGTGCAGTGATAGTTATCTAGGCCAGAGGAGGAGGTGGCTAAGTTACATGTACAGGTGCCCAGTCTTCAGGCCTAGATGGCCCAAAGTGGGGATGGAGATGGAGATGGTGATGATGGTTGGGTGGCCACCCTATAGGCATAGGTAACAAGGTTACAGGGCCAGCTGGCCATGACACATGTATAGATTGGGGCTTTACAAGCCCAGATATAGGAATAGGGGTAGGGGCCGATGGCACCACCACAGGCACTGGGACAGGGTCCCAATTCATAGGAAGGGGTGGGACAAGGTCCCACATGACATGCAAAGGGTTAGAGGTTGATGGGGCCACCACATACAGTGCCCGTATCTAGGTTGCGGGACGCGAGAGAGGAGGGTAGGTACTATTAGGACCAGCTGACAGTGGTAGGAATAGATTTTTTTATCATATTTCGAGTACAAGGCACATCAAGCCTCTAGTGAGAGGACCAAATCACATAACCATAGCATGGAGAGCACAAGGTCCATCGAGCCCCAAGATATGGTTAGGGTGAGGCCACCATTTCTTGGAGGCTAGTTCCAGTTTATGTACCAGTAGGGACCCAACCACCACCTATGATGGGTTGGGAGATTTTAGTAGGTCTCCAGACAGGGGATGAGGAGGCATAGGGGACATGCGATATAGATATGGAGGATGTCCGTCAAGATGATGCCTGATATATGGCTCCTGATTTTGACATAGTTTTTATTTTTGATAGATACCAGCATGTTTGCCTAGAGTTGTTATATTTTTTATCACATACTGGCCTACGTATCGAGGAGAATGAGGATGTACAATATTTTTTTATTTTTTGAACATATACTGGTCTGCATGCCGAAGATGGTGAGGCTGTACATGAGAGTTTTGGAGAGATACACTTTATTTGATATTTATGTATATTGTATGGACATCTAGATTTATATGATGAGATGGATGATTTGATGATTTGTGGATGATGCTTTGATGTTGATAGAATGTGATTGTTTATGCATAGATGGATAAGGAATAAGTGTGTTAGGCATGATGGAGTCAGGTCATAGGCATGGTTGAGTCACGTTTTAGGCATGGTTAAGTCAGGTTGTAGGCATGGTTGAGTTAGGTTTGTAGGTATGGTTGAGTCAGGTTGGTGTTAGGCATGTTGGAGTCAAGTCATAGGCATGGTTGAGTCAGGTTTTAGGCATGGTTAAGTCAGGTTGTAGGCATGGTTGAGTTAGGTTTGTAGGCATGGTTAGGCATGATGGGGTCGGGTCATATGCATGATTGAGTTAAAAGTGGGTGAGTCTGTAATTCATTAATGTGTGTGATTAATGATGATATAGTCACTTGTGAGATGTTTTATAATATATGCATGATGATGGTAAAGAAATGGTAGTAATAATAAATGTATGTTATGATGATGATAAAAATGTGAAGCAACTTGTTGTTTGTTTGGTTTAATTTCTAATTTTTGATATAAAAAGGAAATGAAGTAAGGTAGAATTTGATTTAGGAAATGAAAGATGAATTGGTTAGGGTAGAGAGTGGCCAAGCTAACCTTCAAGGGACCCATGCCCTCGGAGTGTTGTCTACATAGTCCTAGTGAAAAGGGACCTTAGGCTAACGTAGTTCTCGCGTGAGCTAGGGAATAATATGAAGAGGTAAGAGAATGAGTTGGTAGGTTTTAGGCATGATTTGGGTTTAGGTATGTTATGTGTGAGTGAGTTGTGGGAAATATCTTATTTTGATGGTGTTAGAAGAAGAAGGTTACCCCAAAGGTAAGTGTCTAGGACCAAGTCCTACATAAGGTAATCAATACGTAATAAAGAAGGTTAAAAGATAAGAGGGGGTAAGAAATCCACCTGATTGGTGAGGATCATGATGAATAGGTCATACCTCAGAAGAGGTGATGAATGTAAGACCTGTTGTTGCAAATCAGCAGCACCCCTGGATGTTGACCAGGCTTCTAGTTTGACATCTTTGACATCTAGTGTGATTGCACGGACATTGAATCTTTTCCCCAAGTGTGGGACTTGTAAAACGGGAAAAGAATCTCCAGTTTAGAGGCTCGGTTCCTCAAAACTCCTCTGATCAGATATATTACTTGCAAGTTACACAGAGGTTTCAAACTCAAAATCCTACTCTAAATCCCAAAGTAGATAGAGATAGAGAATGCAAAAAAACTGAAACTAGTGCTAATAAGGTGATGCACCAAAAGGAGTGGTGAGCATTTTTTACTTCTGCAGATTGACAAAGTTGATAAAAATGCAACAATACTTCATGCACAAACTAATAACTGTAATGGATGGTTAGAGATGGATCAAACAAAACAAATAGAGGATTAAAACTTATTCATAGAGCCTGTATTGTCATTTTTACATCAAAAAACCACTGCTTGCATTACAACACCTGAGAGGAAAAACAAGTTGTAGTATTGGAAAAGCTATGGTTTTCCACAAAAATAACTTTCAAAGTGACAGAGGGAGCCTGCAATACATGAAAACATGTTCCCACATTGAAAATGAGCCAAATCTGGCTTTTACAGTGTAAAACAATGACCCCAAGGAGAGAGAAATGCGGGAAAAAGTGGGAGAGCTTCAACCACTCAACCAAAAACACAGTAAAATAGCATGGGCATCCTTACAAGCCCATCCCCTAGACATTTTTTGCCATGTTGGGAGAGATTGCGAACCATTCTTCATTAAAAATGGTGGTTGAAACGGTCAAATCTGTCCATGACCACAGTGTCAGAGGCGTTTTTCATTTTTCTCCCTCTAAAACTCCCTCAAAATGCAAAACTGAACCCAAAATATTTTATATAATTTCACCATCTTTCCATTTATATAAAGAACTTGAAAAATCTGAGCTCTAGATCAAAAGATGTGGCCGTTTGAAATTTTAGGGCAAAACAAGGCCAAATCGGATTGGCGAGCAAACATTTTTTAAATTTTTTCACTTTTTGGTCATTTAGAAAATTTTCCCAAAAATCCCCACACTCCACCCACTCTGGAGAGCCACATGGCATGTTCTAATTAGTTATGCGGGCCCTTTGTGCTTCATTTCCCTTTGTTTTTTTCCATTTGAAAATTTTCTAAATATTCCCCCGCCGGGCCGATGACTTGAGGACACATGGCATCACATGATTGGCCACGGACCTTTCCTTCTTGAATTATCCATGGGCCTGACTGGTATTTTGAAGCTACTAGACACATGGAAAAACCCCATTGGATACGGGCTTGCCCCTTCGAATTTTCCATGCGGGATTGGTGCTGCTTTTGCCGCCATCGGACACGTGGCAAGATTCTATTGGCTCGTGTTTTGGGGAGGGGCAATTCACTTTGAAATTTCCTTCTTTTTCCCTTGGGAAAATTTCCCAAATTTTCCCTCGTCTTCCACTAGTCCGAGACACATGGCAGCGTCTTACTAGATCACCGAGGACCCTGGGAAAACATTTTTTCTTTTGCATTCTATCCCTTTGGGAAAAAATCCCAATCTCCTCCCACGCTCCGCCTGCCCACGTGCCCACGGACACATGGCATAATATGATTGGTCGGCGGGGGCAGCGGGCCAAAACTTTCCTTTCCCTTTTTTCCAAACATTTCACCAAAATTCTAAGTTCACCTCCATGCTCTCCGGGACCTATTCCGGCCTCTAGTGACACGTGGCAAAACGTGATTGGGCGCGGGCCCTTCCCCTAAAATTTCTCCATGGCGCCAACACTTAGTCATTTTTCAATTTTTTTTCCCTGGACACGTGGCACTATTCGATTTATCGGTGGGCCTACGGGGAAAATATGATCTTTTGAAAATCTTGCCAAACACTTGGTAAAAAACCAAGTTTTCCTCTGACCCCCGCCACTTCCTTGGACACGTGGCACATCTCATTGGCTGTGGGCCTTTCAGGGGAAAATTTCCCACAAAAACTCTGTCGAGCCATAACTTCAAAAATACATGGAGTTAGGAGGAAAACTTTACCTTTCTGGAAATTTGAGAAAGAGCTCTATCCAATGGTGCCATTTCCAGAAGGTTTTGAGTGCCTGAAAAGCAAAAAATTATGACTGAGGCACAAGAGAGGGAAGAATGAAAGGAGTTAGCCACAAAATGAGTAAGGGGTACATTTTGGATAACAATTTTGGTGACTCAGAGGGGTCATCTGCCTACTGGATGAAGTTACTATTTTCCTGAAGTAATCCATTGGGCATAGAGTCATCAAATTCTCTGTTTGGTACCCCAACTGACTAGAACACTGCAAGGAGGAAGATGGAGGGTGGGACATCATCTGATTTGAGCAAGGCCTGTAACACACATTTCTAGGAACAACAAGCCCGTGCCAAAGCACTTAGGGAAAGAAAAACTTATCTATAATAAAATAATGTGCACAAGTACTTAGAGGAATGGAAATCTAAGATAATATGTACAAGGTGGTGAGTTCCCTTCAATAGCAATGCTTTAGATGGATTCCATTGATTAGAATCTACAGTTCTTCACCATCCAATGAAGACAATTGGAAAGCATTGTTGTCCTTACACTTTGTGACCATGTATGGGCCACTCCAAATGGCATAAAATTTTGAATGCCTTCCCAGTTTTGCTTTGTCTGCATCCCATTTTAACACTAGATCTCCAACTTGGAAAGATCTATTCTTTGCTTTTCTATCAAAGGTCTTCTTTATCAAAGCTTGATCCTTCTCCATTGCTTGGGATGCCTGATTTCTGACTTCTTGGAGCTCCATCAATTCTACATATCTAACCTCCATGGGCTCAAACTCCAACAACTCCAACTGTTTCATGAGTTCCAATGTTGGCAACTCAAGTGACATGGGTAAAATTGCCTCTCTCCCATAAACAAGCTTAAATGGAGAGTTACCTGTAGATCTTTTAGGAGTTATCCTATCAGCCCATAAGGCTGATTTCAACTTAGTATGCCAAGACCTCTGATTTTCATCAAGAGTCCTCCTAATGATCCTTAACAAGTTCTTGTTTGTAGATTCAGCCTGGCCATTACCCTGAGGGTAATAATTTGATGAAGTGCTTAGGTAGATCCCATTCTTGACAGCCCATTCAGTCACCTTGGACCCAATGAATGCCAATGCATTATCTGATATTATTGTAGCAGGTATGCCAAATTTGGTTGCTATTCCCTCATAGAAGTCTAGGATGCTAGATTCATTTGCTTCCTTGAGTGCTACTGCTTCAGTCCACTTGGTGAAATAATCTGTTGCTGTTAAAATCCATTTGTGCCCTTGGCTTGAATTGGGATTAATGACTCCAATGAAGTCTAAACCCCATTGCATGAATGGCTGGTCAACTGAAATTGGATGCAATGGAAGGGCAGCTAGCCTCTCTTTACCTGTGAAGAATGCACAATTCTTGCACCTCTTGATCCATGCATAACAATCACTGAAAATCTTGGGCCAATAATAGCCAGCCCTCATGATCTTTAGAGCTGTCACTCTTGGTGCAAAATTACCACTAGCTGGTCCACCATGGAAATCTTCCAACACCCTATGAATCTGATTTGTACCAATGCATCTCAGCAGCACTCCATTCACATCCCTTTTAAACAAAACACCATCAACAAGGGCATATGGGACAGCCTGTAATCTGAAGTGTCTTCTTTTGGTCTTGTTCATCTCTAGAGGGCATAGACCTATGTACTTAGGAAGTGCATTATGTCTTGGGTCCAACAAGGAGTGAGAACAACATTATTTTCCTCTTGAGTGCTTCATTGCTCATGGATGTATTGTAACACCAAAACAGCCTCGTTCTCATTGCATACTTCCTTTTGTTTGCTCAAAATCAGTTTCTCACACAATCATTTTCCTCTGACTAACTTGGTGACTTTGATCTCTATGTCATACTCCATGACACGAGTAATCCAACCTGGTCTTTTTTCATTCAAGTCTTTGTTGAGGAGGAAATCTTTAACTCCCACATGAGAAACCAGCAACTGAACCTTGTTGTTTGAAACTAGATGCTTGAATTTCTTCAAGCTCCTGATTACTGTGAGAACATTCTTCTCAATGAAAGAATATCTCACCTCATAATCCTCTAGGCTTTGGCTAAAGAAAGAAATTGGCTACTCATCATTGTCTTTGTTCTGTTGTACCAAAATTGTAAAAATAGTATCATCATCCTCAAATGCATCAGGATGAAATCCTTGGAGAAATCTGGGTTGATGAAAATTGGGGCTTGAGAGATGGATTTTTTGATTAATTCAAAAATTTCATTGCCTTCTGATTTATATTTGTAAGCCATGCTTTTCTTTAACATCTTGGTGATAGGCTTGACAAGGGCTACAAAATTTGGGACAAACCTCCGAACAAAATTTATTCTCCCCAAGAAACTTTGAAGGGCCTTCTTGTGGCTTGGCAATGGTAGTGCTTTTATGGCTTCAACTCTTTCTGGATCAATTACTAATCCTTCTTTGGAGACAATGTGGCCAAGGATTTTTCCTTCATGGGCTAGGAAAATACACTTTTTAGGATTCAGGGATGTTCCAAATCTTTTGCACCTTTGGAACAATTACCTCAAATGAAAGAGGTGGTCTGCTGCATTTTTTGAAAAAATAGTGATATCATCAAGATATATCAGCACAATGTTATTAATCAAACCCTTAAACACCATGTCCATTACTCTTTGGAAGGTATCTCCAGTGTTGGACAACCCAAATGGAATTTTCCTGTATGCATACGTTCCCCATTTGGTTGTAAAGGTTGTCTTGAACTGATATTCTTCTTTCACCATAATCTGATTATACCCTGAATAGCCATCAAGTAATGAAAACCTCTCAGAGCCAAAAACAACCTACAAAATTTGCTCCATGGAAGGAAGTGGGTAATGATCCTTGAGAGATGCCCTATTCAAGTCTCTGAACTCAACACACAATCTGATTTCCCCACTCTTCTTTCTAACTGGAACCAAGTTGGCCACCCAACTAGAATGCTTGATAGGGAATATGATTCTTGATTCTATTAACTTATTCAATTCCTTTCTCATGAGAGGCTCCATGTGTGGATTGACTGGCCTTTGTTTTTGTCTGATGGGTTTAGTACTTGGATCCAATTCAATGGTGTGTTGAGCTAACTTGGGATTGAAACCTTTCAAATCTTCATAGCTCCAAGAAAACACATCAGGGAATTCTTGAAAAATCTGTATGAACTCATACCTTTATTTTTCAGTTGTCATCTTACCAATTTGGAGTGAATTTCCTTCTTCCACCGAGATGGACACTGAATCTTCTCCCTTGACTTGGATGTTTGCTTTCTCCTTCCTAAACTGATCATTAGGATTGAAAATGGACTCCAAAGTAATAAGTCCCTTTGGTAGTTTGTTGGTTATCAGTTGTACCACTTGGTCACCATACTGCTGCTCCAACTTTTCCTAATTTTTAGCTGAGAACTTAGCCTCTTCTTATAAGAAATGGATGATTTACTGATCATTTTCAAACACTTTCCAACTTACATTGTTGTCTGGTACTGAAGGCCTCATAATCACATGGATGTTTGGTTGTACCTTGTCTTTTTGAATGCTTTCAACAACATCAAAGGCTGCCCCAACTGCTGCAAGCCTGTCAGCAGCTTGGTTCTCTTTTCTAGGAATGGATTTTATGCCAAAACCTTCAAAATCTTCAATGAGGTCCCACACCCTATTTTTGTAGCACTTGAGTAGATCATTCTTGACAGCATGTTGCCCCTTAACTTGGTTGAAAATCAACTCACTGTCACCAAAGACTTGCAAGTTCTTTATTCCTCTCTTGATTGACCAATGCAATCCTTGTATCAAAGCTTCATATTCAGCAGTGTTATTAGAGCATGCAAACTGAAATCTAAAAGTTGAATAATACTTAACTCCTTGAGGTGAAACAAGCATAGCTCCCCCTCCTGCACCTTGTCTACTCCTTGATCCATCAAAAAACAACTACCATACCTCATTGTCATCCTTGTGGTCTGGCTTGGTGATGCTAGGAATAGGCTGATTTTCTTCATGCATGCAATAGACTCCTAGCTCAGATTCTTCTATTTCTTGATAAGGATAAAAAGAATGCACCTTATTTTCCCATTCATCAAGATTTAGATCTGGGATGCTTCCTACCTTGGTGTCAGTTTCATCAGTGCTTGGATATTCTTTTTCATCAAACGCTGAACAATTGACATTGATCTGACTTGGAGTGTAAGGCTCAATGTGAAAGTTTGCAATAGGTTCAGATCTGATTGTGGCCTTGGTTCCATATGTTGTTCTGAACAACATGTGTGACCAATCAGTAGATAATTAGCCTCCAATCTTGGCTGTGAAATCCCTTGACAAACATAAGGAAAAGAGTGGTGGAAGGTCTATTACTGAGACATCTTGCAAAAAAACAACGTTGGGGCATGCATGCAAAGTAAGACTCAAGTTTTTTATCACTCCAACTGTTGTTACTACTGTCCCATCCAATTGCACTACCCCTTTGGATATGAATTCATACTAAATTCCCAAATGATCAGCTATTTTCTTGGGCATTACTGAACTACTTGCCCCGGAATCAATCATGCAATTGTGTACTAATTGGTTTCCAATGATCAATGAAACATAGAATGGAGGGGGCTTCAACATTTTACCTTGCTGTCCTCCATGATTCCCTTCATGCTAGGAAACATTTGTGAGCACCTTTTCTTGCATTTGGACTTGCTGATTTGAAGTTGACCAGTCCTTCATGGCAGCTTGTAGAAAATCTCTTTGGCTTGGGATAGATAGTGATTCCCACATTGATATGTTTACATTTGTATTCTTCATCTGATCAATGATGATGAATGGAGATGAAGCATCTCTCTACTATCCCTTGGCCTGCACATTCATTCCTTATATACGGGCAAGAAAAATTGGAATTTGAGTTGGCCTAGGAGCTGTCTTAGGCAGTCCTTGTGTGTTTGGGACTGGATTTTGTTTGTCAATAATTTGTGGAATAGTAAGAGGTTGTGGATTATTTGGAGCCAATGGCTTCTCTTAACCCAAAACTCTCCTTTTTGACCTTGTGTTGGCTGCAACACTTTGGGAAACTGTTTGATTCATGCCACAAAAATATTTTTCCTACCAGTTTACAAGTGTGGTATCATTTGGAGCTGATTGCTTCTGGAATGTTTCTTGTTGTTGGTTATTTATTTGACTACCTTCACCCTCCACACTAGTAGTTGTCACCATTCATTCTTGATTTAAGGCACCGTTGAAACACATAGACTAGTTGTGAGGTTCATTGCATGGGAAACACCAATCATACTCTTGAGCTATGTTGTTTTACACTGGCACTAATGCCTTAGAGGTAGATGTAACGTTGGGATTATAGGGCTGAAATGGTCTGTTGGTAGGAGGTCTTGCTTGATTTAAATTTGTAACTGGATTGGGTGGACTTTAAGGCTGGTATGGCTGCTTGTTAGGCTAAGCTTGAGGCTGGAAGGGAGGTATAAAACCTTGGGCTTGCTGCCTCTTGAGTGTAACCAGCTCATTACCTAAATTTTGCAATTGTTTCATGACTTCTTGAAGTTCATTTGAGGGACTAGAAGATGAAGTAGAAGCTTCACTTAAATTCTGATTTTTAGGAGTGGGAATAGGGGCTAAAATAGGCGTTTGATTAGTGGTTGGGCTCTATAAACTTGGAAAAAATGGCATTGGAGGCCTAGGAGCTAGCTTGCTAGCTTGAATCAAACAATTTTCAGCTCTAATGGAAATGTTATAAGCAACAGGGATAATCGTGCCTCCCATGGATTGAATTAACATAGAAATATCAGAGTTTAAAGCTTTAAGGTAATATAGAAAAGCACCTTCTACTGTTGGCCTTACTACCACTGGAATTCTCTCCCAAGTCATTTGAAATCTGAAGTTGAAGTCAGTCAATTGCTCATTGGGAGCTCTCTTGATGGTTGTCAGCTGCTCCAAAAGGGACAAGTTATCTCCATTTTCTCCAAACTACTCATGGAGGGCTATACATAGATGGTTCCAATTTTGAATAGAACCTGAGGCAAGATTCTTGAACCATTGTAAAGCTTTCCCTTTGAATGAAGATGCCAGTAATTTGACAGCAACTTGCATCTCATTAATCTTATGGATTGCACAAATATTAGCAATATCGTTAACATGATCACCAGGAGTGGTCTGATTCTCTCCAGTAAAGTATGAGATGCTCTTCAATGCTGCAATTGGGATTGGATTTTATGCGTTGAGAGTAAGTGGGCTGTTGCCAGTGAAATTGACATAGGGATTGTTTTGTGCCATTCTGATTGGCCTTAGAACCCTTATTGATTTAATGAAGGGCCTACCAGGTGGAGGAGTTGAGAGAGTTATATTTGGTGGAGATGGAGACATTTGAATTCTCCTTCCTCTTTGCCTTCTTCTTGGAGATAACTACAGATACACAAACACCTATTCTTCTCCAACTCTTGACCTTGTGGTGATTCTTCTCATGAGTTTTTAGGTTTGCACTGCTAAAACCAGCTGATTCTTCTTCCTTGGAGTTGCCAGATGTACAATTTAGGGCTCTTTTAAGAAAGAAACTTGCAAAAAATGCACATCAATTTGTTTCCATGAAGATGAAGAACTCTAAGGTCCCATCGGGCATGCCAAAACTGTTGTTGCAAATCAGTAGCACCCCTGGATGTTGATTAGGCTTCTAGTTTGACATCTTGGACATCCAGTGTGATTGCACAACATTGAATCCTCCCCCCAAGTGTGGGACTTATAAAAATGGGAGAGGAATCTCTAGATTAGAGGATGGTTCCTCAAATCCTCTGATCAGATGTATTACTTGCAAGTTATACAGAGGTTTCAAACTCAAAATCCTACTCTAAATTCCAAAATGGACAGAGATAGAGAATGGAAAAAACTGAAACTAGTGCTAATAAGGTGATACACCAAAGGAGTGGTGAGCATTTCTTACTTTTGCAAATTGACACAGTTCATAAAAATGCAACAAGAATTCATGCACAAACTAATAATTGTAATGGAGGGTCAGAAATGAATCAAACAACACAAACAGAGGATTAAAACTCATTCACAGAGCCTGTATTGTCATTTTTACATCAAAAACCACTTACATTACAACACCTGAGAGGAAAAACAAGTTGTAATATTGGAAAAGGTTTGGTTTTCCACAAAAATCACTTTCAAAGTCATAGAGGGAGCTTGCAATACATGATAAATGTTCAACCTTTTGAAAATGAGCCAAATCTTGCTTTTACAGTGCAAGCCATGACCCCAGGAGAGAGAAATGTGGGAAAATGTGGGATATATTCAACTAACAACCCAAAATGCATTAAAACAACATGGGCATCCTTACAGGCCCATCCCTTGACATTTTCCACCATGCTGGGAGAGAATGCGAGCCATTATTCATTAAAAATGGTGGTTGAAACATCATTTCTATCCATGACCACGTGCCAGAGGCATTTTTCAAATTTATCTATCCAAAATCCATCAAAATGCAAAAATGACCCTGGAATCTTGTAGATAATTTCACCAGCTTTCCATTGATATAAATAACGTGAAAAACCAAGTTATGGATCGAAAGATTTAGCCATTTGAAATTTTAGGGCAAAACAGGGCCAAATCAGATTGGCGGGCAAAATTTTTAAATTTTCCACTTTTTAGTTATTTTGAAAATTTTCTTGAAAATCCCCATGCTCTGCCATTTTGGGAGCCATGTGGCATGTTATGATTGGACATGGGCCCTCTGCGCTTCATTTACCTTTGTTTTTGCCATTGGAAAATTTTCCAAAAATTCCCCGCTGGGCTGATGACCTGAGGACACGTGGCATCACATGATTAGGCGCGGACCTTTCCTTCCTAAATTTTCTATGGGCCTGACTAGTATTTTGAAGCCACTAGACACGTGGTGAAACCCCATTAGATGTGGGCTTATCCCTTCAAATTTTCCATGTGGGCTTGGCTGCTTTTGTCGCCACCAGACACGTGGCAAGATTCCATTGGCTTGCTCTTGGGGGGTGATTTTTCCCTTTGAAATTTCCCGCTTTTTACTTTGGGAAAATTTCCCAAATTCTCCCCGCCTTCCACTGGTCCGGGACACGTGGCACAATTTCATTCGCTACGAACCCTCTACAAATATTTTTCCTTTTGTGCAATCCCTTTGGGAAAAATTCCCAATCTCCTCCCACGCTCCACAGCTCTGACCCTCGAGGACACGTGGCATCACATGATTAGTTGCCATGGGTAGCAAGCCAAAAACTTTCCTTTCCCTTTTTGCCAAACATTTCACCAAAATTCTAAGTTCACCTCTGCCCTCCACTTTTCTGGCCTCCGGTGACACGTGGAAAAACATGATTGGGCACGGGCCCTTCCCCTAAAATTTCTCCATGGCACCAACACTTAGTCATTTTTCAATTTTTTTTTCCCTGGACATGTGGTGCCATTTGATTTTTCGGTGGCCCTGCAGGGAAAATATGATATTTTGAAAACCTTACCAAACACTTGGTAAAAAAACCAAGTTTTCCTCTGACCCCCGCCACTTCCTTGGACACGTGGTGCCATCTCATTGGCTTTGGGCCTTTCAGGGGAAAATTTCCCAGAAAAACTCCACTGAGCCATAACTTCAAAAATACATGGAGTTAGGAGGAAAACTTTACCTTTCTGGAAAGTTGAGAAAGATCTCTATCCAATAGTGCCATTTCTAGAAATTTTTAAGTTCCTAAAAATAAAAAAATTATGACTGAGGCACAAGAGAGGGAATAATGAAAGGAGTTAGCCAAAAAATGAGCAAGGCGTACATTTTGGATAACAAGACCCTAAATACATTACATGATTGATTATTCTAAGGGTGAAAAGTAGTCACATGATCACCAAATGACATGATTTTCAAGAGGTCCCTGGAGGTGGTAGGAAATGAAAATGTGAATGGCGAGAGGGTGAAAAGTGGTTAGATGATATGGTGGTGGGTAAAATGCCCTTTGGCAAGAGATCCAAGGTCATAATGGGAAATTCCATGAAAAAAAAGTTTGTATGTGTTGACTTGTATGTGAGATAGATTGATCGATGAGGGAAGTCTATATGGGATGAAGAAATTAACTCCTTGAGGTCTTCATGAAGTTGATCGATGTGAGAAGCTTCAGATTCTCTTTTTTTTGAAAGAACTTTACATAGTTGTCCTTAGAGGGAGCAGTCTATCTATAACAACGATTGCAGAGAGGAAGATGTCCTTTTGAGGGAGTCATCATTTTCTTGGAAGTTTGACTTAAGGAGTTGGATCCCATGTGAGGGATTTGAAGTCATGGAAAAGACCAAGGTGAAGAATATGATTCTTATTCATAAATCAGGGTGAAACAACCATGGGATCTCATCTAAAGGTAGATGAAACGTATCCATGAGAATCATGCTATGTGCAATGCCATGGTACACATATTCAAGAGAAGGTATCCAGTGACAGATACTCACATGATTCTTATTTAATCATTGGGGATGGTGTAGGGTGTGGATAGTGCTCAAGGGATGAGCATGGAAAGAGACACAAAGTGAGGTAGGACTAAAAGTCAATAGTAGAATGGTCAAAGATGCAAGTTGTTAAGGGGCTCAAGTTTAGGTTTACCATCAAGTGAAGATAAACAACAAGCAACTGATCCATAAGTATGGGTCATGATGTATGGTCCAAGCCAATTAGGAGAAATTTTTCCCCATTTACTTTTTTCTGCTTTAGTTACATGTTGATTTTATTTTAGAACAAGGTCACCAACTTGGAAGGTTTGTTTATGGATGCATTTATCATAGGCACATTTGATACATTTTTGGTAAACTTGAAGGTGGTCAAGAGCGTTAAGACGATGTTCATCTAATAATTCAAGTTGTGCTAAATGATCCTGACGAAAGTCATCATAATTGAACATGTCATGGAGAGAAATGTGGAGTGAGGGAATCTGGACTTAGAGAGGTAGAACATCCTCTATACTATAGACCAGAGAAAAGGGCATGGCAGCAGTGGAAGTATAGATACTAGTGCGGTATGCCCATAGGGTGAAAGGAATATGTGTATGCCAGTCCTTCCCAGTATCGTTAAAAACTTTCATAAGAATTTTGTTTAAGGTTTTTTTAGTGGATTTAGCTTGGCCATTGGTCTGTGGGTAATAAGGTGATGAGAAACTTAGTTGAATATTGAAGGCATCACAAAGTTTTTGTAATGTTTTGTTTTTGAATTGTTTTCCATTATCAGTGATGAGGCGATGAGGAACACCAAAGTGACAAATGATGTGATGATTGATGAACTCACATATTTTCTTAGCTTTGGTGAAGATAAGTGGTATGGCTTCAACCTATTTTGTGTAGTATTTGGTAGTGGTGATGATCTATTGTTGGCATTGGGAAGAATGGGGATTGATATCTTCAAAAATATCCAAACCCCATTGAAAGAAGGGCCAAAGGTCATGGGAAACCTATAAGGCATGACTGGGTGTATGATGAAGGTTGGTATGTTGTTGGAATTTTACACAATGCTTGACGTAGTCGCAACAATCATGGTTGAGGGTCAGCCAGTAATAGCCTAGGTGAAAAATACGCTTAGCAATAGTAAGGCCACTAAAATGACCTCCACATATGCCATCATGAACTGCGTTAATTGTATAAGAAATTTCAGAGCTCATGAGGCATCGTAAGAGAATACCATCAAATCCATGCTTATAGAGGATCCCCCCCCCATGATGACGTAATGAGAGATATTTTTAAGGAAGGCACATTGTCCATTACGGGTGAGATCAGGAGGTAAGATGGAAAGAGAAAGATAGTTGGAGTATTCTTTATACCAAAGGTCACTCGGGTCCGGGGTGACGGTTTTAATGGAGTAAATGTCATGATGTAAATAAGAGGGTGATTGGAGTCAGTGTATGGTGACAAAGATTTTAGAATTGGAAGGCGAAGTGGGTATTTGAGAAGCCAAACAGGAAATGGTATTTACAAATTTGTTGGTTGAATAGGGGACGGTTTGAAGGGTGTAACTGTCAAAGGTGGTCAAAAGTATGTCTACATGATGTTTATACTTTTGTAGTATCTCATTACGATATTTTTTATATACCATTGACCTAGTTTATGACTAATTGAGAATCACCAAAGATGTTGATTGATTTGACATCTAGGGCATAGGCGGCTTCGAGACTTAATATGAGTGCCTCGTATTTGACAATATTGTTTGTAAAATAAAAATCAAGTTTGAAATACAAAGGAATGGGCTCACTTTTAAGTGGAATGAGGATAACACTAGCCCCACCCCCATGCTGACACTTGGAACCATCAAAGAAGAGTGTCATTTGATAAGAAGGTTCATCCAGGGAAAGGGTAGTAATTGACTCATCTGGGAAGTCAAATTTAATTTGTTGATTCCTAGAAATAGATGCTTTGGATAATTGGTCAGCGATATATTAGCCTTTGATGGACTTTTGATGAATGAATTCAAGGTTGAGGTCAGCCAAAAGCCTAATCCAACATGTGACAAAATGATTTTGATAAGGTTTGGCATACATGAAGTGTAAGGGGTCGGTGTTGGTCACAACATAGGTTTTGTGGTTGAGTAGATAATGGCAGAGTTTTGTGGCAATGAAAACTAAGGCTAAATAAATTTTTTTGGGATGGGTGTATCGATTTTTGTAGTCCAAAAGAGTAGAACTTATGTAATAAACCACCTACTCCTTGTGTTGTTCATTGCGATGAGCGAGCATGGCCCCCAAAGAGTGATTGGTAGCTAAGATGTATAGGTAGAAAGGTTGATCATCTTTTTGTGGAATGAGTATGGTGGGTTGAAGAAGTTATTGTTTTAAGGCCTCAAAAGCTTTGTGTTAATCCTCATCCCATTTAAAGGGGACATATTTCTTGAGAAGGTGATGAAATGATTAGCACTGATCAAATAATTATGAAATTAAACGATGAATAAACTGCAACTTACCTTGCAGGCTATGAAGTTTCCTAAGGTTAGTGGGTGGAGGCATTTACAAAATGGCCTTGACTTTAGTAGGGTAAAATTCTATACCACATAGGGAAACGATAAATCCTAAGAGTTTTCTTGAGAGGAACATTAAGATGAACTTCTTAGGCTGAAGGTGAACGCAATATTTAATGAGGTGGTCAAATATGGTTTTTAGGATGGTGAGGTGCTTGGAGTGGTGTTTAGATTTTTCCAGGAGATAGTTCGTGTAATATTCCAATATATGATGCATGATGTCATGGAAGATGTAAGTCATAGCCCGCTGATATGTGGCAACAATGTTTTTAAGGCCAAATGGCATGACTCAATAGTAGAAGGTCCCCTAAAGGGTGATGAATGTGGTTTTATATTGATCCTCTGGGGAAAGCAAGATTTGGTTATAACCCAAGAAACCATTCATGAGGGATAGCATCACGTGATCAGTGGTAAGGTCTATCAGTTGGTCAATACCATGTAGAGGGAAGTCATCTTTTGGGCAGGCTAGGTTGAGGTCACGAAAATATGTGCAAATGTGGAGTCCCCTTATCACATTAGTGATAGGGACAATGTTGGAAATCCAATGAGTATAATCAATGGGTAATATGAAGGAAACAGAAATAAGGCACTGAAGTTATTCTTTGACGAGAAGGGCAATGCAAGGGTACATTTTCCTCAATTTTTGTTTGACGGGTTTGGCATTGGGAATGGTTACAATATTATGGATCACTATGGTGGGGTCAATACCGGGCATGTCTTCGTATGACCAAGTAAACACATGGTTATGATCTTTGAGAAAAGAAGTGATGGCTTCTGTTTCAGCAGCATCTAAAGATTGACCGATCTTTAAGATGTGTGGTTCATCCTGCGTATGAATGTTGATTTCGATAGTTTATGCATTCAACATGGTTTTTCATCTCAGAGGGTAATGACTAATTAATATATGAGTCTTCTACATCAAGGTAGGTGAGTATAGATTCATCATATTGACATTGAACGACATTAATTAAAGGTGTATCATCATCGATCATTTCAGGATACAAGAAGGGAAGAGAGGAAGGAGCCTCACCCTCACGTTGATAAGTCAGAGGCCCCAAGGAAATGGTGTTTATGAAAAATAGAAGTTAGAAGGGATGGATTCTTGATCCATCGACTCCATCAGCGAAGGCGGTTATGGTGGTGAAGAAGGTGGAGAAGGGTTGATGTCCTCGATGAGTTCAATGCGGGCCTGTTTGGTAGGTGGTTCAGGAAAGCCGATACCACTACGGTTGTTATGTGTGTGGGTAGTACATGGAATAATATTATGGTCTCTTTACTCATAAAATCAAAAACCAAAACCCTTCCATGCACATCGGTGTAGGAAGGTGTGGAAAAAATGGCGAGTAGTGAGTGACTGGAAGTCAGCGGAAAATGGGTAGGTTTGTAACGGTGGTTTGGGTGTGTAAGTGGTAGTATCAAGTCCCCCATAGGTGTGACTGGTACAAAGGTGAGGAGGACCATAAAGGAGGCATTCTCCTATGCAGTGATCATAGCAAGGGTGTTGGTGAAGACTTCCATACTCCTGTAGAGTAAGGAATATGTTGATACTATATAGGTGTGTTTCGCATAGAATGTTTCCATTCTTAGAATAGAGTTGCTTCTATCTTTTCATTCTCTTGAGAAACAGATAAGGGTTAGGGCTAGGAGGAATACCTATTGAGTGTTGGGAGGGTGTGTGCGTACCATAGAGAGATATCAGATCGATTGTGAAGAACTCCTTTTTGTCTGGGAAGGACTACCTATGAATAAGAATGAAAGACCACCAAATTATAGTTAGACAATAAATGAGGGAATTACCTTGGGCCCAGGAAATATTAGACTTCCTTTCGAAGGTGGTCAGTTCCTCTTTCAATATGAATTAACACAAATGATAACAAATAAGTTATTGCGAAATTACGATTTAGTTACCTCGTTAAAAAGCAATAGAGGAAAGGTTGGTTTTGGTTTGAGCCACAGTGACCGATGCCAGTCACTGTATAACCGACTATGGTTATAACACCAGTACCAGTTGTGGATAACTGATATCGGTAGGGGTAGTGATTTAGGGGCTTTCAATGAAGGTTGGCTATAAGGCGGTTATGGTGTTTATAAGGTTGGTAAATGAACAGGGGTAGACAATAGGGTGATGGAGAAGACTCAGAGAGTGTGGGAGCTGTTCTTAGTGCAATGCAAGGGTAGAGGAATGAAAGTTAGATGTAGGGTGCTATCGGGTAGTAGATCTAGGAGTGAGCTTATAATTACTATGAATCAGAAGTTCAAGAAATGGTATTTAAAAACGTACAAGACACTACTTACTAGTTCTTGATGAAGGTACAACTCCAAGGACTATGATGACGAAGACAAGGCTCAGGTGGGATGTTCCGACAATCAAAAGTGAGCTTATCTTCTCTCCTAATGCTTGGATGAGTGTCGCTGTGCTCTGGTTACTTAGTTGTAGTCTTGGGCTCGATGTCCTTCTCTGCAAACTCTTCTCTTTCCTTCACTTGTCTCTGTCTTGCAAAGTGAATTCCGGATCCTTCAAATGAATTCTGATCCCTTGTTTTCAGTTGGGGAAGGTCATTTATAGGGAATTGATGGCGGTTACGTAACCGACAACTGTCGAGTAGGAACCAATGTTGGTTAAGTCAAAGTGGGCTATTTTTAGTAAAATAGCCAACTTTCCCTCCTTTTCTCCTGAGGGATTAGTTGTGGGCTTGGTCAAGTCATTATTAGGTTGGTTTTGGTGCGGGTGAGGAGTAATTAGTCATGGGTGTGGATGTAGACCAAGTTATAGGTCTTAATTAGGTTAGTTTAGGGTTAGGGATAGGTCATGATGAGGTGGCGAAATGAGGTGGCAGGTTTGGAGATGTGGATTTATTAATTATAAGGTAATTAATAAATAATTGTGTAAGGTTTAGGTGGTGAGGTTAGGTTGCGAATATGAGATGCAGGGCACAGGGTGTCGTAAGACACAAATTTGGTGTCTACATTAGCCCCTTGTTGTCGTGTAGCTTGTCTTGTAAAGCTACACTGACAATAATAAGAAGTGGTTACTCCCGTTAAGGGTATGGGTAATCCCCCTCAAATCTATCACAGATTTATTCGATGTGAAATCAGGGATAGGGTTGATAAAGGGTGAATGGTGTTGAGATGATGGTAAGATGGTGGGGTAAGTTCAAGGAAGTAGACGCACATTGAAATGCAGTAGTGCGACTAGGGTACATGATTTGAAGAGTAAACAAGTAATTCATAGGCAAAGGTCGATAGTTTATCCAAACAAGGGTGATAAAATTCTGGTATCCAAGGCATAGGAAGTAGCTCCAGTGGATATAATGGGTAAGGTATAGGAACGTTTAGGCATGTTTGGAAATACCAAATGGTTGGTTTGGTTGAGATAAATGTCACGGTCTCAGTCTAGGCAAATTTGGTCAGCTAATCAATTCAAGTATCCTAATCATGCTAAAAACATGAACAGGTGAGCGTGATTGAACAAAAAGCTACATGATGGGTGGATAAAATCATAATTTGTGGGTCTTGGTTGAGGTACTTAATTGGTGTAGCCTTAGGTCAGGCTGATTGATTGGTGAGGGCCTTGGGTCAGGCCTGATTGGTTGGGTGTGGCCTTAGGACGGGCCGATTGATTAGTTGTGGCCGTGGGTCTGGCCTGATTGGTTGGGTGAGGCCTTGGGTCGGGCTTGGTTGGTTGGTTGTGGCCTTGGGTGGAGCTTGATTGGTTGGTTGCGGCCGTGGGTCGGGCCTGATTGGTTGGTTGCGGCCTTGGGTCATGCCGATTGGTTGGTTGTGGCTTTGGGTTGGGCCGATTTGTTGGTTGTGGCTTTGGGTTGGGCCGATTGGTTTGTTGTGGCCTTGGGTTGTGCCGATTGGTTGGTTGCGGCCTTGGGTTGGGCTGATTGAAGTCAAAATAAGGCTAGTCAGCAAAGCCGGGGGGTAGGTGATGTGGGAAATAGTGGAGATTGGTGGATTAGGGCAGGAGTTAGGTTAAGGAAGTAGGTAACCGATATCGGTTATGTGTGACCGATACCGGTATTCTAGGGCGTGAAATAACCGGTATCGGTTATAGGTCAAAACCTATAAAAAGAAAAATACGGCATGTCATTGTCACTTTGTAAAGTTGAGTGCTTATTTTTGTCTTGTCTGAGGTGTTAATTGATTGTGTTGAGTTTGTGGGCTGAGGTGGCACTAATGGAGTGGAGGAGTGAGTTATTGGTAGGCCCCAACGATCAGGAGGTAGAGTTTGATTGGTTGAGGACCTTGCTAAGGAGATTTGGAGCCATGGCACAGCTCGGAGGAGCAGGAGGTGCTGGAGGAGTTAGACCACTGCCACCTATCCCACCACGACAACGTGTAGTCATACCGGTAGGCTCTGAACCCCGACTTATGTGAAGTTAATGAATTTAACTAGGATGTGGGTTTTGGGGTAGGAATCCAAAATTTAATAAAATAATGAATAAATGAAGGTAAATTGTAAAATGGAGTGGGTAGGAATGTTAGGTAGGCCAAAACGGCAGGGTGGGTAAGTTTTTAGGTCTTTCTTGTGGGTAAATGGGTAGAAATAGGTAAAAAGGGATGAGAGAAGGTAAGTGGGTAGAGATGAAAAAGAAAAGGTGATAGGCAAGGGTTTGGGATGGGGTGAGTGTTATGGGGTAGGTAAGCAGGGGTTTTGGGTATGTTTGTAGGTACAGAGAGGGGTAAACGAGCAAATAATTATCATAGGTGCTGTTTTTAAGCAGGCTGTATAGAATTGACAGTGACCGATATCGTTTAGAGATAACCAGTATCGGTTAAATAACCTGTATCGGTTATCTATAACTGATATCGGTTACTGTATGTAATTCCAGAATGTGATAAAAAACACTTAGGGATTTGATTTATTGAATTGTTGTTTGTTGATTTGATGTATGTAGGAAGAGGTAGGGTTGAGGATGAATGATAGGGTGCTAAATTTGTTGTCACGAGTCCAAGTGGATGTAACACCAGCTGAGTGGGCATTGATAAACCATGTGGGGTTAAGTGGAATCCGCTATTATTCACAAATCTCACGCAATCATGCTATGTTGTAGGCGTTGATTAAGAGATGGAATCCATAAAAGAATACCTTCTATCTGCCAACAGGGGAAATGACAGTGACGTTGGAAGATGTGTTTCAAATTTTGAGGCTCCCAATTACAGGAAGACCAGTGTATCAGGCAGGGCCTAATGCGGCGCAGGGAGTGATAACAGTAGTATTTGGTCCATCTACATTAGATTTGACATAGCGAGGTTTAACACTCACTTATGGTATAATGTTTGTAGCACACCCTGAGGCAACAAGGTTGGCAGTGGTATTAATGATAGCGGTGGGGTATTATGCATTATTGAGGGTGGATGGGGGAATATTTCCAAAAGTATTGATGTGTATTATTTGGGAAATGATAGAAAGGAGCATGAATTTCACATGGGCACCCATGTATCTGGTGGAGCTATACAGGGGTTTATGGGCTTGCAGGTGAAATCACAGGACTACACTAGATTGTGCGTACTTATTACATTGTTGGGCCTATGAGCACATTGTTTGTGTGTGACCAATAGGCCGACCCATCCAATCAGGAGAGATAGGAGTGCAGAGGTTGGGATTCAGGCGATGGGTCCAGACAGAGTAAGAGGTGAGATTTGAGGCCATGACATATGATGTCGAGTATTATAGGCAGATGTGGGAGATGGTGATGATTGCGGATATCCGTTGGAGGCCTTACGGGAACTATATGGTGACGGAGAACATAGTAGAGGATTTGAGGGGTGTAGAGTGATTAAGGTGGATTGTGGGACACAGGCCAGGTGAGTACGAGAGGATTCCTCTAGATCACGTGTGGTGACAATTTGGATTTGTTTAGGATATACCCATGGCTTATAGACCATACATGAGGATCGACGCCGAGGCATCATTCTCACCTCCTCAGCCGACACCTCCAGAAGGACTAGAAGAGACAGCAACTGATCGCAGGGTAATGGATGCAGGAGTGACAAAGGCTTATAGATTATGGTGGGTAGTAGAGCTATGAGGTTCACGTGAGAGGGCCGATCATCTTGACATAGCTGTGATTACAACAAAAAGAGATTGCCTGCAGGGTTTAGTTCACCAGATTCAAACGTAGGTGAATGAGACAACAAGATTGTTAGCGGTTGCGCAGTCATGAGTGGAGAGACTAGAGGTGAGATTCCTCCATGCAAGAGGGCGTATTCATATGTTACAGGAGAGATTGGTGGATCAGTGGGAGGAACCAATAGCAGTGGCACCTTTGAGGATGGAGAGGCCAGGTGAGCGGCGTCGACGATCAGGATCATCACCTGGTTCGGGATGAGGCGCAAGGGTCTAAGTGAATTTCATAGGGGTAGAAGAATAAATAAGGATGCTGACCTGCGTGTTGATGATATAGAAAATGTATTTGTTTAACATCTAAATAAAACTGAATATGTATGTTGATTTGAGTTATGATAATAATAAGAATGTTTGTGTTTTGAATGTTTGTTTTGAAAAAGGATAAAGATGAGTGTTATCAAATAGAAATACCCAAAAATATTTATATTTACAACACATGATAGGTTATGGTAGGGGATGGTCGAGCTAACCTTCTGAGACCCCATGTCTCCTAAGTGCTACCTACATAGCCCATTGCACAAAGCAAGGAGGGGCCTTAGACTGATGTATTTCTCCCTTAGGACCAGGGAGAGGTGAATTCAGGCAATTTGGTTGTGGTTAGGCAATTTGTTGGTTGGTAAAAATATTGATATTGGTAGGGTAATGTTGTTGGTGTTGGTAAGGTATTGGCGATATTGGTGTAGGTATAGGTGAAGCGAAGATTAGCTTACCCAAGCATAGGAAACCATGTCCTGATTAAGGTCAACACATAATCCTAGATTCGGGTAAAAGAGGCAAAAGTGTCCCATAGTTGGAAAGAGCTAAACAAACCACGTATTATCGTAGGATGAGCTTGAATCCCTAGGTACCTTGCATAGGCGAGAAGTCGATAGGTGAAAAGAGTTGTATAATCACAACATATCGGATATACGTCACGTCCCTTGAGTTTTGTTGTTTTGAAGAATGGTGAGATGAGGTGGATGGTATAGCTGGGGTGCAGAGAACTTGTTACAAGGTGATTATGCTGACGAAAGAGAACCAAACCTGAATAGACAAGTCCATGACTCAAAAGTGCTTTTGAATACTGCTTTTTTTTTTTTTTTTTTCTGAATATAGACTGATCGATGCAGGAAGTCTATATGGGATATGCATTTTTTTGTTCTTGAGCTCTTCACAAAGCTAATCAATGTGAGAAGCTTCTGATAGAGGCTAAATTTTTATAGCTGTCCTTCAAGGGAGTAGTCTATTTATAGTAGCAGATGTGGCTTTGCACATAGCTGTCCTTCGAGGGAGTAGTCTATGTATAACTTTGAGGTCTAGATGTCCATTTGGCATGAAGCATCTAGTTTTGTAGGAAGTTTGACTCAAGAATATCCCATAATTGTATAATTGAGAACGTGTTATTTTGATACTTTTAAGTCATAGACCAGACTAAAAAGGGGAAGGCATCTTTAAGAGGAGATGATGACCAAACCATGTGAGCGTGATTCTATTTTGAGATGTATGAAACAAGGTGTATGAGGTGGTAAATGAGCTCAAGGGACGAGCGCAAGGTAGATAAGAAGTGATATAATACTAAATTCAACAGTAGAATGGTCGAAGATGCAAGGCATTAAGGGGTTCAGGCTCAGGTTTACCATTGAGCGAAGCTAAATGGTAAGTGCCTGATCCGTAAGTGTGAGTGATAATGTAAGGCCCAATCCAATTTGGAGCAAATTTTCCACGCTTGCTCTTTTCTAGTTTGGTTACATGTTGATTCTCTTTGAGGACAAGATCACCAATCTTAAAGGTATGCTCATGAATTCACTTATCATAAGCACGCTTGATGCGCTTTTGATAGATTTGAAGGTGGTCAAGAACTGTAAGATGACGCTCATCAAGAAGCTCCAATTGGGCTAACCGCTCTTGGTGGAAATCATCATTGGTGAGAATATCCTGGAGAGATATTCTTAGGGAGGGTATTTGTATTTCGAGAGGCAAGACAGCCTCGGTACCATATACCAAAGAAAATGGTGTGGCATTAGTGGAGGTACGAATACTGGTACGATAAGCCCAAAGGGCAAAGGGGATGTGATCAGGCCAATTTTTCCCAGAATCATTAACGACTTTCATGAGAATTTTGGTCAGGGTTTTGTTAGAAGATTCGGCTTGACCATTTGCTTGTGGATAGTAAGGTGATGAGAAGCTAAGTTTGATACCAAAGTTGTCACAAAGGTCTTGTAACAACTTATTTTTGAAAGATTTTCCATTATCTGTTATCAGGCAATGAGGAACACCAAAACGACAGATAATGTGATGGTTAATGAACTCTATGATTTTTTCTTTTTTTTGTTGAAATGAGTGGAATGGCCTCCACCCATTTAGTGTAATATTCAGTTACTGTGATTATCCAATGGTGACGTTGTGAAGAGGGCGGGTGAATCTCACCAATAAGGTCTAAACCCCATTGTGAGAAAGGCCAAAGATCTCGTGTGACCTGTAGCGGATGGCTAGGAGTATGTTGAAGGTTGGCATGTTGTTGACACATAACACAATGCTTAACATATTCGTAGTAGTCATTATTAAGAGTAGGCCAATAATAGCCTAGGCGAAGGATCCGTTTGGCCATGGCAAGGCCACTAAAATGTCCACCACAAATTCCGTCATGGACTTGTTGGATGGTATAGGTGACCTCCGCGCCGGTTAGACATCGAAGGAGGATGCCATCAAAGCCATGTTTATAGAGGAGTCCCCCCATGACGACATAACGAGAAACACTTTTAAGAAAAGCACGTTTTCCGTTACTAGTAAGGTCAGGTGGGAGAACAGAGGTTGTAAGGTAGTCATGAAATTGGTGATACCAGGTATCCTGCGAATTAGCAGATACATTATTTACCATACAAACATCCGGGACTGAGTAAGATGGGGCAAAGAGTTGTTGGACCAAGACAAATATGTCAGAGTCAGTTGGTGAGGCAGGAATTTGCGAGGCCAAGCAAGCCATAGTATCTGCAAATTTATTAGTTGAGCAGGGAATGGTTTGGATAGAATAATGAGTAAATAAGGTCAAAAGTGAGTCCACGTAATGTTTGTACTTTTGAAGTTCCTCATTTTTACATTGGTAGATGCCCATAACTTGATTGACTACCAGTTGAGAGTCACCAAAAATGTTAATAGACTTTACACCTAAGTGTAATGCAACTTGGAGACCCAAAACAAGGGCCTCGTATTCCGTTGTATTATTAGTGCATGGGAAATTGAGTGGGAATGAAAGAGGCATAGGTTCAACGTCAAGAGGAATGAGAACGTCGGCCCCTCCACCGCGCTGGCATTTGGATCCATCGAAGAAGAGGGTCATTGGATATGACTCCTCACTGAGTGAAAGAGTGGCGATGAGTTCGTCAGGGAAAGTAAAATTGGTAAATTGTTCCCCAGGTAAAGGGGCTTCCGCGAGTTGGTCTGCGATAGTTTGTCCTTTGACTGATTTCTGGTGTACAAACTCAAGGTCGAGGTCAGTGAGGAGCATAAGCCATCGGGTGATGCGTTGGTTTAGATGAGGTTTGGCATACATATAATGGATGGGGTCCACGTTGGTGATGACAAAAGTTTTGTGATTCAGGAGGTAATGTCAGAGTTTGGTTGCCACGAATGATAGGGCTAGGCACAACTTTTCTACATGTGTATACCTAGTCTCGTAATCCACAAGAGTACGACTTATGTAATAAACAACTTGTTCTCGATGCTCGGAGTCACGATGTGCGAGCATGGCTCCTACAGCATGGTCGGTGGCAGAAAGGTAAAGGTAGAAAGGGCGATCGTCCTGAGGTGGGATAAGCACATGGGTGGCTGCAAGAGATAGGCTTTAAGAGCCTCAAAGGCTTGGTGGCACTCTTTGCTCCATTGAAAGACAATGTCCTTTTTAAGGAGATGATGAAAAGGTTGACATCGATATGAGAGTTGTGAAATGAAATTTCGTATAGATTGGAGTTTTCCCTGCAAACTACGCAATTGTTTGAGGTTAGTGGGTGGAGGCATTTCTAGGATAGCTTTGACTTTAGCTGGATCGACCTCGATGCCACACAAAGAGATGATAAAACCAAGGAGTTTTCCCAAAAGGACACCAAAGACACATTTCTTTGGTTGAAGACGAACACAATATTGTAACAGGTGATCGAAAATAATGGTTAAAACATCGAGATGTTCACTGTGATGTTTAGATTTGCCAAGAAGATCATCGACATAATCCTCAAGGATAGTGTGCATAATGTCATGAAAAATGTAAGTCATAGCCTGCTGATAGGTTGCACCAGCATTCTTAAGGCCAAACGGCATGACACGATAGCAGAAGGTTCCCCAAGGAGTTATGAAGGTGGTTTTATGTTGATCGGCTGGGGCTACCAAAATTTGATTGTATCCCGAGAAGCCATCCATGAGAGAAAGCATCTCATGGCCCGCAGTGAGATCAACAAGTTGATCAATACTAGGTAGGGGGAAGTCATCCTTTGGGAAAGTGAGGTTAAGGTCCCAGAAATCCATACATATCCGAAGTCCCCCCATTGCTTTAGTGACATGTACGATGTTAGAAATCCATTGAGGATAGTCAATAGGTAAGATGAAGGAAACAAAAAGGAGTCGTTGAAGCTCTTCTTTGACCAAGAGGGCAATGCGTGGATGCATTTTTCTCAGTTTCTGTTTAACTGGTTTGGAGTCGGGTTTCAGAGTAATGTTATGGATAGCGATGTCAGGATCAATTCCTGGCATGTCAGCGTAGGACCAAGTGAAAGCTTGGTTGCGGGCACGGAGGAAGGTAGTGAAGGAAGTTTGTTCTGATGCGTTAAGAGATTGTCCGATCTTCACAATGTGAGGATCATCCTCTGTGTGGATGTTGATTTCTATAGTCGACTCATTCAACATGGTTTGAGTTTCAGATGGTAAGGCGCGTTGAATATAAGAGTCATCCGCACCAAGATAAGTGAGGATGGAGTCATCATCCTGGCACTCAACAACATTAATTGAAGGCGAGTCTTCTTCAATCATGTCTGGATACAGAAGGGGAAAAGAAGATGGGTCTTCATTATCATGTTGATAAGTGAGAGGACCCAGGAAGATAGCGTTTACGAAAAAAAAAGTTAGGAGGGATAGATTCCGGGTCTATCGACTCTGTGGGTGACGATGGCAAAATGGGTGATGATGGTTTAGAAAGGGTGACTTCATCGTCTTCCTGGATACAACGGATATGTGGTTTCTTCGGTGTAGGTGGTTCAGAGAATCCAAGACCACGAAGATCTTTGTGTTTGCGTGTAGTCACGGGAATGATCGTATGTCGGCCTTGTTCATAAAGACCGAAACCGAAGCCCTTCCAAGCACAGCGTGTCAGGAAGGTGAGGGCGAAACGACGATTAGTTAGATATTGAAAATCAGATTGGAAGGGAACCACACCAAGGGGAGGTTCAGGGGTGACAGAGGATGCGTCGACACCCCCATACGTTAGGTTGGTGCAGCAATTAGGTGGTCCGTAGGAGATTACTTCCCCCACACGATGGTCGTAGGTAGGATGCGCATGTAACTGTCCGTACTCCTGTGGGGTATGGAAAGTGTTAACATTATATAGGTGATACTCCCCCAGCGTAAGGCATTGAAAAACATCTACCAAGGGATCTGAGGTTGGGATGTTATCCGCTGGGAAGGAAGTGGTATTTGCGGCGGCGGTTTCATTGGTTGAAGGTGTAAGTGCGGCTAAGGTGGATGGTTGAGGTGTGGTCGAAGTAGATGGTTGGGTTGGATGAATGGGTGTCTTGACTGGTACAAGTACATCATTAGGGTGATATAACATATTGTAGGTTTTGAAGGGGGGAGCGTCAGCTTTTACGGTGTAGGACTTCCCCTCATACTCAAATTTTATGCATCTATGTAAGGTGGAGGGAACGCATCCCATAGCCCAGATCCAAGGGCGGCCTAACAACATGTTGTATTGGAATTCTCCCTCAAGGACATAGAAGAGTTCGGGTAAGGTACGTGGCCCTACATGAATGTTAAGGATCACGGTGCCTAAAGTAGAAGTAATAGCATCATTAAATGAACGCAACATGGTGGGGTTGGCACACATGCAGCTAGAAGGGATATTCATTTGTTGGAAGGCTTTGGAAGAGATGATGTTTAGGCTAGCACCCCCGTCAATCATAACACGACGTACTTAGATGTCCCAGACGTAAGCCGAGATGAAAAGAGCGGGGTCAGGATCTTCTGCACCAAAGTCGACAATTTTGTCTTCGGAGAAACTGACAGCAGCGGCTTGCTGTACAGGGACAGAAGTGGTTGGGGAGGTAGGTTGTTTGGTGAGAGAAGCAACGTGATTGGGTGTTAAAATGGAGGCAACGGGAAAAGTTTCGTTAGGTAGGACCTCTATCCCTTGAAGGATCTCAATGAGAGCTTGTCGATGAGATTCAGAGGTTTGAATGAGATCATACAGTGTCATTTTTACAGGTTGATTGGTGAAGCTGTTTGATCATGGTACGATGGACAACTCCATCAGAGATGGGGTAGGTAGGTCCACGAATAACCACTTTAGGTGGTGGTGCGATTGGGATGGCGGACGGAGAAAGGGATGCCGCAGGTGCACTTTCTTTGGCTGTCCCCTTGTTTTTCTGACCTCGAGTAGCAATGCTAATCATGTTGATCTCGTGAACACGAGAGGAGGAAGATGGTAGGGATAAGTCATTGTCTTCGAGAGGTGGGGTTGCAATAATGATAGATCTTGGTGAGGTGGGGACAGGTGGTATAGGAGAGGGGATTGAAGCTAAAGGTTTCTCCCTTCGTAAGTTGTCTTTCTTAACCTTTCTATCTGAGAGAGGTGACTGACGAAGGATGGCTTTCAAAGCTTTGCATCCCTCTACATCATGTCCTGGTGTGCGGTGGTAAGCGCAGATTTTAGACTCATCATAACCTATAGGTCGAGGTTTAGATGGATCATAGGGTCTAAGTGGGGGTAGGTAAATGGTCGCATTCTCCACCAACATATCAAGGATCTTGGCGTAAGATCCTTTGAGTGGGTCAAAGTCAGAGGAAGATGAGGCTATTGATTGGGTGGGTTTTGGTAATGGTTGGGTATGGTTGGTTCGTACGGGTGGTGGTTTAGACAAGGGGTTTTGATAATTGGATTTAACTAAACATGGCTTCTTCGGCGTAGAAGTCATGTTTAGCTGGTTAGATGAGGAGGCCACAGATGACGTGGTGGCAGGAAACAACCACGGAGAAAGAGGAGTGACAGCAAACAAATCCTTTGATGATGGAGTTTGTTTAGGGTTGATAGGTGGACAGGATACTTGGGGTGACGGTGTTGATACACCCATGGATCTCTGTATGGGTGCAGAAGGTGCAGGTCGTTTTAAAGAAAACGCAGGAGGTATGATGTATTGAGGCAAGGTGGAGGGGTGAGGTCCCAATATAGAAGGTAGGTGTGACGGTGAGGGTTTTAGTTGTGACAGAGGCATAGATTGGACTTGAGGGGATTGGGTTTGTCTCCTAGGTGGATGGACGACTTTATTTTTGGATAAATCTAACCATTGAGGTGGGTGTGTTAGGCTAGGTATTGGTGAAGTCCCAAGCGTAGGGGAAGGTTTGGTTAGGTTAATAGAGGTGGATGAGGTATTCGGTAGAGATGAGAGGGGTGAAGATGAGGACATAGGCATTTTGAGCTTTTGTAAACACCTCGGGTATATGGTAGAGGTGTCTGGATCAGTCATCTGCATTTGAGTAGAGCATGGTGTACTCAAACGCTCCCATAGGACTCGTCTATCTTCTGAGGGATGACAATCTTCACGTGTGAAGAAGAACTTTGATATGGAAGAGAGGTGGGTTGTGATTCCGGTCCACTGTGGGTGTGATACAGGGGGTAAATGAGGCACTGTATCAATGGGTGTTAAGAGGTCAATCGGTCGCTGAAAAGATTTAGGCGATGAAGAACTAATAGGTAGGAGAGCATGTTTGAGGGGATCCGTCATGATTAAGGAGTTTGGTGATGTCGGTTCGAGAGGTTTCTCTTCTAAGGATGACAGAAACAGTGGCGAGCCTTCTTCTTTTACAGCAAGAGTGACGGAAGGAGATGTTTGGGAAATAGATAAGTTAGATAACATCCGCTCACAATCTTGCAGGGATGTGGTGTAAGAAGACTCATTCGTGAGAAGAGAACTCTGGGTGGTTAATTCCTTTATGGGTAAAGGAATGGCAAGGTTATCATCTTGTCTTGATGGTGGTGAAGCGGGTGCGGATCCCTGCGTTAGTGATGAGGCTTGATTCAGAATTTCCTCGATAGAAGCTTTTGGTTAGGAGTCGAAAACTACATGGATTTCATGAACACTCTCCTCGGCTAAGATATCTTGGTTTATGTTACTATTAGATGAGTGGTTTGGGAATGGTTTGTTGAATATTTTTAAATTTTGGTTAGCAGGGGCATTAGGATTATCGAGGGTTATATCCCCTGCATCAACCATTTCCTGCACTATGTTTTTCAACATCTTGCAGTTTTCGTGACTGTGTCCCTTCACGCGGTGGAAGTTACAGAAGTCATTTTCTTTGTACCAAGAAGGTATAGCACGGGTGGAATCAAACCCGGAGTGAGGTTTAACAGGAGGCAAGGTGATAGCTCCTACTTTGAGCAATTTTTCCAAGATCACACCATAAGTTTCTCCCAAGGGAGTGTAATTGATGGGCTCGGCTTTATACTTATAGGTGGTTTTTGGCGGGGTACTAGACGGTGCTTGGGATTTGACCATCATCGCACGTACAGCTCCTTTTGATTTCGAAGCAGTCGATGCGTGAGAATTGGTGGTGTTGGGTTCAGAAATTAGGGTTTTTATTGCGCAACCTCAAATTTTCCTCCTCTAAGGCTCGAATCTCTAGTTTTCAAGCCATAGTAAAGGCCTCATCAAAGGTGCAGAAAGTTTGAATTTGGAGGGTGGGAGAAATGTGCTTAGCGCAGGCCCACGTAAAGAGTTCGATGAGTTCGGCCTGAGGTAAGGCATAAGTGAGTTGGTTGATGAGGCCCCGCCATCGTCCAACGAAATCTGTGATAGATTTGTCTTCAAATTGTCAGATGGCATAGAGGTCGGTGATGGATACTTTCTTGGCAATATTGATGGAGAAATGATCCAAGAAAGATTGGGCTAATTAGTTAAAGGAGAAGATTGAGTGCTGGGTTAAAGCACTGTACCACTCCAAGGCGGGTCCTGATAAGGACATGGGGAAGGTACGGAGTAGTAAGGCATCGTCATGGGCAATCAGGTAGCAGGCATGTCTAAATGATCTGCAAGTGTTGTTGAGGGGTCCTCCTTACTATTAAAGTGAGTGAATTTTGGTAATTCCCATTGAGGAGGATATGAATGAAGGGGGACAGAAGGATGAATAGGCTCTCAACAAACTTGCTCGTATGTCAGGGTGTTATGGCTTCCTGAAACAGAAGCCTCAAGATTTTGTATCTTGTCCATCATCTGTTTGATTAGATCATTGGTTGGGTTAGATGATGGTGCGGTTGTTGTAAACGGTGGAGGATTAGGCCAAGAGCCACTACTAGACAATGGTGGGGTTAAATGTTGATAAGGTATTGATGACGAATATGTTGAGGTGACCGAATAGGGATGTCCTATATAAGATGTTGAAGCCACCGGATAAGTTTGTGGAAATGAAAAGGTGGGCGGAGCTTGAGAAGGAAAGCTCATGTGGATAGGTGGCAGAGAGCAAGTTATGAAAGGGGCAGTCTGCGAGAGAGACGAGGTAGGAGCAGTCGGCGGTAATGATATGTGGGGCCCCAGATTAACCAAAGGAAAGCCAATCTATGTCGTATGAACCCCCAAAGCCACTAAGTTGGGAGACAAAGCTAAGGATGAAGAAGGTAAGGCGGAGTTATTAGGTGGGGAAGGAGCTAAGTGAGCAGCTATACTAATGGGCATACCAACGAGAAGCTGACCGTCGGGTGTACGGTCAGGGGTATGAGACAAATAATACTGTACGGCACTAGGATTAGCATCCAAAAATTTGGCAAATTCCTTATCTCCTACAGGGATCTTGGGAACATCACTGGTGTCCGTAGGATTCCCCATAGGATGTGAAGGGGGTGATTTAGGCAAAGGCACGGAACAGGCATGTGAAACCATGGCTGCGGCTTGTTTCCGAGTGATAACAACCATGGAAAAGAGTACACAGCAGGGATTCAATCTATCAGGAATAGAAACAACAACAAAATGTTGGAATTGGTAGGTTACTGGTTTGTCGGGAACTGTGAAAGATAGTAACCGATATCGGTCTGATAACCGATGTCGGTCAAACTGTAGCCGGCGTCGGTCAGTTAACCGATGTCGGTAGAATAGGACCGGTGTCGGTCACTGTGAAAGTAAAGAGAAGATGTAAGAAGCTGCTGATTTGGGGTTAACAATGCTTAGTATACCCACCAAACTGTTCTAAAGTGATCACTGATACAGGGTATGACAGAGAAACAGAACTAAAAAACAAGCAAGATGCACAAGCAAATTAAGAGACTAACCCTAGGATTAGTTTTAATTATTGTGGGCTTATGCCTTAGACGTAAGATGATGTCAATCCTAAACAAAATACCTAAGGGAGATGTCAAGTTTGTTTTGGCTTATAAGGTTACCTCAATCGGGTGGAGGAATACCGCGGAAAAAGGGGGGATGTTTGAGCTGTTGTGTTGATTATGATGTGATTTGGTATGTGTTGTGCAGTGAAAGTAAGATTAATTTCTTGTCAATACTGTGGATATCACCCCCACGTGTATGACCTGTTACTTAATCTACGTTCACTAGAATAAAAAACAACAAGAAAGAATGTGATGCACGTGTTTTAAACCCAAATTGAAAATGATATTCGATGAAGCAAAGAAGATGACTTTCACTAATGCAAAGATGAGGAAGAAAGACAAATTCTTTTACCAAAATGAAAAAATATCTTGTGAATATTTAGAAGAAGAAAATAGCAAGTATGCTCCCTATATGAAAGCAAGCAAGAAAGAAAGAAACCCGAGAAAGGGTCCCACCGGGCGTGCCAAAATGTTTCGCGTAGAATGTTTCCATTCTTAGAATAGAGTTGCTTCTATCTTTTCATTCTCTTGAGAAACAGATAAGGGTTAGGGCTAGGAGGAATACCTGTTGAGTGTTGGGAGGGTGTGCGCGTACCGTAGAGAGAGATCAGATCGATTGTGAAGAACTCCTTTTTGTCTGGGAAGGACTACCTGTGAATAAGAATGCAAGACCACCAGATTAGAGTTAGACAATAAATGAGGGAACTGCCTTGGGTCCAGGAAATATTAGACTTCCTTTCGAAGGTGGTCAGTTCCCATTTCAATACGAATTAACACAAATGATAACAAAGAAGTTATTGTGAAATTACGATTTAGTTACCTCGTTAAAAAGCAATAGAGGAAAGGCTGGTTTTGGTTTGAGTCACAGTGACCGATGCCGGTCACTGTATAACCGACTACGGTTATAACACCGGTACCAGTTGCTAATAACCGATATCGGTAGGGGCAGTGATTTAGGGGCTTTCAATGAAGGTTGGCTGTAAGGTGGTTATGGTGTTTATAAGGTTGGTAAATGATTAGGGGTAGGTAATAGGGTGATGGAGAAGACTCAGAGAGTGTGGGAGATGTTCTTGGGGCAATGCAAGGGTAGAGGAATGAAAGTTAGATGTAGGGTGCTATCAGGTAGTAGATCTAGGAGTGAGCTTATAATTACTATGAATCAGAAGTTCAAGAAATGGTATTTAAAAACGTACAAGACACTACTTACTAGTTCCTGATGAAGGTACAGCTCCAAGGACTGTGATGACGAAGACAAGGCTCAGGTGGGATGATCCGACAATCAAAAGTGATCTTATCTTCTCTCCCAATGCTTGGATGAGTGTCGCTGTGCTCTGGTTACTCAGTTGCAGTCTTGGGCTCGATGTCCTTCTCTGTAAACTCTTCTCTTTCCTTCACTTGTCTCTGTCCTGTAAAGTGAATTCTGGATCCTTCAAATGAATTCTGATCCCTTGTTTTTTGTTGGGGAAGGTCATTTGCAGGGAACCGATGGTGGTTACGTAACTGACAGTGGTCGAGTAGGAACAGATGTCGGTTAAGTCAAAGTGGGCTATTTTTAGTAAAATAGCCAACTTTCCCTCCTTTTCTCCCGAGGGATTAGTTGTGGGCTTGGTCAAGTCATTATTAGGTTGGTTTTGGTGCGAGTGAGGAGTAATTAGTCATGGGTGTGGATGTAGACCAAGTTATAGGTCTTAATTAGGTTAGTTTAGGGTTAGGGCTAGGTCATGATGAGTTGGCGAAATGAGGTGGCAGGTTTGGAGATGTGGATTTATTAATTATAAGGTAATTAATAAATAATTGTGTAAGGTTTAGGTGGTGAGGTTAGGTTGCAAATATGAGATGCGGGGCATAGGGTGTCGTAAGACACAAATTTGGTGTCTACAAGGTGATACTCCCCCAGAGTGAGGCGTTGAAAAATACCTTCCAAGGGATTAGTGGTTGGTATGTGGGTAGATGGAATAGATGATGTGTCGAAGGTCAACATGGAGGTGGAGCTAATGGATTTAGAGGCTGATAGTTCAGTTGTGGAGGTTGTGGCAGTGGTAGGAATGGAGGAGGTATGTGTAGTTGAGCTAGCAACTGTATTGGTAAGAGGAGGTGTAGGTGAAGTGGTAGTGGTCATGGAGATAGATGCCTTAATGGGTATGAGTACATCATTGGGTCAGAAAAGTAATTTGCATTTTTTAAAAGGTGATGGATCAGCTGAAATAGTATAGGTGTGTCCTTCATGTTCAAACTTTACACAGTGATACAAAGTGGAAGCAACACAACCCATGGCACGAATCCAGGGTCTACCAAGAAATAGGTTACATTGAAATTCTGCCTCCAAGATGTAAAATAACTTTGGAATAGTGCGGGGGTCCACACAAACATGGAGGATGACAATGCCTAGGGTAGAGGTGATAGAATCATTGAATGAACACAACATGACATGATGTTTATGCATGCAATTGTCTGGTATGCGCATTTGAGTGAATGCATAGGATGAAATGATATTAATGCTAGCACCCCCGTTGATCATAACACGACATACACGTATATCATCGATGTGGATAGAGATGAATAGAGTTGGGTCTGGGTCATCATTTTGGTGTGGTGCAATCTCTTCCTTTGAGAAGATAAGGGAGGCTACTTGGTGAGTAAGTTGAGGTGTGGATAAAGGTGGAAATTTGGTGAGAGAGGCTACATGATGGGGGGTGATAATGGAGGCTACAAGTGTAGGGTCATTCGGTAAAACCTCAATAGATTACAGGACCTCCATAAGAGCTTGACAATGGGATTCTGAGGTTTGGATGAGGTCATATAAGGACATTTTTAGGGGGATTGGTGTAGTTGTTTGAGCATGGCGTGATGTGTGACCACATTAGAAATAGGATATGTGGGGCTGTAGATAGTGATTTTAGGTGTGGGTGTAGATGGTATGTTGGGTACAGGATTGGTTGGTGAGTCAGTTGCCTTTTCTTTTTGAGCACGGATAACAACATGGATCATGTTGATTTGAGGGGAGTTGGTAAATGGAGAAGGTGTACAATGAGTGGTATAACAACATGATGGGAAAAAACCTACCGCGGGAGAAAATCCTTGTGAAGTGAGCTGGGTGCAACGACATTTAGGTGATGGTGTGAAAATTTATCTAATGCGAACCATGTTAGTTTTGAATCTCAGGGGAGGATCTAAGAGTTAAGGGTGTGGAGGTCATGGTTGTTGAGTAGGAAGTGAGGGAAGGACTATGGAAATGGGTGTTGGTAAAACAAGGTCCTCATCAAGAAGGCCGTCATTATCAAAGTTTGCTTCAGGAGGACTAAACTGGATAAGGATGGTTTTCAAAGTCTTGTAGTTCTCCACATTGTGCCCTGGCACAGGATGGTAGGCAAAAATTTTAGTGTCATCAAACCCTTTTAGCTTGGGTTTGAGGGGGTCATAATTTCTAAGCGGTGGTAATGTGATGACAGAAGTCTCAAGGAGGTTGGTTAAGATTTTGGCATAGGACCCTGCTAGTTGGTCACAATGGGAAGTGAAAGTGGGTTTGGGCGTAGGTGTGGCTGATTGTTGAGGAACAGTCTTTGCAGGAGGGGGAGTGGGTCGAGCTATGGTTTTGGGTGCTGGCGTGGTCTTAGGTAATGGTCATGTTTTCTTGGGTGGGGGTATGGTAGATGAATTGACAAGGGAGTGTGTGGTTGTTTTGACTACCTTATTAGAGGGTAGCAAATTTTTTTCTTTGGGTTATACCTTCTTGGGTAAAGGTGATATGGGTTTATGAGATCTAGAGGGAAAAGAGGAAGGGGGATGAGGGCGAGTTACCCATGGATAACAAAGGTGTTGTGAAGGTGGATGACATGGGTTGTGCAGGGGGTGTGAGGGATAGAGATTGAAGTGTAGTGGGTAGTGAAGGAGTAACTGATGGAATTATAGGAATGGGTGGTAAAGATGCTGTAGGTGCGGGTGTAAGTTGTGTCGAGTGCTTGGGCATGTTAGAGGTTTTTGAGGAAGGAATGGGCTGTTGTGTTTTTGGTTTACTGACGGGTGGAGGTTTCTTAACCGTGTTGGGAGGTTGAGGTCCTAAGAAAGACAGAAAGGGTGAAGGTGATTAAGGTGTGATTGGTGCAACTAGAGTATGGGTTCTATGGGCTTAGTTCTTCTTCTTGGGTTCCGGAGTAGGTTTGGTGTTGACATTGGAGGATGTATCTAAATCTAGTTTGATAGGTGGATGAGTAAGGTTGGTGGTTGGGGTGACCCCTAAGGTAGTAATAGGTTTAGTCAAGGGAGATGATGTAGGTGTGGGTTTTGATTTAGATGTATGTTGGGTTATGGGTGAGGGTGTATGTTGAGCTGTGATGGGTGTCATGGAAGAAGTTGTGATAGAGGTGGTTGTGCTCGGTTTGATTGGTTGAAATATTTTTGGGTAGATAGTGGAAGTATCAACAAGTGACATCTGCATTTACATTGAGAAAGGAAGCAGAAGGCACCCCCACAGTAAGGCTCTATCCACATAATCTAAGTGATTGGCTAAACATGAGAACGAAACATCTGTAGGTGAGGTTATGGAGGACCTAATGGAAATTTCTGTAAAATGTGTCTTAAAGACGGGGAATTTGCTAGCTTCAGCTTTCGTGGGTAAGAGAGATGAAAGTAGGTTTGTAGGATCTTGGGTAGCTAATGGAGAATGGTCACCTAGAGGCAAAGGTATCTCTACTAGATCTTTGATAGGTTGAAGAGAAAATGGGTGCTCCTCTGTAGGTGGGGGATTTGATGGGTGCTCCTCCGTGGGTGGAGGGGATAAACAAGTATCGTCCATGGACTGAAGAAGTAATGTGGGTGATGGTTCCCTAGGTGGAGAAGCCAAAGGTGAAATAGCCTTGATATTAGTGGACGGTTCATCCACAGGTGAGGAAGGAGGTGAAAGGTGTTCCTCTATGGGTGGAGAATAGGTGAGGTGGGTTCAAATTTAGAAGGAGGACTTTGGGCTAGGATTTCCTTGATGGAAGGAATATGTGGTAATTGGGAAGCAATAGGTGCATTGCTGAAAATAGCGTGGACCTCACGGGTATGGCTATCATGAGTTGAGGTCTCATCGGTTTGATCAGACGAAGGGGCATGATTAGGAAAGGGTTTCTTGAAGACGTGTATTTTTTGATTGGCATGTGTGTTAGGATTATTCATAGTTAACTCGCCTTTCTCGAGCATTTATTGGACAATATTTTTGAAAGTGATGTAATTGCCATCACTATGACCCTTTACTCGGTGATAGTTATAGAAGTCATGTTCTTTATACCATGAGGGTGTGGGGTGATTAGGGTCAAAACTAGTGTGTGGTTTTATAGGAGGAAGGGTGATGGCCCCAAATTTAATGAGCTTTTATAAGACAGAAGAATAAGGATCCCCAATTGGGGTATATTTCTGTTGTTCCCATCTGAATTGAAAAGTCTAAATGGGTGAGAGATTAGATGAGGGACTAACCTAATTTAATGGATGGGATAGGATAGATTTGAGTACCACTGCATTAGCGGTTCCCTTGGCCTTTAAATAATTATTCTGTGGTTTTGAAGAAGAAGAGGTATCATTCGACTTAAATGCTAAGTTCTTATTACGTAGTTGGATTTTATTCTCTTTAATAGCCTGAATCTCTAGCTTTCATGCCATGGTGAATGCTTCATTTAAGGTTTGGAAGGTTTGGACCAGTAGGGTCGGTGAGATATGTCTAGAACAAGCCCATGTGAAGAGTTCAATGAGTTAGGTTTGTGATAGTTGGAATGTGAGTTGAGTGATCAGGCTATGCTAACGAGCAACAAAATCTATGATAGATTCATCATCATACTGACATGTGGAGTATATGTCAATCATGGTAACCTTCTTAATGATATTAATGGAGAAGTGATCCAAGAAGGCTTGGGATTACTAATTAAATGATAATATAGAGTGTCTAGGAAACCCACTATACCAATCTAACATGGGTCTAGTCAGAGACATGGGAAAGGTCCTTAGGAGCTAAACTTCATAATGGGTATTAGGTAGCACCCATGTTTGAAAGAGTGTAAATGCTGTTGTAGGTCTTCTTTACTATTGAAATGATTGAATTTAGGAATTTCCCAATACATGGGATATGGGTGGATAGGAATGGATGGATGGGTTAGATCATTACGAATATCATCATAGGTGAGAGTGTTGTGGGAGCTAGAAACTGATGCTTCTAGTGTCTTCATATTGTCCATCATTAACTTAATTAGGTTGTTGGTAGGTTGTGATGGATGGGTGCCTCCTGCAGTGTAAGAGGGTTGGTGTTAGGCATGTAACAAGGGTGGAATTTTAGTATATGGTGCTGCCGTATAGGTAGATTAAGAAGAAGATAGTGACATAGGGGGTACATACCCAAATTGAATAATAGATGAAACATGAGGTTGCTGATAGTACATATATAGAGGTGGAAGGGTCGTGGTGACCCTAGTAGCAATGGGGGCTGAAGACTACGGAATAGAAATGATGATGTTTTGAAAAGGGGTAGGGGTCACCGACACTGGAGGTGGTTGTGTAGCTATGGGTATATGCAAGACAATAGGGGTGAATGAGGTTGTCTTTTGGGTGGTTGGTGAAGGTATAGTGGATGTGGCAGGTGTAATAGATGTGGACGATGTGACAATCATAGTGATTATAGGGCCTATCTGCCAAACGACTGGGGGTAAGGTAGATGTGGGCTGCACGGAGCCAAATGGGGCTGATGTAGGAGTGGGGATGAGAGTTGGGGGGATAGATATGGGCATGCCATATATCAACTGACCTGAGGTATCTCGAGTGGACGAGTGGGAAAGGTAAAACTTTAAGGTGGCCAGATTTTGGTCAAGGAGTCATGTGAACTCCTCGTCTCTGGTAGTGATAGTGATAGGTTGGGTAGGATCCATGGGTGATAAAATAGAAGGTGGTGAAGGACTAGGGGAAGTGGTTAACGATTGGCATGGAATACGAGGGTGTTTATTTGTCAACGTGTTAGTACCATGTGAACGGGTACTAACATGGTAAGACTAATTTCTGTAAATGACACAGAAATCTAATTGAGATATGATAAATAGGTGGTGGTAGGTGAATTGGGGTCAAAATGTCAGTTGGAAAAATTACACAGGCTAACCAATGCTAGTTAAGGTAAACCAACACTAGTCACAGGTAACTGCAGTCGGTCACTATGGCAAGTGGACGGTTGGTCAAAATAGGGTAAAAGGACAATAATTTTCCCAGTATGCAAGATGTTAATGGGACTTACCAGGTCAATGAATATAATAAGAGCAACAGAGACTCTGAATAGTCAAAGAAGGTGAATTGGTGTCCTTTTGGGTAGGTTAACTAACATAACAATGAACTGATGCCAGTTGAGTATAACCGATGATGGTTAGAGGGTAACCAATGATGTTCATTAGACCGAAACTGGTTACTATGAAATTTAAATAGTGACGAAGAAATTGTGGTTGTGAATTAAAATTAATGTGGAATCAAACCCAAAATTATGAGAATGATGAAAATATGGTCCAGGCACACTCAGATGAAGCTCAAATACACCAAATTTTATGAGGAGCATGCAAGGAGAAACAAGAAAAATGATGAGCATGACCTCTCACCTCAAAATGCAAACCAAGAAGAAACACTAAGGAAAATACGATCCCTAAGAGTGCTTTTTCTATTATGTTTGTTTAGCTTATGCTATTTAAGGACTGACTCATGGACTGTAGAATAGATTTTTTTGGTGAGGATGGATTCCTACGAAGAAGGATATCTACAAGGAGAGGTTTCAAGTATGTTATGGCAGGGGTGGGCTATCCTCTGATGGGGTACTCGACAGAACTAACGAGCTAGGTGCCCACTGTACCATGATCGTGTGATGACCTACAGATTATTTCGGGTGAGATGTTGTTTAAGAATGTGTATATTTTCAATTTTTGTGAGGTTTGGTAAGACTCAGAGAAAGAGAAAGAGAAAGAAGTGCTTTTCTATGAGTCATTTTTCAACCATCAGCTGGTCATGAATTCCAGCGTATAGGTTTCCCTCATTTAATGTGAGCTAATATAGAAAAGTAGAATGAAATGAAGTTAATTTTAAACCCAAATCAAAATATGGAATTCGATGACACAATAAGAGGAATAGGAGAGAGTATGATATTTCACTAATGTGATACTAATGAAAGGGAAGAAGTGTTTGTTTTAAGCACCAAAACACGATTGCTTTGAGACAATAGAAAGAAGAGAATATTCCATGGGAGAAATTTTAATGTGAGAACCTTTTTGAAAGGAAACAAACATAAAAATTTTCACCTAGAAATGAAGAAAAATGCAAGTAACCCCGAATGGGTCCCACCAAGCGTGCCAAAATGTTTCACCTAATTCTAGATCATTTCTAAGAATGTTGACGAAACAAATAAGGGTAATGGGTTAGGAGGAATACATGTTAAGATGCTAGTTGTAGGTTGTTGCAAGCGTATGACTTCTGGATCCACAACTGATTGTGAGAGCTTCCTTTTTTCTTGTAGTAACTACCTGAAATGGAACACAAGACCACCAAATAAAAGTTAAACAATATATGCAGTGGACTGCCTAACGTGTGCTAGATTAGGGAAGTGTGATTATTCCTAGATGGTTGTCAATCCATTATTTAAACAACTTAATGTTGATAATAAAGTAAATCCTACTATAGTTAAAATGATTTAGGTATCTCATTTGTCTACAATAAGAAAATTCATTCACAACAGGCTAGACTATGATTGAATCTGAAGGTCAATGTCCCAGTCGAGGTACTAGTAATGGTCAAGGTCAGGTTTTGGATAGTTTAGGGTATTTGGTGGTGGTTTTAGGCTCTGATATGGGTTTTTGGTAAAAGACACATAGACTGATGCTAGTTTAGGTTAACTGATGAAGGTTATGGGTGACCAGCGTTGGTATGGTTGAGGTACAAGAGAATCAATAAAACTTGGCTGAGTGATATATCTGGGGTTAGATGAAGGTGGAAGGGAAATGGCGAGATTCGTATGAATCTAAGGTTTTGCAAAGGAATGGTTTAGGTCCAGGTATGGGAAATGTATGGGTGTGGATAAAAATATGGTCAAGTTTGCATGGAGGTAAAATGGTGGGGAATGGGAATGGGAGCGGAAACTAATAATAGAACCAAAAGGATCTACTCAAATGACAATGAACCAGTGTAGGTTAACAAAACTTACTGTTTCTACAAGCTTGATGTTTGGTTGGAAAAGGTGGGTGATCAAATGGAATGAACTTGATGTAGTGCGGGTGCTTCCCTGGATGCTCCCATGAAAAAAAATGGCTTCTTGGTTGCTTCAGGTATTGGCTATGGATGTCTTGATGCTTGTACAAATGTTGGTTCTTCTTACATATAACTTTGGTTTTCTTAGTTGTTCTCAAAATATGTCTCTCTCTCTCTCTATCTCTCAGAAAATGTTCCAACCTCAAAATAAGGTTGTTTTGGGAGTTAAATGGTAGCCGATGGTGGTTCCGGCTTAACTGGTGGTGGTTAAGGGTAACCAGCTTTGGTTAGGGCGGGATTTCCTAGGTTTACTAAACTAGGAAGATCCCCTTGATTTTCTAGGATCTTGTTTCATTTTTGCTCCATGGATTAGATTGGAAGCTTCCTTCTAACATGTGTGAATGTGGTTAGAGGGAATGTAGGCATTAATTTTTAGGGTTTGGGTAGGTCTTAGCTAGTTATGGAAACTTACTAAGAATAGGTCTTAGGGTGAGGTGGCTAGATGAGGTGTCTAGGTGAGGTGGATATGTGGGCATTATCCCAATTAGGATATTTAAATAATAAATATGGTGAGGATAATGAATTAATTTAATTAAATTAGTTAAATTAATATTATAGTGGGGTGAATGGGGCCATGGATAGGTGGGTGTGCTCAAGGCATTTATTTATCAAGGGACCAAAGGGGAGTGTGACCTAATTTTAGTGTCTACACCCTCATAGTTTCTTTATTTTCTTTGTTTCATCGTCTCTTTCATCTTCTTTAAATTATTCATCTTCCTCATCTTCTTTATTTTTCCATCCTTATCTCCCTTTCTCTCATCCTTCCCTCTTAATTTCATCTTCTCTATTTCACCACCCTCTTTTTTCACATTTCTCTCCCTTTTTCCTGATTTTACCTCCTACTCTCATCTCATCTTCTCCTTCTTATTCACATTTCTTCATTCCCTTATCATATCATCCTTCTCTATTATTATCTTCCACCTATTTTTTATTCTCCTTCATCTCCAACTGCTCTATTCCATACCCTTGTATTCTTCACCTCCTACTTCTATTGTTTATTTATTTTCTCCGTTCTATCATCTCTATCATATTCTTTAAACTTACTCATCTCCTTCCCTTTTCCATCATTTCAATCCCTTCATATAATACATATTCCACTACCTTCATTTTGAATCTCTCTCTCCCCTTTTATTAATTTCACCCTCTACTCTATCATCTCATCTTCTTCTTGTTTTTCCTTTATCATTCCTTTCTTCCCCTATCATCCTTTTCTCTTATTCTTTTCTACCTCTTTCATTCCCTTTTTTTCATCCTCAATCTCCATCCACTCTATTCCATACCCTTGTCTCCTTCACCTTTGAATTTTCTTTCCCTTCTCATAATCAACCAATTCTCCTGTCCATTCCTTTTTTATTCTCTTTCCAATCTTACTCATTACGTCCTTTAATACATCCTCATGCCTAGCATTCAAGGCTGATTGAATTCTTTTCCCATTTTCACACTACAGTTGTTACATTCTCTTACACCCCATTCTTGCCCTCCTCTCCACAAAGTTAACCTCTCATATTTTTGAGAGCTCTGTTGTCTCTTCCATTTTCATTAGCCCTCTCGAGGGGGCCTCATCACATCTATCCCTAATCACATCTTCCCATGGAATTTTTGTCTTCGAGGATGCCATAAAATCCATCACCTACCACATTTTACTCTCCCTAACAAAGATCTACTCTACGCTTTTCTTAGAAAAACTAGATTGAATTCTTCCCTCATTCTTACAAGTGAAATTTTTCTTTACTATTTTCTTTGAGAATTCCTTCTCTTTCCTTCCTCTGATAATTTATTATCGAAAGGATACCTTCGTTAAGAATAATCTCTTCAAATATTTCAATCTTGCAGCCTAGGGCATATTCATCCATCTCGTCTACTTTCTTTGAAACAACACTACTTTTATAGTACCGTTCCAAAGAGGGGAAAATGTAGACACCCTATTTTCATACATATCCTAAATAAATAAATTTTACCATTCTATTTCCCATAAAAACACATTGAATTAATCGATGTGAATTGATTAATTAATCCATTTCAACCCCTAAATTAAACCCAATCTTCCTCACATGCCAAATATTACCCATGTGCCCCCACTTATGAATTAATTATTCAAGTTTAATGCTAGATCATTCCTCATGTCCCCCACTCACCTAATCATGTTTACTATTCCAAATCATGATTACCCAAAGCCCCCAAATTAATCCCACTTTTAGGCTATAAATAGAGCATCACCCCCCTCTTTCAGAATAATCTTGAAATCCTATCAGAGTTATTACATAATTTGAGCATAGAACACTCCTCTACCTCATCCTAATGCCAAAATAGCCCCATATTGATCATCCCAGATCAATTATCCCCTTTTTTCATTGGTGAAAAGTTTAAGTTTATATATGTGTAGTCAAGGTATTGCCCTGGTTCGAAGGAAGCACCTACATTTTGAGTAATAAGGGCACATCCACATTCTATCTCCCATTCCTAGGTTTGATACGGAATCATGAAGGATAAGGTATCTAGTTAGTTAATTACTTCTTTATTATCAATGTATTTTCCTAGCTCAAATTTTTATATGTGAATCTTGTGTAAGAAAAGTATTCACTAATAACCCATTACATAGTCTAGTTGTTAGTCTTATTGGTTGTTACCAATGTTGGTCTTGTACATTTGTCACTCACTTTCACAGTTCTTGTCAGGTATCAAGAATTATTATATGCCAATGATCATTCATTTTTCATCACTAAGATTTTGACTAGGGTGCCTAGGGAAGGATTAGGGTACTTAGGGCACCCCATTCCTGATTCTAGGTTCCCTGGTCCCCATCACACTTGGTTTTATTTTTGTTATCTGAGGTTGGTATTTTTGGTTTTTCCTCTCATCTCCCTAGGATCTAGTGGGCATGTTAGGTCATTAGTGTCAAAATTTGAATAAGACATCTGCATACAAACACAACATACATACTATATTATGGGAAAAATATTACTATCAAGGGATAGCTATCTACATAGAGTAAGGGAATGTATTTGGGAATTATTATACATCACACACTACATAGTAAGGGGAGTATTCATTCTATTCCATCCACCATTTTTACATTTTATCTAGCTACTACTTGATATCTCTATATCATTGGTGCTAGGGAAACCTAGGCACATTATTACACACACAAGAAAAAAGAGCTACATTGGGTCTGAGATGTAGTGTAATGCTCAGTTATAAGTCCATCCATTTGGAAGATGAGGAAAATTTGACCCCTTCATTTGAATCTTTCTTTTTTTAGGGTTTGATGCTTTGTGGGGTTCGTAGGTGATTCTTCATTGTAGGTTTACGATGATATTAGTGAGCCAAGTGCAACATCCACCCAACCAAAGGATAAGTACTGTGAAGATGTAGGTACTGTATCAGGATTAGATTCTGAGTTGTTTCATAGACTAGGGCACCCACATTTTAGACCAAGGCACCTACAGGTGCCCTAATCCTTCTCCAAGTGTCTTAGTATGACCAACTCTTCTTTCATCATAATTTTTTGAAGATCATTGCGATAATCTATTCTGCCATTCTGTCACTTTTTTCAGTCCCATATCACTATGAGGTAAGTCCAATTTAGGTAAGTACCTTCCCCTTTTATTTTATTTATTTTAAAATATCAGATAAATTACTTAGCATTTACATTTAATTTATGTTTCATTTATCATAGTTTTATATTTGTGATTTTAATAAAATATTCATGATTTTATTGAATCATTTTGGTGAACTCGTAGCTTAGAAACATTTTCCCTAGGATCCACTAAAACCCTAATAGCTCAGGATAGTTCTTCTCCTTCTTGGCTAATCATGCCTCATGTTAGTAGAAATCCTATCTATGATGAGGAAACTATATATGAGATTACAACTCTATATGATGATGTTACCATATTGGATGATATTCAACAACAACTCTTAGCTAACAAATTCAATATAGCTACTAGCTTTGAAAATTCTTCCTTGAGCATCATTTTGGATATGGCTATATTTTCTAGTTGTTGACCTTGTTATATAGTTAGCCATGATCCCCCTTCTGAAATTTCCAAGGAGGTTCTAGATGAATCTCTTATTGATTTCATGTTTTGTCTTGATGATATTACACATGTGCATACTGATTCTCCTCCTAGTCATACCACTACTGTAGCTACATCTCATGCCTCTCCTATATCTGATAATATTTCTCATGATTCATCACAAACTAGATCACATACTCATTCATACTATGTTGATTATCTAATTGATGATACACTTAATGACATTTTCATATATGAATATCTCTCTGATTTTAAAGAAACAATTAATAGTCATGACTCTACTACTTTAAATACTATTGAGTTTGAATCTCCTGCTCCATTGTCATATTATTTTGAGGTTATATCTAATAATATGCATGAATCATCACCATACATAAATTCATCTCCTATTATCACTCCATATCCATCTATTATTTTGTCTCCTATTATCATTTCATCTCTATCTGAAACTCCTCATAGGGATGTTTCCGATGCTAGTCCTATTACTTCTATGGACGTTCCATTTCCTTCATCACCTATTACTTCTTCATCACCTACACCTAGTGTGAATTTAGCATCAACCTCTCCTACATCTCCTCTCAACATCCCTATGATTACTCACCATGGAAAGTTAAAATTGCTTAACACACTATTTCCATTCTCTACCATTCCTTCACAGGATATCTTGTCTCTCATGCATGCAATGGGTCATTTACAGTATCAATTTCAATCACTCACATTATAAATAAATTCCTATTATGCTTCCATTGATAACAATTCATTGCTTGAAAACCCTATCCCTAAGAATATTCATACCTCAACATTTCCTAAGGATTTTATCATGCCTACCTTTTCATGTTTTGATGGTACTGGAAACCCCTACTTTCATATCAAACAATGTCATATTACTATGGCTTCATATTCTAATGATCGATTATTGCTTAAATCCTTTCAACATAGTTGTACTAATGATTATTTGTAATGGTATACTCACATACTATTTAGATCTATTAGCACTTATCATGATATGGAAGAATATTTTCTCTATCACTTTATCATAAAAAATGGCCCTATAATTACATATGATCATTTACCTACTTTACATCAAGGAAAAATAAAATATATCATGGATTAAATATTATGATTCAATACTTGTATGTATCAATTAGATTTTCAACCTATCGATCTAGAGAAGCAATTTATATTCTACCGTGGTTTGATTATAGTATTAAAAAATATTTTAATATGACACATGTGTATCATTCACACTTTTATACTATGAAGTCATTGATCTAGAACAAGACCTCTTTGCTACACATATTATAGATTTTCCACCTATTGTTACTAATACTACATCATCTAGTTCCTCTCCATTTTAATCAGTTAAGCATCCTACATGATATCCATCTACTCATAAGAAAGCTCAGTCTACTACATCACATAAGTGTGCTTCTTCTCCTACTCCGTAGAAGGTTACACCTATATCTTTTAAACCTGTTTCGCATGAGCCATTGCATTTATCTCATCACATTTGACCAAATTATGTGCTACGTGCTTTTATCAATGAGAATTCAATTCACTTACCTTCTAACCAGAATAATCTAAAAATTTGCTTACAACACCAACATGATCAACCATATTGTAACTATCACCATATCAATGGCCATAGAGAAAATGATTGCTTCAATATTCATAATTGATTACAAAAATTAGAGGATAAGGGAATCATATGCTTTGGATCTTTCTCATGTGAGTGATCCATATATTCTATCCTTGATCCAAGAACTACTACTTTGGTTGAGTTATCTCCTTCTTATAGTGCTAAGGTTATTGTCCATCCATTGCCACAAGTCGTCACTCATGTACTCTCTCCATCACGTTCATTCATCACTACACCATCTCACCCACATCATCCATCTCATCCATCATGTCATGCTACTACTTCACATTGGATTCCATAACCCTTGACATTTGTACCTCCCACTGTCGCTCTACATAACATTCAATTTGGTTCATATGCTCATGTTGCATTCATTCCACATGCTTCCATTACTTCACGCCACCTTGGTATGTGGTAGGTGATTGTTATCACCCTAACCCCAATGATGAATTTGTGTTATTACGGTTCTTACATGAATGTTGAGATATTTTTTACAATAAGAAACTCTATTTGCGTGCTCTATCGATTTATCTAGTGCACCCTATCGAATCATTTCTCGATGACACACTCTTACATTACGGTTCATTCTTGACTTCCGACGGGTCTTATATAAATGAACCACATCCTCTATACAATGGGGGGATCTCTATTCCCTTCCCCACCTTGATCCTCCTAACATGTGACCACATAATACTCTTACACTTTAACAATAATTCATCACAATTTTATTTTCACAATCATATTACATACATAGGCTATTATCCTATACACTATATGTAACACCCTGAACTGTTGTTACTTCCTCCTAAGCATACAAGTGTTGATATGTGATTTATTTTGTAAAAAGGATGTGTTCCTTTGATTGAGAAGTCATGCTTGATATGTACTGAATCTTCTTTGCAGATTGCAGATCTTTGACTGAGTCAGAATTTGATTAGACTCTTTTATTTATTTCATTTTACATCTGAGTTTAATCTGATCTCGGAACGAATTATAAAGTTATTCATCTATAAGACCTAGCCTTGGATCAGTGGTATTGATCCAAGTGGTGCTTTAAGTTTTTCATGATGAATTAAAAATTATAAACCTTTCACAGGTTGCAAGGTCTGAATTCGTTGAATAAAGCCAATCCCGAGTCTTAACTCAGGTTGATCGTGTGAAATGGAATGGTTCCCGATATCGAAGTATATCTGGAAGGTCTTGGTCATGGACCAGGTAATAATTCTGTTGCATATAATTCCGTAGCCTAAGGCAGAACAGGAGCTAACCCTGTTCAAGGATGCATGTTGTAGGTCTTTTTCTGAGCATACGGAATGTAGACCTAACTGGAATTATTAATGTTAGTAACCTAAAACTAAACTTAACCTAGGGGTTAGTGTTAATCTAACCTAGACCTAGGCTAAGAGCTAACGTCCTAAGTTAGTATCTATGTTCTATGAAGTTAGACTAGGTGTTATCCTAAATCCTAACCTAAGTTACTAACCTAACTATGAACAAGGATTATTGGGGACCTATGGAGGGGTGCGAACCATGGGCGGCATTTTCTATGTCATTAAATGCAAAGGATAAGTATGAAGGATAGGTATTGGTAGAAGGTTTAGAAACGACTAACTTGAGCCGACGTGGGAGGTCGCCAAAACTGAAAATGGTCTTGAAATTTTATTTGTCTATCGCCAACTATGGCAATCGGTGGCAGTGGAGTTTGAGCGGGAAATTGGGAGTAAATGCAATTAATGAGCTCAGAATTCAAGCTTGGAATTCACGAGAAGGCATGTAAATTGGAAAGTTAATGTTTTGTTTGGCTTATCAAGAATTCTAGTTTTTCCTCTGCCTGTTCACTGGTTCTTCGCACCAGTCTTCTTTGTGTTGCATGGTGAGTATGAGCGTATCTAGCTCTTTCCTCTGGCAAGGAAAATATATATGTCATGGAGATAGAAAAATTTTGTTGGTAGCTCTAACTTGGAAAAGGAAAAGAAAGTCTGAGCTATTTCAGTGGTCTGAATCAGAATTTTGAGCAAATATCCAGGCATGTTAGGCCCTAACCTTTAAAAATCTTGCTGTCTTTCAAGTGATTTCATTAGAACAACTCTGTTCAAATGATTTATGGAATAGATGATTTTCTATGGTTGTCTTGTGTGATTTTGGTACTGTATCTTCATGCTGGTTCGATTTTTCATTTATCCCTTGATGGGTGTTTATTAAATTCAAATTGTTGCTATATTTCTTTGTGTTTTGCATTCCGGCATTAATATGCAAAATTATTGCAAGTATATGTGATAGGCCTGCTCTGTGTGAGTCCATAAATTTCTCTCTCGATGGGTACAGACTATTGAGATGCTTGTTGATGGATACTTTTCGTTGATTCTTGTTGTGGAAACTATCGGAAGGGATACTGAAGGACATTTGTTTGATTGTTCAGTTAATTGACCTTTTCTTTTGTAAGCTCTGTCGTGGTTGTTATTTAGTGGTGGTTATGGATTCTGGTTGGGTTTCGTTATGAAATTTTATAGTTATTTGTGAAAAGGTAACTCACAGTGTTACAGTATTCATACGACCTTGTTGGAGTTATTTTTCCCCTTGTGTGGAGGTTATGGGGATTCAACCCATTGATAGTATTGATTTATATATATGATTATTGTATTGAAATGACTCTGCGGAGTCCTTTGAATGAATCGTATATTATGGTCCACTGTTGAGGATATAGATACATCTTTGAGTATTGATAATTTGAATTTCGTTGGAATCTTGTAGAAGTAATAGGTCATACGACCTCTGTTAATTGTAATGAAATTTGATACAGACTCCATGGGTATACTTTTACATTTCCTTCTGAGTAAGCTTGTTCAAGAATTTTGAAGAGGTTCAGTTGAATTCCTTGTTATGAAATCAGTATTTTGATTTGCTTACACCTGATTTTTGAATGCTTACCATAGTTGGCATAGATAGAATCATTAACTATTTTTACCTTGTATACTGTTGTTGGGACTCAGTTGAATTCTTGATAGATAAACATCGTAACTTCTTCAAATTAAGACTGTTGGGTTTACTATTGTTTTCGACACCATTGGGTTCCGTGAGTATGGGAAGATATCTTGTATATTGGTTTCTGGAAAAGCTAAACTGTGAATACTGTTTACGGACTTAGTTTTAAATCCTCGAATGGTAATTTATGTCACTGTTTTCTATATAATCCTGAGTATGAACATGTAATGTTCTTGGCTTTGTTGGTTTTCTTTAATAGCTTGACATCATGAATTATGGCTTCTATAAAGTAGGTTGTGAATAACATACTTTCAACTCTGGATGCATTCAGAAGTGACTATGTTATGTTATGTTGTGTTATGTTATGTTTTATTTCTGATTACATTCTAGATAGATGTGGCTGTGCATGTTGCTTGGATTTCGTTTAAAAATCCCTCCGCATAGTCATAGGGAAATGTCATTGCTTAAATGATCATGAGTCTTTGGTTGACTGCGATAACAAAGGAGATATTTTGATTTCAACCTTATGTCTAAAAGCCTTTCAGTGTTTATCTTCTTGTCTGTCGCTTCTTGCGCAAGGTCATACTGAGTTTGCTTGGTAGATAGACACCGTTGTTTGGCAAGAGGGTTACTGTACTGTAGTTGCTTTATTTTAAGTTTTAACAAAACAGAGTGCTGTTGATGGATTCGACTAATTTATTTGCATGCGTATTAGGTCAATGCCTTGCTTTTGAAAAGATGGTACAGTCATGAGCTAATTCAGAGGGAAACATGTACAATTTGTTTATTTCTCTTCTGTTGTAAATTATAAGTTGATATAATTGTTTAACTAACATCTGTAATTGTTTTTACATAATGACGGTATCAGGATTGAAAAGGTATTCCTCTTTTTTAAGTTGAATATAATGATTGTCTGATGTTTGTTCATCTTGGGATTTACAATGAATAATTGCTTAGGATACTTTTGTTCTTCTTGATCCCTAATATTTTGATGAAATATTTGAGAAGTATATAGTACTACTCTGTAACGAAAATTATTATTACACGTTATAGACATGATATATTCCTAACGTATAGTCTGAATCATGTTTACTTGTTTGGTGATTTTATATCATTTAAACAGGGTGTTTAATGAAAACAATTGACGGATTGCAATTGTTTTAAGAGTTAGTGCTTATCATGCTCAGTTCATTGAACTGACCCATGTTGATAATTTTTGCAGATGGATGCCGTAAGTGGTAAAAGCAATGCAGATCTGACCGGATGATCAGATTGTTTAATTTGATTTATAATGAATTACAGCTTGATTTTCTAAATGTACTATATGTGGAAAGATGTTCCTTTTCCGTTGAGCATTGTATCAAGTATGCTGAATGCATAAAAAGTATTTGTATAGTTGTGAAAGGAATAGAAATAAGTATTTGCTACTTATGTGTTGTATTCTTATTTTGATAGTTGACCTTCTTCGGTTTATATACCGGAGGGGAAATGTTATCTTTGTATAATTTGGAGACTTTTGTGATTGTCAATGAAAGCTTACAAGAAAATGTGATTGAATTCTTATGAGTGTTTAGTAGTTCTAATTTGTTCTATCGAAAGCAAAATTGAAATTTAAATCATTGTCTTTCTAAAGATAGGATTAAAATAAACCTAAGCAGAATGCTAATCAAGCTGAATTAAATTACTAATCCCTAGTCTTGATTATGACAGGAAAACATTTAATTGGATTCTTAATCATTTATATCTTGATACTAATAGGTATGATATTAATTCAGTTAGGAGAACTGATATAAACCTAATGGGGTTCAGAGGGAAATCTCATGTGAAGTTTATGAGTTATTGTCAAATTCCACTGTCTTAGAATCATGTATATTATAAGAAATCCATGATGAGACCTTGGCCTTAATATCTCCACCGTGTAATGGGTTTTATTGAGGAAGGTCATTCTAAGATGAAGAATCCAGGGATCGGGAAAGGCTAATTCTAGGGGAACGTCTTTAATGTAATTTAAACTCAACGTGCGTAACGCATATTAATAAGTAGATCTTTCCGAGGTGGATTTAAAGGTTGACGGCACAAGTCAACTGCAGGGTTGTACCTCCGAGAAGATTAGGATCTTCTTGAAGTTACAACAATGCAGGTGACTTATGACGACACCCTTTGCATTGATCTCTAAGATTTACACTTTGATCTCGAACGAGTTACTCAGGGACCGATTAGGAATGTGGTCACGTTATAAGGCTGCCTTGGTGATTCGGGGTATCTTGACACACTGGTTTAACTAGGGTTGAACCAGTATGTCATCGTATCCCTAATCCTCGTGGGCATCCATATAACGTTATCACCTTGTTAATCCGTTCCCGAGTGAATAAAGTTGAGATAGGAGGGACTGACAGAAGTCGGTATAAGACATTCTACATAACATAAGAATGGGGTGAAGGGCGTATTCCAGATTGACGAGTATGCCATTAAGGAATACGAGACATAAACAGTATGTTTCAAATCTTTGGCCAAAGTATCGCAAGCTGCTGATTGCGTTGTCCTAATTCACCTAGTCTAAGGGATGAGATGCCGATGAATAATGGTAACAATTATTCAGTTAGGTTCCTTGGACAGAGCATTCTGAATCCCAGAATAGGGAAGAGAACCGCAAGAGTGAAGTGTTAAATAAAAACACCAACTCTTATTACTCATGAATAGATCAGTAGATTACCGAGTCATGGAATGAATAGATCGGAGGTACTCCAAGTCATTACAGCTGCATATGGTTGTCTGTTATAAGAATGGTTATTTGATTTTGAGTTCTAAATTAGGTATTTAGAACCAGGATGCAATTATCAAAAAAAAAAAAAATTGACTTGTTCTATTGTCTAAAATGAGGATGTTACATCTTGGTATCAGAGCTGAAGGTTGCAGCTCTTGGACCTATTGTGTCCATAATCTATAAAAACCTGAATTTTCTTGTAACAGAAAATGGTTAGAACAAGGGGGAACGTTGCAAATAATGCTCCACCTGAAGGAGGAGCAGAAACAACCTAGAAACTTGATGAGATCCTTGCTGCCTTGTTGGACACAAGAGATCGCTTAGCTGTACTTGAACAACAGGTGATGGGAAATGAGGAGAATGAAGAAGCTGATAATAATAATCAGCAACCTCCTGAGGACAACCCCAACATGGGTGTTGATGTTAATGCTGGAAATGCACCTGTCCAACCAGAAAACAAAAAGGCCAGATTGGCAGTAGAACTTACTAATGATATAAAAAGGATAAGCCCACCTAAGTATGATGGAACCACATTAGGAGATGGAGCTGAGAACTGGCTCAACGAAATGGAGAAGTACTTTGCAATAAGGAACTTCTCAGAGGAAACCAAAGCTATTTGGGGAGCCTATCAGCTTTCCCACGAAGCATCTTCATGGTGGGATAGCCGTAAAGCTGAACTAAACATTGATGAGACCAATATTACTTGGGATCAATTTAAAGGCTATTTTAGGCAACGTTGGCTACCACAACTTTTCTATGATCAGAAAATGACAGAATTTCAGAACTTAGCTCAAGGGAAGCTAACGGTAACTGAATACTGGGAGCGGTTTACAAAACTCCTCAAGTATGTACCACAGTATCAAACTGACGAGAAGTTCAGAATACGGAAATTCATCATGGGATTGAATCCCGTGATAGGGGGAGAGGTCGATGTTCACAGTCTAACCACTATGGAAGGAGTTGTTGAAAAGGCCATAAGGCAAGAACAAAAATTAAAGGCTATTTCTGCTCATAAAGAGGAAGTGCGGAAGAAGACTGCAAACCCTTCTTCAACCTCTCTTGCACCTAGAAAAGGACCATGGAAAAAGTTTGGAAACAAGAGTAAGTTTCTAGGAGATAACAATAAGAAAGCAGTAGTAAATAAGCCTGCTGGAAATGTAAGGGATAATTTTGTTAAAAATTATAATAATGGGCAGAAGCCCTATGGAGGACATCATGACAATTACAAAACTGGAGGCAACTTTGAGCCTAAAAAGGGACCTGTAGGAGGCTGCTACAATTGTGGCAAAGATCACTACGCAAATCAGTGCCCTTTGAAGAAGGATGATCATAATCAGCAGCATAAGATACATGCTACAGTAGCAGACAAGCAAGCTGAAAAGCAAGTAACACCTATAGAAGTTTCAGGTAAGTTATTTGGCATACCTGTCACTATTCTTTTTGATACAGGAGCTACTGAATGTTTTATTTCTAATAAACTTGCTTCTAAACTTAAAAGAAAAGCTAGAAAAATGGATAAATCTTGGAATGTACAGTATGGTAATAACTCTGTTCATATAGTGAGTATGTGTCTTTTTGGGGTAGTCCTTGACTTACCTAACTTTTCCACAGAAGTTGATCTCTATGTTACACCTTTGGGATCGTATGACATTGTCATCGGTGTCAATTGGTTAGCTGACCATAAAGCAAAAGTAGACTGCTATGAAAAGAACATAAAATGTTTAGATGATCAGCTGGAATCAGCAGAGATTCAAGGGGTGAAACGGGAAATTTCAGTTAGAAAACTGTCAGCTATGTAGCTTAAAAAGGCTAAGAATAAAGGATGTACTCTTTATGCAGTAAAGATATCTGAATCTTCAGAAGAAGATGGTGATTATATGAAGCAAATTCCTCTGTTACAAAGTTTCAGGGATGTTTTTCCTGAGGAATTACCAGGGTTACCACCCAAGAGAGAATTTGACTTCACCATTGAAATCAAACCGGGAACTGAACCTATTTCCAAAGCACCTTATAGGATGACTACTATAGAGTTAGTCGAGCTTAAGGCACAGTTGCAAGAACTTTTGAAAAAAGGTTTGATTAGACCAAGTGTTTCACCTTGGGGAGCGCCTGTAATATTTGTGAAAAAGAAGGATGGAACACTAAGGCTGTGTATTGATTATCGGATGTTGAACAAAGAAACAGTCAAGAACAGATATCCACTTCCTAGGATCGATAATCTATTTGATCAGATGCGTGGAGCAGCGGTTTATTCTAAGATAGACCTTCGATCTGGTTATCATCAGTTAAGGATTAAAGAAGAATACATTCATAAAACAAATTTTCGAACAAGGTACAGACATTATGAATTCATAGTTCTACCCTTTGGATCAACTAATGCACCCATAGCCTTTATGAACTTAATGAACAATATTTTTCAAGAATATCTGGACAAGTTTGTACTTGTATTCTTGGACGATATTCTCATTTATTCTAAAAGCGTTGAGGAGCACAATGAGCATTTGAAGATAGTTTTGGAAATTCTGAGAAAAAGAAAGTTGTATGGTAAGTTATCCAAATGTTCTTTCTTTGATTCAGAAGTTCACTATTTGGGTCATGTCATAAGTAAAGAAGGAATTGTTGTAGATCCTTCAAAAATAGTGGCAATAACTGAGTGGTCTGCACCAAAGAATGTGCATGAAGTAAGAAGCTTCATGGGTCTTGCAGGTTACTATAGAAAATTTGTAAAGGATTTTTCTAAGGTAGCTGCACCAATAACTTCATTGCAGAAGAAGGATAAGAAATTCATGAGGAATGACAAGTGCGAAGCGGATTTCAAAAGTCTGAAAGACCAGTTGACTTCTGCACCTATATTAGCTGTACCAGACCCTAATGGGAATTTTACTATTGTAACGGATGCTTCTGGGGAAGGCCTTGGAGGTGTTTTGCTACAAAATGATCAGGTCATAGCATATGAAAGTAGAAAACTTAAGTTACATGAGCTGAATTATGCCCCTCATGATTTGGAACTTGCTGCCATTGTTCATGCACTTCAAGTCTGGAGACACTACTTACTTAGGAAACCTTTTGAGTTGAAAACTGATCACTTAGGGCTGAAATATATTTTTACTCAGGCTAATCTGAATGCCAGACAGAGAAGGTGGTTAGAATTTTTATCACAATATGATTTTGATATTAGCTATATCAAAGAGAAGGAGAATAGAGTAGCTGATGCTCTAAGTCGTAGGAGGCACATTTCTGCTCTTATAACATTAAGAACTCAGTTCAAGGAGGAGGTAAAGAGTGCCTCAGAATCTGATAATTACTTTCTGCAGGTAAAGGCAGCGCTTGCTGCAGAACCTAATGATGAAAGGTATAAAGGTTTTCATTTTGATAATGAAGGAATCTTGCGTTATGAAAACAGGGTATATGTACCTATGTTGAACGACTTGAGGAAGAAGTTGTTAGTGGAATTTCATAATTCACCTTTCTCTGGACACCCGGGTATCACAAAGATGCTTGCTGATCTGAAACAACAATACTTTTGGAAAGGTATGAAAAAGGATGTCATAAATTTTGTGACCCATTGTTTGGAGTGTCAGCGGGTTAAGGCAGAACATATGCACCCTGCTGGACTGTTATATCCTCATAGCATACCGCAGTACAAATGGAAAGTAATAACCATGGATTTTGTACAAGGATTACCCATGTCTAGGAATAAACATGATGTTATCCTAGTAGTTGTAGATAAACTAACTAAGGTAGCTCATTTCATCGCTGGAAATCTAAAGGATGATTCACTAGTGCTGGCCAAAAGATTCGTACACGAAATTTTCAGATTGCATGGTGTACCAGAATTGATTATATCTGACAGGGATCCAAGAATGACGTCAAGGTTTTGGAAAACACTTAATACAGCTCTTGGAACAAAACTAAACTTCAGTTCTGCATATCATCTGGAAACGGATGGACAAACTGAAAGGGTAAATCAAGTGTTGGAGGACATGTTGCGGATGTATTGCATGGATCAACAGTATAAATGGGAAGAGTATCTTTCATTAGTTGAGTTCACATACAACAATACTTATCATTCATCTCTTAAAATGGCACCATTTGAAGCACTTTATGGAAGAAAGTGTAGAACTCCTGTTAGTTGGGACAGTGTTGAGGATAGAGTGGTAATTGGACCAGAGATTCTCACAGAAATGGAACAGCAAGTTAAGCTGATTCGTGAAAGATTAAAGGAAGCAGCGGATAGGCAGAAGAGCTATGCTGACCTTAAGCGGGTTGATAGAAGGTTTGAGCTTGGTGATAAGGTTTTTCTTTGTGTTAAACCAAGAAAGAGTTCTATAACCTTTGGCAAGGCTGCCAAGTTGTCACCTCGATTCGTGGGACCTTTCGAAATTGTCGAAATAATCAATCCTGTAGCTTATCGTTTAGCATTACCACCTGCTTTATCTCGCATGCATGATGTTTTCCATATTTCTTTGCTTAAGAAATACGTTTCAGATCTGTCACATGTTTTAAATTGGAATTCCTTGCAGGTCCAAGACCCAGGAATAATTGTGGTTAAACCCACACGAGTGCTGGAAACTCGCCAATTGCATTTAAGAAATCGTGAAATACAGCAATGTAAGGTCCAGTGGGACCAGTTTAACGAAGAAAGTGCAACTTGGGAAAATCTGGAAGAGATGAAAATTGCTTTTCCTTCTCTTTTTCAATAGAATGAAATCTGTTGACAAAACATTCTTTAATGAACTTATTTTTTTTAAGTATTTATGAAAGCTAGATGAAGGCAAACATTATTTAGGTTGAATAAAATGTGTTGTGACATTGATTTCTGGAACTATTCAAATTGGAAATAGTCACATTGTTTGTGTACTGATAAATTGGTTGACCAGAAGGTTAATTGAATATGTAATCATCGGGACGATGAATATTTTTAGGAGGGAAGCATGTAACACCCTGAACTGTTGTTACTTCCTTCTAAGCATACAAGTGTTGATATGTGATTTTTTTTGTAAAAAGGATGTGTTCCTTTGATTGAGAAGTCATGCTTGATATGTACTGAATCTTCTTTTCAGATTGCAGATCTTTGACTGAGTCAGAATTTGATTAGAATCTTTTATTTATTTCATTTTACATCTAAGTTTAATCTGATCTCGGAACGAATTATAAAGTTATTCATCTATAAGACCTAGCCTTGGATCAGTGGTATTGATCCAAGTGGTGCTTTAAGTTTTTCATGATGAATTAAAAATTATAAACCTTTCACAGGTTGCAAGGTCTAAATTCATTGAATAAAGCCAATCCCAAGTCTTAACTCAGGTTGATCGTGTGAAATGGAATGGTTCCCGATATCGAAGTATATCTGGAAGGTCTTGGTCATGGACCAGGTAATAATTCTGTTGCATATAATTCCGTAGCCTAAGGTAGAATAGGAGCTAACCCTGTTCAAGGATGCATGTTGTAGGTCTTTTTCTGAGCATACGGAATGTAGACCTAACTGGAATTATTAATGTTAGTAACCTAAAACTAAACTTAACCTAGGGGTTAGTGTTAATCTAACCTAGACCTAGGCTAAGAGCTAACGTCCTAAGTTAGTATCTATGTTCTATGAAGTTAGACTAGGTGTTATCCTAAATCCTAACAAGAAGTTGAGCTCGGAATTCGAGCTCAGAATTCGCGAGAAGGCATGCAAATTGGAAAGTTAATGTTTTGTTTGGCTTATCACAAATTCTGGTTTTTCCTCTTCCTGTTCACTGGTTCTTCACACCAGTCTTCTTTGTGTTACATGGCAAGTATGAGCGTATCTAGCTCTTTCCTCTGGCAAGGAAAATATATATGTCATGGAGATAGAAAAATTTTGTTGGTAGCTCTAACTTGGAAAAGGAAAAGAAAGTCCAAGCTCTTTCAGTGGTCTGCTTCGGAATTTTGAGCAAATATCCAGGCATGTTAGGCCCTAACCTTTAAAAATCTTGCTGTCTTTCAAGTGATTTCATTAGAACAACTCTGTTCAAATGATTTATGGAATATATGATTTTTTATGGTTGTCTTGTGTGATTTTGGTACTGTATCTTCATGCTGGTTCGATTTTTCATTTATCCCTTGATGGGTGTTTATTAAATTCGAACTGTTGTTATATTTCTTTGTGTTTTGCATTTCGGCTTTAATATGCGAAATTATTGCAAGTATATGTGATAGGCCTGCTCTGTGTGAGTCCATAAATTGTTCTCTCGATGGGTACAGACTATTGAGATGCTTGTTGATGGATACTTTTTGTTGATTCTTGTTGTGGAAACTGTCGGAAGGGATACTGAAGGACATTTGTTTGATTGTTCAGTTAATTGACCTTTTCTTTCATAAGCTCTGTCGTGGTTGTTATTTAGTGGTGGTTATGGATTCTGGTTGGGTTTCGTTATGAAATTTTATAGTTATTTGTGAAAAGGTAACTCACAGTGTTACAGTATTCATACGACCTTGCTGGAGTTGTTTTTCCCCTTGCGTGGAGGTTATGGGGATTCAACCCATTGATAGTATTGACTTATATATATGATTATTGTATTGAAATGACTCTGTGGAGTCCTTTGAATGAATCGTATATTATGGTCCACTGTTGAGGATATAGATACATCTTTAAGTATTGATAATTTGAATTTCGTTGGAATCTTGTAGAAGTAACAGGTCATATGACCTCTATTAATTGTAATGAATTTTGGTACAAACTCCATGGGTATACTTTTACGTTTCCTTATGAGTAAGCTTGTTCGAGAATTTTGAAGAGGTTCAGTTGAATTCCTTGTTATGAAATCAGTATTTTGATTTTCTTACACCTGATTTTTGAATGCTTACCATAGTTGGCATAGATAGAATCATTAACTATTTTTACCTTGTATACTATTGTTGGGACTCAGTTGAATTCTTGATAGATAAACAGTGTAACTGCTTCAAATTAAGATTGTTGGGTTTACTATTGTTTTTGACACCATTGGGTTCCGTGAGTATGGGAAGATATCTTGTATATCGGTTTCTGGAAAAGCTAAACTATGAATACTATTTACGGACTTAGTTTTATATCCTCGAATGGTAATCTATGTCACTGTTTTCTGTATAATCCTGAGTATGAACATGTAATGTTCTTGGCTTTGTTGGTTTTCTTTAATATCTTGACATCATGAATTATGGCTTCTATAAAGTAGGTCGTGAATAACATACTTTCAACTCTGGATGCGTTCAGAAGTGACTATGTTATGTTATGTTGTGTTATGTTATGTTTTATTTCTGATTACATTCTAGATAGATGTGGCTGTGCATGTTGCTTGGATTTCGTTTAAAAATCCCTCCGCATAGTCATAGGGAAATGTCATTGCTTAAATGATCATGAGTCTTTGGTTGACTGCGATAACATAGGAGATCTTTTGATTTCGACCTTGTGTCTAAAAGCCTTTCAGTGTTTATCTTCTTGTCTGTCGCTTCTTGCGTAAGGTCATACTGAGTCTGCTTGGTAGATAGACACCATTGTTCGGCAAGAGGGTTACTGTACTATAGTTGCTTTATTTTAAGTTTTAACAAAACAGAGTGCTGTTGATGGACTCGACTGATTTATTTACATGTGTATAAGGTGAATGCCTTGCTTTTGAAAAGACGGTACAATCATGAGCTAATTCAGAGGGAAACATGTACAATTTGTTTATTTCTCTTTTGTTGTAAATTAGAAGTCGATATAATTGTTTAACTAACATCTATAATTGTTTTTACATAATGATGGTATCAGGATTGAAAAGGTATTCCTCTTTTTTATGTTGAATATCATGATTGTCTGATGTTTGTTCATCTTGGGATTTACAATGAATAATTGCTTAGGATACTTTTGTTCTTCTTGATCCCTAATATTTTGATGAAATATTTGAGAAGTATATAGTACTACTCTGTAACGAAAATTATTATTACACGTTATAGACATGATATATTCCTAACGTATAGTCTGAATCATGTTTACTTGTTTGGTGATTTTATATCATTTAAACAGGGTGTTTAATGAAAACAATTGACGGATTGCAATTGTTTTAAGAGTTAGTGCTTATCATGCTCAGTTCATTGAACTAACCCATGTTGATAATTTTTGCAGATGGATGCCGTAAGTGGTAAAAGCAATGCAGATCTGACTGGATGATCAGATTGTTTAATTTGATTTATAATGAATTACAGCTTGATTTTCTAAATGTACTATATGTGGAAAGATGTTCCTTTTCCGTTGAGCATTGTATCAAGTATGCTGAATGCATAAAAAGTATTCATATAGTTCTAAAAGGAATAGAAATAAGTATTTGCTACTTATGTGTTGTATTCTTATTTTGATAGTTGACCTTCTTCGGTTTATATACCGGAGGGGCAATGTTATCTTTGTATAATTTGGAGAATTTTGAGATTGTCAATGAAATCTTACAAGAAAATGTGATTGAATCCTTATGAGTGTTTAGTAGTTCTAATTTGTTCTATCGAAAGCAAAATTGAAATTTAAATCATTGTCTTTCTAAAGATAGGATTAAAATAAACCTAAGCAGAACGCTAATCAAGCTTAATTAAATTACTAATCCCTAGTCTTGATTATGACAGGACAACATTTAATTGGATTCTTAATCATTTATATCTTGATACCAATAGGTATGATATTAATTCAGTTAGGAGAACTGATATAAACCTAATGGGGTTCAGAGGGCAATCTCATGTGAAGTTTATGAGTTATTGTCAAATTCCATTGTCTTAGAGTCATGTATATTATAAGAACTCCATGATGAGACCTTGGCCTTAATATCTCCACTGTGTAATGGGTTTTATTAAGGATGGTCATTCTAAGACGAAGAATCCAGGGATCGGGAAAGGCTAACCCTAGGGGAACGTCTTTAATGTAATTTAAACTCAACGTGCGTAATGAATATTAATAAGTAGATCTTTCCGAGGCGGATTTAAAGGTTGACGGCACAAGTCAACTACAGGGTTGTACCTCCAAGAAGATTAGGATCTTCTCGAAGTTACAAAAATGCAGGTGACTTATGACGACACCCTTTGCATTGATCGCTAAGATTTACACTTTGATCTCGAACGAGTTACTCAGGGACCAATTAGGAATGTGGTCACGTTATAAGGCTGCCTTGGTGATTCGAGGTATCTTGACACACTGGTTTAACTAGGGTTGAACCAGTATGTCATCGTATCCCTAATCCTCATGGGCATCGATATAACGTTATCACCTTGTTAATCCGTTCCCGAGTGAATAAAGTTGAGATAGGAGGGACTGACAGAAGTCGGTATAAGACATTCTACATAACATAAGAATGGGGTGAAGGGCGTATTCTAGATTGACGAGTATGCCGTTAGGGAATACGATACATAAAAAGTATGTTTCAAATCTTTGGCCAAAGTATCGCAAGCTGCTGATTGCGTTGTCCTAATTCACCTAGTCTAAGGGATGAGATGCCGATGAATAATGGTAACAATTATTCAGTTAGGTTCCTTGGACAGAGCATTTTGAATCCCAGAATAGGGAAGAGAACTGCAAGAGTGAAGTGTTAAATAAAAACGCCAACTCTTATTACTCATGAATAGATCGGTAGATTACCAAGTCATGGAATGAATAGATCAGAGGTACTCCGAGTCATTACAGCTACATCTGGTTGTTTGTTATAATAATGGTTATTTGATTGTGAGTTCTAAATTAGGTATTTAGAACCAGGATGCAATTATCAAAAAAAAAAAATTTGACTTGTTCTATTGTCTAAAATGAGGATGTTACACTCTATCATCATCACATTACTTATTACTTGAAAACTATGCATTTCAAATAAATTCAAAAAATACGAACAATACTCAACAGATCAAGCATCATATAAAAAAAATCACATATGTAATCATCACATCATAACATCAATAGACAACGAATACAACCATCGTATGCTAATAAATCTGTCTATAATATTAATTACAATAATATTTACAAAACATCTCATGACTAGGGGGAAAATCCCCTACATCAAATACATAAATGCAAATCATATCTCATCATCGCTGTCACTATTTGGTACTACAAGTGCTCTAGAACTTGACGCCTTGCCACTAACTCTGCACTATTGATCATGGCCTTGATAATGCTCCAACTATCTCTGTAGTAGTGTCAAATCTGTAGAATGATCCAAAAAGTGACTCTGTAGTGCGATAAATTGTGAAAACACATCCTTTGTCAAAGGACCACCACCCACCACCTCTCTCACTCATCATGTCTCCTCACATACCTCATTCACCTCACTTTGCAACATGGTAGATGTTGATGATGTTATGGCCATTAGCTCAAACAAGTGGGCATGCTCATCTGCAATATCATCCACATGCTCTAACATCCCTCCATCTATAAGTATATTGGTATAATGTGCGGATGGATGTGTCCATAATCAAGGATCAATATGTGTCATCTAAAATTAATAGAATAACGTGTTAGACAACCCTAACCATCACATAAGAAAGTACCAAATCATACAACATAACTATATAAATAATCATGCTCCGATATCACCTTCGTTACATTGCTGGGGGCATGTGCTTTCCCCTCCACTCCTCGTTGTGGTAATCTCACCAAAACCGCAACAATGGGAATAAAAAGGCCAATCGATGCATTTTTCACCATGTAAGATATGCCTTTGTACACCCCGCATCATCTACGTCTATTGAATCTATTGCTTCACTAACCTTGTATGGCCCAGGAGGTACTAGCTACTCTTCTATGGGCAATGGTCTAACTCCATCCCTCCTTAGTTCTCTAACAGCTCTAAGCCACACATATGGCTTTAGGGGCATATCCTGGGCCATACCAAACAATCAAGATACCCACTACACCTGGAATAGCTCGATCACCCATGGAAACCGATCCTCCAAACACATCGTACTCCGTATTCAGTGCAACTCTACAAAATTCTCTCTCCATCCTCCATAGTCTCAGTAGGCCTCCATATCCCCGCCTCTCACCCCATCTGATATATAAATTCTCTATAGGTGTCAATCTCCATATTCTTCCCACACATAGTAATCCATCTCCTAGAAAATATGTCTAGCCTAATCAAATCTTCCTGCGGACCACTAACTGGCCTCAATATTGCTATATGCTCATAGTCCCACACATGTAATAATGTAGTAGCTCTAATACCACATCCATTATCCTCTTGTGTAAATATATAAAGATAACTATACAAGTGGGCCAATACACATCATGCCCATGCATACTTAGTACTCTCCTCCTCTATCCAGTGAAAAATATCATGCATCTTATATAAGATGCCCACACCACCTCCCTCCACTATAATTGATGATGTAATACCAATGAATATAAAATTCTACAAATGTGGAGCCCCTAATCTCAAAATCCCATCCAAACTAATATGGGCCTTGACAGGTACTTGAGCCCCTACAAAATACCACCTAACGGCCTTGATTTGTATCTAAATATCCTACACAACAATGACATGTACCCTCTAGCTGAAAATAGGTACTAATATGTGATATAAATCCTCTAATATCACTATCATCTCCCCCATAGGTAGCCAAAATGTATAAGTTTCCATGCACCATCTCTCGTAAAAAGCTATCAACATAGGCATATTAGGTGGTCCATCCCCCATCCTCATTATGTGATGTAGGCTAACATGGTCTCTAACCTCCCAATCATCAACTGATAAACCTAATCCGAGAAATGTACTTAAGTGGCGACCACCATGGAAATCCCTTGAATGGATATCCCTATACACACCAAAAAAAGACAAGTAATACGTTAAAACACTATACATATGCAAACATAACAATTTATGACATCAATACCCATCAAATTTCACATTTACATCACTCAAAACAAAAATCATACTTTCTAGACATGGACGCCCAGAAGTAAGACAATGGCACCTAGGAGCAAGACACTAGCACCCATTTCTAGGTGATCTTATCTCGAAGGAAATTAGTGCCTTCACTGCTCTTGTCTAGGTCCCAAACATTGAGAAAAAAAATAATTATTTTGTAAAAATTCACCAAAAATAACTATTACACTTACATTTTTCAAAAACAAATCAAACTTACCAACTCCACCGTCGTACATGATGCCAAAGAAGTTGCTACCATATCAAATCAGCTAGGTTGCAATGCTCTAACTTGTGACATCCTCACACACTTAGAGCTCACTCTCACACTCACGTAAAAGACAAATGAGTTGACTAATCACTCTTTCACTTTAGTACTTATAGTCACTTTTCATTATTCACTCTACTATGGTCATACTTTACATTCACTACTCAACTAATACACATTGCAAAATTTTGCTAATATCTTGAGCATTTTAAATCCAATTTCTATCTCATTTACAAAATTATATTTTGAATTATTCCTACCATCGTATCATACATATGAAACAAACATTATATATCCTTGATGTTATATTTCAATCAATCTATATATATCTTTGCACTATCAATCTTATATTATCTATTAACTTGCTTACTTTTGGCTTAGTGTTCATTCTCATTATCACTTCCCCTTTAACAAAAAGGGGGGAATATAATTGAGGTCATCCTATAATTACCTTTACACCAATATGTGATCATTGAACACCTCTAATTCATCATTTTATAACATTTAATAATATATCATGTGATATTTCATCATTTTCTATCAATTCCTCCTAATGACCTACCTAGGGGAAACAAGCGTAAAATATGTCTATGAGTAAAGAAATAAAAATAAACAATCAAACAACTAATCAATTACATTCAATTCTCTAACAATCAAAATCATACCATTTTATCGATACAATACAAAACATCCAGCCTCCTAGATAACCTAACTTAGGAGTAATATGTGGCCTCCTAGATCACCTAACTTGGGAGTTACATTCATTTCTTTACCAGATGATATAACATGGGAAGTTACTCTAAATTTTGATTTCACTTCTAGATGACCTAACTTGGAAGCCAAAATACACATTATGGCAACACCCTTGGAGTAGGGGTAGTTAAAAATATGAGTCAAAACGTTTGATTAAAAGTAGTTGGATCCAAAATCACTGAAAAATTTGATCTATGTTTATTTTTAGTGGCTAGGTATTTTAAGGATGTAGTTTAAGGTTGGATAATAACACACCTTTCTCCCTAAACTCTTCGTTTGGTATTAGGACACCCAAATCCTCCAATTTTTCATACACATATGCAATCGGGTTTGAAGCTGATCACTCCCTACCCCATTACATCATCATCACAAAAATTCAAAATTTTCAATCATTCCACATCACAAACATCAGTCTCATTTAGTGCACTTCATCATGGTCTTACATCTCTCGTTACACTGCATGCATTTAACATGACTATCCATGGTTCGTCATGTTATATGTTTTCATTCGGAACACTCTTTTACCACATCTGCACATTCTTCTACAACATGGGATTTTTGGGAATTCTCTAAGGTACACATCTCTAACTACTTCATGTTACCAAGATATCTCTCACCAACATAAAGTGAGGGAAAATGTAATCAGAAAATTATGCTCTTACTACTATTATTATACAACCAAGTTTGTTTTTTTATATATAGATCTTGTGTAAGAAATGTATTCACTGATGACCCATTCCATAGTCTAGTAATATGTCTCGTTGGTCATTACCGATGTTGGTCTCATACATTTTTCACACACTTGCATAGTTCCCGCCAGGTCTCAAGAATTCCTATATGTCAGTGCCCACTCAATTATCGTCACTAGTCATTTGACTAGTGAGCCTAGAGAAGGATTAGGGCACATGGGGCACCTCATTCCTGATTCTAGGCACCTTGATCCCTATCACACTTGGTTTTATTTTCATCATTTGAGGCCTATCTTTTTAGTTTTTCCTCTCATCTCCTAGGATCTAGTTGTCATGTCGCGTCATTAGTGTAAAAATTTGAACAAGATATCCCTATATAAACACAACATACATACTATATTATGGGCAGACTATTACTATAAAGGGATAGCTATCTACATAGAGCAAGGGACTATATTTGGGCATTATTCTACATAACACACTGCATAGGATGGGGTGTATCCATTCTATTCCATACACCATTTTGCATTTTATGTAGCTACTACTTGATATATCTACGTCATTGGCTTTAGGAAAACCTAAGCACATTATTTCACACATAAGAAAATATAATTAAATTGGGTTTGAGATGTAGTTCAACGCAACCTAGGAACATTATTACACACACAAGCACATAGAACTACATTGGGTCTAAGATGTAGTGTAATGCTCAGTTATAAGTCCATCCATTTGGTAGCTGAGAACAATCTAACCCCTTCATTTGTATCTTTATTTTTTAGGGTTTGATGCTTTGTGTGGGGTTTTACAGGTGATTCTTCATTACAAGTTTACGCCAATATCAGAAAAGCAAGTGTGACATCCACGTAACTAAAGGTGAAGTACGACAAAGACCTAAAAACCATATCAAGATTAGATTTTGAGCTGTTTCATAGACTAGGGTGCACAAATTTTAGACTAGTGCACCTACAGGTGCCCCTATCCCTCTCTAGATGCCCCAGTTTGGCTAGATCTATCTTTGCTGCAATTTTATGAAGATCGTTGCGACACTCTATTCCATCATTCCATCACTTTGTTTAGTCTCAGATCATTATGAGGTAAGTCCAATTAAGGTAAGTACCTTCCCCTTTCATTTTTGTATTTTAAAATATCAGATAAATTACTTTAGTATTTACATTTCATTTATTTTTCATTTATCATAGCTATACATTTTTTATTTTAATTCATTATTTTATTGAGTAGACTTGAATCATAGATGTTGAGTTTTGATCTCAAATTCATCTAAAATGTTTTCTACCTATTATTTCAAATCTCAATACATCAATATCTCCTTATATACACACCCAATTTTTTGTTCTTTGATATTGATATTGAATCCAAGGCATGTCAGAAAACAACAACAAGAAATGTTGAGAAAACAAGGAAACTAATCTACCAAAAATAGGAAAAAAATGTAGAAAGTGAAACTCATCTACCAAAAATAAGAAAATAATAGAAAGAGAAAATAATCTACTTCCCTTTTTGGTCACTCCACTAGGACATGAGATGGATCTGTAAATAAATAATTATTCAAGAACTATCCATTAATTGGTAGTATCATCTCTTTTCCTTGGAGATCCTTCAATATGAAGGAATTTTGGCTCAGAATCTCAGCTATTTTCTAAGTCCCAATCCGTAATGGTTTGAAATTTCCATGCTTCCCTTTCTTCTCATGGGATTTACCCCATATTAGCATGAGGTCTAATATTCTAATTTTTTAAACTTTAGATCTTTTGTCAAGCCACCTTTTGAAAATGTCTTGGTTTTTGCTGAAATTTTACAATGCTTTATCCCTCACATCTTCCATTTAGAAGATGTCTATAATTCTTACTTCACCCTTGTCTTCTTCATCCATATATTCTTTAATAAACTCATATGTTAGAAACCTTAGGGTGATTAGGAAAATTGGTTGTTTTCCATACATCATTAAAAATGGAGAAAATTTTAGAGTTTTATTATATCTTTCCCTATCAACCCATAATGCTTAGTTCAATAAATAATAACACTCTCTTATCCTCTTGTCTATTAATTTCTTAATGAAATTGATTAGATTTTTGTTTGTTAACTCTGCTACTGCATTTCCTTGGGAATAATAATTTGATGCAAAAATGTTGATTACCTTATTATCATACACCCATTTAGTGAATCTTGTATAAGCAAAGGATGGCATGTTGTCACATAAGAAAAAAAATGGGTAGCAAAAGATGTTTATAATGTTTTTCTCTAGGAATTGGACAAAATCAATTGATCTAAAATTCTTGGTAGATGTATCTTTAGTCCACCTTATGTAGTAATTATTGGTAGTTAGTACAAACTTACGACCCATTGATGAGTTTAGGTTGATGAATCTGATGAAATCAAAACCCCATTGTGCATATGATCGAGTCTCAATTACTAGTCGTAGTGGCACAGCTACATATATTTCCCTATTAAAAAAAGTTTAAAATTGGTGGTATCTTCTTACATGATTACAAGCATATTTGAATATGGTTTCCCGATAATAAACAAACTTAAAAATATTATGGGTAATTTCTCTTCTTAATGGATGGTCATTTCCCATATTTTCACGAAAAATATGCATAATGTATGTAACTTATTCTTAAGAAACATATCTTAATTAGATTCCTTCATAATTTTTCCTTAACAAGATTTATTTTGTAACTATGAAATGTGAAGGTTTAAGTCTCAATGCTCTTCTTTGTTCTCTTTTTATTTTAGGTGGGCATGTACCATATAATATATAATGGATAATGTGATTATACCATTCATCCATTTTGATGTTCCTTTCCTCTACTTTCATTATGTCAATTATTGGATATACATATACTATGAGTTGTGCTAAGCCTTGACCTCTGACAATCTTGGTAGGTCTAATTTAAAAATCAAATTATTGTAGTTTTGTCATCCATTTTCCTCTTCTTTGTCCCAACTAATTTTTCCCCAACATCAACTTAATGGATGGATGTGTGACAATTAGATGTACTTTGTTTTTTATTATATAATTCATATTTTTTTTAATACCTTGAATAATGCAAAATCTTGCTTATCCATCATGGAATAATTCAGTTGTGTATCTTATAAGTTGGTACTCATGAATGCAATGAGATGTTCATTATCTCTAGTTTTATGAGTGAGTAAAGTTGTAATTGCATGTTCAATGACAAAACAAGACAAGTAAAAGTCCTTAATAATATCAAGACTAATAACAACAGGTGCCTCGGCTATTTCTCTTTTAATATCTTGGAAATACTTATTATCTTCATCTATCCTTCAATTTTGGAATCTTTATTTAGCATGACATTCAACGACCTGACAATTTCAGGAAAACCATAAATGAATTTCCTTACAAAATTAGTCTTTCCAAAAAGGACTTCAATTCTTTTCTACTATTTGGTGGGCTGATTTTGGAAATATGATTAACTCTATCAAGGTAAATACATATAACTTATTTTTTGAGGATATGGACAATAAATTTACCTTCTGTTATGAATATAATGTTGTTTTTTTATTTAAGGATATGACATACCTTTTGCATCTTTTAAAAACCTTTTTCAGATGCCAATGTGATCCAATATGTCTTTAGAAAACACAGTTAGATCGTCCATATAAATTATCATACCTTTATAATTAAGACCTTAAAAATCATGATCCACTATCCTATGAAATGTTTCCCCAACATTTATTAGGCCAAAGGGCATTCTATTCAATGTAAAAATTCCCCAATTAGTGGTAAAGGTAATTTTCATTCTAGCTTCCTTATTTTCTAACACCTGGTTGTACCATGAAAAAACATCAAGGAAATACATCATCTCATACCCACATAATTTTTGTATAACTTCATCTAGAGAGGGAAGAGGATAATTATATATCTTCAAGTTTCTATTTAGGTTCTTGAAATATACAAATAGTTATATTTCTCCACTCTTTTTCTAGACATGAACTAGATTATCTACCCAAGTTGAGTGTTTAATAGGAAAGACTGTCCCAGCAACTAGAACTTTCTTCACTTTATAAATCAATGGTTCTAAAAATGGGTTTACTAGTCTTTTCCTTTTCCTAAAAGGTTTGTGATCTTCCATTAATGGTATGGTATGCGTGATAATTCTAGGAGAAAATACCTTCAAGTCTTCATAAGACTAGGCTATGACATCTGTGTAATTATTTAAGAGGTTTAATGTTTTTCTTTTCTCCTCATTTGAATGTGTTAAGCCTATGTTTATGATATAGGATTGTTCGTTTGTGCCAAGGTTTATCTGAGTATAATCCTTTTCATTATCCTTGGGTTTAGTAGTATTTTAAGCTTGTTAGTCTAGATCAATGATCCGACCAAGAGTTGTTATTCCTTCAGGAATCCCATTTTATTTAATATTTATGATGCCATATTTAGTTGAGTTAATTACATCCCTTTCATCGATGATTTCAGATTTAAAAACATCTAAACTATTTAGAAATTGAATAATTTTATGGTCACCATTGAATACCTAAAAATGTTCTATGTTTTCTGGTACTAAGGGAACAAGAACCAATTCAACAAACATTATTTCTTTCTTTACCTCCTGGGTTGGTATAAGAACAACAACCAAAGAAGATAATGCATCAACTTCTTGATTTTGTTTCTTGGGGATAGATAGAATGCTAAATGCATCAAAGTATTCAATGAGATCCCAAGCTCTATGTTTGTAACTCTTGAGATATGACTATTTACATTGTTATTTTCTCTTAAATTAATTAACCACTATTTTTGAGCCTATAAAATTTTTTAGCTCTTTGATCTTGTTTCTAATGGAAAATTGTAATCACAATACTAAGGATTCATATTTGGTGAAGTTGTTGGTGCAAGGGAACTGTAATCTATAAGACAATAAATATTGTTGTTGTTATGGACTGGTTAATATAATTCATACCCTAGATGATTTCTTAAAGAAAGATCCATCATAATACATGGACCAAATGCCTGAGGCATCCCAGTTTTCCTATAATTATTTTGTATCTTTTATGTTCAATGTAGATACTCTAATGTCTATTGATAAAAAATTGGCTTCTTCATTTTTGGTATTAGACTCAGTGGTCACATGTTTCATTTTAGGATTTTTTTTTAATTCTGATTTGGTTTGGGATACCTCTCTAGGGTAGTCACCAATTCAACAATTCATAGACATACAAGTTTTATAAATCCTAGATGTTTATGACATGTTATTAAGTAGGGATTTGTCAGAATTTTTTTTTTAATTGACTAGTGATTTTTCCAAATTGAGTGACAAAGATATCATATAAATCTTATTTGATGGTGATTACACCCTCTAGTAGATTCAAGAACTAGTCATATGCCACATTCTTGAGAGAGAATGCAAAGAATCTACATATCATATCCTCATGTGTCACATTGAGAAATATTAGAGATGACTTGAATGATCTAATATGCTCTTCAACATAGGTGTTACTAGTTGGGTTGAATACAAGAAGGTATTTATTTTGGTTTCTCATCAAGTCATTGATAACACCAGTGATGTTAATGGGAGATCCTACTAGCCAGGATATCATGGTCACTATAGTGGAACAAGGATTGCTTGATTTATGAGGACTTAGTGACTTACAAACCTGGGAATCACTCAAGGATTTTCTTTTTGTAGAGTATGTTTTCCTACTTGTACTTAATGAAACATGAGTTAAACCTTTATTAGAACTATATCTGGTCACAATTGTAGGTAAATCCAATTTATATACTAAAATTAGATAACTAAATTCAAGGAAATTAGAAATAAAAAATCATGTAGACTATGATTTCCATAATTGAACTACATCTCTTGTGTGCCTTCAGGGACTTAAGTGAATGATTGTATGAAGTGAAAATTTGATACTATAAGAATCATCCAACAATTTGTTGTGACCCTCATAGGGCCAAATTTTTACTTGTTCATGTTGTTACATATGAATTACACACAAAGGAAGAAAATTATAGGATCATACATCCTAATCATTTTAGGACCACAATAAGTGTAATTTTTAGAATGAGTTATAGGGTATTGGTTATTTAAACCAACAATAAGGATTTTTTTTTGGATGGTTAGTCCTTATAGTGTCAGTCTTGTGTTGACATGTTTGAGTTAGATTGTTTTTATTAATGTAAAAGCTCATTAATGATAAATAGGATGATCTAGGAGTGATAAAAAATGATTTTTGTGATGATGACATGGAAAGAAAAGACGTGGCTTAGTTGCAAGGGTGAAGATAGTGAGAATGGCTTGGCCTAATAGGACTAATCAAGAGACATAGTTATCATGGGTGATAGAGCATGATGGTTTGAGTTACATGGTGATTTAAGGAACATGGTAAAAGTATGGAGAGAATGAAGAGAGTGTGTTGAGACAATCATGAGAGTTTCAAAGTATAGGTATAGGTTATGGACATAGTTAAAAGTTCTCATCTAGACCTAGTCTAGGTGTTTAGAGGTATAAAGAAGCAAGGTCATTAGTTTTAGGGATATATGAGATAACGAGGGCATGAAATGGTGTGAAACATGTTTTATAAAGTGTTTTAGTTCATTTTGGAGAGCTCGGAAGCAGAGATATGGTGTTCTTCTACTTTACCTAGGTCTAAACTAGACTTAATTCTAGTGCTTCATGGCCTATTGGTGCATGATAGTCATTTGTAGAATTATGTGAGATCATGGAGATAATAATAATGGTGATTAACATTAGTTTAAATATGAAAATTCATCTAGAAAAGGTTTCATGCTTTAGTTTTATGTTAGTTTCCTTAGTCATGGTCTAAACTAGGAAAAACCTCAAGGCCTATTCATACAAATGAGATTGGGAATGAAGATAAAAAGATATTTGTGAATATATTGTGATTATAGATGATGCACAGAGGTGTTCATGATAAATATTTTGAAATTTATGAAGTTTTTAGGCCTGCCGAGTTCTAGAAATCATATTTTCTAGCTCTATGTGAGATAAATATACTTGGATGACACATGTAATGTATTAATTGTCCTCTTATCATTTTAGGTATTTTTAAGCATGTAACTAAGAAGGTATTAGAGTTAGAATGAGGGTATATTATTTATGAATGATTGTTAAGAAGGTAATAAGGTGAAGACCCTTCTTAAACCTTAGTTCGCTAGAAATGGAGGAATAATTCTTTGTTTGAGACAATAATGGATTGGATCATAAAATTTTATGATTTTATGATGGAGAGTACTCTCCCATATTTCATATGGTGGTAGTTTTAGGTCATGACACTAAGAGGAGCCCAATCAAAAGTACTTATTTTTTAGGAAAGAAAATTTTACTCTGAGGTTTTCCATTGGACCCTATGACTAATTTAGTGTTATAAGGAGTGTGGGATCTATGATACATGTTTTAATTAATTTTAGAGCTTGGTGAGGTGATTTGATGAATTTCACAAATTAAAAGAGGTTGACTGGTTTTTGGTCCTAAAAGGGTAGTTTTGCAGTCATGGTGAATGGAAGTACTTGAACACTTGTGATAATGGTGATGAAGTTTTATGGGTGTGAAGGTGTTGTAGAAATATCATGTGATGTGTTGGATGCATTTTTTGAACTCTGGAAGTCAGATGATATGACATGTATACGGTCTTAAGTTGACCTAGTTTGATCGGTTTAGGACAGAAGGGGTTTGGTATGAAGATTGATATGAAAGACAAATATATTGGCTTAGTTGATGATTGATATCAATTGGAGAGTGAATAGGTATGAAAATTTTCCTAGTTAAAGAATTTAGAGAGATTGAAAGTGACAACAAGGGTGCAAGAAGGTATTATCTCCAAAACTAGTTCATGGGAAGTTTAATTTGCTGAAGAGGAGAAGTGGTTATATTTTATTTACTGGTTGATTAATGAATTATAACATAATTAAAAGTTTTATTAAGGTCATTGGATTTCCATTTAGTGGTCACATGTCATAATTGAGTTGTTTTGGTGTGATCTTGGACTCCATTTTTGAATACTTATTCCTGGAAGTGCCCGATTTAAGTAGGAAACAATCATACTACATGATGAAGTGAGAAGAATTGATGATGTCGAGTCTTATGAGATAATAGAATGTATTAATAGGATGTAATGGAAATGTGTAGAGACTTTTAAGGCTTTAAAAATATTTATTAGGTGCTTGAGGTCCTTGAAGTTGTCGGTGAGGGATATTTGCTTGTTTTGGGCCTAGGGCTTGTCATGTGTCTTGGTGCATTACCAACTCATATCGGTATTTCATGACAATTTATATATATATTTTAAATTGGTATAACCAACCTCTAATATTCATTTCCAACATAGTTAAGTTTTTGTGTTGAGTCATGTATAAAAGTGCATGTAATTATTCATTTTGAACTAATGTTATGAGAAGAAAATAGTGTGAGATAAGTGTGAGTGTGAAAGTGATATGAGGGAATTAATATAGAGATAAGAGAGGGTGTGAATATCTGAGGAGTGTTGAAGAGTTAGTGTGTAATGTCAATTTTACAAATCAGTGCATGAAATAGCAAGATTAAGCAAAGTATGAGAAGGTGAATTTGAAGAAGGTTTTGAGATGTATGAGCTGAATTTTTTATCGCTATCAGTTGTGCAAGAAAAATATTATAAATGATAATCCATTTCTAGGTGGTCTAGTTGGTTCTTGATCACCTTAGAGGGTTGTATCCTCCTTGTATGGTTTTTTCCTTGATAAATAGGTGTTGGTGCGCCTTGTGGAGTTGGTTTCTCACTAAAAAAATATTGTGTGATGTGTCATATTCATGCAAGTATTTTTGTTTGTGTAATATAATAAAAAGTTTCGGTGGCTTTTATTTCCATTGAGGATTTTGCACTTACATATTTGGTTATTATTTACTCTCTCATGGTTATCTTCTTACGAATGGTTGTTATATATTGGTAATCTCATATTAATTCATGGTTGAATGATAAATGGTTCATGCAAGTTAATTTGAATTGAATAATGGTTTTTAAGGAATGATTCACCCCCATCTCATTTCATTGTGCTTCTAGAAATTTGTATCAGAGAAGGTCCAGTTAAATATGTTTAATCACTTGAAAGGAGATCCTTTGAAGCAATAAAATGGCAAGTCAGTAGAGTGACACTTCTTCTAATAATTCTCCCTTGTTTGATGGAATAAACTATGATTTTTGGAGTCTTAGGATGAGGAATCAAATCATGTCCTTAGGGTTTGACATTTGGAAATCTATGTTGGATGGATATACATTTCCTAAAAATCTGCTAATAACTGTGCAAAAAAAACTTTAGTAGTGACAATTCCAAGGTTATGAATGCAATCATGTGTGGTCTACTTTAATCTAAACTTGTGAAGGTCATGCATTTCACATAAACAAAAGCAATGTGGGGTAAACTTCACATAATTTATGACGGATACTCCAAGGTAAGAATAGCTAAAATCCAAACTTTCATAAATCAGTTTGAAAGAGTGAAGATGAGTGAAGAGGAGTCGATTTCTCCATCTTTTCTTACAGTTTATAAGGATGTTAATACCATCAAAGGATTAGGTAAATAAGTGAAGGAAGAAGTTGTGGTACAAAAGTTATTGAGGTATTTAAATCCTAAATTTGACTCTAAATTATCAGCCATTGAGGAAGCCAATGATTTGAGGCTCTTGAAAATGGATGATTTGCATTAAAGATTGACTTCTTATTAGATGAAGGTTATTGACTCGAATCCATTCAAGAAGGGGATTACTTTCAATACTGATATTAATACAAATGGAAATAAAGTTATGAATGATGGTTCTAGTCCTCAAATTTATTATGAAGAACTCTTTGAAATTATTTCTAAAATATTGAAGGTTAGATTAGGTAAGTGTAACTAGAAGTTATCTTTCAAATGCTTCTACCTGTGGTAAAATATGTCATTTTGATCCAAAAAATTCCCTCACAAGCATAATGATGAAGATGATGATGAGCATGAACATGATGAAAACCATCAGAAAAAGACTCACATGATTTATAAAGGTAAGAATAGTTTTAAAAGTTTTATAAACAAGAAGAAGTTCAAGAAGAGTTTGTACTCAAAGGAATAAGCTTGTTCATCTGAAGAAAATAGCTATGATGGTGTCTCTAATTTTGATTCTAAATTTGAGAATGCTGATGTTGGTGATGACGTTTTATTCATGGAAAAATATGCCATGAGGTCCATGAGGGATAGTTCCATATTATTTGGTGACTCCATGCACTCTAAAGATGAAGAAGAAAGAGATGAAATTGATATTGATTTGATGTGTGCTTAGAATTAGTTGAAACATGTTTAAAATAATAAAAAGAAGTTGATAGCTCAAATTAGGGAGTATGAAGTCAAGATTCATGATATAGAGGAGAAAAATTGGGATATGACATAAAATCTATATGATAATGTCAAAAAGGTAGAGATGCAGATTTCCATGACTCTATGATTTCACTCTAAAGAAGAAAAGGTGTTCCTTATTAAGGGAGAGCTATCCGATGTAATTAACAGGGATAAGTTCTTTTAGATGTTTGTAAAGAACACTAAGGATCTTGATGATCTTCTTGGAAGTCAAAGGTATACATGTGACAGAAGAGGTATTGGATTTAATAATGGCCAAAAAGGAAAATAAATAGTGCAATATGACAATGCTCCAATCAAGGAGATTGAATAACCAAGCATAAAAGAAGACAAAAAGAAGAAATATGCCAATTATAATGTGAAAAAAAATCCTAATGCTTCAAGGTATGAAAGATATTTTAATGGCTATTGTTTCACTTGTAACAAATTTGGGAATAGAGATAAAGAGTGTAGGAAGTTTTTCAAAGACAACCATCCATGGAGGGATGGTAGGAATGAGTTATCAAAGAATTTAATATGTTACAATTTTCATGAGAAAGGTCAAACTTATAGGTATTGTATATATGAACCTTCAAGTTAGAATTAAGGGTAATGAAGGTTACAGGGGCAGGACTGGAGTTGTGTGTTTCAATTGTAATAGTATTGGTCATGTTGCTAGATATTTTTAAAGAAATTCAAGGAAATATAAGAGGTTTCAAGACTCTCAATTGGAGGGGAATCTAGATTGTAGGAAAGAATACAGGGTTGGTTCTAAGAGCCAACTGTGAACAATGTGGCTCAACCAAAGGTAGATATAGAGGTAAAATGTGAATGTTCTCTTAGTACAGGTCATTATAAAGACAATGAACTAGGTTTTATGTGTCAAAGAGGGATTGGGAGCTCTTCAAGTCCCTCTTCTAATGATGAAAATGGGTGTCTCTAATATGCTTCTTACAGGCATATGCATTGATATGAAGCATTGTATGAAGAAGGAACATGATTTGTTTGAAGTATGATGTTGTAGGAGTGTGTTCATAGTTTCAAGTTATGTTTTTTATGCTCTTGAATTATTTCAATATGTATTGATGATTATTTGAGAAACTATCATGGTGCAAGAATGATGGATTCATGAAGGAAAGAGTCATTATGTATTATGATTTGATTAGACCAATATAGAAAAGGATATTTGATGCTTTCGAGGTGTGTGAGTTTGTTAACATGGTCCATGTTGAGATGATATTCCTTGAGACATGATTGAGATGTATGTAAGAGTATTCATGCATCATGGAAGTTGTATGAAGATGGTTTAAGACTACTAGGTTTGATAATTTTAATGGATAAGGTTCTTAGTTGATGAATTAGGTTGCAAGATTGGGTAAAGGTTTCATGATGATCAAGAGTGGTGTTCTCATCATGATCTTGAAGAAAATTGCTAAAAATAAATCATGAAGAATTCAAGTTACTATGATTAGACATGTTTATAGTTCCAAGTGTGTGAATGCATCAAAGAGATGTTTTCATGGTTTGAGCTTGGAAAGGGCTCCTATTATGGATTTAAATGAATTATAAGTTGAGGAATGGTATTATAGACATGTGATCATAAATTAAAGAGGTGTTATTTACGTGCATGAAGGTATCCAACTTGTTTATAGTTTGGTCAAGATGACAGTGAGCAAGGAAACAAGTTCCAAGAAGAAGAAATTAATCATTCAACATGATCACTTGATCAGACCATTTATAGTAAGTGAAACGATGTTCTCTAATTATGATTATGAATTGACTTAGTGCAATTTTTATTCAAAATATTTAGGCTATGATTTTGGGTGTGTCATGTAAGCTTAGGCCTCATAAAGGTAACATGACGTAGTTTGAATCTTGATGAAAATAGTGATAGCCAAGAAGGAATGTTTTTCAAGTTGATATGCATTGTTTCAAGTCTGTGTATGCTTTCTAGATGTATGTAGTTATGTCTTATATAAGATTATGAAGTGACAAGGAGGTTGGAAAGGGCACTCTGGACTAAAATGTAGAGTCGAAGCATGGTGAAGGTGTGTGGAGATAAACATTTATGTGATTCTATATTTCATATATGTGTATGGATGATTGGGGTCTGCATTATTGTCTTAGACATAAGATCAAGGCATGTAAGATGGATTGTAAGGATAAAATCATCTAGAAAAATGATTTGAACTATGATATGGTTTGTTGAAACTATAAAAAGTGTTTCAAATCTGAGTTATGTTTTTTTATTCTATTCATGAAGTTGATACAATGTTACAAGGTACGTGAAGGTACTGTTAAAGTATGTGCACGGTGATTAAAGGTTTTTTCTATGAGTATAGTTGTTGAGGGGGATATAATGTGATCTCTACCTTTGAAGAGTGAATTTAGGAGTGTTACAAATATATATTGATAGATTTATTGTATTATTTGTAGACATTTCATCTTATCTGGGTACTATAGGATGGTTTCTTATTATAATAATGAGCTATAGATCTATGAAATCCTCTTCAGGTAGAAAGAGCTGATAATGACCCTTAATTAGGTATTTAATGGGTCTATAAGGCCTAATAAAGAAAAATGATAGGTGTTTATAAGTACATTGATAGGAGGAGGATGTTTTATGACCAAGTAAGTCACAATTTAATGTAAAAAGGCTAAAGAAACTCAAGACTGAGGAGTTTTATTTTACCCATTTCCACATCTATGATCAAGTCAAGAAATTGATTTTTTGTATAGACTGAAAGAGGGAGATTGTATGAACTTAGGGAGAACAAAAGATTGGGTTTCCTAAGATGAGTGTGCTTCTAAAGAAAGGTAAAGTTGGACCAATTTACTCTAAATGTCATTATTAGGGCTCTCATTCCTAGAATTGGTAATAAACTATAATTGATAGAGTTAAGTCTAGATTTGAGCATAAACAAGCTGAAATAGGTGATGGAGGAGGAAAAAAAGATTTTTTGTGATGATTTATTCTTAAAATGTTTTTTGGCATGAGTATGTACATCTTCCCAGGCGATCTAATGTGCTTCCATTATGAGAAAGAGGTAAAAAAATAAAGTTAAGGAACCAACAATGTGTGCTCAAAACGATGAGTTTGGTTGATGTTTTCAACCAAGAGATGCTCCAAATAATTTTAAGGAAGATGATGAGTTTGTTCTTAGGTATGTACAGTGTCATTAATGTAAAAAGGGGGAGGAGTACTAGTTTGTTTTCCATTCATGACAAGGGGAGATTGTTGGCATATGTGAGGTAGATTGTTATCATTGATGTAAAATATCATTAATGAAAAATAGGATGATCTAAGAGTTCTATAAGAAGATTTTTGAGATGTTGAAATTCCAAAAAAAATGTGTGCAATGGTTGTAAGAGTGAACACAGTGAGAATGGCTTGGCCTAGTAGGCATAATCATGAGAGCCTAGTCAGTAGGATGTCTTGGCATGATGAAATGAAGACATGATGTTGCTTTAGGAGAACGATAGAAACATGGAGATCATGAGGACAGTGTGTTGAGACACTCATGAGAGCTTCATAATGCAGGTACATGTTGTGGACATATTTTCATATGCTCATATAGACCTAGTATAGGTGCTTAGAGGGCTAATGAGGCATGGTCATAAGTTGTAGAGATATGTAAGCCAATGAGGGCATGACAATGTGTTATACATGTTGTCTTAAGTGTGTTAGGTATTTTTTGAGATCTTAGAAGTAGAGATATGATGCTTGTCTACTGGGTCTAGGTTTAAACTAGACCTATTCTTAGTGTTTGGAGGCCTATTGGTGTATGATAGTCACCTGCAGAAGTTTTTGAGATCTTGGAAACACTCATGAGAGTATGTAAAACTATATTCAGCATGTAGAGGTAGTTTTTAGTTGTTTTATGCATGATTAGTATGATAGTTCACTTGGTTGTGAGTTAAACTAGGAAAAACCCAATGGCCTAGTCATGCAAGTCCTAATAGTTAGGAAGATGCATACCTATTTAATAAAATGTGAGCATGCAAGATGTCTAGGGAGGTTGTTATGAATCTATGAGCAACATCTCAGGAGGGTTTTATGAAAATTATACAATATATGCTAGTTTTATTCCTACATAGTCCAAGAAAGTAAGATTTCCAGCTAAAAGTGAAATTTTTTGCATCAGTTGGCACATACAAACTATGCATGAGAACCTGAGCCATTCAAGGATGATGTATCATGGAGCTAATAAGGTTTTAGAAGTCGAATGAGTTTAAATAAGGCCATGTGTTTAAATCGTAGGTCATGAATGACAATAGAAATATTCAATGTCTAAGATATTAATGGATTGAATAATAAAAATTCATGATTAGAGGTAACAAAAGACTCTTCTATATTTCATATGGTTGTGGTTTGAGGCAATGACAATTAGTGGAGCCCACTCAAATACGTTATTTTCTAGAAAAAGACAAATTTTCTCCTAGGTTCACCATTAGAACCTTTAACTTAATTAGTGTTATGATATTTTTGGGGAGAAATTATACATGTTTTAAGTCATTTTAGAGCCTAGTGAGGCCATTTTTTGACCTTCACAAGTCAAAATAGGTGGACTGGTTTTTGGGCTAAAAGGTTTTTTTAGCAATCTTAGAGAATGGAAGTCCTTGAGCACTTATAAGATTCGTGATGAATAATTATGGACTTGAAGGTTTTTGACACATCACATGTAATTTTTTTCATGTTTTGGTTGAGCTCTAGAACTTATTTGAGGTGGCATGAAGAAGGTCACAAGCTGACCTAGTTTGACAGGTTCATGACAGAAGGGGTTTGGTTTGAAGATTGATCTCAAAGACCAATATATTATCTTATTTGATTATTTACATCCATTTGGTAATGAGTATTGATCAATTTTGTTCCTATTTAATGCATTTATAGAGATTTAAAGTGACAATAATTGTACAAGAAGGTCTCATCTCCAAACCTGGTTCCTAGGTAGTTCAATTTGTTGAGGACGAGAAGTAGTTATTTTTTATTTGTCGGTTGTTTCATGATATCTAGCATGACTATAAGTTTTCTAAATATAATTTTATTTCTAATGAGTGGTTACATGGAATCAATTCTTTGTTTTGGTGTGATCTTGGACTCCATTGTTGAAGATTTCTTCATGGAAGTTCCTGATTTGAGTAGGAAACCATCCTACTAGGTGGTGAAGTGAGAAGAGTGTTTGATACAAAGTTTTGTGAGATGATGGAAGGTGTTTATAGGATGTCATGGAAATGTGTGAATATTTTTTAGTCTTGAAAAATATTAATGATTCTCATGAATTCCTTGAAGTGTTCGGTGAGGGAGATTTTCTTGTTTTGGGCCAAGTTGGGCTTGTCACGTGTCTTGGTGTATTGCCAAATCATATGGGTCTTTCATGATGATTTATATGAGAGTCTAGATTTTTTTTTTAAGTTGGTATGACCAACCTATAATAGTCATGGTTGAGATAGTAATTGAGTTGTCATGCATAAAAGTGCATATAATTGTTCATTTTTAACTAGTGTTTTGAGAGGGAAATAGTGCGAGCTAGGTGTGAGTCAGAAAGTGATATGAGGGAATCAAGAAAGAGTTAAGAGAGAGTGTGTGTATAGTCTCTATTATCACTACTTGTTTTAGAAATCAATCCATAGTGTGATGACATATCATCTAGTTATCCTGGAAGCTCACCCGAGGTGCACATAGGTGCCGAGCCCCTCCTTTATGTGAGCTTCATGTGAATGTTTTTTCTTACACGAGAATGTATTACAACTAGAGGATAAAAACAATCATACATAGGATTTAATATGTAAGCACTAAATCCTAGCCTAATGCATTCCAAGCATAGATTAACATGATAGAATAAAGGAAAGTAGAATCAAACCATGAATATAATCAAGAAAATCTGTAACACACACATGAACATAAGGGAAAAATACACAGATCAAGATCCATCACATGAGTGTTTCAGAATCACTTCATTATATTTATAAGCCAAAATATGGTATCTAAGATTACATCAAGAGAGTTCCATTTGTGGAAATGTTCACACTAGCAAAGCTTACTTTACACCACAGAGCTCGCCATTACACAATTTAGCCATCTATCCTTACTTATTTCCCCTCTTTCTCTATAAAAACCATCATACACCTAGAAAAATCATCCTCATTTAATATTAAATACTCATCATTCTCTCATATAAAATCCCGAGTGAATTCGTTCATGATTTCTCTACCACTACTTGGGAATATGCCAAGTGTCGCGATGCATTTCCCTCAATCGGGTGCCTTCTAGTATGCATGTGTCGGCTAATCCTTAACAACCTAAACTCCTTATCCTTTCATGATAATTGTATTGATGCCCTGGAATATACTTTCCTTGATCCATAATTATCCATAGCTTATCCACATCTGTATCTGAGCATTTTTCCGTTCGCTCCCTATGCACATCTTTTCCTGTTATCCAAAACTTACTAAGTACCAACTCCATCTTCCCCAGTGCAAGATTTTGTGCCTCTACAATAACTATTTTTGCTCATGCCTTAGCACCCTACTATTTCATGCCACAAGGCTTCATGCCTAAGGTATTTAGTTACTTTAGGGGCCCAACATCACCCCACACTAAATTGGTTTCCATCTCGGCAATCCTCTGTGCTTCCTGATCAAAAAATTGGTCGACCAAAGCCTACGAGAGTAAGATTTCTACTCCAAAGAACAAATAATAGTGGTAGAGAAAGAATATAAGTATAGAATTGGAGAATGGGGAGGGGGAATTCTAAATGAAAAATTTAAGAAGTTCAGGGAACTCTGCATCTATCTCGTCCTTCAATTTTTCCCAGGCCTTCAACTCTAATAAGGCCTTTCCTGGAGTTTCACCTATGAAACTTGGTACTTGGTCTTGGGTGATCTCTTCTACCCTCCCCTTCAACAAGTTAATGGCCATCCCTAGCTCCATGCATACACCCTCGAACTCATCCATCCATTCAGTGATAGAGTCTCAGAGATTGCCAATTGAGAAACATAGCTTTTCGCACTTTGTCTTTATTTTCTCCTTCTGGGCTGTGGTGTTAACGAAAAACTATGCACACTCCAACTTGTTGGTTGGGATGGTATCTTGTAACAATTTGAGGGATACCTCTTCCTTTTTCACCTATGCATTGATAATTGGATCACATTTTCTACAGCTATTGAATCCCCTATCCGCCAGTATATTAACCTCCTTGAGTTGGGAGAGAAAATCTTCCAACTTCATGATCCAAGCTTCAATTGCGACCTTTTTTTCTTATTTTTCCTTTGTGAGATCCATAGTTGTAGGGCTCATGTCATCTTTGATGATAATGAGTAACATCCCTATGAGTTCCTCATGGTACTTCATCTCATCCCCATAATTGGTCCTGGCTTGAATCACCAATGCTAGACATTGTCCCAGAATGTTTTTCACAAGGGAAACAACTCGGTCATATGCCTACTTCATCCACACATGTCATCCCATTAAGCCCTGACACAACCTATCTATTTCTTTCTCCTTAATCTTACTCTTTGTGATTAAGGTCCAAATAGTGACCCTTGTATCTAGACTATGCTGGATTACCTCTGAAGACATATTTTGTAATGTACTGCATACCTTCTCATCTATTAGGTGTTTAGAATCCAAAACTTTTTATACTTCCCCTCCCTTATTCTTAAAATGAATGGTCTTGATCGCATGATCATTGACCTTGAAATCAGGTTCCTTGGCATAGTAGTGCATGCTCTAGCTGAGCATCTTACTAGTCTTTGGCACACCCCCATCTTGATCCATAAAATCCCAACCATGAAACTTTTCTAGTGGGAGGGTAGCTTGGAATCTTGCACACAAGACCTTTGTGTCGTCATCCACAAAGTGTATGTGTGTGGACATGGGTGTACACTTATTCCTTGTAGCTTTGCACTTATTTCTTTACTTCTTCACCCCAAGGGTGAATCCCTTATCCTCCTTTATAGTAAAGGAGTCCCATTTATCTCCCTTTAGGTTGGTGTTCTGTGGTGTAGTGGCACCATGTGCTGGAATCTTCTCATCCCCTATAGATTTTTCTTCTCCTTCTCCCCATGCCTCTCATGCATCCATGGTCTCCGCCTCAGCCTCCTGACCCTCCCTTTCTACTTCCTATTCTGCTATGAAAGTGGTGGGGTATTTTTACTCTCCTTCTTTTGAGCTCACTGCAGGACTTGATGTCTCAGGTGTTTTTTGTCTCTTTTATTTAGGATATTTCTTCTCTTCCTCCTCCTCCTAACACCCTAAAAATTAAACCTTGGCACCACCCTATAATGAAGTGTTTTTTCCCTTTCCACCATTTCATCATGTGTAGTACTTCCTCTTTCTGGAGGTATCTAACCTTGCTTCATCTTGTTCTTCTTCCTCTTCCTCTTCCTCCTGCACTTCTTTCACAGATGGGATTGACATTTCCCATGGCTTTAGAAAGGGAGATTCTGTAACCTATACCTCAAACCCTCCTTATGTTTTGGGGCATAGCTACACAAACACCTAATGGAAATATCCCTTGATGGTAATGATGGCTTGTGGGTGTAAGTCCACAAAATATGGTTCCAAAACTTTGACGTAGGTAGGTTGAGTGTCATACTTGTATGTAGCAAACAACTCATGGGGGATGCACCACTCATTCTCAAAATCTTCACATAACTGCTTGAACCATATGTTCATCCCAGCCTTGTAAGTTCTTGAGATGGTCCCATCACATGTGAATTGGATGAATTAGACTACAGGGGACACATGCATGGATGGGTGAACCAAAATGTTATCATCTAGTCCATCTGGGACAATAATCTCCCATAACACGATCAATAACAAGATAGAGCCCCAAGTGATCTTCGCTCCTAACTCTTTTATACCCGTGCCTCTTTGATAATGACATTTATAATGTATTGGGAAAAATTGTAGTGTGTCCTCTTGGATACCCTATAGGCCATGTACACGAACCTCTTATTAATGTCCGTCCACATTTCTGATGTGCCAAATTTGTAGCTAATGAGTTAGGAAGTGAATCTCAACACTCGGTCTGAGAGATCTAAAATTACCTGTGCCCTACCCCCTTCTCATAGTTTAGCTTTTTTGCCAGATCCTCAATCTTGGTAGTGGCACATAAATAAAGTGCCATATCCTCTCCAGTGTTCCATAGGCCCATAACCATATGAATCAAATGGCCTGTGATCATCATTCTTCTTCCCATGAAGTAGAATAAATATTCACACACCCATGAAATTAACCACCTAAAAAGTAGGGTGGGTTTATCAAAGAAGGGAAGATCCCACATCTGTGAAACTCCAGTCTCTTGTAGCGCTTGTTGTACTGAGTCGTCAACCTTAGGGTTTTCAAACTCGTCCATTGTTGGAGTGTCCAAAACTAGCTCGACCCACATGAAATTTTCATTTTTAGATGTTATGTGGTTGTATTCATTGATCTTGCATTTGTATAGCTTTGAGATCCACTTTTCGGCCTTAATAACTCCAAGAGGGTACTGCATATCCGAGTAGATCTCCATGGGATCATCCTTTTCCACCACTGATTTATTTGTTTGAGCCTTCTTTGGTTCCATCTCCCTCTTCTTTTTCATTCGTGCTCTAGGTGTTATATTCCTTTCTTTTGATGTCCCTAACTCGATAACTTCCCCACTTCTCTTTCACACCACCTCCTTCCTGCTCTGTTATCTTCTTCCCTCCGTGCTAATGTCACAAGATTTTACTACAAATTTTCACAAGTACACTGGTTTGTGATAGTACTTTGTGTTTCTCTTCTTCAAAAAAACTTTTCCACACTTTGAGATTGGGAGCACAAAAGAAATTCTCTAAGGAAAAGTAGTCAAAATGACTATTCTTATCTCTTATTTATACTTTATTGATGCCTTAGAGTTCCTATGACTACATGTGCTAATGTTTCTTTTTGATAAATTGATTTATTTTACTTAGGTCAAATTTTGTGACTTCCCCTCTAGTTTCAAAGCTATAACCTTCTCTCTTTTCAATACTACTAAACTGCCATAGACCTCCTCGCACGTTGCCATGCCGAGTACATAACCTCTACGCCATATGCTAAGTAGTTCCCCATGATGCTACATGCCTTGTGTTATACCATGTGATCCTTCCCTTCTTTGTGGTCTTCAAAATTCTCTCAACCCACCTTCATAACCACATGAATTTAAGCACCTTAACCATTACGTTGCTCATTCTTCTATCTTCGTGCTAATTTTTCCAATAGTCCATTATCGAAGATTTTTGGCCTCCATGTTCAATGTAGTTGCTACTTCACGCCACACAAACATGTATGTGTGGCCCCCTATGAATAAAACATATTACAATGCAATTTTCCACCAATGCACCAATGCACAACAAAAATCCAAAAAACAATGACAAAGAAAATAACAAAAAAGACTAAAATAAATCTAAACTAATTGGAAAAAAATGACTTATTTTTTACTATACATAAGCCTTATTTATAATAGGCATTTATCCTACTCCCATTGAAGTAACCTGGTAACGTCATCCCATCCAGTGCTTGTAACTAGAATTTTCCTGAATCGAGGATGTACAAGATGATGTATGGTCTTAACCAATGTAATTTCTATTTCCCAGGATGGCACATAAATTTAGAGTCTTAAAGCAAGACCATCTGCCCCACCTTGAATTGTTTTTTTTTATATGGAAATCATGCCATGATTTTTTTTCATGCCTTCTTTGTCTTCTAACTCCACCTAGTAAGTGATCTCCTTTCATCCAATTGAATTAAATTTTCCATGCGGTCTTGTAGTGCTTGTTTGTCAGCTAATCCTTCTGCATGCACAACACATAGAGATGGTAACATAAACACTACTAGTAAAACAACTTCCACACCAAACACCAATTGAAATGGTGTGGCCTTGTTTAATATCTTGTAGGTTTTCCTATATGCCCATATTAGGACTGATAGTTTATCATCCCAATCTTTTATTCCCATATCAAAAATTTTGGTCAGCGTGTGACTTAGTATCTTGTTAAATGCCTCAGTGGTTCCATTATCTGGGGGGTGATAAGGGGTGGTATTATGATGGGACACTATGAACTAGGATAAAAAATACTGTCTGTTTCATTTAAAAGGTGTGTGTCTCTATCACTAGTAAAGCTTAAAGGACACCCATAACTACTAATTGTGTTTTCCCATATTAATCTTACCACTGTGGTTGTTGTGTAGTCCTTGGTAGGTATTTCCTCTTCCCACCTTATTAAGAAATTAGTGCAAGAAATGATATAGTGTGAACCATTTGTAGTCAATTTTACTCCCATTATAAGAGGAAGGAATCCCATGCGTGTCATCCTATCACCCAGTAGAAGTTGAGTGCTCACCCGAGGCACGGGTGGGTGCCGAGTCTCTCTTTAATGTGAGTTTTTAGTGGGAAGCATTTATCAATGATTAGTATAGGAGTATTCAAGAAAAAAGTTTAGAAATACAAATATTACAGGGCTCAGGACGACCTTCAGATCCTTGTAGTTTCTTCAGATTGTGTGTTTTAAAAGGCTCCATAACATATAACATAATAGAAAGAAAGCTACAACCATTAATTCATAGCATGAAAAATAAAGAGAGCTTCTATGGAAAAAGTATACATGAAACCCACTGATATTCATATCTAATTACAACAAGTAACCTCATTGTATTCATTGGTTTAGTACAAAGAGCCATAGATGGTAGAATGTAGTCATGCACATCACTAGGCTTGTATAACTATGTAAAAATAGAAAATAAACTACAATGCTGAGCTCAATACATCAGATACCTACTCACAGTAATCCTGTAGATCCCTACCCATGTTATCTCTCTCTATGTGTATCTATCCTATCTTCTCCTCTTAGGTCTCTATCTCTATCTCCACACACATTTCTTGGTCTGCAGGCACTTGTATTTATCACCTTCATGCGCTACCAACTTGCCTTACTACACCCTCATATTCGTCGCCAAGTGTCGAATGTGGTCCTTCAACAAGCATGTTTCCTCAGGCCTGAGCTCTCCACTCCATCTCATGATGGTCTTCTAGAAGATTCCTTTTCTAGCATGCTCTTTCTTGGGCACCTGTTGTCAGGTTGGCATGTTAAACGAGCATAACCAATCACAATTTTCATGTGTTTTGCCTTTGTTTCTTGAATTGGCTAAGTCTTGGACCTCCTTTCGTGTGCCACACGCTATATGTTTCTTTGAGCCTTTTCTCTTATGCACTTTTACCTTGCACGCCTTCCTGTAACTGTGGTCCCGTGCACCCATGTACCTTCTTACTTAGTCAATATTTTAGGAGCCCAACATCACCCCACACTATGCCTATTCTCCACCCTCAGAAACATTCTACTTGACCAAGGTGCAAGTTAGTTCAAATGGAATCAATACATAGATAAATATTACAAAGATGAATAAGGAATGAAAGAATAGGGGAAAGAATGAAGAATTGGGGGGGGAACACTAAACCAAAAGGTTGGGGAAGTCCTTCTGCAAGACTGCCTCCAACTTATTCCATGCATCGACCTCGTTCTATGCCTTATGACAGAGGTCATCAACTAGGAGGCTTACCTCATCAAAACATAGGCCAGCTCCTTGGGTGCCCGAAGTGTCCACAATTTGTTCCATATATTTACCTAGTTCTGCAAGCTTGTCCATTCTCTTGGTAATTTGAGGATATAGTTCCTTTACTTGTGTCTTGGTTGAGCCCCTTAGTGCATCAATCTCCTCAGATCTTCTTTCTACTTCCACCAGGACTCTATCCCACTCCACCCTGTTTCCTTTATTCTTCTCCTGGAACTCCTTTAGCTCTACTTAAAGTGTGGCAATCAATGAGCTCACCACCTTATCTCTATCCGCGATGTGTCATATGCCTCAGCAGAATGGTAAGTAACCTTTACATCTGTGAGCACCTTGCTATACTTGGTAACCAGTGCTATCACCTGCAACCGGTCCTCCTCCTTCAGGTGCACGGCTACTTCCTCCATAGATTCCAATGCCAAGGGTCACCTCTCCATGGTGAGGATGCACGTTAAGTATTCTAGGAATTCTAGTGTCGATGCATACCTCTGGGGGATAGGTGTTAGATCTGGGTGTTTCAAGATGATGGCATTTTTTTTATCGAGTCTACCTTCTTATAGACCTCTTACACCTTTAACTTTTCCTCCTTGAGATCACGCCTTAGTTGTGTGTTAATTAATTCCTCTGGTTTTAAGTTTATGGCCACCTTAGCTAACTCTTCCTCCTTTTTGGCTAGATATCCCTCTAAATCCCTTATGTTGTTGTTCCGCGTGAATAGTCTCACCTCTGTTTCCACCATGACCTTGTTTAGAGCATTACATACTTGCTCGTCTGCGAGCTCCTGGGAATTTACTAAGGGGTTGTCTCCCTTAGAATCTAGTAGCATGATAACCACCTTCTGACATAATTCAAATTCTAGCTCATCAACGTGGGATTCAAATGCCCAAGAAAACATCTTCTTGGTCCTAGGGTACGTTCCCTCCTTCTTGAATGATCCCATGGCTATAAGTTTTTCGATGGGTACCATGCTCTAGAATCATGTGCATAGCACCTTCCTTGAGTCATCCACATAGCCCATCATCTACCTCTATTTTACATCTAGAGGTCTTCTACCTGAGCGCACACCTTTGGGGAAGCTCACTGTCAGAATAGGGCCTCCTAGGCTATCATGTCCCTTTTCACTACTCTCTTCCCTTCCTTCCTTTAACACTATGTCTGCGCTCCTCTCTAATTATTTTTCTACAAGGATATCAAGAATCTTCTTCACTTATTTCTCTACCACTTTGGTTATCTGCTCCTTGGTAAAATCTATGGCTTTCTGCCCCTCGGTGTCCTTATCTTCTGCCCTTGTATATTTGGTGTCCTCACCTCCTTGTGCATCTTTCCACCACGTGAATATGAACTCTTTCTTCTCTTCTCCACTTTCCTCCTTCGAGTCATAGACACTAACTATGCTAGGTTCCAAAGGTTCCTTGTATTTTTTTGGATCTTACTCCTCGTTGCCACCATCTTCACTCTCATCCTCTTCACTCTCATCCTCTCCTTCTCCTAGATATCTCTCCATGTTTTCGGACACCTCCGAATCAGATTCTTCATCTACCTTCTACTTCTTCCTGAGAGGTTGCTTCTGGTTAGGAGATTATACCTTCTCTTTTTCCTCTTAGGACTCCTCCAAGGTGGTGGGTTGTTTGGGTGCCTCTACTTCTGGTGTCTTCTCCTTTACTGGGGACTAATTCCTCTGAACATAGGTGCTTGGCTTGGTGATCGTAGAAGGCATGCTCACTGTCTGAGTAGTTGGTACACTTGGTGCTCCTTCCTCTCCTCTACCCCTCTTCTTGGATTCTGGCTTCTTCATTCCCAGTGGATCTTCAGGTATGGAGATCTCATTCACCAAGTACGCACCATTTATGAATTTCAGTCTTATGCACATGTATAAGCACGTCGTGGATCCTCTAGCAATAGGAAGTGTTATTGGCCTAGTCATGTGGATCTTGTGTGACACATACTTTTCCATGTACACACACTTACCTCCGAGATAGTTTAGTTTTTTCCTCATATCCCTGTGTTCCTGGTCCAATTTACCTAGCTCCATCCTTATCTTTTTCAACTCTTTAAATTTTATCACTCCCGCTTGGAAGTACTGGGAAGTGAATGTGAAAGGGAGATTGTACCAAGGGCTCCATGATTCATCAACAAGTTTGAACCTACCCAAGCAAAAGTGCTGGTACGCTGTGAACTCAACTTCTCCTTGTGTGGCTACTGGGAGTTGTTCAGGGATCCTCCACTTTGCCTTGAATGCATTTCTCAATCACGTATACCATTTTTCAAGCCTCTCTTTTTAGGGATCCATCATTGTATCACATGCATACTTTTCAAACCTCTTTGCGGATGAAGGGTCTTTGGCTAGGTACTCCCACACAAAATTATATGGTGCATCCAACACTCCAACTTCTGCAAACACTACGGTGAACAGGACATTTCCAAAGAATATATTTTCCCCTTCCTTTGCACACTTTACAATTTCCTCGGCATTATATATGGACAAGTTGTAAATAGTCCCCTCTGCGATCTTCCTACAGACATGCAGCCATGGCTTGTTGACTTGCATCTACCTTTCTTGGCCATTTAGTTTTGTTACCAGGTGCGCGGCCATTTGCATAACTGGGTCCTTGATGTCTGAGATGTCATAATACCATGACCTTTTCTTACAAGCATACTTTGTGATGGTCTCCTAAATAGCTTCCTTGTCGCTAAGGTCATCTTCCAGGCTATCTCCCTTGCATATGAGGCCTATAAACTGTGTAATAAACTAGGGAGTTAAGTGCATCTTGTGTCCAAAAAAGTGGAAGTATTCCTCATGCACCCAAGATGTCAACCACTGGTACAAGTGATATGGCTTCCCAAAATAAGGTAACTCGTAGAGTTGCAACAACCCTGCCTTTGCCATCTTGACCTTCACATCATCATTGTAGATAGGAAACCATTCAGGTGTTCACTTGTTGGTTTGGCGTATCAGTTCTAATGTCATTTATTTCTCTATAGTGTTGGTATGGTGATTATAATCACTGACTGGTATGTTCCTCAAATGGGATTCCCATTCCTTTCCCATCATTACTCCGTCAGGGTACTACATTTCTGCATACCATTCTTCGTTTGTTTCCACCTCAGACTCTGGTTGTTTAGCCTTCACTTTGCCCTTCCCTTTCTTTAGTGCCATGTTTGAGGTAATTATATCACTCCAGTCCTCTACTTGTTACTTTTCTTTCCTTCCACCAACCTTCAATCTTAGATCCGTGATATAAATCCCCTAAACCCGTGCCCTAGTTTTCCGAACCCTAACTTCAATAAATTCTTCACAAAAAATTTTTTCACTTAGTTCTGAGCCTGTTCAATTCCTCCGTTCTAGTTTGCAATCTCAAACTAGAACTTTAATTTTTTAATCACATAGATCTTCTCTCTGATCGAATCTGAAAACGTCCTAGCTTATATCTTTCACTTATATCTCCAACTCTTCATTTTTGCAAAGTAAAATGAGAGTGCTCCGACCCTATATTTATAGTTTTCCCTTTTTTTGGTCATTAAATGATACTTTACCTACCCCATACTTTGTTCATTTAATGCAGATTTTTAAAAAAACTCATCTTCAATGCCTTTACTCACACGTCCTTCCTGCGCAAAAACTCCTCCAACCTTCTAGCACGTAACCAAACCAACCTGATAGGCAACTCTTATGCGTGCTCAGCCTGTGCTGAAGGCACTTCTTTTGTCCAGATTCTTGCTTTCTCCTACCTCATGTTTCTTTAAATGCGCTTCATTTTCCTTTGTACAAGGGATCTATGAGTAGATTTACCTTGGCACCAACCATTCTATCTTTTCTCTTCATCTCTCTTTTAACCGAGTTACTCAACAAGGCTCTTCAACACAACTTCCTTATTACTTTTAATCACATGCTTCTTCACTTTTCTCCACCCCACACTTAAACAATGTGTGGTCCTCTGCACACTCATAAATTCTCCAAAAATAGAAATAAGGTTACCGGCGCCTGAGGCGCAAAACAAAACAACAATGCGAAAGGGAAACACAAGGAAAAAAAATGCGTAAGGTAAGATTCTAGACTAACTGGAAAAACTACCTTATTTACAAACACCAAGAAGACTTATTTATAGTAGGGATTTAGCCTACTACTATTGAAGTGTCCAGGAAAATTTGTTCCATCTAGTTCTTGTAACTGGCACGCACCTGACTCAAGGATGTACAAGATTGTGTAGGGACCTAACCAATGGACTTTCAACTTCCCAAGATGGCGTAGAAATTTAGAATCATACAGTAACACCATCTGCCCAGCCTCAAACTTCTTATTTCTAATATGGTGATCATGCCAATCCTTTTTCTTTTCTTTTTCTACTATTTGGCTCCAACAAGCAATTGATCATTTCTCATCTAGTTTCATTAGTTCATCAATTCTTTCTTCCAGCACTTGTTCATCGGATAATCCTCTTGTGTGCGCTATTCATAGAGAAGGTAACATAAATTCAACCAGTAAAACAACTTCCATGCCAAACACTAATTGAAAAGGTGTGGCTTTATTTATTCTTTTATACGTAGTCCTGTATGCCAATAAAACTACTGATACCTTGTCATCCCAATCCTGTCTTCCAACATCACAGATTTTGGTCAAGGTATGACTTACTATTTTGTTGAATGCTTCCACCGTTTCATTTTCTTGAGGCTGATAGGCCATAGTCTTATGATGAGCCACTATGAACTTAGATAATAGGATCCTCACAGTCTCATTTAGAAAATCTATACCCCTATCACTGGTCAAACTTAAAGGGAATTCATACCTTTTGATAATGTTCTCCCATAGGAACCTTACCACCGTTGCTACTATGTAATCTTTAGTTGGGGCTACTCCAACCCACCTTGTGATATAATATGTGCAAGTGATGACATAACGTGACCTAGTCTTATGCGCTTCCAGTGCAATAGGTCCTACAAAGTCTATCACCCACTTTTCAAAAGGCTCCGTGCTATGAATAGGACGTAAAGAAATTTCATCTCTCCTTCCTGGTTTGCTAATGCATTAATAGTGGTCACATGCTTTACAATAATCTATACAATCCCTGTATAAGGTTTCCCACTAAAAACCTACCATTAAAATCTTGCGCGTGGTGGTATCTCTTGCATAATGCCCACCCGCACTTCCTCCATTATGGCTAGGCACTCATGTTCTAACATATACCTGTGCAAAACTTCATCACATCCTGATTTGTATAAATCTCCACAAATCAACATGTAGGGTGCAACGTGTATGGCTAACTGATTTTTCTCTAATGCCTTCATTCCATCTGGTGCCACACATTCTTTTAAAAATATAGCAATATCTTCCAAATCCGAGGGCACAGGCCACAATATAAACAATTATGCATTTGGCATTGTCTCCTCAATAATTTGCATGTCTTCTCCTGAATCAATTCTTGATAGATGATCAGGTCCATAATTGATTTTTCTAGGTTTCACTACAACAGCGAACTCAAACTCTTGATACAACAACACCCATCGATATATGCGCCCTTGAAGAATAGGATTGTTTACTAAATACTTTAATGCCATGTGGTCGATGTAGAATACAAAGGGTGTTGTCAGCAAATATTGTCAAAATTTGAAAAGCACATAGATCATTGACAATGCCTCACACTCAGTTGTGGTATAATCCTACTCTATTGGTGTTAACTTCCTACTTGCGAAACAGAGAGGATGACCAACAATCCCCTCACCTAGTTGTGCAAGTACTACTCCAATGGTGGTTCCTGAGGCATCTATATGGACATGGAAAGGCTTGTCCCAAGAGGGAAATCACAAAATAGGCGCTGTAATAAGCCTATATTTTAATGTATCAAACACCCTCTACTACGCCTTTCTCCAATAGAAGGTACTTTTGTGTCTAAGTAGCTCCTCTAAAGGCACAACAATCTTGGCATACCCCTTAATGAATTTTCTATAATATCCTATATGCCCAAGGAATCCACACACTATGCTCTGGCTAGTAGGTTCCCTTAATCCCACAATAACTGCAACCTTAGTGGGATCTACTAGCAAGCCCTCCTTACATATGATATTCCCAAATAAAGTCCCAAAGGGTGTAGTAAACACACACTTATTAATGTTGAGGGATATCCTCAAATACCTACACCTTTCAAACATTAATCTCAAGTTGTCACAATGGTCCTTAACCAGACCATGTACTGTCCAATCATTCAAGTAATCCTGAAGAAAATTATGAATGAAGTCCTGGAATGCATGCACCACTGTGCGTGAAAATACAATAGGCACATTTTTCAACCCAAAGGGCATGACCTTATATGAAAAACTTCCCCACTCAGTGGTCAAATTTTTCTTCTCCTGGTCTTCCTTTGCAATCCAGACTTGGTGGTATCCTGAAAATCCATCTGTAAAGGAATAGATTTCGCGCCCAGCGACTCCTTCCAGAATCTCTTCAGTGAAGGGGCTTGGAAATGGATCAATGACACAAACTACATTTAATTCCCTATAATCCACATAAATTCTAATCTTCCAATCGTTCTTGATGATAATTACTATCAGAATTATCGATTCTAATTGTTCTACTACCTCAATGATCCTAGAAGCCATCATCTTATCTATCTCCTCCTTAACCTTTACGCGTAAGTTAGGATTCATCCGGTAGGGCATTTTTCTAACCAGGCATGCACCTTCCTTTAGTTTTATCCTCATCTCCCCCAAGGAATGGTGAATGCCTTTTAACTCATGGTACCCACGTAGAAATAAATCCTTGAATTCATGCAATAGATCAATGATCTTTGATACTTCCTTCTCCGTACAATAGTCCCTAATAATAGCTTCCTTAGGTTCTTCCCATAAAACGATGTTAAATTTCTTTGTCTTTAAAGGTTCATGGTAGGCACGCGTGTAAGCATCTACACTACCCACCACTTCACACGTCCCCATAGAATGGCTAACATTTAAACTCTCCAAATCCTCTCCATCAATCACATATACTAACTTTCCCTTTTCCTTTTCCAAACACGCGTGCTCAAGCTGGAATTATTTTGTTTCTTCAATATCTTTGAGACACACCTCCAATCCTAGTTCACCTAGTAGTTTCAATAGCCTATCTTCCATTGTAGCACTATCCCCCATTGTAAGGTGATTGATACCTTGCAAGGCCTTATCAACTGATGGTTTGGTACTCCGATACTCAAAGGCTTGAATAAGATCAGCTGCAAGCTCTTGCCAATTCCTTGTTTGGCGGTGTGTCTTTGAATGAATGTACCATGCACATGCACAACCCTATAGTGTAGAATATAACTTGTGCACATAGAGGGATGGTGGCAAGGCTTCCGTGCCTTCTCTCCAGACCCATTCACACTTTTGGATATGGAAAGAGGCAAGATCCTTCCCATGGTACTCCTTGATGATGGTGAGTATATTACTTCTAGAAAATCTGATATAGAGAGCAATTCTTACCTCACACCATTCTAAAAGGCTCTCCTAAAGTGTGGCCCACCAACGAGATACTATGTCAAGAAATACGTAATTCAACATCCCTCTTCGTTCCTTTTCATTTCTCCACTGATCTTCTATCTCCTGCAGAAAGACCTCAAGGAAGGCTCCTTCAGAGTACTTAGGTAGTTCTTTCCCCCCAAGGTGCCAAACCATGCGTGCCTTAGTTACCTTGGTCACCGATCCTCTCAACTTCCGTCTAATTAATTCATAAGTCCCATGCACCCAATTATCACATGTCAGGCTGGTGGTATCACTCACTGACTGAGCATCATCAAACTGGATAACCCCTTTAATAGGGTGTACTATCTTAGGGTCTCTGATTGAGTGCACGTAAATCTTGTCCAAAACCTCTTCCCCTAATGGTTCAATGTAGGGCATTGACTTCCCATCAACCAGGGGTATAATGACCTACTCCTCTTTGTTCTCAAAACTGATGTACCCTTTTTTGAATTGGAGGTCTGCATTGTTCTTGTAAAACCAAGGGAACCCAAGTAGTGCTAGGAAATTTTCCACCTCGACAAGAGCCAAGACATTGAATTCCCCAGTAAAATTGGCTCCATGGATAGTAATAGCTGCATCCTTTAAGACATTGATGGGAATTTCCTTAGTCTTGTTTGCCATATACAAAACATTTGAAGATGGCTATAACACAGGTCTCCCCATCTGATTCCATGCATCCAAAGTCAACACATTAACCTCTGCACCAGTGTCAATGAGTATATTACTAAGGATCCATCCATCCAAAACTACATTCAATGTAATCTCCTTGTCATAGTTGAGGCTGTGAGGGGGAAGATTTACGTGTAAGACCTACCTCTCGCACTCTTCTCTAGCGTGTGCTACCTTCTCTCTCAACAAGGATCCTAGTAAAAGGAATGATGTTCTCCTACCTTAACATTTTTCACACCTCCTTGACCTCATCCAGGTCATCTTTCTATTCCTCAATCCTCCTTCCTTGTTCCTCCCTCCCAGATTTCTTCTGTAGACACTAGATCTCCCCTTGTAAGCTTTGAGTAACATCCATGGTGTCCTGATATATCTTCTTCTGATGTGTGGGGTCTGAGTACTTTCCATGAATGACCTCTTCTTTCAAAATGAGGCTCTTATGTTCTTATATCTCTCTTGCGCATGTGGCTTCTATCCTTGTTATTACCCAAACAGGCTCCAAACCTTCATCCCGTGTTACCTGAGGCATCCATTATATGCATGACTTCTTGATGCTGACCATCGCAGTGCCTTTTTCCTTCCGATGCTGTTGATTCATATGCTCATATAACTCTGGGCACTCCTCATACTTATGCTTCTTTCCACACCAAGAGCACTGCAACAAGTCCAGGAACTCACGCTTTTAATGTTCTGTAGATTTAAAGTTGAAACATGTCCCTCATGGGAACTCACTCCTTCCTTCGTGGTTATCACATCCAAAAAATCCTCCTCAAAAACCTTTTCCTCGCATGCCTCCATCTGTGCGCTCCTCATAATGGTGATCATCATTCTTATAACTACTGGTAATGTTGGTCTTGCGCACCCAATGATCAATGGCCTCATGCATCTAATCAATGAGCCTATAGTCTTTAGTATCATGGGTTGTGGAGGTGTAAATCTTGCAATAACATGATACATTCTTTCTGATCACATGCTATAGCAAGGGACATCTACTAGCATCATGGTCCCCATGAAAGATTTCAAAATCTAATGTTATAGCATGTACCACCCTCTGGGGGTAATTATCCTTAACGTGCCCCTCTATCTCACAATATATACACCACAAACCACTACGAGTCTCATGGACCGAGTTCGCAGATAGATTTTCTAATTGTTTAGTCATAATAACAATTTGAGCCTCCAAGAATGGGATACCAAGAGTATCAATACTACCAACGGCTTCAGCACGTAAGGCAGCCTTCAATGCTTTGTGCAGGTCTGTGAAAGTCTTATGAGATAGGGCCTTTCTAAAAGGGGTGATTAATCCTCCAAAAAACCACTGTGCATGCTGAGAAGGATGTATATCATATGATAATTTAGAGAAGAGAGTCTTAAAGCATGCATCATACTCCCACACACACTCTACCATTCCTTGTTGTATCTCCTTCAATGCGTAAATGATTTTTTGCTCAAACTCAAGAATGTGGAACTCTACCAGGAATGCATTCTTTAAGGCAGTGTAATCTATCATTTTTTTATGAGTATCATACTTTCTATACCAGCTATGTGCGCGTCCTTACAACGTGGTTGCAAATTGACTAGTATTTCATTCTGGAGTTGTGATACCTTATGGATGCCATAGTAATTCACACTTGTGAACATGTTCCACAACATCCTCAATACCCTTGTAATCCAGTAAGTGTAGATAAATTTCAAAGAAAAATTGAGGTGGTGGCTGGGGTCCTTGTCACAAACTAGAGTCTTGGTTTCCTACGGTTTTCCCTCCGCCTAATCCCCTAGGTCCACCGGGTCCTGTACCTCTAGAGCCATCAGATCTACTAGGACCACTAGGTCCAATAGGGCCTATAGGATTTGTTCCAAGTGTCCCCATGGTCCCAATGAGCTATGTGTTGATAGCCTTGTCTAAAAACTCCCCCAAATACTAGAATATGTGCAGCCATAGAAGAAGGGAATGTAAAATTGTATCTCCTAGGCATGGATCTATTTCTTCCACTAGTTTCAACTGGATCAATTCTTCTTCCTGGTTTGGGAAAACCATGTGCCAGGGCTTAGTCATTGGGTGGGTTCAGATATGTGCCAATGACTCTCCTTTCTCCATGTGATGAACTCTCACTAGAAGCCAAAGGGGTCTCCCTCCCGCACTTGCCAAGATGGGGTAGCATAGACTACTCAGACTCTATGTCCTCCGCGTGAACCTCAATTCCTTCCCGTAGTGTCTATCTCCATAGATCCATCACACTAGTGGCTTCATGTCATCTAGTAATATCCCTTTCATGCACTTCGCCATACTTGAGCCATATTTCTTACCTCTCCTTTTTTTTTCGTATCATCTTCCATCTTCCTCTACCCAAGCTTCTTTACCTAGCACTTAGAACGGTTTAGCCAGCCATTGGGAGCACTTCTAGACTCATGGTAACCATCAATATCCTTATAGCTAGAGGGATAACACATAGAAACGATCCCCTAAGTTCTCATAGAAACTCAAACTTAGCAACCTCTAGATAAAAATACGTGGAAATGGCATATTCCAGAGTGTAGCTAGCTAGTACTCCTCCCCACCAGTGATCTATAGCACAGGTCCATTTCATATCTTCATCCTATAACCTTTAGTAGTCTTCTTTGGTCCATATTTGTGATCCATAATTCCAACTTGATCTAGATGCATAGGCTGAAAGCCACCCAAATAACTCTATTAGGAAGCAACAGAAAAAGTCTCATACAGATCATGGTAGAGATTCTCCTCTACCCATCTATGTCTATCAAACTCAAGTCCAATGCTGAATCTCTGGGAAAATTCATCCTCCATGCTCTTGAACCATTATTCAAAATTTTCTAATGTCAACCAATCCGTCATTACTCTTTACACAAATCATGATGCATGTTATATCCCACTACAACTTTGAAAAGAGGACCCGGAAACGGAACCAAGATGTAGTCAATTTTACTCCCATTATAAGAGGAAGGAATCCCATGCGTGCCAGCCTATCACCTATCAGAAGATGAGCGCTGACCTGAGGCATGCGCGGGTGTTGAGTCTCTCTTTTATGTGAGTTTTTAGTGGGAAGCATTCATCAATGATTAGTATAGGAGTATTCAAGAAAGAAGTTTAGACATACAAAGATTATATGGCTCAAGACGGCCTTCAGATCCTTGTAGATTCTTCAGACTATGTATTTGAAAATACTTTATAACATATAACATAAAAGAAAAAAATCTACAACCATTCATTCATAACATGAAAAGGAAAGAGAGCTTCTATGAATGAAGTATACATGAAACCCACTGATATTCATATCTAATTGCAAAAAGTAACCTCATTGTATTCATTGGTTCAGTACAAAGAGCCATAGATGGCAGACTACAGTCATGCACATCACTAGGCTTATAGAATTATGTAAAAAATAGAAAAGAAATTAAAATGTTGAGCTCAATACATCAGATCCCTACTCACAGTAATCCTACAGATCCCTACCCATTTTATCTCTCTCTTTGTGTATCTCTCCTATCTTCTCCTCTTAGGTCTCTATCTCTATTTCCACACACCTTTCTTGGTCCACAAGCTCTTGTATTTATCACCTTCCAACAATAAAAACTCACCTTGTCGTGCCCTCAGATCTTTCATCATGTGTCGAATGTGGTCCTTCAGCGAGCATGTTTCCTTAGGCCTGAGCTCTCCACTCCATCTCATGATGGTCTTATAGAAGATTCCTTTACTGGCATGCTCTTTCCTGGTCCACCTGTTGTCAGGCTGGCATGTTATCCACGAGTAACCGATCACACTTTTCATGTGTTCTACCTTTGTTTCTTGAATTGGCTAAGTCCCAGACCTCCTTTTGCATGCCACGCGCTATATGATTCTTTGATCATTTTCTCTTGCATGCTTTTTCCTTGCACGCCATCCTGTAATTGGGGTCCTAAGTGCTCACATGCCTTCATATTTAGTCAATATTTTAGGATCCCAACACCATTCCTTCGTGTGACAGGTGAAATTGGGCCTACAAAATCAATCGCCCACGTATCAAGGGCATCTCATCTCTTCTTCTTGGTTTGCCAAAGAACTAGAAATGGTCATAGGCCTTACAAAAATCAATACAATCCTGGTAGATACTTTCCCACCAAAGACCTACTAGTAGAATCTTACGCATGGTGAAATTCCTCCATGATTGTATCACATTCATACTCTAACACATACTGAAACAACACCTCATCGTGGCCTAGCTTGTATAAGTCTCCACTCATTAACATGTAGGGCATGATGTGTATGGCTAACTACTTCCTTTCCAAAGTCTTCATTCCCTCATGTACCACACCCATTTTGAGAAACATAACAATATCTTCCAAGTCAGATGGTGCGTGCCGTAATCTAAATAGTTACACATCTAGCTTTGTAAACCTATATAATTATTTGATTAGAGTAAGGTCCCCTGAGCCTCAATCAATTGATAATATGGTCAGGACTACAAATGTCTCTGACTTGGTTTCAAAACAACTGTGGACACGGATGATGTTGAAACAAGAGATACCCATTTATCACTATAAACCCTTATAAAAAAGGCTTTTTTACCAAGTACTTCAATGTCATGTAGTTTGCGTAGAATATAAAGAGTGTTTCCAGTAGATACTATCTAAATTTTTGTAGTACGTAGATCATTTACAATGCTTCACGCTTAGTATTGCTATCATTCTGTTCTATAGGGGTTAACATTCTACTAGAAAAACACAAGGGATGGTCAAAAATTACTTCTCCAGGTTGTGTTAAGATTTCCCCAATCATAACTACTAAAAGATCAACATGTACGTGGCATGACTTATCCCAAGAAGGAAAGCATAATATGGGTGCAATGATTAGATTATTCTTCAATGTGTCAAATGTCATCTGTTGTGCCTCTCCCAAATGGAATGTACATCTGTTCTTCAACAATCCTTCCAGTGGTGTGATGATTTTGGCATACCACCTTATAAACTTTAAGCAGTACCCTGTATGCCCAATGAATCTACACACTGCACTCTAGATGGTAGGCTCCACCAATCCCACAATAACAGAAACTTTGGTAGGATCCACCAACAAACCTTCCTTAGATATGATATGCCCCAAAAAGATTCTATATTGAGTAGTGAAGAGACATTTCTTGATATTGAGGGATATGTGTAACTACCGATATATTTCAAACATAAACCTTAGATTGTCACAATGGTCACTTACTAATCCATATACTATCCAATCATCAAGGTATACTTGAAGAAACTTATGGATGAAGTCTTGAAATTCCTTCACCATAATGTGTGAAAACACAACAGGTGAGTTCTTCAGTCCAAAAGGCATGACTTTGTAGGAAAATCTTCCGCACTCAGTGGAGAAATTTGTCTTTTCTTGGTTCTCCTTTGTAATCTTAACTTGATGATATCCCAAGTAGCCATCCATGAATGAATCGATCTTGCACCCAACTACTCCTTTCAGGATCTCCTTGGTGAAAGGGGTTGGAAAGGGATCAATGAAACATACCACATTCAAATTACCATTGGGATTATCCATTTTGATTCCTCAAAATATTTAATGATACCTAAGGTGATCATCTTTTCTATCTCTTACTTGACCCAGACGTAAAAATTTGTATTCATTTGGTAAGGTATCTTTCAAATCGGGCACACTTCCTCCTTTAGTTTGATCCACATATCTCCTAAAGAGTGGTGAAATCCCTTAAGCTCATGGTACCCACGTGGAAATAAATCTTGAAACTCATGCAATAGATCAATGATATTTGAAACCTCATTTTGTAACCAATAGTCCCCAATAGTATCCTCCTTAGTTTCTGTTTCTAAGATAATGTTAACCTTTTTTGTTTTGAGAGGTTCATGGTAGGCATGTACTTTCACATTAGCACTATCCATCACCTCAAGCATACCCATAGTATGGTTAAAATCCAAGTTCTCTAGTTCCTTGCCATCTATCACACAGACCAACTTTCCTAAATCTTTCTCTATGCATACGCACCAAAGCTATATTTCCTCTAATTATTCCTCATTAGAGCACACTTCTAATACAAGTTCACCTAATAATTCTAGTATTCTATCCTCCACCATGGTAATGTCTCCCATAGTTAGGCACTTAACAACCTATAACAACTTGTTTACCAATTTCTTAGAAATTTGATATTCAAAGGTTTGAATCAATTCATCTGTTAACTCCCACTAGTCCCTATCTGATGACATAATTCTAAATGAACATACCATGCATGCATATAAGCTTATAGTGTAGAATAGAACTTGTGTACCCATAGGGAAGGAGGTAAATCATTTGCACCTTCCTTCCAAATCCTCTCACACTAATGGTCATGAGTTGAGGAAGATAATTTCCCATCATAGAAACAAATTTTATTGGGTGCATTACTCCTAAAGAACCTAATAAAGAGTGAAATCCTCACCTCAAGCCACCCTAGAATATTTTCTTGATGTGCCATCCACCAATATGTTATGATTTGGTGAAAAGTGCTGATAATCATGCTCCTTATTTTGATCTTTGTTGGGCCCCATAATTTTGGCTTAGTATAAGAAGGCACGTAGGCACGCATGACCTATTTGAAGAAGAGCACGCATGTAGAAGGTGCATAGGAAAGGGTTCTAGTAGGGTTTTTATAGAACACATGACACACATGCATGGAAAGATAAGTTTTTGGGACTTACCCATATTTTGCGGAGTGGATACGGTACTAACATGATCACAGTAGGATCAAAAAGGTAATATTCCATGCATGCAATGGAAGGTTCTAGAAGAACATCATTGCACAGAGTGGAGATCTCAAATCAAATGAGGCATTCTCTATTGGAGGACCACTTAGTCACTTGGAAACCGATCTATTACCTCAGAAGGAATGAAGGTGAAGGCATAAGGGCTATATATTAAGGAGTACGGATAGTAGAACAGGGATAAGAGAACAAATGTAGGGAGAGGAGTGCTCTGGAAAAGAGGTGAAGCTATGTAGAAATACCATGGAGGATTCAATATGTTGGGATTAAGAAAATATAGGAGTGATGACATATTTAAAGTGATGGGTTTGTATTCATCTTTGTAATGTGAAGGACATAGTGTAGTTTTGATGCATGAATTTTCTATGCATTTTTATATGGGTCTATTATGACCTCAAGGAATGTAATGTGGTTATTGGACTCATCAATATGAATATCAGACTTTATTTTGAATCATATATGTGTTCATGGGTATAATCCTTGTGTATTTCCTTTTTGTATGAATCAGTTCTATATGTTGTTTTTTATTTCCTTTTTATGGATGTAATGGAGTGATAACTCGTCCTAGATTCTCAAAATGATGTATGATCCTTTCCTATTCATTTGCAGTTGAATATATAACATAAGATGATGTATTCTCACAAAAATCACATAAAGGAGAGGCTCGTTGTCTGTGCATGCCTTGAGTGAGTGCCCATCTCCCGTTGGGTGATAAGCCGATGCACATGGGATTTTACTTTTAATCTAAGGGTATAAAAATGACTACATCCTGGTTCCATTGCCGGGACCTCTTTTCAAAGTTGTTGTGATAAATGTCATACATATTTGTCCCTGTGATGCGTGATGAAAAAATTTCTGACCTTGGAAAGTGTTGAAACATGGTTCAAAATCACAGAGGATGAGTTTGCTAAAAAATTAAACACTGGACATGAGTTCGATGCACGTAGATGGGTAGAAGAGAACCTATACCAAGAGTTGTATGAGACATTCTTTTACTATTTTCTAGTAGCACTATATGAATGGATTTTATGTATCTAGATCAAGTTGGTAATATAGATTGCGTGAATGGACCCAAGATGACTATCAGAGGTTGCAATATGTAGATATGACTTGGACATGTTATGTTTATCACCAGTTGAAAGGAGTGCTAACTAGTTATGCTCTAGAATATGTCATTTATACGTATTCCTTCCTATAAGTTGCTGAGTTCAAGTTTCTGAGGGAGCCCAAAGGATATTTTTGGGGTTTTATTCCTTTGGCTATGAAAATATTGATCATTACCTTAAGTTTAGAGGCATTTCCCATTGTCAGCTAAGCTTCTCTGAGCATTGGGAGAGGAATCTAGGGTGGAGGAAGATGGAGGACATTGTGGTTGAGAAGGAAAGGGAGGAGAGATGACTTAAGTATAAGGAAGCTCAAGAAAAGGAGATGACTAGACACTAAGATTTTGTAAGTGTGATGGATCTATGGAGGTGGATGTTTTGGGAGGGAGTTGAGGTTCACGCAGAGGATGTGGAACTTGAGCTGTTTATGCTACCCCATCTTGGAAAGCACAGGAGAGAAGCCCCTTCAGCTTCTGATGAGATTTTTTCACATGGAGAAAGGAGAGCCATCAGTGTGGATCTAAACCCACATGATGACCAACCCTTGGTGTTTGATTTTCCAAATCAAGGGAGAAGTATTGTTAACCCAGTTGGTATCGGTGGAAGTAACTGATCTACACCCAGGAGATATAATTTCTCATTTGGAACATCCATGGATGCGTAATCCATTCTGGTATTTGGAGGAATTTTTGGACAAGGTACAAGTGTGTAAGGTTTGGGTATCACGTCTAGAAGTGGTGCAGTACATACAAATGGTAGTGGGAAAATATCACAAACCATCGGCATGCACTTTAGTGGGATGTTGGGAACACTAGGCATGACAAATTTAGGACATTTACCATCTATTGGAGGTGGATCTAGTGGGTCAGGAGGAATGGGACCTAGTTGATCTAGTGGATCTAGTGGAGGAGGAAACACTGGAGGGAACCAAGGCTCTAGATCAGGAGGACAAGGGCATCAGCCACCTCCACAAGTATTTTTTGAGATGTCTTTGCACTTAGCAGACTATAGGGGTATTGAAGATGCTACATAGAATGTGCACAAGTGTGAACTACTATGGCGTGCGAAAGGGATCACTACCTCGAAGTGGAAGGCAAGTCAGTTTGTAAAAACATTGCAAGGATTTTCACATAGTTGGTACCGGAAGTGTTACCCCCATTAGACAGTGGTGGAATACACTGCATTGAAGAACATATTCCTAACAAAATTCCATATCCTTGAGTTTGAGCAGAAGAGCATCAATGCCAATAGGGAATGACAGAGAGTGTACGGGAGTATGACACACATTTCAAGACTCTTTTTTCTAAACTATTCTATGGCATTCATCCTTCTCAACATGCTCAATGGTTTTTTGGAGGATTGATAACACCGTTTAGAAGGGCTCTATCACACAAGACCTTCACAGACCCGTGTGAGGCATTGGAAGCTGCCTTGTGCATTGAGGCTATTGGGAGCATTGATACTAGTGTTAGTCCTTTTTTAGAGGCTCAAATTTCTATAATGGCCAATAATTAGAGAAGCTATCTGCAAACTCAGCACATGAGGTTCATAGTGGGCTTTGGTGTACAGATAGTGAAGTGGAGGGGAATGCAAAGGATTGTTGCCCTTGAAATTCGGTACGTGCTATGACAGTAGATTGTGAAATTTTCCATGGGGATCATGATGCAAGTAGGTGAAGTCTACTACATCGTATAATCTATAAGAATTTTTCTTTCTATTGTAATATTCGTGCCTCTATGACCCATGATACCAAGGATAACAGATTGATTTATTAGATACATGATGCTATTGATCTTGGTGTGTGCCAAAATAGCCTTGCAAGAAGTTCTAAGGATGATGATTATCATTATGAAGGGCATGCAGATGGAGGAGTGCATGGAAAATATTTTTATGGAGGATTTCATGGTCACAGTAATCGTAGTAGAGGATGAAGTTTGTTCCCACGAGGAACCTGTTACAACTATGGATCTACATAGCATTGCAAATGTGAGTGTCTTGATCTATTACAATGCTTGTGGTATGGGAAGAAACATAAGTACGAAGAGTGTCTAGAGATTTATGAGCATATGAACTAGAAACAATGGAAAGATAAAGGTCCTAGGATGGTAAGCATCAAGAAAGACAATTCACAATGGATGCTAAAAGTCATGCGTGAGTATGGGATAAAAATTGTACTGGTGATGACACGAGTAGAGGCCGGGAGCGCTAGGGAGATGCCAAGACAAAGGACACTAGTTTCAAGAGAGGAAGTGGTACATGGAAAGTATCTAGACCTTTCCCATTAGAAGGAGGTGTATCAAGAGACTATGGATGTGATTCAGAGTTTGCAAGGAGAGATCCAATGTCCAAAGGAGAAATCAAAGTAGTTGGAGAAAAAGAAGAATGCTTAGCCTCCAAAGGATGAACAAGATGTGGTCAAGAAAGTATGTAGGATATTAAGGCAAGAGAATGTTATTCCCTTACTAGGAGAATGGCTAAGGGAGAAGGTACCACACATTAGAGTACAACACAAAAGGTAGCTTTTGCATGGAAACCTTCATCCTCAAAACCTTGATTACGATAAGGAGACTACTTTGAATGTGGTTCTTGATGGATGGATTCTGAGTATTATCCTCATCGACATAGGAGCAAAGGCCAATGTTCTTACCTTAGATGCCTGACATCAAACGGGAAGGCCCACATTACAACCATCTTTAAATGTGTTGTATATGGAAAACAAGACTAAGGAAATGTCCATTGGCATCTTGAAAGATACAATTATCACCATTCAAGGGGCCAAGTTCATTGGAGACTTCAAAGTCTTGGCACTTTCTGAGGTAGACAAATTTCCAATGTTACTTGGGAACCCATGGTGTTATAAGAACAATGCCAACCTACGGTTTGACAAGGGGTATATCATATTTGAGGACATGGAAGAAAGGGTGATAATCCCTTTAATAGATGGGAAGTTAGTACCCTATACTGATCCCTTAGGAGAATAATTCCTTGACAAGATATATGTTTTCTCTATTAGAGATCATGAGATAATTCATCCAAGGTAGGGAGTCATCCAGTTTGAATATGCTTAGTCCTTGAGTCATACCACTAGCATGACATGCGATAATTGGGTGCATGAGACTTATAAGTTGATTGGGTGATAGTTGAGAGGATCTATAACAAGGGTAATGAAGGCGCACTCAGTGAAGGGTCTAGGAGGAAATAAGTTTCCAAGTTACTCTGGAGGATAATAACCTGAAATTTTCTTACAAGAGATGGAGGATCAGTGGAAAAATTAGGACTAGAGAAGAGGAATGCTCAGTTATAACCATCTCAGAATTGCAACACGCTAGTGGGATACACATTGGGAGAGCCTCCTAGAATGGCATGAGGTAAGAATCACATTTTCTGTAAGGTTCTCCAGAAGCAATGTGCCCACTATCATACATGACTACCATGGTAAAGAGACCAATAAGATGCTATCTTGGGCATTCGAGTCTCACATAGATGAACCTAAGTTTGAAGTAAGTCAGAGAGCACTAATCAAGGTGCCATAAACCAAAGGGGTAAATCCCTTGGTGAAAACTCAACAACTATCAAATGAATAGGTGTGTAATGTGTTTAATAAGGTTTCAGTCGAAATTGAGGCCATATAATTCAGAAGAAATGATAGAGTGATATTCCTGGAGGAGGAATTAGAGAAGAAAAATAAGGAGCTCGTGGAGAAGAGAAAGGATCTAAAGCAAGAGGAGATGATTAGTGCTCAGTTAAGGTGTGAGATGAAAGAAGAAAAAGACAAGGTGCACAAAGTCTCCAAGAAGGTGGAAATGATTATAGATTCTATTTTCCTAAAGCACCCTGATTTAGTTTCACCCAAGCAAAAGTATGAATCATCCTTACAGTGTCTAGAGGATTTGAATCTCATTCCCATGATGGAGAGGTAACCACTCACTTTAGAGTCTACAGAAGAGGCACAGGCACACCAAGAGAAAGAGAACAAGATGAAGGTTTTCAAGATTGTGGCTTGATATAATAAGCTTCTTGCAGAGGTAAAGGTTGTCGTGCAAGTCGCTGAAGCTACTTACGACAACTGCGTGGATAGGGATAGAGTGGCAAGCATCTTGGTTGGTACCCATGAGATGGAACTCAAGGATTTCCAAGAGAAAAATAAGGGGAATAGAGATGAAAGAGATAAGATCTTGGCCAAAGTAGAAAATAAGTTAGAAGTAATCAAGACCCTGCAAGGATTGATCAAAAGCTAGCTAAAGGAATTATACCCCTAAATCATGCATAGGATGGAAATGCTTAAGGAATTGGGAAAATAGTTTGAGGGTATTGTTTAGACCATGAGCGCCAAAGGAGAGGAGTTGAGTTTTGAGGAGGTGAGCGCCTTGGTGGGTGATATCTTTCAGAAAGCTCAAAACAAGGTCGACGCTTAGAAGAAGTTAGAGGTAGAATTGGGGAAAGATTTCCCTCTCCTCCTCCAATAATAAACAAGTTACCCATTATTTCATTATTTCTCCCAATTATTCATTCCCCTATTATTTCTTTCCTACCATTTTAAGAGTCCTCCATTCTTTAATCTATTGAAGAGTGTTTTCGAGGATGGAGAACAAGCATAGATTAGGGTGATGTTGGACCCCAGAATATTGGCTAATTACAAGAAGGTGCATGGGCATGCGGGAATTATTTGAAGAAGGGAACGTGGGTAGAAGGTGCATAGGGAAGGGTTATAGTAGGGCTTTTTTAAAACACACGACATGCGTGCAAGGAAAGAAAGGTTTTTGAGACTTATCCATATTCGACGTCCCAGGGAGCACATGATAAAAATGTTACCCTTCTAGCATGTAGAGTGGATAAGGTGTTATCCTGATGATTCTAGGATCAAAAAGGGAATATTCCATGCATGCGATGAAAGGTTCCAGAAGAACATCATTGCATAGAGTGGAGATCTGAGATAAAAGGAGGCATGCTCTATTGGAGGACCACTTAGACACTTGGCAACCAATCTGTTACCTCAGAAGGCATGGAAAGGAAGATAGAAAGGATATATATTGAGGAGTGCAGATAGTAGAAGGGGGAAAAGAGATGAGATGAAAAGAGAATAGTGCACTGGAAAAGTGGTGAAGCTCTGCAGAAATACCAAGGAGGATTCTATGGGATTGGATTAGGAAAATATAGGAGTGATGACATATTTAGAGGGATGTTTCTATATTCATCTTTGTAATGTGAAGGACATAGTGTAGTTTTGATGCATGACTTTTCTTTGTATTGTTATATTGGTCTATTATGACCTCAAGGAATATAATATGGTTACTGGACTCATCAATATGAATATAAGACTATGTTCTAAATCTTATATGTGTTCATGAGTATAATCCTTGTGCATTTCCTTTTTGTATGAATCAGTTCTATATGTTGTTTGCTATTTCTCTTTTATGGATGCAATGGAGTGATAACTTGTCATGGGTTCTCAAAATGATGCACAGTTATTTCCTATTCATTTGCACTTGAATTTCTGACATAAGATGATGTATTATCATAAGACTCACATAAAGGAGAGGATTAGTGGCTATGCTTGCCTAAGGTGATCACCCATCTCCAACTACGTGATAGGCTGATGCATATGGGATTTTATTGTTAATCTAAGGGCTTAAAAATGACTAAAATCTCACATCTCCATTGATCTTCCATGTCCAGAAGAAAACATCAAGGTTTCCGTCCCCAGTGTAGCTTGGTATCTGCTTCCCTCTCATGTTCCTAAATGGGCATGCCCTTGTCACTCTTTTTATAGAGCCTCTCAATTTCTGTCCAATTAACTCATTAGTCTCATCCACCCAATTTTCATATGTTACACTAGTGGTATCACTCTTAGATTGAGTGTATTCAAACTGGATAACTCCTTCCTTAGGATTAATCACCCCAGGGTCCCTGATAGTACACACATAGATTCTATTAAGGAATTATTCTCCCAAGGGCTCAGTATAGGGTGCTAACTGCCCATCAGTTAAAGGGATAATAAATTTTCTTCCTTGTTCTAAAAAATTATGTACCCCTTATTGAACCATAGGTCAACATTGTTCTTATAACACCAGGGGCACCCAAGTAACGCTGGAAAGTTTTTTTCCTCAACTAGCACCAAGAATTTGAAGTCTCCAGTGAATTTCACCACTTGGATAGTGATAGCTATGTCCTTCGAGACACCAATGGGCATCGCCTTTATCTTGTTAGCCATATATAACACATTTGAGGATGGATGTAATGGGGGCCTTCCCATTTGATTCCATGCATCTAAAGTGAGAACATTAACCTCCACACCTATGTCTATCAGAATATTTCTCAGGAGCCATCCATCGACTACTACATTCAAGGTAATCTCCTTATCATAATCAATTGTGTGAGGGGGATGATTAGCATGCAAGACTTGTTGCTCACACTCTCGTCTGGCGCGCAATAATTTTTCTCGTAAAAATTTACCTAGAAGAGGGATGATATTCTCTTGCCTCAACATTTTGAATACTTCCCTGAATTCATCCATATCCTTATGTGGAGCCTCCACAATCTTCCTTTGCTCTAACTACCATGTCTGCTCATTTAGGCACTGGATCTCTCCTTGTAGGATTTGAATTACATACATGGTCTCTTAATAAACCTCTGTCTGATGAGTAGGGTTTGGATACTTCCCGTGCACCACCTCTTCTCTTATGACTAGTGGTTTCAGGGTTGGTATCTCCATGGTGCGTGCAACCTCAGCTCCCATTGTCACTAGTACAAGTTCAAACTATGATCGTGCCAGCATTGGTATCCATTGTGAGTCAGAATTATTCAATATTATGATTTTGACACCTTTATCCTTCTGCTATTGCTAGTTCATGTGCTCAAATAACTCTGGGAACTTCTCATACTTGTGCTTATTTTCATAGCAAGAGCATTATAATAGATTAGGGCATTCACGCTTATAGTTATCCATAGACACACAATTGTAGTAAGTTCCACATGGGAACTCACTTCTTCCACATCCATGGTTGCCTCAAACTTGAAATGCTCCATGGAAGCTTCTTCTGTAGGCTCCTCCATCCATATTCCCTTCATAGTGATGAACATAATCCTTATAATTGTTTGCAACATTGTTCTGCTACACACCAATATTAATGACATCATGTATCCGGTCAATCAATCTACAATCCTTAGTGTTATGAGTAGTGGAAGTGAAAATGTTGCAATAACAAGACACATTTTTACGGATCGTGCTTTGCAGTAGTGGACACCTACTTGCATCATGATTTCTGTGGAAAATTTCATAGTCTACCATCATGGCGGATATCTATCTCTAAGGAAAACTGTCCTTGGTATACCTCTCTACCTCATAATTAATGCACCATAGGCCACTACGAGTCTCATGGGATGAGTTCGTATATAGATTCTCTAGCTTCTTTGACATTGTAACAATATGAGCTTCAAGAAAAGGACTAACATAGGTATCCATGTTTCTTAAAGCCTCAGCACGCATGGAAGCCTCCAGGGCCTCATGCGGGTATGTGAAAGTATTTTGTAACAATGCTCTTTTGAATGGCGTTATAAATCCTCCAACAAACCATTGAGCATGGTGAGAAGTATTTATATCATAATATAATTTTGATAATACAATTTTAAAACATGCATCATAATCTCACACACTCTCTTCCATACCTTGTTAAATCTCCTTCAGTGCACTAATGCTCTTGTGTTCAAACATAGGAATATGGAATTCAACTAAGAAGACATTACACAACATGGTGTAATCTACTACTATCTGGTAGGGGTCATATTTCTGGTACCAACTATGTGCGCAACCTTGCAAATTTATTACAAACTAACTTGCCTTCTGTTCTGGGGTAGTGATCCCCTTTACGTACCATATCAGATCACATTTGTGTACATGCTCTGCAAGATCCTCAAAATCTTTGTAATCTAGTAGATGTAAAAAAATAAAAAAAATACTTATTGAGGTGGTTGTGGCCTTTGTCTACCTGATCTAGAACCTTGATTCCCTATGATTTTGCCTCCAACATAAGATCCACTAGATCCACTAGCACCTATCCCTCTTTCCCCACCAGATCCTCTAGATCCGCTAGGTCCTCTAGCTTGTATTCCACCTCATGTAGTTGGTAAAGGTCTTGAAGTGGTCACGCCTTATGTCCCCACTATCACATTAAACTACACACTAATAGTATATGATATTGCACGACTTCCAAACGTGATACCCAAGATTTTTTTACAATTACTTTGCCAAAATTTCACTCTAGACAATATACCTCTAAACAAAGGAAATTATCATACAGCCATAGATGTGCCAAATGAAAAGTTATACCTCCTAGGTGCTGATCAGTTACTTCCACCAATACCAACTGGCTTAGTAATACTTATCTTTGGATTTAGAAAGCTAAGCGCTGAGGGTTGGTCACCAGGTGGTTTCAGATGCATGCCAATGAATCTTCACCTTTCTTCATATGACGAGCCTTCTCTAGAAACTGAGGGGGTTTCTCTTTGATAGTTTCATAGATAGGGTAGCACGTACTTCTCAGGCTCCATGTCCTCCAAGTGAACCTCAAATCCTTCCTGTAACATTTGCCTCCATAAATCCATCACTCATGTAGCTTTGCGCTATCTTATCAACTCACTCTCCTGAGCCTCATTATACTTAAGCCATCTTTCTTCCCTCTCCTTTTCAGCCATAAGGTATTCCATCTTCCTTCACCCTAGCTTCCTTTCCTAGTGCTCAGAAGAAGCTTATCTAGCCATACGAAAATTATTCCAAACTCAGTGTAATGATCAGGATATTTATAGATAAAGGGATAACATGCAAGAGAAACCCTCTTAGCTCCCTCAAGAAATCAAACTTAGTAATCTCTGGATAGGAATACATATAAATCACATACTCCAAGGTGTAACTCATCAATAATATACTCCACCAATGATCAACAACATGTGTCAAAGTCAGATAAGCACCATGTAGCCTTTGATACTCATCTTGGGTCCATATGTGAGATCTATAGTACTAGCTTGATCTAGATGCATACACCAAAATCCATTTATAAATTCCATTGGAAAACAACAAAAAAGGTCTCATACAACTCATGATATAGATGTTCTTCTACCCATTTACGTGCATCAAACTTGGGTCCATTACTAAATCTCTAGGAAAACTCATCCTCCATGATTTTAAGCCATGCTTTGATAATGTCCAAGGTCAAACACTCTGTCATCACACACCATTCTCACAACAACTTCAAAATTAGGTCCCGGAAATAGAACTAAAATGTAGTCTCTATTATCATTTCTTATTTTAGTAACCAATCCCAAGCATACTGGCATATCATCTAGTTAGCTTGGAATCTCACCCAAGGTGCATGCAGGTGCCAAGCCCCTCCTTTATGCGAGCTTTGTGAGAATGTGCTTTCTTATATGATAATGTATTGCAACAAGAGGGTAAACACACTCATTAATGGGATTTAAGATGTAAGCACTAACTCCTATCCTTATGCATTCCAAGCATAGATTAACATGATCAAATAAAGGAAAGTAGAATCAACCCATGAATATCATCAAGAAAAACCATAACACACACATGAACATAAGGAAAAAATACAGAGATCAAGATCCATCAGATGAGTGTTTCATAATCACTTCATTATATTTATAATCTAAAATATGGTATCTAAGATTACATAAAGAGAGTTTCATTTTTGGAAATGTTCACACGAGCAGAGCTTACTTTACATCACAAAGCTCACCATTACACAATTTTCACCATCTCTCCTATTCCCTATCTATCCTTACTTATATCCCCTCTTTCTCTACAAAAAACATCATACATCTATAATAATCATCCTCCTTTCATATTAACCACTCATCATTATCTCCTGTGAAATCTTGAGGGAATTGGGTTATGATTTCTCTACCATTATTTGGGAATATTCTAGGTGTCGCCATGTGTTTCCCTCAATCGAGTTCCTTCTAGTATGCATGTTCCATCTAATACTTAACAACCTAGACTCCTTATCCTTTCATTATAACCGTATTAATGATCTGGAATATCCTTTCCTTGATCCGCAAGTCTCCATAGCTTATCCACATTTGTATCTAGTCAATTTTCCATTCACTCCATATGATTGTCTTTTCCCGTTGTTTAAAAATTACTAAGTCATGACTCCATCTTTCTTAGGCATGATCCTTTGTGACTCTCCAAGAACTATTTATACACATGCCTTCGTTCCCTACTTTTGCATGCCACAAGGATTCACGCCTTAGGTACTTAGTTACTTTAAGGGATAAACAATGTGAATGAATGTGGATTTTTGAAGAGTTAGTGTGCATGGGAAATTTTTCAAATCATCCCATGAAATATCAAGATTGAGATAAGTAGGAGAATATGAATTTGAAGAGTGTTTTGAGATGTATGAGCTAAATTTTTTATCACTATCAATTGTGTGAGAAGCATATTATTAGTGATCATTCATTTCTAGGTAGTTGAGTTTATTATTAATCACATTAGGGGGTTGTATCCTCCTTGTAGGTTTGGTGCCTCAATAAAAAAATCTTGTGTGATGTTTCATATTCATTCAAGTCTTTTGGTTTGTGTAATATAATCAAAATTTTCAGTGGGTTTTATTCCCCTTGTGGGTTTTCCAATTACATTAATGCATGGATGAATGGTTTTTATATGTTTTAAGGCCTCCTATACTATTTTAATATAATAATTTTGCTCAAGTAAACCAAAAGAAGAGAAAGGGAATAAAAAAAACATAATCTGTTGAGACAAACATATTTTATTTCCTTAGTGCATGATTTTGGAAATAACATACTTTATTTTTTAGACCAACAACATCATACCTAGCTATCACTCAAGTTTTAATATTATTGATGTATGGATTCTGAGGAATTTAGGTTTAAATGAAGTGTAATTCAAATTCACGATATCAATTTTTGAATACACATCTAAATGATAAAATCAATCTGCAGAATTTTATAGTAATTAAATTTAAATTTGCAAATGAAAAATTTAAAAAAATAATTGAGGGAAGGATAATTTATGATATATCAAACAATAATCATCATAAAGACATACCATATATAATAGAACTAGGAAAATGAAACTATGATAAAATCAACTTCAATGAGTTAATATTCAAACTGGCTTATATTAGCTTATCAAAATAACACCCTCTCCTCTCTGAGAGTAGGAGTATACATATTTATACAATTTAAGGGATTTATTCCACCACCCTTATTAAGTAATTATTTCACATAACTAATGAATATTACAATGAAAACTAGCCATAATCAAAATATCCTAAATGATACTTATTATGATGATTACAATGAGAGTAAGGCCAACATGCCACTAAAAGGAAAAAATATTTTGAAGGATTATATTCTTGCTTCACCATGGGCTCCTTTTGAATTAGACCATCTTTTTTGGGTTCCTCGTGATCCAAATTAGCTAGTGTTGGAGCCTTTTGTGCTACTACAAAATCCTATCTGTAGAATTTATAGTCTCTATCATGATTTATAAAGTCAATTATAGGATTCCTAAATTTTTTAGGGGCCTTATCCAACAAGGTAATTGAAGAAGACAAAAACTTCTCTATAATCTATTTTAAAGTCTCAATTATATACATTTTATTGAGTCTGTGAGACAATTCCAATGATCTTGACCACTTCTGTCTCATTTTATTATTGAAAATGTGTCATGAATTGCTGAGTATCTTAATAAATTATGAGATGGATATGACCTCTTGATATTTCTTGAATACTCATATGAGAGTTGCCTCTAAAAATAATTTATTTCCCCTTAAGATCACATCATCAAGATGGGGGTGTAGTCTACTCATGTGTTTATCTAATTCCTTCAAGGATTCTTGCATGTAAGTGACATATGTTTGGAATATTACAATAACTTATAATGTGACCAAGGAAGTATTCTTGCAAATTCCTTCGTCAATAACTTGAGTCATGATCCTTATATTTTTTTTACATGAAATCCATTATATCAATGACAACATTGGTTTTACTAGAGAAATATTTTCCCTTCTTCCTAGCCTTATTTATTTCCTTAAATACATCATATAGGATGAGAAAGGCTTCCTCCAAATCTGAAGCAATGTTTTCTGGGACTGTGAATTTGGATTTAGTTTTTAGCTCCTTATTTCTAGCCTATATGGCTCTCACCATATCCACTACTAGTCTTGTTGAGGCCTTGATGTACAACACTAAATCTTATTAATATTGTGATACTTGAGAGACCTTTCCTTTATTTTTCTTGGTGAGGGAGAAGAGTTCTGGAGATGTTTCATGCCAAATAATGGCCTATTGTGTGGACATTCACTTCCTTATTACCATTCTCAAGGTATCTATTCTCATATTGAATTTTATGTTGATCGGGGATTCCTTTTGAGCCATCCAATTTGGTTGTTCCCTTTGGGTGATCATGGCCTTCTCAACCCAATCTTGTTATGGATATGATGTAGGAACACTTGTATGATTTTTCTATTTTGCTTCAGCTTGAGCCAACTCTTCTTGGGACACTATTTTGGTTATAATATTTTCCATGGAAATTTTTTGGATGGATTCATCATTTGAAGAAAAAACATCATAAGATACTAAATCAGGTCCCTTTGTTGGCTCAATAACGATCTCTTAGATCTCTTGGATGTTCTTTGTCTCTATTAATCCTTAAGGAGTAGGAGAAGTTATGCCTTGGGGTTCCTTAGTGGCTTCATAAAACTAGGTGCCACTCTCCTTATGAATTATCTTCTAATTATTGATCTTGGGGAAGGAATTTCCCTTATTTTCTTGTCATCTATTTAGGTGATCCACAACAAGTCATTAACATTGACCTCATGAGGATATGAAAAATTGATTTTACCCTTAAGTGATTCCAAATGTCTTGCCACCCTATTTCTTGAATAATAGTGTCTTAAAGGGGTGTTGCAGAAGGTTGAAGGAATTTCAGTGGGTAATTACAGCTTTAATATTAGGCCAACTCTTAAATTCCCTACATCCCACTATGACTGTTAAAGAAGGGTGATGTCTAAGCTTCTTGTCTTTACATTCACCAGCTACACCATTGCATATTTGATGAGAAATTTTGTTTTTGGATAGCTTATCAGGAAGATAGTATGGTATCTGACGTGGTGATGAAATAAGTCCCTAAAAAATTTTGAACTATAGACCCAAGGTAGAATAAATTATCCCCCATTTGTCTTCTTTATTTAAGCATATTTGTAGATATTATGGGAATTGATACTTCATACATTTATTTATAAAGTTTTGGGTTTATAAGGAAGTTCAAATGTCCTAAATATGGGCCCTATATCTATGCACATAAAAATTTGAATAAAATTTATTTACTACCAAAGGTCATATTGGGAGCCAAGGGTCACAAAAATCAGGACATTTGTGGACTCCACAAACCACATCAAGTAGGTAAGAGGCCATAAAAATGATTTTTTGTGATAAAAAAATGAATCCCTTTGTGAGACAAAATTAGATGTGACAAATAGCACTAGAGAAGGAATTTTGTTCCCATCAATAATCTAGAAAAGAAGGGGTATACAGGATACATCAAACTTTGTGGTAGAAAGGCTTCCATATAACGTGTTCATTAAAGTCATGCCAATATGAAATCCAAGTATGAATATATGAATAATGATGTCATTTAAATATGGGTCATCCATATTATTAATTGAGTCCTTAGCCTAGTTTCGTAACACTATCCTCATTTGTCATGTGGCCATCCAAGTTTCAATGGTGGTCAAGTTGTAGAGAGTGTTAGACTCAGGTAATCTATAATTGGCTTAAAATTATACCCAAAAATAAAGCTAACTAATTTTCCTTTTTTGGGGAATAGAATGCCCAAATTTTGGTCTTAGCATGAATGAGAAGAGAGGAGAGAATTTCTAGAGATTTGAATACATTAGGTTTGGTTTTAATTTTATGGAGATTTTCCTAATTAAATTCCCTAAGGTTGGTGGCTATCTATGCTTTTTCGGCCAAAATTAATGCTCTATCTATGACATATGCATCGAGCGTCTCCCTTTGAATGGTTGAAAAAATGAACGAGAGTGTTGAAACTTGTGGTAGAGTGTAATAAAATCAAACACAATATCCTGTAATATAATGTTAGTGAAATAATTTTTCATATCAAAGATTATGGGTTTCCATCAACACTCATGGGGCTATGCCCGTCGTTCTTATGTATGGGGAGGATCCCATTATTAAATGTAACTATCTTAATATGATCTAACTACCATGGGGTGATCAAATAGGTTGGGGATCACATAAGAACACTTCACTGAACCTATGGAAAATTACTTGTACAGGGTACAAGGGTGGAATTTGCAGCGATAAGGGATTAAGGATAGGAATTAGGCTACCGAATGAGTTCTTAGAAAAAATATTATGAGACCTTCCGATGTGAGTTCAAGATGTTTGTAAGAATTTATCATGATAATCCCCTTTATTCATGATTTATCAACTCCCTTGGCTCAATGAGCTCATTGAGATTATTCCAACCAACACATCACACTTGTTAAAGATCATTTGGTTTACCAACTCATTTCACTCCAACTTAACTAGCTCACCACCATAACTATCCCAAGTCAAACTTACTACTACCAGCTTAGATCCACTCAAATTACCTTAATATACCTAATTATCCAATTAGATTGATGAGCTCACTTCAACTCAACTCACTCAATAAACTAAACTCATTATAACCAGTTCGCTTGATATGCTCTTATAAATAGAAACCAACAAAATCATCAAGCTCATTTTAGTTATCTCAACCTTCTCACTTAAATAAATTTATATTGATGAGATGATGATGTTTTCAATCCCAAATGATAATTATGAGGACTTGCGTTGATGAATCTATTTGTTCAATGATTTAGACTTTCCTCTGGTATGCTTCACCATGTTCTCAGGAACAAATGAGATCAAGAAGATGCTTTTGAGACACTTATGGGGTTTTCATTTATCTGTTTAAGCTATGAGATCATCCTACAATCCTATGAATAGACCAAAAATGGAAATATGAGTGAAAATGGAGACATTTGTAACTTTTTACACCTAAAATAAAGATTTTCTATTTTTAGCAGGTAAGATTGAGACCTATTATTTTGGGACATATAACCTATTTTTCTCAAATATGACCTTATATAAATTTCCAATTTCCCTATGTTTATGATGCGTTACTATTTTTATCCACTTTTTATTTTTAGCAAGTTTCTTTTTTTGGCCTTTCCTTTATGGGAAAATTTACTAATTTCGGCTAACCTTCCATTTTGCACTATTTTTTACTGTTCTAGGTGATACGAGCTTGTAATATTGAGTTAATTAATATATTTATTATGAAAATTTGAATCATAATAATAAAAATTCAGTCCTTGATATCTCAAAAAATAATAAACTTCGTTGTGCAAAAGCTAGTTTCAATGAAACTAGATTTTTTGAAGATCATTCCCTCTGAATTTCAGATGATTTCACTAGTTGGATATTTGGGAAATTAAAAATTTATTTCACAAGGGAAAATTACTGATGGAAAACATATTCCTTCATATCCTTAAAAAATAGGGACTTCATGGCCCAAAAACTAGTTCTTGCAAAACTAGATTTTTCAGGGATCGTTTCCTCCAATTTTCATGTGATTCCACCTGATGGAACCTTGAGAAGTGAATATGATTCTTACTTCCATTTTTAAAATGTGTCATGGAAGCCATTAATGGATTCACTGAACTTTATTTATCACTAGGATTCTTTGGAGAAGAAAACTTAGCTCATAACCTTGATACGATCAATTTCTTTGTTTGTCGGAAGCAAAAAATATTCATCCTTACAACCATGGATTCTCTGAGAGAAATTTGACATGGTGTATAGAAAATTTTTAGTTTAATGAATGTTATAATTGAGAAATCATGGAGTTTATGAGAAAATATAAAGTGGGAAAAAATGAATTTTGTCTTTTGGAACTTCTGGCAGGACAATGCGAGGAAGCAAGGTATGAAAAGTTAGTCATTTTTTAGTTTTCAACCAACTTGGGGGTGGATAATTTTTTTTTGTACCAACTTTCCCCACTATCCATGGGAGAGATGGGATAGTTTGGAAAGACAAATTCACCCCTTCCCCAGGATTGACAAGTGGCGGGAAGTAAGTGGAGAGTTGGGAGGATGAGAGAGAAAGGCTTAAACACCCCGATGATAAAGTTTGTGGTCACATGAAGAACCTGTGAAAGGTATAGGGGTGGGAAAATTTTCTTATTGCAAATATTCCCATTGTCACTAGGAAAATTGAGATAGTAATATACGCCAATGGGTTTTCTTTGAAAAACTTAGCCAAAACTAAAAAACCACCATTTAGCCCTCGCCAAAAGGATTCAGAGTAATATAAGCATCCAAGGGCTATAACTTGGAGGTGGGGCACATTATTTTGTACCTATTGTCCCTACTATCCCCACTATCATAAAAATTTGGTACAGTTAGGGTAGTCAGGATAGTTGGGACAATCTAGACACCAAAATGTGGCACTCATCCAATTGTAAATTTAACTAACTCATAAAATATTGAAACTAACTTTCCTAGAGTTCTATGAACTCTTTTTTGGATTTTTTTTATATCAATTTAACTCCAAATGCCATTTTAATATCATTGAGTAAAAGGAATGATAAACAAATTGTACCAATCCAAGAACTTAGATGCTAATCAAACACCACGATCAATAAGATGAAAGCAATTCACAAGAATAACTTTACACAAAACCTTTGCAAACAAATGAGCATCAATATCATATATTATTATGGAATTCAATGAAATACAATGAGAATGGGTGTTTCTTACACAAGAAAGGAGTAAAAATATAAGAACCAGTCAAGATCATAGACCAAGCCATAAATCAAGGAAAGAACTATACCTAACAACTAGATAATATCTCTCTAATATCTAAATGAATAAAAAGAAATATCCACATACATAAGTGGGTGAGGATAAATATAATAAAGGTAAATAGAGTACCTAGGTGAACATGATCTAAGGTAAATACCTACTCTAAACACCCCCTCAAGTGAAGCTAGGGGCTGAAATAGAAGTGGAAATACCACATTATGAGTCCTGAAAACTAGGCCGGATGAGGTACTCATGTACAATATATCAATGAAGAAATATCGAACCAAAAGAAGGAAAGAATCCCGCTAGAAGGAAAAAGAAAGAATAAGAAGAAGGAAGATGTTCTCATGAACATCCCCCAAGAAAAAATTCCAAAACCCTAAGCATGCTACGAAACTCAAGGTAGTGAGGTCATGTAAAATGATTCATAAAGATGTCTGCAACCTACTACAGAGTCAGAATGTACTCCTAGGAAAGAACTCCATCCTGAATGTGTTGATGAATGAAGTGAATGTGTATCTCAATATGATTGGTCCAATAGTGCTCAAATGGGTTACACGAAATGTAAATTGCACTTTGGTTGTCACACAAAAGTACAATTGGTGAATTCTGTGGGAATCCAAAATATGTCAATAACTGTTGAAGCCAAAGAATCTGTTGACTTATTGTAACAACTGCCCTATACTCTACCTCTGAAGATGAAAGTGTAATAGCCTATTGGTTTTTACATGCCCAAGAAATTGGAGAATAAACAAGACAAAAAAGATAGCCATAAGTAGAACTCGTGTCATTAATAGAACCTACCCAACCTGAATCTGTATACCCAACCAACTGAGTAGAACACCTAGTGTAGTGTAAATCAAAGTGGGAAGTTCCCTACAAATAGTGTAAAATCCTTGTAGCATCCTTCCAGTGACTACTATGAGGAGAATGTGAAAATTGAGATACAAGCCCTAATGAAAATGAAATATTACTGTGAGTATATGAGACTTCCAACCAACTTCCTATACAAAGTAGGATCACAAAGTGGAGTGGTCCATGTGGAAGTAAGAGTAGCCCCTGACTGAAAAGGAGATGGACTTGGCTTGAAATAAACCATATCAAAGTGTTGAAGAAGATCATGGGTTTAATTTTGCTGACTCAAATGAATCCCTAAATCTATCTGAGAAATATGCAAACCAAGGAAATAATGCAATAACCCAAGATCTGTCATTTCAGACTGTGTAGAAAGAGCCCTCTAAATAGTTTGAATGTGGGAAGAAGATCTCCTAATAAGTAAAATATCATCAACATACAAGAAAAATATCAGAATATCCTCACCAACATGCTGGAGATACACTGTATGATCAGAATGGAAATGAAAAAAACTAGTAGATAGAAGGAAAAATCCATCTTCTCATACCAAGCTTGAAGAGGTTGTTTGAGACCGTAGAGAGACCTTCAGAGCCTACAAATAAGAGTAGAATCCCAAAAAAATCTAATAGGTTGCTCCATGTATATTTCCTCTTGTAAATATCCATGCAAAAAGGAAATTTTCACATCCATATGATATATGGGCTACCCCTATGATGCAGTAATAATAAGTACAAGGTGTACAAAATCCATCTTGGCAACATGTGCAAAAGTTTCAGAGTAATCAATACCTTCAATTTGTGAAAAACCCTTTTTTAATAAGACGAGCCTTATAATTTTTAATGGACCCATCAACTACATATTTGGTTTGGTATACCCACTTACACCTAACCATATTTCTTCCTTTAGGAAGAGATACCGAATCCCAAGTATGATTCTTTATCAAAGAAGAATACTCAGCTACCATCTCATCATCCCACTCATGTATCCCATGAGCCTTAGAAAAATACTATGGATCCTCAGAAACTACCCAACAAAAAATTCCATAACCTATAGAATGTGCGTGATGATGCCTAGTGGGTGGAAGATCTGGTATGAAAGGTGCTGCCTTAGAAACTATAATACAAGCCCATTTAGGCATAGTGAAAACATTAGTGGTAATAAGATCATCAATGGCATCTATAACATCCTCATCAACCTCCTCAAAGAAAGGATCCTCAAGATGAGATGGAGGCATGGAAGAAGATGAAGAATCATGAGGAGTGAAGCACTTATCAAACTGAACATCTGTTCAAAAAAGAATGTCATGAGTATCAAGATCTAAAAGTAAATAAGCTATCATGTCCTCACAATACCCTACAAAGATAAAGGGTATGCTATTCTTATCAAAATATTTCCTTTTCTTCTTTGACACAAAGGCCCAAGCATGGATCCTAAAGACTCGAAAAAATGAGACATCTAGCTTAGTGTTGGACCAAGCTTCCTCTAGAGTCAAATGTTCAAGTGCTCTATGTGGTGTGTGATTATGAATGTAGTTAGCACAATTAATTACTTCTACCTAGTAGATAAGTGGTAAATCTCTAGAATGCATCATATAGTTATCTATTTCCTTCAATTCTTCCATTCTGCTAAGCTATTATGTTATGGAGTATGAGGAACAGAATGTTGTGAATAATGCCTTGAGTTAACAAAAAGTTAGTAAATGCATTACTGAAGTACTCCCCCCATTATCATTATGAAGGTTCTTTATGCAACTAGAAGATTGTTGCTTGACCAAATCTTTGAATACTTTAAAGTGTAAAAAAACATCACTTTTATACTTGAGAAAATAAACCCAAGTACACCTCGTGAAATTATCAATAAAGGTAAGTGCATACTTAGCTCCATTAAAAGAGGAGGTAGGAGAAACCATCAAGTCACTATGCACAAGCTCAAGTGGTGAAGAAAATCTCTTGGAAAAATTCTTAGGAAATGGATCTTGATGTTGTTTCCCTAATGCACAGCCATAGAAAACTCCCTCAAGACAAGAAACTCTAGGAATACCATCTACCATACCATGAGTGTTCAACTCCTTCGAATATTTGTAATTGAGATGTCCAAATATTTTATGCCAAAGCTTAATTTATGAATCCACATGAGAAATCAATCATGTCCCTATAGAGGAAGTGTCATCAAAACCCTCAAAGTGATAGTCTAGAACTATGATCAAAAATACCTTGAGCAACAAGTGAATGAGGTTCTAACAAATTTCGTACTTCTACTCCATGTGGTGTAAAAGTCACTATTTTTCCTTTACTAGAATGACAAATTTGATATACATAAAGAAAATTTGTGGTGATGTTAGGAATATACAATGCTTCTTGTATACTACCGCCATCAAGGTGTATAACACCTTTTCCCTCAAATGAAAGAAATAAATAATGTCCCACCTCAATTTTGGAAGTAGAAATCAAACCTAGAGAAACAAAAGTCTCCTTGGAAGAAGTCATGTGATGAGAAGAACCAGAATCTATAACCCAACTATCTACAAGTGGTGAATGAGATCTCCCTATAATATTAAGTGATTTTCCATGCTAATTATAAGGAGGTGGAGTGGAGATAGAAATTTTGTGTTTCTGGACTGCATCCTCTAAGGCTTGCATTCACTTATAACACCTATGTTCTTCATGACCACTACCCCCACAAAAAGAGCATGAAAGGCTTGATTTATTCTTGGATTTAGAAGAATCCTTGGGTTTAGAGTTTTTTCTTTTGGTTTAGAGTTTTTTCTTTTGGTTTAGGAGAACTTTGAGAAGGAGAAGGGGTATATTTGGTTTTACTTTTTTGTTTTCCATTGCCCTTAGGATTAGATGCAACTAATTCCTTTTGAGAGGTGGAAGAATAAAGGTGAGATAATTTAGATTCTTCCCTAGTAATTCTTTCAAAAAATGTTTCTAAGTCAGGCATTTTGAATGTGTCACCTAAGGCATCTATTCTAGAGAAAAAGGTAGAAGAAAATATTTGAAATGGTCCTCTCAACTTAGATAGAATTAAATAAAAACACCCTTCATCTTTCTTATCTCTTCCACTCTCATTCAACTGTGTCAACAAATTCTTGAACTTGCTAAGATAGTCTATAATTATTAGAAAATCTTCAAGATTAAGAGAGGTGATCTCAATTTCAAGTTGCATGGCTCTCATATGATCCACTTTACTGAATAAATCCTCCAATTTCTCCCATATTTTTAAAGGAGAGTCACATTTTTCCAAATGAAATAAAAGACTGTCACTTACATAAATTCCTATAAAACCCATGCACTCATCAGATTTTCACTGGTACTAAAATTTCTCATATTCTATAGTGAACACTAGTTGTTCTGAAGAAGTTAAATCCCATAATCCTTTCCACTTAATTATTGTTTCCATTCTTTGTTTCCATGTGTGGTAACTATGTGTTGTTAATGGCTCAACATGATCTAATGCAAAATTAGATAAATATGCTATCCTAAAAAAATCACCAAAATAAATGCAAGAACCAAGCAATACAAAAAGATCCCCCATATTTTGGCACTTTATAATGAGTGTGTGTTACTGTAAGAGGGTTTAAAATCCACAAGCGAGGATCACAAGGGACAACGTGCACATCAACAGACGTGTGAATGGAAGTGTGAAGATATCTCGGGAGGAGCGAGCATCAACCGAATGTGCATGCAAAGATTTGACAAATGGGAAGAACGTTGATAAGCCAAAAAAATATCCTCTATCTAATAGATCCAAAAGGGTGTGCATATAGGAGGTGTTGCGTAACCCCCAATGCTGCAGTCATGACAACTTGAGTGGAGAGGGGGAGTTACATTCCCAGAATACAAGTGTAACACCCAATGATGCATATGATGCACTGATGAACTAACGCATAAGAGAATATCATGATGACCCCTAAATGACACACGGACCTATGATCTCACCTAAGTGAGATGACTGACCTAATGATGTGGAAAGTAACACACACCAACAGCCCCCTTCATCATAACTTAGGATGAGGTGGTAAGTTAGAAATGAGAAATGGGTCTTGACACAAAGCCTGATGAGGTACCCACGTACAAGAAAAAGATCCCAAGCAGTGAAGGAAAACCTAGTGGGAAAAACATCCACCATAAGAGAAAAACACACTCTCTAATCTAAGAAAGATGCCAAAAATGGGTCTTGGCCATAGATGAGCCTAAAAGGGTAACCATGTACAAAAGGGTAATCTCTCAGAAAGAAGAAGAAGAGAGAAGAAGAGGGAGATGAGAGGAATACAAAAGATTCCATGGACAGATCTGAACTCTGCAGCTCTAAGAAGTCTCCCAGAAGAATTTCAATGACGAGATCCTCTGCCTCTAGACTAAAGAATAGCCACCCACAACGAACTATTTACCTACCCTTAGGAAGGATATAAATGGATTTGAGGGTCAACATGAAAAACTATGAGTCTGGTCCACCAAAGTGTGAAATAGTTCTAGTGAGTGAGTGCCAAGGAACCAAAGGTAATGCCACGTGCATAGAAATGTTAGAGTGAAAAAGAGCAACACCTGTAGAAAGGATGTCCAAGGAATGTGAATGGAACAAAACATCCTCCATAACAGAAAAGGGATCCACAGCTGAGGGTGGATCAATGAAGGTCTCTGGAAATGTAGAAGTGACATGATTCCCAGAAGGGGAACTCCTAAGAATAGAGATGATGAAATCCTGTGAAACACCTGCAGATGGATGAGGGACCTGTAGTGCATCACAAGTAGACTCTACAAAAAGATGACTAAGGTCAGGCATATACTCATCCCAATGAGGGGGCTCAATAAATAGAAGAGCGATGTCAGATAGGTATGATTCATCCAATGAAGGTAGAGGAGTGAAAGGGCCTCACACACAGGAAGTGGAAAAGAGGCGGGTGTGATGACTATCTGAGGTTGAGTAGGAGACTTCTCGATATCTGATGAGATGTGGGATATTTCAAAACTCTATGGAATAGTGAGAGAAAGAGGAGAAGAGTCCTCTATAGTACTCTCAACATCAGAACTGGGTGCATAATCCTTGTCATCAAAAGTAGAACCAAGCGATTCTATGTCAATGGAACTTTCATCACATGAAGAAGAGGAGAAAACTTAATCATCAACAAAAACAACATCGACAATATGTGAATGTTATCCATAGAGGGAATAAATAATGCTCCAAACATGGTGAGGTGCATCTGAGTCTGCCATGTGAAACTAGAGAGAATGAGAGACATGCATCATCATGTGACCAAAGATGTGGTAACAAGTGTAAAGTAAGTCCTCCAGATGAAGATGATCAGCAGGTGTAGGAACTGGCCCAAGAAAGAATGGTAAAAGACCCTTGTGGGTGAAGTAATGTTCCATGGAAGCATGCTAAGCTGAATAGTTCCCTCTCCCAGTGAGAAGTGGCGGAGGCTGTAAGGAAATCCTATAATACTCAAGTCTTGAAAGAGCACTCTCCATGATGTGGAATCAAAAGTGTAAGGAGCACAAAAGTAAGACATCAGACTCAGCCAATAATGCATCTGCATATGAAAACCCAAGAGTACTAGACAACCCCCCTAGAATGTGGCACTTTATAAAGTAGTGTGATTAAAAAACTAAAAAATTCTATCACGTAAAGTGTGAGAAATCATGCAACTTTGACCAAGGAAGCACTAATAAATGAGTTGTGAGTCAAAAGTTATGGCATTATTATGATTCCCACAACTGATGGAAAATGCCAATAAATGCTACAAATGGATTAAAAAGTGCTCAAAACGAGTGCAAAGGGTATCATGTGACTGGTCGTAGGAAACGACATAAAATTTTAACAAAGTTCTATTTTTCTTGTGGGGGGGATTAGCCTCCTACCAACCACGGACCTCGCCCTCTGTCTTCGACACGCATAGGAAGGGCATAAAACAAGCAAAATAAAGCCTTGAAAATTATTACAATGCCATGTGAATGTTTTTAATCCTTAAAACATTAAAAAATGGTTGTTTTTACATCAAAACAATTTCTAAAAGGGAATGGGCCCACACTGATTGCTATGTCTGAATTGAATGCTAAGTGGCATCAACACGTCCAAGCAGTGTGCCAAGTTTGGGTCAAAGGAAGGAAGGTGTGGTCCATGTGCTTGGTGTAACTATTGTTTTGCATTGTGCATGGAGATCTGCCAACAAGAAGTGGGTGAACACCCCTTTGACTGTTTCACGGGAGTCTTTCCCTTAGCTAGGACCCGTTGATCAGTGTAAAAAGACCATGTATGCTGGAAGAACACAATAGAAAACAAAAAAAACGTGTTGGCTATTGGTGTAATGGTGCTACACAGTCCCAAGCTGACAATGTATGGAGCCAAAAAAATACTACATTGGAGCCGTTAGAGTGGTCACTATGGAGTGGTGTGGTTTTTGGTGTCACTGAGGAGGTTCCAATGAGGTTTTAATGAATTCAATGACCAAGAACACGGGGAGGTAGTAGAGGTCGGTTCAAAGAACCAACAAGACTGTATTACCAAAAAATGTAGCATAGGTAGATTTGATCACTCAAATCCATGCCAGTGAGCATAGAGCTGAGAATTGCATCGGAATAGTGGGTGATATGCATGTTGGAGATTACCCAAGGTAGGGGTGGCTAGAACTGGTGAGATTGAGACGATATCAAACCAAGTAAAATAATGATCAAGACCACGTAGGGCAGCGAACAACTTGAACTAGGAGAGTACACCAACAGATAGAAGAGCCCAAAATCTGAGTGAAGCAACAGGAGCTCAAACACCAATGCACTAGCCAGAGAAGACACCAAACTTTGAAAACACCAGAGACTCAAACATGACCAAATGAACCATGATCAAACCCATGTAAGAGGTATGATGCCCAAATAAATGCAAGAAGAGAAAAATAGGAATAACTATTATGACACATGCATCGAGAACTGAATATCACACTGGAAGCTGGAAAACACACAAGCAACACTGAAGAGTGCATGGATCCACAAGATTTTCTCTGATACCATGTAAGAGGGTTTAAAACCTACAAGCGAGGATCACAAGGGACGATGTGCACATCAATGGATGTGAAAACGGCAGTGTGAAGAGATCTCGGGAGGAGTGAGCATCAACCGAATGTGCATGCAAAGATTCGACAAATGGGAAGAAACTTTGATAAGCCACAAAACTCTCTTCTATCTCATAGATCTAAAAGGGTGTACATATAGGAGGTGCTGAGTAACCCCCAATGCTTCATTCATGACAACTTGAGTGGAGAGGAGTTACATTCCTAGAATAGAAGTGTAACTCCCAATGATGCACATGATGCACTGACGCACTAACGCATAAGAGAATATCATGATGACCCCTAAATGACACATGGACCTACTATCTCACCTAAGTGAGATGACTCACCTAATGATGTGGAAAATAACACACACCAATAGTACAATATGACACTTTATAATTATATTTAAATTCTCTACATAAATATTTCCAATGGAAAGAGCATGAAAAAACAATCACTTTTACAAAAAATGGCACTCAAAACTGAGTTTCCGATCAAAAAATTCAAGCTTTTAAATATTATGCTCTACTATTTATTTTAGTTACCACTAAAACAAAAAAAAAATGCTCTTTCCTTCATCACACATGTAAAATGAAAGGGGGCTGGAGTTAAGCAACTACTAGTAGGAATCACAAGCTTTAAGCCATCATATGACCATACCATATAACCAGGGGATAAGCCATCATCACACATGTAAAATGAAAGGGGGCTGGAGTAAAATGGTAGAATTTGTACACAAACCCAACTTAGATCTCAAAAACCCCCAAAAAATAACCAAACAAAATTGGCACGGATTCCATAGATGTGCAGATCGTAACTCTACAATAACAAAACAAACTCAAAAATTGACTGCCTTAAGAAATGGTCAAATTTTCAGCTGATCTTATGGTTTTGCCACCTTCCAAATCCAATGGAAAGATTTCTTTTGCATAAAAACACACGCAACAACAAAATATTAACAAATCCCAAATATATGAATATACAAAGAACTTATTTGCAAAATAAAACTTAGAGACATATGACAATAGCAATCTCCTTCTCAAAGGAATGATAACCAGATTGTACCAAACCAAGAACTTAGATGTTAATCAAACACCATGATCAATAAGATGAAATAAAATTTCTAGAAAAAAGTTACACAAAACCTTTGCAAACAAATGAGAAGAAATATCATATATTATTATGGAACTCAATGAAATACAATGAGAATGGGCCTTTCTTATATAGGCAAGGAATAACAATCTAAGAACCAGTCAAGGTCATAGATCAAGCCATAAATTAAGGAATGAACTAGTCAATACCATAAATTTAGGAGAAAACTAGACATAAGGATCTATTCAATACCAAAGATAATGGAAATAACTATACCTAACAACTAGATAATACCTCCATAATATCTAAATAAATAAAAAGAAACATTCACACACATAAGTGGGTGAGGATAAATACAATAAAGGTAAATAAAGTACCTAGGTGAACATGAAATAAGGTAAATACCTACTCTAACATTGGGATGGTTTTGAAGACTTTATTATTCCTCCTCCAAAAAAATTAACTTTTTCATTTGGGATCGCAAGATGAGTCTACTGAGAATTGTCTACAAAGAGAAGCACTTTGGTATTAGGAAGGATGTGAAAACTTCATAATATAGAGGATCATTTAATATTTAGGATGGTATCTTTTTTACCTCTTGAATCATCCCAAAGATTCCAAAATCTTCCGTTAAAGTTTGGGTACCTTTTTCCACTACAAGCTCCTTAAGCCTCTAGAACCCACTTTCACTGTTCTTACTCCAAAACCTCTGAAACTTTTCAGAATCTTTCTAAACCTATTATATTTAATTATGAAATCCTCAATAACATCTCTAGATGGTTTTATACCTCTTGATCAGTCCCGAAGGATGCACACCTTTCACAGGAAGGTTAAGAATAGCCTTCTTAGGCTTACTGAAGTACTCACCTTTAGAAGCATTACATTAAAATGAAATGAGTCAAGTTATCTCGATATTTTGAACACTTTAGAAGTTATATTCAACACATATTCAGATTTTCAATTATAGGATAAACACCATAGAGAGGGAATACTAATCTGGCGAGGATTTAGGAATGCCTAAGAGGAAAATTTTGACACTTGGGTTAGTTGTCATGCTTGAAAATTTGAAATTTTCATGTTACACATTTGCATGAAAACATATCCTTATGTCTGTGTAATAATATAAGAATGTTTCCACCTTTATAAGACCATTTTTCTCTAGCCATTTTTGAGGATGATTATCTTGAAAAGATATTATAACTTTTTCTAAATAAAACTTAGTTAATCATGAGAAGGTGAGAGAGTAAGGTTTTATAGGAAATTATACGATTTTAATTCTGAGATGAATTTCCTTGGTTAAAATAGTATTTTTATAAATTGGGTAATATTTATTCATAAAATGATGTGCTCCATATTTATGGCTTATATGTGTGAATTTATGTTTATTCTCCTTGAGGAACATCAGTTTTTCAAATTGATTAGCATTTTGAATTCCATCCTTACACCTATGCAGGCTAGGCTAAATCATAGCCATCAATTTTAACCATACTTTTCTCTTTTGGAACATGGAAGCCATGTCTATGAAATGTGGGATGACACATGTAATATTGGGATTGGATCATGCTTCTTAATTGCTGATGTGTCATTGGATTTATTTTCATTTTGAATTTTTTTTTTAAATTTTCTTTTACATTTCCGAGACTTGGAAGTGCAAGTTAAATTTCCTATGAAGTGTGATGTGTGATCTTTGAGGGATAAGTACTCAGATATTTGTGAGGGGTATTTTGATCAATCATACTTGGGAAGTGCGAGTTTTAAATACTTGTATATACAAGATTTTTATTTTGAAACTATCACACTTGGGAAGTGTGATCCTTCACTCTTTGAAATTATTTCCTTTGAATACTCACATTTGGAAAGTGGGATTGCTCACTATCTGACCTGTGAGAAAAAATTCAAACTTTGAAGTGTGAGAAATTTTTTAAGTGCGAGTGCTAGAAATTTGTGGAGTGTGAGTGCAAGGAAAATAAATAACCACGAGCAATTTCTCACATATACAAAGTGCGAGTAAAAAAATTTAAGAATTGTGAATGCTTAAATTTAAAACTAAGTAAAGAATTAATCTAATTAAATGCAAACATTAGACATTATAAAAAAAGGTTACCCAAGTAAAGAATACTCTTAAAATAAAAGGTATATATTCCAAATACTACCATATTTTTGAAACCAAATAAGGTCCTTACCTGTAAAATGAAATCATTTTTAAAAGGCTGGGAGTGTTATGAAATAACACGTAGTAGATAAAAAAATGGATGCATAGTATTTTAGTTTTTAGACTTATATGTCTGATGATGTAATTGATTGGATATAGACGTAGATATCTATTGACTATATATTTTGTAGGTGAGATAGATATGTAATTCCACAAACAATTCTTAAAAAATGGAGGAAAAAAGTGGAAGATGGAAAAAAATGGATACAAGTATGATGATCATGGTAAGAGGAGAGGGCATTAATGATGGTGGAAAATGTAAGATTAACCTGTTGAATTAATGGAAATTGTAAATATGATTATGTAATTCCTTAAGGGACAAAAGGAAAGTAAGTTGATGTAGATATCTAGTTTTAAACCTTTCAGTAATTAATCACGACACAATGAGAAATATGAATTATGAATATTTTTTTTGCAAACTATAAATTTTTTTGGGATTTGGGAACTCTCATTGCTTCACTTTGTTTACCTTTCTAGTATGTAAATTCTTATTTTTTGAGAAATACAACCCATGTATAACCTTATTCAACCTGGAAGATGCATGGGCTCAACAGAAAATCTGAGACAGATGTGAGTAAGAGTGTCATCATGGAATATTGGCCTCATGTAACCATGAATATGTGTGGGATCATCACATAAGGATGATAAGGGAAAGAAAGATGGTAGATATGCTAAAAAAAGTTCCTCTTTTTCTATGTATATTATTTTTTGGTTTTTTAAGTTTTGTTTGAGAGTAAAGTGAAACCTCTCTCCCATGCCCTAGCCCCATATAATTGGTAATATACAAGGGTTCAATAGTAAATTCCCATATAGGAGAAAATGATTTCATGGGGTAACATATGTGAATGTTTTATATGGAGAGAGAGAGAGAGAGAGAGAGAGAGAGAGAGAGAGAGAGAGAGAGAGAGAGAGAGAGAGAGAGAGAGAGAGAGAGAGAGAGAGAGATGTTTCATGAACAAGATTCTATAGACCCATTTTTTGGAGATGTTTTTACTTTTATAATTGAATTAACAAAGTGAAATAATTTTAAAAAAAAACGGCCACAGAAGATGCAGGGTTTAATGATACTCGTAGAGATGGATGCTGATGTTAATGTTGATGGATGAATTCTCCTTCCTTCTTTCGTGGATGGAGGAACCTGTAGATCAAAAACACTAAGAAGAAGACAATATCAGATAGATATATGGTAGATTTATTGACAAAGGCCATTCCCCAGATGTTAGTGGACTTCCTTGCAAGGATGTCAATCTGTGTTTAAGAAATCAATCTGATAATGATAAGATAAATGATAAAATAGACAATATAACCAACAATGCAAATGTAAAGGGACTGATGTAGTCCACAATTATATGATAGTTTGATGGTGATACTTGATCCAAAGGGAGTCTAAGAATAAAAAATGGCTCAAAGGAGCAAGGATGTGGATAGCTGTGTACTCACAAAGGTGAGGAAGATGATAAATTTGATTTAGATAATTAATAAAATCCTAAATATGGCTCAAAGGAGCTTGATATGATTGGACAGACACTTTAAGGGCCTTGTGGTAATATATTATGTGATTTGGATTTCTAAATAAAATCTTAGGGGTTAAAATACCTTTTTGATAGGATTCACTAGTGATTGGTTCAATTGCCAACAATTGGGGGAATCGTCAACGATTCAAGAAATTGTTAGCGACTGTGAAAATCGTCAGCGAATGCTGTGAAAATGTACAAGTTGATATTGTAACGGGGTAAATTTTAATACCACCCCTAAAAGATAACCATATATATTAATTTTCGGATTTCTATAAATGAATTTAAAAATATTGGTGAATGCCACAAATTGAAAGGAAATGTTGTCAACCAGTAGCAACTGATTGTTGGTAGCATTAAGCTACTGACTAGTAGAAAATTTATCTTTTCTACATATGCTAAAGGGGATTTAAATATAAATATTTTGTTATTATTGTGAACATTATAAGAATCAACCCCCCAAAAATAAATTTTAACTAGAACATTTAGGCAAAATAACAAACAACCTAATCCCTAAAATTAGCTAAACTCAAATTTCAAAAACCAAATATTCATGAATTAACAAAGATTAGCCAATAAAATTTACACTGTAATGGAAAAATATGGGACTTGAAAGGTATGCTAAAAAGTTTGATTTAAGCTTGGATATGATGCATAATAATGTAATGAAGCAAGGGAAATTAATTAACTTGCATAAAATGATGAATAGAAATCAGCAGATGATATTACCCAAGAAAGGGAGATTGCTGATGAAATAAGACTTATGATTTGATTCATGGGTGCATGAATGGCCTTCATAAGAAGAAGAAGAAGAGATTGTTTATGTCTTGAATGTTGTTGAGATGATCTCTGAATATGTAAGAGGGTTATGGTATAAGGAATATGCAATATGATGTCCTAAGGTCACATCCACATGTAAGCTAACAAAAAATGGAGGTTTGGAGTTTATTTATATAGAGTTCCTAACAATCAAGGAGAATCACTTATAATTCTGGGAATCACTGGTGATTCTATAATAAGGTTGAAACCACCTCTAAAATTTATATTTTGTTTGTTTTATTAAAGGATATATGTTATAAAATGGTTATACGGGTGAGGGATGTTATAAAATTGTTGGTAGGATTTTTGATAAGTCAAACTATGGAAATTAGTTGAGAAAATACAGAAGGTCCGCACGGGAAAATAGGGCATGTTCAAAGGTGAAAATGGATAAGGGAAACACAGGTGTGGAGAATAAGTTCATATTTCTAGACTTAGCCATTTTTTCACATAAGGTTCTATTTTTAGAAATTTCATGCAGAGCACATAAACAAGGCAGAGACTTGTGTGCCACACACTTGCTATTTTTGGAGGATTGGCTACAAAGCACTTTGCTTGGATGTGGGCTAAGAATAGGTTTATCACTATTAGTTAACTAAAGGAAGTATGTTATTAGCACACTTACATGTGGGACTATGGCTGTAAAAAATACGTAGATAATAATAGCATGTGACCTATTCTAGGATTGGATAAATGGTGAAGGGTAAGTCCCCACCCTTATAAATATATAGTGAAATGCATAGTAGAGGCTATAGAATATAAAATAATGAGTAGAGAGAAAGATATATGTATGTATGTATGTGTGTAAGACAAGACTACTATATCATATATGTGCATGTATGGGCATATAATGCCATTGTTGTAAGAAGCTTCTTTGTAATTGTCATATTTAATATAATGGAGGATATTGGATGACTCTAAGTGTTAGTTCTGTGTATTTGGATCTAATATGTTCTTGATTTCATCATGGTTAATACTTAATTATGTTCTCCCTTAGATATAGATTTGGCATACTCTATAGAATGATGTATTAAAAATGGAACTATATGTATTAAGTCTTCATCATGCTAACATCCTGCAACAACAACCTAAAGAGGGACCTGATACCTTTGCACACTTCGGGTGAGAGCTTAGTCTAGGGACCTATTTTTGAGTTATTTCTAGGATGGTTCACAATGAAGACATATAAGTTGACCTTAACAAGTGTTGAAGAGTGGATACAAGATCTAGAACAAGAATATGCATGGCAGTTCAACATTGGATCTGCATTTAACACACGCATGTGGGTGGAATCAAACCTATAGCAGAATTAGATGTATCATGCACTTATTTGGACACAGGAAGAATTTTAGGTCCTCTATGATGCTGATCTGATTTGGACTCAAGCTGTAGATACATGGTTTCATGGTGTTTTAAATAGTTATATCTTGAAGTACTCAATTTACACTTATTCTTTCCCAGAGGTACCTGAATTCTAGTTTTTATGATATCCAAGGGGAACTTACCTACAAGGAATTCCATTAGCAATCAAGATCCTCATGGTAAATTTTAATTCGGAGAGTAAACTGATGGCTAATTAAATCCCACCACATGTGGGGGAAGGAGTAGGTTTGGTGAAAGATGGCAGACCTCATGGCATAAACATAGAGAGAGGAAAGGCATATTAAGTATAAAGAGGCATGCGAGAGGGAGATTGAGAAGAAATGGGAGGTTATATAGAAAATGGCATTGTGGAGAAATATAGTTTGGGAAGGAGTTTAAGTTCATGCACAAGATGTGGAACCCAAGCCTCAGGAACTCCCCCATTTTGGAAAACATGATAGGGAACCCTCCTCTGCCTCAAGTAGAAGCACACCAGTAGAGATAATCTAGGACACAGACGCACATTTGAATCCACCTGGTGACCTTGCTCTTGCACTTGGTTTTCCAACATCTAGTACCAAAAATAATCAATAAGTTAATTCAAGTAGTGGAAGAGTAGGATCGAGTCTTATAAAAGGCACAATGATGGAAGCACAAAAAAATTTGTTGTTATATGGGAGTACCTTTTTGGGTGTATCATCTGCACATAACTCAAGCACGCTGAGTTTTGGACTAACATCTCGAAGTGGTAACACTTCACATACAGTCAGGGTATAGTTTAGTTCTACTGTTGGGACACAGGGAAGCACATCTTCTGGTTTAACACCAGCTACATGTGTGGGATTAGGAGGCATATGTAGCTCTAGCTCTGATGGGTCTGGTGGTTCTGGAGGTAGAGAAAACCCAAGAGTTTCTGTATCAGGTGGGTAGGGTCCACACCAACCCCACAATATTTACATGGAGATGTATCTTCATATTCTAGAGTATAGGGGCATAGAAGATGTTGTTGAGCATGTGTACATGTGTAAAATATTGTGGCACGCAAAAGGGATCATGAATTTTGAGCGTAGGGAAAGCTAATTTTCTACTATATTACAATGGTGTGTACATAATTGGTACATAAAGTTTGACGCTGATTAAACTTGCGTGGATTATGTAGCATTGAAAGATGATTTGTTAAAAGAGTTATATATCCTAGAATTTGAGCAGAAGAGTATAAGTGCACTCAAGGACATTAAGCAAGGCACTACTAAGAGTGTTAGAGAGTATGATGCCCATTTTAAAAAGCAATTATCTAATTTTTCTTATGATATACATGCAAGACAACATGCAAAATGGTTTGTTGGGGGCCTAATTACCCCTTTTAAAAAGGAATTATCACATAAGACATAAAATGATTCGTGTGAAGCACTTGAAGCATCCTTAAAATATAAGGTAGTTAGAAGTATAGATACTGGGGTGATCCCATTTTTAGAAACACATATTGCAGCTATGGAAAAAAAATTGGAAAAACTATCAGCAAATTCAGTACATGAGATGCGCACAGGGATTTGGTGTATAGATTGTGAAGTAGGACACATAAAGGATAATTTTCCTCATAGATCAGTACACTCATTGATGTTGGATTGTTAGATAATCCATTTGAACCATGATTGTAGTGCCCACTTCCCTTCGACACATCTTGATATTGATCATGATACTGGTGACTATATTATGGACATTATTATATTTTTTATTTAGTATGGTGTTAGATGTTAGATCATGGATTATTGTTGTCTCTGATTCATATATGATGCATGATGATTGTTAGAGACATTTTATATAGATGTTGACATGTTGTTGGACATGGTTATATATATATATATTTATGGATGTTGTTAGGACATGATATTTGGATATATTGAGAAGACCGAGAAAATTGAATTTTAAAATTGATGAAATTGTAAGTGATATTGTTGATTGTCTGTATGTTGTTGTGATTCATATATATATTGATGATTTTTAAATTATATTATATTCATTTGAATGTTTTGATATGGCCATGAGGTTGAAGGGGTATTTTTATTGTGCAGGTTAAAAATATCACAACAAACATTGGGGGATTGGAGACCAACCACATTGAAATTATAGATGAATTCAACAAGGTCACCATGGCAGCTTGTATTGTTCGTGTGTGTGTGTGTGTGTGTTTTATTGTTAGGGATTCCCATGGGAGGATCACCTTTAAATGTAACCAAGGGTTATGTGTATTTATTTATTTGGTTCCTTTTTATTTGTGTTTGTTAAGTGATGTGTTCACCCCTTTTTATTTAAATAAATTGTGGTACTTAATGTGAGTAATCATATTGTTAAAATAAATTAACCAACTTGGGTCATAAGAAAGTAATTATTGGAGTGGTTGACTCTTGTATAAAATGTTGTAAGATATGTGTAAGCAATGTGTAAGTGATGTGTAAGAGATATGTATGTAAAATTTGGAGTATGAAACACTTCATCTTCTTTGGAATTCAAATTTGTCCTTGGAGGCTGATTTATGAGGCTTGTGGGACAAGTTAAACTTGTCTCATACCTCTTAAATTTGCATGCCAACCTTACCTATGGTTGGAGGGTTTAAATCTAGCCTTCATTATGCATTTTTGTAAGTCAATTTGTATGCTTTAATTGCACTTTTTTTACATGGTATAATTTCAGTCCTTTGGGGTGTTGGGTTGTTTTGGAGTGTGTAAGTAATCTGTCATATTATTCACCTACTTATTTATTGTGATTTGGAGATTGAAGTTGACTTATGAGTTGGAGTTGAGGATGTGTAATGGGGCATTCCACTTGGATCCACCTCATCCTCTTGTCTCCCTCTCTATATATTCGAATTCATTTTATTGATTGGGGGTTACAATCTTTTGGTTGCAGTAATTTTGTTATTTGGAGCTCTTGATTTTGGAGAAAGTTGAAAATTTTTTATAGACTTTTGTTTTGTTGATCTTGGGCTATTTTTCATTGGAAAGCTTGCTAGTTGGAACTTGAAAAAAACTCCATTATGTAGAGGTAAGAGCTTAGCTCTTGGAAATTCTCTCCTTTTATTTATATGCATATGTGAATGGTTGAATGTTTGAATGTGTTGTTTTATTTGTTGGCTGGTTGGATTGATGGCCTAGGGACGGTGTAGAAGAAGACTATGAGGCATTTTATGGGAGAAATAAGTGTGGATGGAGTTTGGATTTGGGTTCAACCTTACAAATAAATATCTTGCATTTTATTTACTCGTTATGGGGTGCCATAAGAGGTTGTGGAGGCATAAGGAAATGTGAGGAATAAGTGGTACTTAGGGGAGGCATAAGGGCATGTCAGGGATTTGAAATGATATATATTTAGGTGGTTTTTTCTCAGGTGGTGATACACATTTCCCCCTTGGGAGGATTAAGAAACATCCCCCATACTTTCTTGCTCCTTTGGCTTGCATGGTGAATCCTTATTATTGGTTGTTGTTTTGTTTCTGTAGTTGCAAACTACAGTTTTGTTTGGATTGTGTTTTGAATGAGAAATCTATCTTTGTGTTGTGGAAGCCTGTTGTTGCCATGTGTTGAAAATTATTTCTAATTGTAATATGGTTGGGGCTCGGGTGACAATGAAGAAGGACGGATTCTCCTTTTTATTGGATGTCTTGGTTTGGTGGAGAGCGTTGCCTTTCCCCTGTTCTGTTGTGATAAATTGAAATAAACAAAAATGGACAATATTGATGTTGTTGTTCTGGAGTAGAGGAAAAAGAAAATTTTGACATTCCTTGTTGAGATTATTACTTATTGTAACCCTTCCCACTTTGAAGTTGATGAACTTGTACATTATCTGTGATGGAAGGATGGTCTGTATGGGCTATGAAAGTTGTAAATTGAATTTTGAAAGAGATATACTCTGTTCTCTATTTTTGAATAAATGTGGAAGAAATTGTATTTTGTATATTGTAATTGAGGAAGAAGACAAAGTTCTGAAAATCCCTTGCAAAACTAATTTTGTAAACCATTTCCCCACTTGATGTGGATGACAATTTAATACACTTTTTGTGCTGAAGAGTTATTATGTTTTGGAAATGAAATCCCTTTTGAATATGAAAGAAATTTACTCTGTATTATGTTTGTAAAAAGAAATGTAATGAGAAAGAGTTGTGATTGTAAAGTTGTATTTGATCTATATAAATATAAGTGGTTACTTTGTTTAAATGACATTTCTTTCATTGGAAATTTGATTATTGAGTTTAATTTGAAATCTCTGTTGGAAAGATGAAAAAGTGAATACTTATGAAGAAATGTCATAGTGCTCTGTTCTTTAGAAATGAAATTTTTGAAAATTAGAATTGTAATTTGGAATTTGAATACATTGATTCGAATCAACTTAATGAGTTAGATTGGATCCTAAATGATTTCTAATACTTAGAAGATGATAAATGGAAAATAGATCCTTTCGAATTAGATATTTGTTAGATGTTTTCAAAACTGGAAAATATTTTATCAAAACACATAGATCGACCCTACAACATCAGAAAGACAAAATTAAATATCAAATTTTATTTGTAAGGTCAAAATGACCCCAAACATACCAAAATAGTTATGAAATTTTTAAAGAACCTTTAAAATCGGGAAAAGTCAAAATTACAGACTTCTTACTGTATAAAATTGATAAATTTTGAATGTAAATCAATTAAGTAAACTTAACCTTGAAATCTATCATAAAAATATTCCAAGTAAAATCCTTCGTGCCTGTTTGGCAAATGGATGAAGAATTAATGACAAATTTGAACAAAATTGGTAAGTTAAAAATACTAGTTCACTTTCTAAGTGACCGAAAGATGTTTTCACAAAACTGACCCTTTAAAATTTATCAAAATCAAATTCCTAAGGTTTTTGTGCAAAGAGGACATCCAGAGCTTTCTAGAAAGCCCTTTTTTGCCAAAAAATGAGTTCCCAATTGAAGTTTATGGATTCTAAATTTTTTACTTCATTTCAGGCTCAAAATAATCTAACTTTCAAATTTTAATTGAATAAAATATTCTTGGGCGGACCCATGGGCTAAAACTTTCTTTTTTTTGCTTTTTTCCCAAAAGGTGAAAAGTCATGAAGCTTCCCACCACTCCACTAATCCGCAAGCCTTCATTTTTTCTAAAAATGATCTAAGTCCAAAAAGTTAATTTGGAAATTTTTCCTCCGTGGCCCCGCCTCCCCGCAACCAATCATTGATTGATACATGGCTTCGTTGGGCATCGGTGGAGGCTCGGATTGGTTTTAACCTTAAGCACTTTCAAAAATAAATTTGGAAAAATTTGTATGTTTTCCCCACATCTCCGCCAACCCACAGCTAATCAGGTGATGCCACGTGGCTTCACGAGGTGTTGGCAGAGGAGATGATCTTTTTAAGCCTTAACACTTCAGAAAACTTTTGGGAAAAACATCCAAATTATCCCCGTTGGCCCATGTTTTGGAAAAATTTTCTTACCTACTCCACCGGTCTACTTTTCTCCTCCAGGAAAATTTTCTCTCCAATGTCCGCAGGCCTGAGTTGGGGAAAATTTTCCTCCCCAGGCCCGCTCTTGGGAAAAATTTCACCGCAAGTTCCACTGGTCCATAACTTGAGAAATATGAGGAGTTAGGAGGACTTATTTATATCACTAGAAAGGTGAGGAAATTCCCTATCTAATGGTAATGTTTTTATAAATTTTTAATTATGTTAATTAATGGAAAAATCAAATTGAATCTTTAACTGAGTTTTGGGAGTGGGTAAATAAGAATTTACTCTGATGATTTTAAATATGTATTCTTTTCCCCAACTGTAATTAAACCTTGCTCTTGTCTTAGATATTGTGGAATTAAATACCTTGGGTATTTAATTTTTTTGGTCCCTTAAGCCTAAAATTTTAATCAGGGAATATTTAGCTAAAATGTCAATGTAATAAGTGATTAAATTAATCACTAAGGAGATTTGAGCTAGGTGTGGACTTATTACACTTGTTGATTTATAATGTGGAATTAGTAATTATTATAATGGGAAAATTTATCAGTTGAATTTAATTGTCCTTGAGACTTTAGTTGTTAATAATTTTTAAAAAATAATTATTCCACAATTTTGTAACTAAACCTAGGTTGTTCATGGGTCTCAAATGGGAGATTTTAGCGGGCGTTACACTTGGTATTAGAGCCGTGGGTTAAAATATTGGACCCTTGGGAACACTATAAAACTTGAGACATGAACTGTAAACCTAGCACACTTTTAAATCTAGAAAATAACCTTTTTTGAAAATTAGAAAAAAGAAACACGTATAAAAAGATTACATTACTTTATTCATTTGAACTACCAGAATTAAAATAATAATAAAATAATAAGTTGTTTAAGTTGTTATGTTTACTTATTGGCATTTTTTCTAAACCCGGGTAATTGATTTTTGTGAACTTTTAGTGTAGTGGAAACTTGTTTCTCCTTTGAAAATGTGTTGTTTTACAAGTCCTAAATCTTGATTTAATTGTATGATGCGTTGAGCCATTTTGAGACCCTTCCTTATTGGATTTGTTGGAATGATAAGCTATATGGTGTGATTCTTCTGGTTGGACAATAGTGGTTGTGTTTGGCGATTGAGAAGAGTTAATTAGAAGATGTTTAGAGCTTACTTCCTTCAGTGGTTAGGAAGGATGGTTTGGTTGTCAGTTTTTCATTTTGTTACCCACATGGGAGAGTGGAAATTAAGTCTGGGTGTCGTTTATGACCCAATCCTGCATATGTGTCCTTGGAAATGACCTTGAGGTAGAGTACCCCTATTGTTAGCCATGAAGGGATGTGAAGTGAATGTGGTGTTAACTTTTTTGTTTTACATTCCTAATCTTGTGTTATTTTATTAGGGACCAACATCTTATTTTATGATTGATTTGAGAAGCTCTAAGCCTCTTTTTATTTATATTTATTTTTACGAGAATTTTTTGACTTTGCAATGCGACTACTTAGCCACTTTCCTTGATTGCTGATATTTCTTGGAATTTATTTTGATTGATGAATTGGAGCTCATTGATATTGTTGCCTGCTTATCTAAACGTTACGTGATTCCTTCTTGCTTAATGATGAGCTGGTTCTATGATGTATATATTGTGATATTTCATCATATGGGGGTACACCCTAGGTTTCTTGAATGTCTTCTTAGGTGTTCAAAGTTTTTCCTTAGTGTTGGATGCACAGAACCTTGAGTGTGTCTATGATCTTAGAGTGAATTTTCATTGCTCGACCTTGCTAGATAGAACATTCGTTGTGTTGTGCATTCTAGTTGGTATTTTATTAGTAGTGGTGGTGACTCTCTTACAATCCAGTAAGAGATTGATCCTTGTCAGAGTAGAAGTGTTTAACTATGGGCTTTTGGATTGTGTTAGGATTGGATTGATTTTTGACTGTAGATGTTAGTGGAGAAATGGTTGTTTGGTAGTGACCTTTCATTGATGGCATGCTAAGTTTTATCATGGTTTCCATGTTTCATTATAAAAAGTATTGACTTGTGCATTGTATGCATCTTGGTAATTATGATTAGATTTAATCCCATTGGGGTAGTGTTTTAATTAAGTGTGTTTGTTTTGCTCACATTGACCTATCAATCTTGGGGTTACGTGTAGACACTTATGGATGCTTTGAGACTTTTGGATCATGCCACTAGTGATGTTAGTGTAATTATACCTTGATGATTTAATCTCGGTGGTATTTTATAATGTGATTCTTCTTGCGACGCTGTAACTCTTGGTCATAAAGCCATGTTAAATAGATATCTGATTGGTTTCTCACATTTGATGCTTTCTAATGAGTATGTGGTGTTCTTATAGTTAAAATATTTCCTTGTCATTTTTATTGCTTGGTTAGTGGTATCCTGTGGTAATATGGGTGTAGATTTGAAAAAATTCATTGTCTTATCACGTGAGTAAAATGTTTTTTTCGCTAAAACAACAAACATTGTTAAACCCTAGTAGATCAATAAAAGTAATTATGTTCCCTTAATGGGCCTTCCTTGTAACATAGTTTGAGACTTGTAGATACCCACTAGAAATATTTGATGATGCTTGAAATTATTTGGCAAACCCTTGAAATATTGTTGTGATCCATTTTGGTTGATAGATTCCTAGTTCTTACAAAATTAATAATGTGTTTACTATGTTGAATGTCCCTTGTTTCCCTAAAATTAAAAAAATGTGATATGTTTTTTTCCCATAGAACTAATAGTGTGATATGTTTACCCTTCCTTCTCATTAAATTTTTAATTGACAAGTTGACTCACCTAAACATCATAAATTTATAATTGAGGACATTTGGCCTTGAAGCTTAACAAATAAAATGGAACATAGAAAGAGAAAATGGTCCTTGCTTTAACCTTGGTAGATTAATAGAAAAAAAATTGTCCATCTACCTCCCTTAGGAGTAAAGTAAATGTTTTTTTCTCTTTTCCACCTTTACAGAATGGCGAGATATCATGCCCCCTTAGTGGTCCTTATAACACAAACTTGTGGTCATGACTTCGCTTGTATTACCATGAAAAGTTAATTGTACCCTCTTAAGTTATACAAGTGATTTCTTCACATAGTTGCTTTATTTTAAATGTTTTACTGATTTAGGTGTCCTTGTTGATTAACCTCATTCTGTGTGATCATCAAATTATGGGACCTAGAGTATACTTGTTCCTCGTGCAAATTTGGTCGTAGTTGATTTTTGATAGCCTTGTCTAAACAATGAACCTTGAAATCATGACTTAAACTTAGTAGAAACCTTAACTTTTATTATTATAGTATGTTTTATTCCTTGGGAAACTATGTGGTCATTATCAAACTCATGAAATTATCCTTATTATTCTTCTACTTGGTGGTTACTCTTAAGACTCTTTTGAACTCTTCATGTTATATTGCTATGTGTGGTATCTTGGTTGATAGCATAAATTTACTCTCTAGATTTAAGTGTTTGTAGCATTACATGCATAAAGTTTAGAACTCATCCCTTGCAATCTCCCATCTTCTTGCTGAATTGCATTGGACAAAACTTAGGTTTTGTAGACCCACACTTGTTTGAAGCAAGCAATCCCATAATGGAGTGATAAGTTTTCTATTGCATTTGTTCCTATCTCTCTTTACAGTGAATTCTAGGAGGAAGTCAAGTCTAAGGGGAGGGGGATGTAGTTCCCACTTTCCTTCGACACATCTTGATATTGATCATGATACTAGTGACTATATTATGGAAATTATTATATTTTTTATTTAGTATGGTGTTAGATGTTAGATCATGGATTATTGTTGACTCTGATTCATATATGATGCATGATGATTATTAGAGAAATTTTAAATAGATGTTGACATGTTGTTGGACATGATTACATATATATATATATATATATTATATATATATATATATTATATATATATGTATGTACAGATGGATGTTGTTAGGTCATGTGATATTTGGATATATTGAGTAGATCGAGAAAATTGAATTTTAAAATTGATGATTATATAGTTGCTAATGAAATTGTAAGTGATATTGTTGATTGTCTGGATGTTGTTATCATTCATATATATATTGATGATTTTGAAATTATATTATATTCATTTGAATCTTCTATTATGGCCATAAGGCCAAATGGGTATTTGTATTGTGTAGGGTAAAAATACCACAACAAACATCGCGGGATTGGAGACCAACCACATTGGAATTCTAGATGAATTCAACAAGGTCACCATGGTAACTTGTATTGTTCATGTGTGTGTGTGTTTGATTGTTAGGGATTCCCATGGGGGGATCACCTTTAAATATTTCCAAGGGTTATGTGTATTTATTTTTTTGTTCCTTTTTATTGGTGTTTTTATGTGTTTTTTAAGTGATGTGTTCACCCCTTTTTATTTAAATAAATTGTGATACTTAATGTGAGTAATCATATTGTTAAAATAAATTAACCAACTTGGGTCATAATAAAGTAATTATTGGATTGGTTGACTCTTGTATTAAATGTTGTAAGATATGTGTAAGAAATGTGTAAGTGATGTGTAAGATATATGTACGTAAAATTTGGAGTATGAAACACTTCATCTTCTTTGGAATTCGAATTTGTCTTTGGAGGCTGATTTATGAGGCTTGTGGGACAAGTTAAACTTGTCCCATACCTCTTAAATTTACATGCCAACCTTACCTATGGTTTGAGGGTTTAAATCTAGCCTTCATTATGCATTTTTGTAATTCAAATTGTATGCTTTAATTGCAATTTTCTTACATGGTTTAATTTCAGTCCTTTGGGGTGTGGGCTTATTTTGGAGTGTGTAAGTAATCTGTCATATTATTCACCTACTTATTTATTGTGCTTTAGAGATTGAAGTTGGCTTATGAGTTGGAGTTGAGGATGTGTGATGGGGAATTCCACTTGGATCCACCTCATCCTCTTCTCTTCCCTCTCTATATATTCAAATTTATTTTATTGATTCGGGGTTACACTCTTTTGGTTGCTGTACTTTCGCATACTTCTGTTAGGGTGAATTCTTTTTCTATTTGGAGCTCTTGCTTTTGGAGAAAGTTACGGACTTTTTACAAACATGTGTTTTGTTGATCTTGGGTTATTTTGCATTGGAAAGCTTACTAGTTAGAACTGGAAAGCTTGCTGGTTGGAACTTGAAACTAACTCCATTATGGAGAGGTAAAATTTTAGCTCTTAGAAATTATCTCCTTTTATTTGTATGCATATTTGAATGGTCGAATGTTTGAATGTGTTTTTTTATTTGTTGGATAGTTGGGTAGATAGGCTAGGGACGGTGTAAGAGAAGATTATGGGGCATTTGTGGGAGGCGTAAGTGTTTTGGTGAGGTATAAGTTTGGAGGGAGTTGGCTTTTGGGTTCAACCTTACAAAGAAATATCTTGGATTTCTTTACTCATTATGGAGTGCCATAAGAGGTTAGGGAGGCATAAGGAAATGTGAGGAATAAGGGGTACTTGGGTGAGGCATAAGGGCATGTCAGGGATTTGAAATGATATAGATTTTGGCAGTTTGTTATTAGGTGGTGATACTCATTTCCCCCTTGGGAGGCATAAGCAACCTCCCCCATAGTTTCTTGCTCCTTTGGCTTGCATGATGAAGCATGAGTATTATTTGTTGTTCTGTTTCTGTGGTTGCAAACTACAGTTTTATTTGGACTATGTTTTGAATGAGAAATATGTCTTAGTGTTGTGGAAGCATATTGTTTCCATGTGTTGAAAAGAATTTCTAATTGCAATATGGTTGGGGATAGGGGGCCAATGAAGAAGGATGACTTCTCCTTTTCATTGGATGTTTTGGTTGGGTATAGAGCGTTTCCTTTCCCCTTGTTCTATTGTGATAAAATTGAAATAACGAAAAATGGAGGATATTCATGTTGCTATTCTGGACCAGAGGAAAAAGAAATTTTTGACAGTCCTTATTGAGATTATTACTTATTGTAACCCTTACCACTTTGAAGTGGATGAACTTGTACATTATCTATGATGGAAAATGGTCTGTATGGGTTATGAAAGTTGTAAATTGAATTGTGAAAGAGATATACTTTGTTCTCTATTTTTGAATAAATGTGGAAGAAATTGTATTATGTATATTGTAATTGAGGAAGAAGACAAAGTTCTGATAGTCCCTTGCGAAACTAATTTTGTAAACCATTTTCCCACTTGATGTGGATGACAATTTAATACACATTTTGTGTTGAAGAGTTACTATGTTTTGGAAATAAAATCCCTTTTGAATGTGAAAGAAATTTACTCTGTATTCTGTTTATAAAAAGGAATGCAATGAGAAAGAGTTGTGATTGTAAAGTTGTATTTGATCTATATAAATAGAAGTGGTTTTTTGTTCAAATGATATTGATTTCATTGGAAATCTTATTGTTGAATATAATTTTAAATCTCTGTTGGAAAGATGAAAAAGTAAATACGTATGAAGAAATGTCATAATGCTTTGTTCTTTAAAAATGAAAGTTTTCAAAATCAGAATTGTAATTTTGCATTTGAATTTTTTGATTCGAATCAACTTAATGAGTTAGATTGGATCCAGAATGATTTCTAATACTTAGAAGATGATAAATGGAAAATAGATCCTTTTGAATTAGATCTCTGTTAGATGTTTCAAAAATTGGTGAATGTTTTATCAAAATACACAGATCGACCCTGAAACATCAAAAAGACAAAATGAAATATCAAATTTTATTTGTAATGTCAAAATGACCCCAAACATACCAAAATAGTTATAAAAATCTTAGAGAACCTTTCAAATCAGGAAAAGGAAAAATTGTAGACTTCTTGTTGTATAAAACTGATAAATTTCAAATGCAAATCTCATATAAACTTAACCTTGCAATATATCCTAAAAATATTCCAAGTAAAATCCTTCATGCATGTTTGGAAAATGGAAAAATAATTAATTACAAATTTGAACAAAATTGGTAAGTTAAAAAGACCAGTTCACTTTATAAGTGACCGAAAGACGTTTTCTCAAAACTAACCCTTTGAAATTTATAAAAATCAAATTCCTAAGGTTTCTATGCAAAGAGGACGTTGAGAGATTTCCAAAAAGTCCTTGTTTTCCAAAATCTAAGTTCCCAATTGAAAGTTAGGGCCTTCTGAAGTTTTTACTTCATTTCGGGCTCAAAATAATCTAAATGTCAAATTTTAAATGAATAAAATATTCTTGGGTGGACCCACGGGCTAAAAATTTATTTTGATTGCTTTTTTCCAAAAATGTGCAAAGTCATGAAGCTTCCCACCGCTCCGCTAATCCACAAGCCTTCATTTTGTGTAAAAATGATCTAAGTCCAAAAAGTTAATTTTGTAATTTTTTCTCCGCGGCCCCGCCTCCTCGCAACCAATCATTGATCGACACATGGCTTCATTAAGTGTCGAAAGAGGCATGTTCAAAGGTGTGAATGGATAAGGAAAACATGAGTGCAGAGGATAAGTTCATATTTTTGGAGTTAGCCATTTTTGCACGTAAGGTTCTATTTTTAGATATGTCGTGTAGAGCACATAAATGAGGCAGAGACTTGTGCACCACACACTTGTTATTTTTGGAGGATCGGATACAAAGCACTTTGCATGGATACGGGCTAAGAATAGGTTTATCACTATTAGTTAAGTAAAGGAAGTATAATATTAGCACACTTGCATTTGGGACTATGGCTGTAAAAAATGTGTAGATAATAATAGCATGCAACCTATTCTACGATTGGATAAATGGTGAAGGGTAAGTCCCCAACCTTATAAATATGTAGTGAAATTCATAGTAGAGGATATATAATATAAAATAATGAGTAGAGAGAAATATATATGTATGTATGTGTGTAAGATAAGACTACTGTATCAGATATGTGTGCATATGGGCATAGAAAGCCATTGCTGTAAGAAACTTCTTTGTAATTTTCATATTTAATATAATGGAGGATTTTAGCTGAATCTAAGTATTAGTTCTATGTATTTAGATCTAATATGTTCTTGATTTCATCATGGTTAATACTTAACTTTGTTCTCCCTTAGATATAGATCTGACATGCTCTGTAGAATGATGTATTAATAATGGAAATGTATGTATTAAGTCTTCATCATGCTAACATCTTGCAACAACAACCTTAAAGAGGGACCTAGTACCTTTGTGTGCTTTGGATGAGAGCTCAGTCTAGGGACCTATTTTTTGAGTTGTTTCTAGGATTGTTTGCAATGAAGACATATCCGTTGACCTTAGTAAGTGTTGAAGAGTGGATACAAGATCTAGAAGAAGAATATGCATGGCAGTTCAACACTGTATCTGAGTTTAACACATGCATGTGGGTGGAATAAAACCTATATGATAGTTTATATGAGAGATTATTCATTATATTTCCTGTAAAATTGTATAAGTGGTTGATTATGTATGGATCTAAGCAGAATTGGAGGTATCGCGCACTTGTTTGGACACAGGAATAATTTCAGGTCCTTTAAGATGTTGATCTGATTTGGAATCGAGATGTAGATAAATGGTTTCATGGCGTTTTAAATAGTTATATCTTTAGGTACTCAATTTCCACTTATTTGTGCCCAGAGGTAGTTGAATTCTAGTTTTTACGATATCCAAGGGGAACTTACCTACAAGGCATGCCACTGGTGATCAATATCCTCATGGTAACTTTGAATTTAGAGAGTAAACTAATGTGTAACTAAATCCCACCACAGGCAAGGGTAGGATCAGGTTTGGTGAAAGATGGTAGACCTAATGGCATATAGGTAGAGAGAGGTAAGGTGGCTTAAGTATAATGAGGCATGTGAGAGGGAGATCGAGAAGTAGTGGGAGGTTGTAGAGAAAATGGCATTGTGGAGAAAGATAATTTGGGAAGGAGTTAAAGTTCATCCACAAGATGTGGAACCTAAGCCTCAGAAACTCCCCCATTTTGGAAAACATGATAGGGAACCCTCCTCAGCCTCAAGTAGAATCACACCAGTAGAGACGGCCTGGGCCTCAGGTGCACATCTGAATCCACCACGAAACCTTACTCTTGCGCTTAGTTTTCCAATATCTAGTACAAAAAATAGTCAACAAGTTAATTCAAGTAGTGGAAGAGTAGGATCAAGTCTTATAAAAGACACATTGATGGAAGCTCAAAAAAATTCGTTGTTATATGGTAGTACCTTTTTGGGTGTATCATCTACACAGAACTCACACACGTCGATTTTTGGACTAGCTTCTGGAAGTGGTAACACTTCACATACTATCAGGGTATACTTCAATTATACTATTGAGACACAGGGAAGCAAATATTCTGGTCTAACACCAGATACATGTGCGGGATTAGCAGGAAAATGTAGCTATATCTCTGATGGGTTTGGTGGTTCTAGAGGCAGAGGAAACCTAAGATTTTTTGTATCAGGTGGGCAGGGTTTGCATCGACCCCACAATATTTACATGGAGTTATCTCTTCATATTCTAGAGTATAGGGCCATAGAAGATGTTGCTGAACATGTGCACATGTGTGAAATACTGTGGCATGGAAAAGGGATCATGAATTCTGAGTGTAGGGAAAGCTAATTTTATACTACATTACAAGGGTGTGCACGTAGCTGGTACATAAAGTTTGACCTTGATCAAACTTGCGTGGATTATGTAGCATTGAAAGATGATTTCTTAACAGAGTTCTATATCCTAGAATTTGAGTAGAAGAGTATAAGTGCACTCAAGGACATTAAGTAAGGCACTACCGAGAGTGTTAGAGAGTATGATTACCATTTTAGAAAGCTATTATCTAAGCTTTCTTATGATAGACACGCAAGCCAACATAAAAAATGGTTTGTTAGGGGCCTAATTACCCCTTTTAGAAGGGAATTATCACATAATACATAAAATGATCTGCGTGAAGCACTTGAAGCAAGCTTAAAAGCTAAGGTAGTTGGAAGTATAGAAATTAGGGTAAGACCATTTTTAGAAGCAAAGATTTGTAACTATGCAAAAACAGTTGGAAAAAATATCAACAAATTCAGCACATGAGACACACACAGGGATTTTGTGTACGAATTGTTAAGTAGAAGGTAACATAAAGGATAGTTGTCCTCGTAGATTAGTATAATCATTGATTTTGGATAGTGAGATATGCCATTTGAACCATGATGCTAGCCTCTCCCCATTACTACAACGTGCAATAAGGAAGAACATTTCAAGACACTATGAAATCTACATGTCCACAACTCATGACACGGAAGACTACCAAATGATTGGTCAGATCCATGATGCTATAGATATTGGTGTATGAAAGATATGAGTTTCAGATAACTCTAAGGGAAAGAACACACATCAGGACCAAGATCACAATTAGGCATGCTTTTAGAAGAATGAAGGGCATTTTGAAGGTGGTCATGGCAGAGGATGAGGATACCGTGGTGGATTTGGAGGATGAGGCCATATTAGTGGAAGAAGTGAGTTTCCTCATGGAACATGTTATACATGTGGATCTCTTGACCACTACAAGCGTGAATGTCCTCAAAATATTACATGTTCATTTTGTGGAAATAACCATAGCTATGAGGAGTTCCTGGAGTTATATGAGCACCTTAGTAAGTAGCATAAACAAGAAAACAAAGGCACATGAATGGTTAGGATACAACGTGATGTGGAAAATCAATGGATGCCTAAGCTGGAGGTAGAGTCTGAGGAGTTGCAAGTGAATATCATGACCTGCGCTGAGGTGGCATGTGCCCAAGAAACATTGCAGCATAAGCCTACCATTACTAAGGAGGAGATTCTACATGCACGGTACCTAGATCCAGCCCATAAGAAGGAGATCTATCAAAAACCATGGAAGTTCTTAGGAATCTTCAGGGTGAGATATAATACTTAAAAGATAAATCACAGAAGATGGAGCAAAATAAATTATTAGAGATGGTCCCAAATGATATAGATGACTTAAGGGAAGTGTGTAAAATGTTGCGCTAGAAAAAAATCATTCCATTGTTAGGAGATTGGTTAAAGGGAAACACTCCACACACAAGTATTGAGACTAGACAAAAGATCTTACATGTAAATCTTCCCCTCATAGCCTAGATTATAACAAGGAAATCACTTTGAATGTTGTTGTGGATAGTTATCTATTGAGTAATATACTCATTGATACAAGCACGGAATTCAATGTTCTTACCTTAGATGCATGGGTAAAAATGGGAAGACCCCCATTGCAGCCATCCTCTAATATATTGTTCATGGCTAATCAAACTAAGGCCACTCCCATTTATTTTTGAAGGTTGCATCCATTACTATACAAGGGGCCAAGTTCACTAGAGACTTTGAGGTTTTAGCACTGGCAGAGTCAGATAGCTTCCTAGTTCTATTAGGGAATCCTTGGTGCTATGCAAATAATGTTTATCTTCGGGTCAAAAAGGGCTATATCAGTTTCGAAAACAAGGAGGAGAGAGTTATTATCCCGTTAACATATGGAAAATTTGCACCCTATGTTGAGCCCTTAAGTGAAGAATATCTGAATAGGATTTATGTATGTGCCATATGAGATCCATAGATACTTGAGCCAACCAAAGAAGGAATAATTCAGTGGGAGGATGCACAGTCTATTAGCGATAATACAAGTGTTGCTTGTGATAATTCGGATCATATCACTTATGAGCTGGTAGGGCATAAAGTAAAGAGCATATTTTCTAGAGGTAGAAAACTACATTATATAAGGATATTAGGTAATAACCTGGTACCTTGTTACACCAGAGAAGGAGGTCCTATGGTATTCCTGTGTGCCATGGAAGAATAGTGGATAGAACCACTGAAAAGAATAAACATGCTAGCATTTACACTATGTGGGAAAATAACATGCTGATGGATGACCCACAAGGATAAACTTGTAGGATGGGGTGAAATTAGGATTGCTCTTGCTACTAGGTTCTTTAAGAGTAATGCACCCTACTCAAATATGCACTTATTATGGTAATCACCATGTTTAGAACCACATTCAGAAGTTTGAGAGACTTTGGAGAGAAGGGAAGGAAGCTTTACCACCTTTGCTATGGGTGCACAAGTTTTATTGCACTTTACAAGTATGCGTGCATGATTAGTATGTATATGAAGAACTCCATAGAGAGATTGGAAATTGGAAAGATTTAATTATAGGGATGACCCATACAATTGAATTATTCTCTACAAATCTTCTGGTGGAAGAATCATTAAAATTCATAAAGTGCTTAACTATGGGAGATAGTGCCAAGGATGAATAACTCCTTCAAGAGTTATTGGATGAAGGAGACTTAGGAGTGTGTCTTGTTGATGAAAATGAGGCTGATGCAATATTACTTCAATGCACTTGACTTGAGAAAGAAAAAGGAAAAATGGTCTACTTAGTGGATGATGAAGAAGTAGAAAATCTTGATTTAAATAATTCAAGGGGTAGGTGATAGTTGTTGGACAGTATAGATAAGACAACGTGTGCCTATCATGCACCTATGAAGACAAAGAATGTGAATATTGGATCAGAGGCTGAGCCTAAGGAATTTGTAATTAGAGATTATTGGTGAGACTCTGAAGTGGAAAAAATCATAGAATTATTAAGGCATTACTAGGAATTATACCCTAGGGGGTACCATGAACTTAAAGGCATGCATGAATCATTAGGGGAGACGAAGATAAAACTTAAAGATGATGCATGCTCAGTTAGAAAGAGACCCTACAGGATGAACCCCAACTTGTGTGAAAAGGTTAAGGAAGAGATTGACAAAATGTTGAAGTCTTGAATTATAAATCCCCTTGATGAGTCAGAATGGGTTAGTCCAATGGTGATTAGTATCAAGAAGGATGGGCGTATCAGGATTTGTGTGGACTACAGGGAGTTGAATGCTACATGTGTGCTAGAACCATTTCCTATGCCATTCATTAAGGAAATACTGGAAGATGTGGCAGGGTGTGAAATCTATTCATTTACAGATGGTTTTTCTAGGTATCATCAGGTTCATATTACACAGGAGGATCAGGAAAAGACTACGTTTAGTTCTGAATGGGGTAGCTTTTCCTATACTGTAATGACTTTTGGTATAAAAAATGCACCTGCTGTATTTTTTGTGCATAATTGTTCAAGCATTCAAAGATTTATTCACAACTTCTTACACATCTACTTAGATGATTGGATGGTGTATGGATTGGTTAAGGATCATTGTGACAATTTATGCTTAGTGTTTGAAATATGTAGATAGTTGAGTATCTCATTGAACATCAAGAAGTGCATATTTTTTACACTGTTTGGTATATTTTCAGGACACATAATCTGCAAGGAGGGTTTGCTGGTTGATCCAACCAAATTTGTGGTCATTATAGGCCTAAGGGAGCCTACTAGTCAGAGTGAGGTGCATGGATTTTTGGGTCATACAAGATATTACAAGAAGTTTATCAAAGGGTATGCCAAAGTTTCCACACTATTGGAGGATTTATTGAAAGGGAAAGGTACATTCTACTGGGGAGAATTGTAGTGACATGCATTCGAGACGTTAAAGGAAAAACATACTACCATGCCTATTTTGTATTTTCCTTCCTGGGACCAACCATTTCATGTACATGTTGACGCCTCTAGCATGGCCATTGGTGCACTGTTGGATTAACCTAGAGACGGTATTATAGATCATCCTATTTGTTTTGTGAGTATAAATCTGACTCTTATAGAACATAATTACATAACTAAAGAGCACAAAGCTTTGTCAATGATCTATACGCTACATAAAATCTGCCAATACGTACTAGCTACACCATTCATATTTTATATAGATCACATTTCATTGAAGTATTTGGTAAACAAGCCTATTCAGGTGCATATGTCGATGGGTGTTATTATTTCAAGAATTTGATTTCATGGTTGTGGTAAAACTAGGGAAAATTAATTATGGACCAAACCATATATCAAGAATACAGTCAGGAGAATAAGGATAGACAATTGAGGATACCATGTCAGATGTGTAGTTATACAGGTTACAATGAGTGCCATCATAACTAGAGGACATTGTTGTCTTTCTATGAAAAGGGATGACACTAGAAGGAATGAAATCCTTGGAGAAGAAATAACTTTCTATACACGAAGCCCCCTATATTTTTAATCAATGGTGACATGTATAAATTAGGCTGAGGTGAAGTATTGTGTTGTTGTGTACTGGAACATGAGCACAAAAATATTATGGAAGAAACTCATGGTGGAATTACAGGTGGTCAAAATTCCAGTGCTGCCACTGCGCGCAAGATTCTACTAGCTAGATTATGGTGGGAGACCCTGTATAAATATTGTAAGATATTTTTATGGCTTGTGATCATTGTCAACATCTTGGAAAACTAGGTCAATGAGATGAAATGCCTCTAAGACCCATTAGTAGTATAGAACCATTTAAGAAATGGGCTATAGATTTTTTGGGTCCTATTTCACCATCCACATGTAGGAATGGATCACGCTACATCATTACTTGCACAGATTATCTCACAAGGTGGGTAGAAGCAACACCTATAAAGGATTGTGTGACAGCTACAACAGCTAGGTTTCTATGGGAAAATGTTCTTACAAGGTATGGATGTCCTCTACGTCTGAAAAGTGATAGGGGCACACGTTTTTTGAATGAGACAATTAGGATATTATTATATGAGTTTATGGTTGCACACCATAAGACTACACCTTACCATCCTCAGGAAAATGAAACTACTGAGGCTTTCAACAAGATTTTAGTAAGAACATGAAAAAAATTGTTATGTTGGAAGAAAGGATTGGGATGATAAAGTGTCTATTGTTCTTTGGGAATATCGAATAACTTATAAGAGGTTGAACAAAACCACACCATTTCAGTAAGTGTTTGGTGTAGAATCTGCTCTTCTTATGGAATTCATGTTACCTTATTTGTGTATCGCGTGCGTTAGAGGTCTAGCTGATGAGAAAGATTTAGAAGAATGGATTGAAAAGATAATCAAGATGGATGATAGATGAGACATATCACGTTGGAGTAAAAAACAAGAGAAGGCCAGGAAAAAAACATGGTATGACAGGCACATCAGGGGTAAAAATTTGGAGATAGGATAGATGGTGATCCTTTATGATTCTAAGTTCTTACATCATCTAGGAAAACTTACAGTACATTGGTTGGGGTCGTATGTTATCACTCACATACTCGAATCAGACACTTGTTAGTTAGAGGCCCTTGATGGAATACAATTACCTGGTTACTTCAACGAGAGTAGGCTGAAGCCCTACTATAAATAAGTCTTCTTGGTGTTTGTAATAAGGAAGTGTTACCATTTTGATTAGGTTTTCAATTATGTAGTTCCTTAATGTATTTCCTTCTTCGTCGATATGATTTGTCAATTTAGTTGTTGTTCTTGTGTAATAAGCGCGTTTGCACGCATGAAGCTAATTACTATTTTGAAAAAAAATTATGTGCAGAGGACTACACATACTTTTAGTGTGGGTGGTTGTTGATATCCAAGTACAAAACTGTTAGAATTAAACAATGAAAGCAGTGACAAGGTACTCAAGTGTAAAGAAGTGCACTAAAGAGAATTCTATGACCAAAGGGTAGGAACGCGTACTAGAAGGTTATAGCTGGGGTATGAAGATGTAACATGTAGAATGAACTAAATGGGTCAATAAATGAGAGGGCATTGGGTAGGTGAAGGAGAAATAAATGCATCAAAATTTTGAAAATCTATATAAGAATGGGATGCGAGTTCATTATTACCGTTGCAATTAAGATAATTTTAAAAGAGCTAAGTGCGAAGAGCTTAGAAATCATATCAAGGTGCAAAGAGTGTGAAATCAGATGTGGAAAGGAGGTTTGTGTGAAGGAGAAGCTTGCATTCTTACATGAGAAAGGTTTGAGTGAAGAAAATACATTACAAATGAGCTAGGGCATGCAATTTCCACTAGAGCATGAATATTAGAGCTAGGGTTTGAGTTGCACATTCCAAAATTCAAAAGAAAAGTATTTTTAGAGGATTACATGGTAGAAATGGCACCAAAGAGGGTAGCTGCAATGGGAGTTATAGGAAAGAAGAAGGTGGTCATGGAGGAAGAAGAAATGACCCCTGAGAGAATTTTTTCAGAGATACAATATCTATAGGGGGTTATAGTAGGCCAGGAATGGGATTCCCACATTGGGAGAAGAAAGATAAGTGAGTATAACCATCATACCACATAAAAAAAGAAGGATCTAGATGCATTGTTTAATACAAAGACAAATAAATGCATGACGAAGGACATGCCGGTCTATGATGACGCTGGGGAGAAGTTATTGAAAAACATTGGAGTATATAAGTTATATGAGCTCCCCTACTTCGGAAAATATGAGCCCTTGTACCAATGACTCATCAGAAGAGTACACAAAGACTTCTTGTACTTTGCAGGATGCAGAGTAAGGATTTCAGCTATGCTGATCTCTACAGTGATAGGGTTGAAGGCTACAAGTGAAGACCTCAATGGGGACTTAACAGACAAGGCTACAATTTTGGAGACTAGGAGGGAGGTGAGGTAAACCAAGGGTCCGTGTGGCATGGACATAGACAAGATGAAAAATTACCCAGTTGTGCAGGCAACCACACACCTTGTGACAAAATTAAATGACCAAGAGAGGTGGTCACAAGTGAATACCATGTGGCTGCATGTTGCTAGAAGGATGTATGAAGGAGTGGTCTACAAAATTTCAGGTTACATTATAGAAACTATCATTAAAGAAGCATGTTCAGGAGGAAAGATCAGTTTTGGGGCTGTTTTGTTGTCTCTGGTATTCATGGAGATCAAGGTGCCTAATGGACCAAAGGAGAAGATCTGGGAGTATCCCATGGAGAACAAGTCACCTACAAAATTATTCAACAAGTACTTGTGTGAAACATTGATGACCAAAAAATTCAAGTAGAGGGCTGAGAAGTGGTACAATAGGCTCTATGTGGTGTTTGAAGAGGAATGGAACATCCCCAAAAAATTTCCTTTGGTGGTGGGTGAGGCTACAGTACAGTTTTTAGTTTACTAGCTCTTTTGTATCGTATGATTTGCAATGAAGGACGGGGCTTGGAGCCCATGGTGTAAACTATCGTATGCCTTCACATCGAGGTATTTTTAGGAATCGGTTCACATGTTCTCAGACACATTTCTCTTAAAATTCAATGTAGACAAGGTATAATGTGACTACCACACACTGAGAAGAAGTATGTATATCCAGAATGTAATGCATATATTAAAAGGATCATCTCAGATGTGTTGAGAATAAAGCCAATAAGTTTGGTTGTTGGAGATATTGGAGTAACACTTGTGTACCTCCAATTAAAGCCCAAGCTGGAAAATAAAAAGTATGTGGAAAATGAGCTCACACTCCCAGGGCCGCTGAAGGGTAAGCATACCATGAAGAAAATTCTAGTGCCTAAGTCCACAGAGACAATCAAAGTAGAGGATGAGGAGGATGAGTGCGAGGATAGTGGTGGTTTATAGAAAAAGAGGAGGTAGCCATCAGATAAAAGAGAATTAGAGAGTGTGATAATGCCAACTCATGGAAAGGAAAAAGAAGAGGATCTAGAAGCAGTTCAAGGAGAGCACGACTTTAAAAGAGTATTCAGGAGAACAAGGACTAAAGGTGCTACTCTGTAAATAGTGTGCATAGCACCTCGAATCTCCTCATAGAAGGAGAAAAATGAGAAAAGGAGAAGGAAATTAAAGTTCAATGAGGAATCAGAAGAGTAAGAGGAAAGCACATATAACTATCCTACACCTCCAGAGAATGTAGAGAAGCAACAAGACAAAGAAATGAAGGATGGAGAACATGAAGAAAAAGGGGAAGAAGAGACAACAACAGAGACTACTCAAGACATAACAACACAAGTTCCCAATCTTAAAGCCCAAGTTCCTAAGTAGCCTAGATCAAGAAAAACAAGAAGGGAGTATATTCCACTAGCCATGGGCTATGTGGAGGACATAGGTAAAATTATCCATGACCATTTCCAGAGCACAATGGCACAAAAGGAGTTATACGGCTGGGAATTAATGGATGAAGATATGTCGACAATACACATAAGGAAACAATTATCATGTTCAATGCACATGCACATAGATGAACTAGATTTTGATGTATGTGAGGAGTCATGCGTGTTAAGGAGGTTGAAAAAGATACCTCAGGTAAGACACATAACAATAAATCCTACTATTATGTTAGATGAACATGTAAGAAATGATTTAGTGAAAGTGTCAACATAAGTCACACGTTGGAATATGGAAAAAGCTGCCACAATTATGGAACTAAGGGAGAAGATCAAGACTAAGGATTAGGAGATAACACGAGTGAAGCAAGAAAAAGACTTGACATAAAAGAAGAATGTTGTATTTATCAACATGGCAGAGGAGATTGGTGACAATTTCATGAAGGCTAGGATGCACTTAGAGCCAAAGGTACCCAAGATGTTTCCTTTGGCAATAGATTATGTTAGTACATTGGTGGTATTAGTACTTGAAGATGAACCTCTGCGTATTCCTAAGCCAAAGGATCCAACATAGGAAGCAAAGTGCGAAAAGGCTTCAGTGATGTGGAAGATAGCATCATATGAAGGATTGATTTAAAGCTTGCAAGAAGAACTCAAGAAGGTAGATAAAGAGGTAAATATTTATACAGTGCCAGAGGCTATTATAAGGACCAAGACCATTTTATAAGACAATGAGGTCCTGAAGGACATGGAGGATGAGACATTGGTCTGCGCAAAATGTTTAGCACCTATGAAGCAGAAGTGCGAGGCCCATATAGCCACTCAACAACCTCATAGGGAAAGGCTAGAGGAGCTTGGCAAACTCATCACTCAAAAGATGGAATTATTAGAAGGGAGAATGATTGGCATGTCTAGCATTGTGTTGGTATTATAGAATTAAAAAGGAGAGATTACAAGGGATTAATTAGATTCAATTATAGTAGATATTCTAGAGAAATAAGAGGCTGCAGTTAATGAATGGAAAACCTTAGAGGTAGAGATAAAAGAGGAATATCCAAAATTTATTATTCCAGTTATATAAGAGGATACTACAAGTTGAAGAAATTCTCTCATTCATCCAAATTATTTTTATTCCTTTATTCATATTCTTTGATTCATTTTTGGATACAACCATTTCTGGGGTGACAATGAAACTAGTGTGGGGTAATGTTGATCAGTCAAACTCTGGCACTTAGATGAGAAAATACAGAAGGTCCATGTAGGAAAATAGGGCATGTTTAAAGGTGCGAACTAATAAGGGAAACACACGTACAGAGGATAAGTTAATATTTTGAGACTTATGCATTTTTGCACATAAGTATCTATTTGTAGAGATGGCGTGTAGAGCACATATAAGTGATAGAGACTTGCACGCCACACATTGGATATTTTTGGAGGATTGGCTAGAAATCACTTTGCAAGGATGTATGCTAAGAATAGGTTTATCATTGTCAATTAATTAAAGGAAGTCTATTATTAGCACACTTGCATGTGGAGCTATAACTGTAAAAAGTGTGTAGCTAATAATAGCATGCGACCTATTCTAGGATTGGATAAGTGGTGAAGGGAAAGTTCCCACCCTTATAAATATGTAGTGAACTACATAGTAGAGGTTATAGAATATAAAATAATGAGTAGAGAGACTTATATATGTATGTATGTGTGTAAGATGGGACTACTATATCAGATCTGTGTGTATATGGATATAGAATGCCATTTTTGTAAGAAGATTTTGTCTAATTTTCATATTTAATATAATGGAGGATATTGGCTGAATCTAAGTGTTAGTTCTATGTGTATTTGGATCTAATATGTTCTTGATTTCATCATGGTTAATACTTAATTATGTTCTCCCTTAGATATAGATCTGTCATGCTCTGTAGAATGATGCATTGATAATTGAACTACATGTATTAAGTCTTCATCATGATAACATCCTACAATAGTAACCCCAAAGAGGGACTTGGTACCTTTGCATGCTTTGGGTGAGTGCTCAGTCTAGGAGGAGTGATGTGTTAGCATGCTTAGGGTATTACTGGTGAATTCTAGGTTACATCAAGGATATTTTTTTGGTTTTTTTTTATTTGTTTTTGGTTGGAATGTGGTTTTATTTTGTTTTTATTTATTTGATTTTTGTTAAAATGTTGTTTTAAGTGGTTTTAAGAGGGATAAAATAGGATTTTAGAGCTATAGAATAATATTTACGGGGAGTAAATATAAAGGGAGGATTTAAGACTTAGGATAAGGATTTAATGTATAAAAATGGAAATGACGTGATAATGTATTTATTATATAATATGGTAGTGATGTAATAATGAAGGGGAGCTAGAAGACACAGACACAGGAATTAGCGGTGCTAATTTTAGGTAAGATGTGAGACAAAAAATGAGATGTGATAGATAAGGATGTGAAAGATGAAAAATTATATGATGAGGTTCTCGCCCTCAAACTATGGATTGATGAACTAAAAGGGAATTGATCATGAGTTTGAAAGAGATAGATGGAAATATGCAAGGATGGAAAGATTAGAGATGATGCCCCAAAACGAGGTATAGAAAAAAAATAGGTGTCATCATAAAATCAAGTGATAGGGGAGCCAAAGGGTTTTTGTCCTATAGATGTATGAATTAATGATGGAAAGGGAAAATAAAAAAGGATGTTTTGACAAGGTCAAAGGACCGATGATTAATGTTTCCACAAAAGGTGGGATTCCAAAACTAGGAAATCAAGTGATAGGGAAACCAAAGGGTTCGTGTCCTATAGACATATGACTTAATGGTGTAAAATATGATGGTTTGGCAAGGTCAAGGGACAAAAAATTGATGTCCCTATAAAGGTGGGCTTACAAGGCTAGGAAGTCAAGTGATAGGGGAACCAAATGGGTGGTGTCCTATAGACAATGACTTAATGGTGATGGGGGATGAAATGAATATTTAATGTTGTCAAAGGACCATGATTTGATGTTTCCAGAAAGGTGGGATTATGAGGCCTAGATGGGGTTATTGATGGGGATTATAGGTGTAGAACTTGAGGAGGTAGCCAGTTGAAAAATATTGATTTGATTGAATAGATGTGATGTTTTTGATGAAATGATGGGATGCTGAGATGTGCTTAGGATTTTGTGGATATTATGATGTATATATTAATAGATGTTGATGTGGAAAAGTTGACAACTGTTAAAGTTATGTTTTAGGTATGATGTGTTGTTTGATATTGAATTTAAATTAAATTAATTTTTTGTCAAAACCATGGTCAAGAATGAAACATGGATTGATTGCTTTGTATTAGATTTGATACATACATGATGAGGATAGATACAAAGAAGTCATTTGCACTTTTTTCCTTATAAAAAATGTTAATAGATGACTAAAAATGGATAGTCACACATAGGATCTTAGATATAAATATAAGGTGATAAGATGTACCTTCTTAGAACATGAAAAGGTTAACATATGTAGGCTGATGGAGGAGAGTAGGTTCTCCTTTCAAAAATTTCATAGATAAATTCCCCAGCTATACATTTAATTTTTGATTCATATTGATCGATGCGAGAAGTTTTCTTTGGTGGGAAAGCTAATCAATGTTGGAAGCTTTCTGAGCATGCTTTCGATAATTAATTTTTTAAAGGCTGATCGATGTAGGAAGATTTCCTAGGATTCTTTTGATATTTGAATTTTTAAAGGTTGATTGATGCAGGAAGCCTCTTTACATGGGTAGCCATCATTTGACAGAGTGGCATTCAATTTTGACTTTAGACTTTTGATTTTTATAGATAGCCATCCTTTGAGGGACCGTTCTATGATTTTGATGGGTAGCTATCCTTTGAGGGATTAGTCTAATTTTATTTTTAATAGTATGATTTTTGATATTATGAAATAACTTTCCTTCAAGGAATCAGTCTATTATTTTTGATAAGATACATCCATAGATATTTTTTAATTTTAATTTGAGCTAAGGGAAAGACCTTAATAGACCATTTAAAGGAGGGGAATAGAAATGTGTACATGACCTACATATTTTGCCCCATGTCATATTTGTAGTTGGTAAAAGGTAGGAAGATGTAACAATCTAGGGTTTCCTACTAAGGAGGAACTTATCCATGGTGAAATATGTGATGAAAATATATGTGGTGCTCATCTTTAAGGTGTTTTAGGATGGTGACGGAAAACCACATAATTTAAAATAATTACAATGAAGAGATTGATGGTTAATGATGAGATAAGATATTTGATGTGACTAATATCACAACGGTTGATTTGTTAACAATAGAAAGAATGCAAGTGTAATTATTTTAGAGGTTGACCCATTCTATATGGACTGATCTAGTTGAGGGAAATACTTCCACGTTTACTCCTTTCTAGAGTAGTGATATTTTGATTGGATTGATATGATAGGTTTGGTGAAGATGAGCTAGGAGAATGTGAAAGGTAAGAATTTTAAAGTCTTAGTAAAGAGGAGTATCCCTAACATGATACTATGGATAGAGATGAAATATGCTGAAAGGCATGATAACTTTTAGATTAGGATGGTGGAAGTTTTCATATTGATTGATTGAGTATATGGTAAATAAAGGATCCCTTTACAAAAGAGCTATTTAAAATTTGGATGGGGTATGAGAAGAAAATTGATGAGGACAGGTATATGATGAAGCTTTGATTTTACCTATTATTTGTGTATGATGATTTATGATTTGCATAGGTGTGTGAACCATACTGATTTGAGACTGGGGAACTTCAATAGAAGATGATGAGAAAACGTATGAGAAAGGATTTTCAAGATCTGATTGAGGATGACCCCTTAGTCCTACAAATTTTGGTGAGGATACTATCAGTGACTCATGTGTAGATGTTGATGAGATTGAAACACCTTCAAGGGAAGGTGTATACATTGACAAGATTGAGATACCATTAATGGAAGGTGTTGACAAGGTTTTTTACAAAGGTTTGATAACATGAGATTATGGATGAACCCCATGACCTGAAGATGTTAGTGAGGACATTGATGAGGGTGGAGGTGTTGATGGTATTTATGATGGTTTCAAATGGTTGTCTTCTAGGAGAATATCATCGAAGAGGAAGGCTCGTTGGATTATGGATTTAAGCTCTTTACAACTCTCTGTGATATGACCTGGGCTAATATGATAGGAACAAGTTTTTTTTGAATCATACCAATCAGGCTTCCAAATATGTGGGTTGGGTGTTTTTGAATTGTTATAATTTGATAAGAGAAGCTTATATGATCCTTTCGAGGATGTGGATGTAAGTCACTTTTGGGGGATTTGAATTAATTAATTTTAAATTTAATTTATGAGAAATCTTAGTAGGACATGTCTTATTTTTGGATGGGGGTGGATTCATAAACATCGTATGGTGTTAAAAAATCATAGGGGTGTTTTGAGGTTGAAAAGAGAGAGGATATGATTAAAGGATGGGATATGATGTGGGATTGATAAAATTGGATGATGAATGAGGTCCCAAAATGGATGAGGAGGGATTGATTATAGATGAGGTAGGGTATGGCTATGTGGCATGATATTGAGATAAAGGATGGGATCCTAGAATAGATAATGAGGGTGGTACCTTGGAATTAGACTATGGAAAAGGATGAGGTCCCAAAATGGATGGTAAGGTTGAGACCTTAAATGCTATTTGTTTTTATTTCATACTGGGATGATTTGGAGAAGAAAACTTAGCTCAGAATTTTGGTACGATCAATTTATTTGTTTATCGAAAGTGAAAAATATTCATCCTTACAACCATGGATACTCTGAGAGAAATTTGACATGGTTTCTAGAAAACTTATAGGTTTAATGGAGGTTATTATTGAGAAATCATGGATTTGATTAGGAAATATGAAGTGGGAAAAATTTACTTTTGTGTTTTGGAACTTTTGACATCACAATGCGAAGAAGAAATGAGAAGAAGAAACGTATGAAAAGTTAGTCATTTTAAAGTTTTAAACCAACTTGGGGGTGGGGCACATTGTTTTGTACCAAATATCCTGACTATACTTAGGATAGTTGGGATAGTCAAGACAGAAAAATGTGCCCCTTCCCTAGGCTTGACAAGTGGTAGAAAGTGAGTTGAGAGTTGGGAGGATGAGAGAGAAAAGCTTAAGCACCCTGATGAAAACATTTTTGGTTACATGAAGAACATGTGAAAGGTATAGGGGTGGGGATTTTTTTTTTTCATAAATATTCCCAATGTCCCGAATATAGTTGGGATATTAATTTGCACCCATTGGTTTTCTTGGAAAAACTTAGCCAAAACTAAAAAACCACCATTTGGCCCTCGCCAGAAGGATTCAGGGTCACATGAGGGTTGAAGGTATATAACAGGGAGGTGTGGCACATTTATTTATACCTACTATCAATTATATCCCCACTACCCTGGAAATTTGGTACAATTGGGGAATTCGGGATAGTTGGGATAGTATGGACACCAAAATGCGCCAACCATCCAACTGTAAATTTGACTAATTCCTAAAATCATGAAACTAACTTTCCTGGAGTTTTAGGAACTATTTTATAGAATTTTTTTATATCAATTAAACTCCAAATACCATTTTAAGATCACTGGGATGGTTTTTAAGACTTTTTTATTCCTCCTCCAAAACATTCTACTTTTTAATTTGGGACCGCAAGGTGAGTCTATTGAGATTTGTCTACAAAGAGAAGCACTTGGGTCTTATGAAGGATGTGAAAATATCATAATGTAGAGGATCCTATAAGATTTATGATGGTATCTTGTTTACATATTGAATCATCTTAGAGATATTGAAATCTTCTGTTGAATTTTGGGTACCTTTTCCACTACAAGCTCTTTAAGCCTCTGGAACCCGCTTCCACTGTTCTTGCTCCAGAACCTCCAAAAATTTCCTAAATCTATGTAAACCTATTATATTTAATTATAAAATCCTCAAGAATATCTCTAGATGGTTTTAAGCCTCTTGGTTAGTCTTGGAGGATGCACACCTATCATGGGAAGGATAATAATAGCCTTCCTAAGCTTGATGAAGTACTCACCTTTAGAATCATTGCATTAAAATGACATGAGTCACCTTGTCTCAATATTTTGAAAACTTTGGAAGGTATGTACAACACATATTAATATTTTAAAGGATGATATATTCACCACATAGAGGATATACTAATCTGGAGAGGATTTAGGAAGGCCTAAGATAAAAATTACACCACTTGGGTCCGTTGACATGCTTGAAATTTTGAAATTTTCACATTGCACATTTGCATGAAAACATATCCTTATGTCTGTGTAAGAATATAAGAATGTGTCCATATTTGAAGACCCCTTTTATCTAACCATTTTTGGGGATGATTATCTTGCAAATATATTATAAAATTCTCTAAATAAAACTTAGTTAATAATGAGCAAGTGAGAGATCAAAATTTAACAGGAAATTATGCAATTTGATATCTAAGATGAACTACCTTGGTTAAAATAGTATTTTTATAAATTGGGTAATATTTAATCCTAAAATGGTGTGCTCCATATTTATGGCACATAAGGTGTGACTTGATGTTTTTTCTCCCCGAATAACATCACTTTTTTGAATTGATTAGCCTTTTGAATGACATCCTTACACCTGTGCAAGCTAGTATAAATCAGAGCTATCAGTTTTAACCATAATTTTCTCTTTTCGAACATGGAAGACATGTATATGATATGTGGGATGCCACATGTAATACTAGGATTGGCTCGCCATTCATAAATTTTGATCTGTCATTGACTTTCTTTTCCTTTAGATTTTTTTTTTTACTTTTCATTTTCTTTTACATTCCCCAGACTTGGAAGTGTGAGTTGAATTTCCTATGAAGTGTGATGTGTGAGATTGGAGGGATACATACTCAGATATTGGTGAGGGGTATTTTGATTACTCGCACTTGTAAAGTGTGAGTTTTCAATACTTGCATATACAACCTCTTATTTTTGAAACTTTCAAACTTGGGAAGTGTGATCCTTCACTCTTTGACATTATTTCCTTTGAATACTCACACTTGGGAAGTGGGATTACTCACTCTCTGACTTGTGAGAAAAAAATTCAAACTTTAGCTATCCAAAATTAAAAATTTGAAGTGTGAAATATTTTTGAAGTGCGAGTGCAATAAATTCATGGAGTGTGAGTGCAAGGAAAATAAATAACCATGAGTAATTTCTCACATATACGAAGTGCAAGTGCCAAAATTTAATAATTGTGAATGCTTAAATTTAAAACTAAGTAAAGAGTTATTCTAATTAAATGAAAACATTAGAAATTATAAAATAAGGTTACCCCACTAAAGAATACTCTTAAACTAAAAGGTAGATATTCCAAATACTACCAACTTTTTTAAACAAAGGAGGATCCCTAGCTATCAAATGAAATAACACCTAGTGTTTTTTATAATTATATGTATGGTGATGCATTTGATGGGGTATAGATGTAGATATTTGTTGACTATCTATTTTGCATGTGAGATAGAGATGTAATTCCACTAACAATTCTTACAAAATGTAGGAAAAAAGTGGAAGATGGGAATTTTTTGATACAAGTATGATGATCATGGAAAGAGGAGAGGGAATCAATTATGGTGAACAATTTAAGATTAAATTGTTGACTGAATGGAAATTGTAAATACGAATATGTAATTCCTTAAGGGACAAAAGGAAATTAAGTTGATGTAGATATCTAGTTTTAAATATTTTAGTAATCAATCACGACATAATGAGAAATATGAATTATGACTCTATGATTTTTTTGCAAAAAATTAATTTTGTTTTAGGATTTGGGAACTCTCATTGCTTCACTTTTTTTTCCTTTTGAGTATATAGATTCTCATTTTTTGAAAAATATACCCCATGTATGACCTTATTCAACCTAGAAGATGCATGGGCTCAACACAAAAGCTTAGACATATGCGAGTAAGGATGTTACCACAGAATATTGGCCTCATGTAACCATGAAGATGTGTGGTATCATCACATAAGACTGACAAGGGATAGTAACATGGTAGATCTACTAAAAATAATTTCTCTTTTTCTATGTATATTATTTTTTGGTTTTTTTGGTTTTGCTTAAGAGTAAAGTGAAACCTATCTCCATGCCCTATCCCCATATAATTGGTAAGATACAAGGGTTCAAAACTAAAGGCCTAGATATGACAGAAATATTTCACAAGGTGACATATGTAAATGTTTTAAATGCAAAGAGAGATAGAGAGAGAGAGGATTGTGTCATGAACAAGATTATATAGATCTATTGTTCAGAGATGTTTTTTACCTTTCTACTTGAATTAATAATGTGAAATAAAAAAAAAACCTTATTTCACCAATGAAGGAACTTGTAGATAATAGAAACTAAGAAGAATACATGATTAGATAGATATATGGTGGATTTCCTGACAAAGGCTAGTCCCCAAAATTCAATGGAATTCCTTGCAAGGATGTCAATCCGTGTTTAAGAAATCAATCATATAATGATAATATAAATGATAAAATAGATGATATAAACAACAATGCAAAGTAAAAGGGAATGACACAGTTCATGGTTATATGATGTAATAATGGTGATAATTGATCCAAAGGGAGTCTAGGAATAACAAAGTGGCTCAAAGGAGTAAGGTTGTGGATCGTTGTGTACTCACAAAGGGTGAGGAAGATGAAAATTTTGATTTAGATAATTAATAAAATGCTAAATATGGCTCAAATGAGCTTGATATAATTATATACACACTTCAAGGGACTTTTGGTAATAAATTATGTGATCTGGATTTATAAAAAGAAAGCTTAGGGGCAAAATACCTTTTTAATAGGAATCATTGGTGATTGGGGAAATCGCCAGTGATTGGGGGAATCACAATTGATGATGAGGGTGGTACCTTAGACTTAGAATGTGATAAAGGTTGAGGTCCCAAAATGGATGGTATGGTCAAGACCTTAAAAAATATTTTTTTTGATTTCATACGAGGATGCCCTTGAGAAAAAACTTATCTCAAAACATTGGTATGATCAATTTCTTTGTTCTCTAGAAGTGAACAATATTCATCCTTACAACCATTGATGCTCTTAGAGAAATTTGACATGGTGCCTAGAAAATTTTCATGTTTAATGGAGGTTATTATTGAGAAATCATGGATTTCATGAGGGAATATGTAGGAAAAAGTTAGTTTTGTGTTTTGGAACTTCTGACAACACAATGCGAAGAAGAAATGAGAAAACAAAAGGTATGAAAAGTTAATAATTTTTTAGTTTTTAACCAACTTGGGGGTGGGGAAATTGTTTTTTACCAACTTTCCCCACTATCTCGAGGACAAATGGGATATTTGGGGAAGAAAAATGCACCCCTTCCCTAGGCTTGACAAGTGGTAGCAAGTGAGTGGACAATTGGGAGGATGAGAGAGAAAGGCTTAAGCATCCCGATGACAAAGTTTTTGGTCGGATGAAGAACCTGTGAAAGGTATAGGGGTGGGGAATTTTTTTTTGTCAAAAATATTCCCACTGTTTGTAGGATATTTGGGATAAAAATATACGCCCATGGGTTTTCTATGAAAAACTTAGCCTAAACTGAAAACCCACCATCAAGCCCTCACTAGAAGGATTTAGGGTCAGATGAGGGTCTAAGGACTATAACTAGAGATGAGGCACATTTATTTTTACGTAATCTCCCTACTATCCCCACTTTCCTAGAAATTTGGTATAGTTGGGGCATTTGGGATAGTTGGGATAGTCTCGACACCAAAATGTGCCAACATCCAATTGTAAATTTGACTAACTCCTTAAATCATGAAACTAACTTTCCTAGAGTTCTAGGAACTCTTTTATTGTAAAATTTTATATAAATTTCACTTGAAATATCAATTTAATATCATTGGGATGGTTTTAAATATTTAATTATTCCTCCTCTAAAAAGTTATACTTTTTCATTTGGGATCACAAGGTGAGTTTGCTGAGAATTGTCTACAAAGAGAAGCACTTGGGTCTTATGAAGGATGTGAAAATTTCATCATGTAGAGGATACTATAATATTTATGATGGTATATTTTTTACCTATTGAATAATCCCAAATATCCCAAAATATTTCATTAAAGTTTGGGTACCTTTTTCCACTGCAATATCCTTAAGCCTCTGGAAACTGCTTTCACTGTTCTTGTTCTAGAACCTCTGAAACTTTTCTGAATATTTATAAACCTATTAAATGTAAATATACAATCCTCAATAACATATCTAGATGGTTTTAAGAATCTTGATTAGTCCCAGAGGATGCACACCTATCTGGGGAAGGCCAAGAATATCCTTCCTAGGCTTATTGAAGAACTTGACTTCAGAAGCATTGCATTAAAACGAAATGAGTAACCTTTTCTCGATATTTTGAACAATTGGGAAGGTATTTTAAACACATTCAAATTTTGAATTATAATATAGACACCAAAAAGATGGGATACTAATATAACAAGGATTTAGGAATTCCTAAGAGGAAAATTTTGACACTTGGGTCAGTTTTCATGCTTGAAAATTTGAAATTTTCATGTTGCACATTTGTATGAAAACATATCCTTATGTCTATGTAGGAATATAAGAATGTGTCCACATTTGAAGACCATTTTTCTCTAACTAGTTTTTAGGATGATTATCTTGCAAAGATATTATAAAATTCTCTAAATAAAACTTATTTAATAATGAATAGGAGAGAGATTAATATTTTACACGAAACTATGCAATTTGAATTCTTAGATGAATTACCTTGATTAAAATAGTATTTTTATAAATTAGGTAATATTTATTCATGAAATTGTGTGCTCCATATGTATGACACATAAGATGTGACGTGATGTTTTTTCTCCTAAAGAAATATCACTTTTTTGAATTTATTAGCCTTTTGAATGCCATCCTTACTCCTGTGTAGGGTAAGCTAAATCATAGACATCATTTTTAACCATAATTTTCTCTTTTGGAACATGGAAGCCATGTATATGAAATGTGGGATGACACATGTAATACTCAGATTGGCTCACCGTTATTAATTATTGATGTGTCATTCGATTTCATTGCCTTTTGACTTCTATATTGAATTTTAATTTTATTTTACATTTCCTAGACTTGCAAATGCAAGTTGAATTTCCTATGAAGTGCGATGTACAAGCTTAAAGGGATAAGTACTTAGATCTTGGTGAGGGGTATTTTGATCACTCGCACTTGGGAAGTGCGAGTTTTAAATACTTGCATATACAAGCTCTTGTTTTTAAAATTCTCACACTTGGGAAGTGTTATCCTTCAGTATTTGAAATTATTTCCTTTGAATACTCATACTTGGGAAGTGGGATTCCTCACTCTCTGACCTATGCTAAAATATCCAATCTTTAGCTATCCAAAATTCAAACTTGGAAGGGTGAGATATTTTGAAGTGTGAGTGTTAGAAATTCGTGGAGTGTGAGTGCAAGGAAAATAAATAACCATGAGAAATTTCTCACATATACAAAGTGCGAGTGCCAAAATATAAGAATTTTGAATGTTTAAATTTAAAAATAAGTAAAGAATTAGTCTAATTAAATGAAAACACTAGAAATTATAAAATAAGGTTACCCAACTAAAGAATACTCTTAAAATAAAAGATAGATATTCCAAATACTACCAACTTGATTAAACCAAAGAGGGTCCCTACCTATAAAATGAAATCATTTTAAAAAGGATAGGAGTGCCATGTAATAACACCTTGTAGATAAAAAATGGATGTATACTATTGTAGTTTTCAGACTTATATGTATGATGATGTAATTAATGAGATATAGATGCATATATATGTTGACTATCTATTTTGAAGGTGAGATAGAGATGTAATTCCTCAAAGAATTATTACAAAATGAAGGAAAAAAGTGGAATATGGAAAACATTTGATGCAAGTATGATGATAATTGAAAGAGGATAGGGCATCAATGATGATGAATAATGTAATGTTAAGCTATTGACGGAATGGAAATTGTAAATATGATTATATAATTCCTTAAGGGACAAAAATAACGTAAGTTGATGTAGATATCTAGTTTTAAACCTTTAAGTAATCAATCATGACATAATGAGAAATATGAATTGTGAATCTCTTATATTTTACAAAGAATGATAATTTTTGGGATTTGGGAACTCTCATTGCTTCACTTTATTTACCTTTCTACTATATAGCTTCTTATTTTTTGAAAAATGCACCACATGTATAACCTTATTCAACCTAGAAGATGCATGGGATCAACAAAAAAACTTAGAAATATGTGACTAAGCATGTCACCATAAAATATTGGCCTCATATAACCATGAAGATATGTGGGATCATCACATTAGACTGACAAGGGAAATTAACATGGTAGATCTGCAAAAATTAATTTCTCTTTTTCTATGTATATTATTTTTTGGTGTTTTGGTTTTGTTTGAGAGTAAATGGAAACCTCTCTCCCATGCCCTAGCCCCATATAGTTTGTAAGATACAAGGATTTAAAAATAAAGGTCCAGATAGGAGAGAAATATTTCATGGGGTGACATATGTCAATGTGTGTGTGAGATCGAGAGAGAGAGGGAGAGAGAGAGTGTGTGTGTGATGCAGCCTAGAATTCACCACAAACAACCCAAGAGCACTAGCACATCACCCAACCTGATTTGAGTTCTCACTCAAAGCACGCAAAGGTACTAGGCCCCTCCTTAGATTCACTTATATAGGATGCAAACATGATGAAGATGTAATGTATTCAGTTTCAAAAACAACATAAATATTCCATAGAGCATATTCCAAATTTAGATCTAAAAGAATAATAAATTATGCGATAGATATAATGAAGGAAACCATGTAAGAACTATTTTCAATCATGCTTAATGCCATTTTTCATTGAACACACTCCATTATATTAAAACACAATAAACACAAAACATTCTTACAATAAATAGTATCATAAGTTTATGCACGCATTAGATCTGACAACATAATTCCAAAATATCTCTTATATAGTACACTACTAATCTACACATATTACTACATATTTATAAAGGTGTGTACTTTTCCTTCACTACTTATGCACTGACAAAAATAGGTTGCATGTTGAGAATAACCATGTTCCTTTACAATAACATGCACACATGCAAGTGCGCTAATGATAGATCCCTTATAGTTAACTAGAAGTAGTAATTCTATTATTAATTCAAACTCATGAATGAAAATTTAGTAGATGCTCTTCTCAAAATAGCATTTTTGTGTCACACAAGTCTCCATCCCATTGTGTTGTCTGTATGATATCTCCAAAAATAACCTGTAACATAAAAATGGGTAAGTCCCGATTCAATTTGTCTTTCGCATGCACTTCCTTCCCTATCCTTCTGCACCTTAAAATCTGCCTTGTTACCACATGAAAATCTTCTGTGTGCCTTCTCCTTAGTGTCATACTTTGTATGCTCAACATTACCCCACACTAAACTACATTTCTACCTTGGAAATGGTTGCCTCCTAATAATTCCTTAAAGAATAAGAATGGAAGAATATAAAGAATGAATTGGAGTACAAAGAATATATTTTACTCTCCTGTACCCTCCTCTTTCACTAGGATAATCAAATATGGATATTCTTTCTTAATTTTAGATTCCAAATCTTGCCACTCATCTAGAGCATTCCAAGTCTTCTCTAGGACATCTATAGTGATGCCCTCCAACTCATCCTGGGTCATCTCTCCTTTTTCATTTTGCAATACTATGATAACGTTAGCCATAGAAGACATCCATCCCTCTAGAAGATCCATCTTTTATGCTATGAGCTTTCTAAGATCATCTAGCCTTCCCTTATGTGGCTATTATGCTACTGCAAGGTCTTCTTGCTTTTTCTTCACTAACGCCAATCTCTCTGCGTGCCCTAAAGTCTCATCCTTCATTTATTTCAAAACTTCATTATCCTCCAATATAGTTCTTATCTGGAATACTGATTCTGGAGCTCCATAAATGTTTAATGCTTGGTCTGCTTTCTTCAGCGCTTCTTGGAAAGTCTTGAGAAAGGCTTCCTAAGATGAAATATTTATAACCACTAAGGCCCTTTCTCTTTCTACTTCCTATTTAGGGTCCTTTGGCACTGACATACAAATTGGTCCATCCTTAAGAACCAAATCTACTAGGGTACACACATAATGCATAACTGAAGGAAACATTTCAGGTATGTTAGAATCTAAGTATGGTCTTGCTTTTAGGAAATGGTCACCAATTTTTTCTGCCATACTGATGAAGGCCTTGTTATTTTTCTTCTCCAAGTCCTTTTCTCCTTATAGACATGTTATTTCTGCAACGTTAACCTTGTTATCTTCTCGTACCGCTCTAATAGTGGCAACTTTATCTATGTTCCTCCGTGCCACTTTTGTAGATACCTTAACTAAGGAATTTCTTACCTGCTCATTGGATAAGAGAGTGGGATTTATAGTCATGTTCCTACTCTGTGGTTCCTTATTCATTCTTTGGGACACACATGAATCCTCACATACATCAAAATCAGGCTCATCCATGTGAGTTTACGTAGACCAGAACAACTATTTCTTTATGCATGTATTGGCCTCATCTGGGTCCATCAAATACCATACATACAAACCCTTAAGTCCCATTATACTCTAAAAATGGGCACAAACAATTTTACTTGTGTGCTCAACGTAGCCCATACTTGGTACAACATACTCCCCACTTGCTCTCTTTGTTCTTGACCCCTTAGGAATTTGAGCACTAAGGTTTGGAGTCAGATATTCGATGTTATGAGAAATATCATGTTTTGTTTCTTCTACCACATTTACTCCCTCTTCTTCATCCTTCAGATATTCATCCTTAGGTTCTTCTACATCTTCTAGTTGTACAGGGGTTCTATGCACACTTTCAGCAGACTCATCCACCTCCTCATTTTTCTTGAGCTTTATCCTTTTCTTCTCAACTACCTCTTTTTGAGGAGAGATTCATGGTGATCTCCTCATGGGCTATGGGGTTCTCATGCCATGGGTACTTATTATTTTAAATACCCTTTTAAAGTGGCACTCTCCCTAAAATGATTCTACATCCAAGTCTTTATCTTCTTCTTGTTCCTGTGGTGGAGTACCTTGTGTGCTCAGTCTCCACTCTTTCTGTGTGATGCCTCCATCCTGTATGATATAAGCCACCACTATATTCATCTTCCTCCTCATCATGTTCCTCCAAATTTTCTATGGGATTTGGGGCTATCATTTTATCCATGGTATGCTTTCCCGTAGGTGGCCCTGGGAGCGTGAAATCATTCTCCATATACTTTTTATTCTCAAGCTTGGGCTTAAGATGAAAGTATACAAGCACTGATCCAAAGTCCTTGATTTCCAAGCTTACAGGCTTCACGCAAATAATGTATGAAATGAGTTTCTCAATATAGGCAGTCCATCCTACATATAAATATGTCTTCCTCAGAGTGTGGTAGTCATAGTCTACCTTGTCTTTAATAAAAATCAGGTGGCACACATCAGTAAAGTAGTGGATTGATTCCTGGAAGTAGCGCACTGTGAAGGAATATGTTATTTTGCACAATGGGCTCCATATCCCATCCCTCATAATAAACCATGCAATGCAAAAGTTTTTGTACACCACGAACTTGATTTCCTTGCCAACTACCGAAGGTATATTCTTGGGGATGCACCACTACTCTTCAAATGCCACACAAATTTGATCATACCACATCTCTTCCCTTTATTTAAATGGCCCACTCTTTGAACCTTCACATAAATACTTGTAAAACCTTTCCATAAGGGACTTATTTTCCATGGGATATTCCCAAATTTTGTTCTTTGGCCCATCAGGCACTCCAATTTCCATAAATACTAGATAAAGTAAGATAACACCAAAAATGATCTTATCACATGTGCGCGCTTCTTCGATAATGGTTTCTGCAATGTAACCTGCTATGTTATAGACTACTCCATGAGACATTTTCCTCGTGATATGGAACCACACGGTATTTACTTGTGACCATCTCTCTTGATCATTTAACTTGGTCGCCAAATGTATAGTTACCTGTACCACTAGGTAATTATTTAATTTATCAATATCCATTCCACACAGACCCTTTTTATACCCTAACTCTTTCTATTTTGCCATGATTTCTGCTTTATCAATCATGTCACTAGCTAGGTCTACCCCTATGCATTTTGATCCTATTAGTGTTAAAATCAGGGCTGTTGTGATTCTAACCCTTCCTCCGAAAAAATAGAAAAATTCCTCATGGAATCTACTCATCAACCACTTGTATAAAAGTTCATACTTTCCAAAATATGAGATCTCGTACAACTGATATATTCCTACCTATTTCAACACTTTCTCTCCAACATCATCATACATTGGCATATCCTCCACCGTGCACTTGTTGTTCTTTGTACTCAATAATGTGTCCAATTATTTCTTGTTGTCATATGTGCGATGATTTTAGTCACTTATCTTGCACTTGCGGATGTGGGAATCCCATTCTTGTCTAATTATCACACCCTCTGGATAATTCATTTCTAAGAAATTACTCTCGAGAGCAATTTCAAATTATGTTTCTACTTTCTTCTTTCCTTTGGTGTCTGTGGCAGGTGCTTTCTTTGGTGCCATCATAAAAATCCACCCTTTCACTGTCTATAATGAGAAAACTCAAACCCTATCTCAAATCTACGTGCCCTATCTTTAAACCACATGCCCTAGCTCCTCCTTAATGTGTCTTCTTCACTCAAAACCTTCAGCAATGGAGACACAAGACTCTTCGCACAATAGTATACTCTCCATGCCTAGTTTCACACCTCTCCACACCTTAACATGACTCACTCTGATTGTTTACACTTATATCACTCAAATAGTTGTGATCACAAAGGTATAATTGAACCCACATCATGTTATTATATAGATTTTCAAAAAGTTAGTACATTAATTACTCCTCAACCTACCAAAAATCCTCTCATTAATTTACCATTTACACAATATTTGCATGGTACATCTTCATGCCCCAACTATAACCTTCTAGCACACCTTCCTACCTTCTAGCTACAGACTTCTCTTTAGTGTGATTCCATGCGCTTGAGTACCTCATCACCGCGCCTTCCCCTAGTAGTATCTATGACCACTGCTTACCTTGTGTTATAATGTTCCCTCATTTATCTCCATCTACGGTCATATTTTTAAAGCAATCTCCCTTCTAACCACTCCTCTGCAAACTTGAATAACACTTGTAGCAGTTTATTCCTTTATGTGTACCTAGTTGTAAATATCCACCCACACCAATGGTATGTGCAGTCCTCTGTGCATAAAATTTCTTCAAATGGTAATTAGCTTCCAGCGCACAAACGTGCTTATTACACAAAACACCAACTATATTGAAAAAACATAGTGACCAAAAAGGAAATACATTAAGGAAATACAAATATGAAAAGCTAGTCTAAATGGCAACACTGAGTTATTACAAAGACTAAGAAGACTTATTTATAGTAGGGCTTCAGCCTAATCCCATTAAAGTAACCGGGTAACCATAGTCCATCAAGTGTCTCTAACTGAAAAACTCCTAATTCAAGTATATGAATGATGATATATGGTCCCAACCAATGTACTTTAAGCTTTCCTGGATGGAGCAAAAAATAAGAGTCATAAAGAAACACCATCTATCCTATCTCAATATTTTTGTACATGAAAAGGGATGTAGAAATTCTTCTAGCCATTGGGCTATATAAGGATCCCTCCTCCTATCTTTCTATTTACACTTTTAATTCTTATAACTAATCTATAGAAATTTTATCGTAGAACATATTTCATTTGATCTAATAGCCTCATTATTGCATTTCATTCATCCAATATTTTGGGTCATATGGAGATAATCAAAATGGTCTTGTAGCCATACTTTGATGAGCCTCCATTCCCAAACCCTTGAAGATAAAACAATCAACTTTGATTATCATGAATCTACCTAGGTTCATTTAGTGTTTTTGCTAATCTAAAGAGTAGAGATTCAAAATCTTAGCATATTAGTTTGATTTCTATTTCAAGTTTTAATGCATAATGTTGGTATTTAGTCTTGTTTAGCTCTTAGCATGATGATATTTGTGTAGTTAGTTCATGTTTTGAAACTAATAAGGTGTTAATTTAAATTCTCTTTACATAGATAACTAATACATAGATACATTTGGCACGCCCGTTGGGACTTACTCCATTGTCCTTTGCACTTAATTTCAATTTTTTATGGTTAATTTTCAATTTTGGTTACTGGTGGGTTTAAGAATGCAACATGGGTTGAAACCACAGTCAGGGGACAACAAGTCCCTCCTCTTTAATGGGAGAGGTTCCCTTATTTAAATAAAAAAAACAAATCTACAAATCTACAACTATTAATGTTTGGATCCTGGTATCCTGGTTTGTTTTCATACTCAAAATATTATCAATAAGAAGGAATGGAAGAATAAAGAGATGGGATAAGGAAGAAAATAAAAATACTTTTGGGAAATATAGATAGCAGAGTACCTCCCTACTCACATTGAACCAAAAAAATATAGAAAAGGATCAATTACTTCACCACCGATGCAAATTTGCAAACACAAAGTTTTAAATATTACACAGACCAAAACATAGTTTCTTTTGAATGCAAATACAAATGATCCATTGAATCGAGAAATGAGAGAGAGAAAGAGAGATAACAGAGGAAATGAGAAAAAAAACTTCTATATTGAGTTACTTCCAAATTTACAACATTCCCAGAAAACCAGAATCCTTTTTCCATGGCCAAACCATGTTCGTATAACAATCCATGAACATCCATACTTGGTCCCCAAGAAAAGAATATCCAAAAGGAATAATGTTTGTTGGAGATCTGCTTTTGGAAAGTGACATGAAACAAACACACTCATGAAAACCAGAGGTTCAAAAAGGTGAATAATTTGTCAGTTCGAGCATGATTACTTTAGCAGGGGGCATCTCATGATTTTCTTCTTCATGTGGTCCTACCATTTCCACCTTTTAACAACTTTCATAGCACTCAAGTGCCTACTGGTAAGTTTTCCCCTTTTTATCGCGTATGCCTAATAAAATCCATTTTATGATAATAAAACTTTACATCTCTTTAAACTTATCAATTTGGCTCCAATCCAAAACACATCTCATGAAGAAACGACAAGGAATCAGAGAGAAAAGAAAGAAGAATTATCCATTTTTGTGTTTTGTAGAGCTTTGGTTCATTAATGGTGTTAAAAACAAGATGAGTGTATTTGGCTATCTTTCCCCCTTTTACTTTCAAATTTGGACCCCACACGTGGCAAGATCCAAGCAACAAAGGTCCTAGGGGAGAAATCTACATTTCCTGAAATTTGGGAGAAAAAGCGTGATTTCTCATTTTGCTCCACCCCTCCACAGCTCTTCCAAATTCCGGACATGTGGTGCCATCTGAGTGGTTGAGGAAGTGTGGTTCAAATCTACCATTTAAACTCTTTTTAACAAAACTCTCAAATTATCAAAAACCTTCGTTGGCTCACTTTGACTTTTCAATGTGAATATGTGGCAGACCATGATTGGAAAAGGGGTCGCGGCTCAATTTGCAACATTTTAACACTTTGGTGAAAAAGGATCAAATTCTTAATTTCCTTTGTAGGCCCACTGTTCCAATTTCATTCTTCAACATGTGGCATCACCTGAGTGGTTGCAGGAATGCGCTTCAGTTTTATACTTTATCCACTTTTGAAAAGGGGAAAAATTCCAAATTTTCCCCTAAAAGTCCGTGCCCCTGCCATTGAATTTTCAGGGTAGGCGATGTGTCCATTTCTAATTTACTGTGGGCCTCAACTTTAGAAATTATCCCTTCGCATGAGTAGGGCTGTGGTCCATTTTAGAATTTTTTTCCCTTTGTGGAAATAAGGCTAAAATTCCCCTCTGCCTTTCCTCCAAAGTGCAAATGGACTAAATAATGGCCACATGTCCCTATTTAATTCTTCAACACATGGCATCGCATGATTGGTTGCAGGGATGTGCTTTGATTTTTATCTATTTTAAAAAGGGGAAATATTCCAACCTTTCCCCTGAAAGTCCATGCCTCCACCATTGACTTTTCAACATGAACATGTGTCCCTTTTTGATTATCTATGGGCTTCAACTAAAAATTTATCCTTTCGCTTGAGTGGGGCTGCGGGTCATTTTAGAACTTTTCACCCTTTCGTTGTAATTCGTTAGAGAATTAAATAGATCTTTTGACCCGAACTTCTGCCAAAACTTCTCCAGCCAATCAGGGACCGACGGGGATGCAAGGAAAATCTAACATTTATTCCAAAATCACCAAAAGTGATAACTTCAAAAAGAAACCCATCTGGCCGCATCTAATTGGAAATAAACACATAGCTTCACTTTTCTGAGAAATAATTTGACATGGAAAAGAACGTAGGAAGTTGGAGGAAATGGGAAAAAACCATTTTTTCTCCCAATGAAGAATTTCTTTCTCTGCAAAAAGGTTAAAAATGAAAGATGCAAGGTCTCACACATTTCAAATGCATAAAAAAATAACTAAAATCATTTCCGATCCATTGAAAATAGGTTAAACATTTGAACACCAGTGGACTGAGGAAATTTTGATTAAAAACATTGCAGGAAATGAAAACAAGCATCTAATGATTTTAAAACATGAATTTCTTTTATGGCAGGGCTCCAATTTTCACGAAATTAGATTCGAAAGGGTGGGTAAAATTGAGAGGACAATAGCTAGCTCCTTTTGGGGATGATTTGGTAGATAAAAAAGACAAAATCAATAACCTTAGAGAATTTTGGGTAAAAAATTGAACCAGTGTCTTAGCCAATGGGCAACAGAGTAAAAAATAAGCAATACCAACACAGAAGAGAACACAGAAAGGAAACCAACCAAAACAAAAACAAGGAAAGAAAAATGCTATACAAAACTACAGAAGGACTATCAAAACTCCTAGGTCTTGAACAACTTCAAAAATTTCCCACTATAAGGAAATGGGAGAGGAGAACCATCCATGTAATCTAGGTAAAAAGAGTTCTCACCAGCAAAATGTCTAATTTTTAAAGGACTAAGCCAAAGGGAATTAAATTCACCATGTCTTCCTTAAGGTTCATGCCTTTTTTCCTAAAGAAGAACATTATCTCCCACTTGAAAATTTTTGGGTTTAGCCTTTTTGTCAAACAGAGCTTTTACCTAGCATTGATGAGATGATATTCTATCAATCACTTGCAATCTATCTTCATTCAACTTCTGGAGGTACATAATTCTTTTGTCCAATGAATTGGTAAAGCTGACATCCTCAATGGCCTTCATCAAATGTAAGGTTGACAGTTCCAATGTCACTAACAGCTGAGCTTCAACTCCATATACCACTTGAAAAGGAGACATTCCAATGGCTCTCTTAGGTGTAATCCTATCTTCTCATAAAGAATCATATAGTTTCTTATGCCAATTCCTCTGAGAGTCATTAACAAGATTTCAAACAATGGTGACCAAGTTTTTGTTAGTTGATTCTACTTGTCCATTCCCTTGGGGGTAGTAATCTAAAGAGTGGGTAAGGGAAATGCCATATCCATATCAAAAATACATCATCTCAATAGAAGAAAAATTGGAAGCATTTTCAGTGACGATATTGTTTGGTATCCCAAACCTTATTAAGATGTGCTCCTTGATGAAGTTGCATACTAATTCAGAAGTAGTACTTTTAACTGGAATGGCTTCTACCCACTTGGTGAAATAATTAGTGGTAGTCAAAACATGAGTATGCCATGTACTTGAATTTTGATTAAGTGTCCTTATGAAGTCCAAACCCCATTGTTGAAAAGGTTCCTCAATCACCACTGGTTTGAGAGGTAAAGAATCCAATTTGGGTCTTCCAATAAAGGTTTGACATGCTTCACACTTTCCTACCCACTTTGATGCATATTTGAATAGGGTAGGCCAATAATATCTTGCACGAAGGATTTTGTGGGCTGTGACAATAGAAGAAAAATGACCTCCACAGGCCTGGTCATGAAAGGATGAGAACAATTTCTTTTGCTACTCTTTGTCAACACATTTTGAAAACCTTCCATCTATGTCTCATTTGAACAATGCATTTTCCCACAACACATATTACGCAGACCTTAATTTGATGGCTATCTTATCCTTGGAACTCAAATGGGATGGACATTATCCATAAGTAAGAAATTATGTAATGTTAGCATACCATTCATCAGCTAAGCTGAGGAAAAGAACAAAAAGGATATCAAATTCCTCCTTGGACAATTTGGCATCAGCTCCTTTAGCAATGAGTTCACATAAGCCCTTTTCTCAAACCATCTTGGTGGGTTTTATGTCAATATCATACTCCTAAACTTTGGCTACCCAATTACCTCTCTTGGTTCCAAATTCTAGTTGTGTAAGAATGGATTTAATAGTTGTATCAAACACAAGCACAATAGAATGAGATTTGAGGATGTAAAAATGAAACTGCTTCACAACTTTGACTACTGTAAAAGCATGTTTCTCCATCATGGTGTACTTCATCTCATGGGATTTCAAAATATAACTCATGAATGCTATGGGGAGTTCATGACCTTTACAATTCTCCTGGGTTAACACAACAACTAGAGTACTTTCAATAGCATAACAATAGATAATGAAGTCTTTGCTGTAATCAGGGCATTCCAAGATTAGAGTCTTTGCTATAGCTCTCTTGATGTCTTCAAATGCAACATTTCCTTTAGAGGACCAACCAAAATTCTACTTCCCTTTCATCATGTAGGCTATGTTCAAAGTAAGTTCAGAAAAATCAAGTATGAATCTTCTTAAGAAGTTGATATTTCCAAAGAAAGAGTGCACCCCCTTCTTGCTTGTGGGGAGAGGGATCTGCTGAATTACCTAGACTCTTTCTAGATCATTCTTGATTCCCTCCTTAGAGATAATGTGTCCCAATAATTTTTCCTCATGAAACAAAAGACATATTTCTTGGGATTCAAGGAGATTCCATGCTCTCTACACTTTTGGAGGACAATTTCAAGGTGTTGGAAATGATCAGCTCTGGTTTTTGAAAACATAATCAAATTATCAAGGTATAAAACTTTGCATTTTCCCTTGATACTTCCAAAGGCTAGGTCCATTTCCCTCTGAAAGGTGACACCAACATTGATGAGGCCAAAAGGCATTCTCTTGTAAGAAAATGTGCCCCAAGGAGTGGTAAAGGTAGTCTTATGCTGATCTGCAACACTAACTTCTACTTGATTATATCCTAAGAACCCGTCAAGCATGGACATCATTTCTGAACTTGTAACATCCTACAAAACTTGATCCATTATGGGGAGAGGGTAATTATCCTTCAAAGAGTCTTGATTCAAATTCCTAAAATAATCACAAATTCAGATCTCACCATTCTTCTTATTGACATGCACAATATTAGAAATCCATGTTGAATGGTGAATGGGGAAAATGATCTTAGCCTTCAATAACTTTTGGATCTCTTGAAAGATTATATAAAAAAAATTTAGGGTTATACTGCCTCTGCTTTTGCTGGAAGGGCTTGATCCTAGGTTTTAGAGGAATGAAATGTTGCATATATTTTGGTTGAAAAGCCTTGAGATCATCATAAGAATAGGAAAGAACATCAACATACCTTTTCAACAGATTTGCTACTTTCTCCCTTTCCTCTTGTGTGTAGTACTTTCCAATGTTTACCAACATGGGTTCATTAAGACTCCCAATGTTTATCTTTTCATAGTCTGCAAACTGTTGAGCTCCTTTGGAAGTTTTGTACTTGATGTACCTATCATGTTTATCAAATAACTCCTCCAAACTTACCAGCCCTTTAGGTATCTTATTACCTTTCAGTTTTATGTAGCCATCATGATCCATTTCTTCTTCATTATCTTCTTCATTTGGAGGCACACACTATCTAGGTAGATTCCCACTTTCTTCAAAGTATACCTGGTCAAAATTATCTCTGAGTTCAAGGAAGGAAAGTAAGTGCTCATCATCATTAAAGACCTACCAATTTTTTGCATTGTCAGGCACACTAGGTCTATGAATCATCTCAATGTTGAATTTATCTTGGGAGAAATCTGGATGAGGGATCAATAGAGACCCCGAGATAGCTAATGGATCAGCCCTAGTGTTTCTTTCCCTTGGCATGGCTTTAATTGAAAAGGCATCAAAGAACTCAATGGAATCCCAAACCAGATTCCTGCAATGTTTCAACCTTCTATTATTCACTTGAAAGATATCTTTGACTTGTTTTAAAATCATCTCTGCATATCCATGAGAAAGGATATTCTTGATCCCCATCTCTTTTTCCATTCTTAAACTGAGGATGAGAGCCTCATAATCAGTTGTATTATTTTTTTTTTCAAATTGGAGCTTGAAAGAGAAAGGGTGAATTTTCCCTTCAGGAGAAATAAACACTACACCATCTCCAGAACCAGCTGAGGAGCATCTTCCATCAAATTCCAAGATCCAAATGCCATTAGGGTCAAGAATCACTTCCTTAGGATGGTTAGCCTCATTTGTGACATAATCATGTAGCTACCATGACCAATGTCCTCATAAATTATTTGTGCATTTGGGCCATCTATTTTTTGCACGATATATTCAGTTTGTTTCTCAGGAAGTAGCTTCTTCATTTTCCCATTCACTAGAATAAGAGCATCTGACAAATCCATCATGATTTCTCCTCCAACATATTTGCAAAAAATTCTACTCAAAAACATGCTGTAGGAAGGGGGAATATCAGTTACCAAAATGGTGGCTAAAACTCTCTTCTCTGGTAAAGCAAGAAAGGCTACTTGTGCATCCTTGATCCTTCGAACCAATGGCACTTATCTACTTTTCATTGAGTAACATGAACCAAAAGTGTGGGTTAGGGTTAAGCCTAGGGCATGAGCTACCTTAGCAGGCATCACATAATCTGAAGCACCATAATCAATAACACAATTGTTGAGTTTGTGGCCAGCTATGAGGAGAGTGACATAAAATGGTTTGATCTTCTCATCAGATGAAGTGATTTCTGCCACAAGGCTTGGTTGAGAGGAAGGAGGAGTGGGAAAGATACCTTTAGAACTAGGAGATGAAGGATTGGATTTGGAGTTTACAAATTCTACCATCTTCGCAAAGGCCTTGGGATGGGTTTGGTAGAATTTGGCTTCTGAGATCTGGATCTTAGTTTTCTTGAGATGGTCAATAATGTCAAAAGAACCAAAGGTAGATAGAGCATCATTGATAGGAGTAGATGAAATTTTTGACTTATCAACTCTATCATTTGAAGGACAAGAAGTTTTAGGAGTAGAAACAAAGGAGGAAGGGACAACAGAACTTATCTTGGGTGTGGAAGAAGTTGGAATAGGAGCTCCTCTCCTTGTAATAAGTGGAATGGCTGTAGGAGGCTCCTTATATATTTTATTAGGATACAATACTTTCTCCTTATTTTTGGATTGCTAACGAGTCATGATAACATATGATTCATTGTTCATCTCTGTAACTCTTTCTTTATAATCATCCTCTTCATCTATACCTTCAGTGGTGAGAAAATGGACATGAGATCCACTCAACTCTTATAATTCTTCATCAGCTTCCTCTTCATGTTATTTACATATTTCATCCTCCTCCTCATCATCAAGCTCTAACACTTCACATGTTGCATTGACTATAAATTTAATAGGTGTGCCTTCAATTACCAATCTGGTTTGAGGAGAGGGAAACTAATTCTTGGGATGAAACTTCTTCCTAGGAACATCCTGATAAGGAGTGTGCTGGGCTAACTTCTTCTTGAGAGAATTAAGGTCATTAGCAAGTTTATGTACCAACTGATATACATTAGCTCTAGGAGAAGATGTGGAAGAAGGAGATGATTTGGATTGGGATGATTATATCCTTAGCTTGTCAGACATGATCAGATCATCTTCAACACTGACAACAAATCTTTGATCAACATCTAAAGTGGCAAGATTAGATCTTCTAAGTGCATAGCTCACTTTAGGCAGTTAGGCATTAAGGAAGAATTTTTTTTGAATCTGATCAACACGGCATGTGTTTTATGGGATATTTTTAACCATCTTATTGAATTTTTCCACAAATTCCCTCACAGGATCATGTGACTCTTTCTTGATTTGAGAAATATGGGCCAAGAGGGCATGTACATCCTCAATAAGATTGAAATGCTGCTCAAACTGGGTCATCATAGTGTTCCAATTGGTGATGGATATAGCCAGGAGATGGTAAAACCAATCAGCAACATTATCTTGCAATGTCTCTATAAAAATTCTAATAGAGATATTTTCATGTTTGACTTCAAGAACACCACAAGAAATGATAAGGCTGCAATATGCTCATCTAGGTGAACCCTCCCATCATCTCTGAATTTAAGGAATTTCTTTCTATTGCCTATAGGAAATTCATGCAATGGCTAGGGAAGAGCAAGAGGCCCAACCATTTGGCCCTAAGGAAGAGGAGATCCCATCCTTGGAAAGATTGTTTAGAGAGGGACTGAAACACCAGGGAGAATCAAAACACATAAATTAGGACTGATTTGATCTTGAGGGATATCACACCCATAATTTTTTTCTCTAGTAGGAGGAGTGCTTGCAGATCTTGTTCCCCTTATTTTTCTTGTTGATAAAGGGAGAGAGAAACCTTGATGATGCAGAAGTTGGAAATGAGGGTCTTCTTCCCCAAGGATTATTCTACCCTGAGTGTATCTTGGAGTCACCAGATCAAAGATGATCAAGAAGTTGTTATTTAAAAACTGGAATCCATTTGAAATGAATTCCCCAGCGGAGTCACAAAAAAATGTTGGGTTTTAGAATGTAACATGGGTTGAAACAATAGTCAGGGACACCAAGCCCTTCCTCTTTAATGGGAGACGTTACCTTATTGAAAGCTGTAAAAACAAATGTACAAATCTACAACTATCAAATTTTGGATCCTGGTATCCTAGTTTGTTTTCATACTCAAAATATTATCAATCAGAAGGAATGGAAGAATAAAGATATGGGAGAAGGAAGAAAACAATGTTACTTTTAGGAAATATAGATAGTAGAGTACCTCCCTACTCATATTGAACAAAAAAAATATAGAAAAGGATCAATTACTTCACCACCGATGCAAATTTGCAAACACAAAGTTCTAAATATTACAAAGACCAGAACATAGTTTCTTTTGAATGCAAATACAAATGGTCCATTGAATCGAGAAAAGATATATATATATATATATAACAGAGGAAATGAGAAAGAAAAACTTCTATATTGAGTTACTTCCAAATTTACAACATTCCCAGAAAACAAGGATCCTTTTTCCATGGCCAAACCATGTTCGTATAACAATCCATGAACATCCATACTTGGTCCCCAAGAAAATAATATCCAAAAGGAATAATGTTTGTTGGAGATCTGCTTTTGGAAAGTGACATGAAATGAACACACTCATGAAAACTAGAGGTTCAAAAAGGTGACTAATTTTTTGGTTCGAGCATGATTACTTTAGCAGGGGGCATCTCATGATTTTCTTCTTCATGTGGTCCTACCATTTCCACCTTTTAAACACTTTTATAGCACTCAAGTGCTTACTGGTAAGTTTTCCCCTTTTTATCGCGTATGCCCTATAAACTCCATTTTATGATAATCAAACTTTACATCTCTTTAAACTTATCAATTTGGCTCTAAAACCAATCCAAAACACATCTCATGAAGAAATGACAAGGAATCAGAGAGAAAAGAAAGAAGAATTATCCATTTTTGTGTTTTGTAGAGCTTTGGTTCATTAATGGTGTTAAAAACTAGATGAGTGTATTTGGCTATCTTTCCCCCTTTTACTTTCAAATTTGGACCCTACACGTGGCAAGATCCAAGCAACGAAGGCCCTGGGGGAGAAATATACATTTCCTAACATTTGGGAGAAAAATCACGATTTTTCATTTTGCTCCACCCCTCCACAACTCTGCCAAATTCCAGACACGTGGTGCCATTTGAGTGGCTGAGGAAGTGCAGTTCAAATCTGCCATTTAAACTCTTTTTTTTTAAAAGCTAAAATTCTCAAAAACCTCTGTTGGCCCGCTTTGAATTTTCAAAGTGAACACATGGCACACCATGATTGGAAAAGGGGTCGCGGCTCAATTTGCAATATTTTAACACTTTGGTGAAAAACACTCCAGTTCCCAATTTCCTTCACAGGCCCACTATTCTGATTTCATTCTTCAACATATGGCATCACCTGACTGGTTACAGGAATGTTCTTCATTTTTATAATTTATCCACTTTTGAAAAGGGGAAAAATTCCAACTTTTCCCCTAAAAGTCTGTGCCGCCACCGTCGACTTTTCAACGTAGGCCACGTGTCCCTTTCTAATTTGATGAGGGCCGCAATTTTAGAAATTATCCCTTTGCATGAGTGGGGCCACAGGCCATTTTTGAATTTTTTTCCCTTTTTGGAAACAAGGCTAAAATTCCTAAAGTCCTTTGTTGGTCCGCCAAACCGTGTATGGACTAAAAAATAACCACGTGTCCCTCTTTCATTCTTCAACACATGGCATCACTTGATTAGTTACGGGGATGTGCTTCACTTTTTATCTTTTTTGAAAAGGGGAAATATTCCAACCTTTCCCCCAAAATTCCATGCCTCTGCCATTTAATTTTCTATGTGTACACATGTCCCTTTCTGATTTTCTGCGGGCTTCAACCCAGAATTTATCCTTTCGCATGAGCGGGGTCGTAAGTCATTTTAGAAATTTTCGCCATTTCATTGTAATTCCTTAAGAGAATAAAATGGATCTGCTGACCTAATCTTCTACCAAAAATACTCCATCCAATTAGGGACCAATGGGGTTGTGGGGCAAATCTAACATTTTTTTCCAAAATCACCAAAAGTGATAAGTTCAAAAAGAAACCCATCCAACCGCATCCAATGGGAAACAAACACATATCTTCACTATTCCGAGAAAGAATTTGATGGGGAAAAGAACGTAGGATGTTGCAGGAAATGGGAAAACACCATTTTTTCTCCCAATGAATAATTTCTCTCTCTACAAAAAGGTTAAAAATGAAAGATGCAAGGTCCCATGCATTCCAAACGCATAAAAAAAGAACTAAAATCATTTCCCATCCATTGGAAATAGGTAAAATGTTTTAACGTGAGTGGATTGAAGAAATTTTGATTAAAAACATCATGGGAAATGAAAATGAGCATCTGAGGAGTTTAAAACATGAATTTCTTCTATGGCAGGGCTCTAATTTTCACAAAATTAGATTCGAAAGGATGGGGAAATTTGAGAGGAAAACATTTACTAACCCTCTTTTTACATATATTTACATACCTTGTTTTTATTTACTTATTTTGTTGAGTTTTCCTTGTAGGTATTAAGGAGGTGAAGTGCTATCAAAATTTGATTTTATGGGAAAATTTCAAGATTTCTCCATGTTTTTATTTTTAGAGCTTACTTTTTCAGCATTCTACATGCTAGTTTTTTAAATTTCTTGAAAATCTTAAATTATTGAGCATGTAGGTTAGTGTTTGATAGTGTTGAGTATTATATTTATATATTAATGTGGTGGGTTGCTGTCAAAATTGAATCTTGGTGAGAAAATTTCAATATTTCATAATGTTTTCATTTTTAGAGCTTACTTTTTCATCATTTTACATGCTAGTTTTTCCAATTTCTTGAAAATCATAAATTCTTGAGCATGTATGTTAATGTTTGATAGCATTGAGTATTGTATTCATATATTAATGTGATGGGTTGTTATAAAAATTGAATCTTGGTTGGAAAAATTTGATCAGTTTGTAGATTAAGGGACATTTTTTTTTACATTTTTTGAGTGCATGTCAAGTGTATACCCGTGAACATAGGAACATATGTGTAACCCATCTTTCGAAGGCCATAATTTTTTCTCCTGAAATAGAAATGACTCTGTTATTTTTGTGTTGGAAATGTATTTAAGTTAAATATGCAATGAAATCATAAATTCAGGATTTATACTTACAAGAATTACAAGTTTTCCTTTATTTTAAAACTGGTCATTTTCTAACATGTTTAATGTTTTTGTGAATGTTGTATTTCCATGCTTTACTTGTTTTGGAAAAAATATTGTGTATGCTCTTCTCTTGAACCTTTTAGTGATCTTGAGAATAAAAAACAACTTTGATCTCTATCTTTTTAACATTTGGATTAACTTGGAAATTTGATTATTCATTTTGCTTAAGGGAATGAACATTTTACAAAGCATTTTTTTATGTTCCATTGATTTGAAGTTTTTTATTTATATATAGCTGGGATAAAGTTTTTGTATGCTATTATCTTGTACCTTAGGGTGATCTTGAGAATAAAAAACAACTTGAGTATTAATTTTCTAACATTTAGATAATTGGAAACTTCATCTTTGATTTTTGGCTTAAGGGAACAAACATTTATCAAGATTTTTGTATGGTTCATTAAATGCAAAGTTTTCCTTTACTTTTTAGTTGGATTATTTATTGTGTATGCTCTTATATTGCATATTTGGATGATATTGAGAATCAGAAGCAACTCTTAATTCTCTTTTAAATAATGTGATTTTCTTGAAGAACTACTAATGCTTGAGTGCAGGACCTCAAAAAAAGCTTGTCAAAGAAAGGAGTTTGAAACAAATGTTTCCAACTACACATGTGTTTTAGGTTTCCAAACGATGAAAAACTAAACCACATTAAGTCTAAAAGATAAAAAACACAACATCATCACACTGTATTTGTAGGTTTAGATAAGGGTACACCCCTTCTGCTTAAAACTAGGACATAATCCCTTTGACATAATCCTTAGGCTACAAAAATGGGGGTGGTCCTAGGAACCCCAAAGTAGTCCACGCAAGAGGGAACATTATGGATGAAAAGGTAAGTTCTCCACACAACCTACTTGATTAGTATTACCATTTGTGAGATTTAACGTCAAATTTATCCATATCGCGACCCCAGTGAGAGTACACGATGGATACATTTATTTCCCATTGTGTTTGAAGGGGGTAAAGTAAAGCCGATATACTCCCAGAATTATTCAGTGTAACCTTTCTGGGTAAATCAAAGCTCACTCTAAGACAGTCTTGGTGACACCTAGTTGAGTGAACCACCCAGGAATCTATCTTTGACCAAGAGCCCACTTGGACCATCATCAAAGCCAATTTTTAGTTAAGAGTTATTGTTCATCATGAAATGTGGTGAAGCATTACATTTTGCTTAGTTTTTCACTTTCCCTAAGGTGAGATGCAAAACTCTGCTGAAGTGAGGGCCAACATTTTTTAACCCCAATTGATCATACTTCCTTCACTTTCTTTTGACACTTTTGTTGATCAAAAGAGGAGTGACTACCTTTGCATGTATGCTAATTGATTGTTTTCTCCACTTTTTTATCTATCCTTACACCCATCCATGTTTTCAGATGGGTTGTTAAACATCTAAAGTGTGTGGAGATGTTTTCATATCATTGGTAGCCTTTTTTATCTTGACACCCAAGTCAAGATCATCATCATAGTTAGGCTTGGTTCATCACTTTGATTCTCCTTTGAATGGTTATCTTGTTTATATCGTGATCACTACAATTTTTGTATTTACATCTTGTTTCTTGTAAAATTTTGACCTAAATATCTATATTGTAAGGTTATGACTGTATACACTTTAACAATTCCTAGGTATACTTATCTCTTTAGTTTAATTTCAATTACTACCTCAATTTTGAAAAGTGTTGAGTGTTACCACTTGTGTGCGTTATATCAATATCATCTTCATATTAATACCTTAATTTTTTGCAAAGTTTCGTTAATATATCTTTGTGGTATTTTTGTGTTGTTCACAATTGTAACTACAACTTTTTGGGATATAGGTCTTGATTGGATTCAAGCTCAATGTTACTATACTTTTTTTTGGGATCCCATTAACTTCTTATTATTACTTACGCCTTGTTTATTTCTTTGAACTTGAAATAAGTGGTGACATTTTTTTAATCATCTTGAAATACTAAATATCATTTGGAAATAGAATTAGGAAGTAATTTGATGATTGTTTGGTTTAAAAAAAACTTTACATGATTGTGTCTCAATTGTCACATTGACTTATCCATTTTGGATAATCACTTATATCCATTGATTCTAAATATCATTCATTATTCTTTGGTAATTAATTTGGATTTGTGTTTTGATATTACGTGATTGTTCCTTGTGTTTATCCATATCATAAACTCATTTCTAGGATAATCCTTCAGGTCTTTGATCCTCTTGATCTTCTTGTTTTTTCCTAAGTTCATGGTCATTTTTAAACATATCTTTCAAACCTTAGCATAAAAATTTCCTATCAAGAAAATTTTTCATCAATTGAACATTGAAAATATTTCCTTTGTATCCTTTATGTTGCTAAAAATTTTATCAATCCATTGAAATTTACGCCTCCAAACTTGTTGTCCAAACCTTTTCAGATTATCAATCTTGATTCATTATGATGTATGTTTTTCTTAGCTTCCATTTTTGAAAATCACACAACCAACCCCATCTTTACAAAATGTATAATTGGTTGTCATTATGTTGTCCAAATAAACATGAAACCTTCTTCAATTTAAATAAGTTTGATTATACAATCTAGGAGTAGGCCTTTGAACCCAACACGTGCTAATAATGAATGATTATCATAATATATCTTATACATACAGCAATAAGGAATCAAATTTTTGGTGTTCACATCAAAAGACACCCATCATTACCAAACATCGATTGGTTCTTCGTGATAGATAACCCATCTAGGTAACCAATTCCCCACCTTCATCTCATAGTCGGTGGTATGGTTTGGACACTTCTGATCCAAATTATTATTTGGGTTCCCCCACTCTTCTTTTGATTCTAAGCCAAACATTTCTTCTTCTTATGAGGATTCTAATCCAAATATTTCCTCTGATTCTTTTGATTATAATACAAACATTTCCTCTTCTTCTAAAGATTCTAATCAAAATATTTCCTCCAATTATTTTGATGATTCGGATCCAAACTAATATTCATGTTCATCTAATTCAAATCCTAAGTGACCATCCTCCCATTCTTTATAAGACCTCTGTTATCAGTCACCTAAACAATTTTCTCCTCCTCTAAATCTTTGTGTTCCTACAAATTATATTAATCATTCATCTAATATGATGCCTACGTCACAGTACTTCATTTCTTCATAGGACCCATTTTATCAGTCACCTCAATGGAATCTTCTTCCTTTGAAGATACATGAAAATCCAAATCCCTCCAATCAAACATCTAATACAATTCTTAAATCATGTTCCTCTCTTTCTTTGCAGGACCCTTGTTATTATTCATCCAATGCTATTCTTGAATCATGGTCCTCCCCTTCTTCATAGGATATTTTTCATGAATCACCTCCATGAAGTCTTCATTCTTTGAAGATTCATGTGACTGAAAGTCCTAGTCAAATGTCTGAATCGACCCATGCATCGTAATTTGTAGAATTTGGACTTAATCCTACTATTTTACATACGATATACCATCGTATAGGTAGGTCCATGCTATCTTCTCCTACTCTTGAGACATATAGGTCCACATCTTATTCATCCCCCACATCATATTATTCTATCAATCATCATAAAAAATATTCTAAGTATTCCTCACAAATTGAACCTCTTTCTTCTAATCAACCCCGGGTGGTCGATCAACAAATCATACCAATTGATCTCTTTCAGAATGAAGAAACAATGAGGGAATTTATAGGGGCACATGAAGATATTCCTCTAGCAGATTATGAGTAAGGATTCCTTTTAGACTTCAATGCATCCACATATTAAGAGAAAGAGGTTGATTCATTTTATTAAGAAATGGATGAAGATCCTCAAATCATGTAACTTGATCCTCCTCTTGTTCTTCCATATTTACATCTTCATTATGTGATGAAAATCCTAGGTCTTGCATTGATCCATGGTCTATCTTCTCATCACCCAATCATTCTCTATCTATAAAAATTCCTCAATCACAATCGCTTATGGGTTCAACGTCAAGTATCCCTTCATCTTCTTCTAGGCGTGGGTCACATTCTAGTAGATCTCCCTCTGCTATTTGTGAGACATTTTTGAATAGTCCACTATCTTCTATTCTTGGGGTAGATCTAATTAGCCCCTTTTCATCTATGTATGGGTCACCTCTGGGTAGTCCATCATCTTCTATTCTTGGGCCATATCATAGTAGCCCTTTATCTTACATCTATGGTTCACATCCTAGTATCCCTTCTTCTTCCATTATTGGGCCACATCCTAGTATCCCTTCATCTTCTATTCATGGCTTACCTTCTAGTAGCCCCTCTTCTTCAATTCTTGGACCGTATCCTTTTCATCCATGAAATTATTATTCTACCAAATATTGTGGAAAGCACACCACCATTCCTCACATTCCTCTCATAAATTTTAAATGTCCACATTATCCTCCCACTTCTTATGATTAGAAAAGTCACACATTAGCTTATAAACAACCCAGACATGTTCTTTATCAAGCCAAGATAAAAAAATCCAAAGAGCTCCAAATCTCCCAACAACTCAAATGATCATAAAATCCAAAATCAAACGTGATTCTAGAATGCACACCAATGTAACCATCAAATACAGTGCAAAGTGTTGAAACCTATGGATAGGGAAATCAAGCTCCCACATATGAAACCCATGTTTAAAAAAAAATCACGATCATTTATTGAATGTGAACTCACCACAATCATTGAGATTAGGGATAATATAACTCTTGATAAACAAACACGCTTAACCTCCCTTATTAAGAAAAGTAAAACATATCGTTGTTGGATCCAATCACACAGATCCTAACTTCTAAAAAATATTTAAAAATAAATAAATCATTAAACTATTCAAAAATACAAAAAAGTGAGAAAAAATTAAAACATTAAAACTATAAAATCAATGGTACAAATATCAAACATTACAATCAGGTATTGCATACACGTGGATTCTATTTCTTCCGTTTCTTTCATATTCCTCTACAAGGCATCCACCATTTTCATCCATTTGATGTTATTGTGGTTAACCTATTCACATGTATTTTATGACATTTATCTCTCTGGTATCCGTTATACTTCTTAACCTTGGTAAATTAAAGAACGACTAACCTCTTAGAGATCCTATCACTATCTACATATAATAAACTTATTGGGAAGATTTTTTGGGTGTATTTATTGACACTAGCCAATGTCATCATCACAATCACTTCCACATCCTTCTATGAAGACATCAGTTTTTCTTAACCCCTTGTTAAACAAGAGAGCTGAAATAAGTTTTTAGAAAGAAAAAAAATCAAAATCAATCAATCAAAAAGAAAAAGCTAAAGCAAAAACAAATTGATATATAACTCTCTCTTGGGGTATTTCAAATAATCTCTATCAGGGATATGGACACTTGATTGGCAATAGAGAAATGTTGTGATTAGAATCAAATGCATCTCTGTCAGGGCTATAGATGCTTGGATGGCAGCAGAGCAATGTATGAATCTCCTTCCACAATTCATTCAAAAATCATCATTCAAACTAAATCATTCCTACACATTGGCTAATGTCTTCACTTACTATTTATCAACTCTTTCCTTCAAGAGGTAATTCATTTCCATGTGCACACATTGGATCTCTATGAGAAAACAAGATTAGTATGTTATTAAGTGTTGCTATTTGGAGATTTTTCAAACTCTTGCTTTAGTGCATGTCTTCTCTCATGATTTATGCCTTGGGCTAATCATTTTTTCATTGACTGCCTTCTAAATATTTTCATAGCATCATCTTTTATTTGAAAATCATTTAGAACATCCATGTGTATCAGATGTCCTCTTTTCCATGTTTGCAGGAACCTTTTTCCTGCTTTAATAAATCAATTTCCCACTTCCTTTCTATCATGTGTTTCTTGGCCAACTTGCGCTATGGGCACCCTTTCTCCCTCATGATTGAGCCTATTTTATATTGGACTTGATCCCCCTTATACGTGTGAATATTTTATCTTTGAATAATTATACCTAATAATTGGGGTATGTCGCATCTTCACTTTCTTATATGTGTGGCATTTTCCCCTTGTACATCCCATATATCACTGGGGCATCCACACTTCTTTATATTACTCTATATAGCTTCATAAAACTTTTAGAAAATTAAAAAAAACATTCTAATATGTTTCTAAAAAATAAAAAACAATAAAAATCATCCTAAAAAATGCCACTCTTTGGTTCTCACCTATTCTTGTGTGTGACTCATGGATCATCTTAATCTACCTCTATCAACAAATTTGGTTTACTTACTATGTCTGTAATCTAGGGCACAATGAGTTGTTTTGTATTATTTCATAGTGCATTATTTCTTTTCATAGGACCCAAGCGTCCTTTGTTATTACCCTTTACATGTATCCTTGCTTGGGACACCATAAATTAACCCTTGCCATTAATTCGCATCGGTAACAATCAAATCTTGATAAAAAAAACATTGCATTATGTTTCTCTGTTGGGTTAGCTTGTTTACTTTCTTGTATTGCATTTCATTAGTTATGTTGCAAGGAGTTAGGAATATTTTACTTTCTTATATTGCATTACATTTTGTATGTTGCATAGAGTTGGTATTTTTAGCAATGGAAAATTGTTCATAGTATGGATTTTCATGTAATTCTACTTTTGTCATATGATTATATTTTTAATAAGGATCGATGACGTAGATCTTTGGAAATATGATGACACTAAGGTTGTTTCCAATGTAAGGGATGAAAGCTATTTCTTCTATCTACTTCTCCATATTTCTTCTACATCATTCTCCTATCAACACTATTCTTTTTATTCACATGGGGCATCCTTCCCCTACCCATTCTTCTATCCATTTCTCTCACCTTTTCGATCGTCGATCGCATTCTTTCATCACCCCATCGACACTTGAGGGGGCATGTATCACTTCTACTATTTTTTCTTGTACGCATTCAAAATTCATCTGTTTAATATCTTTTAAGTGGCGTCACTTATGCCACCTCAAAGAGGGGAAAATGTAGACACCTATAATTTAGCTTGAGAAATTTAAATACTTAAATTGCACTAATTATACCATTTCTCACAAATTGAAGACATATCGTCAATATAGAACATTTTATCTACTATCATTGTTAATTAATTACATTATGTTAGTTAATTAAATCTTCTATCCAAAAATGATGCCAATTAACGACCTTCCATTAATCAGCTCCCCTATTATATCTAGATTAATTGATTATTTCTAATTAAGCTCCCCTTTCTATCTACAATAATTAATTATTTATAATTAATTAATATCCCTTTCTATCTAGATTAATTAATTATTTCTCTCTTCTATTTTATCAATAAATCATCATTTATTTTATTAAAATCCTCTCATAACATAAATCATACTAACTATTCCTCTAAAAATATTTTATAAGCTTGCACACCTATTAATTAATCACTTTGGTTAATTAATAAATCCCCTCAATCCCCTTGAGTCACTAAAGGAAAAAATAACTTTCCTAAGGTTGACTCAACCCTTTATAAACCTTCCTTATCCACAACTAACCCAACCTCTCTATTTATCCCACATGAAAACAGATTTAGAGATTATTCTATCCATTAGGCTATATAAGGATCCCTCCTCCTACCTTTCTATTTAAACCTTTCATGCTTATATCTAATCTATAGGAATTTTATCTTAGAGCATATTTCATTTGAAATAATATCCTCATTCTTAAATTTCATCCATATAAGATTTTGGGTCATATGGAGATAACCAAAATGGTCTTGTAGCCATACTTTGATGAGCCTCCATTCCCAAACCCTTGAAGATATAACAATAAAATTTGATTGTCATGGATCTACCTAGGTTCATTTAGTTTTTTTGGTGATCTAAAGAGTAGAGATTCAAATACTTAGCATATTAGTTTGATTTATATTTCAAGTTTTAATGCATAATGTTGTTATTTAGTCTTGTTTAGCTCTTAGCATGATGATTTGTGTGTAATTAGTTCATGTTTTGAAACTAATAAGGTGTTAATTTCAATTCTCTTTGCATAGATAATTAATACATAGATAAAAATTGCATATTTCCCACTTACAATACCACCACGAGCCTCTTCCATGATGTTTGTGCGCTCATGCTCTAGTACACACTGACACAATACTTCATTGTGACCTAACTTGTATAGGTCACCAATAATCAACATAAAATGAACCATGTAAATTGCAAGTTGTTTCTTCTCCAAAGATTTCATTCCTTCTGGCGCCACCCCTTTACATAAAAAGATAACAATATCCTCCAATTTGTAAGGTGTACGTTATAACCTGTACAACTATGCATATGGAATTGTATCTTTAATTGTCTGTGCATCCTCCTCTGAATGAATTCGTGATAAATGGTCTAGGACAATTAATTTTACGTGGTTTTACCACAACTATGAAATCAAATTATTGGAATAAAAGCACCCATCAACATATGTGCCCCTGTAAAATGTGCTTGTTCAACAAGTATTTCAATGCCATGTGATCGGTGTAAAATATGAATGTTGTTGCTAAAAGGTATTGTCTGAATTTATGTAGTGCCTAGATCATGGACAACAATTCATGCTTTGTCATTATATAATTATGCTCTGCATGAGTCAAATTTATACTATCAAAATAGATAGGATGATCTATAATACCTTCTCTAGGATGAGCTAACACTACACTAAAGGACGTGCCAGAGGCATCCACATGTACATGAAATGGTCAGTCCGATGAGGGAAAGCACAAAATAGGTGTTGTAGTAAGTATGTCCTTTGGTACCTCAAATGTGCGTTGCTGCATTTATCCCCAATAAAATGTCCCTTTTCCTTTTAGTAGCTCTTCCAAGGGTGTGACAACCTTACCATATATTTTGATGAATTTTCTATAATACCCACTGTGAACCAAAAATATGCACACCTCACTCTGACTGGTAGGCTCTTCCAGGCCGATAATAACTGTAACCTTAGCTGGATCTACCAACAAACCTTCCTTGTAGATGATATCTCCTAATAGAGTCCCAAAAGGTGTAGCAAACATGCACTTTTTTATGTTCAAAGAGATTCTTAACTGTCTACATATTTCAAACATTAATGTCAAATTTTCACAATGATCCTTAACAAGACCATACAACATCCAATCATCCAAATAAACTTGCAAGAAAATATGAATAAAATCCTGGAATGCTTGAACAACTATTTGAGAAAATACAACATGCGTGTTTTTTAGACCAAAGTGCATCACAGTATATGCAAAAATTCCCAATTTAGTGGTGAAAGATATTTTCATGATCCTCTAGTGCAATCCATACTTGATGATACCTAGATAATCCATCTGTAAAAGAATAGATCTTGTGCCTTGCAAGGACTTCTATTATCTCCTTTGTGAAAGGTGTAGGAAAGGGGTCAATCACACATGCAACACTCAGCTATATGTAATCCACACAAATCCTAATTTGAACATATTTCTTTATAGTGATAACCATTGGGCTAACCCACTCCGATTATTCTAGGGGCTTAATGATTCTAGACTTCAATATTTTGTCAATTTCTTCTTTGAACTTTACGCACAAGTTGAGGTTCATCCTATAGGGTCTCTTCTTGACCGGGCGCGTACCTTCCTTAAGCTTTATATTCATTTATCCTAATGATTCATGAACTCCCTTCAATTCATGGTAGCCCCTTGGAAATAAGTCCTAAAAATTATGGAGCAACTTCAATATTTTTGCTACTTCATATTTAGACTAATAATCTCAAATTATTGCCTCTTTAGGTTCAACATCCATGCCAATATTCACTTTCTTGGTCCTCATAGGTTAATGATAGGTGTGTGTATTATTATCTACACTATCCAAGACCTCACACGTACTTATTAAATGTTCTATATCTAGTTATTCTACTTATTCATCATCCACTATGTATAATATATTTCCTTTTTCTTTCTCAAAGCAAGCACACTTAAGTAGTGTGGCATCTTTCTCTTCTCCTTCAGAAAAATGTGCTCCTGAGTCATTCTCATCAAATAACTCCTTAATTAGTTCTTCCACATTTGCACTGTCTCCCATAGTTATCCACTTTATGACCTTTAATGCCTCTTCTACCAGAGGTTTAGTAGAGAAGTAGTCAAAAGTATGGACCATACCTACAATCAAATCCTGGAAAAAATTTAGTTTCTCTATATATCTCTGCATATACATATCAAGCGCGTGTGTAACCTTGTAAAGTGGAATAAAATTTATTCACCCATAGTGAAGGTGGTAAATCTTCCTACCCCTCTATCTAGATCCTTTCAAATTTTTGAATGTGGTGTTGAGGAGGTTGATTACCATGATATGTGCAGATTTGAGTCAGTGCATTGTTCCTGGAAAACCGAGTTTTAAGAGCAATCTTGAATTCATTCCATTCTACAAGATTATCCCTATGAACCACCAACCAACACATTTTTGTCCAGTGATGGGTGTATGTTAACATAATTACTCTTTCTAACTAGTCTATCCATTGTTCCTCTATGGCATGTAGGAATACCGTAGGGTCTCTTTACCCAGTGTATCGATGTATAGAGTTGTTACCTATCCTCTTAATGAAACAAGGTTTTCTTTTCTATGAAAATGTGCTCCTTACTTCATGCCTAACCATCTCATAAGTACCATGAGCCCACTTATCACAAACAACACTTGTAGTATTAATAATAGAATGAGAATCTTCACATTGAAATATTCCTTCTTTAGATGGCTCGAGCACTTCTCGGTCCTAACTGGAACATACATAAATCCTATTCATATCTTCCTCACTCAAAGGCTCAACATAGGGTACAAATTTTCCATCTATTAAAGGGATAATAAATATTTCCTCCTTGTTCTCAAAACTAATATATCCCTTGTTGAACTAAAGATCAACATTATTTGTGTAGCACCAAGGGTGTCCAAGAAGATCCGGGAAACTGTCTACTTTTGCAAGTGCTAAAACCTCAAAATCCCCAGTGAACTTGGTCCATTATATAGTAATGGATGCATATTTTAAAATTCCGATAGGAGTGGCCTTAGTTTGATTAGCCATAAATAATACATTATAAGATGGCTGTAATGTAGATCTCCGCATCTCTACCCATGCATCAAAAGTAATCACATTTACTTCCGCACCTGTGTCAATCAATATATTACTCAAGAGCCATCTGTCGACAACAAAATTTAGAGTGATCTCATTATTGTAGTCTAAGCTATGGGGGGAAGATTTGCATGCACAATCTGATGCCCATTCTCATTATTCATGCATGGAGTATTTCCCTTTAGCCAGCTCCCTAGTAATGGAATAATATTCTCTTGGCGCAACATTCTACATACCTCCTTTAATTCATCAATATTTGACTAGACCATCTCTGCTACCTTCTTTAGTTCCATATTCCATGATTACTCATTTAAACATTGTATTTCCCCTTGAAGGTCTCTGAGTACCTCCATGGTTTTCTGATGGACCTCCTTTTGGTGTGCAAGATCCAGGTATCTTGCATGAAAAATTTCCTCCTTAATGATGGTAGGCCTATGTGGTAATGTGTCTCTAGTGCACACACCTTGAACGTGTGTAGTGATATTTATAGGAAATAACTCAGGTTACGGTTCCAACTTTGGCATCCACTAATTTTCCACAGTGCATTATATTATAACCATCACTGCACCTTTGTTCTCCTGTTTATGTTTCTTTCTAAGATGCTTATATGGATCTGGGCATTCCTCATAGCTATAATTCTTCCCACAAAAATAACATTTAATATTATGAGGACAGTATCACTTGTAGTGGTCAGGTGATCTACATGTAAATCATGTTCCACGGGGGAATTCACCTCGTCCACCACCATGGTCTTGACCTCCAAATCCACCATGGTATCCTTGACCTCTACCATGTCCTCCTTCATAGTTCCCCTTGTTCTACTCATAATGCGCTTGATTGGGATTCTGATCCTAATGCTCACCCTTACCCTTAGAGCTATCTAATACTCCTAAATATCTCACACCAATATCTACAACATCATAGATCTAAACAATCAACCTGTAATATTTTGTATCATGAGTCATGGACCAGAAAATATTCCAATAATAGGATACATTCTTCCTTATCGCATGTTGTAGTAATAGGAAACAACTGACATCATGTTTCAGGTGACATATCTCATAGTCTAGCAATAATGAATGTATTGTTCTTCGGGGACAAATATCTTTGGTGTGCCCCTCCATTTCACATTCTATACACCAAATCTTAGTGCACGTTTCATGTGCTGAATTCACTAATAGTTTCTCCAACTGCTTTGCCATGGATACAATATGTTATTCCAAGAATGGGTTGACTCCAGTGTCTATAATCCTGACTACCTAAATGCGCAAAGCTACTTCAAGGGATTTTTGTATATCAGTGTATGTATTATGTGACAAAGCCCTTCTAAAAGGTGTTATCAGACCTCCAATGAACCATTACGCATGTTGGCTTGCATTAATATGAAAAGAAATCCTAGATATTTTTTTTTAAAATGGGCATCATATTCCCAGACACTTTCTGTAGTGCCTTGTTTAATATCCTTAAGCACGTTTATACTCTTCTACTCAAATTCAAGGATATAGAACTCTGTAAGGAGTGCATCTTTGAATGCTGCATAATCTACACAAGTTTGATCAGGGCCAAACTTCTTGTACCAACTATGTGCGTGTCCCTGCATTATAGTTACAAATTGACTTACCTTGCACTCAAAAGGTGTGATCCCTTTTACATGCCACAATATCTCACACATGTACATGTGTTCAGAAGCATCTTCTATGCCCCTATATTCTAAAAGATGAAGATATATATCCATGTAAATATTCTAGGGTTGGTGCGTACCCTGCCCACCTTATTTAGAACCCCTTGTGTTGTCTCTTCCTCCAAAACCACCAGATCCAACAGAACTAGAGCTACCTACAGCCCTTGATCCTCCACCTGTAGCCAAAAGTGGACCAAAATAAGTACTTCCATGTGTCCCAATAGTAGTATTGTACTTGACTCCTACAATCTACATGGTGATACTACTCCTAGAAGTGAGCCCCAAATTCTACATGCTTGAATTCTGTGCAGATGATGAACCTAAAAATTTACCTCCAAACAACAAACGGATATGTATTCCCTATCATATATGTACTTTCTATGTGACTTAATCCTATTTCCCTACTACCCAAATTAGCTTACTGACTATTGGATGTACTAAGTATTGGAAAACCAAGCACAAGGGCTAGGTTGCTAGGTAGATTCATATGTGTACATGTGGCCTAGGTCATCATTTTTGGAACACTCTTATGTGAGGAAAATGAGGGTTCTATTTCATGCTTTCCCAAATGGGGGAGTTCCTGATGCTTTGGCTCTATGCCTTCTATGTGAGCTCCAAATCTTTCATGAGCCATCTCTCTCCTCAACACCATCCAATTTGTAATGTCATGTTGCTTCTCTATCTGCATCTCGCATGCCTCATTATACTCAAGATTACTTTCTTCTCTCTTCCTCTCTCGTGCTAGGTCTACCATCTTTCACCAAACCTTCTCCTGACCTTGAGTGTGGCGAGGTTTAGTTGGACATCAAATTTTCCTCTAAATTTAGGGTTACCATCAAGATATTAATCACCAGTGGAATTCCTTACAAGTAAGTTCCCCTTGGGTACCGTAAAAATTGGAGCTCAACTAACTATGGGAAATAATAAGTGGAAATAGAGTATTCTAGGACATAGCTATTCAAAACACTGTGGAACCAAGTATCCGCAGTACATGTCCATATCAAATCAACATCATATAAGGCTTAAAATTATCCCTGTGTCTAGACAAGTGTTTGATACCTCTAGTTTCACTTAGACACATAATAAACCATCCACTCATATATTTCTACAAGGAAAATAGCAAAGAAGATCTCATATAGATAGTCATACAGGTTCTTTTCCACACACACACATTTGTTAAACTTAGATCTAGTGTTGAATCTACGTGTGTACTCTTCTTCTAGATATTTTATCTACTCCTCAACACTTACTAGGATTTAATGGTACATATTCATCATGAACCATCCTAAAAACAATTGAAAAAGAGGTCCTAGCAATGGAACCAATGATGTAACCTAGAATTCACCATGAACAACCTAGGAATGTGGACACATCACCCAGCCTTAGCTGAGTGCTCACCCGAAGTGTGGAAAGGTACCAGGCCCCTCTTTAGAGTTTCTTGTACATGATGTGAACATGATGAAGATGTAATGTATTCATATCCACAAAAAACATAAATATTTCACATAGCATATTCCAGATCTAGATCTAAAATAATAATGAATTAAGCGATAGATATAATAAAGGAAACAATGTAAGAACTAGTTTTAGTCATGTTTAACACCATTATTTACCCAAAAAACTCCATTATATTAAAACACAATAAAAACATAAGATTCTTACAATAAGTAGTATCATAAGTTTATGCGTGCATCAGATCTGGTAGCATAACTCCACGATAGCTCTTCTATAGCACACTACTAATTTATAAAAATTACTACATATTTATAAGGGTGGGGACTTTCCCTTCATCACTTATGCACTTACAAAAATAGGTTGCATGCTGAGAATAGTCATGTTCCTTTTCAATAACATGCACACCTGCAAGTGCGCTAATACTAGATCCCTTACAGTTAACTAGAAGTAGTAATTCTATTATTAATTTAAACTCATGCATGGTGCTTTAGTAGATGATCTTCCCAAAATAGCATTTGTGTGTCACGCAAGTCTCCATCCCATTGTGTGTTCCATATGCTATCTCTAGAAATAACCCGTAACCATAAAAAATGGATAAAGTATCGATTCAATCTATCTTTTGTGCACACTTCCTTCCCTATCCTTTCGTGCCTTCAAATATTCCTTGCTACCACACGTGAATCTTATGTGCTCCTTTTCCTTAGTGTCATAATTTGTTTTCTCAATAGAGAGAGAGAGAGGAAAATGTTCCATGAAAAAGATTCTATAGACCTATTGTTCAGAGATGTTTTTACCTTTGTACTTGAATTAACAAAGTGAAATAATAAAAACAAGAGCGACCTCAAAAGATGTGGGGTTTAACGATACCATAGAGATGGATGTTGATGTTGATGTTGATGGATGAAAGATATTTCCTTATTTTATTGATGAAGGAACTTGCAGATCACGGAAACTAAGAAGAAGATGGAATTTGAGAGATATATGGAAGATTCCATGACAAAATCTAGTCCCTGGAAGTCAATGGACTTCATTACAAGGATGTCAATCCATGTTCAAGATATCAATTTGATAATGATAAGATAAATGATAAAGAAACAATATAACCAACAATGAAAAGGAAAAGGGACTGATGTGGTCCACTATTATATGATGGTATGATGGTGATAATTGATCCAAAGGGAGTCTATGAATCACAAAATGGCTCAAAGGAGAAAGGATGTGTATAGATTTTTACTCAGATGATAAATGTGATTTAGATAATTGATAAAATGCTAAATATGGTGAAAAAGAGATTAATATGATTGGAAAGAAACTTGAAGGGCCTTATCATAATAGATTATGTGATCTAGATTTATAAAAAGAAAGCTTATGGGTCAAAATACCTTTTTTATAGGAATCACTAACGATTGGGGAAATCGCCAATGATTGGGTGAATCATCAACGATTGTTGTGAAAATGTAAAAGTTTATAATGGATGATGATGATACTCGAATGGAAGAATAAAAATGTTGATTTAAGCATGGATATGATGCATAATAATGTAATGAAGCAAGGGAAACTACTTACCTTACATAAATTAATGAATATAAATCAGAAGATGATATTACCTGAGAGAGGGAGATTACTGACCCAAGAATACTACTGATATGATTCCTGAGTGAATTAATGACCTTTGTATGAATAAGAAGAGATTGTTTATGTCTTGAATGTTGTTGATATGATCTCTGGCTATGTAAGAGCTCTATGATATAAGGAAAATGTAATATGATGTCCTAAGGTTATGTCCACCTGCAAACTAACCTCAAATCGAAGACTGAAGCTTATTTTTATAGAGTTTGTAACAATTAGGGAGAATCACTGGTGATTCTAGAAATTGTTGGAAATTATAGAAAAAGGTTACAACCACCTCCCAAATTGATATTTTGTTTGTTTTATTGAAGGATATATGCTATAAAATTGTTATATGGGTGATGGCTATTGTTAAATGGTTGGGAGGATATTTATTTGGTTTTTTTTTATTTGTTATTGGTAAAAATGTGGTTTTGTTTTGTTTTATTTTATTTGATTTTGGTTAGAATGTGGTTTTAGGTTATTTTAAAAGGAATAAAATAATATATTACTGCTATAGAATACTATTTACGGGGATTAAATATAAAGGGGGGAATTAAGACTTAGGATAAGGATTTAATGAATAAAATGGTAATGATGTGATAATGTATTTAATGTATAATATGATAATGATGTGATAATGAAGGTGAGATAGCAGACACAAATACCATGACTAGTGGTGCTAATTTTAGGTGTCTACATTTTTCCCCTTTTTGTTGAGTGGTTTCTGTGTAGGCAAGCTGTGTGATAAAAAATTGAGATGTGATAGATAAGTATGTTAAAGATGTAAAATTATATGATGAGGCACTCCCCCTAAAACTAGGGATTGATGAACTAAAAGGGAATCGATCACGAGTTTGAAATAGATTGATGGAAATATGCAAGGATGGAAATATTGGATATGATGCCCCATGATGAGGTATAGAAAAAAAAAGGTTCTGTTATAAAATCAAGTGATAGGGGAACCAAAGGGTTTATGTCCTAAAGACATATGACTTAAAGGTGTACAAGATGATGGTTTGGCGAGGTCAAGGAAAAAAAAATTGATGTCACCACAAAGGTGGGCCTACAAGGCCAATAATTCAAGTTATAGGGGAACTAAAGGGTTCATGTCCTATATACATATGACTTAACAATGATGGAGGATGAAATGATGATTTAATGCGGTTAAAGAACCATGATTTTTCATTGCCAAAAAGGTGGGATTACGAGGCCTAGATGGGGTTCTTGACGATGATTAGATGTATAACACTTAAGTAGGTAGTCATTTGAAAACTATTTATTTGATTGAGTAGATGTGATGTTTTTGATTCAATGATGGGATGCTGAGATGTGCTTAGGATTGTGTGGATATGATGATGCATATATTAAAAGATGTTGATGTGGCAAGGTTCACAACTGTTAAAGATATGTTTTAGGCATGATTTGTTGTTTGATATTGAATTTAAAGTGACTTAATTTTTTGTCAAAACTATGGTCAAGAATGAAATGTGTATTGATTACATTGTACTAGCTTTGATACATACATGATGGGGATAGATACGATGAAGGAATTTGCACTTTTGGCCTTATAGTAGATGTTAACAAATGAATAATAATGGGTAGTCACATGTAGGATTTCAGATATGAATATGAAGTGATAAGATGTAACTTCCTAGAACATGAAAAGGTTAACATATGTAGGCTAATGCGGGAGAGTAGGTTCTCCTTTCAATAATTTCATAGAGAAATTCCTTAGCTATACTTTTTATTTTTGTCTCAAACTGATCGATGTGGGAAGTTTTCTTTGGTGGGAAAGTTGATCAATGTGGGAAGCTTTCCTAGGATGTTTTTTATATTTGAATTTTTAAAGGATGATCGATGCAGGAAGCCTCTTTACGTGGGTAGCCATCTTTATAGGGAATGGTCCATAATTTTTACATTTGAATTTTGATTTTTGATTCTTATAGATAGCCATCCTTTAAGGGATTGGTCTAATTTTGATGGGTAGCTATCTTTTGAGGGATCTGTCTAATTTTATTTTTGATAATAATATTTTTGATATTCTAAAATAGTTTTCCTTTGAGGGACCAATCTATTATTTTTTATACGATACATCCATAGATATTTTTGAATTTTAATTTGAGTTCAAGGAAAGACCCTAATAGACCATTTCTAGGAGGGGAGAAGAAATGTGTACATGACCTACATATATGTGCCCCATATCATGTTTTTAGTTGGTACAAGTTAGGTGGATGTAATGATTATGAGGTTCCTGCTAAGAAGGAACTTATCCATGGTGAAATATGTGATGAAAAGATCTGTGGTGCTCATCCTTAAGGTGTTTTATGATGGTGACAGAAAACCACATACATTCAAATCATTACGATGAAGAGATGGATGGTTGATGATGGGATAATATATTTAATGTGACTAATTTCATGATGGTGGATATGTTAATAGTATAAAGGAAACAATTGCAAGGATTTTAGAGGTTGACCCATGTTATATGGACCTATCCAATGTAGGGAAAACTTTCCATGTTTACTCCTTTCTAGAGTAGTGATATTTTGATTGGATTGATAAGATAGGTTTGTTGAAGATGAGCTAGGAGAATGTGCAAGTTAATAACTTTGATGTATCAATAAAGAGGAGTCCCCCTAGCCTAACACTATGGGTAGAGATGACATGCACTGAAATGAATGATAGTTTTCAAATTAGGAAGGTGGAAGTTTTGATCTTGATTGATTGAGTATATGGTAAATAAAGGACCCCTTGACAAAGGGTCTGTTGAAAATTTGGATGGGGTATGAGAAGACAGTTGAGGAGGGGTAGATGAAGAAGATTTGATTTTTTCTTCCATTTTTGTATGATGATTTAGTATTTGTGTAGGTTTTTAAACCATACTTATTTGAGATAGAGGACCTTCAATAAAATGTGACGAGAAGACATACGAGAAAGTTTTGTCAAGATTTGTTTGAGGATGACCCACTAGTCCTAAAGATGTCAGAGTGGACACTATCGGTGACTCAGGTGTAGATGATGATGATATTGAAAAATATTCAAGGGAAAGTGCATACATTGACAGGATTGAGTGAACTTTAATTAAAAGGTGTCGACAAGATATCTGACAAAGGTTTGATAACACAAGATTGTAGATGAACCCCTTGACCTAAAAATTTTGGTGAGGAAACTGACGAGGGTGGAGGTGTTGATGGTATTGATGATGTTTTAGGATGGTCCATTTATGGGAGAATATCATCAATGAGGAAGAGTCATTGAATTATGGATTTAAGTGCTTTACAACTCTCCATGCTATGACCTGGTCTTCTATGATAGGCACAAGTTTTTTGATCATACCAAAATTTTTTTCGAATATGTGGGTTGGGTGTTTTTATTAGTGGTAATGATATAAGAGAAAACCATATGAGCCATTCAAGGATGTTGATGTAAGTCCATTTTTGGGGATTTTGATTAGCGAATATTGACTTTTCTTTACGAGAATGCTTAGTAGGATGTCTCTTATTTTTGGATTGGGGTGGATTCATAGACATCATATGGTGTTGAAACATCATAGTAGTGTTATGAGGTTGACAAGAGAGAGGATATGTTTCAAGGATGGGATAGGATGTGGGAATGATAAAATTGGATGATATATGAGGTCCCAAAATGGAGGAGGGATTTATTATAGATGAGGTAGGGTATGACTTAGTGGCGTGATATTGAGATAAAGGATGGGGTTCCAAAATAGATGATGAGGGTTGTACCTTTGAATTAGACTGTGAAAAAGGATGTGGTCCCAAAATGAATGGTAACTTTGAGACCTTAAATGATGTTTGTTTTGATTTTATACTGGGATGTTATGGAGAAAAAAATGAACTCAAAACCTTGGTACGATCAATTTATTTGTTTGCCAGAAGTGAAAAATATTCATCATTACAACCATGGATGCTCTGAGAGAAATTTAACATGGTGTTTGGAAAAATTGTAGTTTTAATGGAGGTTGTTATTAAGAAATCATGGATTTGATGAGAAAATATGATGAGGGTGGTACCTTGGACTTATAATGTGATAAAGGTTGAGGTCCCAAAATGGATGGTATGGTCAAGACCTTAAAAAATGTTTGTTTTGATTTCGTACTGGGATGCTTTGGAGAAAAAAAATTATCTCAAAATATTAGTATGTTCAAATTCTTTGTTCTCCGGAAGTGAAAAATATTCATCCTTACAACCATGGATGCTCTTGGAGAAATTTGACATGGTGTCTAGAAAATTTTCATGTTTAATGGAGGTTATTATTGAGAAATCATGGATTTTATGAGGAAATATGAAGTGGGAAAATGCTGCTTGTGTGTTTTGGAACTTTTGACAGCATAATGCGAAGAAGAAATGAGAAGAAGAAAGGCATGAAAAGCTAGTAATTTTTTAATTTTCAACCAACTTAGGGGTGGGGAACATTTTTTTATACCAACTATCCCTGGGAAAATTGGGATAGTTGGGATATTTGGGGTAGAAAAAAGTTCCCCTTCCCTAAGCTTGACAAGTGGTTGGAAGTGAGTGGAGAGTTGAGAGGATGGGAGAGAAAGGCTTAAGCACCTCGATGAATTTTTTTTGTGTCAAATGAAGAACAAATGAAAGGTATATGTGTGGGGAAATTTTTTTTGTCATAAATATTCCCACTATCCCTAGGAAAGTTGGGGTAGTAATATGTTCCCATGGGTTTTCTAGGAAAAACTTAGCCAAAACTTAAAAACCACCTTTTAACCCTTGCTAGAAGGATTCAAGGTCACATGAGGGTCTAAGGGATAAAACTGGGAGGTGGGGCACATTGTTTTGTACCTAATTTCCCTTCTATACCCACTATCATGGAAATTTGGGACAGTCTAGACACCAAAATGTGCCAACCATTTGACTGTACATCTGACTAACTCCTAAAATCATGAAACTAACTTTCTTGGAGTTCTAGTAACTCTTTTTTGGAAATTTTTTATATAAATTTAACTCCAAATACCATTTTAATATCATTGTGATGGTTTTCAAGACTTTATTATTCCTCCTATAAAAAACTCTACTTTTCGATTCATGACCGCAAGGTGAGTTTGCTGAGATTGGTCTATAAAGAGAAGCACTTGGGTCTTATGAAGGATGTGAAAACTTCATCATACAGAGGATCATATAAGATTTATGAATTTATCTTGTTTACCTATTAAATAATCCTGAAGATCTTATAATCTTCTATTAAAGTTTGGGTACATTTTTCCACTGCAAGCTCCTTAAGCCTCTGGAACCCACTTTCACCGTTCTTTCTCCAAAACCTCAAAAAATTTCCTGAATCTTTCTAAACCTATTATATTTAATTATAAAATCCTCAATAACATCTGTAGATGGGTTTAGGCCTTTTTATCACTCCTGGAAGATGCACACCTATCCCGAGGAGGATAAGAATAACCTTCTTATGCTTACTGAAGTACTCAACTTTATAAGCATTGCATTAAAGTGATATAAGTCACCTTGTCTTGATATTTTGAACGCTTGGGAAGGTATGTACAACAAATATTAAGATTTTAAATTATAACATAGAAACCAAAAAAAGGGAATACTAATTTGGAGAGGATTTAGGAATGCCTAAGATGACAATTTTGACACTTGGGTCTATTGTCATGCTTGAAAATTTGAAATTTTTATGTTGCACATTTGCATGAAAACATATCCATATGTATGTGTAAGAATATAAGAATGTGTCCATGTTTGAAGACCATTTTCTAGTATGATTATCTTGCAAAGATATTATAAAATTCTCTAAATAAAACTTAGTTAATAATGAGTAGGCGAGAGATTAAGATTTTATAGGAAATTATGTAATTTGAAATCTTAGATGAATTTCCTCAGTTAAAAGAGTATAATTATAAATTGAGTAATATTAATTCATAAAATGGTGTGCTCCATATTTATGGCACATAAGGTGTGACTTGATGTTTTTCTCCTCAAAGAACATCACTTTCTTGAATTGATTAGCCTTTTGAATGTCATCCTTACACCTGTGATGGCTAAGCTAAATCATATCCATCAATTTTAACCATACTTTTCTCTTTTGGAACATAGAAGCCATGTATATAAAATTTGGGATGTCACATGTAATACTGGGATTGGCTTGCCCTTCTTAATTGCTGATGTGTCATTGAATTTCCTTACCTTTTGATTTTTTTTGAATTTTTATTTTATTTTACATTTCCAAGACTTGGAAGTGCGAGTTAGATTTCCTATGAAGTGAGATGTCTGAGCTTGGAGCGATAAGTACTTAGATCTTGGTGAGGGGTATTTTGATCACTCACACTTGGGAAGTGTGATTTTTAAATACTTGTATTTACAAGATTTTTATTTTGAAATTATCACACTTTGGAAGTGTGATCCTTCACTCTTTCAACTTATTTTCTTTGAATAATCACATTTGGGAAGTGGTATTGCTCATTATCTGACCTGTTAGAAAAAAATCAAACTTTTGTTATCCAAAATTAAAACTTTGAAGTGTGAGAGATTTTTGAAGTGATAGTGCTTGAAATTTGTTGAGTATGAGTGCAAGGAAAATAAATAACCATGAGCAATTTCTCACATATACAAAGTGCAAGTACAATAATAAAAGAATTGTGAATTCTTAAATTTAAAACTAAGTAAAGAATTAATCTGATTAAATGCAAACATTAGACATTATAAAATAAGGTTATTGTACACACCCAATATTTCACATGCTACATTGTCAAAAAATAGTTACAAAAGGTCCCCAATGATGATTCATGTCTTTTCCAAAGGTGTTTGAGCTCTTAAACCTCCTTGTAACTTATATTTTTAGCCTAGTTTGTCCTACTTAGCCATTTACTACTTTTCTATAGCTTCCCACTTCATTTCATCTTAGTTTTAACCTTTAGTGTCAAGATTTCCACCCTACCTGTGGTCATGTAACTACCACCATGCACAAGGAGATGGTCATGTGTGAAATTTATAGAATCTTCCAACATGATTTAAGATGCGTGTTACTCCAGTCCAGTTTACTTTGAATGCATTTTTGTGATCTGTTTAACTGATTTCAAGCTTGATTTATTTGTGGCATTCTCCTCTTCCACTTGTGATTTTTGATTGACTTGTTAACTTCCTCTTCATGTGTTGATGTGGCACCCCATGGCTGCCAAGTGTATTAGTGCACAACCCAACCAACATTCTATAAATTCATTACTCAATCTCAAGAAAATGGATGGAGATCATTTCGTGTATTATTACATTGTTGGGCTTCCACATTCATGCTAGAAATTGCATAACTAAGCTCTATTCACTTGTGTTATCTCTCTTCGACCTACATTGCTACCAAATTGCTATCAAACTATCATTGCTCCAATGACTTCTCATTGTTGCTTCTATTACATTCTGAATCCCTTGGACTCATGTGAACATAGGATATTGAAAAGACAAACTAAGGAGAAAAAATAATAAGACAACTGGATTTTCCATTGCTTTATATTTCCAGGTTGGGGTTGATGTTAGTTTTCTTCATTTCTTCATATCATTGTTCTTAAATTACACACACACACACACACACACACACACACACACACACACACACACACACACACACACACATGTATGTATATATATGTATATATATGCATGTAATTTAAGATAATGATATCTATATTCTATATATATGTATGTATGTATATTGTCGATATCTATTCTATATCATCTATATATTATATATTATATATAGTATATGTCTGTATGTATTATGTAAGTTTTTCTTCATTTCTTCTAGCATTGTTCTTAATTACAACACGCACACCACAACACACACACACCCACACAACACACACACCACAACCGTATGTAATATAGAATTTATATTTGCATGTACTTTTAAGATCATGATAGTAATGTTATACCAGAGAGATATCTATCGATATACATATATACATACATACTTCATATACTAATATATATAGATATAATAATATAGCTATATACCTACATCTCTATATATATCCATATACATACATATATATATATTAGATGACATACATACAGATACAGATAGATATATATATATATATATATATATACATACATATATATACATATACATACATATATATACATATACATACATATATATATATATATACATATACATACATATGTATGTATATATATATATATATATATATATATATATATATATATATATATATATATATATAATATAATGGAGTAGAAAAGAAGCATTTCCATCATTGCAATCATTTAATAGTTACAGTTGATTAATTCATATAGGAGATCCTCCATAAAAATATTCTTTACTCTTGTCAGGGAAGATGCAAGGAAGAAAAGCTTTTAAGAAGCTCTGATTTCTTCCCATGCTTTTGTGGTAATAATAAAGGGTTAGATTTGCATCCATAGTTTAGTTACTCTTTCATTATTTAAAATAGAATAGATTTCTTCTGCATAGATAAAAAAATACATCTAGTTTCTTATTTTTTTTAGGATTTATTAATTAGAGTAGAAGCTTTTATTTCCTTTCCTCTTCAAATTCAAGAAAAGAATAAAAAACATTTATTTTATTAGAGTAGTTGATTTCATTTATATCTTGAAAATACAAAAACATAGAATAGTTTCAATTCAATTAGATTAATTGTTATTTACTAAAATTAAATTAGATCATTGGAAAAACATAACCATTAATGATCTTAAAAAAGAATGCACATATGGAAGTTATTCATGGGTAGCACAACCGAATGGTCCCGAGATACTTACAGACATAGATACGAGACTCTATCTTCTTGTCCTAAGAACAATGAATCAATACACATAGAAGATTCAACAATTAAATGTCTTAATCATTGCAAATGATAAGGCCTACGAATTTTAGAATACCCCTAACAATAGGTTTAGATATACACATGACCATAAAAGGACATCAATAGCTAAGAACATACAATAGCGATCCTAGAGTCCCCCAACCAAACACGCCAGATATTTTCACAGATATTGACAAAAGTCTACGCACATTGGTTTTCTAGACATCACCATTACCACCTAAAATCATATCAAAATTGAACATTATGAATGAGGAATCTCATTGAGCACTCACATTTTGGACCACTCCCGCCATCCAAATCTAGATTTTTTGAAACCATGTCTCTCTTGGTCGTTCCATGACCCTATCAGGACATATTTATGAGGCCCCCATTGGTTTTCCATGAATCCCACAACCACTTAAATGAATCTTAATGAAGCTTGATATTGGATGGAGTATTCGTGTAGAAATTCTTTCAGATCCATCTATCAGACCCATCTAGGTTAGAGAGGCCTTTTGTGCCCTTGGTGAGTAGATCCTGTTACTGTGTGTCAAGGACATTATTTTTCCTTAAAAACTTGTACATCCAATTTACATACAATTTCATCCACATTCCACATTTATCTATTATTTAGACATCCAAATTTCCACATCGTCTACCTCAGCATGACCTCAGAGTCTTGAGTGCAGTTTAAGGTCGTGTTTCGATTTTCATTTGTAAAAATTGGTGAACCTGATATGAATATCTAGTCTCTTTTCTCCATTTTTCATCAATCTTCCCTCTCTCCCATTATTTTGTGGCTATTCATATACCCCCCAAATATGTCGGGACAAGAAGGATATGGCAGACCCATTTTGTGTTAGGATAATTAATTATGCATTGTATAATTAATTATTTAACTATTGTTATTATTTAATTATTGTTGTTATATGGTTTTATTAAACCATATTTGTCTTATTATATGTATGTATATAATTGTGATGTTGTTATAAAAAATATATCATTATTCATTTGTGCTTCCCATATGATATTTTGGAAGCTTATGTATTTAGGCATATTGTTTCACATGTGTAACATATTTATTCATTTGTATATTATTGTCCAATATGTATAAATAGTACAACACTCCATTGTAATGGTTAATTAATTTCACATTATTAAAATATACAGGCTTCCATCCCTGTTTGTGAAATTACATTTGGTTTCAGAGCAGGTTGAAGGATATCGAAGGATTGCAATAGAGTTTGAGGGGCATTGGAGAAGCTTGTGCAAGAAAAAGAGAGCCAGATTTGCCTCTGCAACTTCCCAGCCCCATCCCTTGCAATACCACCATCAAATTCCTTAAAACTACATGTATTCATTGTAATTAAGGTTGAGGAGGATATAATTCACCAAGGAAGAAATTACAAGCTCAAAGGAAGGAAGAAAAATGATCTAAGGTGCCATACACACTCAAAACTGCCTTCATTCTCACCAAAACTGTCTTTCATTTTTTCTCTTTTCTTGAATTTTTTCTCAAAACCACCTTCCCAAAACCATGGTTTTTTGAAGAGGTATGGTTTTACACTTTGGAAGTGTTTAATTACATTTTTCTCTTTACATATAATTGTTTAGCTTAGTCACCCAAGTGGCTAGCATAAATTTTGTAAGACACTTCCCATCAAGAGAGGTCAAGGGGTCAAATCCCCCTCTATCACCCACTACCAAATTTGGTGGAAAATTTAGTGGAACCGCTAACTTTAGCAGAAAATTCAAATTTAGTTATAACTAACTAAATTTAGCAAGAAAAACCCTATTTTAGGGAAAAAAAATTTCCTCCACTCTGCATATTTTTGCATTCTGAGCACTTTTTCCAAAGAAGGGCTACCTATAAAATTCATTTTGAGCTAGTTTTGTATGGTTTTTTTCTCAACAAGCCATATTGGGCTCCACAGACCACCAGTGCCTGCAAAACAAAAACATTTTCCTGCCATTCAATTTTTTCTAAATTTTTTGAATGTAATTGCATGTTTGGGTATATTGTAATAATTTATAGGTTGCCATAGTCAACTGAAAACTTTGTAACTACTTAGAAAATGGCATAATATTATACTCAAAATCAATAAAAATTGGTTTTGTAACACTCACGAGATCCTAGATCTCATTCGCAGTGTTCGGTATATACAATGCCTCTGGGAAGAACTTACGGGTAAAGTCTTCATGAATACTACTGCACTTAACACCTAATATATCTACAACAACTTTATTTGGGCATCAAACCTTTAAATCGACGAGGAGTAATAAGGTCACAATATACACACTATGAGCCATCCCATCCATCTGTGAACAATTACACGACATAAATCTAGAATGAGAAATTATCAAAGTATATAGTGAAGTTACACGCGTGTATGAGTATATTTCTTTGAGCCAATGTTAATAATCACACATACCAATCTCAGTACTGTCTTGGTACCATGTATTAAATTCTTTCATGTACGTTAACACCTCTTTCACATACCGTCGAGTATATAGAAAGGGTGATATTATTTCAAGTACCGCCAAGTATATCAGATGGGAACGTATATAGAAAGGTTTGGTATATCAGACTGATGGTATATAGATTGGGAGACCTTATACCTGGAGTGATAATATTCAAACCTTGTCAGTGATCTCTTTAAAATGGGCACTAATGCCTCTAAATTTTTTCTTTTGGATTCAAAAATACTCATAGGAAACAACTATGCTGCATGGAAGACAAAAATTAAGACATTACTTGAGTTTGAAGAAATATGGCTTGTTGTGACCGGTACTCTGACCATATCAACTATTGATACTACACAATAGAGGTAGTTTGATAGAGCAGATCAGAAATCAAAACTCATCTTGTTTGGAGTGTCTGATAATGTGCAACCCCACATTCATGATCCAACAATAGCCAAAGAAGCGTGGGATAAGCTGAGCACAATATATGAGGCCAAGGACAAGAATGTTATACTAAATTTTTAGAGTCAGTTACAAACATTGAAGTTCAAAAAAAATGAGAAAATTGAAGCTTTCTTAAGAAGAGTTGTAGAGTTGAGGGCTTCACTTATAGCCCTGGAAGAAGTGGCCTCAGATGATGCTCTCATTCCTATTGTTATAAGATCACTCCCCTCTTGTTGCCTCATTTTTGTTACAACACTAAACGTGTTAGATATGACTGTTAGTTTTGACAAATTAGTAAACTTACTACAATAAGAGGAAGCCATACATAATAAGGATGATGAAGAGGATAAGGAACTTTCTTCACATCAAAAATGAAAAGGAAAAGGTAAAGGAAAACCTAATTCCTATAAAAAATCCCAAAATCAAAATCAGTATCAAGGGGACAGAAAACATAAGAAGCAATGCCCAATCTGTAAAAGAGGACATGACCTACAAGATTGTTGGTATAATATTTACAAGAAAGGTTCATCAAGAAACTCTAGACCTCCACAAAAATCTCAAAAGGGACATTATAACTACAATCAAGGGCAAAAAAAGGGGAACTGGAAAAGAACACCCCATCAGCAAGGAAATATTTTTGAACAACAAGAATAATCAAACAATGACTATTACTTGTTCATTGCTCGATCAAGTGAACCATCCATGTCATCTAGTGATTTTTGGTATGTTGATTCGGGGGACACTTGACACATGAATAGCCACAGAGACTAGTTTATTTCAATGAGGGACACACCACAAAAAATCATGTTTCATTAGGAGATGATTTTTTATATATAGTTCAAGGGATTGGAAAAATTTCTGTACCCCTTGGTTCACACAACTACAGACTATCATATGTCTTATATGTCCCTAGGTTGATACATAATTTTCTTTCAGTCAGTAAACTCCTTGATCACAACCTAAAAATTGACTTTGATAGTCATTCTGGAAAGAAAACATGTTTAATTTGAGATAAATCATGAGGCTCGAAAATAGTTACAAAATCCTCCAATGTGGGACGCATGTTCAAACTTGATTTTGTTCACAGAGATGATCAAGAAATTGTGGCTAAGAACTCCACCTCAACATAGTTGTGGCATCAGATACTTGGTCATGTAAGTTTTAAGTATCTCGAGACACTTCACAAATGCAATATGGTACATGGGCTACCATCTCTTCAGAAGGATACAGAAAAGTGTCCTCACTTTCTAGCAGGAAAACAACACAGAGCTTCATTCCAAAAGATTACATATCGAGCTCATGGTCAACTTGATATGGTTCATACCAATCTTTGCAATCTAATTCAACCAAGTCATTTTGGATTTCAGTACTTCATGCTATGTGTTAACGACTATTTCAAGGAAATGTGTATTTTTTTCTTCGAAAGAAAAGTGAAGCTTTTGAAACTTTCAAGAAGTTCAAAGTAGTAGTTGAGAATGAAATTGGTCATCACATCAAAACTCTCCACTCAAATCAAGGGGGGAATTCACCAGTAATGAGTTCAAAGACTACCTACAAACTCATGGGATTTGTCAAAAAATACCTCCTCCACACACACCGCAACAAAATGGTGTTGTTGAGAGAAGAAATCATACTATCACGGAAATGTTGCAATGCATGATTGATGATTCTGGACTTGTAAAGACATTCTGGGTAGAATCAACAAAAAAAAAGTGTATTTGTTGAATAGAGTTCCCATAGTTGCTCTTGAAGGAGTAACACCACAAGAAACATGGTCAAAGAGGAAACCATATATTGCACACCTTAGAGTATTTAGGTGTAAAGAAAGCATGCAAATACCCAAATGACATGAATTCACAAAAACTTGTCTATATTGGGTACAGTGAAGAGACTCTTAGGTATAGATTGATGGATCCTAAGACTAAAAAAGTCTACACCAGTAGAGACGTTGATTTTTTTGAGAAGAAGGAAGAAGAGACTCCTCCCCTAGACTCACCAGATGTATAGTTTTCACCCATTGTAAAAATTGAAGCTAATTTTCCCTCAGAAGATGAAAGTGATAATGGGGATGATGGTGTTGATCAGATAGAACCACGACCCGTGGGAACAGTTCAGTGTATGTGCAAGTGGTGTGATAGCACATTACAACATGAAAGAATGGATGCTCCACTGGATACATCCACCCCTGGACCATGAACTCGTAGTAAATAAAGAGAAGAAGTTAAATTTTCTTTGATGAGTAGAGTTATTGAATCTGATGAGCCCTATATAGTCTAGGAATCCCTACAGTCAAAAGCTTGGAAAGATGCCATGGATTCTAAATATCAATCAGTGATGAAGAATAACACTTGGTAGCTTATCAATCTTTCACTAGGAAAGAAACCCATTGGATGTAGATGGATATTTAAAACAAAGTACAAAGTATATGGGAAAGTGGACAAGTATAAAGTGAGACTAGTAGCAAAGGGGTATGCAAAAAAAAAAGGCATAGATTACGAGGATACATTTTCTCCCACAGCTAAGATCAAAACAATCAAAATGATCATTTTTGGCTAGAAATTCCACCAGATGGATGTAAAAAGTGCCTTCCTAAACAAATATTTACAAGAAGAAGTCTACATGACTCATCCTAAGGGATATGTGGTACCTGGTCAAGAAGTAAAAGTATGCAGACTCAGGAAATATCTGTATGGCCTTAAATATGTACCTCGAGCATGGTACATAAAGATTGATGAGCATCTTGTACAACATGGATTTTTTAGAAATCCACACAATCCCAATCTTTACCTCAAAAATCAAGGGGACAGATTGTGATTGTTGTTGTCTATGTCAATGATCTAGTCATCAATGGCAGTTCAATGAATATGATTGATGCAACGAAGAAAAATATTAATCGATTATTCAACATGACAAATCTCAGGCTAATGCATTATTTTCTTGGATTGGAAGCATGGCAGAAAGAGATTCACATATTTGTTTCTCAGATGAAATATACCAAGACAATTCTTGAGAAATTCAGGATGATGGATTACACACCAATTGCTAGACCTATGGAGAACAGATTGTAGTTATCTCGTTTAGATCCATCTCCCTAGGTAAATGCCACTCTCTATCGAAATTTGATTGGGAGTCTCATTTACCTAACCTAGACTAAACCTGATATCAACTTTATAGTAAGCTATCTATCCAGGTTCATGCAGGAACCCAAATATTTGTCATTGGAAAGCAGACAAGGTGCATCTTGAGATATCTCAAAAGGATCAGTGTATCTTGGTCTAGAATACAAGATGAATTAAAAATTCTTCTTGATCAGGATATTTGGATTCAGATCTTGCAGGTAACATTGATGACAGAAAATCCACTTCTAGGATTTTTTAGTTCTTTATGGGTTCTAGAACCAATATCATAGGGAAGCAAGAAACAAAAATTTGTTTCTCGTTCTTCCACAGAAGAAGAGTATCATTCTGCATAGGAGAAGTTGTGTATGAATCGATTTGGATAAGTCGTATATTTGAAGGACTTGGAATACCACAGGAGAAACTGACCACCATGTATGTTGACAATGAAGGTGTTCTCAAGACTTGTTTGAAATATAGTGTTTCATGAAAGAACAAAACATATCGAAGTACGGGTTCATTTCATACACGAACATGTGTTAAAGCACAATATACAACTTCAATTTTGTCCAACAAGTTGAACAAAAAGTAGAGATTTTCATGAATTCACTTACACGTGACAATTTTGAGTTGTTCAGAGAGTTCCTCTCCTCATCCCTTGAGGACAATTCAAAATTAAGGGGGGGGAATGTTAGGTTAATTAATTATGCATTATATTACCTTAAATATTTAACTATTGTTAATTAGTTGATAAATGTTGTTATAAAACTTGATTAAACAATATTTTTCATATTATATGCATAGGTTATAACTGTTACGTAGTTGTAATAAATTATTATTTGTTTGTATTTAATTCATTTTTGTAATTCCCAGTATGATATTTTGGAAGTTTATGTATTTTGGAATATTGTTTCACTTGTTGCAACCCATTTATTTGTTTGTATATTGCTATCCAATATGTATAAAATATTGCAGCACTCCATTGTAATGGTTGATTAATTTCACATTAATAAAATATAAAGGCTTCTGTCCCTATTTGTTAAATTACAAAAGTTATGAAGGCTTCTATTTAAACATAATTCAGCCTATCGACATTAGAGGACCTAGTAATGGATAACTATGTCACCTATTCGAAGGTGTGTGTGTGTGTGTATATATATACTACTCATATATATATATATATATATATCATATATATACTCCTCCTCATAGGGACCATATAATGGCTTAGTTTTCGATAGTTCAGAGGCTCTGCATGTTATTGTTTCTTCTTATTGTTGACGATAGTCTCTACCTGAGCATGTCATGTTCTATTTTTATGACAGCTGCATGAGAGAGAAAGGCTCATCTAGGGAGCTATTATTAGCTAATCGTAGCAATAAATTGCTGAATAATGAAGTCCCTGGAACACCCTGGACTATTGTTACTTCCTCCTAGGCATTCAAGTGTTGATATATGATTTCTTCTGTAAAAGGATGTGTTCCTTTGATTGTGAAGTCATGCTTGATATGGATTGTATCTTATTTGCATTTGAAGATCTTTGGCTAAGCTAGGATATGCTTGGACTCTTTTATTTCTTTCATTTTTAGCACCTGAGTTTAATCTTAATTTGGGAATGAATTGTGGATTTTACCCATCTTAATGAATCAGCCTTGGATATAGTTGAATTGATCCAAGAGATGTTTTAATTTATTAACTAGATAAGCAAAAATTATAGACCTTACGAAGGTTGCAAGGTCTGAATGTGTGGAATGAGAAATTCAGGAGTTAACTTAGGATAATCTTGTTAAATGAATTGGTTCCCGATATCGTAATATCAGGAAGGTCTTTATCTTGAGCCAGGTAATAAATTCAGATACATTTATACTACTTTGCTTATTATCAGTGCTGGAATGAATCCTTTTCGTGAATGTATATTTGTTGGTTCTTATACTGAACGATTCTACATTGTTAGACCTAGACTGGATTTATTAAGGTTAATAACCTATATAGCTATATACCTATGGGTTGGATTAGTGTTAATCTAACCTAGCCCTAATACTAAAAGCTAAATGTTGTCTAAGGTTGTTTCGACCTAGCACTAAGGAAGTTAGACTAAGTATCACCTTATGATCTAACCTATGTTTCTAACCAAACTAATGTTTAGTGGATGAAAGGGGACCTATGAAGGGGTGTGAGCCATGGGGCGGTAGTTTCTATGGCATTAAATGAAGATGGATAAGTATGAAGGACAAGAAGGATTTGGTGGAAGTTTCAAACGGCCATTGAGTATCCGACGTGGCAGAGTCACCAAATCCATAGAAATGGTCTTTGGTTTGTTTTTGTCCATCGCCAACTATGGCGGTCGGTGGTAAATGGAGATTGAGTGGGAAATTTCAGAGTTAATGCAATTAATGAACTCACTTTCTGAGCAACGGATTACTCGGGAAGGCATGCAAAATGGAAAACTAGTTGGTTGTTTGGTTTTCCATACGCTCCGGTTTTCTCTCTGTTTGATCACTGATTCTTCGAAGGGATTCTACCCAAATGGTGTTGGCTTGGAAATCTGTTGATTTTGAGGATGACTACCTCTTTACTCTGTCGAGTCAAGTTTATATATGTCTTATTTGAAATAAGCTTATGATATCTCACGCTTGAATCTAGTGTGGAAGAAGAGGATTTGAAGACTCGTATGGTCGATTCTAGAGTTCTTCTATAATGGATTTAAAAAAACCGTGAGTCTATCACCAGGCCTTTTAGGCCCTAACTTTAAGGAAAATCTTCTATTGGGGTATTATAAAATTGTGAGCCTTTAAATTATTGATATCAACTGATATGTTCATCTTTCATTCTTAATGGTCATCAGTGGCTGTTTGACTTATGGTAAGCCAAGTTTAGGGGTATCTTTATGTGTTTTCATGCTGAAACTCAATTAGTCAGTCGAATGCTTGTTGGGATTTTTTATCAATTGGTATCAGTGATGATGAGGATTATCTGTAACTAGACTTTATTGTCATATTATTGGTAGGGAATTCGACTGTTAATACAAACAACGATACCTGTTTGAATGAAAAGTAAGAATATTACTCTGATACCGTAGAATCCATGAATAAATAATAATAATACTAGTTTAATACAAAACGACTTGAGTACTATTCTTTACTGAAAAATACTCTTGTTTGAAACTAGATATTGTTTGACTTGTTGTAATGTATAGTATATATTTGAACTATCTGTATAATTCTAGTATCTAAAGTGAAGGAAGTAAGTGACTGTACTAAATCTTGTATAAGATACTATTGGAAATCTTGATATAAGATAGTGATGTAAATACTTGGCTGAATCTGTAACTAGATATTATTGAGTTAAAAAAGTAATAACTATATGTCAAATGATACAGTTGGAATTCAACAACAATAGATTGAATGTTTCTACCTTTCAGATATGATAGTTGTATGTGAGTTAATGCACTAGATTGAAATATAGACTAATTATCAATGTACATGAAAATTATATTCAGGAAATGTTTCATCTTCTGATATATATCTCTTTTTTAGTTAGATATGTGAATTTAACTTAATGTGAGTATTTCCTATACTGCAAATTATTAGATGATGTGAGTTATGTATGAGAGACATTAGATCTGTATCATACTAGTATCTTATGAACTGATGGTTGCTAAAAAATTTTACAGATTTGACTACATGAAAGTGTTGAATTAGATGGATGAAGTTAAAAGTATTTTGTTAGTTCAATTTGACTTCAATTCTAAACCCTGAATTATGAGTTAATTGTTGTATTACATCACTCAAATGTAGTACCATTATATTATTTTGATGTGAACATGAATGGCCAATGTTGAAGCCCTAACGTGTTATGCGTAATGTATCGACTTCTGAAAAAGGGAATTGTTCTAGGATTACTTCATCTTTAACTCAACTTCTATATGTAGTCTAATTTCAAATAAATTAAATAAAAGGTTTTCTTAAATTCAGCTGTTTGTTTCTTAGTATTTCGATTCAGTGGGAGTGACAAAAGTAAGTTGCATTAAATTTACGTGCATACATGTTATTGTGTTATTTAGTCTTGAGCTTGGCTGAGAATATAAGGTAGTGATACAAGTTGTGCCATGACATTATATGGCGTTGGCCTAATATAAGCTTCTTGTATTAATGTTATTTAAAGTGATATGTATGAATTCTTTTGCAAGAAAATAAAATAGTAACTATAACCTATTAATGCTTGCTTGCACATTAACTCTTGTATTGCTTAAGAATCTATAGGTGATATATTCATAAATGTAATTGTTACTGGATGAAGCTATAAGTATGATATCTTGATTGTATTGGCTGATTACAGTCGTATGTCTTATTAGTCTCAATGCATTAAAATTGAGAGGAATGATACAATAATGAACATGATTGGAAGTAGATGTATGAATGTGATCTAGGTTGTATTTCTCCTATGCTATTACATGGTATCTTCATGAGGTCTATAACTGGATGAATAATAAGTTATTCTCTCCTTGTCTAGAAACTATGAATGTTTTCTTCTCTGGTATCCTTATGTGATCTCAATGGTAAGGGTAAAACAAGAATATACAGTGGTATGGTATGGAGATACTGGCATAAAATGTGTGCTGCTGTATAGGTGGTTATACTTGTCTGTACCATTAACTTAGTGTATGATTAAAAAGGAATTATGTCAATGAGCTTAAAAGTTATTATAAACTGCGTTGTGGACTTGTTTGAATCATACTTGTTGAAATACGAACTGATAGGATATTCATTTCAGAATGGAATAAATTGTTGGATTGTTGTTGTCTTGGAGATACAGATGGATGGATGTTTTGGAATTATTTTGTTCTTCTTAGTCTCTAATATGTATGTTGAGTCATCTGAAAATATTTGGGACTATTTGACAGCTATAATAGAGGTTATGCATTATAGTCATGTTAAAATTGTAGATAGATATTTATCCTAATTTCATTTAAATAGGTTGTTCAATGAGATCAATTGGTAGAATGCAATTGTTTTAAGATTTAGTGCTTATCATGCTCAGTTCACAGAACTGACCTGTGTTGGCAACTTTGCAGATGGTTGTCGTAAGTGGTAAAGGCACGCAGATCTGATATGATGCTCGGATTATTTAATTTGGTTTTATGTTGAATTTCAATTTGACTTCTCTAATTGTATTATATGAAGGAAGTTGTTCTCTTGCTGTGGAGTATTGTATCTCATATGCTAAATGCATAAGTTGTAATTGATTAGCTTGTAATGAATGAAATAAAGGGATTGTTACTTGTATATGGTTGCAACTGTATCTTGATGGATTGAAATTCTTCGGTTCGAATGTTTTAAAGTACATTTATATTATTGTATACCTTGGAGATATTTGGGAATTCTCTAGGTAAGCCTTGCAAAGATTATGTGACTAAATACTTGTAAATGTTTAATAGTTCTGGTATGTTCCATTTAAGCCTATTGTAATTTAGATCACTGATTTTTGAGAAGCTAAGGTTAAAATAAACCCTTTCAAGAAGCTAAACGGGAAGAGTAATCTGTTACTCTCTAACCTTGATCTAAGTCAAGACAACGAACTGAATGTTTTAAAATCACTATATCTTAACACTAATAAGTAAGATAGATTTTAGTTTTAAAGATCTGGAATAAACCCAAAAGGGAAAAGTTAGCAATCTTATGAGAAAACTTGGGGTTACTACCCAATTTCGTAGATTAAGATTATTGTGAAACAATGATCTCCTTATTGAGACCTCAATCTTATTAAACTTCTCTTTGTGGAATGGGTCTTAATAAGAAAGGCAATTTTAAGATGAGGAACCCAGGGGTTGGGAAAAGACTACCCTAAAAAGGAGTGTCTTAAAGTATAACTTTAACTAAACGTAAGTAACACATTAAAGTTAAGTAGATCTTTTCGAGGTGGATTTGAAGGTTGATCGCACAAGTCAATTGTAGGGTTGTACCTTCGAGAAGATTAGGATATTCTCGAAGATGCAACTATGCAGGTGACTTATGGCAACACCTTTTGCATTGATCATTTAAGATTTACTCCTTAAACTCGAACAAGTTTTACTATGGGACTGATTAGGAACGTGGTCATGTTATAAGGCTACCCCAGGAGACTCGAGGTATCTTGACACACTGGGTTAACTAGGTTTGACCCAGTATGTCAGCGTATCCCTAGTCCTCGGGAGCATCCCTATAACGTTGCCATATTACTAATCCGTTCCTAAGTGAATAACTTGGGGCAGGAGAGACTGACATAAGTCAGTATAAGATATTCTACGTAACATAGGAATGGGGTGAAGGACGTATTCCAAATTGACGAGTATGTCGTCAAGGGATACGAGACATAAGTAGTATGTTTCAAATCTTTGGCCAAAGCATCGCAAGCTGCTGATTGTGTTGTCCTATATCACCTAGTCTAAGGGATGAGATGCCGATGAATAATGGTAAAAATTATTCAGATAGGTTCCTTGGACAAGCATTCTGAATCCCAGATTCAGAGAGAACCAAAAGAGTGATGTGTTAAAATAAAAATGCCAACTCTTTGATACTCATGAATAGATCAGTAGATTACCCGAGTCCCAATGAATGAATAGATCAAAGTACTCTTCCGAGTCATTACACGCTGCATATGGTGTTATCTGTTATAAGAATGGGTGTGGCATAATTAAAAAAAAATCCCCCCCACAGTGAATAATGTTCCCCAATTATCTACTATGTTCCTTTTACACCTCTTCATTCTTATCCCCTATTCCTTAATATAAGCCACACTCAAGTGATTTTTTAAAATAATACTTTCCACTCTTTATACTCTCACTAGATCAATTATATTCCGTTGTCATGAATGAATAATCAAAAGTTACTCTCTCTTCCTTACGCTGCTATGGTTATCTGTTTTCATAAGAATGGTGTTTTTTATTGTGATTTCTAAATTAATGTATTTTAGAACCTGCAGTCATTTTAAATCAAAAAAAATACAATTACTCTTACTTGGTTCTAAATGTACAAAAATGAGATGTGACATCTTGGTATCAGAGCTAAGGTTGTAGCTCTTGGACCTATTGTCCATACTCTGATAAAACCTGAATTTTCTGTACTAACAGAAAATGGTTAGAACAAGGGGGAAACATTGCCAAATCTGCTCCACCTGAGGAGGGGCAGAACAACCCCAACTCTTGATGAGATCCTTGCTGCCTCTTTAGACACAAGAGATCTTGTTGGGTTTACTTAAATAGGCAAGGGGGGCGGGCGGGAGGTGATGGAAATGAGGAGGATGATGAAGCTGGTAATAATAATCAGCAACCTCCTGAGGACAACCCCGATATGGGTGTTGATATTAATGCTAGAAATGCACTTGTCCAACCAAAAAACAAAAAGGCCAGGTTGGCAGCAGAACTCACTAATGATATAAAAAGGATAAGCCCACCTAAATATGATGGCACCACATTAGGAGATGGAGCTGAGAACTGGCTTAGTGAAATGGAGAAGTACTTTGCAATAAGAAACTTCTCAAAGGAAACCAAAGCTATTTGGGGAGCCTATTAGCTTTCCCATGAAGCATCTTCGTGGTGGGATAGTCGTAAAGCTGAGCTAAATATTGATGAGACCAATATTACTTGGGATCAATTTAAGGGCTATTTCAGGAAACGTTGGCTGCCACAACTTTTCTATGATCAGAAAATGACAGAATTCTAGAACTTAGCTCAAGGGAAGTTAACGGTAACTGGAATACTGGGAGTGGTTTACAAAACTCCTCAAGTATGTACCCGCAGTATCAAACTGATGAGAAGTTCAGAATACAAAAATTCATCATGGGACTGAATCCCGTGATAGGGGGAGAGGTCGATGTTCATAGTCCAACCACTATAGAAGGAGTTGTTGAAAAGGCCATACAGACAAAGAACAGAAATTAAAGGCTATTTCTGCTCATAAAGAGGAAGTGTGGAAGAAGATTTCAAACCCTTCTTCAACCTCACTTGCACCCAAAAAGGGACCATGGAAAAAGTTTGGAAACAAAAGTAAGTTTCCATGGGATAATAGTAAGAAAACAAGTAGCAAATAAGCCTGCTGGAAATATAAGGGATAATTTTGCCAAAAATTATAACAATGGGCAGAAGCCCTATGGAGGACAAACGTGATAATTTACAAGGATGGAGGCAATCTTTGAGCCTAAAAAGGGACCTGTAGGAGGCTACTACAATTGTGGCAAAGACCACTACGTAAATTAGTGCCCTTTGAAGAAGGATGATCAGTAATCAGCAGCATAAGATACATGCTACAGTAGCAGACAAACAAGCTGAAAAGCAAGTGACGCCTATAGAAGTTCCGGGTAAGTTATTTGGCATACCTGTCACTATTCTTTTTGATACAGGCGCTACTGAATGTTTTATTTCAAGTAAACTTGCTTCTAAACTTAAGAGAAAAGCTAGAAAAATGGATAAATCTTGGACTGTACAGTATGGTAATAATTCTGTTCATACATTGAGTATGTGTCTTTTTGGGGCAGTCCTTGACTTACCTAACTTTTCCACGGAAGTTGACCTCTATGTTACACCTTTGGGATCGTATGACATTGTCATTGGTGTCAATTGGTTAGCTGACCATAAAGCAAAAGTTGACTGCTATGAAAAGAATATAAAATGTTTAGATGATCGGCTGGAAACAATAGAGATTTAAGGGGTGAAACGGGAAATTTCAGTTAGAAAACTGTCAGCTATGCAGCTTAAAAAGGCTAAAACAAAGCATGCACCCTTTATGCAGTAAAGATATCTAAATTTTCAGAAGAAGATGGTGATCCCATGAAAACGATTTCCTCTGCTACAAAGTTTTAAGGGATGTTTTTCTGGAGGAATTACCGAGGTTACCACCCAAGAGGGAATTTGACTTCACCATCAAAATAAAACCAGGAACGGAACCTATTTCCAAAGCACCTTATCGGATGACTACTACAGAGTTAGTCGAGCTTAAGTCTCAATTGCAAGAACTTTTGTCTAAAGGTTTGATTAGCCCAAGTGTTTCACCTTGGGGAGCACCAGTAATATTTGTGAAAAAGAAGGATGGAACACTTAGGCTGTGTATTGATTATCAGATGTTGAACAAAGCAACAATCAAGAACAGATACCCACTTCCAAGGATCGACGATCTATTTGATCAGATGCATGGGGCAGCGGTTTATTCTAAGATAGATCTTCGATCTGGTTATCATCAGTTAAGGATTAGAGAAGAAGATATTCATAAAACAACTTTCCGAACAAGGTACGGACATTATGAATTCATGGTTCTACCCTTTGGATTAACTAATGCATCCGTAGCTTTTATCAACTTAATGAATAATATCTTTCAAGAATATTTGGACAAGTTTGTACTTGTATTCCTGGACGATATTCTCATTTATTCTAAAAGTGTTGAAGAGCACAATGAGCATTTGAAGATAGTTTTGGGAATTTTGAGAAAAAGAAAGTTGTATGGTAAGTTATCCAAATGTTCTTTATTTGATTCAGAAGTTCACTATTTGGGTCATGTCATTAGTAAAGAAGGAATTGCTGTAGATCCTTCAAAAATAGTGGCAATAACTGAGTGGCCTACACCAAAGAATGTGCACGAAGTAAGAAGCTTCATGGGTCTTGCTGGTTATTATAAATTTTTTATTAAGGATTATTCTAAAGTGGTTACACCGATAACTTCATTGCAGAAGAAGGATAAGAAATTTATTTGGAATGATAAGTGTGAAACTGGCTTTCAAAAGTCTAAAAAGTCCAGTTGACTTCCACACCAATTTTAGTTGTACCCCGACCCTAATGGGAGCTTTATTGTTGTAACGGATGCTTCTGAGGAAGGCCTTGGAGGTGTTTTGTTACAAAATGATCAAGTAATAGCATATGAAAGTAGAAAACTTAAGTTACATGAGCTGAATTATGCTCCTCATGATTTGGAGCTTGCTGCCATTGTTCATGTTGCTTCAAGTCTGGAGACACTATTTACTTGGGAAACCTTTTGAGTTGAAAACTGATCACTTAGGACTAAAATATATTTTTACTCAGCCTAATCTAAATGCCAGACAGAGAAGGTGGTTAGAGTTTTTATCCCAATATGATTTTGATATTAGCTACATCAAAGGGAAAGAGAATAGAGTAGAAAATGCTCTAAGTCGTAGGAGGCACATTTCTACTCTTATAACATTAAGAACTCAGTTTAAGGATGAGGTAAAAAGTGCCTCAGAATCTGATACATACTTTCAGCAAGTAAAAGCAGTGCTTGCTGGAGAACCTAATGATGAAAGGTATAAGGGCTTTCATTTTGATAATGAAGGAATCTTACGTTATGAAAACAGGGTATACGTACCTATGTTGAATGATTTGAGAAAGAAGTTGTTAGTTGAATTTCATAATTCACCTTTCTCTAGACACCTGGGTATCACAAAAATGCTTACTAATCTGAAAAAACAATAATTTTGGAAAGGTATGAAAAAGGATGTCATTGATTTTGTGACTCATTGTCTGGAATGTCAGTGGGTTAAGGCAGAACACATGCACCATGCTGGACTGTTATATCCTCATAGCATACCGTAGTACAAATGGAAAGTAATAAGCATGGATTCTGTACAAGGGTTACCTATGTCCAGGAATAAACATGATGTTATCCTGGTAGTTGTAGATAAACTAACTAAGGTAGCTCATTTCATCGTTGGAAATCTAAATGATGATTCACCAGTGTTGGCCAAAAGATTTGTACATGAAATTTTTAGGTTACATGGTGTACCAGAATTGATTATATCTGACAGGGATCCTAGAATGACATCAAGATTTTGGCAAACACTTAATACATCTCTTGGAACAAAACTAAACTTCAGTTCTACATATCATTCGGAAATGGATGGACAAACTGAGAGAGTAAATCAAGTGTTGGAAGACATGTTGCGAATGTATTGTATGGATCAACAGTATAAATGGGAAGAGTATATTCCATTAGTTGAATTCACATATAACAACACTTATCACTCATCTCTTAAAATGGCACCATTTGAAGCACTTTATGGAAGGAAGTGCAGAACCCCTGTTAGCTGGGATAGTGTTGAGGATAGAGTGGTAATTAGACTAGAGATCTTCACTGAAATGGAACAACAAGTTAAGTTGATTCGTGAATGATTAAAGGAAGCAACAGATAATTAGAAGAGCTATGCTGACCTTAAGCGGGTTGATCGAAGGTTTGAGCTTGGTGAGAAGGTTTTTCTTTGTGTTAAACCCAGAAAGAGTTCTATAACTTCTGGCAAGGCTGCCAAGTTGTCACCTCGTTTTGTGGGACCTTTTGAAATTATCGAAATAATCAATCCTGTAGCTTATCGATTAGCATTACCACCTGCTTTGTCTCGCATGCATGATGTTTTCCATATTTCTTTGCTTAAGAAATATGTTTCAGATTTGTCACATGTCTTAAATTGGAATTCCTTATAGGTCCAAGACCCAGGAATAATCATGGTTAAACCCACACGAGTGCTGGAAACTCGCTAATTGCATTTGAGAAATCATGAAATACAGCAATGTAAGGTCCAGTGGGACCAGTTTAACGAAGAAAGTGCAACTTGGGAAAATCTGGAAGAGATGAAAATTGCTTTTCCTTTTCTTTTTCAACAGGATGAAATCTGTTGACAAAACATTTTTTCTTATATGAACTTATCTTTTTCATGATCATATGAAAGCCAGATTGAGGCAAACATTATTCAAGCTGAATAAAATGTATCGTGACATTAATTTTTGAAACTATTCAAGTTGGAAATAGTCACATTGTATTGTGAACTAATAAATTGGTTGAGCTGAAGGTAAATCGAATATGTAATCATCGGGATGATGAATCTTTTAGGAGGAAAGCATGTAACAACCTGGACTATTGCTACTTCCTCCTGGGCATTCAAGTGTTGATATATGATTTCTTCTGTAAAAGGATGTGTTCCTTTGATTGTGAAGTCATGCTTGATATAGATTGTATCTTATTTGCATTTGAAGATTTTTGACTGAGCCAAGATATGCTTGGACTCTTTTATTTCTTTCATTTTTACACCTGAGTTTAATCTGATTTCGGAATGAATTGTGGATTTACCGGTCTATATGACTCAGCCTTGGATCAGTGGCATTAATCCAAGAGATGTTTTAAGTTTATTTTGGATAAACAAAAATTATAGACCTTACGAAGGTTGCAAGGTCTGAATGTGTGGAATGAGAAATTCAAGAGTTAACTCAGGCTGATATTGTTAAATGAATTGGTTCCCGATATCGTAATATTAGGAAGGTCTTGATCTTGAGCCAGGTAATAAATTCAGATACATTTATTCTACTAGCTTATTATCAGTGCTGGAATGAATCCTTTTCGTGAATGTATATTTGTTGGTTCTTATACTGAATGATTCTAATTGTTAGACCTAGACTGGATTTATTAAGGCTAATAACCTATGGGTTGGATTAGTGTTAATCTAACCTAGCCCTAAGCTATAAGCTAAATGTTCCTAAGGTTAGCGACCTAGCACTAAGGAAGTTAGACTAAGTATCACCTTATGATCTAACCTATGTTTTTAACCTAACTAATGTTAGTGGAGGAAGGGGACCTATGAAGGGGTGCCAGCCATGGGCGGTAGTTTCTATGGCATTAAATGAAGAGGATAAGCATGAAGGACAAAGGATTTAGCGGAGATTTCAAACAGCCATTGAGACCGACATGGCAGAGTCACCAAATTCTGAAATGGTCTTTGGTTTGTTTTTTTCCATTGCCAACTATGGTGGTCGGTGGCAATGGAGATTGAGCAGGAATTTTGGAGTTAATGCAATTAAGGAGCTTGGTTTCCGAGCGCGGATTGTTCGGGAAGGCATGCAAAATGGAAAAATAGTTGGTTGTTTGGTTTTCCATATGCTCTGACTTTCTCTCTGTTTGATCACTGGTTCTTCGAACTAGTCTACTTGGTGTTGTATGGCAACTATGAGAATAACTAGATCTTTTCTCTGTCAAGGAAAGTTTATAAAGCAAGGAAATAACAAATCATTGTTGTTGGACCTAACGTGGAAAAAGAGGAGAAGGCTCTAGCTCATTCAAAGGTCTTCTTCATATTTTTAAGTGGCATTACCAGGCATGTTAGGCCCTAACTTTTAAAAATATTGCTTTCCTTCAAATGATTTCATTAGAACAACTCTGTTCAAATGATTTTTGGTCTAGTTGGTTTTTATGGTAGCTATGTATAAATTATCTTGCTGTGTTTTCATGCTGGCTCGATTATTCAGTCGAATCCTTGCTGGGTGTACACTTGGTTTCGTGTTGTTGAATTATCTTGATGTGTTTTGCTTTTTGGTAGATTTCGATGAAATGCTTGCAAGGTTAATGTATAAAACTGACTTTGTTGGAGTCCATGAAACGTTTTCTTGTTTGATATTGACTTCAGTTGAAGCCTTACTATTTTCTCTTGTTGAAACTGATACTGTTGGAATTATTGTAATGTATGGTATATTTTGACTTCTGTAGGAGTTAGTCATGAGTACTATATGTTATTATTGCTGTTGGAATTCTTGTAATGTATAGTATATTTCGACATCTGTAGGAGTTAGTCGTGAGTACTATATGTTATTGTTGCTGTTGGAAATCTTGAAATGATATTATGTTTTGGCTTCTGTAGAAGTTCAGCCGTGAATACTATATGTTATTGATACAGTTGCAATTCTAGGAAATAGATAGTATCTTTCTACTTTTGTATATGTTTATTTGAGAACACTAAATGGGTTCGACTCCTTTTGAATCCTTGAAGCGTATATTATGTTTTTCTCTTCTGTATAAGCTCAGTCATGAATAATGTTGCTATGGACTCAGTTGCAGTCCTTGATATGTAACCAGTGTTTCGGATTCTGTATAAGCTTGGCTGTGAATACTTATTGATATTGGCTCTGTTGGAGTCCTTAATATGTATCTTGTATTTTGACTTCTGTAGAAGTTTAGTTGCGAAGACTGTTGGTGTTGAATTAGTTAGAGACCTTGAATGTTTTCGTATGATTTTGACTTCAATTCTAACCCTGGCTATGAGTCCTTGTTGTATTCGTATTATCTCGGCTTGGATGAAACTTTGTTGAAAATGACGATATGATTTTGAATTCTATGAAGATCTTGTTGTGGTTATTACTTCTTGATTTCAGCTTCTGATTTAAGACCTTGCTGTATTAGAAGGGATTAGATTCAGCTGTTTGTTTCTAAGTATTTCAACTCAGTGGGAGTGTCACTGGGTTGCACATGGTTACGTCTTCTGTTATTGAGTTATTTAGTCTTGAGCTTGACTGAGATAAAAATTTACTAGCTGTGCCATGACAGGCGATGGCGTTGGATATTTTGCATGTTGTTGAATAATATGGAAAGATTTGTTGAGCCTTTTGGGGTTAGATTATTTTATTCTTGCTTGTTGCATAAACTCTTGTATTGCTTAACAATCTACAGGTGAATTTTATATTGGAATTCAGGTGAAGCTGTAGTATCTTCTTGTGGTCTTGGCTGATTCAGTTGCATGCGTATAGTGTAAATGCATTACTCTTGAGAGGACGGCACAGTCATGAACATGATTGGAATGGAATATGAAGGTCTCTATTTATTTCTCCTCTACTGTTAAGTTATGTTGATATCTATAACTGTATGAATAATAAGTTATTCTCTCCTTGTCTAGAAACTATGAATGTTTTCTTCTCTGATATCCTTATGTGATCTCAACGGTAAGGGTAAAACAAGAATAGACAGTGGTATGGTATGGAGAGACTGGCATAAAATGTGTGTTTTTGTATAGGTGGTTATACTTGTCTGTACCATTAACTTAGTGTATGATTAAAAAGGAATTATGTCAGTGAGCTTGCCAGTTATTATAAACTGCGTTGTGGACTTGTTTGAATCATACTTGTTGAAATATGAACTAATAGGATATTCATTTCAGAATGGAATAAATTGTTGGATTTTTGTTGTCTTGGAGATACAGATGGATGGATGTTTTGGAATTATTTTGTTCTTCTTAGTCTCTAATATGTATGTTGAGTCATCTGAAAATATTTGGGACTATTTGACAGCTATAATAGAGGTTATGCATTATAGTCATGTTAAAATTGTAGATAGATATTTAGCCTGATTTCATTTAAACAGGCTGTTCAATGAGAGCAATTGGTAGAATGCAATTGTTTTAAGATTTAGTGCTTATCATTCTCAGTTCATAGAACTGACCCGTGTTGGCAACTTTACAGATGGTTGTCGTAAGTGGTAAAGGCACGCAGATCTGATATGATGCTCGGATTATTTAATTTGGTTTTATGTTGAATTTCAATTTGACTTCTCTAATTGTATTATATGAAGGAAGTTGTTCTCTTGCTGTGGAGTATTGTATCTCATATGCTGAATGCATAAGTTGTAATTGATTAGCTTGTAATGAATGAAATAAAGGGATTGTTACTTGTATATGGTTGCAACTGTATCTTGATGGATTGAACTTCTTCGGTTCGAATGTTTTAAAGTACATTTATATTATTGTATACCTTGTAGATATTTGGGAATTCTCTAGATAAGCCTTGCAAAGATTATATGACTAAATACTTGTAAATGTTTAATAGTTATGCTATGTTCCATTTAAGCCTATTGTAATTTAGATCACTGATTTTTGAGAAGCTAAGGTTAAAATAAACCCTTTCAAGAAGCTGAACGGGAAGAGTAATCTATTACTCTCTAACCTTGATCTAAGTCAAGACAATGTACTGAATGTTTTAAAATCACTATATCTTAACACTAATAAGTAAGATAGATTTCAGTTTTAAAGATCTGGAATAAACCCAAAAGGGAAAAGTTAGCAATCTTATGAGAAAACTTGGGGTTACTACCCAATTTCGTAGATTAAGATTATTGTGAAAAAATGATCTCCTTGTTGAGACCTCAATCTTATTAAACTTCTCTTTGTGGAATGGGTCTTAATAAGAAAGGCAATTTTAAGATGAGGAACCCAGGGGTTGGGAAAAGACTACCCTAAAAAGGAGTGTCTTAAAGTATAACTTTAACTCAACGTAAGTAACACCTTAAAGTTAATTAGATCTTTTCGAGGTGGATTTGAAGGTTGATGGCACAATTCAATTGCAGGGTTGTACCTTCAAGAAGATTAGGATCTTCTCAAAGATGCAACTATGCAGGTGACTTATGGTGACACCCTTTGCATTGATCGTTTAAGATTTACTCCTTAAACTCGAACAAGTTTTACTTTGGGACTGATTAGGAATGTGGTCATGTTATAAGGCTACCCCAGGAGACTCGGGGTATCTTGATACACTGGGTTAACTAGGGTTGATCCAGTATGTCATTGTATCCCTAGTCCTCAGGAGCATCCCTATAACATTGCTATATTACTAATCCGTTCCTAAGTGAATAACTTGGGGCAGTAGAGATTGACAAAATTCAGTATAAGACATTCTACATAACATAGGAATGGGGTGAAGGACGTATTCCATATTGATGAGTATGCCATTAAGGGATACGAGACATAAGCAGTATGTTTCAAATCTTTGGCCAAAGTATCGCAAGATGTTGATTGCGTTGTCCTATATCACCTAGTCTAAGGGATGAGATGCCAATGAATAATGGTAACAATTATTCAGATAGGTTCCTTGGACAGAGCATTCTTGAATCCCAGATTAGGGAAGAGAACCGCAAGAGTGATGTGTTAAAATAAAAATGCCAACTCTTTGATACTCATGAATAGATCGGTAGATTACCGAGTCATGGAATGAATAGATCGGAAGTACTCCAAGTCATTACAGCTGCATATGGTTATCTATTATAAGAATGGGTGTTTTGATTTGTGAGTTCTAAATTATGTATTTAGAACCAGGAGGCATTTATCAAAAAAATATATACTTGTTCTAATGTACAAAAATGAGGATGTTACACTCCCATTATTAGATGAGGAGTAATTAGCACGTTACGCATGAAGCGATAAATGCCTCTAAAACATAAATTAACCTCTAGATAGGGTGTAAGGACATGTTGATGCCTTTCTTCAAAATAACACCTCTACCCCTCCCATAATATAAAAAAATTATAAAGAGGGGTGGAAAAACACCATACAATTTATAGAAGTATATCACATTCCTTTGCTACCTAACAAGGTTTAAGAACGTGTGTTGAAAATAAAACACAATGCCATCATCACGTGAGGTCATCTCGACATTTTTGGACAAGGTTAGAGAATTAGAAGTTTCCCAAGCTACTCATCCTTCATGTTTTTCTAAGGAAGGATTATCCATCATCCATTAAACTATGGCCAAGTGCCTATTGCGCTAAATCCTTTGATTTACATGGGAATTCCTAGCCTTGGGATATTCTCACTGGGTCAAGCACCTTAGTTATGACCCCTCATACTACATACAAATAACAACAACATGCACTAGTTTGAAGTGTGTTCTTAAATTCCATCCCAAATGGAAATGCAACGTTCCCTTCTTTTGTACCTCTAACTCTGTACAAAAGTAATGTTCCCCTTTATGTACACATGTATTCTAAATCACCACATGGGGACATGTAATCTTTCCCTAGTACATATGGTGACTCATATAGGATGTCATACACATCCAAATTTATTTAAGGTGTACCATATCAATAACCAATTCCACCTCTACCTCCCCAATAGGGGCCATTAATGGTCGAGTCTTACACAGTGGGGACCTACTCTAGATACCTTAAATATCCCCTCGACTTCACCATACAGAGTGTTATACTCCCAAGACCTCTATTAGACATTCCAAAATTCAAAGGGGGGAGTTCCTAATGCACATATCAAGGCATATGCCTCTACCATTCAAAAGATGTTCCCATGGGATGCAACCATAGAAAAGATATTCCTTAATAATTTAGAATATATTGCTCTTGATTGGTATTATAGGATACCTAAGGCTTTAATACATTATTTTAAACAACTCATGTCCAAATTCATCAAATCATTTAACATGAACAAGTTGTTAAGGATAGGATTAAGGGAATTCTTGCACATAAAGCTGGAGGACAAGGAGTCTTTCGCTCACTTCATCCAAAGATGGAAAAAAGTTCTCTACTCTTTAGCAAGTGCTCCCAACATAGATAAGATAGATATCTATGACCTATTCCTTCCCTCCCTTAACTAGGAAATAAAGGGAGAAGTCCAGAAGTTCCCTTTAAGGAGCTATAAAGAGGTATTGGAAGGATCTGTCTGCATTTATCAGGTGGTGATAGAAAGTGGTGGAAATACCTACAGCTCTAATGGGAGATTGATTACTCCCAATCAGGTTAATTCAAGTTACCCCAATAACACAAACAATAACCAATGACCTAAGGTCCTAAAAAATTGTGGTGTTATAATCGATGGTGTTAAAAATCAAGCAAAGAAACCTAATATGGTTAACACCTCGAGTAAAAATACCGTTAACAATAACATAAACAGTAACAATCAAAGAAGTAACAAATTGTCTCCTATGATCAATGTGGTGGACTTCAATCATCCTCCACCCGAACAAAAACAACAAAAATTTCAGGCTCAAGACCCAAACCAATACCCAAGCAGGTACCCAAACAAATATCCAAATAAAGGGAAATGACCTCTAAATTTCAGTTGAAGATTGCAAAGAACTTGGGATTATGATCATGACATGTATTGTGCTTTCCATAGGGTCTAAAAACATGATGCTAGAACATGTCGCGACTACAACAAGTTCTTACAAATCTTACCAGAGGACCAAAGAAAACTCTTTGTTGAGATGATTTTGAAAAATCCGATGGCGTCGAATCAGAATACTTAAATGGGCCCTGTATCCCCTTAGAGCACACCACTCAAGATCTTTAATGATCCTCTTTCAATATGTAATAATAGTAGATTGCACCCCAATGGATCAAACAAGGCTATCCCAGTGAGAAAAAATGATCAAGAAGCTTCGACTTCATCAAATGCACTGGTTGTACCTCTATTTTATGGTCACTAAAAAACTAAGATAGTCAGTTTGGTAGAGCTAGAAACCAAACCCAAAATAAATGCTGCCACTAGAAATTGAAACTACTCTTTGTAGCCCATTCATATTTTCCCATATATATCATATCATATTCGTGAGACGCTTGTAAATCTGGTAAAGGCTTATGAATTGATCAATTATTTAACAAAGACCTTTTCTCACATCTCCTTCTTGGACTTGTTGAAGAACTCACCTGATCATACAGTGGATTTATTGGAAGCATTGGGTCTTGGATAGTTGATCATTTTCACCCCTCCTCTGGAGGTATGAATAATTCATATAGACTTTGATGTTTATCCTCTTATGCAACCAAAAAGAGATGTCAGATTCATATTTGACATTAGTAAGATTCTGAAAGATGCTAAGTTAACATGTAGAGGTGATCTGAATATGTATCTACAGGTTTGAATTTACAATAACTATGTAAAGTGTGCAATGATCAATGACCGAGAATCATTTAACATTTTCCCCTTCTCTTTTCTCCAAAATTTATGCTATAGAGAAACCAATTATTCTTCGACAATAAATACACTAAGAGGGTATGATAACCTCAAGGAAAATTTGATTGGAAACATATTACTACCAGTTACCTTAGGGCCCAAGATGATTCTCATAGAGTTTTATATTATAGATCAGGAGACCAACTATAATATGAATCTTGTTCTTCCATGGATATATCGCATGAAGGAAATACCTTCTGCATTGTTTCAGGAAGTAATATTCCTAAATTTGGGGAAAGTATTCATTATACAGGGGGACCTAAAGCTCGTTGACATTCACCTAGCTAACCTAAAGAGGAAACCAATGGTACTTGTTGAGTTTCACCTCCCCAAAAACTAATTGAACAAACCAATAAGTTCAACACCAGAGACAAAACTAATTCCCAAAAAGGAATTAGAAACTACTAGCTTAATCTAAGGATTTCTAGTGGTCAAGGATGAAACTAGTGTCATGGAGACGATATTAATAGAAACCACGATGAATATTTTTGAGCAGTTGGAGAATGATTTACCCATTCTCCTTCCATTTGATTCTATGGGCATAGGATGTGCTCTAGGACTTGGATCTCTTCCGTCTGATGAAGTTTTCATGGTTAAAGGATCATAAGTAAGGGAAGAAGATAAAAATATTGATTTAATGTCAATAATCCCAAAAAATTATTGGAATCTTAATTTTGACGAAGCTAAATTTCACTTCGGTGTTGGGGCAGGTGTGATTCTGACTTCTCCTGACGGGAAGGTCATGCCATTTTACTTCAAGCTAGATTTTGAATGTACAAACAATGGTGTAGAATACGAGGCTCTCCTTCTTGGTCTCAAAGTATCCAAAATAATTGGTGTAGATTCATATCTAGTTGTTAATCAAGTTTTAGAGGTATATGAGACTAGGGTGGAACACCTATACCTCTATAAATCTATTTTACTCAATTTAAGAAAAGGTTTTGACTTCATTTCAATTGAATCCATTCCACGTGAGAAAGACCTTCTCTTTAATTCAATAGCTACTTCTTCTTCTCACTTATGTCCAAGAAAATAATTGGAAGATACCAACTTCACTGTGTCAGTTCGCACTGAGCCCTTAATTCACAAAATGACAATAAATCTAGTCTTGGCATATGTTGAGGCTGAGAATGATCCTACTACCCTATATTATCAAAAGAATGATGAAGCTATCTTAGGGTACCTTAACACTTATACAGATTTACATTTCCAACATTATAAGAGAGGCTTTTCTCTCATTTATTACTGTTCCTCCTATTTTTGAGATCACACGATGGATCCTTCTTCCTTGAAGGACCTTGAGATTTTTGAAATATAAGAGGAAGGGGAATTATAAATACCTTCATCCCCACTTTATTTTGAAGAGGGTAATGCCTATTTTATCAAAGGGATGATCGATAACAATATAAGATAGAGGAGGACCAAAAAATTTTAAAGTTAGGTTATTCACTTACTCTTTAAAAAGTAGAGATACACATCAATGTTATTAAGAAACATTCAAAATCCTTAATGTTTAATTATAAAGAGATGACGGGGATTTATCCTCATGTGGCAGTCCATAACATAGTGATAATGCCTAACGCTAAATCCATCAAGAAAAAATATAAACCTATGAAACCTAAGGTGGAACTAATGGTCAAAGAGGAAGTTATGAAACTCCTACAGGAGGGGTTTATCAAACCTGTTGATTATAAAATGTGGGTATCCAACATCATCCCTATTGTAAAAAAGAACAGAAAAATCTGAATTTGCATTGAATTTCGGGATATAAACAAAGCATGTCCCAATGATGATTTACTATTACCATCCATCGATGTTATTGTTGACACAACAACTAGCTATGAGTTGTTGTCCCTAATGGATGGATTTTCTAGGTATAATCAAATTAGGATCTTAGAGGAAGATAAGACAAAGACAACCTTTATCACTCCTTGACAATCCTATTGCTATGCAGCCATGTTGTTTTGTCTTAAGAACATTGGTGGCACTTACGAATGAGTAATGAATTACATAATCCATGATCTCATTCATAAGATTGTGGAATATTACATTGAAGACCTTATGGTTAAGGCTAGGAAGCACTGAAATCACCCTGAGGTGCTTCACATCATCCTCTATCATCTAATCGAATATGAAATTATAATGAATCCAGAAAAAAGTGTGTATTGTGTGATGGAAGGGAAGCTACTGGGGTATATCATCTCTTCATGAGGGATCAATGTAGATCTAAAAAAAATCTGAGAAGTTCTAGAAATGATGCCACCATCAAATGAGTCAAGCATTAAATCATTTCTCAGAAATTTTAGTGTAATGCAAAGGTTTATTCCTAATTTAACCTTTTTTATTCATCCAATAAACAATTTACAACATCTAGATGGGTGAGTGTCATGAGGCATTTGAATCAGTCAAATGATTCCTACTATTACCTACCACACTCATGCCTCCCAAATTAAATCGCCCTCTCATTTTATATTCATGAGCTACAAACCTCTCATTGGCCAGCATGCTAGTAGAAGAAGATCATGAAAAATGAAAGTGTTAGTCTACTTCATCAGTCATACATTGATTGACTTTGAGACATGATATACATATGTCAAAAAATAATTTCTTTTTATAGTATTTGCAACAAAACGGTTCAGGAATTACATGCTTAACCAAGAAAGGAGGGTCATTTTAAAAATAAATCACTTACAGACATTTCTAAAACAAGGTTATTTATTTAAGAAAGATGTATGCTTCATGACTCTAATGGATGAGTTTGAATTGACATTTTTAAACCAAAATTCTATCAAAGGAAAAATCATTGCAGAATGGTTAGCTGACAACCCATTAGATTGAGGGGATCTAATTGACTTAAATTTCCCTGACAAATGCATATACTATGTCAAAACTAAGCCTCCCATTTCTATGTACCCATGGTATACTAATATTATTAACTTCGTTATGTACCATGCATAACCTAAAGGGGAAAATTTGTAACAAACAAGATGGCTACGCATTATAGCCACCAAGTATATAATCATAGAAAAATTTCTCTACCATAAAGCCTTCAATGGAATGTTGCTAAGATGTCTCGATGAGGAGGAATATGAAAATATCCTCTATGAATCCTACAATGGATTATGTGGGGTCACATTAGTTCTTGAAAGTTATATCATACGAGCTATTTGTAACCTACATTAGAACATGATGTAGTAGAGTATGTTCACATGTTTCACAAGTTTCAAAAGTTCTCTCATGAGATCCATATACCTTCCCAGGCTCTACAACCAATTACAACACCGTGGCCCTTTTCCATTCGGGGTTTGGATTTGATAGGGAAGTTTTCTCCCTCATTAAAAAATGACCATAATTTCATAATTATGGCCACTGAATACTTCACCAAGAGGGTAGAGGTCAAGCCTCTTCCTACCATACTAGGATGTGTAATTTCCAAGTTTATTTTGAAAAAAATTATCTGTAGGTATGGGGTCCCACAAGTCATTATCTATGATAATGGTATGTCTTTCAAAAATGAGGAAGTGCGTGAGTTATGTGAAAATTTCAAGATAAATCACCACATGGCTTCTCTCTATTATACCCAGGCCAATGGATAGGTTGAGGATACTAATAAGACTACAAAGTCCATTCTCCTGATAAATGTGAAGGAGAATAAGTGTGACTGGCACTTAAAGTTATTTCTAGCCTTGTTGGGATATATAACATGAGTAAGAATGCCAATAGGGGCAACCCCCCATTCTTTGGTATTCGGTTCAGAAGTGGTTTTACCACTTGAATTTTAAATACCTAGCCTCCAGATTTCACTACATGGAATTTTAAGAGAATAAGGTTATTGTAAGGCACGAATCTTTGAGTTGTAAATCCTCGATGAAGTTCAGCTTAATGTTGAGTAGCGACATAGACCTTACACTGACCGGATGTGCCGACAGTATAAGAAGAAAATATATGAATGTGAAATATGTGAGGGATACTTGGTATTAAGATTTGACATCCATATAGACAAGAAAACCAATGAGGGAAGGAATTTCAGGCCGAAGTGGTTGGGCCCATATCAAGTCATAGAGAACTATAAGAATGGGGCATAAAACTTACGTACACTAGAAGGTGAGGCATTTGGTGAATCTGTCAACTATCTTCACCTAAAGAGATACTACACATGATCCATCTGCATTTCCATATGTATATTATTGCATCCACATTACATTATGACGTGCTTTCTCATTTCTGTGAAATTTGTAATCAATGCACTTACTTTCAAGAAAATTTCAAAAAATTACGAAAAACATTGGTAATCATTCCAATCACATCTCTTCAAACATTAACAATATTTTCATCAAAATTTCTGATCATTTCATCAGTTCAACAAGACAAGACAAAATTTTGACACTAATCCTACCAAGGCCTGCATACTTGGTTCTGCCTATAGCTTCCTTATAGCATAGGTATTTTTGTCCATATTCTATTCTAGAAGCTTCATGGTGTCATATATTTCCCTAGAAAACCTTCTTAAGTAAAAAAAAAAAGTTCTAAACATTTTTACCTGGTATACTTGTTCACCTGTCTAAGGATTTAGTGTTGAGCCCTCACATCTTACTCGCTGCATGAGGTTGAGGCTAGGGGTAGGCTCTCCTTCTCAAAATCACAACTTATAAATTTAAAAAAAATATATATCTCAAGTGAAAATCAGTACGAAATTTTCATTCACACACTTCCCTACCAAACCAACATTTGGTGTTGAGCCCATGCTTCTTACCAGTGGCATGAGGTTGGGAAAGGAGGGAATTTCCCTTACTCAACTATGTTTTGTCCTTGGTGATGATCCCATGATTCTTACTTATAGTATGGGTCAAGGTGTATGGAGTCTCTACGAATAAAGTAATAAATTAAAATTAATTTCATTCAATAAAAAGTGATTTGAAAATCTTAAAATCCTAAGAAAAGTGAATTAGGTGTGTATGTTCCAAAAGAGTTGAAACCTTAAAACCATATTTTTTCAATCAAGAGGCCTTCTATGGGTCTAATTATAGATAAAATTGCAAGCAAATCACATTCTAGGCTATCTAGTAAATTATGTGCAAAGTTAGGTTGTAGGTCCCTAATTGGGTTTATGTCAAAAACTCATCCCTCTCTCCATTTCCATATATCAAAACCATATAATTCACGTCCTTTATAGCTCTCAGTGTTGAGCCCTTACATCTTACTAGTTGTATGGGGTTAGGAGTGGAGTGAGTTAATCTTATAATCTTAGCATTATTCATCACACATTGCCAAAACAAAAAGAGGTACCAAATGCTACTTGAAAACTAAGGTTCAACATTACATTTTTCTTGCATAATAATCACATATCAACATTACAACACAGAAAAAAGAAACCATTTTTTTAGTGTTTATTATCCACTATATGCATTCTAAAATCATATAAAATCAGAAATTCTAAACATCTGGAGTACACATGCAAAAAGAACCATAAAATAAGTAAACTCAGACGCAAAGGATAACTGAATCTAAAAATATATACATGTATATATCATAGTTTGTGTACAATTCCATCACACACTAGGTGTGGTCAAAATGCTTGCAATGAGCACAAAAATACAAAAAAATTATATATGCATCACAAATTGACGTTGAAGCAATAAAGGTTTAACGAACTATCCCTATCTCTACGAACCTAAAGATGGTGCATGGTTTTATTTGGGACTCTTGTTGCAGCTACAATGGCATGAATGCACTGAGTGGTGAGAGTGACCATGAGAACAAAAACTGGTCGTGGCCTCACTGTGTGAATGGATCCTCCTCGCTAACCTCTCTTCCATCTCATACACAGCGATCTTATTATCCTAAGAATAAAATATCTTTGTGGTCTTCGAAAGAGGCATAAACACATCAGTATGCCATATATATTGCAATGGTTTTCCTTAATCCTCTAGCATCTTTGCATGAGTCTTCTCTGTGTAGATCAGTAGGGTGTCAACACAAACCTTAAAAATAATATCTCACTAGCCATCAACAGTGGCTACAAAACAAAGAAACCAATGATGAGGTAGGAAACCATAAAAAATGAAAAAAGAAGCACAATGCGTAGTTATTAACATTTCTAGCTAATAAGGTCAAGAAAAGAGTGCCAAAATACTCAGATATCTAGGCATCCATATAGGATCAGCTGGTGCAGGTGGTGTTGGTGTTGTTATGGACACCGAATGTAGATAAAATTGGTCTAATTATAGATAAAATTGGAAGCAAATCACATTCTAGGCTATCTAGTAAATTATGTTCAAAGTTAGGTTGTAGGTCCCTAATTGGGTTTATGTCAAAAACTTGTCCTTCTCTCTCCATTTCCATCTATCAAAACCATACAATTCACGTCCCTTATAGCTCTCAATGTTGAGCCCTTACATCTTACTAGTTGCATGGGGTTAGGAGTGGAGTGAGTTAATCTTATTATCTTAGCATTATTCATCACACATTGCCAAAACAAAAAGAGGTACCAAATACTACTTGAAAAACTAAGGTTCAACATTACATTTTTCTTGCATAATCATCACATATCAACATTACAAAAAAAAAAGAAGAAGCCATTTTTTTAGTGTTCAATATCCACTATATGCATTCTAAAATCATATAAAATCAGAAATTCTAAACATATGGAGTACACATGCAAAAATAACCATAAAAGAAGTAAACTCAGATGCAAAGGATAACTGAATCTAAAAATATATACATGTATATATCATAGTTTGTGTACAATGCCATCACACACTAGGTGTGGTCAAAATGCTTGCAATGAGCACAAAAATACAAACAAATTATATATGCATCACAAATTGACGTCGAAGCAATAAAGGTTCAACGAACTATCCCTATCTCTACGAACCTAAAGATGGTGCGTGGTTTTATTTGGGACTCTTGTTGCAGCTACAATGGCATGAATGCACTGAGTGGTGAGAGTGACCATGAAAACAAAAACTGGTCATGGCCTCACTATGTGAATGGATCCTCCTCACTAACCTCTCTTCCATCTCATATACAACGATCTTATTATCCTGAGAATAAAATATCTTCATGGTCTTTCAAAGAGGCATAAAAACATCAGTATGCCATATATATTGCAATGGTTTTCCTCAATCTTCTAACAACTTTGCACGAGTCTTCTCTGTATAGATCAGTAGGGTGTCAACACAAAGCTTAAAAATAATATCTCACTAGCCATCAACAGTGGCTACAAAACAAAGAAAACAACGATGAGTTAGGAAACCATAAAAAAAGAAAAAAGAAGCAAAATGCATAGTTATTAACATTTCTAGCTAATAAGGTTAAGAAAAGAGTGCCAAAATACTCAGATATCCAGGCATCCATATAGGATCAGCTTGTGCAGGTGGTGTTGGTGTTGTTATGGACACCGAATGTACCTCCCCCACTTATGAAGCAACATGTTACCGTATGAAAGAGTCCTCATCCTCGCCTCCCTTGGGATAAACTCTCTCATCATAAACTAGATTCACCTTCTCTTCCTCCATCTTCTCTCTCTCCACCATGGATATCTCCTAAGCGATCCTCTACTCTGGGTCACTCTCCTCCTCCTCTGCGTGATTCTCCTAACCATCTCCTCACCGGTATCCTCCATCATTTCTTCCTCGGTATCAATATCCACATGAATGGGTATCTCCTACTCCTCATCCCCGATATGAGCGGGTGCAACCTTAACTTGGAGAAATTCTATGGTTTCCATGTGTGCCCTAGGAAATTGTACCTTCTCTACATATATAGGTACACCTGATGTAATTATTATCCATCCACACTCTCCCTTAGGACCATCACGTGCCTCCCTAAAACTCTTGTAAATAATGGGAACAATGGGAAGAACATCATCATATGCCAACCCAAACTACTTGGGTACTTTGATGGTATGGTGGACCTCCACCCTCACGAATATATACACTAACTATGTATTAGTGGCACTAAAGATCAAGATAATAATATCTTGACCCCAAAATCCAACCATATCCTAGTAGGATCTCGTAATAAATTCATTTGTAGTCAGTGTAGATACAGATTGATGTGTCCCCCTGAGAATTGACAAACCTTTCCATCTCGCAGCCTTGACGACCCCTTGATCCTGTACAATAACTCCCCTCTGATAGGGATTATATGCTCATATACCCAGCTCATTACTAATGTAGTATGGCTCAAGGATTTCCCCTGGAGCCTCGCCACTCAATAAAAGTCATGGTATGTAGACCCGAAGATATCCAAACTCTAGGAAAATATCCTCCCAAGATGATCAATTTACATGATGATGGAAGCCCAACAATATAAGATCTTTCCCCTGCCCTTGTCTCCCAGAAAATGCAAAGAAAATATACAAATTATGGCCTTACGTAGGGTGGGGATAGGTGCGGTAGACATAGAAAAAATCCTCATACCCTACTTGGCACCCTCTGACACCCCATCATCTCCCATATAAGAAGCCCATTGTCTAGATCTCACTGTACTCCCTCAAGTCTCTAGGGTCAACCATATCCCAGTCAAAGGTACACCAAGAATCCTATAGACAACCTCCAGAGTGATAATCAAATCTTCCCTCACTCTTGGAAATCAGAAAGTGTTCTGGTATGCATCCCAATAAGACAATAAATCACATTATATCTGGCTAGCTGGGGCTATTTTTGGTACCCGTGCAATCCTCCATATCATAACCTAGTGTAATAGATCTATCTCATCATGAGTCAACTGATCAGGGATTTATATAATCTTGTCACACACACACTCTCTCTCTCTCGGCTCCAATGGATATATAACTCATGAATCCACCAAAACAACAAAAAGAGAAATTTAGTAGCATGTATCAATAGGCAAGCTCATAAAAAAATTACAAAACATAAAATCCAAAAAAAGTAGCCTATATGGGTCAAATTTACTCTCTTCCTCAAAAATAACAAAACCGTCACCCTATGTAGAGTGGCGATTTTGTAGTCACCACCTTGGTAGGACGACAGTTTTGAAACTGCTGCCCTGGCATGGTGGCAATCTTGTAACCACCACCCTATGTCGGGTGGAGGTCATGTCCATAATGGACATAACACCCCTTTGACCATAAAAAATGATAAAATACAAAAATATCTCATTTCTAACAAAACAAAAGGATAATGTTGGACCCTAAATACTGCATAAGTACTAAGAGGCACACATGCACATGATTAGTAAATAAAAGGGAACTCAGATAAAAGCACACATGAAAAGGGTTTAAGAAGGGTTTAAGTGAAATGAGGATGCGCACGGGAGGTAGAACAAGGGTTTAAAGGACTTAGCCATTTTTGGCATCATGGATTCACTTGAGGAAAAATGTGAGGACCCGACTAGGCATGATAAGTGGATAAAGTTCCAGCCTAGAACCTTGGAGGCTAAGAAAAGGATATTCCACACAGGGAATATTTCTAGAGGCATCATTATAGTTAGTGGAAGTTTTTGAAAAGAGGATAAACATTCAATAATAGAGAACCACATTGACACTAGGAACGCGATCTGCTTAGGAGAGAATTCATGGTGGTGGATGTTGATTCCTATTTAAAGAAATTCTTTGGACATGAATAGAAAAGGAGGGAGGGGGAGAAGGTAGTGTGAAGGTGCTAGAAGGTACATGGGTGATGAGAGAAGGAGGGTAATGAGGTGCTGTAGAAATGTTAGGAAATGATACGGTTGTGGAGCTCATGATGCTAGGGTTTAGAGTTCATGGTGCTAGAGGGTTTTAAGGGATATCATTAAGCATATGTATAAGTACTGGGGTCTGTAAAAAGGGCTATAATGGGAAAAACATAGTTAGGATCTCTGATCAAAAAGGTTTTCAAGAGTTAGAGCTCTATCACTTGATGTATATCATTTGAGAGGTCCCTTTTGAATGTAGTATTACTACCAAAAATTCTTTTAAATAAATATACATGGATCTATTCTATACATATTGCTTATGGGTGTAAAAGCTCATGTTATTTGGCTTGTCATGACTCAGATCTTATTCCTTGTGCTTCATACAATGTTTATTTAGCTTTTGTGATGCATTAATGTGTAGATATGTTAGTTATATATTTTTCCTTTTAAGTAGATGTATGTACTTCTATTTCTACCAATAATCCTCCATCAATGGCAAAAATCTCTTGTAAATCTCACATAAAGGAGGGGCTCAGCACCCATGGATGCCTCGGGTGACTTCCCATCGTATGTTGGGTGATAGGCCAATGCGCTTGGGGTTAGAAAGAGGTATTGAGAGTAAAATAATGAATACATATTTGTTCCATTGTCAGGACCTCTTTTGAATCTATTTTCAGATAATTGTATAATGAAAGAGAACTTGACCTAGGATAGTGTCAAAACATGGCTCAAAAACATGAAGGATTAGTTTTCTCAAAAATTTAACATTGGACCTGAGTTTGATGCACGTAAATGGGTAGAGGATCACTTGTATCATAAGTTATATGATACCATTTTTGTTTTTTTCTAGTAGAGTTATATGAATGGTTCTCAACATATACATAAAGGACAAGTTGGTACTATAGACCTCATGTTTTTACCCAGGAGGAATATCAGTAGTTGCATGATGCTGATATGTAATGGAACCATGATGTTGATCACTGGTGGAGTAGAGTGCTGACTAGTTATACCTTTGAATACACTATTTTTTACCTATTATTTCCTAGAGATTGATGAGTTTGAGTTCTTAAGGGAGCCTTGAGGATCATTCTTGTATGTTATTCCACTAGCTATCAAGATCCTGGTCATTACTTTGAGTTTGGAAGCCTTTACCATGGCATGGTAGAGGATGAAAAACCTTGCAGAAGAAATGGAGAGAGTGGAGAGGTGGCTCAAGTATAATGAAGCTCGGGAGAGGGAGTTGGTAAGACAACGTGAAGCTGTAGGAGTGATGGATTTATGGAGGCAAACATTGATTGAAGGATTTGAGGTTCACGTAGAGGATTTGGAGCCTGAGAAGTATGAGCTACCCCATATTGGAAAGTGTGGAAGAGAAACCCCATCGGATTCTAGAGAGCGATCATCATACGAAGAAAGGAGAAGAGCCGTAGGTGCGCATCTTAACCCACATGGAGAAAAGACCCTTGTGATTAGTTTTCCAGTTCATGAGATAAGTTATGATAATCCAGTTGGTATCAGTATTCATAATCAAGCTACACCTAGGAGGTATAATTTTTCATTTGGTACATTTATGGCTGCATACTCATTTCCTATGTTTGGGGGTATTTTATCTGACACAAAATTTGGGCAATGTGTGGGATCATAAAGTTTGACTATCACGTTTGGGAGTGGCGAGGGAAACATATCATAGAGTGGTTCAATATAAAAGACTATCAGTGCGTAGTTTAGCACATAAGTGGGTTCATAGGTCGCAACTACGTTAGACACCTTACCTACAAAAGAAGGAGGATCTAGAGGTTTTGGCACTAGTGGATCTAGTGGGTCTGGTGGTGGAGGTAACATTGGTGGGAATCAAGGTAATGTATCTAGCGGCCAAGGTCCAAAACACCATCCATAGGTGTTTTATGAGATGTCACTCCACTTACTTGATTAAAATGGCATTGAGGATGTCGTAGAACATGTACACAAGTGTGAGTTAATATGGCATGTGAAGGGAATCACTGCCTCAGAGTGGAAGAAAATTTAGTTTGCAACCACATTACAAGGACGTGCACACAACTAGTACAAGAAGTATGACCCACACTAGAAAATGGTGGATTACATTGTGTTGCATAATGAATTTTTGGTAGAGTACCACATACCAAAGTTTGAATAGAAAATCATCAACAATTTAAAGTAAATTCAGTAAGGAATGACGAAGAATGTGTGGGAGTATGACACACATTTCAATTTTCTCCTATCTAAGTTATCTTATGACATTCAACCTTCACAGCATGCTCAGTGGTTTGTCGGAGGACTGATCACACCATTCAAGAGGGTGATTTCATAGATCCATATGAGGCCTTAGAGGTTTCTTTGTGTGTTGAGGTAGTAGGAGGCATTTATACAAGAATTAGTCCATTCCTAGAAGCCCAAATTGCTGCAATGGAAAAATAGCTGGAGAAATTGTCTGCAAACTTGGCTCCTGAGACTCACATCGGGTTATGGTGTATGGATTGTGAGGTAGAAGGGAATACGAAGGAAATTTTCCCTAAAATATCGGTACATGTGATGATGGTAAACTATGATATTTTCCACAGATCATGATGCAAGTAGGTGTCCATTATTGCAGTGCATGATTCATAAGAATGTGTTTTACTATTGTAAAAGTTTCACCTCTACTACGCATGACACCAAGGATTGTAGATTTATTGACCAAATACATGATGCCATTAATACTGGTGTGTGCCAAACTAGTGTTGCAAAAAAATCCAAGGATGATGGTAATCATTATGAAGGGTGCTTGGATGGAGGATTTTGAGGTAGAGGATTTGGAGGAGGATTTAAAGGCCATGGAAACCACAGAGGTAGAAGAAGTGAGTTTCCATGTGGAACTTGTTACAATTGTGGGTTTACAAAACACTATAAGTGTGAATTCCTCAATTTTTTAAAGCTCTCTTGGTGTGGCAAAAACATAAGTATGAGGAATGCCCATAATTGTTTGAACACATGAGCTAGAAGCAGTGGAAGGATAAGGGCACCAGGATGGTAAGCGTAAAGCATGTTGATCAATAGTGGATGTAAATAATGGCACATGAGTCAGATTTTGAACTTGTATTGGTGATGAAGTGAGTTGAGGTTATGCGTGATAAGGAGATACCAAAGCAAATACTATTGATTATAAGAGAAGAGGTGGTATATGGGAAATATCCGTACCCTAACTATCATAAGGAAGTCTATCAAGAGACTATGGAATTAATCAAAAGTCTTCAAGGGGAAATTCAATGTATAAAATAGAAATTCAGGAAGTTGGAGTAGAAGAAAAGTTTTGAGATCCCTCATGTAGATATTGATGATGCTAGAGAGGTATGTAAGATCTGTCTCTTAGGAGAATGGTTGAGAGATAAAGTACCAAGCACTCAAGGAGAGTGTGAGTGACAGGTCTTGCACGTTAACCTTCCTCCGCATAACCTTGACTATGATAAGGAGATTACCTTGAATTCAGTTGTTGATGGATGGCTCCTAAGTAATATTATTATTGATAAAGATGTGGAAGTTAATGTTCTCACCTTGGATGCATGGAATCAAATAGGAAGGCCCCCATTACAATAATCTTCAAATGTGTTGTATATGGCTAATAATACAAAGGAAATTCCCATTGGTGTTTTAAAGGATATTGCTATCACTATCTAAGGGGTGAAATTCACTAGGGACTTCATAGTCTTGGCACTTGCTGAGGTGGACAACTTTCTAGTGTTACTTGGGCACCCCTGGTGCTATAAGAACAATGCTAACTTACGTTTCAATAAAGGGTATATAAGTTTTGAGAACAAGAAGGAATATGTTATCATTCCTTTGATGGATGGGAAGTCAGTGCCCTATACTAAGCCCTTAGGAGAAGAAAACCTAGAAAAAATCTATGTGTGCACTATCAGGGACCCTAAGGTTGTGCAACCAACAAAATAAGGTATTATTCAGTGGGAAGACACTCAATCTATAAGTGATACAACTAGTGTGGCATGTGGAAATTGGGTGCATAGAAAATATGTGCTATATGGAAGGTAATTAAGAGACTCTATGATGAGAGTAAAAAATGCACACTTAGTCAAGCCCCTCGGAGGAAAATAGTTGCTAAGATACATTGGGGGAGCCAAATCTGACTTTTTCCTGTGAGCAATGAAGACCTAGTAGAGATGCGAGGTGGAAAGGAGAAGTATGTTTAGCTATAATTTTCCTGGTACTGCAACATGTTGATGAGCAACCCATCGTGATAACCTTCTAGAGTGGCATGAGGTAAGAATCAAATTATCTGTTAGGTTTCTTTGAAGCAATGCACCTATTGCTATACAATATTATCATGGGAGGATCCCACCTCGCTTCACATACATGTATGTGAGAAGTCCTAGATGGAATGCGCATAATAATTTCCCCCATCTTTATGGTTGCATACACTTTAATCCACCTTACAAGGTTACGTGAAAACATGGTACATTCAATCAGAGTTGCATCATCAAACAGGAAAATGGCTGGATTTTACGACTGATCTCGTTCAATATTTCGAGTATTAGAGTACTAAACCATTGGTGAATGAGGCACTATAGGTTGTTAAGCACCTAACTATGGGAGATAGTGCCATGGTAGAGGAAATATTTTTGGATTTTTTGGGTGAAACTAGCTTGGAAGAGTGCTTTGATGAGGAAGAATCATAGGAGGTACAACTCAAGCACACATGCAAGGAAAAATAAAAAGGAAAATTGGTCTACGTAATAGATGGTGAAGAGGTAGAAAAATTAAATGTTAACTACACTATCGGTACATGTGAGGTTATTGATAGTGCTGATGAGAAAGCATGTGCCTTCCATGAACCCCTGAAAACTAATAAGGTTAACATTGGCTTAGATATGGAACCTAAGGAGGCTATTATTGGGGATTACTGGTCAAAAAGGGAGGTTTCAAATATTATTGATCAGTTGTGTGAATTTTAGGATTTGTTTCCATGTAGGTACCATGAGCTTAAATCAGTTCACTACTCCTTGGGAGAAATGAACATCAAGTTAAAGGAAGGTGCATGCCCAATTTGGAAGAGACCGTACCAAATGAATCCAAATCTATACATCTGGGTCAAGGAGGAGATTAAAAATATGATCACATTAGGCATCATTGAGGCTGTTGAAGAATCAAAATGGATAAGTCCAATGGTCATCAACATTAAGAAGGATGGGAGGATAAGGATTTGCATTGATTACAAGGATTTAAATGGATTATTTGTCATTGACCCTTTTCCAACCCCTTCAATGAGGAGATCTTGGAAGGAGTAGCTGGGGACTAAGTCTAATCTTTCACAGATGGATTCTTAGGACATCTTCAGGTTAGTATTGCAAAGGAGGACCAAGAAAAAATAACCTTTTCAAGTGAATTGGAAATTTTTTCCTATACGGTCATGCCTTTTGGAATGAAGAACGCATCTGTTGTGTTTTTGCGCATCCTAGTTCAAGTGTTTAGGGACTTCATTCATAAATTTGTACAGGTATACTTGGATGACTAGACATTATATGGATTAGTGAGGGAGCATTGTGACAATCTAAGGCTGATTTTTGAGAGATGCCGACAGTTGAGTATATCCCTCAACATTAAGAAATGTGTTTTCTTTATTGCATTTGGCACCCTGTTGGGACATATCATATGTAAATAAGGCTTGCTGGTGGATCCTTCCAAAGTTGTCATTATTATGGGATTGGGGGAACCTACAAGCCAAAGCGTGGTGCATGGATTTCTTGGGCATATGGGGTACTACCAGAAATTTATTAAGGGGTATGCCAAGATCTCCACACAGTTGGAAGAATTTATGAAGCACAAAAGTACATTTCATTGAGGAGAGGCACATCAGATGGAATTTGACACATTAAAGAATAGGCTTATCACTGCACCCATATTACTCTTTCCCTCTTTAGACAAGCCATTACATATACATGTTGATGCTTCAGGGATGATGATTGGAATAATCTTGGCACATCCCGGAGAGGGAATTTTTGACCACCCCTTGTGCTTTGCTAGTAGGAAGCTAACCCCAGTAGAACAAAATTATACCACCATGGATCACGAGACATTATCGATGATCTACGCGATGAAGAAATTTAGGTAATATTTTCTAGCAACACCTTTTATCTTTTACACGAACCACATGACATTTAAATACTTGGTGAACAAGCTCATCTTGTTTGGGTGCATATGCAGGTGGGTCCTATTGTTCTAGGATTTTGAGTTTATGGCTATTGTAAAATTGGGTAAGAGTAATTTGGGGCTTGACCATTCACCAAGGATTGAATCAAGAGAGGACACGTAGAGCATTGAGGATACAATTTAAGATGTAAAAATTTTCAGATTGTAGTGTGTGCCCTCTAACTTGGAAGATATTGTTGTGTTTCTCAAAACAGGTGTGGCACTAGAGGGAATGAAGAATTTTGAAAGGAATTAGTTAACCATATGCGCCACACCCTACATGTTAATTAGTAGAGACTTATACAAGCTAGGACACGATGATTTTTTACGTCAATGCATGCTTGAGCATGAGTACAATGCAATCATGGAAGAAGCTAATGGTGGAATTGTAGGGGGACACTATATAAGGAATGTAACCGTGCGTAAAATCCTGCTAGCAGGATTTTTGTGGGAAATGGTTTACAAAGATTGTATCGAGTACTACAAGGCATGTGACCATTGCTAGCACCTTGGTAAATAAGGGAAAAGAGATGAAATTCCATTAAGACCAATTGCCAATGTAGAGCCATTCAATAAATAGGAATTTAATTTCATAGGTCGTATTTCTCTAGCCGTGCGAAGGATAGGTTTGCACTATATCATTACATGCACAAATTACCTTACAATATGGGTAGAAGTGGCACCTATAAGGGATTACACAGTAGAAAAAACTATGTGCATGTGTACTTTGCTTAATATAAATTAAACAAAGCAAGAACTACCACCTAAATAGTTCTATAATCTAGCTAATACAAAGCCTAAGCACCATCAAGATAAAGAGCTAAACAAGATCTATACTAGACATCATAACTTTGAAACATAAGATCAAAACTAGCATGTTATTCAAAATCTCTACTCTCCTAGATTACCAAAAAAATGAATGGACCTATTTAGCTCCAATGGCAATCAAAAATTGCTTGTTTGATCCTTAAAGAATGCAATAATAGGAAGCTTAGCTCTTAACAATGGTGACCTCACAAGAAAACAAAAGGCAAACTCTTAGTCTATTTTGATATATGCTTTGCATTTGTTTTCTTAAGAAGTTTAGGTGTAGGTATAAAGGTAGAAGGAGGGCTTCTTATATAGCCCAATGGATAAAGGAAACATTTCATCCCTTTGCATGTGGGATAAAGGTAAAACATGATTAGGAATGGATAAGGTTGCTTTATAAAAGGTAACCTTACTTTAGAAGGGTTTAATTTATGCTTAGAAAGTCATGGGAGTTGGGGGATGTTTTAATTAATCAAAGGTGATTAACTAATAGGTAGATGCAAGCTTATATGAGCTAATTAGAGGAATATTAGTATTATTTAGGCTATTAGAAGGATATTACATCAATTAATCATTGATTTATTGGTTAAATGGAAGGGAAAGCTAATTAATTAATAATAATTAATTAGTCTAGATATAAGTGATGATTAATTAACTGAAGGTCGTTAATCAGGATATTGGCTAGATAGGTGACTTACTCAATTAGTGTATTGTAATTAATTAACAACAATAAGAAAGAATATGAGTGCTTTTGACGATATGTCGTCGATTTGCGAGAAAGTAGATAATTAGTGCAATTTAAGTATTTAAATTACTTGGGCGTAATTATGGGTGTCTACATTTGTCCCTCTTTGGGGTGGCGTAAGTGACACCACTTCAAAGATAGTAGATGAAATAAATTTTTGAAGTGATAGAAGAAAAATTAGTAGGAGGGAGAGATGCCCCATCGAGTATCGATGGGGTAATGAAAGAAGACGATCAACAATCGAAAAAGGTGAGAGATAGATAGCAGCATGGGAAGAGGCAAGATTTCCTGGTGAGACAGAAGATTAGGGGTGAGAGAAAAGTGATGTAGAAGAAATATAGAGGAAAGAGAAGAGCTTAGCCTCTAGCCATTGTGTATTGGAACAATTTTGTTGTCATCATATTGCCAAGAGATCTACATCATCGGTCCTGATGAAAATATAAGCATACAACAAAATTAGAATGACATGAAAATCCAAACTATGAACAATTGTCTATTGCTGAAATTACCAACCCCATGCAACATACAACAATGCAATGTAATATGAGAAGGAAACAATCTCATTTAATAGGGAAAACAAGTACGAACGCACATACCCAACCCAACAATGTTCAAGACAGTTGTACAAATGTTTTGTTATCAGTGCTGAATAGATCCAAAAGTTTGTGATTGATGACAAGGATTAAAAATTATGCCCCAAGAAAGCATACATGCCAAGGGAAATGAAAATGGACATGGGGTCTAAGAAAAGTGTTGTGCGCAACGAAACAACACCAGCAAAAAATGTGCCCCAGAGTATAGACGAAGCAAAAAACTAGCTTTGTGAATGGTTGTGAATCCGGCAATCCACAAGTCGCATTAATTTGGGAAGATGTGAAACAAAATAGTAGGATATGGAGAGGATACCATGCACAAGACACAAGTTTTAGCCATAATAAGAAAGTTACTATTGTTGTAGGTTTTTTTACTTTTTAGGATTTTGTGAAAAAAATTGCCCTGTTTTTAGATTTTTTGACGTGATATATATATATATATATATATATATATATATATATATATATATTGTTTTTGTTTTCTATTTTCTAAAATGCAGTGGACAGTAGAAGAAAATAGAAGAGAAAGAATGACGGGCCCAGGTGTAATAGAAAGTTCCCTAGGTGGAAGAAAGAAGAAATAAGAGACAAATAATGTCCTTGTTTAGTGGAAAAATTAATAAAATAATTACTTTTTAAAAATAATTATTTGACAAGAGTGAATAAGAAGAAAAATCACCTAGGAGCAATAAAATTATCCTAGGGGGAAGAAAGGGGTATTGGACAACAAACAATTCTCTAATATGGTGGAAAATAAGATAAAAAATAATCATTTAATAAAAATAATTATTCCACGGTGAACAAAGAAGAAAACAGGTTCGAAACGGGCCTTCAGGCCTTCACGGTGATGAAAAATGGGTTAATATACCCCACCCGAGGGGGGTAAAATCATCACAACCAATTCATTTTAATTGGGCCTTATATAATTTTTTACCATGAGTCTCTGATAGTGAGGAGGAAAATGGTGATCACACGAGACCGAGTGAGGCACGCCGATGCATTCCGAGGGTACCAACGGCATGCAGACAATCACCCCTTCGTGCATATTGAAACCTTGTCCATTAATTTATGTCATTAATTCCCTAATTATAGTGATTAGTACTAGGAAATCACATTGACGTGCATATGCGCAGGTGCATGTGTTAGGTTGGGAGTGTAGGCACCACTTTGGGGCCGCACGCACTGCTACACACACGCACACATGCGCAGGCATGATCTGCACACACCTAGGCACATGCACACACACTACACATGTGTGCACTTGTGCACACACTAGAAATGAGGGTGCACATATAAAAATTGGGGCACACATATGAAAGAGAGGGTACACACACTTGAGGGTACATGCGTGCATGCGCACATGCCAAAAAGGAGGTGCACAAGCCCAAAAGGGTGCGTAGGTGTCCTAGGCTGGTGGAGGATAGATAGAAAAATGTCAAAAAGATGATACTTAGAAATTTTTTTAGGATGTTTGGGTTAACCCTAAAATGATAGATAGATTTTTAGATGAAATGCTAGTAACTGACGAGTGTTTTGATATTTTACAGAGATGGTTGCTAGTTTTATAGACATGGGAGTGCCACTCCTGGATAGAGGAGCTAGAGGGGAGCATGCACCGGTGAGACCAGCATGACATGGCTATACTTCTTGAGGTAGTGGGGCTAGGCCCTGTGTCTCGGATGCCTTCTATTACATTAGACCATGGCCTACTGACTGCGTTGGCCAAGTGATGGCATAGCGAGAGCTAGTGCTTTAGATTGCCCATAGGGGAGATGACTGTGACTCTTGAGGACGTATGGCAGATCCTTTGTGTATTGATAATAGGCACCTTGATTGAGTACAACTCCGACGTTGAGCTGATTAGAGTAGCATGAAGTGATCTTTTTGATGTAGATGACATACCACACGACGGTATGACCATGGCCTTGCACGAGTGCATTTCTAACCCTGCACTGCATCAGGGGCCTCTCTACATTATATCTCTTATTTGTGGGTTTTTACTCACTAATAAGACAAGACGTTGTTCTCGAGAGGATTATTACGTTTGGTACATGGAATTTTCAGTGGTGAGAGATACTATTGGGGACAGTGTATGCTGACCCACTTATACTGGGATCTACATTTGATTACCTACCATGGTTAGAAGATTATGGGTATAGCTTCTTTACTACAGATTTGGTCATGGGACCATACTACAATCGAAGACCCTATGGGAACTTTGCAGTTCCAAGACCCAGAGGAGCCATCTTACATGGCATGGGTACTAGTAGGTGGCAATGCACGATGCAACCTAGGAAACCTATTCAGATATAGGCGAGATTTCGATGAGCTACCAGAGATAGATGTTATCTGGTGGCCTTACAGACATATCCAGTGGCCAAAGGATGCCATAGAGCTCAGCATGTGCTCAGTAGAGCACTTTATCATCGATAGTAGCAACTACATTATAGATTTGTATCGAGTTGACAGGTTCTAGTGGTAGCTTGGCAGAGTATAGGGGGTCCCACAGCCAGATATTTGGTATGTGCGCAGAGATTCAAAGAAGCATACCATGGGACCTCGCATACCAGTGGTCCTAGCTAGGGTGATTTTTACATAGGTGGTCCCACAGGCATGGGACCCAGCATGATAGATGTGGGACCCATGGATGAAAACAAATTATGTAGCATGGTATGCCACTATGTTACCCCGACATCTCACCATCTCAGAAGAGACCTGGGAAATAGGCACTCGTCCACCCATAGAGATCTGGCATGGTTCAGAGTGGAGAGAGAGAGTAGTGGGTACTGACCCATAGGATCCATTTGATGGCATTCCACATGATGAGCACAATGCCTCACGGGCATAGGGACCGAGGCCACAAGGCCCAGTATAGGCACCAATTCAGTTTCCTAGAGTGAGGGTCCTAGAGAAAGGCCAGTCATCAAGAGCACCCCAGGGACCAGTCCTGGTGGCATAACCAGTGGCACAAATAGTCATAGTATAGCAACAGCTATAGCAGGCTTTAGCCGAGAGAAACAACTATAGTAGAGAGAGATGAGGCCCGAGGCTAGTGTGTGAACATGAAAATTGAGCACGATTAGGCCCAAACCCATATTCTCATGTTACTATCAGAGCAAGATCAAGTACGGGCCTAGGATGGCCTAGGAGGTGATAGTTCTATATGGTAGAGTCAAATGTGAGAGATGGCTACACAAGGGGCTTAGATATTAAGCCTCCTACACTAGTCCCAGACTCAAGTGCGGATGGTTGTTACCAAGAGGGATCACGTATAGACATAGTCACAAGGATATATTTCACAGAGGGATCAGGCATGAGCCCAGATGTAGACTGTTACCGTAGAGAGATATCGAGAGGTTGCTTCCTTAAGATAGGATGAGGCTGATTTAGGTAGAGTGATAGGTGAGCATGATGTTTCCCTATAGGTAGCCCTCACCTCTAGAGATTTTGACTTGATCCGTGATGTTATGAGGCTCAGTTATGAGGCTTTATTTTATAGGACTGCCTACTTTAGGGAATTTCCCATAGAACAGTGAGTGGTACTATCTCGATAGTCAGAGATGAGTATGATAGGTTCTAGGTCACGAAGATCAGGCCATTCAATGAGATCAGTTAGGAAGCCTATGCTAGAGCACTCGGCTGGATAGGGGCCATCTAGATAGTTTGGTGGCCCACCTAGTACAAGTCCTTCTCATTCACCATTGTTCCATCAACCAGGTGACAGACCTGAAGTCTCAGCGAGGGCGAGAGCTGTGGTTGAGCTCTACATTATTTTTGTTATACAGATATTTTTTATACATGCCTCTTATGAAGGCTGATTTTGATGTATAGCTTTGTATACCATTATTTTGATGGTGCCTCGTGATGAATGCTTGATTCTTTCTGATGCATGCCCCTTTCTGATGGCACATTATATCGATGATGTATATATTTTTTTTTAGTACTGACCTGGACAGTTTATACATGTATATATATATGGACATTTTGATGTATCATTTTTGTACGCCTCAGCTGAAGGCATTTTTGATATAGAGTAGTTTGGATACATGCCTATGATGAAGGATTTTATTCCATTATAGATGTATCACTCTTTTGTGTGCCTCAAATGAAGGCCCTTATGATGTACTATCGTGATGTATACCATTTTTGATACAGATATACCACACATATATGATTTGGACATTTGTGACATGTCATATGTGTATATATGAGATGGACACATGTTTATTATTTCTCATGGATAGATATATGTGTTTATAATGTATTATGATTTGATTTGATATGTATATGTATCGATGGTCTTGCTAATGTATCACGTGTGTTTTTATTTCTAGTTGATGTGACCTTGTAGAATATATCAAATGTGTTTTGTTTATGATATGTGCCAAACTTAGTGGATAGGATGATATGATGATAAGGGTGCGGGGGGATATATTTTGATATTTACGATCCCTCTTGCCCCCATTTGATGATTCAATATGTGATGATTAGCTTAGAATTCATGTATGATGTATACTTAGCTTTTTCTCTAATATATGATGTATAAATGATGTTAGATGTGATGATAGTGATGGTAATGATTGTAATGATGGTAATGTGATGTTGTGATAACAAAGCAATGCACATGCAATAAACAAAATCAAATGCTAACAAATAACACAATGGATTAACATAATAATGCACCACAATTCACTAGCATGCAAAGACACACCTCAATATGCACAAGCAACAATAAATATAATCTAAGCAAGAAAACATGAATTCTAAAAAAGTATGCCCAAGCAACAACACAAAATCACAAACACGAAACAACTATAGAACTAAATAAGAAAAGTAAGAAACAAGACAATGCAAGTAACTGTAAGTAAATGTTTTTGTAAGATTTATTTTTATGCAACAATTTTCTATTGTTTGTGGTGTTTTGAAACAATTTTCTATTGTTTTTTTGTTTGTGAAATAATTTTATATTGTTTAGGTATTTGTGAAACAATTTTCTATTGTTTTTGTGGTTTTCTAACAGTTTTCCAGAGTTATGCACAGGTAACTGTTATCCAAAATTCACCCCCCAGGGTACTTTTGATAACATGCATCAAATTACTTAGTGCCAGGCAAATAAATTGATTCAGGGCCAAAAAATCATGTTTCTAGGGTCCCCTCAAAACTTTTCTAACTCTCCTGTCCAGGTTGAAAAGAGCAAGTTCTGAGAAAAGTTGAAAAGGCTGCAAAAACAAGCTTGGGCCAGGAAAAATCACGAAAAATGGATAAGTCCTAGTCCTCGCAATAGTCGGGACGTGAGGGACATCCAGGCACGAATCGGCCGAAAGGCCGCCAGGCAGTTTGCAGGGAAAAGGAACATCCGGGCCATCGGGATGCATGGGACGCAAAAAGCTGGTTCAGCTAAAGGAGAAGAAAATTGACTAACTGCTCTGGGACATTTGGGACAAGAAGACGCAAAGGATGTGAACCGCCCGGATCGGCCGAAAAGGAGAACTTTCACACTAAGTAGTTCGGGACATGTGGAAAAAAGGTACGCTAACCGGCCGAATAAGGCGAACCAAAAGAATTTGTCCCAGACAGTCCGGGACATGTGGGACAAAGGGACGCGTGGGACGTGGATAGCTAAAGGAGCTGAAAGCCAATCAAGCAATGCCACGTGTCATCGGACGAATGAGGGACGAGGAAGCCCATTTCGGGTGGATCAGAAGTTTTTGTCCCAGACAGTCTGGGACATCCGGGACAAATGGACGCGCTGGATGCGAAAGAGCCGACAGACCCATGGACCAACCAAATCATGACACGTGTCACAAGGAGAAAAGTCCAAAAGGTTCAAAGGGCGAGGTTTCAAGCACTAACCCAAGCCAATAAAAGGAGGACACATGTCCAATGAGGAAGGGAAGCTCAGATCTCAAGAAGGAGTTAGAGAGTTTAGCAAGATTTTTGGCTGAAAAGCTAAAAGCAAAGGTCTGCCCCGCGCCTCTGTCGACCAATCAATGCATGCCATGTGTCCCAAGTGGTGGGGGCGCGGAAGGAAAGTGGAAAATGTTCCAAAATCACAAAAGGCAAAACTTTCAAGGAAAAAGCCATGGGACAGCAGAGGAGAGAGAATTACGTATCCAATCAGCGCTTGACACGTGTCGTCCAGGTGGCAGAGTGCGGGAAAGATCTTCAAAACACATTTTCACCTGTTTTGTACCCTAAATCTTCAGATCTCCATATCTTTTGATCCAGAGCTCAGATTTGCATGTTCTTTATATCAACGGAAAGCTTATGAAATTATCTACATGATTCTAGGGTTAATCTCGAATTTTAGTGTAGTCTAGAGAGAGAAAGTTGAGAAACGGCTCTGACAAAAGTTCATGGCCAGAAGTGACATTTTAACTACCAAATTAATGCAGAATGGGTCACATTCTCCTCCAAATCAGTCAAAGATGGAATGGTATGGGTTTGTAAGGTTCCTCATGCTATTTTAATACATCTGCAGTCAATGAGTAATGGGCTTGCATGTTTTCCCATGTTTCTCTCTCCTGGGCTCGACCCATGTAATGTAAAAGCCAAATTTGGGTCATTTTAAACATAATAATTACAAGTTGTTCATCTGTTCAGCTATGCCCTCCCTTCTTTTCCTTCTCCAGGGTTAAAAATGGAGTTCAAACCTCCTCCCTACTCTGTGATGGCGTTTTTTTCCTTTTACTAATGAAATGATGTTCTGTGCAAACTTCTGAAGCAACAAAAAAACATGTTTTGTGATGCATCTGTTCATCCTTGCTCATTTTTCGCTTGTTTTCCTCTTGCCTCTCTTCATTGCAGGTATTTATGCATGTTTGAATGTTCATTGCAGGTTTAGAGCTGTGTTCATGGAGTTTTGGGACATTTTCTGTGTGAAATCTATCCTTGGGCCTGTGATGCATCTGTCCATCCTTCCCATTGCTCACCTCTCTTTGTTACATGGCAGTTTTGATAGATGTCCAACATTCTCCTTCTCTAGTGTATCACCGTTTTAGTGTAGGCTTTTGTTCTTTTCCTTTCTCTCTCTCTTTGTCTCTTTGGCATGGTTAGATTAGGATTAGATTAGCTTGCCTGCACTGGAATATCTTGTGGCAGGTGGTTTAGGAGCAGGAACCAGCCTTCTCTGGAGATTCCTTTCTCATTTCTACAAGTCCCACACTTAGAGAAAGGTTTCAATGTTGTGCAATCACATTGGATGCCTAAAGATCAACTTAGAAACCTAATCAGCATCCAGGGGTGCTGTGATTTTGCATCAACAGTTATGGCACACCCGGTGGGACCTTAGAGGTCTTCCATTTCATCTTTTGTAGGTTGGTGTGTTCCTATGAAGATTTTTGACTTTGGAGGCACTTATAAACACATCTGGTGACTCCATCTAATCAGCAACTCATTTCTGAAGTTATAGACCCGTTTTCCATCCATTTCCTTCCATATTTCTTTCCATCTCTTTCATTCTTTTCCATTCCATGAGGTTGTGTAATCATGACTTCATTTCCATCATGGAATTCACATCAACAACAGCAGTATATTCCACCTCCAACATGTTTTACAAATCCTCCAAATCAGCCTTTTGAGCAGATTCAAGATCAGTATGCATACCCATATGAGCAGCAATGCCAAAGTCAGTTTGGCTATGGAGCTTTCCAAGAGCAAGAGTATGCATATAATAAAGACCATCAGATCCAAGATGCTAGTTTGTTGGAGAAAATCCAAAAGATGGAGGTAGCGATGGTGCAGTCCAGAGAAATAGCTCAAATGAGAGCTTTTAGAATTGGTTGCAGGACTCCTTGTCCATGGGGAGGCCCTTTTCCAAGACACTTCAGCCCTCAAGAGAAACTGGACTTCATGATAAAGATGCTGCCCCAACTTGCACAATGGACAACAAAAATAGAGGCCTATACATTCGGTGTTGAACAACCTTGTCAATGGGTAAGTTCTACACCATCATCTGGTTTTTCTCTTCCCATTACTCAAGCAACATCATCTCATTTGGACTTGCAAATTTTAAACTCTCCATCTGCTGTCCCAAATGTTGATCCCATGTCTCCACCTCTGAGTCTTCCACCACACCTCAATTCTTCTTTCCTTTTTCCTTCCAAACAGTCATCCTCTCCACAAGAGCTAAAAGAAATCCCCCCTCCTCTAAAGAAACAAGAGATTTCATCTCCTTTACCACCACAAAAAATTTCCAAATCAATTTAGTTGCAACCCACCCCTCCTCTTGCATTCCCAATTCCATGTGGGGAAGAAGAAATTGCAAAAATCAGTCATCAAGGACAGCAAGAGGAAGAGCCAAGAAAAGAAATGATTAAGAGCTTAGTAAGTTTGGCTGCCAAGTTTGGTATGACAAAGATCCCCTTGATGGTCAAACCTATAGAAGAGGCTAAGGTTGAACAAATAGTGGTCAGGGCTGATTTTTTTGCAGCAGAAGAATAAGTTCTTGCAGTCCCAACTTGTCCTCTAGAGCAGCAGATTGAAGATTTTGACTTGAAAAAATTCATGCTGGAGGAGGAGCTCATTCAAGAGCAAGATTTTCTTTGAACATTGGAGGAAGGAGAAGCTACTCCAGATCCAGCAGCAGAGGAGCACATTCTAGCTGTGGAGGAGAAAGTTACAGATCCAAGAGCTCTGAGCACAAAGCAGGCTACAGGAGAACCTTTAGTTCTTCTTTCTACTTCACCTCTCTCAAGTTCCAGTGCTAAAGAGGAGTTTGACCTCTCAAACTCAATGTTGGAGGGAGAAAGAAACCATGGTGGTCAAGTTACAGATCAAGAGGACACCATGGAGGAAGTTGAACATTTGCAGCAGGACAGCCATGAGGCAGTTTATCTGTTAGATTTGGAGGACTGTTTTGATGGAGAAGATCCGGTTGAGTTTCCACCATTATCTCTTTCATCATCCACATTCCAAACACAAGAGTCTACTATCATGAAGGAGAACATTCATTTGCAGCAGCCTGCATCTTATAACAGCTCTTCAGAATCAAGATTGGAAGATTTTAATCTTTCATGTTCGTCATTGGAGGAAGAGAAAGGACAAATGAATTTCACCATTGCTTCCACACCATCCATTTGAGGGTCTATAATAAGACTCCACTTTTGGAGTTGAGAATCAGAGCTATGGGCATATCAAATGGATCGGACCTTGCCTAATCAGGTATTTGGCTTCATTGGAGCCAAAGGAGAAGTCACAACTAGTCATGTTTGCTTCTGAGCATGAGGGTGAGCTACAAAGTACCAAGGATCAGCTGTCATACCCCTTCAATCCAAATGTAGAGAAACTAAAAGAGGTATTGAATTTTCCTTCAGTTGATACCTTGATTATTTGGGTGGAATACCAGCTTCTTGTTGATTTTCAACTCATCCTAACAGCCATGATCAGCTCCAAATCAATTGCATGGCTGCCACTTTTGAGAAAGGGAAGCTATTTCTCACAACCAATTGCAGTGTTTGTTTAGCTTGCCTTTGCTCCCAGTTACAGTAGAGTAGGTAGGTTTTCTTTTAGTAGAAGAAGTGCTTGTGCACACTCTGCATGTTTCATTTGGAGCATGTATGATTTTCAGTTATGTACATAGTTTTGGTGTTGCTGGTTCTGATCTTGCACAGTTCGTTTCAGTGGCATTTTGGTGAGAACAACTCCATGTCTAGTGGGTTTCAAGTGGCTCAGAGGGAGGTTTTCAAAGTTCAGATCAGTTATAGGTTACAACTCATGACTCCATGCCCAATGGATTCTTTAGGCAACTGGTAACTTCATCTAGCAGGCAGATGACCCCGCCGAGTCGCCAAATTGTTATCCAAAATTCACCCCCCAGGGTAATTTTGATAACATGCATCAAATTACTTAGTCCCAGGTAAATAAATTGATTCAGGGCCAAAAAATCATGTTTCTAGGGTCCCCTCAGAATTTTTCTAACTCTCCTGTCCAGGTTGAAAAGAGCAAGTTCTGAGAAAAGGTGAAAAGGCTGCAAAAGCAAGCTTGGGCCAGGAAAAATCATGAAAAATGGCTAAGTCCTAGTCCTCGCAATAGTCAGGACGTGAGGGACATCTGGGCACGAATTGGCCAAAAGGCTGCCAGGCAGTCTACAGGGCAAAGGAACATCCGGGCTGTCGGGACGCATGGGACGCAGAAAGCCGGTTCAGCCGAAGGAGAAGAAAATCGAATAACTACTCTGGGACATTTGGGACAAGAAGACGCGAAGGACGTGAACCACCCGGATCGGCCGAAAAGGAGAGATTTCACACTAAGTAGTTCGGGACATGTGGGAAAAAGGTACACCAACCGGCCAAATAAGGTGAACTAGAAGAATTTGTCCCAGACAGTCCGGGACATGTGGGACAAAGGGACGTGTGGGACATGGATAGCCGAAGGAGCCAAAAGCCAATCAAGCAATGTCATGTGTCATCAGCCGAATGAGGGACGAGGAAGCCCATTTCTGGCGGATCAGAAGTTTTTGTCCCAGATAGTCTGGGACATCTGGGAAAAATGGACCCGCTAGACGTGAAAGAGCCGGCAGACCCGCGGACCAACCAATCATGACACGTGTCATAAGGAGAAAAGTCCAAAAAGTTCAAAGGGCGAGGTTTCAAGCACTAACCCGAGCCAATAAAAGGAGGACATGTGTCTAATGAGGAAGGGAAGCTCAAAGCTTGGGAAGGAGTTAGAGAGTTTAGCAAGAGTTTTGGCCGAAAAGCTAAAAGCAAAGGTCTGCCCCGCGCCCTTGTCGACCAATCAATGCATGCCACGTGTCCCAAGTGGCGGGGGTGCGGAAGGAAAGTGGAAAATGTTCCAAAATCACAAAAGGAAAAAATTTCAAGGAAAAATCTGCGGGACAGCAGAGGAGAGAGAATTACATATCCAATCAGCGCTTGACACATGTCGTCCAGGTGGCAGAGTGCGGGAAAGATCTTCAAAACACATTTTCACCTGTTTCGTGCCCTAAATCTTTATATTTCCATATCTTTTGATCCAGATCTCAGATTTGCACATTATTTATATCAACAGAAAGCTTATGAAATTCTCTACATGATTCTTGGGTTAATCTTGAATTTTGGTGCAGTCTGGAGAGAGAAAGTTGAGAAACGGCTCTGACACATGTTCATGGCTAGAAGTGGCATTTTAGCGACCAAATTAATGAAGAATGGGTCGCATTCTCCTCCAAATCAGTCAAAGATGGCAGGGTATGGGTTTGTAAGATTCCCCATGCTGTTTTAATGCATCTGCAATCAATGAGGAATGGGCTTGCATGTTTTCCCATGTTTCTCTCTCCTGGGCTTGACCCATGTAATGTAAAAGCCAGATTTGGCTCATTTTAAAAATAATAATTACAAGTTGTTCATCTGTTCAGCTCTGCCCTCCCTTCTTTTCCTTCTCCAGGGTTAAAAATGGAGTTTAAACCTCCTCCCTACTTTGTAATGGCATTTTTTGCCTTTTACTAATGAAATGATGTTCTTTGCAAACTTCTGAAGCAACAAAAAAATGTGTTTTGTGATGCATCTGTCCATCCTTGCTCATTTTTCGCTTGTTTTCCTCTTGCCTCTCTTCATTGCAGGTATTTGTGCATGTTTGAATGTTCATTGCAGGTTTGGAGCTGTGTTCATGGAGTTTTGGGACATTTTCTGTGTGAAATCTATCCTTGGGCTTGTGACGTATCTGTCCATCCTTCCCATTGCTCACCTCTCTTTGTTACATGGCAGTTTTGATAGATGTCCAACATTCTCCTTCTCTAGTTTATCACTGTTTTAGTGTAGGCTTTTGTTCTTTTCCTTTCTTTCTCTCTCTGTCTCTTTGGCATGGTTAGATTAGGATTAGATTAGCTTTCTTGCACTGGAATAGCTTGTGGCAGGTGGTTTAGGAGCAGGAACCATCCTTCTTTGGAGATTCCTTTCTCATTTCTGCAAGTCCCACACTTGGAGAAAGGTTTCAATGTTGTTCAATCACACTGGATGCCTGAAGATCAACTTGGAAACCTGATTAGCATCCAGGGGTGCTGTGATTTTGCATCAACAGTAACCAAGAAAAGGTGATTCCCCCAGCATTAGATGGGGAATGTACAAGGGCAAAAGCCATGCGCTTATGAACAATAAGTTGAAGTCATTGAATTGCCCCCAGTGTAAGATGGGAAATAGTGACAAACCATGTCCCTCACATATGAATAAAAGAAGACAAAGCTAGATCAAGGGATGATAGGATGGGGCTCACAGGGAATCTTGAAGGCAGAACCAGGGCTAGGCCAAGGAAATTTACCCTCCAGATGTAAGATACTTGTGAACAATGAATCCTCCCAAGGTGCCGGAAACCGGTTTTCACCCAAGGACTTATCCAAAGTGTAAAAATTGCATGGTTTTCACATATGGACGACCTATTTTCTCTTTTTCTTTTTTTCTTTTTGATTTTTTTGTATTTTTGATCATTTTACCATGTTTTTGAGTTTTTTTCTTTTCTGAACTTTCTGCGCCATTTTTAAGCATAAAATCACTTAAGATGCATGGCGTTCATGGGCTCATAGAGCTCATCACCACTGGGGTGAGCAATTTTGTATGCCCCTGTGCCATATTTGGCCACTAAACATAGGGTCCCAACTAATGTGGTTTGAACTTTCCTTTCTTTTCCTGTTCCACTCTTGTGTTGAACTGATTCTCCTTGATGACTAAATCACCAACCTCAAACTGACGAGGTATGATTCTCTTGTTGTAGTTTCTAGAAACTCTATTCTGATACACTTTAAGGTGATTAAGAGTGTGAATACACCTCTGATCTAGGATTTATAATTCAGCTAGTATTGCTACTAGGTAATCCTCATCTTTATCCAAATAGTCCCTAAGAGAAATTCTCAGGGAAGGAAGTTCAACTTCTAATGGGATGATAGATTATGTCCCAAATACTAGAGAATATGGTGTTGCACCCATAGGAGTGTGAATAGAGGTCCTATAATCCCAAAGGGCTAGGTAGATTTACAAGTTCCAATTATGACCTGTTTTGCTGACCATCTTCTCCATTATTCTCACCAAAGTCTTGTTTGTGGCTTCATCTTGTCCATTACCTTGGGGGTAATATGGTGTAGACTATTTTAGTCAGATTTATAACCATTGACAAAAAAATTTCACCATCTTATTCTTAAATGACTTCCCATTATTTGTAATAATGGCCACAAGAATTCCATATCGACAAATGATATGATTCATGATAATTTTGGAAATCTGAGCTCCTATCACATAGGTTAAAGGGACAGCCTCCACCCACTTTGTAAAATATTTAGTGGCCGTGATGATGTGGGTATGACCTTTGGATGAGGTAGGAGTAAGTTTCCCTATCAAGTCAAGTCCCCATTTAGAGAATGGCCATTGGGTAGTGATAGATTACAATGGTTGTGATGGAGCATGGATGAAGTTTTTATACTTCTGGAAAAGTACACATTTCCTATCATAATTACAACAATCAGTTTCCATGGTAGGCCAATAGTAGCCTACTCTCAACAATTTCTTAGCGAAGACCATTCTATTTGTATTTTCTCCACACACCCCTTCATGTACTTCTTTGATTTCTTGGATTGACTCCGTCACATCAAGACAACGTAACAAATTCCCATCATAGCCACGATGATAAAGTGTACCTCCTAAAAGGGTGTAACAGACTATTTGGTAAATTAGGCTTTGCTTTTCAGAATGGGAAATATCGGGAGGGAATACATTGTCCTTGAGATATGTAAATATGGGCTCGTACCATGGGGAATTAGGACCAACAACATCACAAGCTAGAAAATATTCTGGCATGTCGTACACAGGCTGGTGTAATTTTTCTACAAAGAATGACATGTCATTATTCCCTGGCGGAATATGAAGCATAGAACCCACTATCACCATAGCATCTATTAATTTTTTCTATGTTCGTGGAATTTGTTTAAATATAATGCACACAAAGTACTCCTTTAGAGTTTCTACTATATTTTTGTAAGGTATGAGCTTATCATACTTAACCTTGTATTCATCATTAACCTATTAGATAATTAATTGAGAATCACCCACAACCTTGACATGATGAATGTTCTACTTGATAGCTAGCTTCATCCCTGTGATAAGTGCCTCATACTCTACCATATTGTTTGTGCAAGGGAAGCCCATGTGAAAATCCTATGGTGTAGGATCGCTAGAAGGAGTAATAAGGACTACCCCTGCACCTGAACTGTGAAATGTAAAGGACCCATCAAAATGTATCTGCCACAGGATAGATTCTTCAATGTAGAGCTAGGAGGCATCTAGAAGATCTAGATTCAAAGGTTTAGTGCCTTGTAAAGGTGCTTCTACTAGCTGGTCAGCAAGTAATTGTCCTTTAACTGACTTCTGATGTACAAATTCTATGTCAAACTCACTGAGTAGAATGATCCAATTAGTCATTCTATCCATGAGGGCGGGTTTATATAGTAAGTACTTGAGTGGGTCAACCTTGGATATTAGCTTGGTTTCGATATTCAATAGATAATGGTGAAGTTTTTGAAAGGTAAAAACAATAACCAAGCAAGTTTTTTCAATTTGAGGATAATTGAGCTCATAGGTGATGAGGGTGTGACTGAGATAATACACCTCTTTTTCCTTATGACCAAGGTCGTATTGGGTGAGCAGTGCTCCAATATAAAATGATGTAGTAGAAATATAGAGCAAGAGTGGTTCTCCAGGAGTTGGAGGCATGAGGACAGGTAGATTAGCGAAGTATTATGTAATAAAAGTAAAGGCTTGTTGTTGCTTAGGTCCCCAGATGAAGGTGACATCCTTTTTATGAAAGTGGGTGAATGAGCGACACTTATCTACGAGCTGGGAGATAAAGCATTGAATGGCTTGGATTTTCCCCTGTAAGCTGTGCAGTTGCTTGATATTCTTAGGTGGAGGAATTTCAGTAATAACAAATAGTTTAACAGGGTCTACCTCAATTCCTCATCTTGACATGATGAAGCCCAACAATTTTCCTGATAACACACTGAATACACACTTCTTTGGATTTAGCCTAACCTTTTACTCTTGTAGGTGCTCAAAGATATGCCGTAAAATGACGAGGTGATCCTCTCTTATTTTAGACTTTCTGAGGATGTCATCCATGTAGTCTTCCATGATATCATGAATCATATCATCAAAAATTACCATCGTTGTCTGCTGATAAGTATCTCCTACATTTTTTAGGCTAAATGGCATCACATGATAATAGAAGGTACCCCAAGGAGTTGTGAAATCCATTTTGTGCTGATCTTCTTCAACTATCTTGATTTGGTTGTATCCTAAAAATCCATCCATGAGAGATAACATCTCGTACCCTGTTGTTGAGTTGACAATCATGTTAATATTTGGCAGCAGAAAATCATCTTTAGGGAAAGAATTATTAATGTGTCTAAAATCCGTGTAGATTCAGATAACAACAAGCTTTTTATCGACAGGAACAATGTTTGATATCCATTCAGAATAATCAATAGGTCGGGTGAACCCTGCCACAAGCAATCTCTACAATTCTTCTTTAACCAGCAAGTCCACTCTTGGGTGTATCTTTCTGAGCTTTTTTTTATAGGATTAGTGTCTACGTGCACAACTAGGTTGTGCATGACCAAATTTGGATCTAAGCCTGACATGTCTTTATAAGCACATGCGAACATGTCTATAAACTCTCATAACAACATAGTGAATGTATTTTGTTCTCTAGCCGAGAGTGATGCTCCCAATTTTATTATTTTTGGGTCCTCTTCTGTACCAATGTTAACATCAATGGTTTCCTCGACTAGTAATTTGGAAAAGTCATCCATATGTGTAGGATCGGGAGGAAGGTTGAGATATTCATTCAAGGATGTCTCCACGATATTTTCATACTTGGTGTGGTCACTTTGTTTGTGCTTTGATTTTTTATTTGTTTGTCGGCTAGTGCCTCAAAGAGGTTTTCACTGTGTGACTTGGACTTTGATTTTTGTTGAGGATTTACGTTAGAAATTTTTCCCTCATGTGTTCTTAATTTTTTCTAACCATGAAGCTCAGCCTCCTCACTGAATTAGGCACAGGTATCTAAGTTAATAAAGAAACTCTTCTTATGGTCTCCATTGGGAATTGTATCCCAAATACCCATTAACTCTGTGATGGCTTCATCATTCTTGAATAAATATAGTGACATGTGATGTTGTTGGTCTCATTTAACAAGGGAAGGGTAAATAAGGTCAAGGGTTGGTTCCGTAGGGGTTATGGTTAGGAAAACATTGTTCATGAATATGTTTGTGGAGGTAAGATCCTCATATTGGCTACAATGGGAGTCTGTATCACTGTCTAGATAGTCAGATCTATCCTCACATTCAGAACAAGTAGCGCCTTGATCATTGGGGTGTGATCCATAAGGGTAAATCTTAATGCCGTATCTTTATATTTTGAAATGCGGAAGAGGCATCGGATCTCTCTGTCCTTATTCATTTCTACCACATCCTAGGCATTTGTAACCCATGGAGTACATCATTTTACTAGATTTTTCGTATTCTGGGGTTTGATAACAAGATGGATGGGTATCCTCTGGGACCCAAGTTTTAGGTGGATCTAAAAATTTCTCCTCATCCAATAAGCCTCTAGGTAGGAATGACCTAATAGTGTGTTCATTTGTAGGTCTTCTGAAGTGATAGTTGGGTTAGCCTCTAGTCTTGGGTGACAATGAGAAGTCTGAAACCAAGAGTGCTTGTTGTACATTGTATTACCCATAGCCATATTCAAGGATTTTCCATCTCCCATGAATCAAAAGGATATGTTGATGTAGACACCCCATGGGTGTAAGAACTGAGAGAATCTGAATCTACCCAAGATTCCATGGACTTAGATTAGAGAGGTACAACTATATCAGCAGAGGGAAATGTGTATGTGACCTTTCATGTAAAGCTATTGAGAGCTCTATAGTGAGTGAAGGGATATAAATCTCCATGTATTGTAATGGTGTGTCTCTCATGCTTCAATTTAATGTATTGATGAAACGTTGATGACACGACCTGCATGGCATGAATCCATGGTCAGCGTAGAAGCATATTATATAGAAGTTCCAAGTCCAAGATATGAAACTTTGTCTGATGGAAAGTGGGACCCACCTCCATGGGCAACATGATTGTGCTTGCTGACTCCCTTTCTATGTTGTTGTATGCATTGATAGTGATGATATTGGAGTCAAGATCTACCTTAGTATGTCTTAACTGTTTAACCAACTTGAGTGTGTAAATGTTCAACCCAGATCCGTTATCCACAAGAACTCATTTGATCTTCCTACAAGTGATAACTACCTCAATATTTAAAGGAAGATTATGTGTTGGATTCTTAGTAGGGATATCCCTATGGTTGAGGCAATATGTTGATTTGGTATGATGTTTGTGACTGTGGCTTAAAGATGTGTAGAATCGACCTCTAATGGCACTCCTAAACCCCAAAGAGTTTGGTATAGAATGTATTTGTGCACATTGGATATCTTAAGAAGATCTAAGATCAAAATATTAGCAGATGTCTTCTCAAGTTTCTCTAAGAGGTTATATTTACCAGTTTTTGGTGTAGACGGAGAAGGTTCTAGAATCACGAGGCACACATGCCTTGTTACAATGGAGCAGTCCTTTCCCTTGATTCAGATGGTGTTGACATGGTCAATAGGAGAGAGAATACATCCAATAAGTGAATCATAATGATTGTTGTCTTTTTTGGTGTACAAGTAATTCACTGCTTTATAACTTTGGGATGACTCTACCTAATCCGACTTTGAATTTTCTTATTTATCATGATTGGGGAATGGATCCTTATATATCCCCATTTTCTCAATAGGTGTCTACATTTTTCCTGGGTTATCCACCTCTATCTCACCATTTTCAATGAGGTCTTGAATATAATGATGGAGTTGCAGAAATTTTTCTATCTTATGCCCCTTGACATGATGAATTTTGTAATATTCGTGCTCCTTGTACCATGAAGGTTTCAGAGCATTGTCATCAAATGGTTACATCATAGGATATGTCATTATGTGGGACGCATCCAATTGTTTTATTATAATTGAAAAAGGTTCATTAAGAGAGTTGAATGTTCTTCACTTTGGTGGTGGTTGAATTGGTCCTTTGGTCAGTTTAAAAGGTTGACCGGTTTGGACCATTTGTACACGTTTAGAATCAGTGATCCCATCTCCCACCACATTTTTATTTTTTTTAAAGACCTTCAGCTTCTCCGTGGATTTAAAATTTTGATTATCTCTAGATTGAGTTTTGAGAGTTCCTTTGGCAATGAGATATTTCTCTATTTGAACCCCTTTTTCGATGACCTCCTCAAAAGTGTGAACACAATGCATTTGGAGGTGGAGGGCTATGTCTGGGTTTAGGTTGGGAATAAAAATACTAACCAGCTATTTTTTAGGGAAAGCGTAAGGGAAGCGGCTAGCTATCCATCTCCACCATTAGAGGAAGCTGGAAAAAGTCTCATTATGGCATTATTTGGTGCCACATAAATCTTTCATGGTAACATCACTCTCTATGTTGTACGATAAGTGATGCATGAATCTTTCTGCCAATTCTAGCCAAGTGAAAATTAATCCCCAAGGTAAACGTGTGAACCACTCCAAGGCTTTACCTCAGAGACTTTTGGGAAAAAGTATGATGAGATAACTGTCACTATAAGACACGTCTTGACATGCCATATAGAAATATTTGACATGATCTCGTGGATCTCCCTTCCCTTTATATTTGTTAAATTTTGGCATATCAAATTTCTTAGGAAATGGTTAAAGGGTCATAGTCTTGTCAAAAGGAAAGGGGCATAATTATTTGTATTGATACTTTCTAATCCTCCTTATATTGCTCTCTTGTAGGCTCGTGAGTGTCAATTTCATAGACTATACCTCTTGTGAGAGAAATTGTTCTCTAGTGGGAAAAGCGGGGATATATAAGTGATGATACCCTGTATCGTCTTCTCCTTGGTTTTCTCTATGGAGTTCATTGATCTTAACCTTAGGCCTCAACTTTTGAACATTTTTGCTTGCTTCCTTCTGTAAATGGGAGGTTGGAAAAGCTAGTTGTTGGATAAGGTTACTAATTTGTTGTTGAATTGTGGTTTCTTCTTTTAAGGGTTCCTCTTCTTCCTCGTATTGTGGAGGTTCTATACAAGTCTCATGTCCTGTCTTGTTTCTACGGGGCACTTTGATAAAGGGTATTCTATGTCCCACCACTTTATCATTTCTAGTGTTGGAGGTAGAAGCATGTCCATGTGTAAAAATATCCTCCATATTGATAAGGGGTCGTTCTTCCTCAGTAGCGTTATTCGCATGTGGGATTGTTTCATTTTCAGTGGGAAATTTGGCCCCTAATTCTATAACCCGTGTTAGAAATCTATCCTTATTTTTGAGAAGAAAGTCATCTAATAAAGTAGGTTCAAAATCAAATTCTGTGTGTGGGGATTCTAATTCATTTCCACTATGATTGACCATATCTTCTATCTCTTTTTCCGCAAAAAATAGAGGTCCTAGATCATGTCCAATGAAGGGGTTTAACCCTTGTCTGTTAGAGGATTCCCAAGCTTGCACTTTTTGTTCCTCGTATGTTTGTTTCTTGAGTCCTAATCATGTTTTAGGACCCATGTTTTTGTGATAGTTTCACTAAGGTAAGTTATAAATGTGTTCAAAACTTTGTGACCACACCTAAGTGAAATGCAAGATAAATTGTCAAGAATATGAATATAATGTGAGAATACTAATGTGATAGAGTGATAAATCACTAGTGACACAAATTTTTGGTACCTAAACCTATAAAATGAAGTACCTCCTAAAATACGTCTTAAAAATTAGTTTCACGTCGCAATATAATTAACGAGATGTTCTTACTTATGCTAAGTTCATGAGAATGAACAAAACGTAAGTAAATATAAAAAGTCAATGTGACCTCCTAACAAGATATACTAGGAGCAATCTAAAACTTTATTAAGACCTATATCTCAAAAATTTCCAATTACAATTCATGAGTGACACAACAATATCACCAAGATATGTTAACCAAACTTTAAAAGAAAGTAAGGTATTGATATCAAGGTGCTATTGATTTAACACGCACAAATGGTAACACCCAACACTCTTAAAAATTGAGGTAATAATAGAGTCAAAATAAAGAGCTCAAAGTACAGCTAGGAATAGTTAAAAATGTGTGCAGTGTAACCTTACAATATAGATATTTATGTCAAGTTTACTAGAAACAAGACGTAAATATCAAAATTGTAGTGATACGATATAAACAAGCTAACCCTTTTAAGGAATTTCAAGATGATGAACCATGCCTAACTATAATGATGATATTGACATGGGTATCAAGATCATAATGGCCACCAATGATATGAATATGTCTCCATGCACTTTAGACATTTAACTTACCTAGCCGAAAACATGGATGGGCGTAAATGGACAAAAAAATGGTAGAAACAATTGATTGTTAACACAAAGGTAGTCACTCTCCTTCTGATCAAGAAAGTGTCAAAAGAATGTGAAGGAAGAAAATAAAAAATGGGATGAAAAATGTTGGCTTCACTTCAGCAGAGTTTCACCTCACCCTAAGGCAAGTAAAAACTAAGCGAAAGTAATGTGTCACACATTTTACAATAAAAAGATGGTTCATAGCTCAACACTGTTTTAGAATGGTGGAAGTGGTCTCCTGGCCAAAAAATATTTTCCTAGGTGGTTCTCTTGTCCTAGGTGTTACAAATTTTTCTCCCGAACGAGATGATTTACCCAAATAGTCTCGACTATCTTGGGAGTGTCTCAAATTTTCCCCCTTCAAGCACAGTGGGAAATAAATATGTCCATTGTGTACTCAAAAGGGTCGCATAGGGATAGCTTGTAACTCTATCTCATAAAGGAATCACTAGTCAAGTAGGTAGTGTGGATCACTTCCCATTTCGTCCACAAGGTTCCCTCTTGCGTGGACTACTTTGGGGTTCCTGGAACCACCCCCATTGTTATAGCTTAAGGCATTATGCCAAAGGGGTTATGTTCTAGTTGATAAGAGAGGGATGTACCCTTTTCTAAAACCTACAATACAATGTTTTGAATATGTTCATTTTATCTTGTTTAATTAGGTGTGGTTTGCTCGAACACCATTTGACAACTTGTATAACAATTGTATTTTTTGACTTTTTTTTTATTCCTCCGTTCTTTGACAAGAGATGGCATTTTGGTCATGTATGCCGATTTTTAGTAGTTTTCCATCAAAAGAGAAAACATCATTTTTTATTCTCTAGATCATCCAAGGACGTAAGAGAAGAGCATATGTGATGTTTCCAAAATCCAAAAAAGATATCAAATGGAAAAACACTTTAATTCAACTATGCCAATTTAACCAATTCCAACTCAAATATTCCTAACAACCTCAAAGCATCAAAAGGCCTTAAGAATAATTTGTGATTCCCAAGACCACCCCAAGGGATGTGAGGGAAGAGCATATGCAATCTTATTCCTATAAGTAAATAATGAAAATTTTATCTAGTCAAGTAAAAACATGTAAAAATAGCCTGCAAAGACAAGTATATGATTAGATAAAACTTGTAAGAATGTTAGAACATCAACACATTAATTTCAAGAAAACAAAAGGACACCTAAACCCTTATTTTTGCATCTATGTGTGGGTTATGGCATATACACCACTCTGTGTTTTCTGATTTACAATGCACCTGCACCACCCGAGAGACATGTACGCCACAAAAACAATGTATGTGCTACTTTGTGTATTTTTGGCTTAGCATGCACCTGCACCACCAGAGAGGTGTGTGCACCAAAAAAAAATTTATGTGCTACTCTGCAAGAAAAATGGATGGAAATTCAAATAGAATGCCTGCACTATCAGAAAAGCGTGTGTGCCACTGGAAAAGCATGTGCGTCACCGCTTTATAAAAAAGTCCCAAATTCTGACAGAACATCTGCGCCACTAAAATATCATATGCACTCTGGTTAGAGTGTACATCATGATCTGACAAGTTTTAAAATGTTGTGAAGGTACAATACAAAATGATGTTTGTGCCCAGGTTAGTACATCTGCGTGTTGGTTAGGGTGTGTGTGGGGGTTAGTGCATATGCGCTAGGGTTGATAAATAGAGAAATAGGTTTTGAAAGTGTGCCTATACCACCCGAGAGGCATGTGTGCCATAAAAATGTGACTGCGCTCCTAAAAATGTTCCTGTGCCACACCTGCATCCAAAATACGACAAAAAATACAAGAAAACTCACAATATCTCAATTTTTGAAAAGTTAGTTTGAAAATGGCAATAACCCATTAAAGTGATGGCTATGAACAATAAGTTACACATATCAAATTAGCAAAAATTCCAAGAAAATGGACATTAATTACTACTTGTGCATATCAAAAGCTAGCCAAAACAATGAAACTTAAACTAAAATGCCATGGGACTAAGTGTCCCACTGAGCGTGCCAAATTTTTGCATGTGTACTTTTCTTAAGATAAATTAAATGAAGCAAGAACTACCACTTAAATAGTTCTATAATCTATCTAAGACAAATCCTAAGCACCATCAAGATAAAGAGCTAAACAAGATCTATACTAAACATCATAACTTTGAAACATAAGATCAAAACTAGCATGCTATTTAAAATATCTACTCTCCTAGATTACCAACAAAATAAATGGACCTATTTAGCTCCAATGGAAATAAAAAATTTCTTGTTTGATCCTTAAAGAATGCAATAATAGGAAGCTTAGCTCTTAACAATGGTGACCTCTCAAGAAAACAAAAGGCAAACTCTTAGTCTATTTTGATATATGCTTTGCATTTGCTTTCTTAAGAAGTTTAGGTATAGGTATAAAGGTAGAAGGATGGATTCTTATATAGCCCAATGGATAAAGGAAACACTTCATCCCTTTACATGTGGGATAAAGGTAAAACATGATTAGGAATGGATAAGGTTGATTTATAAAAGGTAACCTTACTTTATAAGGGTTTAATTTATGCTTATCAAGTCATGGGAGTTGGGGGATGTTTTAATTAATAAAAGGTGATTAACTAATAGTTAGATGTAAGCTTATATGAGCTAATTATAGGAATATTAGTACGATTTAGGATATTAGAAGGGGATTAAATCAATTAAAAAATTGATTTATTGGTTAAATGGAAGGGAAATCTAATTAATTAATAATAATTAATTAGTCTAGATAGAAGGGATGATTAATTAACGGAAGGTCATTAATTAGGATATTGGTTGGATAGGTGACTTAATCAATTAGCGTATAGTAATTAATTAATGATAATAAGAGGGAATATGAGCACTTTTGATGAAATTTCATCGATTTTTGAGAAAGGAGATAATTAGCACAATTTAAGTATTTAAATTGCTTGGGCGTAATTATGGGTGTCTACAACAACAACTAAGTTCTTGTGGGAAAATATAATCATCATGTATGGATTCCCACCAAGCTTAAAAAGTGATAGGGGTACTCATTTCTTAAATGAGATAGAATATTATTGGTATAATTGATGGTGGCCCGTCACAAGAATACCCCTTATCACACATAAGCTAATGGGACTACTGAGGTGTTTAACAACATTCTGAGTCACACGTTAACGAATATTTGTGATGTAGGAAGAAAGGATTGGGATGAAAATGTTTCTAGTATGCTATGGTCATATTGGACTACTTATAAGATACTGAACAAGGCCACACCTTTTCAATCGATGTTTGGTCTGGAATCTATGTTACCTATTGAAGTCATGTTACCATCACTGCGTATAGTGCATGCAAGAGCGTTATATGATGAGCAAGAACTTGAGGAGAGGATTGAAAATTTGATGTAGTTTGATGAGAGGTGGGATATTGTTCACTAGAGTCACAAAATAGAAAAGTCCACGTAGAAGGCATGACATGATAGACACATCAAGAACAATCAGTTTGAAGTTGGGCAGATGGTTCTCTTGTATGATTCCAATTCTTTGTGTCATCCTAGGAAATTCAAAGTCAATTGGTTGGGTCTATACATTGTATCCTATATACTTGAATTAGGTTCTTTCTAGTTACAAGCGTTGGATGGAACACAGTTGCTAGGACATTTCAATGGGAATAGGATGAATCCCTATTGTAAAAAAGTCTTCTTTGTGTCTGTAAATAAGGCAGTATTGCCAGTTAGCCTAGGATTTTCTTTGATGCAATTTCCATTATTTTTTTTCCTTTTCTTGTTATTTTGTTTTGTGTGCATTTTTCTGTTTGTAGAAAATTATTATTTCAAATTTTTTCTATGCACAAAGGACAACACATCCATTTTTGTGTGGGATGAAGTGATGTGACAAGTTCTACAACCTATGGTGGTTGATGACCTAGGTTGAAAAATAAAAAACATGTGGATTGGAAGATCACTCATAGAAGAGGTGCACATAAGGGAAGGATGGTGTCAAAAGGATTTATAGAAACCACATATAAGAATGAAAAGGACAGGAACAACATGAGGTAGGTGATGTCAAGAACTAGGATTAGGACACATATGAAGAATTCCTTATGTGTTGTATGAACACACATAAGGATTTGTGATCAGTAAGGGATTTTTACACACCTGAGGGTTTTTGAAGTTTTTCATGTAGGATTGAGCATGAAGGAAAAGTGCTAAAGGTTGGCATTGGAAAAATCCACCTTTATTGTGAAATTACATTGGTAGGTGTCATGACATTTATAATGGAGAAGAGAAAAAGTTATAAATAGAAGATTGGGGGTGCGTTATTTTCTACCTTGCATTTTAAGTTATCAAAGAGCTCTCATGAACTAGGGCATCCTTGCAAAGAAGGTCTAAGAAAATTTGTGAAGATTTGCATGCATAGCTAATTTGATTAGTGAACCAGAGTGGAAAGGAGTACATGGGTGTAAGTGGAGAAGGTTGTGTGGAAGAATCTCGTGGGTGTTATGTTGTCTTATGGATAAAGGGTTTTCTAGGTTAGGGATGCATAGCTAGGGCATGGGGTTTGAAGGAATTTTTGCAAAGGAGTGGAGACACGAAGTTAGGAAGAGTCAAAACTAGGAGAGAGGAAGAATTTTTAAGGACCAGACGAAGGAATGACACCAAGGAAAGTAGAAAATGTTTCACCAAAGAAGGGAAATGGCAAGGGAAAACATTCTATTTCTATCAATTTAAATGAAGAATGGTATGTATAAATGCAGTACCCATATGTTGTATTACTTTTTAAGGAATGGGTGTCTAACGCTAGAAAGATGGCCATAAGTGATTACAACCATCGAACAAGCACCACAAAAAATTAAATGTCACTAGAAATGGTTTTCCCTTCAGAGAAGAGGACACTAGATGGAATTCCTATCTAAGACGAAAAAGTGAAGGTGAAAATGGAGAAGGATGGGTTATTGCAACTCTATGGATTTCCCTATTTTGGAAATCCTAAGTGACTATACCAATGGTTTATGTTGTACATGCATGAAGACCAATTCTATTTCTCAGGTCAGAGGATGTGCAAAATGCCCTAGCTGATTTCTAAGTTCACTGACCTTATCAACGAAGGAGAATCATTGGATTATGATTTTGGAGACAAATAAGCCATTAAGAAAACCATTAAATCTTATGAATACAATAAGGGTTCATGCTACTTTGACATTTCTGTAATTACCGATAGTGATGAGGATGGCCATGTGCTTGATAACAAAGATGAATGGGAAAGAGAGATGGACACAGATCAACAAATCCTAGTTGAGTGTAGGCCACAAGATCTTAGAGGGAACCATATATAACCTCTCAAATTTTATTGTATAGGAGATTATAAATGTCATGCACGATAGAGAGAAGATCATGTTTGGTAATTTCCTCCTCACCATTGTCTTTTCCAATATTAGAGTGCTCGATGGGACATATAAGTTTGCATGGGAATATCCAAATGATAACCCCTCCCCTGCCAAGAGATTTGAATAATATACTTGTGATACCATGACGACCACTCATAAGACATGCCTAGAAAAGTGGTATAAGCGGATGCATGATGCATTCAGGGATGAATGGAGAATACTTGAGTAGTTAACTTCATTAGTATAAGGAGAGGCTGATTTCACCATATACCAAAATTTTTGTATTGAAAAATTTACTTTGATAGATGACACCAAGGGTTGTTGGTGTAAATAGCCTTTCTCCTTTACGGTGCAGTACTTTCAGGCTAGGGTCAATCGATTCAAAGAGGTAAAGAAACTCAGTTTTTATCTAAGTGTAGTAGATCAAGGCTACCGTGAGCTACACAAGAAGTTAATATACCCCAAGAGGCATGCCTACATGGAGAAGTATGTCTCCCATGACATGCACATGTTGAAACCAGTAACATTACCGGTTATAGTGAGGACAATAATGAGGGTGTATTTGTGCCTAAGGACTAAGTATGAAAAATGAGATTATATTGAAGATTATGTATTCATTTTTGAAGACCTCACCACAAAGAAAAAGGTTGTGCTAAGGAAAAGAAAAAGAGGGGAAGATCTTGAGAAAAATGTGCTAAGTGCATAGACAGTAGGGTCACAGGAGTTAGGAATGGGCATAAGTACTTATGTCTATCAGAAGATGTATCTCATTAGAAAAGAGTCACTGCAAAAGGAAGAGTCTCCAGTAAGGGAAGAGTCTCCCAAAATAGAAGAAAAAGAGCAGTCCCTTGAATTAGAGTCACAAGTAAGGATGAAGCAAAGGTTGACAAAAGGACCAGAATTAGGAGAAACAAAAATCATGGAGGCCAAAAAGGATGATGAAGAGCACAGTGAGGATCAAAATCATCCTATGTATGATGTACATGAGTCAAGTGAAGAAGGCAATGAAGAGAGGGATAAGAAAAAGGAATGCACTCATGAAAAATAGGGGAGTGAGGAAGTATACATGAAATATTAAAATACCCTGACCTTGACCAAGGAGCAGATAGATAACACTATAGAGAGGGAGGTGAAAAGTATTATCCAATAGTTGGTGGAGCAAGAAGTAGAGTGAAGTGCTGAAGAAGTGCTGAAGGAAAGCGAGGAGAGCACAAGTGTAGGAAAGGTGTATAGGAGGATGGGCGAAGACCCTAGCTTAGTAGTAAGCTTCCCAACGACAATGTGCATAGGTGGTAAGGGCACATTAGTGGTGCAAGAACATGATATGAATTACATTAATGATCCAATAAAGGAACTTTGCGCGTGCTTCACAAGTACCATGCCCACAAACAAAATCCTCTCTTGGTCTTATTTTTATGAAGAGGGTGCATACCCGTACACAAGGAAAATGCTATCCTATGATTTTGAGTCCCAAATTGATGAACCCAAATTCAAGGTAAATCATGATGTATTGATGAAGATACCATATGCTAAGGGAAAACCCTCTCATAAATTCCCAACAACTACCTGATGAGAAAGTTTGCAATGTGCTCAATAAAGTATCAGTGGAGGTAGAAGAAAGACTCTTAGGAAGAAAAGAAATAATAAGGATCTTGGAGGAAGATCTTGGGAAAAATAATGAGGATATCATTGAGTGGGATAAGGAGATAAAACAAAAGGAATTGATCAGTGTGTAGTTGATGTGTGAGTAGAGGGATGGAAAGGAAAAGGTGTGTGAAGTTCACAAGAAGATAGAGGTCATTTCAAATGTCATTATCTTGAACACCTAGACTTAGCCCTGTCTGAGTATAAATATGAGTCACACATGCACTTCTTATAATACTTGACCCACATCCTCACCATGGAAAGGTGGCCAATCGAATTAGAGTTAGCAGAGGAGGTGATGGAATACTAGAAGGAGTAAGAAAAGATGAAGGTAGGGGAGACAGTGACTCGGTAGTCTGATATCCTTGCCATAGTAAAGACTGTCGCATAGATGGTTGAAGTCATGTATGAAAAGTTTATTGATAGAGATAGGGTAGTAAGCATATTGGTTTCTACACATGAGGTGGATCTGAAATAATTTCAGGAAAAGAAAAGAATAAATAAGGTGGAGCATGATAAGATCCTGGCCAAAGTTGAGATGGATGGATGCGCTAGGTGATCTTAGCAAGCAACTGGAAAGCATTGTAGATACATTGAATTATAAGAGAAATGAACTAAGTTTTGATGAAGTAAGTGAATTGGTGGGTGACCTACTTTAGTAGGCATAAGGAGAAGTGGATGCATGGGAGAATATTGAGGCATACATAAAGAAAGAGTTCCCACTCTTCAAGTAGGAGTAACATATTATTTCATTCTTCCATTCTATATTTAGATTATTTCAATTCCACTATTATTTATTCTTTGAAGGAGAAGAATGTTTCCAAGGATGGAGAATATGTGTAGTGTGGGGTGATGTTGGACCTTACTAAGAGGCATGCATGCCTAAGATCAGTAAATAAAAGAACACTCAAAGAAAAGAATGTGGGAAAAAGGGTTTAAGTGAAACCAAGGCATGTGCGGGAGGCAGAACAAAGGGTTTAAAGTATTTAGCCATATTTGGCATCATAGAGTCACTTAAGGAAAAATGTGAGGACTTGACTAGGAATGATAAGTAGATAAGGTGCCAGCCTGGAACCTTGGAGGCCAAGAAAAGGATATTCCATGAAGTGAATATTCCCATAGGCATCATTACATTTAGTGGAAGGTTTTGTAAATAGGATACACATTCACCAATAGAGGACCACATTTAAACTTGGCATGCAATCTACTCAGGAGAGAAGTCATGGTGGTGGAAGTTGATCCTATTTAAAGAAGTACTTAGGAAAGGAACAAAAAAAGGAGAGAGGGGGAGAAGGTGGTGTAAAGATGCTAGAAAGTATGGGCATGTTGAGAGAAGGAGGGTAACAAGGTGTTGCGTAAATGTTAGGAAATGTTAATGGTATAGAGCTCATGATGCTAGGGTTTAGAGTTCTTGGTGATAGAGGGTTGTAAGGGATATCATTAAGCATATGTATGGGTATTGGGGTCTATAAAAAGGGCTATACTAGGAAAATCATAGTTAGGATCTCTAATCAGATAGGTTTGCAAGAGTTTGAGCTTTATCACTTGATGTATATGGTCTGAGATGAACCTTTTGAATGTAGTATGGATACCAAAAAATATTTCAAATCAATATACATGGATCTATTCTATACATCTTGCTTATGGGTGTAAACCCTCATGTTATTTGGCTTGTCATGACTTAGATCTTGTTCCTTGTGCTTCATAGAATGTTTAGCTATCTTTTGTGATGCATTGATGTATAGATATATTAGTTATATCTTATTCCTTTTAAGTATATGCATGTAATTCTATTTCTGCAAGTAATCCTCTATTAATGGCATAAATGTCTTTCAAAGCTCACATAAAGGAGGGTCTCGGTGTGCATGTGTGCCTTGGGTGAGTGCCCAACATATGTTGGGTGATAGGCCAACACACTTCGGGTTAAAAAGAGGTATTGAGGGTAAAATAGTTCCTACAACTAACCTATAGTGTTACCCCCTAGGGATCATTTCAAAACAATAAATTTCACAAATATCCCCCCAGGCTTAGATTTTCAACATTTTTACATTTTAGGTTTCAAAACTAATAAACTGAGAAATACTAACCTTTGTCTTTGCTACTAGGTTTATAACTTGTAGAGCCATGATTTCCACTTTTCCCTCATCATTTTGACTATACTTTCACTCGAAATGGTCACCGTGGTCTTAGAGCTCAAAAAACACCAATAGGACATACACAAATGAATTAGAAAATGTATTGTTTTGATATATATATATTCTATGTTTTAACTTAATTTTGAGTGTATGTTCCCATAGGGATGGAGAGTTGGTGCACGTATACTTCTATCCTTGCACAAATGGTAATTCCTCTTGTCATTTTGATTTAGTTTATTTATTGATATCGTATTTTTTTACACTTGAGTCTCACTTTTATCTTGCAGGTAACGAGATCTTGGATGGAAACATTTCAACACACAGGCATGTCAAGTATATATTTTAACTCTCCATTTCAGGAGTTCCATACTTAGAATCTATGTTTTATGCCTCTTCATATCTATAGGTATTCTCTGAGGGGGCAATATGTATGTACCCAAATTTTCATGTGCTACATTGTCGGAAAACGGTTACAAAAGGTCCCAAATGATGATTTCTATCTTTTACAAAGTTGTTTGAACTCCTAAACCTCCTTCAAGCTTATATTTATGGCCTAGTTCATCCTACTTATCCATTTACAACTTTTTTTCATCTTTCTACTTCATTTTAGCTTAGTTTTTAACTTCAGTGTCAAGATGATTTCCTTTCCTGGGTGGCAGTCCTGTAACCATTTCCCAGGCAGGGAGGCAATCCTAGAACCATCGCCTTGGTAGGGCGACAGTCCTATAATTTCTGCCCTATACAAGGCAGAAGTTCCATGAATTTTTTTTAGAATATCCCAATGTGATTTAAGATGTGTATTACTCCACTCTAGTTCACTTTGAATGCATGTTTGTGAACCCTTTTAGTTAATTTCAAGATTGATTACTTTTTGGCAATCTCCTCTTCCACTTGTGATTTGTGATTGACTTGTTAACTTCCTCTTCATGTGTTGATGTGGAACCTCATGGATGGTAAGTGTGTTAGTGCACAACCCATCCAAAATTCTATAAATACATCACTCATTCTCAATAAAAGGCCGGATATCATTTTTTGTATTCTTGCATTGTTAAGCTGGCACATTCTTGCTGGAAATTTCAAAGCCAAGATTTGTTCACTTGTGTTATCTCTCTTCCATCTGCATTACTACCAGACTTATATCAAGTTGTCATTTCTCCACTACCTTCTCATTGTTACTTCTACTACATTCCCAATCCCTTGGACTCACGTGAACATAAGAGATTGAAAATACAAACTGAGGGGAAAAAGCATAACAAAACTGGATTTTCCATTTCTCTATATTTCCAGGTTGGGGTTGATGTTAGTTTTCTTCATATCATTTTTCTTAAATTTCATGCATATATATATATATATATAATAGAGTAGAAAAGAAGCATTTAAATTATTGTAATCATTCAATAGTTACAGTAGATCAATTCATATAGGAGATCCTCTATAGAAATATTCTTTACTCTTGTTAGGGATGTTGCAGGGAAGAAAATTTTCTGAGAAGCTATGATTTCTTCCTATGCTTCTGAGGCAAGAGAAAAGGGTTAGATTTGGATCCATCATTTAGTGAAGCTTTGATTATTTAAAATAGAATAGATTTATTCTACACAGATAAAAAACTACATCTGGTTGTTTATTTGTTTTAGGATTTATTAATTAGAGTAGAATCTTTTATTTCATTTCCTCTTTAAATTCTAGAAAAGAATTAAAAAATTTATTTTATTAGAGTATTTAATTTCATTTATATCTTAAAAATCTAAAAACATAGAATATTTTCAATTCAATTAGATTAGTTGTTATTTAATATTGCAAACTAAGCTTAATATTGTTGAGGAGAGGCTGTTTTGTGGCCAGAATCGGTCGATTGAAAGCATGAGTACGAACGAAAGGGAAAGCATTGTAAGTACTGTCAGTGCGGTTTTTGCAGTTCTGGCCATGAAAATTCTACACACTAAAGCTAAGAATGCTGAGGAAAGGTAGATCTCCGGTGAAAATCAGACGGCTACAAATGAAAATGTGGAAATGCCTAAATCCACATATTTGGCCTGGAATAAGTTGCTACAAAGCCCTAGCACCAAGGTGGGTCCGAAAATTGCTAGATAGTTCACATGGGAAAATTACAATGAGGGTGCCACCTACCTGAGGGTCCCAGATGGTTGTGTTGATAGAGCTTTAAGAAAAACAAATCTCTCCCTCGTTGGTAAGTTTCTTAGATCTAGACCTAATATTGATTTCATTAGAAAATGGGCTTTGAGAAAGTTGAAACCTAAGGGAGCCCTGAGCATTACCATCATGCCAAAAGGATTTTTTTTGGCAAAATTTAATCAACAAGAGGATTTGGAATCGGTGCTTTTGGGAGGACCTTGGTGGCTGGGTAATATGGGGCTTTTTTTGAAAAAATGGTATCCTAGATTTGACCCTAATACTAAGAATATAAACACCATCCCAATCTGGTGTAGGTTACCTGGACTTCCATTGCATTTTTGGGATGATGAAATTCTGCTAAATATTGCAAAATCCTTAGGTTCCCCTATCGGGCTAGATGGACCCATGAGAAACAGATCCAGACTTGCTTTTGCTCGTTTCTGTATTTTTTCTACAATGGATCAGGAGTTTCCGGAACACATAATCTTGAAGTCTAGATATGGGATTTGGACCCAAAAAATTGAGGTTGAAACTTTTAGGTGTAACAACTATCATAGCATTGGGAACTCTGATAAAGGCTGTTCCAAGAAGAAGAATCTTGTAATGGAAGCTGAACAGCCTGTGGAGGACTCAGTTCAGTATAAGGATAGTAAGATTCCTAGCACGGATAGCTGGAATGAAAATAAAGCTCCTAATCAGAAGGAGCTGGAATTAAATAGAAAGGGAAAAAAAATGGGCTTTAGAACTCAAATAAGGAAGCATCTGGTCTAGCATCCCAAAGTCTCAGTAGCAGCTTTGCCTGAAGTACCGAGCAAAGAAAACCTAGAAAATCCTGTGAAGGTATTCATGATGGTGAATGAGCAAGAAGGCTCTATGAAGGTTAATATAGTCCCTACTGAGCAATCTCAAAGCAATTTAGAATTCAAGATAGATAATCTGATGTGTATCACTGAGGAAACTTCAAACAAGGAGTGTACTGCTTTTAAGGAACCTTTGCAGAAAAACTCTCCTAGGGGAGATGGTAATTTTTTAGAAGATTTACTTCCTTGTTTCAACAATATATCAGTGGATTCACCTGCTTGCTTCAACACCAGAACAGCTGATATACACACATTAGACAGGACTCAGAAAGAATGTGAAGAGGGAGAATTCACGCCCATCTTGGATGAGGAGGATCCAGATTCGGGATTCACAAAGGTTATTTCAAAAAAGAAAAAAAGAATGAAAGGCTTTGAATTGATCCCAGAATCACTTTACAGTGATAAGAAAAAAATAAAGATAACTGCGACACCTCCACATCCAGAACAACTAGATCTTCTGCTAAACAAATAGTGGACTTTGGAGGAAGTACAAAAAGAGGAAGACCCTCTAAAAAGTCTCTTAGATCTAAGAGAACGGAGAGGGATATTGCAGATGGAGTTCATCGCCAATTGAACCATCAGGCAGTTACAACCACCAAATATTCCAAATGAAGATTATTTCATGGAACATCCGAGGCCTAAATGGAAACTCCAAACAAAGAACCATCAAGGAGTTAAGGGACTCTAGTAATCCTAATATTTTGATTCTGAAAGAAACTAAGATGAAAGCTATGACCCTTGAAACTATTAAAAAGAGTTTCTGGGATATCTTTGAAATGGCGGCTGTTGACTCCCAGGGAGTTTCTGGAGGGCTGGCTACTCTTTGGGATAAAAGAAACTGTATTGGTATGGTTCTTAATGCTAGTACTAATCATCTTGCAATCAAATTTGTTGCTTTTGAGAATAATGGTGAATGGATCCTTTCTAACATTTATGCCCCTAATATGGTTAGTGGTAGACGGAAGCTTTGGGCTAACCTTAAAACTTTTAGAAAACAACATGGTTCTGCAAACTGGCTTATTATGGGGGACTTCAACTCTCCACAAAACCCAGGGGAAAAGTATGGAGGTACGTCCAAATTTTCTAATGGTATGGAGGATTTTTCTGATTTTATAGCTGAGCATAACCTCTTAGATGTGGATCTTCATGGGAATAAGTATACTTGGAATAATATAAGGTTGGGGAAAGAGTTTATTTAGGTAAGATTGGATAGGGCACTAATTTCAGCAAGCTGGATTCTCAGTCAAGACTTTCACCTCTCCTCCTTGCCTAGAGTTGGATCGGATCACAATCCGATTGCTTTAAATCTTCTCAATTGGACTAAACCCACCAGAAGCTCATTCAAATTTGAAAAGATGTGGATGGAACATGAAAATATATATGACAAGATTAAAGAATGGTGGGGATGGAATGGAGAAGGCACTGCTCAATATAGATTGGTCCAAAAGCTCAAAAATGTGAAAAAGCAAGTCAAAATCTAGAACAAAAGCATTTTTGGTAATGTTTTTGAGAAAAAAAAAAGTTAAAGCAAAAAATTCAAGAGCTGGAATTAAAAATGGATACTATGGGGAGATCAGCTGAAGACGAAGTCAATGAAAAGAATATTCTTTCAGAGTTGCATACGATCTGCAGTCGAGAGGAATCTTTATGGAGACTTAAATCTAGAGCTATTTGGCTTAAAGAGGGAGACAGGAATACGAAGTTCTTTCATATGACCACTTTGAAGCACAGAGCTTGTAATAGGATCTTAGAAGTTTCTAAAAACAACGGAAATATCATAAAAGATCCCAATAGCATCAAGAAAGAAGTGCTTGATTTTTATAAAAAACTTTTTGAGGAGGGGAATATCAACAACTCTGAAGCTATTTCTTTTATGTTAGAGGCCATTCCCCAAAATAAAATTGAGGAACAAAAATTTAGAGATATCCACAAAGCGGTTACGCCTGAAGAGCTGCATAAAGTTGTTTTTGCTTTAGAGGGTGACAAGGCTCCTGGGCCAGATGGATTTTCCATAAATTTTTTCCAGAAATTTTGGGAAATCTGTTCGACAGATCTTCTCAGAGCGGTGAATGAGTTCTATAGAACGGGAAATCTTTTAAAAGAACTTAATAACACTCACATTGTCTTGGCCCCGAAAAAAATGGATGCTAAAGATTTCAAGGACTTCAGACCTATCAGCCTGGTGAATGCCATCTATAGAATTTTTACCAAAATTATTGCTACTAGGCTTCAGCTCATTTCGAATGAACTTATCTCAAGGCAGCAGAGTGGCTTCATCAAAGGCAGGATTATACAAGACGGGGTGATTATGGTTCACGAGACCATACATTCAATGGAAAATAATAAAAAGGTGAGTATGGTCCTCAAGCTGGATATGAATAAAGCTTTTGACAAGGTCTCTTGGGTTTTCCTTGACAAAGTCTTAACAAAATTCAGGTTTCCAGAAAAATTTAGAAGAATTATTAAGGCTTGTATATCTACGGCTAGATTTTCTGTGGTTGTTAATGGTGAGCCAGTGGGTTTTTTCACTAGTAACACAGGACTGAGACAAGGAGACCCTATCTCCCCCTTACTATTCATTCTCTTGGCTGACAACCTCAGTAGAACAATTGGTAAAGCGGTGAATGATGGGCTTTTAAGTGGCTCTAAGCCCACCTCCATCAGTCAAGATGTCTCCCATCAGTAATTTGCAGATGACACTATCCTTCTTCTTCTAGCATCTGTCATTGAAGCCAAGGCTACCAAGGCCTTGCTGCAGCTCTATGAATCTACATCTGGGCAGGAGATCAATTATGACAAAAGCACCATCTTCTTCTTCAACACTCCTGAGGAAAGACATCTTAAAATAGCTAAAATTTTGGGCTGTAAAATAAGTGAGCTTCCAGCCACTTACCTGGGGCTTCCTCTCGGCATTAGGAAAGTCTCTTGCAAGGTGTGGGATGATTTATTGGAGAGATTCCAAAAAAAAATGGCTGGTTGGAAAGGAGCCATTTTATCTAGTGTTGGTAAGTGCCTGCTCATCAAAAGTACTCTCCAAAATCTACCAGTTTATATCATGTCGCTCTACAAGATCCCCTCCTCTTTTAGGGATAAGATTGAAAGGATCCAAAAAAAAGTTTTTATGGCAAGGCATGGATGAGAAATTTAAATTTCACTTAGTGGCTTGGGATAAGGTTTGCACCTCGAAGTTTATGGGAGGTCTAGGTATAAAAGATATTGAGAAAATGAATGATGCCCTCAATTGCTAAAATGGGCTGGAGAATGCTGACTGAGAAACAACCCTGGATAGATTTAATTAAAGAAAAAATACCTAAAACATCAATCTATGTACTCCTTTCTACATGATGAACAGCTCCCCTATGGTTCCATTTTTTTGGATCAATTTTGGTTAAAAGTAGAAATTTCATCAGGCAGGGAAGTAAATGGAAAGTGGGGGATGGTAGGGACATAAAACTTCTGATAGGATAATTGGTTTAGTGGCAATCTCATGGAGAGTTTTGGGATGGCCAAGGACATTCTTATAAACAAGTATGGCATCAAAATCAAGGACTATATTGAGGAAAATGGTACTAGAAAGAAGTGGAAAAAACTTACTGTAGAGAGAAATGATCTGAAACAAATTAATTCCTCCCTTCAAGATCAATTACATCTTATTCCATTAAGTCAGATGGATTCCAAGGATGAGCTGGTATGGAATAACTCCAATGATGGGAATTACTCTGTCAAAACTAGATACAATAACTTCTTTCATTGTAATCAAACAGAGTTCAATTGGAACAGGATTTGGATGTCTGATTTAACTCCCAAAATAATTTTTTTCCTTTGGCTAGCTATCAGAGGTAGGATTCTTACCAATGACAATATGATGAGAAGAGGATTAATAATCCCTAACAGGTGCCATCTTTGTAAGAAATATTCTGAGGATATCAGCCACCTGTTTATACATTGTGAGTATGCCACTAGAATATGGAGTTTTGCCCTTTCTAAATTTGAAGCTCTCTGGGTGCTGCTGAAGATCTCGATAAGCTATGGACTCAATGGAACCCACCCTTTAGGAATTGTGTTGTTAAAAGGATCTGGAAGCTAGTTATCCCTCATTTAATCTAGAGAATATGGAAGGACATAAATGATATTATCTTTAGAAATAAAAAGCAAAACTACAAACTTAGTATTGGTAAAATTTATAATGGTATCAAAGAGAATATTGTTGGATTTAAACCCCACAAGAACAAGAGATATCCAGAAAATGAAGAATATATTCTATCCAACTGGCAGATTGGATCAATTAATAGTTGGAACAATCCCGGGAATAGCATTGATAGATCTTTGATTAAATGGCATCCTCCTAATCTAAATTGGTATAAGTTGAACTTTGATGGGGCTTCTAAGGGAAACCCTGGGATTGCGGTAGGGGGAGGAGCGATACGGGATCATAAAGGCAATCTGATTTCTGCGTATGCTGGTAAAATGGGAATTCAAACTAATCATTTTCCTGAAGCTTTATCTGCTCTTTGGGGTATGAGAATTGCCCAGGCACAAAATATTCAGAACCTCATTATTGAAGGAGACTCCCTAAATATCATTAATCTTCTTAAGCAGTGATCATCTCCAAGTTGGAGCATCAAGGATTTTATTACAGAGTCCATAAGTATTAGTCATACTTTCAATAACATCAGGTTCATGCATACCTACAGGGAGGGTAATAAATTGGTGGATGTGCTGGCAAATTATGGCATTAATGTTAACCTTACAGTTTGGGACAATAATAGCATCCCTAAACAGATTCAAAACAACATTTAGGTGGAACTCCATACGTAAGCAATATCTAGAAATGAGTTATGAATTTTGGGTGTGGATTTCAAAAATACTCCCACACGTGTTGATTTAAAGTATTGGTTTATGCATATCATGTCTAATAATCAAGATAGTGTGAATCATATGGGAAATTTCAAGTGGAGATACACGGTTTTGAAAATCACGCATGTGGGCTACATTGCGACTGTTAAAAGGTGGATTCAAACCTCCATAGAAACCGAAGGCAGCGATAAATTGATTGATGACAGGGAGCGGGCTATTCTCACATGCATTTTTTAGTAGGCTCAGATCAGCAGACATGCAGCCAATCGTGGGAAAAGCAACGGCTCTCATTTCAAATATTGTGTGGATTACTACAGCAAAAAGTGGACTGGCTTTAGCGATCAGTTAGGAATTAGTTGCAATCAGTTCAGAGCAGAGAAGATGGGGGGTCCTCCTTGTCAAAATGAGCCTAGTGTGGACCCAGACTGGAAAGATAATTTTGAGCTGTGGAGCATTCTTAGCAAGGGTGGCATAAAAAACTTCATGGAAAAAGTTCAGGGGCATGACCAGAGCATCTCTGTGCATTTTGCAAAGGATTGGAAGGAGAGGAAAGTGGAATATGGGGGGGAAAAGGTCTTAATTAATGAAGAACTTATTGCTGAAGCAACCGGCCTTGGCTTGGAGGGCTTCAGATTCTTCAACAAAAGGGTCGATAGAGATGTTTAAGAAAGGAGATTTGTTGAGGGAGAGGAGAAACTAACCTACATAACAGTGGGCCTGCTTGTTAGCTCGATCCCTCCACCATATGATAAAGTAACCCGTATGATGATACGGTTCATCTCCTTGGAGGGAAGGTTTGTCACTGTTCCTATGAAACACCTTATTTTTCTTAACCACTTTCGTAGGGATCATTTGGTTTGTTTCCCCCATTACTTGTTGAACTCTCTTGAACACTCCATTATTGAGTTTCAAAAGCATTCCAGGGCGGTTCCTTTACACCAAGGGCTCATTTTGTTGTTGCACAAATGTTGTCTCCTTAGGTTTCCTGGTCTCCCATCCTCCCCTAGTTTAATTCCCCCTATGCCGAGCTCTGCTGCTGCCAGCCATGTTTCTCCTTTCTCTGCCCCCGCCACCACTGTTGTCACCCCACTGCCAGCCATTCAGGCTTCTTCTCCCATTCCCCCTTCTGATGCTCCCGCCCCCCACTTAGCCTCTACCTCATGGAGACCAGTTACCAGGGATTCTAGGAAGCTTAACCTTGAGACCCTTGCTGTGGAGAAGGGTTCTCATGAATTTGAAATTGTCCATGACCTCCTGAATATCAGTAGTGCCAGTCCCTGGGAAGTGCAATTGGAAATCTCTACAAAAAGGATGGAAGCCTTAGAGGCTGATATGAAATTGTTGAAGGATGAAGTTAAAAACTTGACAAAATAGAAAGGAAAGAGGAAGAAGGAGGAGGAGGATGTGGACAGCAGCCAAATTGATGATATCTACAAGAAATTGCACTCCTTGGACTCCCGCTTAGGGAAGGCCAAAACTAGACATGATTACAACATTTTCATCTTTAGAGCGATTGAGGAGTTCGTTGAGTAACACGTCAGAAGTGTCTCTAACCTAAGCGGAGTTCCGGCCACACTTTGGGGTATTGATAAGGAAAGCAAGAAGACCTTGGAGCAGCTAGATTATAATGATGCTGCCCACATGACTACTTTGGGTATGTTTAAATCCTGGAAGAATATCAAAACCATCATAGACAAAGCTACTAAGAAGTAGTTGTAGATGCTTCTGTTGTCCTTGTTTGTTTTTTTGCTGTTTTTTGCGGATCCTTTACTACTTTTTTGCAGTAATTTTGTTGTTTTGTCTCGTCTTGGTAGTTGTTTTTTAGCTACTTTGAACATCATTGTCACATTTGGATTCTGATCCTTTTCTCTCTGGTTCTCTTGCTTATTCTGGCTTCTAGGCCTTCTTTTGTAAACAAGGGTACAGTCCCTTTCAAAAAACTATTTGCCAATAATAAAAATAAAAAATAAAAAATTAAATTAAATAAGACCATTGCAAATACATGACCATCAACGGTCCTCAACAAGAACATGTATATGTAATTGATCCATGGGTACCACAACCAACGGTCTTGAGTTACTTATGAACATATATACAGGAATTTGTTTTCTTGTCCTAAGAACACTGACTTAATATGCCAAGAATATTAAACAATTAAATGGTTTAAACATTGTGGATGATAATACCTACGAATTATGGAATGCCCCTAGTAATAGGGTTTAGATATACACATGACCGTACAAGGACGTAAACAGTGAAGAGCATATGGTAGCAATACTAGAGTCCCCTAACCAAACATACCATAGCTTCTCACATATTTTGAGACAAGTCTACACACATTGGTTTTCTAGAAATCACCATTACCACCTAACATCATATCATAATTGAACATTTTGAATGAGGAAGCTCACTGAGCCCTCACATTTTGGACTACTCCCCCAATTGAATCTAAATTTCCTGAAACCGCACCTCTCTCACTCATTACATGACCCTATATGGACATATTTATGAGCCCCTCATTGGTTTTCCATGAATCCCAAAACCACTTGAAAGGATATTTGCGGAGCTTGATATTGACTGCAGTCTTCATGCAACAATTCTTTTAGATCTATATATCAGACTTGCCCAGGTTAGAGAGGCCTTTCATGCCTTGACGAGTAGATCTTGTTATTGCACGTTAAGGACAATATTTTTCCTTGACAAATTTTCCATCCCATTTACATACTATTGGTGTAAATCAGTAGCACCCCTGGATGTTGATCAGATTTCTAGTTTGACATTTTGGACATCCAGTGTGATTGCACAACATTGAATCTTTTCCCCAAGTGTGGGACTTGTAAAAATGGAAAAGAATCTCTAGGTTAGAGAATGGTTCCTCAAATCGTATGATCATGTGTATTACTTGCAATTTGCAGAGGTTTTAAAATCAAAATCCTACTCTAAATTCCAAAGGGGACAGAGATAGAGAATGTAAAAAAACTAAAAACTAATACTAGTAAGGTGATGCACCAAAGGAGTGGTGAGCATTTTTACTTCTGAAAATTGACACAGATCATAGAAATGCAACAAAATATCATGCAAAAACTGATAAAATGTAATGAAAGATTAGGAATGAAGAAAACAACACAAACAGAGGATTGAAACTCATTCACAGAGCTTGCATTGTTATTTTCAATATCAAAAATACATGCATTACAACATCAGAGAGGTAGAAAACATGTTACAGTCTTGGAAGAGGCTGGATATTCCACAAAATCACTTTTTTAGGTGAAGAAGGGAGCCTGCAAAACATAAAAAATGTCCAACCCATCCAGAAAAGAGCCAAAACTGGCTTTTACAATGCAAGGAATGAGCCTAGGAGAGAGAAACACGGGAAAAAATGAGAGGAGCTCCAACCACTAACCAAAATGCAACAAAACAACGTGGGCATCCTAATAGGTCCATTCCTTGACATTTTTCACCATGCTGGGAGAGAATGCAAGCCATGCTACATTAAAAATTGTGGTTGAAATGTCATTTTTGTTCATTACCACGTGCCAGAGGTGTTTCTCAATTTTCTCTCTCCAAACTAAATCAAAATACAAAATTGAGCCTGGAATCTTTTATAGAATTTCACCAGGTTTCCATTTATATAAATAACGGTATAAAATAAGCTCTGGATCGAAATTTATGGCCGTTTGAAAATTTAGGGCAAAACAGGGACAAAACAGATTGGCGGGTCAAAAATTTGAAATTTTCCCACTTTTTTGCATTTGGGAAAATTTCCCCAAAAACCTCCATGGCCCACCGATCCGGTGCCACTTGGCACATTCTGGTTGGATGTAGGCCTTCTACGCTTCATTTTCCATCGTTTTGGCCTTTGGAAAAATTTCCCAAAAAACTCCACCGGCTAGATGACCCGAAGACATGTGGCGTGATGTGATTTGCCGCGGGATTTTTCTCTATCTACTCCGTCACTTTTGACCATCTTTTCTGACTTGGACATGTGGAAAAACCCTATTAGACATGAGTTTTCCTTTCCATTTTTCACCTGCGGGCCAATCTTGCATTTTTTCCACCACTAGACATGTGGCACGATCCCATTGGCTCACATTTTGGGGGGCGAGCTTTTCCTTTGAAATTTTATTTGATTTTGCTTTGGGAAAATTTCCCAAATTTTCCCTACATTCTGCTAATCCTAGGACACGTGGCAACGTCCCATTGGATGCGGGCCTTGGGAGCTAAAATTTCTCTTTGCGCTAACCTTTGGGAAAAAATTCCCAATTTCTCCCCAGCGGCTGAAGCTCTGATGGCCCCAAGACACGTGGCCTATCCTGACTGGTCGGCAGGCCAACGGGCCAAATATTTCTCCTTTGACCTAACCAAAACACTTTGCCAAATTTTCAAACTTTCCTCCACCCTCCGCCATTACTTTGACCTGGGACACGCGGCATAATGTGATTGGGTGTGTGCATTTCCTTGAGATTTTTCCATGGTGCCAACACTTAGGAAATTTTCCTAATTTCTTCCCCTTGGACACGTGGCACGATTCAATTTGTCAGCGGGCCTGCAGGGTGAAAAATTCCTTCTGAAATATTTCCAAACACTTGGTAAAAATTCCAAGTTTACCTTTGCCTCCGCCCTTCCGAGGACACATGGCCTCATCTTATTGGTTGTAGGCTTTTCAAGGGAAAATTTCCCACAAAATCTCTGCCGAGCCATAACTTCAAAAATACATGGAGTTAGGAGGAAATCTTTACATTTCTGGAAATCTGAGAAAAAGCTCTATCTAATGGTGCCATTTCCAGAAGGTCTTGAATGCCTAAAAAGCAAAAATTATGACTGAGACACAAGAGAGGTAAGAATGAAGGGAGTTAGCCACAAAATGTGCAAGGGGCTCATTTTGGATAACAATTTTGGTGACTCAGAGGGGTCATCTGCCTGCTGGATGAGGTTACCAGTTGCCTGAAACAATCTATTAGGCATGGATTCATTAAAATCTCTACTTGGTACCCCAACTGATTAGAACACTGCAAGGAGGAAGATGGAAGGTAAAACACCATCTGATTGGAGCAAGGCCTGTAAAACACATTTCCTGGAACAACAAGCTTGTGCCAAAGCACTTAGGGAAAGAAAATCTAATCTACAACAAAACAATGTGCATAATCACTCGGAGGAATGAAAACCTAAGCTAATATGTACAAGGTGGAGAATTTCTTTCAGTAGCAATGCTTTAGATGGATTCCATTGACTGGAATCTGTAATTCTTCACCATCGAATGAAGACAATTAGAAAGCATTGTTGTCCTTACACTTTGTGACCATGTATGGGCCACTCCAAATGGCATCAAATTTTGAATGCCTCCCCAGTTTTTCTCTGTCTGCATCCCATTTTAACACTAGATCTCAAACTTGGAAATATCTATCCTTGACCTTTCTATCAAAGGTCATTTTTATAAAAGCTTGATCCCTCTCCATTACTTGGGATGCCTGAAATCTGATTTATTGGAGCTCCATCAATTATGCATATCTAACCTCCATGGGTCCAAACTCCAACAACTCGAACTATTTCATGAGTTCCAATGTTGGTAACTCAAGTGACATGGGAAAAATTTCCTCTCTTCCATAAACAAGCTTGAATGGAGAGTTACCTGTAGATCTCTTGGGAGTTATCCTATCATTCCATAAGGCTGATTTCAACTTAGCATGCCAAGACCTCTGATTTTCATCAAGAGTCCTCCTAATGATCCTTAACAAGTTCTTGTTTGTAGATTCTGCTTGGCCATTACCATGAGGGTAATAATTTGATGAAGTGCTTAGGTAGATCCCATTCTTGACAGCCCATTCAGTTACCTTGGACCCAATGAATGCTAATGCATTATCTGATATTATTGTAGCAAGTATGCCAAATCTGGTTGATATTCCCTCATAGAAGTCTAGGATGCTAGATTCATTTGCTTTCTTGAGTGTTACTGCTTCAGTCCACTTGGTGAAATAATCTGTTGCTATTAGAATCCATTTGTGCCCTTGGCTTGAATTTGGCTTAATGAATCCAATGAAGTCCAAACCCCATTACATGAATGGCTGGTCAACTGAAATTGGATGCAATGGAAGGGCAGCTAGCTTTTCCTTACCCATGAAGAATACACAATTCTTGCACCTCTTGATCCATGCATAACAATCACTGAAAATATTGGGCCAATAATATCCAGCCCTCATGATCTTTAGAGTTATCACTCTCGGTACAAAATGACCACCAACTGATCCACCATGGAACTCTTCCAATACCCTATGAATCTGATTTGTACCAATGCATCTCAGCAGCACTCCATTCACATCCCTTTTGAACAAAACACCATCAACAAGGGCATATGGGACAGCCTGTAATCTAAAGTGTCTTCTTTTGGTCTTGTTCATCTCTGGAGGGCATAGACTTGTGCTTAAGAGGTGCATTATGTCTTGGGTCTAGCAAGGAGTGAGGACACCATCATTTTCATTTTGAGTGTTTCCTTGCTCATGGCTGTCTTGTAACACCAAAACAACCTCCTTCTCATTGTATGCTTCCTTGTGTTTATTCAAGACCAGCTGCTCACACAACCCTTTTCCTCTGACCAACTTGGTGAATTTTATCTCAATTTCATACTCCATGACATGAGTAATCCAACCTGCTCTCTTTTCATTTAGGTCTTTGTTGAGGAGGAAGTCTTTAACTCCCACTTGAGAAACCAACAATGTAACCTTGTTGTTTGAAACTAGATGTTTGAATTTCTTCAAGCTCCTGATTACTACAAGAACATGCTTCTCAATGAAAGAATACCTCACCTCATAGTCCTCCAGGATTTGGCTAAAGAAAGCAATTGGCTTCTCATCATTTTCTTTGTTCTGATGTACCAAGATTGCAGAAATAGTATCATCACCCCCAAATGCATAAAGGATGAAATCCCTGGAAAAATCCAGGTTAATGAGAGTTGGGGCTTGAGAGATGGCTTCTTTGATTGCTTCAAAAATTTCCTTTCCTTTTGTCATCCATTTGAAATCTATGCTTTTCTTTAACATCTTTGTGATAGGCTTGACTAGGGCTGAAAAATTTGGGACAAACCTCCAAAAAATTTTTATCCTCCCCAAGAAAATTTGAAGGGCCTTCTTGTGGCTTGGCAATGGTAGTGCTCTTATGGCTTCAACTCTTTCTGGATCAATTGCTAATCCTTCCTTGGAGATAATGTGGCCAAGGAGCTTTCCTTCATGGGCTAGAAAAATACACTTTTTAGGATACAAGGATATTCCAAATATTCTGCACCTTTGGAACACTTGTCTTAAATGAAAGAGATGGTCTGCTGCATTTTTTGAAAAAACAGTGATATCATCAAGATATATCAGCACCATGTTGTTACTCAAATCCTTGTACGCCATTTCAATTACTCTTTAGAAAGTAGCTCTAGTGTTGGACAACCCAAATGGCATTTTCCTGTATGCATAAGTTCCCCATTTGGTTGTAAAGGCTATCTTGAACTGATCCTCTTCTTTCACCATAATCTGATTATACTCCAAATAACCATCAAGTAATGAAAACCTTTCAGAACCATCAACAACTTGCAAGATCTTCTCCATGGAAGGAAGTGGATAATGATCCTTGAGAGATGCTCTATTCAAATCTCTGAAGTCAACACACAATCTGATTTATCCACTCTTCTTCCTAACTGGAACCAAGTTGGCTACCCAACTAGAATGATTGATAGGGAATATGATACTTGACTCTATCAACTTATTCAATTATTTTGTCATGAGAGGCTCCATATGTGGATTGACTAGCCTTTGTTTCTTCCTGACGGGTTTAGTACTTGGATCCAATTCAATGGTGTGTTGAGCTAACTCGGGGTTTAAACCTTTCAAATCTTCATAGCTCCAAGAAAACACATCAGGGAATTCTTGAAAAAGATGTGTGAACTCATACCTTTCTTGCTCAGTTGTCACTTTACCAACTTGGAGTGATTTTCCTTTCTCCACCAAGATGGACACTGAATCTTCTCCCTTGACTTGGATGTTTTCTTTCTCCTTACTAAACTGATCATTAGGATTGAAAATGGACTCTAAAGTAATAAGTCCCTTTGGTATTTTATTGGTTCTCAACTGTACCACTTGGTCACCATACTGTTGTTCCAAATTTTCCTGATTTTTAGCTGAGAACTTAGCTTCTTCTTGCAAGAAATGGATGATTTGTTGATCATTTTCAAACACTTATCAACTTACATTGTTGTCTGGTAGTGAAGGCCTTACAATCACATGGATGTTTGGCTATACCTTGTCCTTTTGGATGCTTTCAACAACATCAAAGGATGCTCCAACTGCTGCAAGCCTGTCAGTAGCTTGGTTCTCTTTCCTAGGAATGGATTTGATGCCAAAGCCCTCAAAATATTCAATGAGGTCCCACACCCTATTTTTGTAGTACTTGAGTAGATCATTCTTGGTAGCATGTTACCCCTTAACTTGGTTGACAATCAACTCACTGTCACCGAAGACTTGCAAGTTCTTTATCCTTCTTTTGATTGACCAATGTAATCCTTGTATTAAAGCTTCATATTCAGTAGTGTTATTAGAGCATGCATATTGAAATCTAAAAGCTGAATAATACTTAAATCCTTGAGGTAAAAAAAGCATAGCTCCCCCTCCTACTCCTTGTCTACTCCTTGATCCATCAAAAAATAACTGCCATACATCATTGTCATTCTTGTGGTCTAGCTTGGTGATGTTAGGGATAGGATGATTTTCTTCATGCATGCAATAGACTCCTAGCTCAGATTCTTCTATTTATTGATAAGGATCAAAAACATGCACCTTGCTTGCCCATTCATCAAGAGTCAGATATGGGATGCTTCGAACCTTGGTATCATCTTCATCAATGCTTGGATAATCCTCTTGATCAAATGCTAAACAATTGGTATTGATTTGTCTTGGAGTGTGAGGCTCAATGCGAAAGTTTGTAATAGGTTTAGATCTGATTGTGGCCTTGGTTCCGTATCTTGTTCTAAACAACATGTGTGACCAATCAGTAGATAAGTACCCTCCAATCTTGGCTATGAAATCCCTTGACAAACATAGGGCAAAGAGTGGTGGAAGATCTATTACTAAGACATCTTACAAAACAACAATGTTAGGGCATGCATGCAAAGTAAGAATCAATTTTTTTATCACTCCAACTATTGTTACTACTGTCCCATCCAATTACACTACCCCTTTTGTTATGAATTCATATTGAAGCCCCAACTGATTAGCTATTTTCTTGGGCATTACTGAACTACTTGCCCCAGAATCAATCACACAAATTTGTACTAATTGGTTTCCAATGATCAATGAAACATAGAATGTGGGGGCTTCAACATTCTACCTTGTTGTCCTCCATGATTCCCCTCACGCTGGGCAACATTTGTGAGTACTTTCTCTTGCATTTGGACCTGCTGATTTGAAGTTGACCAGTCCTTCATGGTAGCTTGTAGCAAATCTCTTTGGCCTAGGATGGATAGTGATTCCCACATTGATATGTTTACATTTGTCTTCTTCATCTGATCAATGATGTTGAATGGAGATGAAGGATCTCTCTACTATCCCTTGGACTACACATTCATTCCTTACACATGGGTAGCAACAACTGGCATTTGAGTTGGCCTAGGAGCTATTTTAGGCAGCCCTTGCGTGTTTGGAACTGCATTTTGTTTTCCAATAATTTGTGGAGTGGTAGAAGGTTATGGATTACTTGGAGCCAATGGTTGTTCTTCACCCAAATTTATCCTTTTTGACCTTGTGTTGGCTGTAATACTTTGGGAGATTGTTTGATTCATGCCACAAAAATCTTCTGCCAGTCAGTTTACAAGTGTGGTATCATTTGGAGCTGATTGTTGCTGGAATGTTTCTTGTTATTGGTTATTTCCTTGACTCTCTTCACCCTCCACACTAGTTTTAGTCACCATTAATGCTTGATTTAAGGCACCGTTGAAACATATAGACTGGTTACGAGGTTCATTGCATGGGAAACACCAATCATACTCTTGAGCTACATTGTTTTACACTGGAACTATTGCTTTAGAGGTAGATGTAACATTGGGATTATAAGGGTGAAATGGTCTATTGGTAGGAGGTCTTGCTTGATTTTGATTTGCAACTGGAATGGGTGGTCTTTGACACTGGTATGGCTGCCTGTTAGGCTGAGCTTGAGGCTAGAAAGAAGTTCTAAAACCTTGGGCTTGCTTCCTCTTGAGTGTAACAAGCTCATTGACTAAATTTTACAATTGCTTCATGACTTCTTGAAGTTCATTTGAGGCACTAGAAGATGAATTAGAAGCTTCACTTGAATTTTGATTTCTAGGAGTGGGAATAGGAGCTAAAATAGGCACTTAACTAGTACTTGGGCCCTCTAAACTTGGATATAATGGCATTAGAGGCCTATGAGCTAGCTTGCCAGCTTGAATCAAACAATTTTCAGCTCTAATGGCAATGCTATAAGCAACAGGGATAGTTGTGCCCCCCATGGATTGAATTAACATAGAAATATCAGAATTTAGAGCTTTAAGGTAATATAGAAAAGCACCTTCTTCTGTTGGCCTTACTACCACTGGAATTCTCTCCCAAGTCATTTGAAACTTGAAGTTGAAGTTAGTCAGCTACTCATTGGGAGCTCTCTTGATGGTTGTCAACTGTTCCAAAAGGGACAAGTTATCTCCCTTTTCTCCAAACTACTCATGGAGGGCTATACATAGCTGGTTTAAATTTTGGATAGAACCTAAGGCAAGACTCCTAAACCATTGCAAATATTTCCCTTTGAATGAAGATGCTAGCAGTTTGACAACAACTTACATTTCATTAATCTCATGGATTACACAAATATTAGCAATATCCTTGACATGATCACCAGGAGTGGTCTGATTCTCTCCAGTAAAGTATGAAATGTTCTTCAATGCTGCAACTAGAATTAGATTCTGTGCATTGAGAGCAAGTGGGCTGCTTCTAGTGAAATTGACATAGGGGTTGTTTTGTATCATTCTGATTGGCCTTAGAACCCTTGTTGATTGAACGAAAGGCCTACCAGGTGGAGGAGTTGATAGAGTCCTGTTTGGTGAAGATGGAGACCTTTGACATCTCCTCCCTCTTCCACCTTGTCTTCTTCTTGAAGATAATTGCAGATATTCAAACAACACCTCTTATTCTAAAAATCTTGACCTTCTGGTGATTCTTCTCATGATTTTTCAGGTATGCACTGTTAAAACCAGCTGATTCTTCTTCCTTAGAGTCGCCAGATGTGCAATTTAGGGCTCTTTTAAGAAAGAAAATTGCAAAAAATGCACATCAATTTTGTTTTAATTAAGATGAAGACCTCTAAGGTCCCACCGGGTGTGCCAAAATTATTGGTGCAAATCAGCAGCACCCCTAGATGTTGATCAAATTAATAGTTTGACATTTTGGACATCTAGTGTGATTTCACAACATTAAATATTTTCCCCAAGTGCGGGACTTGTAAAAATGGAAAATAATCTCTAGGTTAGAGGATGGTTCCTCAAATCCTATGATTAGGTGTATTACTTGCAAGTTGCAGAAGTTTTAAACTCAAAATCCTTCTCTAAATTCCAAAGGGGACAGAGATAGAGAATGTAAAAAAACTAAAAACTAATGCTAGTAAGGTGATGCACCAAAGGAGTGGTGAGTATTTTTACTTCTGAAAATTGACACAGATCATAGAAATACAAAAAAATATCATGCAAAAATAGATAAAATGTAATGAAAGATCAGGAATGAAGCAAACAACACAAACAGAGGATTGAAACTCATTCACAGAGCTTGGATTATCATTTTCAATATAAAAAATACATGCATTACAACATCAGAGAGGCATAAAACATGTTACATTCTTAGAAGAGGTCTAATATTCCATAAAATCACTTTTTTAGGTGAAGAAGGGAGCTTGAAAAACATAAAAATGTCCAACCCTTCCAAAAATGAGCCAAAACTGGCTTTTACAATGCAAGGAACGAGCCCAGGAGAGAGAAATGCGGGAAAAAATGAGAGGAGCTCCAACCACCAAAAAAATGAAGCAAAACAGCATGGGCATCCTTACAGGTACATTCCTTGACATTTTTTGCCATGCTGGGAGAGAATGTGAGCCATGCTACATTAAAAATGGTGGTTGAAAAGTCATTTTTGTTCATTACATGTGCTAGAGGCATTTTTCAATTTTCTCTCTCCAAACTCCATCAAAATACAAAATTTATCCTTGAATATTGTATATAATTTCACCAGCTTTCTGTTGATATAAAGAACGTGAAAAAATGAGCTCTGGATAGAAAGTTATGGCTGTTTGAAAATTTAGGGCAAAACAGGGACAAAACGGATTGGCGGGTCAAAAATTTGAATTTTTCCCACTTTTTTACATTTGGGAAAATTTCCCCAAAAACCTATGTTCCCTACCAATCTGGTGCCACGTGGCATGTTCTGATTGGATGCAGGCCTTCTACGCTTCATTTTCCATCGTTTTGGCATTTGGAAAAATTTCCCAAAAACCTCCGCCGGCTGGATGACCCAAAAATATGTTGCATGATGTGATTTTCTGCCACATTTTTTCTCTATCTACTCCATCACTTTTGACCATCTTTTCTAACTTGGACACATGGAAAAACCCTATTGGACACGGGATTTCCCTACCATTTTTCACGTGCGGGCCAATCTTGCATTTTTGGCCGCCACTGGACATGTGGCACGATCCCATTGGCTCATGTTTTAGGGGGCAAGCTTTTCCTTTGAAATTTTCTTTGATTTTGCTTTGAGAAAAATTCCCAACTTTTCCCTGCATTCCACTGATCCTGGTACATGTGGTGAGCTCCCATTGGACATGGACCTTGGAAGCTAAAATTTCTCTTTGCGCTAACCTTTGGGAAAAAATTCCCAATTTCTCCCCAGCGGCCGAAGCTCCAATGGCCCCGGGACACGTGGCCTGTCCTGACTAGTCGACAGGCCGATGGGCCAAATATTTCTACTTTGACCTGACCAAAACACTTCACCAAATTTTCAAACTTTCCTCCTCCTCTGCCATTCCTTTGACCTAGGACACGTGACATAACGTGATTGGGTGCGGGAATTTCCTTGATATTTTTCCATGGCATCAACACTTAGGAATTTTTCCTAATTTATTCCCCTTGGACATGTGGCACGCTTCAATTCATCGGCGGGCCTGCAGGGTGAAAAATTCCTTCTGAAATCTTGCCAAACACTTGGTAAAAATTCCAATTTTACCTCCACCTCCGCCCTTCCGAGGACACGTGGGCTCACCTTATTGGCTGCGGGCCTTTCAAGGGAAAATGTCCCACAAAATCTCTGATGAGCCATAACTTCAAAAATACATGGAGTTAGGAGGGAAAATTTACCTTTCTGGAAAGTTGAGAAAAATCTCTATCCAATGGTGCCATTTCCAGAAGGTCTTGAGTGCCTGAAAAGCAAAAATTATGACTGAGGCACAAGAGAGGGAAGAATGAAGGGAGTTAGCCACAAAATGTGCAAGGGGCTCATTTTGGATAACACATACACTTTCATCCACATTCCACATTTCACTATCATTTAGACATCTATATTTCAACATTAGTTGCCTCAGCATGACCTCTGGGAGTTGAGTGCAGTTGAAGGTAACGTTTCGATTTTTCATCCATAAAATTACCCCACTAAAGAATACGTTTAAACTAAAAAGTTGATATTCCTAATAGTACCAACTTTTTAAAACCATATAGGTTCCCTACCTATAAAATACAACCATTTTCAAAAGTTTGGGAGTGTTATGCAATAACACCTAGTAGATAAAGAATATATGTATAGTATTGTAGTTTTTAGACTTATATGTATGATGAAGCAATTGATGAGATATAGATGCATATATCTGATGACTATTTATTTTGCAGGTGAGATAATGATGTAATTCCACCCAAAAAATTAGAAAATGGAGGAAAAAAGTGGAAGATGGAAAAAATTGGATGCAAGTATGATGATCATGGAAAGAGGAAATGGCTTTAATGATGGTGAACAAAGTAAGATTAATTTGTTGACTAAATGGAAATTATAAATATGATTATGTAATTCCTTAAGGGACAAAAGGAAAAAAATTTGATGTAGATATCTAGTTTTAAACCTTTTAGTAATCAATCATTGCATAATAAGAAATATGAATTATGAATCTCTTATTTTTTTCAAACAATTATTTTTTGGGGGATTTAGGAACTCTGATTGCTTCCCTTTGTTTGTCTTTCTAGTATATAGTTTCTTTTCTAAAAAATACATCCCATGTACAACCTTATTCAACCTCGAAGATGCATGGACTCAACACAAAAGCTTAGAAATATATGAGTAACAATGTCACTATAGAATATTGGCCTCATGTAACCATGAAGATGTGTGGGATCATCACATAAGAGTGATAAGGGGAAGTAACATGGTAGATCTACTAAAACTAATTTCTCTTTATCTATGTATATTATTTTTTAGTTTTTTGGGTTTCAACACTAAAGGCCCAGATAGGAGAGAGAGATTTCACGAGGTGACATATGTCAATGTTTTATATGGAGAGAGAGAGAGAGGGATATGTGTCATGAAAAATATTCTATAGACCTATTGTTTAAAGATATTTTTACCTTTCTACTTGAAATAACAAAGTGAATTAATAAAAACAAGACCAATGTCATAAGACTAGGGGTTTAATGATATCCATAGAGATGGATGTTGATGTTGATGTTGATGGATGAAAGCTACTTTCTTCTTTCACTGACAGAGGAAACTTCTAATCAAACACACTAAGAAGAAGATGGGATTAGATAGATATATGGTGGATTTCCTGAAAAAGGCCAGTCCACCAAATTCAATGGACTTCCTTGCAAGGATTTCAATCTGTGTTCTAGAAATCAATCTAATAATGATAAGATAAATGATAAAATAGATGATATAACCAATAATTCAAAGGAAAAGGGGCTAACACAATCCACGGCTATATGATGGTCTAATGGTGATAATTTATCCAAAGGGAGTATAGGAATCAAAAAATGGCTCAAAAGAGCAAGGATGTGTATAGTTGTTTACTTAAAAATGTGAGGAAGATGATAAATTTGATTTAGATAATTGATAAAATGCTAAATATGGCTCAAATGAGCTTGATATGATTAAACAGACACTTGAAGGGCCTTGTGGTAATATATTATGTGATCTAGATTTCTAAACATCAAGATTAGGGATCAAAATACCTATTTGAAAAGAATTGTTAGAAATTGGGGGAATCTTCAGCGATTCTATCAGCAAACCTGGGAGGAATCACAATGATTCTAGAAATATTCTGCAATTGTTGTGAAAATGTACAAGTTGATAATGGATGAATATGGGACTCGAAAGGAATGTTTAAAAGGTTTATTTAAGACTGGATATGATGCATAATAATGTAATGAAGCAAGGTAAACTACTAACCTTGCAGAAATTGATGAATAGAAATATGAATATGATATTACCTGAGAGAGGGAGATTGTTGATCCACAAAAACTTCTGATTTGATTCTTGGGAACATGAATGACTTTTATAAGAAGAAGAAGATATTGTTGATTTCTTAAATGTTGATGAGATGATATTTGACTCTGTAAGAGGGCTATGGTGTAAGGAAAATGTAATATGATTTCATAAGTCCATGTCCACCTGTAATCTAATCTCAAATGGAATCTTGGAGCTTGTTTACATAGAATTTCTAACAATAAGGGAGAATCGATGGCAATTATAGAAAACGGTTGCAACCACCTCCCAAATAGATAATTTGTTTGTTTTATTGAAGGACATATGTTATAAAATGGTTATATGGGTGAGGGAGGTTATTAAATGGTTGGGAGGATATTTTTTTTTTTATTTTATTTATTTTTGGTTGGAATGTGGTTTTATTTTGTTTTTTTAATTTGATTTTGGTTATATTTTTGTTTTAGGTGGTTTTAAGAGGAATAAAATAGAATTTTATAGTTATATAATAATATTTATGCGGAGTAAATATAAATGGGGGAATTAATACTTGGTATAAGGATTTAATGGATACAATGGTAATGATGTGATAATGTATTTAATGTATAATATGATAGTGATGTGATAATGAAAGGGGGACTAGCTGAAGCAGACACGTGGATTAGCAATGCTAATTTTAGGTGTCTAAATTTTGCCCCTTTTGTTGAGTGATTTTGTGTATACAAGTCATGAGAAAAAAAGAGATGTGATAGATAAGGATGTGAAAGATGCAAACTTATATGATGAGGTGCTCCCCCTCAAATTAGGGATTTATGAAATAAAAGAGAATTGATCACAAGTTTGAAAGAGATAGATGGAAATATGCAAGAATGGAAATATTAGAGATGATGCCCTAAGATGAGGTATAGAAAAAAAATAGGTGCCATCATAAAATCAAGTGATAGGGGAACCCACAGGGGGTTCATTAGCTAGGCAATATCCTAACACGTGAGTTCATATTGAGGTAATTAAAATTAATAAAAGTATAGTCAATATACCAGTAGACATGAGGGGGTGTCAGGGTTTAATTTATTAATATTTTGGATCGGGTAATAGGGGTAGGTTAGAGAGGTGGGCTAAAGGAAAGGGAGGTTTAATTTTAATATAAAAATAAAACATTTGAAACCTAGTTTTAAAACTAAATACATTAAAATTGAAATTAAAGGAGTGTGGTCATAAAGTTAAATTATAATTTCTTTTTGAATAAAGAAATATGAATTGATATTTTATTAACCAAGAAATAATAAGATGGTAGAAAACTAGGATTGAGTATGCTTTTCAACACAAGTGATATTATTTCATCATCGTTATTATTTGAAGAACTATTGATAAATTATTAAAGCTTTACATTTATAACTTAATTGGTAATAGGTCTTGAATGGATTCAAACTATATTTTGAGAGAAAATTTATAGTAAAAAAATGAGTGAGAAATATGATATATTTTTGGTTTAATATATTAGGGTAGAAATAAATAGGGGTAAATAAATTTTTCATCAAAAAATTGGTAAGGTACATAAAAAAATAGGGGGTATTTTTATTTTAATAATATAACCACAGGGGGTATTATCAATTGAATAATTAGAGGTAAAAACTAGAATTAAGGGTATTCTTTAATACCCTTCGAATGAACGTGATATACCATACTTTTACTAAGTGAACCCCCCGTGGGGGAACTAAAGGGTTAGTGTCATATAGACATATGAATTAACGAGGAAAAAGAAAAATAAAAAGGATGTTTTGACAAGGTCAAAAGACCGATGATTGACATTGCCAAAAAAGGTGGGATTATGAAACTAGGAAGTCAAGTGATATGGGAACCAAAGGGTTTGTGTCATACATACATACACACACACACACACACACACACACACACACACACACACAGATATATATATATATATATATATATATATATATATATATATATATATATATATATATATATATATGTGTGACTTAATGATGTAAAAGATGATGGTTTGGTGAGGTCAAGGGACAAAAAATTGATGTCACCAAAAAGGTGGGCTTACAAGGCTAGGAATTCATGTGATAGGGGAAACAAAGGGTTCATGTCCTATAGACATATGACTTAATGGTGATGGGGGATGAAATGATGATTTAATGTGGTCAAAGGACCATGATTTGATGTTTTCACAAAGGTGAGATTACGAGGCCTAGATGGGGTTCTTGAAGGTGATTAGAGGTGTAGCGCTTGAGGTGGTAGCCAGTTGAAAAATATCAATTTGATTGAATAGATGTAATGTTTTTGATGCAATGATGGGATATTGATATGTGTTTAGGATTTTGTGGATATGATGATACATATATTGATAGATGTTGATATGACAAGGTTAAAAAAATTTAAAGTTATGTTTTAGGTATGATGTGTTGTTTGATATTGAATTTAAAGTGAATTAATGTTTTGTAAAAAACATGGTCAATAATGAAACATGGATTGATTGATTTGTACTAGATTTGACACATACATGATGGGGATAGATACGGTGAACGCATTTGTACTCTTATCCTTATAGAAGATGTTAACAAATGACTAATAATAGGTAGTCACACCTAAGATCTTGGATATAAAGATGAAGTGATAAGATGTACCTTACTAGAACATGAAAAGGTTAACATATGTAGGTTGATGCGAGAGAGTAGGTTCTCCTTTCAACAGTTTCATAGAGAAATGTCTCAGCTATACATTTTATTTTTTATGCAAACTAATTAATGCAGATAGTTTAATTTGGTGGGAAAGCTGATCGATGTGGGAATATTTCCTATGATGCTTTTTATATTTGAATTTCTAAAGACCAATCGATGTGGGAATCCTCTTTACATCAGTAACCATCCTTCGAGGGAGTGGTCTACAATTTTTACTTTTGATTTTTATAGATATTATTCCCTCAAGGAATGGGTCTACGATATTTATGGGTAGCTATCCTTCGAGGGATCAATAGAATTTTTTTTTTGATAATATGGTTTTTGATATTTTGAAATAGTTGTCCTTCGAGAGATTAGTCTATTATTTTTTATAAGTTGTATCCATATATATTTTTGAATTTTAATTTGAGCTAAGGGAAAGACCCTGGAAGAAAATTTCAAGGAGGGGGGAATAAATGTGTACATGACCTACATATATGTGCCCCATATCATGTTTTTAGTTGGTACAATATAGGTGGATGTTGATTGTGGGTTATTGCTAAGGAGGAAATTATCCATGGTGAAAGATGTGATGAAAAGATCAATGGTTCTCATCTTTAAGGTGTTTTAGGATGGTGACCAAAAAACCACATACTTTCAAATCATTACAATGAAGAGATGGATTGTTAATGATGGGATAAGATCTTTCATGTGACTACTATCATGATGGTCGACATGTTAATAGTAGAAAGGCCACAAGTGCAAGGATTTTAGAGGTTGACACATGCTATAAGGACCCATATAGTTTAGGGGAAAAAATTTCATGTTTACTCCTTTCTGGAGTAGTGATATTTTGATTGGATTGATAGGATAGGTTTGGTTAGGATGATCTAGGAGAATGTGCAAGGTAAGAATTTCAAAGTCTCAGTAAAGAGGAGTCCCCCTAGCATGAAACTATGGATAGATATGACATGCGATGAAATGTGTGATGGATTTCAGATTAGGATGGTGGAAGTTTTTTTATTGATTGATTGAGTATATGGTAAATATAGGAGCCCTTGACAAAGGATTTGTTGAAAAATTGGATGGGGTATGAGAAGACAATTGGTGAGGAGGGGTAGATGATGAAGATTTTATTTTACATTTTATTTGTGTATGATGATTTATTATTTGTGTAGGTGTGTGAACTATACTGATTTGAGATGGGAGACCTTAAATGGAAGGTGATGAGAAGATGTATGAGAAAGGTTTATCTAGATCTGATTGAGGATGACCCCCTAGTCTTATAGATGTGAGCAAGGACATTTTCTGTGACTCAGGTGTAGATGTTGATGAGATTAAAACACCTTCAAGGGAAGGTGTGGAACTTGAAAATATTGAGAGAACTTGAATGGAAGGTGTTGACAAGATGTCTGATAAAGGTTTGATAACACGAGATTGTGGATGAACCCCTTAAACTAAATATGTCGGTGAGGAAACTGATGAGGGTGGAGGTGTTGATGGTATTGATGATGGTTTAGGATGTTAATCTTATGGGAGAAGATCATCTATGAGGAATATTAATTAAATTATGGCTTTAAGTACTTTACAACTCTCTTTGTTATGACCTGGGCTTCTATGATAGGCACAAGTTTTTTTTATCGTACCAAGTAGGTTTTCGATTATACGGGTTGGGTGTTTTTATTGGTGGAAATGTGATAAGAGAAGCTTGAATGATCGTTTCTTATATTTTGATGTAATTCCCTTTAGGGGTATTTGGATTAATGAATTTTGACTTTGATTTATGAGAACAATTAGTAGGACGTGTGTTATTTTTTTGATGGGGGTGGATTGATAAAAATAGTATGGTGTTGAAACATCATAGGGGTGTTATGAGGTTGAAAAGAGAAAGGATATGATTCAAGGATGGGATAGGATGTGGGATTGATAAAATTGGATAATGGATGAGGTCCCAAAATGGAAAATGAAGGATTGATTATGGATGAGGTAGGGTACAACTATGTGACATGATATTCAGATAAACTATGGAGTCCCAAAATAAATTATGAGAGTGGTACCTTGGAATCATAATGTGACAAAGGATGAGGTCCCAAAATGGATGGTAAGGTTGAGACCTTAAATGATGTTTGTTTTAATTTCATTCTATTTATTTTAGGTAAAGGAGGGAGTTTTATGATAGATGAAAAGGATGAGGCAGTAGATGTGATAGGTTTTTATTTTGCAACAATTTTTCTAGATAGAGGATAATGTCTCACATCAGATAATGAGGAAAAGGCTGCAGATGTGATGGTGTTTGATTGTAAAATGTATCATTCAAGACAAGGTTCCAAACTAGATTGTAAGTGAGTATCTATGGATGTGATTGGGTCTAGCTCAGATGAGAGATACATTATTTCTAGACATGATTGAATTGGGTTATATTTATCTGAGTTTCTAATTCTTTGATTAGTTTGAAAAAATATTGGATGTCAAGATCTTAGATTATGAATGCCCCCTTAGTAACGGCCTCTAAGGTGGAGTCTAAGGATTGTGTTTACCATTAAATTTTAATTTAAGAGGAGTATGTTTTAAAAAATTGACTAAATTATTTATGAAGTCTTTCACCTGAAAGTATTTTTGAAATTTTAAAGTATTCCGAAACTCCAAAGTCCAAAATTTTAGACTTCAGATTTCGGAGGTTTTGTTTTTTGGGGTTTTTGAACACACAACTACAAAACGAAATTTTCAACTTGGAGTTCTGAAGTCCAAAACTTTGAAGTTACAAAATTTTGAAACTTCATACTTTTGAGTGTTGTTATCGCATTTTAGTGATTTCAGCTAAAAATTGAGATAACCATTAGAATTTTTTGAAAAATCTCTTAAAAATCCCTTTTGAAAGAGATTTTCGAGTTTTTATTGCATGAAAACATGTTTCTCTCATGCATCATGTCTCATGTTTCCGAAAACCTGAAACCCAAATTGCCTAAGTCCTTCATGTCAGGTTTTCAGAACTTAGAAGCATCTAAACATCTCATGCATCATGTCTCATGTTTCTCGAAACCCGAAACCTGAAATGCATCATGTCTCATGTTTCCCGAAACCTGAAACCCGAAATGAAGAAAATGCATCATGTCACATGTTTCTCGAAACCCGAAACCAAAAATGAAGCAAATGCATCATGTCTCATGTTTCTCGAAACCCAAAACCCGAAATGCATCATGTCTCATGTTTCCCAAAACCTGAAACCCTAAATGCATCATGTCTCATGTTTCCTGAAACCTGAAACCTAAAATGCATCATGTCTAATGTTTCCTGAAACCTGAAATGCATCATGTATCATGTTTCTCAAAACCTGAAACCCGAAATGAAGAAAATCCTTTGTTATAGATTTTCGGACGCTCCAAGTATGATGACATGTCATTAATGTCTAATTTTCTAGCATTTGGTACACATGTCAAGTGAGGTGTATTAGCAATCATTCCAATGTCCCAGATGAAGCTAAGATGTAGGGAACAATCTGAAAATTCCAAGAATTTCGGAACAAACAGGCTTTGCTGGAAGAAGGGAAAGACAAAGAAGAGAAAGATGATGATTCAAACTAAGTCACAATGCAACATGTCATTTCAATCTTGAAATTGACATGTATTTTTCATTTCTGTTTCATCACATAAGAAGCAAATTCTTACTTGGTCTCCTGTGTGAGAGTCAAGCAAAATAGGACTCTTGTTAAAAGACTATTTTTTAGGATTTATCCTATTTTCTCTCTACTCTTTTTATTATAAATAAGGGATGCTTATGCATTCCAAAAGGTTGAGATTTTTGGAATATTGAGATCCTTTGGACAAAAGAAGAACTTTGTATTTTCTTTCAATCATTCAAAGAACATAAATTGATGTCATTTTTGCAAACTTTGTGTTGTGAGATTCATTTCTCTTAAGATATTGCTCTTACGTTTAGGATCTTAAGTTGTTCTCAGTTTAGCATTCTCAATCATTTTAAATCATTTCAAACATTACCTTACATTTGTTATCTAAAACTCGTATTATTATTTTGTGATCTATGTTTTCTCGAAAGAAAGTACGTTCCCATTATTTCCTTCCTATGATGTGTCCTTTCTAATCTATTTTATTTCCAAAGCAGCAATATTTCCAGTCATTACGTATGTGGCTTTTAGGATTCTATCCTGATCCTAGGGTTAGATTAGTGTGAATATTGTATGCATTATTTCTATTTTGTTTTAGATTAGTAATAAACAGGCAGCCTCACCTGTCTTTGAGGAGGGATTCAATCCCATGTACTGTGGTTGAACCTCATATTTCATCTTGACAAAATATCCAACTAACATTTTTTGGTGAATCTGCTGGGGAATACGGATTAATAGTATAAATCTTATCCTCTTGGTGTCTGGAAACTCCGTATTTTCCTTATTTTCAACAAGACCTCTTTCTTGGTTCAAGTTGGCCGGAAAGATATTCACTCGGTCCCCGCCGAGCCCAGGGTGAAATTGATCCACTCTTTGATTTGTTGTAACAGCATAATTTCAGTCTTTCCCCCAACAACGTTATTTATAACCGAACCAGAAGTTCTTCACCTATTCAGAGAAACTGGATCCCCATAGAATGAGAAGTGTCTGCAAATTATCATGCATTATTCTTTCCTGACACTCGAATCCCCGTACACACTCTTTTCAGAAGGATGGCAGCACAACCTGTGCCCTGGGGTATAGCTATTGGTACTCTTTCTTTAACTCCACCATTGCACGAGCTACCACATGGATCATGTAAGAACATTCCCAAGTTCAATGGTGATGGGAAGCAGCATCCTGATGAAAACATTGCATATTTCTTTGTAGTATGTGGTGTCCTTGGAGTAGCTCACGAAGATGTCTCTGTTCGACTCTTCGTTGAAACATTGCATGGTGCGGCAGCCAAACGGTTTTACCACCTTCCAAATGCATACATCACAAACTGGGATACCATGAGGACCAGATTCGAAGCATGATTCAAACAAGATGAAGATTCTCATGCTTTGTTAGCACAACTTACCCATATGAAGAAGGAATCTCACAAACCCATGTGGGAATTCATGGCAAAATTCAACAAGCTGATCAGAAAGATTCTAGAAATAGCTGTACCTACTCCAAAAAAATCAGAAATGCTTCTTCATTAATGCTCAGCCCCCCAATGTGAGCTTCGTATTAATAAGGTAAGCTATCCCTGACTTGGCTATCGCCCAGTCCACAGCTATTGAAATATAGGATGATCTCATTCTGGCAGAAAGAATCAGGAAAGATGCACCTAAGCCTAAAAATTAAGGTTCTTCCCAAAGTAATACTGACCCTATAATTCAAAAGATGGCTAAGGATTTGATTTCCTTGAAAAATAAAATGTCCCAGTAGGTGAGCAATGTTCCGTATCGGGATATCCTGAGACAGAATTTCAATAACGCCCATGGTGCACCTGTAAGAGACAGGCCACGGTTAACTCCTTCTCAACCAAGGTTGGCAATTGAATCTCCTCCCATTAACACAGCAGTAGAGATAATTGAAGAAGAAGAAGAACTAGAAGAATAGGATTCCTCCGAAGCTTTCGAAGCTTCAGGATATGCTGATGAGTCTTATGATGATTCGGCTAGTAACTCCAGCATTGGGTATTTGGAATACGAGGAAGATGAATGTGCACTAAATGGTCAGTCATTTTCTATCTTCACTCGATCCCAATCTCAGAATCCAAGAAAAACTCATGAAATTCCCGAGGAGAAGAAAAAGGAAGCTCCCATAGCCATAGTTAAGAAAGGTACTCCTATCTCAGCGCAAACTGAAAGAGAAGTCACCAAAAAGGTAACAACTTCCCCTCATTCTCCTTCTCCCAAGGTCAATACCTTAGCTCAAGCTCATGTGACTAGAATCGAACCTACTATCAATCCTTCTTATACTACTTTTGACATTATTGACCATGAAAAAAGAACCAAGATCCAAATGTCAGAAGTAGAATACCTTCAGTCAAATCCTGAACAGTTTGAAAAACTCACCAAATTCACTAGAAGTAAAGCTGCCATTCCCCCACCTTCAAAAGGTATTTTTCCAAATCCTACTCAATCCCCACCTCAGAAAAATATAACATTTACTTCTTCTTCAGGAAATATTGAACCATTCTATTTGTCTTTGCTTATAAATGGCTTTAAACTCAGCAATTACATCATCGACTCAGGGGCCTCCAACAATGTTATGCCCGCAAAAGTAGCCGATGCCCTTGGGCTTACTTTTAATAAGTAATATGGATGGTGTTACTCCGTGGAAACCAAGAAAGTTACCTTGATTGGTCAAATCAAAGATGCATAGTTTTCATTCATTGTCTTCCCAAAAAAGAGAGTGAAAATGACCATTCTAGTCGTTGACATTCCTGCAGCTTACAGTATCCTCTTGGGTAGAGGTTTTTATAAAGACGTCGGAGGAGAGATTAATATGGATTGGAACAAGGCCAAAATTCAAGTCAATGGGGTTTATCATGTTCTCCACCCTAAGCCTCAGGAAAAGTATTTGGTAACTAAATCAAATGACCCTAAGGCTCAAATCCTTTTCGAAGATGCTAGTTTTGGAAATTATTTCATGACATCAGAGGTACCAACTGTAGATGTCAAGGAATAATATTCTAATTCTATTTGGACCCTCAAATTTGATGGTATTTTTTCAACCACTGGATCGGGCGCTGGTGTAGTTATTATATCTCCTGATTCCAAGATCTTCCCCTTTGCTTTCAAGTTGCAGTTTGATAATACTAATAACACGGCTGAATATGAAGCTTTGTTACTAGGATTAGAGATGGCCAGACAAAAGGGAATTCAAAATCTCAAGGTTTAAGGAGACGCAGAGCTTATTTTCAACTAGGTCAAGGGGATCTATCAAGTTAAAAATGATCATTTGAGACATTACAGGAACAAAGTTTGGGATAATATAGAATGCTTTGACGCATTCTCCATCAAGGTAGTTTTGAGAGATTATAACGACAAGGCTGATTCTTTATCCATGTCTGCATCCCTCCTTCTTTCTCATCCCTAGTTCAAACAAGATACATACACCATTGAGATTTTGTATCGTCCCAGTATCCTGGATAATGCGGCTCATTGGAAAGTGTTCAATGACGATCAACAGGTGTTGTCTTTTCTAGAAAAAACCAAAAATTTTAGTGAGCTATACTTTGAAGGTTCAGAATCAGCTTTCTGTGAATCTATTTCATATCCATATCAAGAGGTTGATGGTGATTTTATTTATCTTAAAGGCTACAAGATTCCCAATGGGTTGGTTTCTCTGGAGGGCTTGTTTGACAAGCATGACTATTTCATTCAAAAAAAGAGACAAATAGAAGGAGTTTCTTTCTCAGAAGTAGATCAGGTCAATCTAGGTTCATCTGATCAACCTCGGATGGTGAATATTGGGAAGTGTTGTTCCCCTGAAGAGAAAGCAAAATTCACTTCACTCCTAAAGAGATACATGGATGTCTTAGCCTGGTCCTATGCAGATTTAAAATCCTTCAAGTTCAAAGACGTACAACACAGTATCCCTTTGAAGCTTGATGTAAAACCCTACAAGAAGAAGCAACAACATTATAATCCCAAAATCTCAAGAACCATTCTTGCAGAGATCTAGAAGATTCTAGACACTAGGATTATCTTTCCAATCCACCATTCCACATGGGTTGCTAATATTATACTTGTCAGGAAGAATAATGGTGAAATCCAGATTTGTGTTGATTTCTGGAACCTAAATCAATCTTCATTAAAAGACAACTATCCCTGACCTATCATGGATTAGGTGTTACAGACCGTTACTGGATCAGAAATTCAATCCATGCTCATATATTTTTAGGATATAATCAAGTTGAGGTAGCTACTAAGGATCAACACAAGATGGCCTTCACAACCCCATGGGGGACCTTTTCTTACACGAGGATGCCTTTCGGCTTAATCAACACCAGAGCTACCTTTCAAAGAGCTATGGAATTAGGATTCAGAGACCTGATGGGAAGATCCATAGTGGTATATTTAGATGACTTGACCGTTTTCTCTAAAAAATAGAGTGATCATTATGATCATCTAGAACAAGTACTCTTGAGATATCGGCGTCACGGAATTTCATTAAATCCCAAGAAGTCCATGTTTGTAGTAACCGAAGGAAAGTTTCTGGGTCATATTGTGACTAGAGAAGGAACCAAGATCAACCCAGAAAGGGTGAAGACCATTCAAAGCCTTACCCTACCCACAAGTAAAACTGGAGTTCACTCCTTCGGAAAGGTCAATTTCCTAAGAAGGTTTGTACCTAATTTCATTGATAAAACCAAGGATATCCTTGGGATGATGAAAGGAAAAATTCCATTTCGATGGAGTACTAAAGGGAAGCTTGCATTTGATGAAATAAAAAGGGAAATTGCTTGCAGTCCTATCCTAGTATGTCCATATTTCAAAAAAGACTTCATCATGTACAACTACGCTTCCACACACACAGTGTCAACCATCCTGATGCAGGAGAATGAAGAGGGCATTGAAGCTCCCATTGCTTTCATGAGCTGCCCACTAAAGGAACATGAACTAAAAATGTCACAGATTGAAAATCATGCTTACGCAGTAGTGCGAGTGGTGAAACATTTTAGGTACTATGTGTTGAACTCTCATACCCTCATTCTTGTTCCCGACACTGCTGTTAAATCTATTTTGACTCAGCAAGAGCTGGGTAGTCAATGAGGTGACTGGATAGCTAAATTTTAGGAGTATGACTTGGACATTAGACCTACCAAGTTGGTACGAGGAAAGGGCCTCTGCCAATTGATCGCAGAAAATCATGCTGAAATAGAATGCGAAGGGACTGAAGATGCCTCCTCAGCATTGCCTATGGTGCTTTTTGTGAACACAAATGATGAATGGTACATGGATATTTTTTTCTTTCTAACTTATGGTGAATGCCCCCCACATTTAACCAAAAGGAGAAGAGGACAGTCAAGTTAAGATCTACAAGATACCTCCTGTGGGATAATGGAATAAATAAGAAAGGTATTGATGGTGTTTTCCTGTGCTGTGTTGATAAATCACAACAGGTAAAGTTACTAGAATCATTCCATATTCTAGCATGCGGAGGACATTTCTCATCCTTCGTAACAGTGTATAAGATCCTACGGGCTAGGTACTATTGGCCTACCCTCTTTCGGGACTCAGTAGAATGGGTGTCCAAGTGTGAAGCTTGTCAACATTTCGTTGGTTGCCCTAAGCTAGCAGCTCTTCCCCTGAAGCCCGTAGTGATTGAAGAACCTTTCCGCCAGTGGGGAATTGACTTCATTGGAATGTTGAATCCTGCCTCCAGCACCAGACACAATTATGTACTTACTTTTATAGACTATTTTACCAAGTGGGTGGAAGTTGCACCAATCAAGTAGGTAACCTCAAAAGTCATGTGCAAATTCCTTAAAGAAAATATAATTCTCAGATTTTGTGTGCCTCACAAGATTATGGCTAATAACGCCTCCAATTTCTCATCGCATGAGTTGACAGAATTTTTTTATGGATTTGGCATCACCCTGGCTCACTCATCTGACTATTATCCCCAAGGCAATGGGCAAGCTGAGTCCAGCAACAAGAACCTGGTTACCATAATTAGAAAGCTGGTAGATGAAAACCAGAGGACATGGCACAAAGCATTGTATGATGCATTATGGGCGGATCAGATTACCCCAAAGTGAGCTATAGGAATGTCCCCTTTCCAATTACTGTATGGGATTGATGCTGAGATTCCTATCTCAGTAGAGTTTCCAGCCTTACAGTTGGCCAAAGCAGTCGAAGATGTGACTTTTCAAGATTCTATTGAAAAAAGGGTTATGTACTTAGCCAGGATAGAAGAGGAACGAAGCAAGGTGGTTGATCACATTGCAGATCATTAGAGCAAAGTAAAGAATTTTTTTGACAAGAAATCAAGGCAATGTAGTTTCTAAATTGGATATCTAGTGTTGCTTTGGGATAAGAGAAGGGAGAAGAAAGGAATGCATGGGAAATTTGATTCTTTGTGGAAAGGACCTTTTAAGATTCACCAGATGAATGGTGAAAATAGGTTTTTTCTATCATATCTTGATGGAGAGTCACTCCCCTTATCTTTCAGTGGCCAACATTTGAAGTTGTTCCATCATTAATACGAGGTGCTCTCTTGCATTGTACATACTTTGTTTTCTGTCGTGTGTTTGCTTTTCATCTTCTTTCTTTCCTTGTTTTGTTTTTCTTATTTTTCTGACTCTGTAGCCCAATGGATAAAGCTAGAGATTCAGAGTTCTCTTCCTTTGATGTCTCAAAGAAAGTCCCCAATTGGAGCCAGCTATTATCCTGTTTTAGTGATTTCAGCTAAAAATTGATATAACCATTAGAATTTTTTGAAAAATCTCTTAAAAATCCGTTTTGAAAGAGATTTTTGGGTTTTTGGGTTTTTATTACATGAAAACATGTTTCTCTCATCCATCATGTCTCATGTTTCCCAAAACCCGAAACCTGAATTGCCTAAGTCCTTCATGTCAGGTTTTCAGAACTTAGAAGCATCTAAACATCTCATGCATCATGTCTCATGTTTCCCAAAACCCAAAACCTGAAATGCATCATGTCTCATGTTTCCCAAAACCTGAAACCTGAAATGAAGAAAATGCATCATGTCTCATGTTTCCCGAAACCCGAAACCCAAAATGAAGCAAATGTATCATGTCTCATGTTTCTTGAAACCCGAAACCTGAAATGCATCATGTCTCATGTTTCCTGAAACCCGAAACCCGAAAAGAATCATGTCTCATGTTTCCTGAAACCTAAAACCCTAAATGCATCATGTCTCATTTTTCCTGAAACCCAAAACCTGAAATGCATCATGTCTCATGTTTCCCGAAACCCGAAACCCAAAATGAAGCAAATTCTTTGTTATAGGTTTTCAGATGCTCCAAGCATGATGACATGTCATTAATGTCTAGTTGTCTGGAAGTTGGTACACATGTCAAGTGAGGTGTATTAGCAATCATTCCAATGTGCCAGATGAAGCTAAGATGTAGGGCACAATCTAGAAATTCCAAGAATTTTAGAACAAACTGGCTCTGCTGGAAGAAGGGAAAGACGAAGAAGAGAAAGATGACGATTCAAACTAAGTCACAATGCAACATGTCATTTCAATCTTGAAATTGACATGTATTTTTTATTTCTGTTTCATCACATAAGAAGAAAATTTTGACTTGGTCTCCTGTGTGAGAGTCAAGAAAAATAGGACTCTTGTTAAAAGACTATTTTCTAGGATTTATCCTATTTTCTCTCTACTCTTTTTATTATAAATAAGGGATGTTTATGCATTCCAAAAGGTTGATATTTTTGGAATATTGAGAACCTTTGGACAGAAGAAGAACTTTGTATTTTCTTTCAATCATTCAAAGAATAGAAATTGATGTCATTTTTGCAAACTTTGTGTTGTGAGATTCATCTCTCTTAAGATATTGCTCTTATGTTCAGGATCTTAAGTTGTTCTCAGTTTAGCATTCTCAATCATTTTAAATCATTTCAAACATTACATTACATTTGTTATCTAGAACTCGTATTATTATTTCGTGATCTGTGTTTGCTCGAAAGAAAGTACATTCCCGTAATTTCCTTCCTATGATGCGTCCTTTCTAATCTATTTTATTTCCAAAGTAGCAATATTTCTAGTTATTGTGGATGTGGCTTTCAAGATTCTGTCCTGATCCCAGGGTTAGATTAGTGTAAATATTGTACGCATTATTTCTATTGTGTTTTTGATTAGTAACAGGTAGCCTCACCTATCTTTGAGGAGGGATTTAATCCCATGTACTGTGGTTGAACCTCATATTTCATCTTGACAAAATATCCAACCAACAAGTGTTGGAGCCATCTTTGGAATTTTTAAAATTTTTAACTCGAAGTTCCAAAGTCCAAAACTTTGAAGTTCCTGAATTTCAGAAATTTGGAATTTTTGGTTTTAGAGTTTTCCATTGCCTTTTTGGAAAAATCCTTTCCAAATTCTAAAACTCGGAAGTTTCAAAATTTAAAAACTTTGGATTTTCAGGTTTCGTAGTTTCAAGCCACCTTTTGATAATTTCATCTCCCCGAGTTCCGAAGTCTGAAAATTTGAAGTTTTGAAATTTTGGAACTTTGGATTTTCGAGGTTTTAGAATTTGGATTTCATATTGAAAAACTCGCATTCCATTTCAAAGTTTCAAGTTTCATAATTTAAGAGATTTTATGAGAATTTACATTTCAACTACTCACATGTGTCAACTTCTGAGCATTAATTATGGGTTTTTCTATATAAACTTGAATTTTTACCTGTCATTTTCACCTTGATTTTTCTCTAACACTTTGATTTTACCACACCATTTTATACTTTCGAGGCATCATTTTCAAGGTACATTTGTTTTGGGTTTTTTTTTGCCTTATGATCATTTGGGGTTTTCTTTGTGTGTTTATTTCTCTTTTTTTTTTCTTCTTTTCCTATTTGAAAATGGAACCCTCATCATCTGTCATTTTTCCCTTAGTCATGTCATCTAATTTTCACAATTACAAATCCCAATTCATATAGGCATCTAGTCCAAAATTACACACCAATTTATTCCAGATCTTCACAAACATTTGATTTTTTTTCTATGCCCTTTGGTGTTTTTGAGTTTCATAGTTACCTTCTTGGAACTCTAATTTTTTAGAATTTTAGAGGTTTAAAGATTTCAGGGTTTGAGAACTCTACTTTTCATAATTTAGGAGGTTTTCTTTTCGGAGGTTCAGAGGTCACAGTTTTGTAGTTACCATTTTGGGATTCACCTTTTTGGACCTTTGGAGGTTTTCTTTTTAGATATTTGGAGGTCTAACTTTCACGTTTTTGAAGGTTTATACTTCGGAGCCAAAACAAATTTTCGGACTTACCATTTTCAGACTTTCAAACTTTGGTGTTTTGGAGCCTTTACGATTTTTTTTACAAAATTTCCAAATTCCATTCGAATTCCAAATTCTAAATTAAATTTCAACCTCCTCATCAAAGGGAAAAGGAAAGAGGAAATACACATTTTTAGGAGTTTCTCCTCACGCATGCCTATCTTCAGATTTGGGGACTATTGGAGATACCGACATTGGAAAAATATATTTTCCATATTTTTGGGAAATATTAAAAGATCCTAATAAGAATCCTTGGATGTAGGACATATTTGATATTGGGCTTGCCCTCGCTGCAAGTTTTCCTTCATCCATACATTGTCACGAGTTTTTTTTGGCAATGACAACCCATTTTGATAAGGATTTTAAATTAGTAAAAGATGATGATATTAAGATTGTAATCAGGATGGACGCTGATTTATTTGAGGATTTATTTAAACTTTTGGATGTTGAAGGATATGCAAAAATTTCACAAAAAACCACCGTAGAACATTGGGACAAATAAAATGAACTGTGTAAGAAGGTTTTAATGAAAATTTACTTGGCCAAGAGTGTCATTAAGCTTCCTAAAAATTTTTTCTTCTCAAACATCATCCATAAAGTAAGTGATATTATTTTATTGTTGAGTTGAATTTTCAGTTTCGCTTCCACAAAGGAGTTTCAGGAATGGATGCTCCTCTACATTGCTACAATCAAGAAAAATAACGAGTTCATAAGATAGGGGGGAACATATTAGCAACTCAATTTATTTTAAATTGGGAAATGTTTTAACATCTAAAAACTTCTCCATGAATTCCTTTCTCGTTTATGTTGTCGCCACCATGGGGTAATTAAATGGTTTGAACACAAAAGGTGTCGGAAGTATGTCACAGATTTATCACTTTTATCCTCAAATTACAATGGAAGAAGGCAATAGACATTTCCGTAGAGTCAATGATGCATTCTTTGTTATCTTCCTTTATCATTTTGATAAGGATTTGTATAATCAAAGGATTTATAATGAAGCTTTTAAAGAGGTGCCAGAATGGGGAGCCATATTTCTTAAGTTCCGAACATTTACATATATTAGGATTCCCAGTTTCTTGGGTGCTTATTGGAAAGAAAAATTTTAAGGTGGAGAAACTTGTGGATTTCTTTCCAATACTCTAGGAATATAAGTCCCTCTACTTAACCGGTGCATTTGTTGCATATGCATACATTAGTAAAGGTGGATTTTCTTGGTGGCCTTGTGATTGGAGATCCAACAAGGACAATCCACTAACCTTGCAACAAAGCTAACAATATTTTTCTTGGGAAGAATTTTTCTGAAGAGTGGAAAGGGGAGTGAGAAAAGAGGTAGGAGAACTAATGTTACAGGTAGAAAATCATATTCCTGCACACACTAGTTAGAAATTTCATCACATGCACTAAAATTAAGAAGAAACAATACTACAAACAACAATAAGACCAATTAGAATTTAATGAACACAAAGTATCAGTAAAACCCTTAGTGAAAAAAGGTTTGAAACTCCTATTAGTGCAAATTCATAGCACCCCCAAAATGACTTGTGGATCTGCTTTTCTAAGGCAATGTCATTTGGTGTGAATACACAACATTGAATCTTTTCCCCAAGTGTGGGACTTATAAAAATGGGAAAAAACTCTCCATATTAAAGGTTGGTTTCTCTACTCCTCTGATCAGATGTATGCATGAAATTTACAGATTTTTAACTCAAAATCCTAGTCTAATTTTGCCAAGGAGATAAGGATAGAAGAGAGAAAAGAAGATAAAACTAAACTAACAAGGTGATACACCAAAGGAGTGGTGAACATCTATTTCTGAAAATTGACACAGATTATAAAAATGCAACATAAATCATGCAAAAATTTCTAAAATTATAATGAAATATCAAGATAGAGCAAACAACACAAGAAAGGATTGAAAAAAACTCATTCATAGAGCTTGCATTGTCATTTCCATTTTTAAATACAATGCATTACAACAACAAGGAGGTAGAAAACATGTTGCAGTCCTAAAAGAGGTCTGATATTCCACAAATCCACTTGTCAGGGTGAAGGAGGGAGCCTACAGATCATAAAAGATGTCCAACCTTTACAAAATGAGCCCAAAAATGGATTTTAACAATGAAAAACCCAAGCCAAGAAGGAGAAACATGAGAAAAATGAAAGGAATCATTCAACCACTGACTAGATCCATTAAAATAGCATGGTTACCCTTAAAATTTCATTACCCAATATTTTTGACCATGCTGGAGAAGAATGGAAGCCATACTGCATTAAAAATGGTGGTTGAATGTCGGTTCTGCTCTTTTCCCCATGCCATAGGCATTTTCTCATTTTTCTCTCACTAAACTCCACCAAAAAACAAAATTGAATATTCCATCATGTAGAGGACTTCAATAGATTTCCAATGACACCAAAATTGAGAAAAATTGAGCTCTGGATCGAAAGATATCCCCCTCTTAAGATTTAGGGCAAAATAGGGCAAAAATCCGGTCGGCAGGCTGAAACCCAAAATTTTTCCCCTTTTTTGAATTTTTGAAAATTTTCCCAAAAATCTCCACCCCACACCATTCTGCTGACATGTGGAATTCTCCCATTGGTTCGCAGGTTAAAATAGCCATTTTACACTTTTTTGAATTTTTGAAATGTTTCCAAAATTCCTCTATTGTCCTGCCATTCTGCCGCCATGTGTCATCCTCCTATTCACCTGCAGGGGCGCACTCTAAAATTTTCCTTTGCACTGCCAACCGTTTTGGAAAAAAATTAAAGTTATTCATGTGCCCCTAACCTCTGCTAAGAATAGGACACGTTGCACCTCCTCATTCATCGTGGGCCTTCCCGGGGAAATTTTCCCTCAAAAACTCCACCGAGCCATAAATTGCAAAATACAAGGAGTTAGAAGGAAAATTTTACCTTTCTTGAAAGGTGAGAAAATTCTCTATCTAATGAAGTCATTTCCAAATAATTTTGAGTGCCTAAAAAGTGAAAAAAATTGACTGAGGTAGAAAGAAGGAAGGAATTAAAGAAAGTTAGTCAAAATAAGCAAGGGACTTATTTTGGATAACAATTTTGGTGACTCAGAGGGATCGTTTTCCTGCTGGATGAATGATCAGCTGCTTGAAGCAATCCATTGGTCCTAGATTCATCAACTTAATTACTTGGTACTCTCAACTCATTAGAAAATTTCTAGGAAGAAGATTGTGAGAGTAGAACATCACCTGATTTGGAACATGGCCTACAATGATGCATCCTTGGGACAATAAAGCTTGTGCCAAAGCACTTAGGGAAATGTAAAACTAAGCTACAAAATAACGTGCACAAGCACTTGAAGGAATGAAAATCTAAGATAATATGTATAAGGTGAGGAGTTTCCCTTCTAGTAGCAATGCTTTAGATGGATTCCATTAACTGGAATGTGCAGTTCTTCACCATCCAATGTAGACAATTAGAAGGAATTTTTGGTCTTACATTTTGTGACCATGTAGGGGCCACTCCATATGGCATCAAAATTTGAATGCCTTCATGGATTTTCTTGGTCTGCATCCCATTTTAACACTAAATCTCCAACTTGGAAGGTTCTAGCCTTATCTTTCCTATCAAAGGTTCTCTTGATCAAGGCTTGGTCCTTCTTCATTGTTTGTGCTGCATGCTCTCTGATTTCTTAGAGTTTCATCAATTCAACATATCTAACCTCCATGGGTCCAAACTCCAACAATTCCAATTGCTTCATGAGTTCCAACATTGGCAACTCAAGTGACATAGGAAAAATTGCCTCTCTTCCATAAACAAGTCTGAATGGACAGTTACATGTGGATATCTTGGGAGTTATCCTATCAACCCATAAGGATGATTTAAGTTTAGTGTGCCAAGTCCTCTTATTTTCATCAAGAGTCCTCTTGATGATCCTTAACAGGTTCTTGTTGGTAGAATCGTCTTGGCCATTACCTTGAGGGTAATAATTTGATGAAGTGCTCAGATAGATCCCATTCTTAACAGCCCATTTAGTTACCTTTGATCCTATAAATTCCAATGCATTATCTAATATTATAGTGGTAGTTATACCAAATCTAGTTACTATCCCCTCATAGAAGTCTAGAATGCTAGATTCATTTGCCTCTTTGAGTGTCACCGCTTCAGTCCATTTGGTGAAGTAGTCTGTTGTTGTTAGAATCCACTTATTGCCTTGGCTTGAATTTGGGTTAATGACTCCAATGAAGTCCAAACCCCATTTTATGAATGGCTGGTCAACTAAAATTGGGTGCAATGGAAGAGCTATCAATCTCTCCTTGCCTATGAAGAATGCACAATTTGTGTACCTCTTGATCCATGCATAACAATCACTAAACACCTTGGGAAAATAATAGCCAACCTTCATAATCTTGAGGGATGTCACTCTTGGAGAAAAATGACCCCCAGCTGATCCACCATGGAACTCTTCTAACGTTCTCTTAATTTTATTTGTCCCAATGCATCTCAATATCACTACATTGATATCCTTTTTAAACAAGACACCATTAACAAGTGCATACGGAATTTCCTGTAATATGAAGTGTCTTATTTTGGTTTTGTTCATCTCTGGAGGGCATAATCCTATTTGTAAGAAGTGCATTATGTCTTGGGTCTAGCAAGGAGTGAGTATACCACCATTCTCTTCTTGAACACCTCTTTGCTCTTGGTTGTCTTGCAATGCCAAAACACCATCCTTCCCATTGCTTGCTTCCATTGATTTTCTCAAGACCAGCTACTCACACAATCCCTTTTCTCAGACCAGCTTGGTGAATTTGATCTCAATGTCATACTCCATGACATGAGTAATCCACCCTACACGTTTTTCATTTAGATCTTTGTTGAGGTGGAATTCCTTAACTCCCACATGAGAAACCAACAGTTGAACCTTTTTGTTTGAAACTAGATGCTTAAATTTATTCAAGCTCCTAATCACTACAAGAACATGTTTATCAATGAAGGAATACCTCACCTCATAGTCCTCCAAGCTTTGGCTAAAGAAGGTAATTGGCTGCTCTACATTTTCTTTGTTCTGCTGTACTAAAATTACAGAAATTATATCATCACCTCCAAATGCATAAATGATAAAATCCTTAGAGAAATCTAGGTTAATGGAGCTTGTGAGATAGCCTCCTTGATTGCTTCAAAGCTTGCCTTACCTTTAGCTGTCCATTTGAAATCCATACTTTTCTTCAACATCATAATTATTGGCTTGACAAGGGTTGTAAAGTTTGGAACAAACCTTCGAACAAAATTGATTCTTCCCAAGAAACTTTGAAGGGATTTCTTGTGACTTGGTAATGGCAGTGATTTTATTGCTTCAACCCTCTCTGTATCAATTGCTAATCCCTCTTTGGAAACAATATGGCCTAGGAGCTTTCCTTCATGAGCTAGGAAAATACATTTTTTGGGATCAAGGATACCCCAAATCTTCTACATCTTTGGAACACTTGTCTCAAATGAAAGAGATGATCTACTGCACTTTCAGAAAATATAGTAATATCATCTAGGTATATCAGCACTATTTTTTTGATCAATCCCTTGAAAACCATATCCATTTCCCTTTGGAAGGTAGCTCCAACATTAGACAACCCAAATGGCATTTTCCTATATGCATAGGTTCCCCATTTGGTGGTGAAGGCTGTTTTGAACTGATCATCCTCCTTTACCATGATTTTATTATACCTTGAATAACCATCTAGCAATGAAAACCTCTCAGAGCCAGCAACAACTTGCAAAATCTGATCCATAGAAGGAAGTGGGTGATGATCCTTGAGGGATGCTCTATTCAAATCTCTAAATTCTACACACAATCTGATTTCTCCACTTTTCTTTCTAACTAGAACCAAGTTTGCAACCCATCTTGAATGCTTGATGGGAAATATGATACTTGCCTCTATTAACTTATTCAATTCCTTCTTTATGAGAGGCTCCATGTGTGGATTGAATGGCCTTTGTTTTTGCCTGATGGTTTTAGCACTTGGATCTAATTTAATTGTGTGTTGAGATAGCTTGGGATTGAAACCTCTCAAGTCTTCATATCTCCAAGAAAATATATCTCAGAACTCTTGGAAAAGTTACATGAACTCATACCTTTCTTTCTTGGTTTTCACTTTACCAATTTGAAGTGATTTTCCTTCTCTCACCGAGATGGGCACTAAATCTTCCCCCTTAACTTGGATGTTTTCTTTCTCCTTCCCAAATTAATCATTAGGATTAAAGATGGACTCCAAAGTGATAAGTCCTTTTGGTAATTTGTTGGTTCTCATCTATACCACTTGATCACCATACTGCTGTTATAAATTTTCCTGATTTTTTGTTGAGAACTCAGCTTCTTCTTGCAAGAAATTGATGATTTGTTGGTCACTTTAAAAAAATTGACAACTTACATTATTGTCTGGAACTGATGGCCTTACAATCACATGATACAAGTCTATCAACAGCTTGGTTTTCTTTCCTATGGATGGAGTTGATGTCAAATCCTTTAAAATCCTCAATGAGGTCCCACACCCTATTCTTATAACTCTTGAGTAGGTCATTCTTGGAAGCATGTTGTCCTTTAACTTGATTAACAATCAACTCACTATCCCCAAAGACTTGTAAGTTTTTTATACCTCTCTTTCTTGACCAATGCAATCCTTGTATCAAAGCTTCATATTCAGTAGTGTTGTTAGAACATGCAAACTAAAATCTAAAATCTGAATAATACTTAATACCTTGAGGTGAAACAAGCATATCTCCCCCCTACACCTTGTCTACTTATTGATCCATCAAAGAACAGCTGCCATACCTCATTGTCATCTTTATGGTCTGTCTTGGTGATGTTAGGAATAGGCTGATTTTATTCATGCATGCAATAAACTCCTAGTTTAGATTCCTCTATTTCCTTGTAGGGATCAAAAGCACATACCTTGCTTTCCCACTCATCAAGAGTCAAATCTGGGATGCTTCCAACTTTGGTGTTAGCTTCATCTATGCCTAGATAATCCTCTTGATCAAATGTTGAACAGTTAGCATTGATTGGGCTTGGAGTATGAGGCTCAATGTGAAAGTTTTGCAATAGGTTCAAACCTTATCATGTCCTTAGTTCTATATCTAGTCTGAAACAACATGTGTGACCAATCAATAGACAAATAGCCTCCAATTCTAGCTGTGAAATCCGTTTACAAACATATGGCAAAAAGTGGTGGTAAATCTATCACTGACACATCTTATAAAATAGTGACATTGGGGCATGCATGCAAAGTGAGGCTCAAATATTTAATTACCCCTAATATTGTTGTTTTTTTCCCATCCAGTTGCACCACCCCTTTGGATATGACTTCATATTGGAGGCTCAGCTGATCAGCTATTTTCTTGGGCATCACATAACTACTTGCCCCAGAATCAATCATACAATTGTTTACTAGTTTATCCCCAATGATCAATGAAATGTAGAATGGAGGGGGATTCAAAATTTATCCTTGATGTCCTCTGAGCTTCCCCTCAAGATGAGCACCATTTGTGAATACCTTATCTTGCATATGGGCTTGCTAATTTAAAGTTGACCAATTCTTCATGGTAGCTTCTTGTAGATCCCTTTGGCCTGGGATGGATAGTGACTCTCACATAGATATATTCACATTTGTATTCTTCATTTGTTCAATGATGTTAAATGGGGATGAAACATCTCTTTTTTTCCCCTTATCTTTCAGACTCTTTTCTTAAACATGGGCTGCAATAGATGGCATTTGAGTTGTCCTAGAAGGTGGCTTGGGCTGTCCTTGCACATTTGGAACTGTATTTTGCTTGATAGCACTTTATAGAGTGATGGAAGGTTGTGGATCACCTGGAGCTAATGATTTCCCATCACCAATATTCCTCTTCTTTGACCATGTTTTAGCTTCTACATTCTGAGAAATTGTTTGATTCATACCACAAAAATCCTTAGCCTGCCAATTCACAAGTGTAGTCTCATTTGGAGTTGTATTTTGCTGAGATGTTCCTTGTTGTTGGTTTGTGTCTTGACTCACCTCAATCTCAATGCCAGTTGTTATCACCATCAAAGCTTATTTCAAAGCACCATTGAAGAACATAGACTGGTTGTGAGGTTCATTGCATGGGAAACACCAATCATACTCTTGAGCTATATTATTTTACACTAGCACTAAGGCTTTAGAGGTAGATGAAGCATTGGGGTTATAGGGCTGAAATGGTCTATTGACAGGAGGCCTTATTTGATTTTGATTTGCAGATGAATTGGGTGGCCTATTAGGCTAAGTTTAAGACTGATAAGAAGGTCTAAAACTTTGGGCTTGCTACCTCTTGAGTGTAACCAACTCATTGCCTAAATTTTTTAATTGTTTAATGACTTCTTGAAGTTCATTTGAGGCACTAGAGGATGAAGTAGAAGTTTCATTTGAACTCTGATTTCTTGGAGTGGGAATAGGAGCTAAAGTAGGTGGTGTACTAGTGTTTGGGATTTCCAAGTTTGGATATAAGGGCATGGGAGGCCTAGGAGCCAGTTTACTAGCTTGGATCAAACAATTATCAGCCCTAATGGAAATGCCATAAGTTGTAGGTATATTTACACCTCCCATGGATTGGATTAACATAGAAATATCAGAATTTAAAGCTTTGAGATAGTATAAGAAAGAACCTTCAACTGTTGTCCTTACTATCATTGGAATTCTATCCCATGTTCTTTGAAATCTGAAATTGAAGTCTATTAGCTGCTCATTGGGAGCTCTCTTAATAGTTGTTAGTTGTAGTAGTAGAGACAAATTATCTCCCTTTTCTCCAAACTGCTCATGGAGAACTATATACAACTGGTTCCAATTTTGGATAGAACCCGCCCCAAGGCTCCTGAACCATTGCAAGGATTTCCCTTTGAATGAAGATGCCAGAAATTTGATAGAAATTTTCATCGCAAAAATGTCATGGATTTCACAAACATTAGCAATGTCTTTAACATGATCACCAGGAGTGGTCTGATTTTCCCCAGTAAAGTATGGGATGTTCTTCAATGCTGCAACTGGAACTAGGTTTTGTGCATTGAGAGCAAGTGGGCTGCTACTAGTGAAGTTGACATAAGGGTTGTGTTGTGCCGTTATGATTGGCCTGAGAACCCTTGTTGATTGGGTGAAAGGTCTACCATGTGGAGGAGTTGATAGAGTTCAGTTTGGTGGAGATGGAGACCTTTGAATTCTTCTTCCCCTCTCTCTTCTTGCTGGGGATAATTGAAGATACTGAGACAATCCCTCTTCTCTGGCCCTTGACCTTGTTTGGCTCCTTCTCATGAATCTTCAGACTTGGACTGCTGAAACCAATTGATTTTATCTCTTTAGAGTCGCCAGATGTGTAAATCAAGGCTCTTTTAAGCAAGAAAATTACAACAAATTCACATCAACTTTTTTGTAATGAAGATGAAGACCTCTAAGGTCCCACTAGGTGTGCCAAAACCATTATTGCAAATTCATAACACCCCCAAAATGTCTTGTGGGTCTATTTTTCTAAGGAAATGTCATTTGGTGTGAATGCACAACATTGAATCTTTTCCCCAAGTGTGGGACTTGCAAAAATGGGAAAAACTCTCTAGATTAAAGGTTTTTTCCTCTACTCCTCTGATCAGATGTATGCATGAAATTTGTACAATTTTAATTGAAAATCCTACTCTAATTATGCCAAGGAGACAAGGATAGAAGAGAGAAAAGAAGATAAAAATAAACTAACAAGGTGATACACCACATGAGTGGTGCACATCTATTTCTAAAAATTGACACAGATTATAAAAAGACAACATAAATCATGTAAAAATTGCTAAAATTGTAATGAAAGATCAGGATAAAGAAAACAACAAAAGAAAGGATTGAAAAAAATTCATTCACAAAGCTTGCATTGTCATTTCCATTTTTAAATACAGTGTATTACAACAACAAGGAGGTAGAAAACATGTTTCAGTTCTAAAATAGGTCTGATATTCCACAAATCCACTTGTTAGGGTGAAGGAGGGAGCCTACAAATCATAAAATATGTCCAACCTTTACAAAATGAGCCCAAAAATGGCTTTTAACAATGAAAATCTTGAGCCAAGAAGGATAAACATGGGAAAAATGAAAGGAATCATTCAACCACCAACTAGATCCATTAAAATAGCATGGGTACCCTTAAAATTTCATTCCCTAAGATTTTTGGCCATGCTGGAGAAGAATGGAAGCCATTCTGCATTAAAAATGGTGATTGAATGTTGGTTCTGCTCTTTTCCCCATGCCAGAGGCGTTTTCTCCTTTTTCTCTCACTAAAATTCACCAAAAAATAAAATTGAAGATTTCATCATGTAAAGGACTTCAATATATTTCCAATGACACCAAAATAAAGAAAAACTAAGCTCTGGATCAAAAGATATGTCCCTCTTAAGATTTAGGGAAAAACAAGGTAAAAATCGGGTCAGTGGAACCCAAAAATTTTCCCCTTTTTTGAATTTGGGAATATTTTTCTAAAAAGCTCAACCCCCCATTGTTCTTCTGACATGTGGCATGCCCCATTGGTTCACAGGTTTAAATGGACATTCTACGATTTTTTGAATTTTGGAAAATTTTCCAAAACTCCTTTATTGTCTCGCCATTCCGCCGCCATGTGTCATCCTCCTATACGCCCGTGGGGGCATGCTCCAAAGTTTTCCTTTGTGATGCTGACCATTTTGGAAAAAAACTAAATTTATCCCTATACCCCCAACCTCCACCAAGAATAGGACACGTGGCGCCTCCTCATTTGTCATAGGCCTTCCCAGGGAAAATTTCCCTCAAAAACTCCGCCGAGCCATAACTTGCAAAATACAAGGAGTTAGAAGGAAAATTTTACCTTTCTGGAAAGGCGAGAAAATTATCTATTTGATGAAGCCATTTCCAAATAATTTTGATTACCTAAAAATTGAAAAAAATTGGCTGAGGCACAAGGAATGAAGGAATGAAAGAAAGTTAGTCAAAATAAGCAAGGGGCTTATTTTGGATAACAACTCCTTGTACTGATGCTCAACAAGAAATTGTACATAGTATGAGAATTGAAGACATTGAGAATAGGGGAAAAGTGGCTTACTCTTTTAACTCAAAAGTGATAAAAATATCTCTCATGACCTTACAAGAATATAACAAGCTACAAGAATTTTAGAATTAGAAGAACCCTTTGAAATGAAGAGCTTATTAAAATTTGTAACATTATGAATTGACATTTCACCTCCCTTATATGACTCTTCATTTCCATATTCCACTCATGACCTTTATTTTTCCATGAATTAAGTATTTCTCTTATAATTTTGAGAAAATACTTTTTATAATTAAAATAGGTCATTTAAGTGAATAGGATGAAATACAATGATGATGCATAATGAAGAATTAGAATGGAGAGATAAAGTAGAGAGGGAAAGAGAGGGAGAGGGAAGGGATGGAGGGGAAAACACTCATAATGAAATGCTTTGAATGCCTTGTTGCAACCATGAAATTTGAGTGAGGATTTCTTCCACTAGTGATCTTTTACACTGATGAAGATTGATCCCTTTAATAAATTTGAATCTTTTTCCCAATCTAGTGATGACTGCAAACTCTATGATGCATGGACATCATGGACCATAGAATGAGTGTTTAGAAACATTGTTACGATGTTTATCACTGCAATCTTAGGATGAATACATATAATTCCCATAATGACCCTCCTTGAAACTTGGTTGATGAACCCTTTGACTCGTTGCAATCATTTTGACCAATTCACTTTAGATAACTTGGTTCTTTAAGTGATGAAGATGAATTCACATGATGTGGATTACAATGATTTTCTTTACTTCTGTAAACCATTGCACTCAAGATGATGTTTCAAGGACCTCCATGAAGTTCCAATTCTTCCTTTTCAACTCATGAAACCTTCTCATTATCCAAAAGGGAGTCCAAAAAGTAGTAAGGTGATTGAAAACAAAGTCATATGTAATTTTCCACTCCGAAATAAAAACTTTCTTTTTTTAGAATATGAGCATGTGCTCTACTATTCTAAGGCATATCACCTATCTTGCTCATATTTCACCTTTTGATCCATCTACCATATTCCAACCTCCTCTATTCCCAAGATATTGCTATTTTTAGCACATTTCTATTTTTAACAAGTTGCTATTTAGAGACCAGCTATTTTGCGAAAAAGTCATTTTATGTCTTACGTTCCATTTTACTCATTTTATGATTGTCCTGAGTGATCAAACTTTAAATTCAGTTGAGCTCACCATTTATAGCATGTGAGGAAGTATAACATATGCTATTTTTAGTAAATGGTGAAAACTACCTCTGTTTGTGACAAGAACAACTATTTTGGATTCAGATATTCATCATGAACTTGTGCTCTAATTTTCATCATGATTCACTTTCCAAAAATATCAAAAAGGAAAAATGAAAATTTATGTCTGGTAAGAGCTTTGGGTATACTACCAGGGGAAAATTATAATAAAAAATCATTCCTTCATATCTCGATAAACTAGAAACTTCATCATGTAAAAACTAGTTTGAGAGAAACTAGATTTTTTAGAGGCCCTTCCCTTTGAATTTCAGATGATTTCACCTGCCAGATCTTGGGGAGTTTGAAAATTTATTCCAAGAGGGAAGAATGATGATAAAAAACATATCCCTCCTGTTGGTTTGAAAATCTGTCGCTTGGGCAAATTTATGGATAAACTAGTCAACAGTGTGCAGGGCATAGCCCCTCTTTGAGTCAGCAAAGCAAAACTGGTTTATTGCTATTCTACCAGCAGGAATTTTTGCAAGTCTCACAATATTCTACCTTCGGGGGTTTGGGATCTCATCCCAGTAGATGTGCTTCCGTCTGAGAGGAAAAACAAACGGAGGGGGGAAAACAAAGAAAGATCAGATCCGAAGGGAGAAAAGAAATGAATTCCAAAGCAGAAGGGTCAAAGGGTCTATGGTTTGGGTTGGTAGTAAACAGAGCTGAACCTACTTACATAGATGGATAAAGCAATACTGATGAATAAATGACAAAAAATTAGAAGCAAATCCAACAGAAAAATCACACAAATCTAACATAAGAAAGATCTGATATTAAAACACATGTATTCAGCACAAAGTCTAAATATATTGTATTCAATGTTTGATTTTTTTAAAAAGAGTTCAAAATATTCTTCTTACTTCTATTTCTCATCTGAAAAGTATTCACCCCATAATACAACAAGTATTCGAGTATTTATAGAAGAAGGAGAAGAATGAAGGCAAAAAGGAACCGACCACCTATTTACATAAAATCTACAAAATATCTCAAAGTCATGTTGACTTTTGACAACTTGATCGATGACATCATCCCATGGTACAACATGGATGATGTCATCATTTGAGCCAACATACTTTAGACATTTACAAAAAGAAATTCCAAGAAGAGAGAGAAATAATTCATCGTCGTCATCCCGCGGATGAAAGGGGATATCCTGCTTTTGCTGCTGCTTAGGTGACGAGATGTGGAATTGGGCACGATATTCCATGAAATTACTAATCATGGGCTCTAGTTGATCCTAGGAAGGATCCTTGTGTCGCTCACTGATAGCCTCGCAAGTTTCCCACTCATCTGTGAGCTTCTCTGGGAGTTTGGAATATTCATTCTCTGTTTCTATTAAGAACCCGATGAAGTCCCGACAGGCCAACAGGTTATTGATGGATTCTACGTCAAAAGTGACCTCTGGCCCCAGCCCTTGCGAAACGATCTCCTTGAGGATCTGGATGGTTTCGTCAACCTTCTTAAGGAAACAGAAGGAGTAAGCAACCCTGGAGACATCGTTAGAACAATTTGTTCCATCTGATGCATTGTGTCCAGGGCTTCTTCCTTTACCTTATCAATATTTTCGAGGACGAATTCCAGTTGATCCATCCAGTAATCCAGAGTGGAAAAGATTTTATTGAGGGCCCTGGGGTGACCGAAAATTCCGAACTCGACCAGATCTTTGACTGAATAGTCAAAATTTTTTGAAAGGTCTCATGCTACAGCCTAGCATGGTCCAACTCTTTGGATATGGGTCCTGCTAATGCCTGGATTTCTTTGTTCACCTTGTTGATGTTCAGATATAAATCGGTGAACTTGGCGATCACTCGTTCACTGTCATTGAAGATTTGGCTCCTCCAGGTGGAAACTGCCATACCATGCTCGCTGATCTTTACATATTCATTAATTTTATCCTGACTCGGAGGCTCAGGAGTTTTGGCGGCAGTTGTGGGAGGTACACTGCCCATCTTCTGTAAGGCGTGGAGTAGATGTTTATTTTTCTCTTTTAGTAGCCTTTTCTCTTCTTTTTCTTCTTGAAGCTTCTTGTAGAGGGTGTCAACTGCAGATAGGGCCTCTCCCTGAAGGCTTTTAGAAGATGTCCCCATTGTGACTTGAGTCACTATGTAATCTATCAAAGACATATCCTTTTTATCCTTTAGAGGATTGGGGTATGCGATCTCCATTACCCTCTCTCCCGAAGCACTCTGAGAGAAGCATGTGATAGGATTTTTCTTCTTGGCCCCCTTTGATGCGATAACGGAAAAGTCCATCGGTGCGATGGGAAATTTCCTTTTCTGTTGACTTAGGTGTTGGGAGATCCAGGTTGGACTTATGGGAGAAGGACCAGAAATAAAGAACGGGGCAGCTGCAGTAGTAGAAGGGAAAAACGTGGAGACATGCGGCGGTGGCATTAAGAGGAAACCCAAGGAAGTGCCCATGGGAGGAAGGGATACTGCAGGGGAGGAATTCATAAGAAGGGAAGGGAGCTCAGAGATGAGGGAAGAAATATAGGGGGATAGGTCTGCGAGAGAAGAGAAGATTGACGAAGAAGCAGGAGGAACAATAGAAGAAGGGGGAGAGAACACAACCAAAGGAATGGTCACTTAGGTCACTCGAGCAGGGGAAGGAGGAGAGGGAGAAGGGACAGAAGGGACCTCAATATTTTTAGTAGTGGCGACATCCTGAGTGGATGTGCCTATCAGAACATCTTCCGCTATTTCTTTCTCTAGAGAAGCCAGAGTTATAACTTGTTCAGGTGTAGCGGAAGGAGGACTTTCAGGAGCTTCCTCTTGGGTGGAGCTAGATTCACCCTCTTTTCCTTTACTCTTGCCCTTTAGCTATTGTTTCAACCGAGGAGGTGCGTTTCCCAATGGAGAGGTTGTTAAATCGACTCCAAGGTAGATGAGCCCGTTCATTCGACACCAATGCTCTGTTCTGCGCAGAGTTTCCTTGAATCTCTCCTCGATTGTTTGAGGAGCTTTGGTTCTATCAATCACCGCAAAAGGCCAATCATCCCCACCCATGTCAAGATACACTTGATCCACTTCTTGCTTAGTAGTTTTTTAGCCTTTGGGGATGATGGCCACCCCGTACTGGATGATTTCTGCTAAGGCCAAGCGGGAATGATCCTTCCTCCTGAGCTCAACCTCATGATATATGTCGATGTAGATATCTTCGATCTGAGGGATGTGGATCGGGTCGAGCTTGGCCCTTGGCAGACAATTCCTTGGGTCGAAGGTGGGCCTTGCTGGGAAGTTATGTTTCAGATTCAGCAGCTCCATTTCTGCAAACATGTCTTTTACCTTGTGGTGAGTGAGACATGTATACCTACCCACTGTGAGGGGGAAAGGAGTTCCACCCTTCTTTCTCTTTAGACACTTTTCATGGTAAGTAATAAGTTGCCTCGACAGCTCTAGCAGGATCAACTTGGGACCGACATATATTGGCAATATAGTTGGTTCCCCCAAGAAGTTGACTTCCCTCAGATAGGTGAATGTGGGGAATTGAGTGAACAAGGCCCCCCACTTCTCGGTAGCTGCTACAATACTCTTGGTCATGTGACCGTGAGTCATATTTGGCCTCAACAGGCAGATGATAAAATAGAAGAATGCATCATTGATTTTTGTGAATTGGGGAATGCTGTTTTCCAGCTTCAGTTCTGGATAATATTCATATATTTTAACTTGGGGCCAAACCCCACACCGCATCAAGGCCAGATAGTCCCTTTCTAAAGCTGCAACATAGACAACGTAGGAGTTCATATAGAACCTCCCTATTGTGTTAAGTTGTTGGAGCTACTCAGAGATTGTGATGCTTATGATTTCTGCCCACTCAAAGTGCTTATCAGGGAAATTTTTGTTCATTGTTTCTAGGTACCACAACATCCATTTGTGAAAATAATGGGCGTCAGGAAGCCCAAAGACTCTACTCAGGAATGTGATGGTGTCGCTGAGTTCCTCTGAAAAGTCACTACGATGGATGACTTATGGCCACCGAGTCACCACCTTTTTATTCTTCAGATAAACCTCGTCCATCAGCTGCATGCACTGAACTTCATTGTCATCCTAGGCCATGATGTAGTCTTCCCAGCTTACAGCCACAAAGTGTCGGTGGTGAGGGATGCCGAGCATTATTTCAAAATGGTGGGCAGTGAGGTTGATTATAACCTCACCCTTCTCATTGTGGACACATCTTGTGTCTTTATTGTTGCATCGGGCTACCACCATCATAAATTCATTATTCATGGCACTGACTGGGATCCCTCCAGCAAAGTGCAGGGCACTGCCTATCAATTTGTCCATCCAGGGAATTCGTGTGACCTTCCTGGTTCTAGCCCAGAACTCCTCCATATCAATGTTTCCGAGCTCTGAGTCTATAATATCTAGGTCACACTCTGCCTGGGATTCGGGCATCCTGACCCTCTGATATTTAAACTTCATTTCTTCTTCTGTGAGCTTGGCCTTGCCTTTAGATTTGGTATGTCTCTTGCTTGATGTTGACATATGTGACTCTAAACTTAATTGCTGATCTGCAAGATTAAGAAGTGAAACCCAACGCAAGAAAGTCATATCAGCTATTTGATCTTCCATTAAAGCGTTGATAGAAAGAAGAGTTAGCAATTTTAAGACCTCCGGACGCAGGGCGCATGTACACTACAAGCTACAGGGTTAAATGGTAAGGCACACAGGAAAGGGCTACTGAAAGGGATAAATCAGCACCAAAAGTGTGCATGGCACATGGACACTGCAGATTGCATTTTGTTGTTGTAAGCACAAATGCGCCTGCACCATGTGTATATAGTTTATAAAGGGCGCAGATATTTTTCATGTTACACGGGTACAGGATACGCCAAAGGGCGTAGGTATAATGCATGTAACATCATTCTTTTATGCACCACAGGAGAACTTGGCGCGATGCATAAAAGGTCTGCATAACATGATTTCGTTGCAATGATGGATGCGCATGTGCCATTTTAACAGTTGTGCTTTGGCGCATATGATTTGAATGTTGCATATATGTAGGGTGTGCCACAGGGCGCGGGTATTAATGATGCAATAGATGTGTTGAGTGTGCCAAGTAGGGCGCAGGGAAAGTGATTGCAATAAGCGAAGGGAGTGCGCCATTAGGGCGTAGCTGTTTATTATGTAACATGCAAGGAATGTGTGCCATTGGTGCGACTGTTTATCATGTTGCAGGGGTGAAAGATGCGCCAAAGGAGAAAAATAACAGTGCCTCTTTTCAAGTCATGATTCTTTTCTTAAGGGATTTACATGTGGTTAAGCTTCTTTTTAAGGATTCATTTGGGTTATGAAGAAGCTTATTCAGAGAGTTCCAAGCTATTTTTTAGGATAGAGCCCCCTTTACTAGCAGATCTGGAAAGAGGGGGGGAAATACTTTGGTAGAGAAAAACATCAAGGAGGGTGGGGAGTCCATGTTTTGACAAATTTTTTAACTCAATCCAAACCAGCAAGCAGCCAATAAACAAAACACCAAACACAAAAGCAATGAGGACCTCTTACCAGGATATATAACAAAGAAATGTGCAAACGGGTCCACAAAGCGATTTGAAAATGACAGGGAAGGTGTGCTGGTAGGTACAGGTGTAAGAGAAAAATCACATGATTGTGTCAGATGACAATGATAGTGCAGACATGCCTATATATAGGCGAAGTGGTAATAAATCCGCCACCAACTTTTTCAAGTGGCACATGAAAAGCACTGTCAACACTAGAAAGCGTGCACCCTTGGCACATCAAAATACTTACCAACACGAAGTTATATGCTCCCTTGGTGCACCAAAAGTGATGTTGACATAAGAATATGTTCACCCTAGGTGCACCAAAAAGGGGCGCAACAAAAGTTTTGTTGACATGAAGGCGCATGCGCCTTGGCACATGCAAGGAAGACTCAACATAGTGAGGCGCACCAAAATGCATGTTGACACAAGAAATCATGTGCCAAAGGATTTAAAGGGGGCACAAGAAAACTTAATGTTGCATAGTCATTATATGCGCCATACCAAAAAAGACCAAAAATGGCTAAGTTCGGAAAACTAGATTTCCCGGGAAGGGATTTTGCAACGTTTCGAACGCAAGGTGTCTCTGATGAGGGGCCAGAACAAAATTTTGGTAGGGTTATCTGTAAAATTTCCCCCAACAATATTACAGGATAACACCTCGATATCCCTAAAAATATGGACTTCATGGTGCAAAAACTAGCTCATGGGAAACTAAATTTTTCAATGATCATTCCCTCCAAATTTTCGTGTGATTTCACCCACTGGAACCCTGAGAAGTGGAGAGGTAGCTTGCTGATTTTTTCCACTACTGTGTCATGGAAGCCATTAATGGAGCTTAAAATTTTCATTTCTGGTTTATGTCTTCATTCATGATTAAATAAAATCCATTGTGATAGGTTTTTTATTTTTGTCTTACTAGTGAAATTTCCTTTAGATCCGGTTTCCGGTTTGACGGGAATTTGAAATTTGTTCTTCGTGGAGCCAGAAATGAAATTTCATCACTATGAACATTCCTTTCTGAAAATAATAGGTTTGAATATGATTTTTTAATGAAATTTAAGAGATAATAACTCAACAATAGATGGTTTGTCAATCCGTGCACCAGTTTGGAAGATTTCTTCAAATTTCAATTTCATGGCAATTGGGATTTCCAAGTATCTTCTTCTCTTTTCTTCATTTTTTCTTCTTATCTCGATGAAATATTATTATGATACCTTTGTATCACCATGGGGTATATGATTTCATTTCTATGTTGAATCTGGTTTGATCTTTGAAATGGTGGAGTTTTGGTCTGTGGTGTTCTCTGCAACTTTCTTCTAGGAATGGAAAAAAAATTAGAAGCAACAAGAAACAACAAGAAGTTAGAAATTTTTTAAATTTTGGAGTTGGAGTTGGGTGATTTTTTTTGTCCCTAACATACCTCACCTCAAATGGACATGAGGGACATCAATTTCCATGATGAGCAAGATGGAGAAACGTGGCATTGATCTGATGGAAGGGAATGAGTTCTCCAAAATCAGCTTTAAAGAACTGAGGGGTTGGAAGTGGGTCACATGGGTGACCAAAAATATATCCTAGAGGGATGGGAAATTTTTTTAAAGGTTTTATGTCCCTGACCTATGAGGTATGTGAGGGAAATTAAGTTCCATGGTGGTCCTAGAGCTGACACATGGCAGAGATCTGACGTTAGGGGATTTGAGCTCCAAATTGCACCTGGGGACTGAACTGGCAATCCTGATGATCACATGGGGTTACAGAGGTCACATGGGGGATGGAAATTTTTTTACAAGGTTTATTTACCTAAACCTTAGGGATGTAGGTGACATAAAATACTCCCAGGCTCATGTAGCTGACACATGTCCTCCTAAAATTTGGCTAAGTCTTGAACATGCTCAAAGAGCACAACTTGTGACAATGATAACTTTAGCTCCCGATGGAATTTTTTGGAAACAATTTATATGATCCTAATTGGAAATTGAATTTTGAATCAAATTGTGGGGGTATCATGTATTTATTATTCCATTTGATCCCTAAAAAAGTGGATTTTTATTTGGTATTCCCCTTATTCCTGATAAAAACTTCCTATAATAATTTTGTACCAAGGTTTTGTGAAAGATATGATTTGAAAATAATGTAGTGATTGGAATTACCTTTTTGAATATATTTATTTAGATCCTAACTCCATTTGGAGCTCCTAAAATTACCCTCTAAAGCTTAGTGGCTATCTTGGCCTGTGCACTGACTAGGCCTATGAACCTTAATTCTGGCGACATTGCCCCAACTTATATGAGCCCTTCCAAAATCATCCTGAATCATTTCCATGATGTCCCAAGACCATTGAATCAACTCCAAATCCACTTATGATCTTATACTCCACTCCATGGGGTTTCTCCAGCCCTAGGAAGGCCATTGGTAGCCCTTCCTATAATTGCAGTAGCTTGCAAATGAAATCCTAAAATCACCTAGGGGGAATGAATGGAGTTTCCTAAATAACATAGGGGGATGAGATAAAATTATTCGAGAGGTCACTTGGCTTGAATAGATAGAAATGGGGTGTATTGGAATGATAGTACTTGAAAAAATTAACACAGGGGTATAGTTGTCATGTTGGGAAATTGTTAATTTCCTTGTTGCACATTTGCATGACAATAACTGGATCTAGTTTGGGGAAATGACATGGGGAACCAAAAATATCAATTTCAAACCATATAATCCATTGACCAATGTCTTATCCATTGGGACCTATGGATTCATGTACAATTTATAACAGAGAATGATAACAAATAAGGAAAAACACACACACACACACACACACAAAAACGGAAAGGAAACACACGAAACACAACATAAAGGGAAACACACCACATAAAGGGAATAAAAACATGGAAAGGAAATTATATATAAGGGGAGAGAAACTTATAGAGGTGGGAAAAGGATATACACATACCCACTAACGGGTTGAGAAAAGTACATGCCATCATGAAATAATGGGTTAAAGTATGACCATTGAAGGAAAAAAATTATTATTTGATCAAACCATTATTTGGTGATGGGTTTTCATGGCTTGAGAAGAATAAGGCTGACCATAATTCCATCTCGGTACTCATACTTCATAGAGAACATTCTTTCATCAATGAACACTTTATCACTTTCTCAAAATTTATGTACCTTAATGCTCCTGCTTTACGTCTTGTGACCATGTGACACCACTCTTCCATGTCTTCAAGAGTGGGAAAATTTATCCTCTCATGAAAAATTTCATCTCATTTGATGAGTGACTTAAAATTTTATCTTGTATGAGCAAAACACTTGGAAGGAGTGAGAACAAACTAATTTTCTTCCCATTCAAGAAATTCCCCAAACATCCCGATTTGTTTCTTTGAGAAAGTTTTTTTGGACATGGAGGTTAAATCATTGAGCTGGAGATCTTCATCATCCTTGATATATTGTTGTAGTATGGGAACATGTTCAAGGTGAATCTAAGCTTAGAGGATGGTGAGTGCATTTTCATTTTGGATCATTTGGCAAGAATCATGCATACTCCCACTTTTTTGTCTAAAGAAATGGTTATAGATATGCATTTTTTCAAAGTGCATCATGATATCATTTTAAAATTTCTGTATTTTAGTTTGACCATGTAATAATTCTTCACCCTTCATTGTATTTTTCCATATGAACTCTTGGTTTTCATTGATGGACCATTCTGAGATGGTGGGAGCAAGTTGGTTTTGAATATACTCCAAACATTACTGTAGATTTTCACCATGTTCCGAAATTTTTTTTAAAATGTAAATCCACTCAATGTTTTCCCTATTATCTTATTACATGGTGGAGGGTTTGTCTTCAAAACTGGATATGTCCAAAGGGGATTCACAATTTTTTTGTTCTTTTGCACTTGTGAACTTATTCACACGATGTGGAAGAAAAAGAAGTGCTTTCATGTCCATTATCATCAACCGAAGTGTTAGAGAAGTCATCAAGCTTATATAATTGCCCCATATCAACATCAAAAATTGGTACATCAAAATAAGAAGCACAAATTGACTCATACCTATCTTTTATCTCTATAACTTAGGTTAAGAGTTCAAGACCAATTTGATGATCTTCAGTTTCTTCTTTAGTCTTCAATATATCTTGTACAAATATATCTTCTGAAATTTCCATAGGCTCATTTTTATCTTCATTGGAAGAATATTCTTGTTTTTCCTCCAGGAGATGGTTAAAAATATGATCCATGAGGGCCCGTGATTCATTTGAAACATTCTCATTCACCTCTTCCATGATTTACTTTTCCAAAGATTCACTTTCTTGCAAACAAGGGCATACTTAATTCATGACACCTACTAACAAGGAGAAGATGTCCAAGCTTTATGGGAAGGGCACTCCTTCAAGATCAAAATCCATATCATCTTCTTATTGGTAAGAATTATAGAACCATGTTGGGGTAGCAGTATGAGAATAATGTTCAGCTACATCTTGACCATCCATTATTGAATCTTCTTTCTCAAGTGAAAGATGAAAGGATATGTTTTCACCATGATGATGGTTCTTCTCCCCCAGTGAGTAGAGATTGTATTTAAAAAAAAAATTATCCTTGGATTTGAAAAGGATGTGGGATTCTTCCATTTGATCTTCCATAATTACATCAAGAAGAGAGTTTGATTCTCCGACTCCCTCCATTTCTTCATGCAACATTTCTACATCACTTGAAGAATAAAACTAGGAGGGAAGATTATCTATGACAATATTGAATTCATCATCTTTGGACCATGATTTTGGGTGAATTTATTACATTTATTCACATCTCTCCATTTCATCATTAATTGAAAGATCAAAACTTGAAAATAAATCATCCATGCTTACTTTGAATTGTCTGTCTTCTTCATTATTAGTGAAGTCTTCAGAAAGCATTGGATCATCCATTATGTAGCAAGGATATTACTTTACTGAATATATTATTCCCCCCATGTGTTGTGACTCACGCCAAATGTAATTTCTGAATGGTGATTCTATATTCGTCTCTTCTACTTCTTCCTCCATGAAGTTTCTTTGGCTTTCATCGGGAGGTTATATGACAAGATATTCTTCAGAAGCATACAAGAATCTTTCCAGAATGAAAAATTCATAGTATGGGTAGAAATCTGGGTCTTCTTCCATAGGGTTCGGTTCATCTTATTCCTCTAATTTATGTGGAGATTTAAGATGTTCATATCTTATCTGTAGAGCTAAACCATACCTCTAAATTTCATTAAAGACTTTGGGGTCAGAATTTCCTTATATTCTGCTATGAAGCCTTTCCACATATTCTCGTTTTAAAATATTCATTTCTTCATCACCGTATTCAATGAATTCATCTAGATAATGGTGGAAGAAGGAAAACATTCTCAATTTTGTAGTGATTTGTGCAAGATTAAAAAAATCTTTTACAGTGGATCTTGCACCATCATGTATTTTGTCATCTTCTTGAATTCTAATTTTATCTTCATCAAAATGCTTAACGATAGGATTTTATTTAGTGGTATTCAAGAACCTTTTGGCTATGAAAACCTTGTGATATAAGTTATCTTCAAGATGTTCCTCCATAAGACGAATCTCCTCTTCTTCTTCTTCTCTATGGGTTGTTTCAAGTTGCTCATTCATATCTTGCAAGAATTTTACATATTCTCGAACTTCAGATCTCATCTTATGTCTCCTTTCAATCCATTCTTAGTCATTGGTGACATGTTATTTCTTATTTCCTTTGTCAATACTAGTCCGAAACCATAGCTGATCAATGATCTTATTTTTTGGGAATACATCTTCTTCTTCTTCACTATCGCTCATTGGTACTTCACTCCAATCTGGAAATTTTTTCATGATGTGGGAAAAAAATGTGACAATTTTTTGTTTTTTGATGGAGTCACCTTCAAGAATGATCTTACTTTGAAATAGGATTTTTTTTCTTTTTAAAAAAACTTTTGGACCTTGCGGTCGTAATTTGGGTGCAGATGCTGCTAAGTCTACCCCATGGTGGGTGCCAAAAATTGTTGGTGAGAAAATTTGTTAGGTGGATAAACTTGTGGATTTCTTACCAACGCTTTAGGAATATAAGTCCCTTTACTTATTCGGTGCATCTGTTGTATATACATGCACAAGTAAAGGTGTATTTTCTTGGTGTCCTTGTGGCCAGAGATCCACAGTGGCATTCCACTGACATTGCAGAAAAGCTAGTGATATTTTGATAGGGAATAATTTTTTTGAAGATTGGAAAGGGGAGTGAGAAAAGAGGTAGGAGAACTAATGTTGCAAGTAGAAAATCAGATTCCTACACACACTAGATAGAAATTTCATCACATGCACTAAAATTAGGAAGAAACAATACTACAAACAATAATAAGACCAATTAGAATTTAATGAACATAAATTATAAGTAAACCCCTTAGTTAAAAAAGGATTGAAAATCCTTCTTCTTGTATTGATTCTCAGTAATAAAGTGTACATATTATGAGAATGGAAGACATTGAGAATAGGGGAAAAGTGGGTAATTCTTTTCACTCACAGTTGAGGAGAATCTCTCTCATGAGCTTACAAGAATATAACCAGCTAGATAAATTTCAGAATTAGAAGAACCCTTTGAAATGAAGAGATCATTACAATTTATAACAATATGAATTGATCTTTCACCTACCTCACATGACTCTTCATTTCCATATTCCACTCGTGACCTTTCATTTCCCGTGAATTAAGTATTTCACTTATAATTTTGAGAAAATAATTTTTACAATTAAAATAGGTCACTTAAGTGAATAGGATGAAATACAATGATGACGCATAATGAATTATTAGAATGAATAGAGAAAGTAGAGAGGGAAAGAGGGGGAGAGGGAAGGGATGGAGGGGAAAACACTCCTTGTGACGAAATTATTTGAATTCCTTGATGTAGCCATGAACTTTTAGTGAGGATTTATGCCACTGGTGATCTTCTACACTGGAAAATATTTATCCCTTGAATAACTTTGAATCATCTTACCAATCTAGTGATGAATGTAAACTCTATGATGTATGGACATCCTAGACCATACAATGAGTGTTTAGAAACATTGTTATGATGTTTACCACTGCAAGCTTGAGATGAATGCATACAATGCCAATGATGACCCTCCTTGAAACTTGGTTGATGAACCCTTTGACTCATTACAATCGTTCTGACCAATTCATTGTAGATCACTTGGTTCCTTAAGTGATGAAGATGAATTCACATGATGTGACTTGCAATGCCTTGCTTTTCTTCTATAAACCATTGCACTCAATATGATGTTTCCAGGACCTCTGTGAAGTTCCAATTCTTCCTTTTCAACTCATGAAAAATTCTCATTATCTAAAAGGGAGTCAAAAAAGTAGTAAGGTGAGTGAAAATAAATTCATATGCAATTTTCCACTCTGAAATGAAAACATTCTATTTTTAGAATATGAGCTTGTACTTTGCTATTTTGAGGCATATCACCTATCTTTCTCATATTTCACCTTTTAAAACATCTACCATATTCAAACCTCCTCTGTTCCTGAAATATTTCTATTTTCAGCACATTTCTATTTTTATTGGTTTGTTATTTTGGGACCTTCTATTTTGGGAAAAAGTCATTTTATGTCCTATGTTCCATTTTACCCCTTTTATGATTATCCTGAGTGATTGAACTTGAAATTATTTGGAGCTCACCATTTATAGCATGTGAGGAAGTATAACATATGCTATTTTTAGTAAATGGTGAAATCGACCTATTTTTGCGACGGGAACACCTATTTTGGTTTCGTCTCTTCATCACGAACTCGTGCTCTAATTTTCATCATCATTCAATTTCCAGATTTCTCAGAAATGAAAAATAAAAATTTATGACTAGTGAGTATTTTAGGTATGTATCTACTAGGGAAAATTAATAATAGAAAATTAGTCCTTTATATCTCGAGAAACTAGAAACTTTCTAATGTAAAAACTAGTTTGAGAGAAACTAGATTTTTTGGAGACCCTTCCCTTTGAATTTCAAATGATTTTGCCCGCCGGATCTTCAGGAATTTTAAAATATCTTTGAATATGGAAGAATTCTGATAAAAAACATATCCCTACATATCCCTAAAAATAGAGACTTCATGGCATGAAAACTAGCTCATGCAAAACTAGATTTTTCAATGATCATTCCCTCCAATTTTCATGTGATTTCACCAACTGGAACCCTGAGAAATGGAGAGGTAGCTCGCTGATTTTTCCCACTACTATGTCATGGAAGCCATTAATCAAGCTTAAAATTTTTGGGTATGGTTTTTTTCTCCATTCATGATGAAATAAACTCCATTTTGATAGGTTTTCCTTTTTGTCTTATTGGTGAAATTTCCTTTCGATCCGGTTGCCGGTTTGACAAGAATTTAAAATTTATTCTTCATGGAGCTGAAAGTGAAATTTCTTCACTGTGAACATTCCTTGATGCAAACGGGAGGTTTAAATATGAGTTTTTAGTGTCCTTCAAGAGATAAGAACTCAGCAATAGATGGTTTTTCAATATGTGCACCGGTTTGGAAGTTTTCTTCAAATTTTGATTTCATGGCAATTGGGATTTCCACGTATATTCTTTTTTGTTCTTCATTTTTTCTTATTATCTCGATGAAATAATATTATAAGACCTATGTATTACCATGGGTTAGAGGATTTCATTTATTTGGTGAAGCTGGTTTGAACTTTGGCAATGGTGGAGTGCTGGACTGAGGTGTTCTCTGTAACTTTCTTTTGGCAATGGAAAAACAGTTAGAAGTAGTAAGAAACAACTAGGAGTTAGAAAATTTTCAAATTTTGGGGGGGTTGGAGTTAGGTGAATTATTTTTTTTTTCCTAGAATCCCTCACCTAAAAGGGATGTGAGGACATCAATTTCCATGATGAACAAGATGGTGACATGTTGCATTGATTCGACGGCAGGGAATGAGTGCTCCAAAATCAGCTTTAAAGCACTGAGGGGTTGGAAGCAAGTCACATGGGTGACCAAAAATTTCTCCTAGAGGTCTTGGCACATTTTTCAAGTTTTTAATTACCTGACCTATGAGGTAAGTGAGGAACATTAAATTCCATGGCGGTCTTGGAGCTAACAATTGGCGAAGATCTGATGACAAGGGATTTGAGCTCCAAATTACACCTGAGGGCTGAAATGGCAATCCTAATGGTCACATGGGGTTCCAGAGGTAAACATGGGGGATGGGTTCATTTTTCTAAGGTTGATGTATCTGAACCTTAAGGATTTTGGGGACCTAAATCCCTACAAGGATCCTGGAGCTGAAACGTGTCCTCCCAAAATTTGGCTAAGTCCTAAACTTGCTCCAAGAGAACAACTTGTGACGATGATAACTTGAGCTCCCGATGGAATTTTTTGGAAAAAAAAATTATATGATCCTAACTATAAATGGAATTTTGAATCCAATGGTGGAGTTCTCATGTCTTTATTCTTCCATTTGATTCCTTAAAATGAGGGTAAAATGAGACTCCACTTGTGCTTGAGAAAAACTGTCTACAGACCTATTGCGCCAAGGTGTTATGAAAGATATGATTTGAACATAAAGTACGGATTGGAATTACATTTCTAAAGATATTTTTTTATCTCCTAACTCCATCTGGAGCTCCCAAAATCACCCTCTGAAGCTCAGTGGCTCTTTTGGCATGTGCACTGACTAGGCCTATGAACCCTAATTCTGGTGAAACTGTCCCAACTTCTCCAATCCCTTCCAAAATCATCCTGAATCATTTCCATGTCTGACGTGTGGATGAGAATGTAGTTGATTTTATTGTTAATAATTAGGATTAGGATGGTTTTATTGTGGAAGGGCTTGTTATGGAGGTTAATAAGGGGTATCTTGAGAGGATATTGTTTACACAATAGGTTGTAATAAGGGATTTGGGGAGATGTGGAATTTTTTTCAATATATTGTTGTTGTGGGCTGAAAGGGATTGATTGGGCATGAGTAGGGATGTACGTATGGGTCTGGGATGTTTGAGGTAGAAAGAGAGGTATTGAATTTGAGATATTTTGATTGGATAAAATATGAGGGATGTTAAGATTTTGATGAGTTTTTTAATGAAGGAGGAGATGTGGAAAAGACTACTTGATGAGATGCACTTGACATGGGTTGAGGAGTGATATTTTGAAAGTAACTTGGTTATGCAGAATAGTTATAGGGTTGTTGGATGGGGTTTTTATAGGTTGTTGGATTGGTTGAAGGGTAGAGCCTACATAAGGAAAAAACTTATGGTTATATTGATTTAATAAAAAATTTCAGATCTACATGAAGGTTGGTGGTAGATGATAAGGTTTGAATAATATTGATAAAGATTAGAGATCTTGTGTGGGATATTGTACTTTAATAGGGATTATAAGATGTAGGCGGTTGTGGATGACCAACTTGAAGATAATGTAAAATTAAACATAAGGGGAAAAAATAGATCTGAGTAGAGATTTGATCCATATTAAATGATCTATTCAAGTGACGGATGAATACAACAATCCTTAATAGTATTAAAGGTAAAAAAAATTCAAATAGAAGAATTTTAATCATCTTGATTAGAATTTATATGTGGGGGAAGAGGCTCAGAGGGAACTTAATGATATGGCCATTCTAAGGATGGTTTCAGGTGATGTTTAGGTTGAAGTACTTGATATACCTAAAGGTACGTGAGACCCAAATCTATGGTAGTGTTAGTTTGGGGCCTACCCCTCACTTCACAATCTTGTAGTGATAAGGGATTCGGGTGCTTAGCCACTAATACTAAAGGAGAAGGTCTCTGATTGTTTCCAGTGTTCTTGCGGGAATAGCATAGCTCTTTTTTTTTTTGGATCTGTTCAAAACATTGTTTTAATACCGGCTAGAACACCCAAGTTTACTTCCCTATGGTGATGAAATCCTAATAGTTATCACCTAGAGGTAGGGAAGTGTTTGAAGCAAGTTTCGATTTTATTGATTTGTGTTCCTAGTGGTGGGGGGAAGAATTCATTGAATGTAATTAGTTTATAATTTACTAATTAAAGCTAATACTAATCAAGCACATGCAATGTGTTTTTTTAATCCCAAAGAATGATTGATTTGCATGAGGATCCCCACAGATAAAGTAGCTGTAAGCGAGGAACGGAAAAATAGGGAAATGAATAACTTTGATAATTCTTCCTTTTTATAATATTTTGCATTTTTTGATTTTTTATTCATATACGTAGCTATTCCAGTCCCGCAATAAGCCTTCAGAAATAGAAAACTGCAAGAACGAGCTAGCAAAGAGAATCAATTCTCACAAACACAATTGTGCGCCTTCTAGAGGTGAGACTCAGTACGATTACATTCAAAATAACTCAGAAAACTCAATCATCGATGACTATGGTACCATACATAATTCCCTAACGATGCATTATTTCCAATCCAGTCCCCGCTTTCTTTCTGGAACGACTATACGCTAGCCAATTAGTAGAGCGTAAAACCTAATATGAAAAAAATGGAAATTTGAATGATGAAACGAAGTGGACTTAGGGGTCCCCACTTGGCGTGCTCTAGGATTATATTATGTTTAAGATGAATGTTTTTTATACACGTTTTTACATTTTAATTGAATGAACAAGGTGAAATAATAAAATAAGATTGACCTCAGACGACCCAGGGTTTAACAATAACCCCAGAGGTGGATTTTGATGTTATGTTGATCGGATGGGAAAGTTCCTTCTTTTACGTGATGGAAGAAACATTATAGATCACAAAAACATATAAGACAAGATGGTGATTAAATCAGATATATTTCAGATTGCCGTGCAGATCCATTCCCCATATTCATGACTTGTCCTCTTGGCAAGGATGGTCAATTTCGTCCATTCTAGAATCATCTGTATAAATGATAGACATAAACGCTAGTAACTATGAATACTACGCACGGGGATGTGCATGTCCTACAGATATTCTTATGGTGTCCTGAGTTTGATACTGTGTATCGAAAGGAATTCTAGAAGCACAAAATGGCTCAAAGGAGAAAGGATGTGTGACTCACCTTGTTTAGCCCTTTTGTAGTCCTCATAAATTTGATGAAAATTATAAATTTGATTGATAGATAATGCTATAAAGATGTAACTTATGATTGCTCAAATGCATTTGAATATGAGTTAGATACAAGGAACTTAAAGTGCCTCTATGGTACCCTATATGCTAATGGAATCTCGATTCAGTGGCTAAAATCAAGCTTATGGGTCAAAATTCCTTTTTTGAATAGGTACTCACCAATAATGGGGAATATATGACCGGTTGGGGAAATCACCAATGATTGGGGAATCATCGGTGGATTATGTTGCAAGCTAGAAAAATAGTCAGTGATTTAGGGAAGTTCTAGTGATTCTTTAGTGTGAACCAGTTGTTACATGTTTCTAATAAAAAATGTGGTTACAGTTGATAATGAATGAATATTGGGGACTCAACAAGGAATGATAAAAATGGACTTGATTTAAGCTTGGATAGATCATATCTCTTGTGTAATTAAGCCAGGTGGAAAAATTATCATTACCTTGGCATAATTGAGGAGAAAATTAAGTAATATGATATTACATAAGGAGGAATAGAGTATCTTTCATAAAATGTAATACTACTATTGGATTTTATTCCGTTGCTGCGATAACTATCTGTGTAGAAGAAGAAGAAGAGATTTTTGATAATCGTGAATGTTGTTGACAATGTTATCTCTGCTATGCAGAGGGACTATGTACAGAGGATAAATGTAATATTATTCAGCTAATCACGCTCCGTTAAACCTTTAAGACAACCTCGGACTTGGAGGCCTACTGATCTTAATATTTATAAGAGTGTGCTATAATCAAGGAAATAGCTGGTATTATCTACAGACAAAAGGTTCTAACTCCACCTTTTCGCTCAAATTACTATATTTGTTTTTTTTTATTGAATGATATATGCTTAATACTAATGGTTTAATACGTGAGGGATGTTATTAATGGTTTAAGGATATTTTTTTGGTTTTGTTATTATTTATTTTTTACTTGGAAATTTGGTTTTATTTTTTTTCTTTTATTAATTTTGGTTAGAATAGCGTGTTTTAAGAGAGAAGTCAAATAGTATTTTATATTTGTAGATTTAATATGTACTGGCAGGAATATTAGAGGGTAATTATAGACTTTAGGAAAATAATAAGGATTTTATGGCTTAAAATAGTAATGATGTTGATAATTAAGTGGCGTAGCTACCGGACGTGGACACAGTATTTAGTGGGTGCTTAATTTTCAGTGTCTACAACTCCTATAAATTAAGAAAAAGTAAACTAAATATATGGACTTCTTGTTTGTTTTTTATAAATAGAGCACGGCAATTATCCGCGCACCCGTGGTCAAGAATTGACCATTAAGTGGACTAAAGCTATATTGTGTATATATCAGTGTATAATAGGATATAATTTACCACAAACTCATAATGGTCTCGTGAAATAGTGATCAGAATAGATTAGTGATACGAACAACATCATATTAAGATAATGGCAAATTACAATATCATTCTCTAGATAACTCTATCAGGTATATAACTATGGTGTTGAGGTAAATTACATAGAATGCAAATGAAAAATTTATAAGATAAATGAAATTAATGACCTAAATCCATAAAAATATCACTTAAAGGTGGAAGGGAGTTTGATTGGCCCTCGCTAAAAATCCTCACTTTTAAGATCATATTGAGTGAAAAACACTCCCCATTATTAACTCACTAGTTATACTCTTACTATAATGTCCTAATTAGTTTACTGCTGACGTTTAAATTAAATTTGTTTCGCATTATTTTTAGGTATTCTTAATCTATCTTACACGAGATATCTGGTGAGTCACCAGATCAAATTCCGTTGTAATAATGGCCTTTCATGATATTATTATCGTTTATATATGAATCCATGTAACTGAATTTTACACCATTATCGATGCCTACACCCATAATTTGAAACTATTATCAATATCTTTCTAAACATACCTATGAGCCCTTACTTATAATCCCTATTCTTTTAGGATCCCTTAGAGAGAGACGCGGAATAAGGAAGATGAAATTGAAACAAAAACATCTCAGCTTGAAAAACTAACCAATACAATGTAACTAACACATGTAGTGTGTGTATGCAGTTTTAATAATCCCACAATCGGATATAACTCTAACTGCAATCCCTTTTATTTATTACATATAAATAAAAATGAATTCAACTCTTATTAGATTCTCATCCTTAGGTTTTGCATGATGATTATTATAATCCACTTTTTATCACTTCATATCTACGGAATTTTTTTTAACTTTATTAATTTAGTTTAATTTAAACTACCCATATATTTAAATCCAACATAACCTTATGAAATGCTTTTTGAGATCAACCTTATCATACAAACATGCGCAGCGTTCGCAGAGGGAGATCTGACCTTTCACTCGCCCTTCAATGATCTTTACAACCATCAAAATCAATGTTTCCTGTGGTTTTCCTTTATCAAGATATGTTATTCTAAGTGAAAGATTCCTAAGTGCTATATGGGTTTCCACCTAAGAAGTCCCACATGCATCTCCCACTAGATCTACGTGAAATCTTGATAGTGTAACCAGCACACTTACACTACCTTAAAAAAATTTCAATATTTATGTCACTATTCCTCAATTCATGACACACACTCATCATTGGAATTTTTTTCATCTCAACCTTTAAGCCCTATTCAGTTATATCTGGATTCACAAATGTGATTTTGTAAATCGCTATAATATTGTTCCCAGTACAAGATAAGTTTACCTAAAAGAATGCTCCTCTTGTCATCATAATGTGTCCATTGGGAAGGTAAGTGTCTTCATAATATTCCCCTATTACTAGATCACGTCCCCGCCCCATAGCCATCATAAGTTTGATATTGGGGGTACATTCTCTATGAGGTTCAATCTGTCTTTGTAATAAGGCACACATGCCTACCAGTCTCTAAGCTGCAGGCAACTTAATACAACTACTTAGCAACATTTCCAAATGTACAACCATCATTAATAGGGATACAATTGTGTAATGGATGTAGTTAGTTACCCCGCCCAAGATTCTTATCTTGGAACTGTGATTTTATTGTTTCAAGGTATTATTAAATTCCATGACATAAAATCCCTAGGCCTCATGAGACCTTCTCCTCAAATGAGTTGTAACCTAGTCCTATAGTAATTTTAATCTAAAGACATTTAATCTCAAAAACACTTAATTACCTTATTAATCTTTATGCCACATAATAACTATAAATGGAAAAGTGATACTATAATTTGTTTATGATCAGTATACTATTTTTTAATACTGTCTCAGCTTAATCCAATCACCCAATGTTTCTATATTTCACATTATTAGAAGTTGCATCTACTAACTAATGTTAGGTATGTGTCATACTTTTAACGATGACGTACCATTACTATCGATTCTAAATTACACTTTAGCATAAGAACATGCATTTTTCTTAGTTACAACTTATTAAAGATTGTTTTGATGAGGACAGACAATAAATATGTAGCGAGGAAGGAAAAAATAAGGGAAAAGGAATAACTTTGATAATTCTTCCTTTTTTAATATTTTGCATTTTTGATTTTTTAGCAATATAGAAATCCAGTAAGCAAAAGGCCTTCAGAAATAGAAAACATGCAAGAACGAGCTAGCAGAAAAGAGAAAATATCACAAAAACAAGGGTTATAAGGTTGACTGTCGAGTAATCAAAATAACTCAGAAACATCATCGATGATTGACTAAATTCCTAACGATTCATTCAATCCCTTGTTACTGAACAAATCGCTAGCAATTATAGAGCGTAAAACCTAAATATGAAAAAATTGAAATTTGAATGAATGAAAGAAGGGACTTAGGGTCCCACTGGGCGTGCTATAATGTTAAGAGATGTTTTTACCGTTTTAATTGAATTAACAAGGTGAAATAATAAAAATAAGATTGACCTCAGAAGACACAGGGTTTAACAATACCCACAGAGGTGGATGTTGATGCTGATGTTGATGGATGGAAGTTCCTTCTTTTACTGATGGAAGAAATTATAGATCACAAAAAATAATAAGAAGATGGGATTAAATAGATATATTTCAGATTGCCTTGCAAAGTCCATTCCCCATAATTCAATGGACTTCCTTGCAAGGATGTCAATCTGCATTCAAGAAATCAATCTGATAATGATAAGATAAACGATATAACTAGTAATACAAAGAAAAAGGGAATGATGCATTCCACAGATATATGATGGTCTGATGTTGATACTTGATCGAAAGGGATTCTAGGAATCACAAAATGGCTCAAAGGAGAAAGGATGTGGTTAGTTGTGTACTCAAAAATTTGATGAAAATTATAAATTTGATTTAGATAATTATAAAATGTAACTTATGGCTCAAATGCATTTGATATGATTAGACATGAACTTAAAGGGCCTTATGGTAATATATTATGTGATCTAGATTTCTAAAAATCAAGCTTAGGGGTCAAAATACCTTTTTGATAGGAATCACCAATAATTGGGGGAATATATGAAAGTTGGGGAAATCACCAATGATTGGGGGAATCATCGGTGATTATGTTAGCAAGCCTAAGAAGAATAGTCAGTGATTTAGGGAATTTCTAGTGATTTTGAACATTGTTAATGTTTTCTATAAAAATGTACAAGTTGATAATGGATGAATATGGGACTCAAAAGGAATGATAAAATGATTGATTTAAGCTTGGATATGATTCATAGTAATGTAATAAAGCAAGGGAAATTACATACCTTGCATAAATTGATGAATAGAAATTATAAGATGATATTAGCTAAGAGAATAAGATTTCTAATGTAAGAATACTATTGATTTTATTCCTAGGTGCATGAATGATCTTTGTAAGAAGAAGAAGAAGAGATTTTTGATATCGTGAATGTTGTTGACATGATCTCTGACTATGTAAGAGGGATATGGTACAAGGAAAATGTAATATTATGTCCTAAGGTCACGTCCACCTGTAAGACAACCTCAAATGGAGGCCTAGATCTTATTTATATAGAGTTGCTAATAATCAAGGAGAATAGCTGGTAATTCTAGAAAAAGGTTGTAACCACCTCCCAAATTAATATATTGTTTTTTTATTGAAGGATATATGTTATAAAATGGTTATACGGGTGAGGGATGTTATTAAATGGTTGAGAGGATATTTTTTTGGTTTTGTTTTATTTATTTTTCTTGGAATTTGGTTTTATTTTTTTTCTTTTATTTGATTTTGGTTAGAATGCGGTTTTAAGAGGAATAAAATAGGATTTTATATTTGTAGATTTAATATTTACTGGGAGTAAATATTAAGGGGGGAATTAAGACTTAGGATAAGGATTTAATGGATAAAATAGTAATGATGTGATAATTAAGGGGAGCTAACGGACGTGGACACAGGGATTAGTGGTGCTAATTTTAGGTGTCTACACCTATAAAAATAAAAATAACTAATTATGACTTTTTTTTATAAATAACAAGGGAATATCGACACTAGAAAATTAAAACTAAAGCTATATTGTGGATATCATTGTAGAGATAGTAATGACACAACATAATGGTATGTGAAATAGTTGATAGAAGATGAAGGATGAAGAAACATCATATAGAGAATGCAAATTAAATATCATTCTTATATAGATCTATCAGGTATAAACATGGTGAGGTAAAATAATAGAATGCAAATGAAAAATTTAAAGAGAAATGAAATTATGACACTAAACATAATATCACTTAAGGTGAAGGGAGTTGATTGGCTCGCTAAAATCCTCACTTTAGATCATATTGAGGAAAAAATCCCCATTATTAAACTCACTAGTTACTAAGTAATGTCCTAATTAGTTTAGTTAAAAATTGTTTCCATTTTTAGTATTCTAATCTATCTGGATATCTTGGTGAAGCACAAGATCAATTACCTGAATAAGGCTTTCATGAATATTATTATTTTATATATGATCCATGTAAGTGATGTACACCTTATGATGATACAATAATTTGAAACTATTATCAAGTAATCTTTCTATAATACCTAAGAGCACTTACTTATAATCCTATTCTTTTAGGATCCCTTAGAGAGAGACTCGTAATAAAGGAAGATGAAATTGAAACAAAAAGACAATCTCAGCTTTAAAAACCAATACAAATGGAATAACACATGTAGATGTGTGTATGCTAGTTTTATAATCCCACAATGCGGGATATAACTCTAAATGCTAATCCCTTTTATTTATTAACCATATAAATAAAAATGGAATTCAACATCTTATTAGATTCTTCATCCATTAGGTTTGCATGATGATTATTATAAAATCCACTTTTTATCACTTCATATCTAGGAATTTTTTTAACTTTATGTAGTTGATTTAAATACCCATATATTTAAATCCAACATAAACCTTAATGAAATCCATTTTTGATAACTATCATAAAACATGCGCAGCTTCATGAGGGAATACTGAACCTATTCACTCTCCCTCAATGATCTGTACAAGCCAATACATCAAATGTATCCTTTGGTTTTCCTTTATCAAGATATGTTATTTAAGTGAAGATTCCTAAGTGTCTATATGGGTTCCACCTAAGAAGTCCAAATGCATCTCACAACTTAGATCATAGTGAAATCTTGATAGTGTAACCAGCAGCTTACACTACCTTAAAAAAAGTTTCATAGTTATGTACACTATGCTCAATTCCATGACAACACACTCATCATTAGGAATTTTTCATCTCACCTTAATCCCTTATTCAGTTATATGGATTCACAAATGTAGATGTTGTAAATAGCTATAAGTATTGTCCAAGGTACAAATATAGTTTAACCTAAAAGAATGCGTACCTCTGTGTCATCATATGATTCCTATGGGAAGGTAAGTGTCTTCATAATTATTCACCTCATTAATAGATCACTTCCCTCCCCATAGCCATCATAAGTTGATATTGGGGTACATATCCATGAGGTTCAATCTGTCTTTGTAATAAAGCAACACTATGCCATAGTCCAGTCTCTAGATGAGGCAACTTAATACAACTACTAAGCAACATTATCCAAATGGTGACAACCATCATTATAGGGATACAATTGTGTAATGGATGTAGTTAGTTAACCCGCCAAGATTCTTATATTGGAACATGGTATTTTATTGTGTTCAAGGTAATTATTAAATCATGACATAAAATCCTAGGCCTCATGAGACCTTCTCCTCAAATGAGTTGTACCTAAGGTCCTATATTAATTTTATCTAAGGACATTTAATCTCAAAAAACACTTAATTACCTTATTAGATCTTATGCCAATAATAACTATAAATGGAAAATGATACTATATTGGTTTATGATCAGTATTACTATTTTTTAATACTGTCTCAGCTTAATCAATCAACCCAATGTTTCTATATTTCACATTATTAGAAATATGCATCTACACATAGCTAATTGTTTAGGTATGTGTCATACTTTTATGAAGTACCATAGACTATCGATTCTAATTAACACTTTAGCATAAGAACATCATTTTTCTTAGTTACAACTTAATTAAGAGAATTTTTTTATTATATCCATCAAATATGACAATGGTTGGTGTAAATGATAGGTTATATGGGGAAATTTTCTTGTCAATTTATATCCTCCCATCATAGCCTATATAACAGTTCATTTACATATGATTTTTATCTCTTTTTATTATGTTCACTTACACACTGTGAAACTCTGAATTTTGAAACTCCTTGCACACTGTGAAACTCCTCCAAATTATCTTATGAACAATCTCCAAGTCGAATGAACTAAGATGGATCTTGAATGCCCTATGAAAAATGACTAGGATGCTCTTGAACAATGATGCCCCCCTAAATGATTATCCTTGTATGACCCATTGTGCCAAAACTACTTTTTGAGTGTAACTTAGTATTTTTAGTAAGTGTGAATTGCGAGCCGAGATGACCTTTCCTACGACGCTCCCTTTGTGTTCATTTCCTTAGTCACGGAATATTAAAATGGTGGCTTACCCAAAGTAATAGACCCCTATGCAAGGAGACATGTTATTTTTAGTAAGTGTGCCGTAAATGTCAAATTGTGACAAAACGAGTCTTGAAATTTTGGGTTTTATTCCAGGGTTCCATGCTCCGAATTTTGAGTAATAAATTCATCTGAACAAGTGGGAAAATGATTTTTTCATCGGCAGTGGAAGAATACTAAAAAAACTCAGTCCTTCATATCCTTAAAAATTAGGGGCTTCATGGCGCAAAATATAGTTCACGTGAAACTAGATTTTTCAATGATCATTCCCTCTAATTTTTGAATGATTTCACCCGTCAGATCTTCGGGAATTCGAAAATTTATTCAAAGAGGGAAGAATGCTGATAAAACACAGCCCTCCATAGCCCTAAAAATGGGACTTCATGGCATTAAAAAACTATTTCATGTGAAACTATATTTTTTGACAATCGTTTCCGCCAATTTTTGGGGAATTTCACCCACTGTAACCTTGAGAAATGGAGAGGTAGCTCATTGATTTTTTCCACTACTGTGTCATAGTGGCCATTGCTGGAGCTTGAAATTCACAGGTTTGGTTTTTGTCTCTATTCAAAACCAAATAAACTCCATCGCGATAGGTTTTTCATTATGGTGCTTCATGTGAAATTTCTCTTTAATCTGGCGACTGGTTTGATGGGAAATCAAGTTTTTTCCTTCATAGAGCCGGAAAGAGAATTTCTTGGCTATGAGAATTCCTTTCTGAAAATTGGAGGTTGAATATAATTTTTTAATGGAATTCAAGAGAGAATAACTCAGCATCAAATGGTTTGTTAATCCATTCTTTGGTTTGGAATATTTCTTCAAATTTCAATTTTATAGTAATGAGGATTTCCACTGTTCTTCTTCTATGTTCTTCGTTTCTTCTTCTTATCTCAATGAATTATTCTTACGAGACCTTTGTGACATCATGGAGTGAAGGATAATGTGCTGTAATGGATTTGGTTAAATATTTGGCAATGGTGAAGTGGTTGACTGGTGTTCTCTATAGTTTTCTTTTAGTAATGGAGAAACAACAAGTAACAATAAGAAACAACTAACACATAGATTTTTTTTCAAATTTTTGGGTTGGACTTGGGCACATTTTTTCATGTTTGATGTCCCTGACCTTAGGGATGTGAGGTACATAAAATTCCATGGTGATCAATAGGACAACACGTGGCGGTGATCTGACGACAGGGAATGAGTGCTCTAAAATTAGCTTTAAAGCACCGAGGGGCTGTAAACTTGTCATATGGGTGACCAAAACACTCTCCTAGAGGGATGGAAGCCATTTTCCATGTTTTATGTCCCTAACCTTAGGGAAATGAGGGAAATTAGTTTCCATGGTTTTCCTAGAGCTGACACGTGATGCTTGATCTAATGACAGGGAATAGATGCTCCAAAAATGCACCTAGGGGTTGAAAGTCAGTCACGTGACTAACCAAAAGACTCCCCATAGGGAATGAGCACATTTTTACATGTCTGATGTCCCTCACCTTAGGTAAATGAGGGAAATTAGTTTCCATGATGGTCCTGGAGCTAACATGTGGCATTTGATCCGATGGTAGGGAATGGATGCTCCAAAAATGCACCTGGGGGTTGAACTGTCAAGTCTAGAGGTAACATGAGGGTCCCAGAGGTTACATGGGGGATAAGAGGGCTTTAAAGGGGCTGGGAAATCTTTTCAAACCTTTATGTACCTAACCTTGAGGGATGTTAGGGACAAAAAATACCGCCAAGCTCCTAGAGCTAACACGTGTCATCCCAAAATTTGGCTAAGTATTGAACTTGTGACAGTGATAACTTGATCTCCCAAAGGACTATTTTGGACAAAAATTATATGATCTTGTTTACAAATGGAATTTTGAATCCAAAGGTGGGGGTATAATGTTTTTATTTGTCCATTTTATCCATGAAAAAGTGGAGGTTTTATTTGGTACTCCACTTATTCCAGAGAAAAACTACCTATAGACTTGATGCTCCAAGGTGTTGTGCAAAATATGAATTCATCATCATGTAGGTCATGGAATTATATTTATTAGGATGTTTTATTTTACTTCTAAATCCATCCAGAGCTCCTGGAATCTTCTTTTGAAGCCGAGGAGTTATTTTAGGTCTGTGAATTGCCTAGACTTGTGAACCGTATTTTCACTCAGACTGCTCGAAGTCTTTAGAAACTTCCCTAAACCTTCAAAAATCATTTCCATGATGTTCTAATGTATTATATTCACCTCCATATTGAATTTTTCCTTTCCATTCCGCTCTAGGGGGTTGATCCAATACTAGGAAGGCCAATGATAACCCTTCCCAATCCTACTTGTAGTTTGTAAATGAACTCCTAAAATCACCTAGGGGGAATGAATGGACTTTCCTAATTCACCTAGGGGGATGATAGAACATTATTTAGGAGGTCACTTGGAACTAATATAAAAATTTTGGGTATCTTGGAATGATATAACTTGAAAAATTTGACACTGGGGTATAATTTTTGTGCTCAGAAATTGTCAATTTCCCTGTTACACATTTGCATGACAACAATTGGCTCTAGCTTGGGGACATGATATAGAATGAGAATAGTGAAGTCATGACATGGGAATCTAGAATCTCAATTTTATACCATATAATTCATTGACCAATGCCTTATCCATTAGGCCTTGCGGAGTCATGTACAACTTACAACAAGAGAGAGAGAAGAAGGAAACACACATGCACATGAAAAGGATGGAAATGAATCACACGACACATAATAGGAAGGGAAAAACATGCAACAGAAAGGGAAAAACACCTAACAGCCACCTATGGTACAAAGTGGGGGATAACCCACTTTCACTAAAGCACTTTTCATTTCTCAAAACTTACCCTTGAAGAGGCAACACCGAATGATGATGTTTTGTGAAGTCACTGACAAGTTCCAAAAAGTAGCCTTCCCTCCTCACCTACTTATGAGATCCAAGTGCTTTCACAATTTTCTATTTACTTGGTAGGAGTGAGTCCATGTGAGCTTCTTGATGTTGAGGTCCTTGCTTGGAAATTCCACTGACTTCATGTTCTTTGAAATCAATTTCATAGTGCTAGTTTCCTTCCATGTTTATCCATATAGTTTATTCTCCATCGACTGTGCTATCACTACCCCATAGCTGATTTTTGTTCCAATTATTTTGATATTCTAAGGTAATTTCCTTCCCAGGTCTATTCTCTTTAACATCTGCTCCATGAGAAACATTTGATTCATCCCTTATCTCTACTCCACTGTGACGCGTTTGACTATTGATGAGAGGATCGAAGGAAAACTCATACCTTTATTGAATATCCATGGCACAAGTGAAGATATCAAGAATAAGATCGTGGTCTTCTATAACTTCTACTACATCTAATATTTCTTTCACATAGTTATACTTCATCATTTCCTTTGGCGACCTTCAAAGGAATCACGTTTCCTAAGGCACCATAATCTATTATGCAATTGTTCAGTACATATTATCCAACAATAAGGGAGGCATAGAAAGGTTTAACTTTATTAGTCTTTGATGCACTTAGAGAAAGCATGTCCTGTGAGGGAGGTGTAGGTGAGTTTGGTAGCATGCCTTTGGGACTAGATGTTACAACATTGGGTGTTAGACTACCACTCCTAATATATCGTACAAACCTCTCAAATTTTTTAGGATGATTCCACAAATATTTAATTTCAGTAATCTACACTTTGGCCTTTTTTCATATTATATGAAGTCAAAATGAGAAGATACGGATAAGGGGGGGTGAAGGGGCTGATTTTGGAGTTTGGATAGGCTTAGGAGAAGGATTTTAAGTTTGAGGAATGGAAAATAATTTGAATGACACACTAGGATCTTTCAAGGAATTAAATTTTGTAGGAGAAGATTTGGGTTCAGAATTGGAAGAGGCATTAGAAGACTTACTTGGAATAGAGGGAGCCTTCTTACTTGCTACAAGATCAAGCTCCAACATTTTAGAATTTGTGGATGGAGGAAGTGGTGATCCTCAACTGATTATTTTGTTTTGCAAAGTCACCATAGGAGGATCATCAACCTTTTTTTATGTACAGTAGTGGACAGGGGTGCTCCTTTCTTGGAATGAAAACGAGTGAATAGCGTTCATGAGAAACTAGGTGCATCTTCTTTGTCTTATTCATAACCTCCAGAATACTCATAGAATCTGATTTTTGTATCATTCTCAAACTCATCACTTTCTAGGCAACCACCACCTTCTCTTTCTTGTTAAAAATCCTCTTCATTTTCCTTACTCCTACAACTTGTATTGATAGGTGGCGCCTGTAAGGCAAGCCTTCAGGGTGCTCATGCAATCTGATTTTTGTTTCTTTGTTGGGAAGAAACTCGTTCAAATAATTACGTTTTCAAAGATGCTATGTCATTCACCAAATTTTGTAGCGATGGATTGGTTCTCTCATCTCCAAGATGTTGGGTCTTACCTTTTGATGGATTCTTGATCTTTCCAGAGAGGATGAGATCATCATCAAGTTCAATGGCCAATCTTTGTGCTTTTGCAATATCCCTTAGTTGAACTCTTCATAGGAGAAATCATACCTTGGGTGATTGAGCATTGATGAAGAATCTCTTGATATTGTTTTGAGATGGTGAATCCTCTTCAGGTATCCTATGAAGCAACCATTTGAAATGAGCCATGAATTCTCTCATGGTTTTGTTTTCTCCTTTCCTTATTTGAGTTATTGTAATAGGAGGTCTTGAAAGTCTTCAATTGATTTAAATCTCTCATCGAAGGCATCCTTGATGTCATTCCAACCCGTGATGGACCAGGCATGCAGAAGGTAAAACCATTTTGCTGTTATTTCTTAGAGGGACTCCACGAATAGTCTCACAACAATGTCTTCATGTTGGATACCAAGAATTTCACATGATGTTGTGAAAGCAACGACGCATTCTTCATGATGTTTTGCATTGTCATATTTAAACTTTGGAAAATTATTACGGGAACTCATTGGTAGATCGTGAAGAGGAGATTCAAGAGAAAGTGATCCAGTATTCCTTCCCTATGGAACAATGGGTTGAGGTCTTTCTACTTCATCTGCCATTATTGTCTCTACTTTAGCTTTTCATTTAGCCAATTCTTCTTCAAATTATAGCACTGAAAAAATCTGCAATTAGAATATGAAAATATACCGTAGAATGTGAAAATTCACGTGCACAAATTAGAAATGTCCCTTTTAGCAATGAACTTTCATGAACTCTTTTTCTGGTTTTTTCAATATTTGATTTTTTTTGTATTTTGAGACCTTGCGGTCGTATTTTGGGTACAGATATTGCCAAGTCCACCCCATGGTGGATGCCAAAAAATGTTGGCGAGAAAAATTTTCGGGTGGAAAAACTTGTGGATTTCTTACCAATGTTATGGGATTCTAAGTCCCTCTACTTAACTAGTGCAGCTACCATATGTGCATGCATGAGAAAATGTGGATTTATGTGGTGGCATTTTGACTGGGGATCTAACATGGGCACTCCACTAACCCTAAAAAAATATAGCGATATCTTTCTAGGGAATACTTTTTCTGAAAAGTAGGAAGGGGAGTGGGAAATGAGATAGGGGAACTAATATTATAGGTAGGAAACTAGATTCTTGCACACACTAGTTAGAAACTTCAACACATGAATTTATGAGAAGAAACAACCCTGCAAATGGCAACAAGATGAGATAATATTGTGAACTCATATTTTTTTAAATCTCCTCATGAAAAAGGCTACAAAATCCTTCTTCTTTTATTGATGCTTAAACAAACGTTGTTAGTGTGGGAATAGAAGAAATTTGAGAGTGGAGGAAAGTAGAATAAAATGTCTATCTCCTTTTCTTTCTCTAGGTACAATGCACTCTTGAGTTTACAAGAACAATAGCAAACCCTTTGAAATGGGAATGACATTATAATTTATAGAATGAGAGGTGACTTATCATCTTCCTCATGACCCTCCATATGCCTTATTTCTAACTTTAGACTATTCATATTCCTATCAAATATTTAAGTCCCTTTTATAAAATCAAGGTGACTTCATTCACATTATGTTTCTAAAGTCACTTTTAGGTGATTTAAAGGCATATCAAAAATTGTAAACCCCAATGAAGAATTAAAAAATTTGAAGGGGAGAGAAAGTTGGGGGGAAGAGGAGAGAGAAAGAGATAGAATAACCAGAGGAGATGTCACCCGATGAATCCTATTTATCCTCGTTGATGGAAAGCTCCAAATGTAGTGAAACTCTGAATCTTCAAAATCCTTGCACATTGTGAAACTCCTCCAAATTAGCTCACGAATGCTCACCAAGTTGAATAAACTAATATGGATCTCGAATTCCCCGTGAAAAATGACTAGGATTCTCCCAAATAATGATGTCCTCCTGAATGATTATCCTAGTATGACCCATTGTGCCAAAACTACTTTTTGAGTGTAACTTACTATTTTTGGTAAGTGTGAATTGCGAGCCGAGATGACCTTTTTGATGACCTTTCCTATGATACCCCCTCTATGTTCACTACCTTATTCATGGCATCTTCAAATGGTGGCTTACCCAAAGTAACAAACCCCTATGCAAGGAGACATGCTATTTTTAGTAAGTGCGCCATGAATGTCAAATTGTGACAAAACTTGTCTTGAAATTATGGGTTTTATTCCAGGGTTCCACGCTACAAATTTTGAGTAATTCCTTCATCTAAAAAAGTGGGAAAATAATGTTTCCATCGGCAGGGGTAGAATAATGACAAAAAACTCAGTCCTCCATATCCCTAAAAAATAGGGGCTTCATGGTGCAAAAACTAATTCATGTGAAACTAGATTTTTTAATGATCATTCCCTGCAATTTTAGGATGAATTCACCCATCAGATCTTCAGGAATTTGAAAAATTCTTCAAAGAGGGAATAATATTGATAAAAAATATAGCCCTCCATATCCCTAAAAAAGTGACTTCATGGTGTGAAAACTAGTTTGTGTGAAACTAGATTTTTTGATGATGGTTTCCTCCATTTTTTGGGCAATTTCACCCACCAAAACCTTGAGAAGTGGAGAGGTAGCTTGCTGATTTTTTCCACTACTGTGTCATGGTGGCAATTAATGGATCTTGAAATTTTTAGGTCTGGTTTTTTTCTCCATTTGTAAGGAAATCAACTCCATTAGGTTTTTCATTATGGTGCTTCACTTGAAATTTCTCTTCAATCCAGTGACTCGTTTGATGGGAAATCAAGCTTTTTCCTTCGTAGAGACAGAAAAAGGATTTCTTGTCTGTAAGAATTTCTTTCTGAAAATTGGAGGTTTAATATGATTTTTTAATTGCCTTCATGAGAGAAGAACTCAGCAACAAATGGTTTTTCAATCCGTGCTCTGGTTTGGAAGATTTCTTCAAATTTCGATTTCATGGCAATGAGGATTTCCACTGTTATTCTTCTTTGTTATTGAATTATTCTAGTCTCAATGAATTATTATTATGATACCTATGTGCACTCATGGAATTTGTTTTAATGGATCTGGTTCAAGCTTTGGCAATGGTGGAGTGGTGGACTAGTGTTCTCTACAGTTTTCTTCTAGTAATGGAGAAGCAACTAACAACTAGAAAAAAATTCAAATTTTTGGGTTAGAGTTGGGTGCACTTTTTCATGTTTTATGTTCCTAACCTCAGGGACATGAGTGACATAAAATTTCATGGTGGTCAAGAGGATGAAACGTGGTGGAGATCTGACGTCAGGGAATGAGTTCTCCAAAATCAGCTTTAAAGCACCGAGGGGCTAGAAACTGGTCATATGGGTGACCAAAAAACTCTCCTAGATATTTTGGTGTCTTTTTCCATGTTTTATTTCCCTCACCTAAGGGACATGAGGGAAATTAGTTTCCACGGTGGTCTTAGAGCTGACATGTGGCACTAGATCTGATGGCAGGGAATGGATGATCCAAAAATGCACCTGGGGGATGAAATTCAGTCACGTGAGTGACCAAAAGGCTCCCCATAGGGGATGAGAACATTTTTCCATGTCTTATGTCCCTCACCTCAAGGAAATGAGGGACATTAGTTTCTATGGTGGTCATGGAGCTGACACGTGATGCTTGATCCGACGGCAGGGAATGGATGCTCCAAAAATGCACTTGGGGGCTAAACTATCAAGTCTGGAGGTCACATGAGGGTCCCAGAGGTCAAATGGGAGCTGAGAGGGCTTCAATGGGTCTAGTATAACTTTTCCAACCTTGATTTCCCTGACCTTTAGGGACATCAGGGACACAAAATCCCACCAAGCTCCTAGAGCTGACATGTGTCATCCCAAAATTTGGCCAAGTCCTAAAATTGTGACAGTGATAACTTGATCTATCGATGGAATTTTTTAGAAAAAAATTATATGATCTTGAATTGAAATAGAATTTTGAATCCAATGGTGGTGGTATCATGTATTTATTCTTCCATTTTTTTCCTTGAAAAAGTGGAGGTTTGATTTGGTACTCCACTTACTCCTGAGAAAAACTACTTGAAGACCTGATGCACCAAAGTGTTGTGAAAAATATTATTTCACCATCATGTAGGTATTGTAATTATCTTTCAAAAAAAAATTATTTTACTTATAACTCCATCCAGGGCTCCCAGAATCTTCTTCTGAATCCCAACAAATGTTTTAGGCCTGTGAACTGCCTAGGCTTGAGAACCGTGTTTTCACTCAGACTGCTCCAAGCCTTTCAAAACTTCCCTAAACATTCCAAAATCATTTTCATGATGTTATAATGTATTCAATTCACCTCCATGTTGAATTTTGTCATTCCATTCCACTCTAGGGGGTTGATCTAGTCCTAGGAAGGCCAGTGATAACCCTTCCTAATACTGCCTATAGTTTGCAAATGAACTCCTGAAATCACCTAGGGGGAATGAATTGAATTTCCTAAATCACCTAGGGGGATAATATAACATTATTTAGGAGGTCACTTGGACTTATTTGAAAAATCCAGGGTATCTTAGAATGATAGAACTTGAAAAATTTGACACTGGGGCATAGTTGTTATGCTCAGAAATTGTCAATTTCCATGTTGCACATTTGCATGACAACAGGGAGTTAGTATTACTTTCATAATGACTTTCTATTACAATTATACAATTGTAGATATCGTTTAGTAGCACTTAAATTTATGAATATGTTATAACACAAATGTACTCACTTATCATAACCTTATTATGGCTCACATGGTCATCCAATTACTTACTTAACAACGTCCATTAAGATAAACAATCTTATTATAAAGAAATTTTCACTAGTTAAGTACATTCTATTCACAAACCCTTTGGTGAGATTAACACATATTATCCTAGAAGGTTGATATAATTCATTAAATATTTAGGCAGTCACCCACTAGTAACTTGATCTAACCTTCAAGTATATTTAACACTTAATTACTTAATACATAAGATCCATATACAAACACCCCATTCATAAATTCATTTTCTTCACTCTAGTATTCACACATATGTTATATGTAGCACTTTATTTGATTTGTACTTAGGATTATTAGAATAGTAACTTATATACTAACTACCTATCTTTATTAAATGTAGATCTATAAACTCAAAATTTTCTAATCAATCATCTCTCAATAAAGATATTGTAACAGAAAATCAAACTTTCATACTTTCCAGAAATAAGTACCAATTCATGTTTATAAGAATGATCAAAATATTTCCTTTCAAATAATTTCATTAACTAGCCAAGGGCCTTTCTCATTTCTAACAGAAGTAATTCCTATTAGGAATATCATAATCAGCTTTCCCACTTTACTTCCATTTAACAAAATAATAAATGAAACTATTTACATCATCCTTCCTTTCCAAAGTCCATCTGTAAAATTGTTAACATGAGTCAGTTCATATGAATTGAGAATGATAAGTGCTAAGTATTTAAAATAACATGCTCAACTTAATAATTTCATAAAAGGAACCATTCTTTTCAATGAATTATTCTAAGGTTCAAAAGAAAAAACACAACTCTTGAAATTTTTCCACTAGAACTTCATAAATGAACCTTTCCAATGGAGGAAATTCTTACTCATATAATTTACTTCAAATAATTCAAAATAGATGATAGTTAAGTTTCAAAAAAGTGAACCGAAATAAAAATAATTGATCCTAATCAATCATATGAAAATAAGTACAAGCGTAATGAAATTTTCGTCGTATAACTCCATTTTATATGACTGAAATATCCACCTTTTTCACCTGAATATAATAACATACCCCTCATCGAATTATTATACCAGTCAACTATAATAATCAATTAGTATCATATTCACTAATAATAAATAAGATCTTCAAGGTTACAATCATATACTTCTATTATATATGGTTGATAACTCATATAACAACAAGAAAGTTTTCAAAGAAATTCATTGAAGAACCTTAGTTATCCTTCATCAGCCAAATAAAAATATCAAGTAATGTGAAACTCAATAAAATAGTTAATCAGTCTCACATACTGACCTGGAGCATCGAAATACGATAAGTAAGACTTAATAATAAAATTCACTCTTAAGAAAGATTTGAATTACTAACAGACTATATTCGAAAAAAATAATAGATCATAACATATTGATGATCTAATCAGTCGGATATAGACCAAACACTTGCAGGTTAACTATAAAAAATCACATTCCATACCATCTAAGGAGGATTTACCAAAAATGGAATTTATTTTGACTCGGTAGCGAGGCCACTATATGTAAGTATTAAAATTTTTCGACAAATACATATGACTTTGACTATCACCAATACACATAGGCCTTACAGTCCTCACAGAGAGAAAGATCTAAAATAGATAATACCAATCGATCTTTTTGCCTCTTTCATCAAGTTATACAAATTTTTTATCAACTAGTTTATATTCTACTTAGGCTATTTTTTTTAATTTTTTTTTATTATTGGCAAATAGTTTTTTGAAAGGGACTATACCCTTGTGAAAAAAAGAGGGCCTAAGAGCTAGAATAGGAATTAAAACCAGAATAAAAAGGATCAGAATCCAAGTGTGACAATAAATCCCTAAGTAGCCAAAAAACAGCTACCCCAACAAAACAAAAACAACAAAAACTCTGCAATAAAGCAGCAAAAAGACCACAAAAAAATAGCAACAAAGACGTACAAGAGCAGCTAAAGAACCTACAATTACTTCTTGGCACCTTTTTCGATGCTGGATTTGATGTTTTTCCAAGATTTGAACATTGCCAAAGTTGTCAAGTGGGCAGTGTCAGTCTTATCCAGCTGAACAATGGTCCTTTTACTTTCCTTATCAGTGCCCCAAAGTGTTGTCGGAACTCTGCTGAGATTGGAGACACTTCGGACATGCTGCTCAATGAACTCTTCAATTGCACTAAAAATGGCCATATTATAATCATGACGATTCTTGGCCTTCCCTAAACGGGAGTCTAAGGAGTTCAGCTTCTTGTAAATATCTTCAATCTAGCTGTTATCAATAGCCTCCTCCTCCACCTTCTTCCTCTTACCTTTCTGTTGTGCCAAGTTCTTAACCTCTTCCTTCAACAGCTTCATATCAACTTCTAAGGCTTCCAGCCTTTTTGTAGAGCTCTCCATATGCACATCCGGGGGACTAGCACTACTAATATTCAGGAGGTGATGTGCAATTTAAATTTCATGAGGACCCTTCCCCACAGCAAGGGTATCGAGGTTAAGCCTTCTAGAGGATCTGGTGACTAGTCTAGTTGAGGTGGAAGCAAAGGGGCAGGAGAAGTAGTAGGCGGAATGGAAGATGAAGCCTGGACAGCCAACAGAGGGGTGACAGCAGCGGTGGTGGGGATAGAATGTGGAGAGATGGGGCTAGCGGCAGCTGAACCAGGCAGAGGGGGAATGAAGCTAGGGGAGGAAGGGAGACCAGGATATCGGAGAAGACATAATTTATGCAGTAATAAAATAAGCCCCTGGTGTAAAGGAACCGCTCGGGTATGCTTTTGAAACTCCAAAATGGAGCACTCAAGAGAGTTAAGAAAATAATGGAGGAAACATACCGTACGATTCCTGCGGAAGTGGTTAAGGAAGATAAGATGCTTTGTAGGTACGGTGACAAACCTGCCTTCCAAAGAAATGAATCGTATCATCATGTGTGTAACCTCATCATAAGGCAGAGGGATCGAGCTAACAAGCAGGCCCGTGGTAACAAATATCAGCTTCTCAGTTCCCTCCACAAATCTCCCCTCTTCAGCTTCTCTGTCAACCCTTTTGTTAAAAAAATGGTAGCCCTCCATGCCAAGGCCAGTCGCTTTAGCAATAAGATCCTCGTTGAACAAGATCTTCTGTCCCCCATAATCCACATTCCACTCCTTCCAATCCTTTGCAAAACACACTGAGATGCTTTGATCATGGCCCTGAACCTTCTCCATGAAGTTGGTGATGCCACCCTTGCTGAGTATATTCCAGAGCCCAACATTATCCTTCCAATCCAGGTCCGCATTGGGATCAATTTTGCAAGGGGGACCCCCCATCTTCACTGTGCTTAACTACTTACAAAAAATTCTAAAATCCTTGAAAGCGCTGAAGCCGGTCTACTTTTTACTGTTGTAATCCGCACAATGCTGAATATGAGAGCCGTTTCTTTTCCCATGAACATCCGTGTGACTACTGATCTGAGCCTATGGAAGATCACATGTGGGAATAACGACCTTTTTGCTAGCCCACTCCCTATCATCAATTACATTTTTAATGTCTTCGGGATCTGCGGAGTCTTGTATCCATATTGTAGATAGCACAGTGCTACCCGTATGTGCGATTTTCATATCAATGAAACTCCACTTGAACTTTCCCATATACTTCACACTACCTTGATTATTTGATAATATTTGCATAATATTAGTTTTTAGTTCAAAACGTGTGGGAGTTTTATTGATATTGATCCACACCCAATAATCATAACTCAAATCAAGAAATTGCGTGCATATAGAGATCCGCTTGAATGCTACTTTGAAGCTGCTTAGGGATGCTATTATTATCCCAAACAATGTGGTTAACATTAATGCCATAATTAGCTAGTGCATCTACCAACTTATTACCCTCCCAGTAAGTATGCATGATCTAAATGTTATTGAATGTTTGACATATACTTATGGATTCTGAGATAAAATCCTTGATGCTCCAACTTGGAGATGAGCACTATTTAAGGAGATTAATTATATTCAGGGATTCCCCTTCAATAATGAGGTTCTGGATATTTTGATTGTGTGTAATTTGCAGGCCCCATAAAGCAAATAATGCTTTGGAAAAATGATTGGTTTGAATTCCCATTTTCCCAGCATACGTAGCAATCAGACTACCTTTATGATCTCATATCACTCCTCCCCCTACCGTAGTCCCAGGGTTCCCCTTATAGGCCCCATAAAATTTCAACTTAAACCAATTAAAATCAGGAGGATGCCATTTAATCAAAGATCTATCAATACTATGTCTGGGATTGCTACGGCTATTGACGATTCCGATCTGCCAGTTGGATAAGATAAATTCTTCATTCTCTGGACATCTCTTGTTCTTGGGGGGTTTAAATCTAGCAATATTCTCTTTGATATCATTAGAAATTTTACCAATACTAAGTTTATAGTTTTGATTCTTTTTTCTGAAGATAATATCATTTATATCCTTCCATATCCTCCAAATTATATGAGGGATAACCAGCTTCCATATCATTTTGAAAACACAATGCCTATAGGGTGGGTTCCATTGAGTCCAAAGCTGATTTAAATCCTTCGGCACCACCCAGAGAGCTTCAAACTTAGAGAGGGAAAAACTCCATATTCTGGTAGCATACTCACAATGAATGAACAGATGACTGATATCCTCATAATCTTTTTTACAAAGATGACACCTATTAGGCATTATAAAAACTCTTCTCATTAGGTTGTTAGTGGTAAGAATCCTACCTTTGATAGCCAGCCAAAGGAAAAAAATTATTTTAGGATTTAATTCAGTCATCCAAATCTTATTCCAATTGAACTTTGTTTGACTACTGTGGAAGAAAGTATTATATCCAGTTTTGACAGAGTAGTTCCCATCATTGGAATTAGTCCATACCAGCTCATCCTTGGAATCCAGTTGACTTAAGGGAATAAGATCTAATTGATCTTTAAGGGAGGAAGTAATTTGTATTAGATCATCTCTCTCCACAGAAAGTTTTTTCCATTTCTTACTGGTGCCATTTCCCTCAATATAATCCTTGATTTCGATGCCATACTTTCTTACAAGACTGTCCCTAACTATCCCAAATCTATCCATGAGATTTCCATTAAACCAATTATCATCCCAAAAGTTTATGTCCCAACCATCCCCCACTTTCCATTTACTGCCTTGCTTAATGAAATTACTGCTCTTAACCAGATTGTTCCAAAAGATGGAACCATAGGGGAGGTGTTCATCTTGCAGGAAAGAGTAGACAGTTTGTTGATTTAGGTATTTTTCTTTGATTAAATCAATCCAGGGTTGTTTCTTAGACAAAATTCTCCAGTCCATTTTAGCAATGAGGGCCTCATTCATTTTCTCAATGTCTTTTATACCCAGTCCTCCCATAGACTTCGGGGTGCAAACTTTATCCCAAGCAACTAAGTGAAATTTAAACTTCTCTTTCATGCCCTGCCGCAAAAAAATTTTCTGGATCCTTTCAATCTTTTCTTTGAAGGAAGAGGGGATCTTGTAGAGTGACATGACATAAATGGGCAAATTTTGAAGAGTACTTTTAATGAGCAGGAACTTACCAGCACTAGATAGAATGGATCCTTTCCAACCAGCCATTTGTTTTTTGGAATCTCTCTAATAAATCATCCCACACCTTACTAGAGACTTTTCTAGTGCTGAGAGGAAGGCCCAAGTAAGTGGCTAGAAGTGCACTTATTTTACAACCCAAAATTTTATCAATTTTAAGTTGTCTTTCCTCAGGAGTGTTTAAAAAGAAGACGAATCTTTTAACATAATTGATCTCTTACCCAGAAGCAAATTTGTAGAGCTGTAGTATAGCCTTGGTAGCCTTGGCTTCAATGACAGATGCCAGAAGAAGGAGGATAGTATCATCCACAAATTGCTGATGGGAGACAGCTTGACTGATGGAAGTGGGCTTAGAGCCTTTTAAAAGACCGTTATTAACTTCTTTATCAATTGTTCTAATAAGGCTATCATCCATAAGAATGAAGAGCAAGGGGGAGATAGGGTCCCCTTGCTTAAGCCCTCTGTTGCTAGTAAAAAAACCCACAGGCTCACCATTAACCACCACTCAGAATCTAGCCGTAGAGATACAAGCCTTAATAATTTTTCTAAATTTTTCCGGAAAACCAAATTTATTTAAGACTTTGTCAAGGAAAACCCAAGAAACCTTGTCAAAGGCCTTATTCATATCAAGTTTGAGGGCCATATTTACATTTTTATTATTTTCCATAGAATGTATGGTCTCATGAACCATAATCACTCCATCTTGTATAATCCTGCCTTTGATAAAGCCACCCTATTGCCTTGAGATTAAATCATTCATAATGAGTTTAAGCCTAGTAGCAATAATTTTGGTAAAAATTCTATAGATGGTGTTCACAAGGATGATAGGTCTGAAGTCTTTGAAGTCTTTAGCATCCATTTTTTTGGGGCCAGTACAATGTGAGTGTTGTTTAGCTCTTTCAAAATATTTCCCGTTTTGTAAAATTCATTCACCACTCTGAGAAGATCCTCCGAACAAATTTCCTAAAATTTTTGGAAAAAATTGATGGAGAACCCATCCGTACCAGGAGCCTTGTCACCCTCTAAAGAAAATACAACCTTTTGTAGCTCTTCAAGCGTGACATCTTTGGTGATATTTCTAAATCTCTGTTCCTCAATTTTATCTTGGGAAATGGCCTCCAACATAAAAGAAATAGCCTCAGAATTGATGACATTCCTCTCCTCAAGAAGCTTTTTATAGAAATCAAGTGCTTCTTTCTTGATGCTATTGGGATCTTTTATGATATTTCTGTTACTTTTAGTTACTTCCAAGATCCTATTACAATCTCTATTCTTAAAATTGGTCATATGAAAGAACTTCATATTCTTGTCTCCCTCTTTAAGCCAAATAGCTCTAGACTTAAGTCTCCATAAAGATTCTTCTCTGTTGCAAATCGTATGCAACTCTGAAAGGATATTCTTTTCATTAGCTTCGTCTTTAGCTGATCTCCCCATACTATCAATTTTTATTTCCAGATCCTGAAGTTTTTGTTTTAACTTCTTCTTATTATCAAACACATTGCCAAAAATGGTTTTATTCCATATTTTAACTTGCTTTTAAACATTTTTGAGATTTTGAATCAATATAAATTGAGCAGTGCCTTCACCATTCCATCCCCACCATTCTTTTATCTTGTCATAGATATTGTCATGCTCCATCCACATCTTTTCAAATTTGAATGAGCTTCTGATGGGTTTAGTCCAATTGAGAAAATTTAAAGCAATCAGATTGTGATCCAATCCAACTCTGGGCAAGGAAGAGAGGTGAAAGTCTTGACTGATAATCCAGCTCACTGAAATCAGTGTGTTGTATATATTTACCCCCCGGGTAAATATAGATAAACACAAAAGGAAAATATGTCGGGGAAGTTCAAAAACCCGACACAAAACGAAAATATGTCGGGGAGGTTCAAAAACCTGACACAAAGGAAAATATGTCGGGGAGGTTCAAAAACCTGACACAAAGGAAATTCGGGTTTCGGGTTTCGGGAAACATGAGACATGAAGCATGTAGATCACAAGGGATGTCCCAATGCTTGAGATTTCCACAAACCTGAAACACTTCCGAGGAAAATTGTGTCTTGGAGTCAGGAAAACATGTCGGGAAAGCATGGGGCGGAAACATGTCGAGCCATCTTCCAAACCCGATGCACATGTAGGTCCATTTTCCGACCCCGAAACAAAGGAAATCTTAGAAATACTGGTGGAAGCGGGTTTCAGGAAAACACAACCATCAAACACATGTCGAGGCATCTTCCAAACCTGATGCAAATGCAAAGGAGAACCTCGAACCTGACAGGCAGAAGACCCTAACGCGGGAAATATTCAGATCACTATAAATTTTTACAGGGAGCTCAGATTCACACAAGGTCAGACTTTTTGGAAAGCTTGCAAGGTCCTCTGCCCAACTACGACTGGATATCTTTAATTGGGTGGGAAAAATTTCTTAAAAATGCAAAAATACAGTTTGGCATATTTTGAGTTTGTTGGGGATCTCACCTACCGCCATAATGAGATGAGTTAGGTGCAGTCTGGAGGTGGTTGGGGCAGATTTCGAATTTCTCTCTTCTCCCTCTCTTTTTCCTCCTATAAATTGTAAGGAGGGGATTCTTTTAAAAGGTTAGACATTCTTTTTTTGCCCCTCCCTTCTTCTCTTTGGTAGGTGAATTTGTGGAGATCAAACCTCCCATCTAAAACTGTAATGCAACTTTTCCCTTGACATTTTGTAGTGTATTGTATCAATCTTTGGAGCAAATAATGCATGTCTGTGGATGATTCTCAACCCTCTCTATGTTCATTTGCATCCTCTCGATATTTCTTTACAAATCTGTTATTTTTGCATGATCTTGCATTACATTTTAATGGTTTGTGTTTATTGGCAAGACAAATGTTCTTCATTCCTCGTTGCATCACCTTTGTAGTTTAGGTTTTATTTTATCCATTTTCTTACCCTGTCTCCTTGGCAAGTTAGATTAGGTTTTTAGTAAACCCTCTACATTTTATTTGTGCATCTGAATAGAGGAATAGGAACTGGCCTTCATCCGGAGAGCTTTTCTGATTTCGCAAGGTCCCCACACTTGGGAAAAGCTCCATGTTATGCAATCGTACTGAGAGTCTTAACCCATAGTGTTGCAGACATTCAGGGGTGTTGTGATTTGCCACCAACAATTTTGGCACACCCGGTGGGACCAAGAGGTCATTTTATAAATATTTGAAGGAGTTTTCATGAAATTTGGACTAAAAAAAATTGTAGTTTTTACAATTTTGGATTTTACAACTCCCAGGCTGAACTCCGAAATCAATTTTCAAGGGATTAACTTGCTCAAAACAAGTCAAAATTTCAACAGTTGGTAGATTTGAGGGTAATCTTCAAAAGGGTATCCTTAGTTTTTTGAGATTTTGATTTTTAAAATTTCATGGTTTTTTGGGTTTCGAGTTTTCGAGGTCCGAGAACATCAAAGAAGACCCAACAGTTATTTTAGGTTTTGGGGGATGCATTACATGGTCCTATTCCCGAAAACAGTCATTTCAGGTTTTCTCAAATTTTGAGCATGTGCCAAGTTCCGACACATGGCAATTCAGTTTTTGTAAGTTGCATTACATGACCTGAGTTCCACCTGTACCTTTCAGGGATTCACAGCTACACAACAAGGCCCGAATTCCGAATTGAAGACTGTATCCTCTGGGTCCTTCAAAGTTTAAATTCCATTTCTAATATTGTCAAGTTTGGTGTGTAACTTGGAAAAATCTAGTCTTTTGAGGTTCATTCTCTAACACATCTGGCGACTCCGAAGGGATAGAATTCAGCAGTGTAGCAGCACAAGTTGCCTAGGCACATGAGAATAATTTGAACCAGGTCTAATACTCGAGAAGAGGGGCTATTTTTCCACTTGTAACTTTCACCAGGTAGAGGAAGGAGAGGAAGAAGACCACAAAGATCACCATCTCCACCTAACAGGACTTTGTCTACACCTCCACCTAGTAGACATTTTCTCGCATCAACCAAGGTTCTCAGGCCAATCATAATCACACATCTACCACCAAATCCCTTTTTCAATTTCACGGGCAGTAGTCCACTTGCCCTAAATGCTCAGAATCAAATTCTAGTTGCAGCGCTAAAGAATATCCCCTATTTTACAGGAGAAAATCATACTACTCCTATTGATCACATCTAGGATATTGCTAATGCATGTGCAATCCATGAAATAAATGAAATGGATGTTGCAGTCAAGTTGTTGTCTTCATCTTTCAAAGGTAAGGCCTTACAATGGTTTAGGAGCCTAGTAGCAGGGTCTATTACGAATTGGAACCAACTTTGTTAAGCTCTTTGTAACCAATTTGGGGAGAGGGCAGACAATTTATCTTTATTGGAACAGCTGACAACAATCAAAAGGGCTCCTAACGAACAAATTACATATTTCAACTTCATATTCCAATGGACATGGGACAGGATTCCAATAGCTGTTAGACCAACCACCGAAGGAGCATTCCTTTATTTCTTAAAGGCTATAAATTCAGACATAGCCATGATGATCTAATCAATGGGAGGGACAACGATGCCAGGGGCCTACGACACAGCTATCAGAGTAGAGAATTATTTGATCTAAGCTGGCAAGCTTGCACCAAGGCCCCCAATGCCTCTCTATCCGGATATGGGAAATCCTACAACCATTCAAGCACTAGAGTTGAATCCCATTCCAACTCCTAGAAATCAAAGCAATAATGAGGCATCGACTTCTTCAAATACTTCAAAGGAATTATAGGAGGTCATGAAACAAATGCAAAACCTTGGAAATGAGCTTGTGACTATCAAAAGATAGCAAGCTCAAAGTGCTAGATCGTATCAGTGTCAAGCATAGTACCAGGCTAGGCCCCCATACCAAAAAAATAGACAATCACCTCAGGCTGCAAATAAAAACCAAAACCAAGGACAACCTCAAGCTGCCAGGCCATTTCGACCGTATGATCCAAATGCAATGACGTCCTCAAGAGCCTTGGTCCCGACACAAAATAACATGGCACAGGAATACGACTGGTGTTACCCTTGCAATCTACCCCACAATCAGTTAGCATGTTTCAATGGTGCACTGAATCAGGCCTTGATGGTGCAAACGATTGGTGTGCCTCAAGAACCAAGCCAAGAAGGGAATCAACAACAAGAAATGCAACGAGAAGGACCTCCAATAGAAACCACATTGGCCAATTGGCAAACGGAAGACTTCTGTGGAATTAACCAACAACCTTTTCAAGGCATGGCTTCCAACACACGGTCAAAGAAGAGAAGCATAGAAGAGGGAAAACCGTCTAATCCAGTTGTTTCTCAACCCACTCTTACACAACAAGGGGTCAGTAGACCAAACACAACTCCAAATGTGCAAAATCAGCCTAAGGTACCTGTTGTAGCAACACATGCACATGCTCAAGCTCCAGATAAGTTTGCACCAAGTAAGGGACAACAAAAGGACAATTCATCCCCCTTCAACATCATCGATCAAATGAAGAAGATACATGTGAACATTTCCATGTGGGAATCATTGGCGATCCCAGGGCAATGAGATTTATTGCAAGCTGCAATGGCTAATTGGTCTGCCACAAATGTATCAAACCAGGGACATGAGAAAGTTCTCACTAATGCAGTGCAACATGATGGGGGCCAGACAAGAAAAAATTTGAAGCCTCCACCATTCTATGTTTCGTTGATTGTTGGAAACCACTTGGTACACAACTGCATGATAGATTCAGGGGTAAGTAGTTCAGTGATGCCGAAGCAAATAGCGGATCAACTAGGTTTGAAGTATGAGCCAGTGCTGAAAGGAGTAGTACAGATAGATGGAACGGTAGTGGGAACAGTTGGGGTCATCAAGGGGTTAAGCCTAACACTACATTCATGTCCTAATGTTATAGTTCTGCAAGATGTGTCTATGATTGACCTTCCACCACTCTTTGCGTTGTGTCTATCAAGATACTTCACTGTAAAAATCGGTGGATATTTATCTGCAAATTGGTCACACATGATTTTTAGGACAAGGTATGGGGCCAAAGCAACAATCAGGTCAAAACCAATTGCCAATTTCCATATTGAGCCTCATGTACCAGGTCCTATCAATGCAAATTACTCAGCTTTTGATCAGGAGGAGTGTTTAAATGATCTAGAAACAGGTACTAAGGTCAAGGGAATTCCTGATTTAACTTTGGATGAATGGGAAAACAAGAGTCATGAATTTTACCCATACAAGGAAATTGAAGAATCTGAATTAGGCGTGTATTGTATACGTGAAGAAAATTCACCCATTCCTGACATCATTCAGCCTGAACAAAAGGATGAAAGAAAAGTTTGGAAATTATTTTTCGATGGTTCGAGTAGCAGACAAGGTGCTGGAGGTGGTGCAATGTTGATTTCACCTCAAGGCATCAAATATTATTCATCTTTCCATTTCCAATTTTCCTGTTCAAACAACACGGCTGAATACGAGACATTGATTCATGGACTTCATTGGGCCAGGAAAAGGGGCATAAAGAACTTGCAGGTGTTTGGATATAGCGAGCTAATCGTCAACCAAGTTAGGGGACAACATGCCATAAAGAATGACCTACTAAAGAGATATAATAACAGGGTATGGGACCTCATTGAGGATTTCGAAGCTTTCAACATTGTGTCCATACCCAGGAAGAAAAATGAAGCCGCAGATAGGCTCGCAGTAGTTGGAGCAACATTTGATGTGGTTGACAACATCAGAAGGGTAAAAACACAACCACATATCCATGTGATTGTGAGGCCAGCAGTTCCAGATAATAACACAAGCTGGCAGGTGTTTGAGAACAATCAACAGATCGTCAATTTTTTACAAGAAGAGGCTGAATTCTCAGCTAGAAATTAGGACAGACTAGAGCAGCAGTATGGGGATCAAGTAGTCTAGCTGCAAATAAACAAGCTTCCCAAGGTTTTAGTAACGTTGGAGTCTATCTTCAACCCTAACGACTAGTTCCATAAGGAAAAGGCTAACATATAGGTCAAGAGAGAAGATTCAGGGCCAATTCTGGTTGGGGAAGGCAAAACACTTCAAATTGGTAAAGTGGCCACTAAGCAGGAGAAATCAGATTTCACACAGCTTTGCCAAGAATTTCCAGATGTCTTCACTTGGAGCTATGAAGACTTGAGAGGATTCAATCCGAAGTTAGCACAACATACCATAGAATTGGATCTAGATGTTAGGCCCATCAGGCAGAAGTAGAGACCTGTTAACCCTCACATTGAGCCTCTAATGAAGAAAGAGTTAAACAAGCTAATAGAGGCAAGCATTATATTCCCGATCAAGCACTCAAGCTGGGTTGCAAACTTGGTTCCAGTCGAGAAGAAGAGTGGAGAAATCAGGTTATGTGTGGACTTCCGAGACCTCAATAGGGCATCCCTCAAAGACCATTACCCGCTCCCTTCAATGGAACAAATATTGCGAGTAGTGTCCAGTTTAGAGAGATTCTCTCTCCTAGATGGCTACTCAGGGTATAATCAGGTGATGGTGAAAGAAGATGACCAGTTCAAGATGGATTTCACCACCAAATGGGGCACCTATGCCTACAAGAAGATGCCATTTGGCCTATCAAATGCTGGAGCCACTTTCCAAAGGGCAATGGATATGACATTCAAGGGGTTGATCAATAAGATAGTTCTGATATATCTTGATGACATCACTATATTCTCCAAAAATTCAGTGGATCACCTCTTTCATCTGAGGCAGGTATTTCAGAGGTGTAGAAGATTTGGGGTATCATTGAATCCCAAAAAATGCATATTTTTGGCTCACGAGGGAAAACTTCTAGGCCATATTGTTTCAAAGGAAGGGTTGACGATTAACCTAGAAAGAGTTGAAGAAATTTGAGCATTTCCATTGCCAAGTCACAAGAAGGCTCTTCAAAGATTCTTGGGAAGGATCAATTTTGTCTGCAGATTTGTTCCAAATTTTGCTGCTCTTGTGAAGCCAATAACACTAATGTTGAAGAAGAGCATGGTATTTAAGTGGACATCTGAAGGAAAGGAAAGTTTTGAGGCAATCAAAGAGGCTATATCTCAAGCTCCAACTCTCGTCAATCCAGACTTCTCCAAGGGCTTCCTACTATATGCCTTTGGTGGTGGAGACACAATTTCTGCAATCTTGGTACAACAAAACAAAGAAGGATTAGAACAACTAGTTACTTTCTTCAGTCAAGGCTTGGAGGAATACGAAACTAGGTACTCTTTCATCGAAAAGCATGTCCTTGCAGTAATCAAGAGCTTAAAGAAATTCAAGAACCTAGTCTCAAGCAACAAGATCCAATTATTGGTCTCTCATGTGGGAGTCAAGGACTTCCTTCTAAACAAGGATCTGAATGAGAAATGTGCAGGATGGATCACTCGTGTCATGGAATATGACATCGAGATCAAGGTCACAAAACTAGTACGTGGAAAGGGACTATGCGAACAACTAGCCTTGAGTCAACAAGTTGAAGCAGGTGATGAAAAAGAGACTTTCTTGGTATTACAGGGTGGTCAAGAATAGGAAGATGATGATGTGCCTACTCCTTGTTGGACTCAGAGTATGATAAATTTCCTACATACAGGCCTATGCCCTCCAGAAATGAGCAAAGCAAAGAGGAGATACTTCATATTACAAGCCATTCAATATGTGCTTGTTGATGGTGTTTTGTTTGAAAGGGACATCAATGGAGTTCTATTGAGGTGCATTGGGACAAATCAAAATAAAAGGGTGTTACGAGATTTTCAAGATGGAGATTCCAGAGGACATTTCACCCCATGAGTAACAGCTCTCAAGATAATGAAGGTAGGGTATTATTGGCCCACGGTGTTTAATGACTGCTATACATGGATAAGAAAGTGTAAGAAATGTGCACTCTTCACAGGTAAAGAAAGACTAGCAGCACTTCCATTGCACCCAATTTTGATTGACCAACCATTTATGCAATGGGGATTGGAATTCATTAGAGTCATCAATCCAAACTCAAGCCAAGGCCACAAGTGGATTCTCACAAAAATGGACTATTTCACCAAGTGGACTGAAGTAGTAGCGGTCAAAGAGGAAAACGAGTCTAATATACTAGACTTTTATGAATGGATAGTGACCACGTTCGGTGTGCCGGCCACTATCATATCCGACAATGCATTGGCATTCATAGGTTCCAATATTACAGAATGGGCTGTCAAGAATGGAATCTATTTAAGCACCTCTTCAAATTATTACCCGCAGGGTAATGGACAAGCAGAGTCCACGAACAAGAATTTGCTAAGAATCATTAGAAGGACTCTGGATAAAAACCAAAGGACATGGCATACCAAGCTAAAATCAGCATTATGGGCTGACAAGATAACACCAAAGAGGTCTACAGGTAGTTCTCCCTAAAAATTGGTCTATGGGAAAGAGGCAGTATTGCCTATATCATTAGAATTGCCAGCATTGGATCTCATGAAGCAGTTGGAGTTGTCTGAGTTCGAACCAATGGAGGTAAGGTATGTAGAGTTGATGGAATTGGAAGAAATTAGAGAACATGCAGTTCAAGCAATTGAGAAAGATCAAGCCTTAGTAAAAAGATGGTTTGATAAGAAAGAAAGAGTAAGGACCTTCTAGGAAGGGGACTTAGTTCTGAAATGGGATGCAGAACAAGCAAAACCAGGAAGGCATTCCAAGTTTGATGCCATTTGGAGTGGCCGCTACATGGTCATGGAATGTAAGAATAGCAATGCCTTCTAATTGTCTACATTGGATGGAGAAGAACTCCTGATTCCAGTCAACAGAATCTATCTTAAACATTACTACTGAAAAGAAAAAGATTTACCCTTGTAAATATTAGCCTAGATTTCAATTTCTCTAAGTGTGTATGCACATTGTCTTGTGGTAGTTAGGTTTCAGTTTCCCAAAGTGCTTTGACATAGGTTTTGTTGCTCCTAGGTTGGTTTTCTACAGTTCAACGTGCTCTCAGAGAAGGAGTTGCGATATCAGGCTCGGGATCAGATATCAAGTTGGTTTCAGGTTATTGCTTGTGACTCCATGCCCAATGGATCACTAAAAGGCCACTAATCTTCTACCTAGCAGGCAGGTAATCCCGTTGATTCACCAAATTGTTGTATATATTTACCCCCTAGGTAAATATAGACAAACAAAAAAGGAAAATATGTCAGGGAGGTTAAAAAACCCAACACAAAAGGAAAATATGTCGGCGAGGTTCAAAAACCCGACACAAAGGAAAATATGTCGGGGAGGTTCAAAAACCCGACACAAAGGAAATTCGGGTTTCGGGTTTCGGGAAACATGAGACATGAAGCATGCAGATCACAAGGGATGTCCTGATGCTTGAGAGTTCCACAAACCCGAAACACTTCCTAGGAAAATCGGGTCTTGGAGTCAGGAAAACATGACGGGAAAGCATGGGGCAGAAACATGTTGAGCCATCTTCCAAACCCGATGCACATGCAGGTCCATTTTCTGACCCCGAAACAAAGGAAATCTTAGAAACACTGGCGGAAGCGGGTTTCAGGAAAAATAAAGCATCAAAAACATGTCGAGGCATCTTCCAAACCCGATGCAAATGCAAAGGAGAACCCTGAACTCGACAGGCAGAAGACCCTAACACGGGAAATATTCAGATCGCCATAACTTTTTACAGGGAGCTCGGATTCAAGCAAGGTCAAAATTTTTGGAAATCTTGCAAGGTCCTCTACCCAACTACTACTGGATATCTTTAATTAGGTGGGAACAAATTCTTAAAAATGTAAAAACACAGTTCGCCATATTTTGAGTTTGTTGGGGATCTCACCTACCGCCATAAGGAGATGAGTTATGTGCAGTCTGGAGGTGGTTGGGGAAGATTTCGAATTTCTCTCTTCTCCCTCTCTTTTTTCTCCTATAAATTGTAAGGAGGGGCTTCTTTTAAAAGGTTGGACATTCTTGTTTTGCCCCTCCCTTCTTATCTTTGGTAGGTGAATTTGTGGAGATCAAACCTCCCATCTAAAACTGTAATGCAACTTTGCCTCTGGCATTTTGTAGTGTATTGAATAATCTTTGGAGCAAATAATGCATGTCTGTGGATGATTCTCAACCCTCTCTGTGTTCATTTACATCCTCTTGATCTTTCATTACAAATCTGTTATCTGTGCATGATCTTGCATTGCATTTTAATGGTTTGTGTTTATTGGCAAGACAGATGTTCTTCATTCCTCGGTGCATCACCTTTGTAGTTTAGGTTTTATTTTATGCATTTTCTTACCCTATCTCCTTGGCAAGTTAGATTAGGTTTTTAGTAAACCCTCTACATTTTATTTGTGCATCTGAACAAAGGAATAGGAACCGGCCTTCATCCGGAGAGCTTTTCCGATTTCGCAAGGTCCCACACTTGGGAAAAGCTCCATGTTATGCAATCGTACTGAGAGTCTTAATCCATCGTGTTGCAGACATTCAGGGGTGATGCGATTCACCACCAACACAGTGCTCTATCCAATCTCACCTGGATAAAATATTTTCCCAACCTTCTATTATTCCAATTGTATTTATATCCATGAAGATCCACATCTAAGAGATTATCTTCAGTAATAAAATCAACAAAATCCTCCATACCCGTAGAAAAGATGGAGATTCCTCCATAATTTTCACCTAGGTTTAGTGGAGAGTTAAAATCCCCCATAATAAGCCAGTTAGTTGAACTATGTTGGTTTCTAAAATTTTTAAGGTCAGCCCAAAGTTTTCTTCTCCCACTGACCATATTAGGGGCATATATGTTAGAAAGGATCAAATCACCATTATTCTCAATAGCAATAAATTTGATTGTAAGATGATTAGTACTAGCATTAAGAACCGTACCAGTATAATTCCTTTTATCCCAAAGAGTAGCCAGTCCTCTAGAAGCTCCCTGGGAGTCTACAGCCACCATTTCAGAGTTATCCTAGAAACTCTTTTTATTAGTTTCAAGGGCCTTAGCTTTCATCTTAGTTTCATGCAGAATCAAAATACTAGGACTACTAGAATCTCGTAACTCCTTGATGCTTCTTTGTTTGGAGTTTTCATTTAGGCCTTGGATGTTCCAAGAAATAATCTTCATTTGGAATGATTGGTAGTTGGATTTTCATGATGGGTCAATTGATGTTGAATGCCATATGTAATGTCTCTCTCAGTTCTCTTAGATCTAAGAGCCTTTTTAGAGGGCCTTCCTCTTTTTGTGCTTCCTCCAAAGTCTACTAGTCTTCTTGTAGAAGATCTAGTTGTTCTGGATGTTGAGGTATCCCAGTTATCTTTTTTATTTTTCTTATCACTGTAAAGTGATTCTAGGATCATTTCAAATCCTTTCATTCTCTTTTTCTTTTTTGAAATGATCTTTGTGAATCCAGAATCTGGATCCTCATCATCTTTGACAGGCGTAACTTCTCCCTCTTCACGCTCTTTCTTATTCTTGTCAGGTGTGCATGGATCATTTATTCTGATGTTGTAGCAAGTAGGTGAAACCGATGATCTGTTGTTGGAGCAAGGAGGTATATCTGTAGATGAATCTCCCCTAGGAGTGTTTTTTTGAAGTGTTTCTTTAAAAACCATACTGTCCTTGTTCGATGCTTCCTCAATGATGCACAGATGATTATCTATCTCATCTTCCTTACTACTCTGATATTGATCATTAGGGACTATATTAATCTTCATAAAGCCTTCTTGCAATTTCACCACCATGGACACCTTTATAGGATTTTCCAATTCCTCTTTGTTAGGTGCTTCAGGAAAATCTGTTGCTAAGATTTTAGGGTGCCAGACCAGATGTTTCCTTATTTGAGTTCTAAAACCCCTTTTTTTCCCCTTTCTATTGAAATCCAACTCCTTCTAACTAGAGGCTTTGTCTTCATTCCAGCTATCTATGTTAAGAACCCTACATTCCTTGCTCAGAACTGAGCCATCTACAGGTAGTTCGGCTTCCATTGTAGAGATATTATTCTTGGGATAGCTTTTTTCGGAGTGTCCTATGTGATGACAATGATAACAAGCCAAACATATGATATTAAAATTCAATAGAACAATCAAGTAATTTATCTTACTTGCTTTACACATGGATCCCAATACCTAAGCTCTTATAGAGTAGATTCACTATCGGATATGGATAGTTCAAAAGAATTGAAATCATGAGGAGTCAGAATATCATACACTAATCAATAATTATGAGCTAGGTAATATATATATATATATATATATATATATATGAGACTAAATTTCATACCAAATTATCATCTAAGCATTTATCAGAAATGAATATTTATTTCGTACTCAGCTACTAAGCAACTGTATGAACACATCAAAGCTTTATCCTAAGTAAAATACAAAGGATCAAACTAATTAACCACTCCAAACATAATTACATCCAATCAAGAATTCATGCAGAAGTGAAACATTTTCCAAGACACTAAAGAAGATAAGGAGAAAACTGTTAATGGTTTCTAGTGAGCAGTCAAATTGAACTCAAGTTTCATAATTACATAAAGCTCCATAACAAACATTAATTCAAACTTGTGACATATCCAAGAAGGTTTGAATACGTAAATTTTTTTTTTAAAATAAAACCATTCAACCTATGTTAACCCAAAGCCCTGAATTTTATTAGTATACATGATTTCCAAAATTCATCATTGAATTTCTCAACTCGTCAGGTGAAGAGGTTTAAAACTTACTAAATATTTATCAAGGTAAAGGAATTATGGAGGTAAGAAAAGTATCAATTAGGTGTTAGAGAGATCTCAAATATCCTCTTGCACAAATATTTATGGTTCAAATTTAAGTTAAAAGGATTCCATAAAAGGAAGTGAATGTGCAACTATATTCCTATGATACTCAAAACCATATTAAAATGCTCAGTTGGTAGTAACGAATCAATAGACCTGCACAGCCTCGGTAGCCACTAAGACAAACTAAAAAAATCATAAAGATAAATGTCTTGACATATATGTCCTTTGTTATGGATAGAAAATGGTTCAAATTCCCATAAAGGACTTTACCCATACTGTATAAGCTGTCAAACAAAATTTACACATACCCAATAGCAATGGATTTTGATGATGAAAAATACAGTGCTTCAAAAATAACTAATACTCAACTTCTAGGATACTTGTATTTTTTCAAATTGAATGTTTGTATCCAGGTTTGAATTCAATTAAGATCAACAAGACACTCCACACAATACCAAGATTGCATTAATCCTTCATAATAAAAATTCACAAACATGTATATAAAAATGAGTAGTCATTCGAATTGACCTTTAACAAGATTTAAAACAATATTCGAATATACCAATAAGAAATCAAACAATGATTCAGATTCACAACCCAAAAACCAAATAAATTTCATTGCAAGAGAAAAGTTCATTTGATGAAATAGTTAAATAGAGAAAGATATTATAATGATTTAGGGCTTATCATACCTGTAATACCGATCGTATATTCCTTGAAATGTTCCCAAGATTCTTCTAAAAATCCCAATTCTTGAAGAAAATTCCATCATCCAACAAAACATAACATTTTCACAGTAATTATTTAGTCTGGGAGACACTATTTCCCATCGACTCACTATTGCTTTTAACATGCAACTTCTCAACAACAAATAGTTTGATTTTTCCTTGCTTGTAGAGATTCTACAAAAATATCACAATAGAATGAAACATCAACCAAAAACCACCTTATTTCCTCGAACTAACCTTGCATTGCACAAGGTTAATGGGTATTTCAATGCATAATAAATTCCATTAATGTATGATCCCATTGAAATTCTCACCATGTTTATCTAGCTAAGTAATTAATCAATCTAATTTAGCAAAGCCCCACATTCCTTGCCATACATCTCACTAGAGCTTAGTTAAACCGACTTATTTCCATTTTAAAAATTGGTTGGCAGGAATTAGTAAATAAGATAATAAATGAACCGTTAGTACATAATACGAAGGCGGTGGATTACCAACTCACCCCACCTTTTTCAATTTGAACAACCACCATAGCTTATACAATGGTATTAAGAGAACATATAATATCCTTAAAACTTAAAAAATTCAAATTCCCTCCTTTATATGTATTTTTTTTAATATCAAAGGTAATGCTCAAACATAAATCCTTAAACAATAGGTTAATATGTTCGATTTGGAACCGAAAAAAAAAAAAAGGTTTGGCCTCTACTTATTTGGAGTTAAGAAATCTCCAATAATAGTTATTTAACTACTTTAGACATTGCATGTTTCCCCCTTTGTAATATATAGCAATAATAACGTTAACTTTGATCATGCAAGTTGTTGTATGTGCTTTATGTGGACTAATACCTTCAATTAGAATAATTAAGACCTTGACTACACAACTTTAGTCCTTCATTAATGAAAATATGACCATCATAGTATTAGGTTTGGTAGACTATAGGGTGCTCTACAAAAGACCAATAATTAGTCATAAGGAATTCTTAATCATATTCCAAGTTTTGGTCATTAAGAGAACTAATAGAATATCAAAGCCTCAACATAACTTAGTTAAAATATATACTATTAAAAATTTATTAGAGATGAGCAACAACATCACTAATCACTTTCAAAGCATTAATTTACGCCAAGGATTTCATTACATACTACATCACAAACGACACAATGTCCCCTTAGCAAATTAGTTTATCATTATGGTAGGCACCAAAATTAACAAGGTTTAGATCTAAGGAGCTCCTCCTTAGCCTATTCATGTTATCTTGATTACTTTTTTACATCATGGTTCACATTAATTATTGATACACATAGGTGCAAGTGTCAAAGAAAAAAAGCATTTTTCATATCATTATTTTTAACAACAATAGTGAAAGCATGGGGTGATACAATTATGGATATATGTGGTGTGGTGTGAGGTAGAAAATGTTTTACACAATTCCCACACATATATGTTCTTGAAGGATATCCCATTGTCCTTATGACCCATTGATTTGGAGGATTTTTCAGGTGTTGGATTTTTCATAAACCTCCCTAAGCCATGAACACACTCTAGAGTGTTCCAAGACATTTCCGATGGTATGCAGAACTTTAGAAATAATGTCTGTATGTAGAAGTTATCACAGGTCAAATATTGGGTTTGAAAATAGTCCAATTTGGTCAATTGGTGAATCACACGTTGACATGTGGCAGTTTTTCGAAAAAGGTGAAAACATTAAGTGTTGTTGTTTTGACTTTCAGTTTTTAACAAACATGGAAAATTTGGTTGACCCCGCTATTTACTGGCCAGGGGCCCTCAGCCAGGCTCAACACACTCTTTTATAGGAGGGGTGCCTTTTCTCCTTTTATTTCACATTTCTATTATCAATTTTATGATTTTATATTTCATTTATTCTCTAAAATTTCCCCATGTGGGATTTTTTTTTTGAAGAATTATATTGTGCATTGCATTATTTATCTTGATGGGGTGATCAAATTCCCACCGAGTTGATCACATTATCTATCTATAATATTTGGCCTTTATCTATTACTATGTGGTTCGAGATTGGTTTAAACTATGGTGGAACCAATATATATATTTTGTAGTTTAACCTACCAACTCGGAAGATTATATTAACAACTCCAAAGTATATCCCATTCAAAATCAGGATTGGTTATAATTATATCTCAACACCTTTGAAATGGCGCAGTGAATTCCAATGCACAACTACATTGGCCCACGACTCAGTGGGAATCCAAACCATAAAATATTTCACATGCCAACTCGCCATGTAGTGGCTTTTTCCAACGGAGTAACGGTTAAACAAACCCTGAAATCCTTATAAATGGCAGCTAAATTCCATTTGTGGCCAAAGCTACAAGTAAATAGGAAGCTCGGCCTATTTTTAAACAACCAAGCCTCCTCGTATACGAAGAATGTGGGATTTAACCCCACTTTGAATGTAAAGAAGTCAGCAAACAAAATGCAAGGCAGGTGACTTGAACTGCCAACCTCTTCCATGAAAGCCAGGAGACTCAACCAACTCACATATGGGCTCAGTCTAGCTATAAAAATATCTTGTTACATTTTTTTAAAGGACAATGCAGAGACTGTGGAGGAGAATAACAGGGAAGCAAACTTCAAGCTCAAATTGGAGGAACTTCTAGTCTGAATTAGGACTTGAAGTAAAAATTAAAGTTTCTCAAGAGTTCCTCTAGTTTCCATAAATGTAAACCGTTTTCATGTAGGTGATGTACATTTAAAGTTGTATGAATTTTTTGGACATATTTGCACAGGAAACCAACAAGAGAAGAACTATAGGAGCCATTGATTGTTATTGGGACAATTTCTGCTATTTTTTAGAGTTCCTTGAGTCTTAAATCAACTCATTTTCAGTTATAAAGGTATATTATGCAATATTTAAGGGTTAATTATACTTCATTAGATGTTGAATAGATTGATTCTCTTTTTGAGAATCTAGAGACGTAACCTTTGGGTGAAATCTGTTATTGATCTCATGTTTTGGATTTGATTTCAGTTTGTGGATGTTTAATTCTATTAAGAATGAATATTTTAATCAGATAAAAATCAATAAAATGAATTTTAATTATTTGACTAAGAAATCATCATTACAAACAGGAAAATGGACTTATGATAATTTCAATATCCATAATCCACAATTGCACATTTCAATGTGGTGAATGAAATTCAAACTGAGGTGCAAATCAGATAAAGGAATTAATCAATTTTGGGATAATTGAACCAATAATTTTATGTTGAGTTCCTCAGATCCTTGGAAATGTTAAAAAGTAAAAATTGACCTCACCCATTTTTGGATCACTCGTGGGACTCTAAAATATAGGTAATTTGATATTTTTAAAATTCCTAAAACTGAACCAATGAGAGTGGTAAAAGGCATATCCTCTTCCCATTTCATGAAATAATCAGTATAGAAAATGATGAAATTGTGCCCATCTATATATGAAAGGGTCAATTTTATAATTAATTTCAAGCCCCACATACAAAAATTCCATGAAGTAGTTATATTTCAAATATCATATACCAAGACATGTATAATTTGGATGAATTCTTGACATTTGGGACACTTTCAAATGTACTTAATTCTGTCTTTGTTAAGAGTGTGAAAAAAATCCATTATATGAATTTTATAGGTTGTTGTGTGGCCATAAAAGTGAATACCACAAATCCATTATAAGAATAGAAAAATAGGTGTGTATATTATTCTTTGTTGATACAATGAAGGAGAATGCCATTAAGGGATCTCCTATTCATGAACATATCTAAAATCATGTATTTCATGGAAAGGACGTAGAGGGGATTCCTCAAAAGATAATTAACATTTTATGGATATGTGTGTTTGATGAGATAAGTAACTATATCCATGTACTAAGGATATGTATCAATGTTGGGATTTCCTATGTAGAAAATTACTCATGAGGAAGTTCAACATCCATTAAATATCCTAAGTCTAAGGGGTTTTTAGCTAGGTAATCGGTGATTATTTTCCCCTTGATGGATTTTTGAATGACATAGGTCAACTGGAATTCACTAAGGATTTTGATCAGACAACCAATTTTTTTGGAAAGATCTGATTATGTTAGGAAGGTGTGAGGTCCCTAAGATTTCACAATTACACTAGTCTCTTGATTTAACATATAATGTCTCAGGTTCTTAGTAGAAAACACATAGTATGAAAATAAATTCCTTTTTAGCCCGAGAATAATGTTTTTCATAGTCCAGTAGAATGATATTGACAAAGTACATGACCCATTCTATTCCATCATCATCTTCTTGAGAAAGCATGCAAGCTAGTGAAATTTTAGTTCTATGTAGGTAAATAATAAATAGTCTATTAGATCATAAATACATGAGAGTGGGTGGAGATAATACAAATTTCTTTATGGAATTAAATTATTCATGAAATTTTAGGTCCATTTGATGGCGTTCTATTTCTTTTGTGTAGGTGAGGTCTATAATGAATCTTATTATGACCCCTAATTTCCTAAGGCACGATCAAATACCTAGCTTAGTGGTTGGTAGGACCATCTCTATGATAGCATGGATCTTGGTAGGATTGACATCGATGCATCATTGGAATATGATTTATCCTATGGTATTTCCATTGCTCACTCAAAATATATACTTTTTGAGGTTCAAGGTAATATAGTATTCAATGAGCCACATGATAATGATTCTCAAAACTCGTACATAGTCTTATCTCTTTCTGTCTTTAGCTATAATATCATCAACATAAAACTTGAAAATTTTGTAAATAAGGTCCTAAAATATGTGATTCATTTCTCTTTGGTAGGATTTCCCAGATTTTTTATAGACACAAAGGCATACTAGTGTAAGTGAAGGTTCCCTAGGGGTGGTGAATGAACTATTACTTTGATCTTCTTATGAATTGTGGATCTGATTATAATTGGAGAACCCATCCATGAGAGAGAGGATCTCATATCCATCAATTTCATGAATAATCACGTCAATAGAAGGAAATGAAAAATCCTCTTTGGGACACACCTATTTAATATCATGGAAGACAATAAAAATTTTAATCCTACCATTCTTTTTCAAGACTGATAAATATATGATATCTAATTTGTGTAATATACTATTCTAATGAAACCAATTTTGAGGATTTGTATAACCTCCTCTAATACCATTAGTTATTTATTTTGACCAAATTAGCCTTAGGTAGCTAGGTTGTGTAAAATATAATTACTATGAGTTCTAGTCATATTAGAGTAAGAAAAAGTGAAAACCTTATATAAATTAGTGAGAAAGGTATTATAGTCTTCAACTTCCCTTGGTGAGAGTGAAGACTTAATTTTTGGGATCCTACGTTATTCATCTGTTCCTATATTTATATCAATTTTATCTTCAATTAGAGAAGTGTTACCTTCTTCAAACTCATGTAGTTCCAGTGAGATATCTAAGGTTTCCTCTCCATTTTCATGAAAACCAATATTTTCAGCAGCTAAATTATAGTATTCAATGTTATAATATGAATTATAATATGTTCTCCCCAATGGGGATGAAGGGTGTAGAGTCATAGAAAAAAATCCTTGTGATGCAAATGAGGAAGATGTTCATAAAAATGTATTTATTATATAATGGCCTCATCATTATCCACTATTTTGAGATTTAACAATATGATGTCATCTATCTTGATTATGCCCTCATCAAGTTGGGGTTCCCTCTTGAGGATAGGAATGCCTCTTAATGAGACTACAAAATCAGCTTCACGAATCTTAAGGAAATTTCATTATCATATGGAAGTTGTAGAAATGACATCAAGTAGTTTGTTTTAAATCCTAGGGATATATTTAATACATATGAAATTGAATTCCTTAACCAATATCTAGGTGGTATTCTTTTATAGTTACAAGTGTTCGAACTTTGTTTGATAAACCTCTTCTACTTAGTTGGTAATTAGCTATGAACTTATAGGGATACAAATTCTCTCAATATTTCGGACCCCTGAAAGATGATAATTATAATGGCATGAGAGTTATAGACATGTAAAATTTAGGTGTGAAGGAATACACGAAAGTAGAGAGGACAATGCAGAAAGGATCATACCTTGGTTAAATGCATTCAAGACTTAGGCACATTTTGAAGCACACGACATAATTGGAAGATCAAAAGTTGGAATAGTGGCCAAGAAATGTTCTAGAGATAAGATTGAGCATGAAGAATTAAATTTAAAGAAAATTTTATTCTCATGCAGGAAGAAGATAAGACATCATACAGAGTTCAGACTAATAATATGATTAGATCTAGAGATTAAAATAGAAGATAATATACTATTAGAAGAAGATTGCATGCTTTTGTATTTACATTATAGTGCACGCATGGCTATTTTTGGCATGTGGGCTATTTTGATAGTGCATGGATGGTGAAGGGTAATTCCCCACCCCTTATATATATATATATATATATATATATATATATATATATATATATAAGAGGATCATGTATGAATAGATTAAGATAGAGTTATGATGTTGGTGTGTTTACACACATGACTTTGTGATGGTAATTGTAAAATATTTAGCTATTGTGTGTTGATGAACTAATATAATGGATATTTGTGGATGGATAACTATTGTTGATGTCTCTATTATTGGTTATGGTAAATATAATCTTGATCCTTGTTTGATTCATTATGAATTATGATTGTGATCTAGTTTATGGTATGCTTTACCTTTAATTAATTTCTATGGGTATGGAATACTTGTGTGATCATGCTAGCACCTTGACAAGGCTGGTATAAAAAGAGGGACCTAGCACCTTTGCGCACTTCGGGCGAGTGGTTAGATTTTTTTGAGTGATGGGCCAATGCATATAGGGTTTTAGTACAAAAAATGAACTACAAAATACAAAGTATATCAGATAAGATAAGGTTAGTTAAAAAAATTTTTTATTCATCCATATTATTAGTGCACTTGAAATCTAGAAGAAAACTAAAAGGAAAAATTGTCCTTGTAGGAGAAATTAGGATCACACCAACTCCTAACTCTATAATGCTCATGGCTCCATAATAATACATGGTCTATAAGTTTATTTTAGGGAGAAGATCATATGATTAGATGGATGGAGGTGATTTAACATTTCTAAGTTCAATCACATTCACATCTTCCAAAATGGCTAGATAATATTGGTTTTTGTTTCTCTCATGTAAGTAAAAGTGGTACATGGAATGCCTTATTGGGTTAAATGGAAGCACAATAAGTGAATCTTTTTCGAAGATGTTAAAAATTTGCATGGTGGTTTGTAAGGACACAATTTCATTTTCATATTTAGAAGTATCATCTATAAGAGAGATTTACTTTCCTACTTCTAGACCTTGATATTTTTCTTATAAGGAGGAGGGTCAAAAGATAAGAGAGTAGGTTTAGGTACAATAGCCACCTTTGTACTTTATTTATTATACTTTTCTAGTGATGTGGGTGTCTATAAATCATTTCTAGGTAACTTGCAATGAAATTATGTTATTGAAAGTCTCTTAGTATTATATTGAACTATATCAAATGGGTTCATGTCTCCTTTGGTGATGAAAACCTTTCCTAGATGTAAAAAATGAGTTTTTTGAAAGATAATTAAAAATGTATCCTTCATTCAATGGATCCATTGTCATCATAATATCATGTTATAGTTGGTTTCTTAATCTATGATGTAAAATTAAGTACGAATAATTTTTAGGCCAAGATTTATGGGGATAATGATGGTTCTAATTGATGTGTCTATAGTATTATCATACATAAAAAAGTGTTTTGATTCAATGATAAATTAGTCTCACCATACCCAAGATTTTGAAAAAGGGAAAAGGGGAAAACATCAATAGTTTCACCATCATCCACCATATACCATTTTACCAAGTTTTTGTATATCTAAATCTACAACTAGAGAGAAAGGATCCTCTTCTAGTAATTTCTACATCCATAGGTAATTGAATTAAATCGAAGAAGTAACATGTGTCTCTAATCATGGAACCCAAAGGGAACATATCCATGTCAATATGGTTAACATTTTCCTCTAGAGGTGTGTGATTTAAGCTAAGTGACCAAACCCCATGATGTCTAAGAGTTAGATTCAATGGTCTAGAGAATTTTTCAAGAGATAAAAAAATGAAATGTGGGAAAATGTCTTAGAAAAATTAATAAAAACACCATAAATCCCTAGTTATTTGGTGATTATGTTATTTTATACTTCAAAAGGGGCCTACAGAGGGGAATTAGAAGATTGATGTTCTTTTTACTAGGAATTATATTGGATTATTGGCTAGTTTTTAATTCAATGACACTTATCATGTGTGGTAGTCCTGGTGTGCCTATATGTAGGTCTACATTAGGGTTAATGATGTTCCAATTTGAGGCCTCACTATAGTGGTTACCATCTAGGGTTATTACATGTTATTTTTATTATTATTTTGTGTCGGAGATGGTTTCCTGTATTTTTATTGCACATTATTTGGTTGTACATTATTATGAAGAATATTCTTATGATGGTTTGGAAAAGGATTTTGATAGATTCCTAAGTGGGCATTATGGGTACAATAGGACCTAAATGAGCCACTAGATGAGTGTTCATTTGTTATACCCCTAGATTTTTTTATTAAATGTATGTCTTTGGTTTTCAGGGAAGTGTTTAATAAGATTTTTATATTCCCTACAAGTGATGGTATCATGACCTATAACCATATGGAGAAAAATTAATAAGATGGGGTCATAGTTTTGGGGCTGAGGGTTTTGTTGGTACAAAAATTATTAAAATTCACCAAATTTTTTGGGATGGTCATGATTGGAATAAAATTTGTTTTTATAATGACCCTCTCCTCAGTTTCTACTTTGAACTAGTTGTTAGTTTTGATTTGAGTTGTAATTCAGATTAGCATTGGGAGCCTAGTTAAAGTCAACCACATTCATGGTAGGTTGATTTTATTAGTGTGGACATTACCATCATGTTTTTTCATTATTTTCATTGTTGGGCTGGTTGATTGTATTAGGAAAATTTAACTTTTTGGCTGATTTGTAATGATATTTATAGTTACGATTGATCACTTAATACCTTGGGTGATTTGTGAGTATTGTGTATTAATTTTTTTATTTCTTTATTACCCCCAAAGTTTTGGCTTTGGAAAACAAGTCTTCCATTTAAATTATATGTCATACAACCACTATCTATTACTGTTTGGTCAATTCTTAATGCGCTCTTTTAAGCTTCATTTTAATACTTTTAAAAGAACTTATGAATATCTTCCCTAGTTTCCATATTGAGCGTGTGGATGAAAATGTCACATAGGTCCCTTTGATCCATGTTTGGGGCACTCGAAGAGGAATAAAGAACTTTCCTCCATCTCATGATGAAATTTGCAACAAAATCATTGAGTTCTTATTTAATATGGGGAAATTTCGTAATGTCAGTCTTTTATGAGCATGATCATATTAAAAGCCTTAATAAATTTAACTATGATTTTCTTTAATGAGTGTAACGAGTCTCTAGGAAAGTGGTAATACCAATTTATTTCTATTCCTTCAAGGGTCATAGGGAAGATCATTGTGATTACTCATGAATTTTAGTGGTGTATGTATTTATATTAGTGTTAGGGTCTCCTTCACCCTTGTATTTTGGTAATTCAAGAAGAGGGTGATGAAGAATAACCACAAAAATGTTAGAATCTATAAGTCATTTTATATATTAAACATAGGTTCCCAATATACCAAAATCAGTAGTGATAACACTTATTTCCATAACTAGTTTTGAAACTTTATAGTTACCCATAAAAGGGGTATTCAAAATAGACACATATATACGTACATTTGATGTGTGAAATGTAGGAAATAAATCATCAGGGTGGGTGAATTTCAAGTATAAATGTAGGTAAGGTAGTGTATGACCTAGGGAGAGGGGTTGAAAAAATAATGAGTGTGTTGGGGAAAGGTGTGTAATGGTTGAGGAAAAGTCTGCAAGGGGTGAACATAAACTTGTAGTTGTTGAAGAAAGGATTTTGGTTAAGTGTAGTAATGTGACACAAATATGGGTTTATTTTATGGATATGCGTGGTTCAGTATGTTTGGTGGCACAAAATATGAAAAATATTGTATTATTATCTGGTGTGTATATCAGAAAAGTATATGATTGATACAGGATCATCATACAAGGAAGATTAAAAAGGGAAAAACTCTTCTTCTACCATGTGTGTGAGGTCAAGAAAGGATCATAAAGTATATAAGAGTCATTGGGAAGAGTTTAGGATTCATTTCACAGTCCTAGGATGGGTCTAGCAATTAAAAAATTTAAACTATTGTGTTTCCCAACAAAATGTAATTTTAAAATTTAAAATATGGATTGTATAAATCTTGGTTTGTTAAGTATAGGTAAATGAGTTTTTGGCTTATATTTTATTGTGTAGGATTTCAAATAAAGTGTTTGAGTCTCCTTTTGGTTAATCAAGTCATCACTATGGGATTTTATTCTATTAACCATGTTTTTGTAAGTTAACTCTAGCAATGACTTGAGGTGGTAACCTTGGTTGAAGATTAGTTAATGTTTAGAGAGGTAGTTATAGTTGGAGATTCAAATATAGAGACGAGAGAGAGAGAGAGAGAGAGAGAGAGAGAGAGAGAGAGAGAGAGAGAGAGAGAGAGAGAGAGAGAGAGAATGGGATGGATGGATTATAGATATTATAAAATATTGTATCAAATCCTAAGAAGAGACTACATTTTCTTGTAGAAAACCAATGAGGAAAGGTTTGAATGAACATTTCAATGTATTGAATACAAATATTGCCTTATTTTCTCAAAAAAATTATCAAACATGTGTGAATAATATTATTGAGGATATATATATTGAACAACTCATTCTATTTTCATTTTGATAATGAGGGTGTTAATAAATAAGAATTGATACTTTGTTCTACACTCTTGACTATCTTCTTGTTGAAAGAACCTTGTGTATTGTTTAAGAATTGTTTGTATAATATTTTTTGGGGTTATATGTGTTTAAGGAGGAGGAAATATCTGCTAGAAAGTTATATGAATAAAATATAAGGTTGATTACTAGTTGAAGGTCTTAAATCCTTTAAAGGTGTAAAACCTGTTATACATAGACAAACAAAGGTATGTGATATGACTCTTTTAAAGTTTTGATTGTTACGTTCTTACACTATTAACTTAGGAATTTTAAGGGAGTATAAAAGGATTGTAAAGGAAATTTTATGCATTGGTAACATGTTGGCTATAAGATATAAGAGTTTAAGCATTATTGGGTTGTTACAATAGTATAATTAGGGTTTGAAAGTTTTATTTGTTTGGAGGACAAAATTAAATATTTGAAGTCCTAAATTAGAAATATATAATCTACAGAGAGTGTAATCATAGATTAAAATATAATTAGGGTTTAATCATCTATAAAATCTCAATTTTTGTTGACATTCTTGTCACTACATGACTATAAAGTTAAATGGACCTAATTAGAGGTATAATAGTAGCAAAAAAGGGCTTTCCACTTGGTGTTGATCACTAAAAGTTTATAGACATCTATAACATGCTAATGGGTATCTGAGAATGCCTTTTTTGTTTAGTATCATCCTAGAAAAAAAATTAAATAAGAAAAACCTTCACTGTAGGGATATTAGGAAACAAGGTTAACTGAGAAGAAGGAGGTGGAAAGGTGACTTACCTTAAGAGTTTGTTATAAACTGATTTTAACTTTACAAAATCAATAAATGTGAAAATTTTGATTTTTTTCAAAAATGTTCTTTCAAGTGGTTTATTACCCTCATCGTGATTATTTCATTCTTGTGATCACTTTAGTCTTCATTTTTTCCATTTTGGGTGAGAACTCCTCCTACCATGTCGTAAACTACATTTAAATAAATATTAATTTGATATTAATTAAAAATCAACTGAATTTTTTTTGCTATTGTCGTGGGAAATAAAAATTCCATCTCCAATTACCGAGAATTCCAAATTGGCTTTCCACTCCCATATTTCCCTTCACTAGAGAAATATTCTTTTTTCCCCGCTTTTGGAATTTATCTTGCTAATTGTGAACCCCACTAGATGGAAAAATTTAAAAAGATATCCCAATTTACCACATGGGGAAATAAATTGGAATTGTTAGCCTGTTTTATCATTGGCATGGATAAATGATTAATCTTTTCCCCGTATTCCCCTGGAAATTAATTCCCACTACCTGAAGAAGGGGAAATTGGTTATTTCAATGGAAATAAATAAATGGTTATGGGGAAGCTTCTTTAATCCTCTTAATTTTTCTTTATGAAAGACTGTTGGAAAAATTCATATGAAGAAGCTTCAAAGATATTTTATTTCTAATTTATTATTATTTTCCCTGTAAAAGTATTTTTGGAGAAATTTTTTGTTTGCAAGATTTCAGAGCACATTCTTCATAGATGAATCAGGAACCAATAACTCCTTTCCCGGAAAGAATGATTAAAAAATATACAAACGCATATTTTTTTCCCAGAATTTCACACATTCACCTAGAAATAGAATCATGTTTACATTCACCAAGAGCATACCCACGCATTTTTGTATTTTAAGGAAAGGTGAAATGCATGTGTTGTGAAAAGGGAATACACTTCCACGGAGAGATAGAAACTTCCATCTTTTCTACATAGAAGATATACTAAGTTAGTACTAAGAAGAGCACACACATTTACCTCTACAGGAAACTCATTTATATCAATAGAAGGACACACATTGGTAGAATATAACACACTATGTCCTTGCCATAGACTATAAATATTCCATGCATACAAGGAGAAATTAAACCAGTTCACTCAGGGGGAATAGTGCACCAGTTTGAGGTTATTTACCATGCAAATCAAAGGAAAATTATGTCATGTCAGTTGTCTCTACACCAAAGTCCACATATTTGCATAAGGAAGGTAAATTTCCATGAAAAAGACAAGGAATAAATTATTTGTAGCACCATCCACACAGTTCAAAGGCCACACAGGCCACACATTGGTCAAATAGAAGTAAATAAACTGCCCACACATTTCTTTTTGCAAATTCCACACATTTACCAAAGAAAAGAAGGACATTTGCATACAGGTTTTGAGAAGAAAAATCCACACAAAGAATCAGCCCACATGCTAGGGGAATGAAGGAAGCCTTGTAGTCCAAAATGCTAGCAAAGGAGATGTGGCACATAGAAAAGGAGAGAATACACATTTATTTTTACAAATCAATGCATTTACCAAACAAACAAAAAATTATTTAGAAAAAAATACACGCATCCATTGGTTAATAAAACAACGAATCCATGTCTTGGTCAAATAGAAGCATTCATAACGTTTCCAACATATTACCCAGCCATGAAGAAAATACTAAAGCTCGTGCATGCAAAGAGAAGTCATGATTCATGCAAAGGAAAAATTCACACATTGCCAAAAGAAAAAGATTAAAAAGATCTGTGCATGTATAAAAATAAGGCATCTCAAATCAAGAAATGCAAAGAAGTAGAAAATTAAAAAAATTAAACTCAATCTTCAGAAAGCCATTTGCAACCGGGAATTTTAGAAAATAAAAAAATTAATTATTATTTTCTCCTAGTTTGTAACTCAAGCCTAGTCCTGATATTTTGCTTGTATTAACATTTTAAAAAAATTGTAACCTAGGATTAATTATTATTATTATTATTACAATAATAATAATAATAATAGTTGTAGACACCAAAATTGGGTCACACTCCCCTTGGTCCTGTTTCAAATAACCAACTTAAACACATTCACTTAACCATGACCCTTGTACCCCACATTAATATTAATTAAATTATTTACAATTAAATTAATACTCAATCTCACTTCATTTATTAATTTAATTAATTTAATTAAATAGATGCAAACCTCACCTAGCCACCTCACCTAGACACCTCGCCATAGACCTATTCATAAGATGTCTCAATAACTAACCAAGACTTAGCCCTATTGACCTTAATGAACTAAGACTTAGTATAACCCTAAAAGCACATGCCTATTCTTCCTCTAACCATATTCCTGCATATCTAAGCACAACGTTCCATTTAGACCTGACACAAATGAGAAAAAGGATAGAAAAAGATAGCCAAGATTTGTTATTTCAGGAAACCTAGGATATGTTGCCTTAACCGATGTCGATCAACCCAAAACCGATGCTGGTAACCCTAAACCTTCATCAGATATCATATAACTATTTTGGTAACCTTGTTTGACAGGTTAGACACATTCTTGAGTTTTGGAGCAAAAGGAGATCTACATGCAATAAAAGAACCAGATATCTTTCACACATCCAAGCAATCATAGCTAGCACAACCATTGATCAAAAGGTATTTGCATTCACAAGAGCACTCCAGAAAGCACTGCAATGACATTGATTGCCATTTCACTGATCAACCATCACCACCACCTAGCCATTGAACCTGCATATCAGTAAGTGTGTCTCTAACCTACACCACTTCATTTCTATTCATTCTATAAGAGTTATTCACCTTTGTTTATCAACCATCAGTTATATTTTCACCCCACCACTATTGCCTTCATGTGAACCTGACCATTCCCATCACTCATAACCCTTTTAATCACCTTTGTCTACTCTTGAGTACCTCTAAATATTCCTAACATCTCCCCAGACTTAAACCAACTCCTCACCATCTCTGACCAGTATCAGAAAAATCACCAAAACAATGAGCAATTGAGTTATTACCAGCCCACAGTAACCATCATTGGTTCTTACTAAACCATCATCATTCATACCAGACCGATGTCTATCTCTTTATTTGGTAGTCCTACTAATACCATATCCCAATAACCCTTTTCAAGTGATTCAAGTTACCCAAAATCTAACCCTGACATGTTCTAGCACCTTAGTTATTTACCTTATTTCCAAATCTGATCATAGCCTAGCCTTTTCTGTTAGATTCACTTATTGTATTTGGATGAGATACCTAAATCATATCAAATACATTAGGATTCTATTTATTTACATTATTTATCACATGAAATAATTTTAAAAAGTGGGTTGAATGCCACTGAGGAAGTATCACACTTCTTGTATCTAACACATGCTATGTAGCCCACTGACATATATTATTTAATCCTCTTTTTTTTGTCTTCTTGTGTATTTTAGGTAGTTCCTCCTAGCCAAAAGGAAGATATCACAGTCAGCATTGGATCAAGAAGTTAGAAAGCACGCAAATACCTTCAAACCTTCCATCAAAATAGGTACTCCTCCTTGGCCCACACTCTTATCTGTTTCGTCTAAAAATTTAAAGAAAATAATGAAACATTTTGGCACACCCAGTGGGACCCATTTGGGGTTCCTTGCATTTTATTCATTCCTAGGAAAAATTTGTGTGTTTATTTCCCTTCTGAAAGGATTACACATTATTTTTCCTCTCTAGAATCTTCCTCTCTTTATATTGTTGAAAAGCAATCGAGTTTTGGGTGCAATAAAAAGAATACTTATTTTGTTTCATTCGTATTGCATTAGTGAAATATAATCCCTATTCCTATTCACTACTTGCTACACCAAATACACACTTCGATTTGGGATTAAAACACTTGCATAACATTCTGATTTGTTACATTTTATCTCACATTAAAAATAAGAGCAACCTATATGCTAGAAGTCATGCCTAGCTGATGGTTGACATAATTGAATCATAGAAAAGCACATTTTTTCTTCTCTCTCTTTTCCAAACTGCACAAATTGAAATATATACATCTTCTTAAATAACATCCCACCTAGAAGAAGTTGTCAATGATCACACAATTAGAGGATTGATAGTGGGCACCCATCCGGTTATCTCTTTCTAGTCATTACCTATGATAATAGCCTACCCTGGTCATAACATAACCTAAAACCTCGCCTTTAGAATTTCCTTCTTTGTAGGAATACTTCCCAACCAAAAAATCTACTCTAAATTCATGATTCATTATTTTAAATAACATAAGTTAAGCAAATTAAAATCACTTTTTGGGTTACGTATTTTTATTAGCTTTGTGCTTGACTTGTGTTTTGAGGTGTGAGGATATGATTCTTCATTTTTATTTTTTCCTTTCACACTCCAACATCACAGTTGGAGTATTTTGACTTTATCAAAGTGTGTTAGTACCTCATCTTATCATCCCTAGACTTTGGGTTGATTATTCATCTCATCTAAATTCATAAAAAATCATTTTTCCTCATTCTTCATAATTCATAGTAACCGACATCGGTCCAGTGACTGCCATCAGTCTACATCTAACAACCATCAGTTTACTAAACCGGCATCAGTTCCTTGTTCTTTTGGTTAATTTACCCAAAAGACACTTATCTCATCTTCTCTTCTATTTAGAGTCTTTGTGTATCATTATACTCTCTGTACTATGATAATAGTCATAAAATACAACTTTCCAGTCTGAAAATCATTAGTTTCTACCTCATTTGCTGAAACTTTCATTTTCTCACAATAACTGGTATCAATTCATGTAACCGACATCGGTCACCCCTTAACCATCATTAGTTAGTTAGACCAGTGTCGGTCACTTTGTTTTGATTTTAATCAAAAAATTTACCAACTCCTCCTAGAATTTTTTTTTCCCATCTCTGTTGTTCCCTATGTCATTTACAGAGCATAGTTCACCTGGTATACTCTGATTCACATGGTGTTGACTTGCAGCCAAACTAACGCCCTCGTGCTTCATGCCAACCATCAGCCACTCCTACCTATTCCATCACTTTCATCCATTCTTTCACCTATGGATACGACTCATCTTATCCCCTTTGCTACCAACGATGAGGAGTTTGGGAGACTCATCGACCTGAATCACGTTGCCCTCTATTACTACCTCACTCATTATTCTACCTAGGATTCTGTAGGACAGTTAACATACAACATTCATGTATCTATCCCTCCTGATCTAGCCCCCACTTCTACGTCATCTAGCACTAGTTCAGTGCTACTATCATCCACTTTATCACCTGTGTTGTCTCATCTAAATCTTATAACCATTATAACTATAACATCCACGTCATTGATTTCATGCGTGACATCGATTGTCCCTCTGATAGCCACTATGAGTATAAATTCATCTACACCTGCCACTTCACATATACCCATTTCATCGCAGCCACCTCCGGTGTCAGAAACTTACACCCCTTTAAAAAACCTCATCCTTTCTATCCCACAATCCTGACCCCTAATCGCCACTAGAGTTATTACAACTACCCTAACCTCATCTATCACTTATGTTGGCTATGTGCCACCTATATCTATTCCTCTTGTGTAGTTCTCATACTCAACACCACCATACACCAGTATACCACCCACTTCATACATTCAGTATCAACCCCCTTTTTCTATAGGGAACACCCATTCATCCCAACCTACTAATGATCTCATTAAAATGATGATGGAGAAGATGTAGACCTTATAAGCATCTGTTTCTGTCTCCCATAATTCTTTAACATATGATTAAATCTATAACAATCATATCCATGTATATATTCCCATTCATTCTTACCCAGTGGATTAGGAAATATCTAAATTCAATCGCTTCAATAGTAAAGAAGACCGGCAATAAAACTTGCAGTCATTCAAACATGGGTGTTACCTAATAGCCCATGATGATGCTTTGCTCCTACAAAATTTCAAAATTTCCTTGATAGGACTAGCACTGGATTAGTATAGCAGAATACCTTAACTTTCTATTTATTCCTTTAATCAAGTAGCCCAAGATTTCCTAGATCATTTTTCAATCAATGTCACCAAGAAATTCACCATGACCAATCTCTATTCAAAATGGCAGTATGAAGATGAATCTATCACAGATTTCATTACCTACTGGCAGAGTCTCATTAACTAATTGACCTTCCAACTACCTTAGACTGAACTTATTGATTTTTTCACTAGAGCTTTTAACAGACACATCTTACTAACTAAAGAAAAGAAAATCCAATTATAGAACAAGAAAACCCCATTCAAATAAAATGATTCTTCTTCATCTTCAAAAACCCAAAATAACTATTCAAATCCCAAAGTATCTTCCAATGTTATAGTCCTCAAGGTGAGTCCACCTCATCCTTCTAATCAGGCTCAAACTTCTTCCAATCTTTCTCATGTATAGGCCTTTCAGCTTCAACAGGAAGAGCTGAAGTACACTTCGATCGGAGAGCCCTATTCTTCAGTATTGGAAAAACTTCTTAAAGATGGAGCCATTATAATTCCTCCCATAAAACCTCATACAGGTTTTGATCCCACTCATCCTATGCCTGCATGGTATAAATAACATGACTACACTAATTATCATTGTGTTAAAGGACATAGTGATGGTAACTGCATAACTTTTAAAAACATTGTTCAAGAGATGATAGACAATGGAGACCTTGTCGTAGACAACCCAAATGCACCAACAAATAAGAATTTGCACATCTTCAAAAATCCATTCCCTAATCATAAACCATCATCTAATCAAAATAGCGAACCTTCTTCCAATGATATCAATTTCCGTGAGGTTCACACAGGTTTTGATATCATGCCAAATGTTCCTCAAAACCTACCTACTTCATCTATTGAGGAAATAGTTGCACAAGATCCTCCACCCACGGAGGAGCATACCTCTTTTACTCCTCCACCCATAGAGGAGTCCCCCTCATCTCCCCTTGATCTCATGGAGGAACCCAAACTTTCTACCAATTTCATGTCATCATTTGCTTCCCAACCTTCTAAACTATCAACACTTGTTATTCTCCCATCCACAAGAAAATCATCATCCCTTTCTCCTCCATCAAGAGGGAATTCTACCTTAGTTGACCTATTATTTCTCCTACCCATGGGAGGTTCTTTAGACATGTCACTATCTATTGGAGATAGTTCTCCCCGAGCGTCTCAAGACCCTATTGACATGATCTCAGCTATCTTACATACAGAATCCAAGGCCAGCCAATTCCCTATCTCATAGACATATTTTACAGGGATTTCCACCCAACCCATTCCATCCTCTTCTTCAGTAGTCCTATTTTCATGGTTGGTCAATCATTTGGATTACGTTGATCATTCCATGCTTCGAGGACATCTTTGGCTACCCGTTTTGACCCAAATGTAAAATTTTCCTGAAGATACTTCCACGATCTACCCTAAGGAATTTTTAGAAACCAAAAATATAATGACCATGCTGATTGAAATGAATTCCTCTACATTATACCTACTTCCATCCAAACTTCTAACCATCACTACAACTATTCCCAAACCCAAAAGCCTACCCACACTTATATCCCCACCCATATCTAGACCCATCACTACTTTGGGTGTTATGCCGATATAAAGCCTTACTCACCCCCTTGTCAGATTGGACCTAGCCACATCTTCCAAAATCTGCAACAGCATTATCCTCCCACCTAAAAAGAAACCCTAACCCTCTAGGTCACATACACTGGTCTCGCCTACTACAGCTTTGTCACCTTACCCCCTTCCATCTATCTTAGGGCCTCATCCATCAACCTTGACCAAACAAGCTCATACCCAAGGTAAGTCAAAAGCTAAAATACCTACTCCTACCTGTTGAGCCTTTGTTACACCTCATTCACCAAAAAACCAAACTTCCTCACACTCACCCTTAAACTTCTTTCCACCTATACCTCCACCAGTTACTATAACCACAACCTTGCCTATACAACTTCAACTAATGCCGCCTACCCAACCTCTACCAGCCACCTCCACCGCAACTTAGTTGTCCCCCTGGGTAACCCATCCTCTTCCACCATTTTTTTTTCCTTCTACATCCCGTACTCTCATGTCACCTTTACCCAAGGAGGTGCAACCCAAAGCTAAGAATCTACTACCCTCTAATAAGGTAGTGAAACTAGCCAAACCTTCTATTGCCAGCTCTTCTACCCCACCTTTACCCAAGTAGATGCCAACAAGAACTAATACAACTGCACATACCAAACTAGTAGATCAACCCATTCCCCCTCCTATAAAGCCTCTTCCCTCACAATCAATCACACATGTACCCAAACCCACACTCACTTCCCATTGTGATCCATTAGCGGGGTCCTATGCCAAATTTTTAGCCAATCTCTTAGATACTTCCATCATCACATTACCACTGCTTAGACCTTACGATCCTCTCAAACCAAAAACAAAAGGGTTTGATGAAACAAAAATTTGTGCCTATCATCGTGTGCAAAGACATGATGCTGAAAATTATAAGCCTCTGAAGACCGTTCTTCTTTAAATTTGTCCTCCTAATTTTTTTTTTATGATGGTGACCTTCTTGATGAGGACCATGCTCTACCTTCACCTATCACCATACATCATTGTCCTTTACCCATTCAGCCATCAATATCTCAACCCCCAAAACCTTTTTTCCCACCTCCAAAATTCAAGATCAACATGGTTCGTATTAGAGAGTTGGCCAAACCACCACCCAAATGTCAGTGCACCCTACTCATTTCACAAGGATCTTATCCACCACTAGGATTTTTACCCTCATGTCATTATACCTTTCATGAAACACCCTATCCATCCACCTCCCATAAGATTAACATGGTTCATGTTGTTACCCACACTTAGAAAGACAAAGGAAAAGGAAAAGAAAAGTTAACTAGCCCATCAACCAACCCTGTACCTAATATACCATCTGCAACCACTCCCAAAATCATCATCCATGGACCTACATACCCTATCTCTGATGGGGTCACCCATCATACAATGATAAAAAAAATCATCATTCTCCTCTAAAGATTTCTTTATATGATCTCATCCAAACGTCCAAATCCCACATACAAGCCCTTATCAAGGTTTTACAATCCATTGAAGTTCTACCTAATGACCTCACACTAGTGGCCTCAATTATCACCCCTCACCATGTGACCTCACTAAACAAATCATCTCCTCCTACCCCCGTGACCACTCCTCAAGTTGCCACCCTCATCTTCTCTGAAGAAGGATTTTATCTCTGCATTCAAATGACCCTGATCCCGCCCTATTCATTTTTTATATATTGATAACATCGTGCGATATGCCATGATTGATGGTGGTTCTAGAATTAACATCATTTCCTCTCATCCATATAATGAAATGCATATTTCTTCTAATTGTATGCATAATAACCTAGTTATTCTACGCTTCATCAATGAAAGCATTACCTCCACCCTAGGAACTATTATCCTTCAAGTTCGCATAGGCCCTCGCATTGTCCTGAAACTATTCTACATCTTAAAGGGGGAGTTCCAATATAACCTATTACTCAACAGACCCTAGATTCATGTCATGGGTTGTGTCCCTTCAACTTTAAACCGTGGTGTAAAATTCGAGCATGAAGGACATAATTACACCATCCCCATCAACTCGTTGCCATTTAAGACTTATAACATGTTGTACCGGCCCAACTATGTGCTTGTACCAGTCAAGGAATCTACCACTACTCCCACTTCACCTTCACCCACAAGCCCATCCACCAATGTTATCGCCACCTCTCCCAAACCTAACCCTATTATTCTTACTGCCATTGCAGCCTCCACAGCTGACTACCCTACTTCCCAACCAACCAATACCCCTCCTACCTGATCATCTAATGAGTCATCTATCATTTTTACCCACATATCGAATACTGATCCCTTAGAAGGTGTTTTTAAATGCCTCACTTTGAGGGAGTACTGTCTATACAATATCAACACATTCCTCACTATGTAAGATTACAGGAACCTACGCCATCACCCTAGTTATGATTATTATGTAGGTGAGATTTTTCCTTATGGTCCTCCCCACCTTTGCACTAATCTAACATATGGGGGACTTGATATTTCTAGTTATTCACCTGAACATCCATCCCAAACATGGCCATTTTCAACAGACCTGCACTCCCTTACCAATCACCGCTTCACCCATACTTTCCTCCACCATTGCATATGAAAAGGCGTTGGCTTAAATTTTTATGAACAAGGCTGTCATACTTTCATTTCTTGCACAACCCGTAAACACAATGATCATAGTGACATTGGATTTTCCACATCACCTCCTAAGAATGATCGCGTTGACATCATTGAGGAAGATAAACATTTTCCACCTCATTCACCCATGTCACCATCTTCACCCACAGAGTTCATAGATCCTAAATCTATTCCTCCTAAAAAAAATTTGTAAACACAATTTCCCTGTGACCTTTGACCTATCAACATGATGGTGAGGCTCCCTCTTCTCTCCCATTCTTGTATCCTGACATGATCAATGACGATACACCTTCTATAAATGTTGTTCAATGTTAGGATGACGATATCACCCTCACCTGCCTTAGTCTAGAATATTTTTATATTCACCAGTCATTACCTTCTGAGATGTAAACCATGTTGAAAGAATTGACCATTGAAATCAACATTAACACTCAGGATGACCCACACATTCCAAAGATAGGACAATATTTAGATGTTACTGAAAAAAAGCTTTTACCTCTTTCCTTTGAGACCATAGCAATGCCTTTTCCTGGTCCTATGCTAATATACTTTGTATTGACCCAAAAATTGTTTCCACAATATCATAGCCATTCCTAATGCCAAACTCATCAAAGAAAAGATGCAAAAAATACATCCTCATACTGTTCTTCTGGTCACAAAAGAACTTCAGCGCCTTCTCTCAGCTTCCTTCATCCTACCCATTGACTATCTCTAATGGATTTATAACATCGTTCTTGTCAAAAAGGTGACAGGAGGACTCCATATTTTCATGGAATTCCATGACCTTAACCTATCTTGTACCACATATGATTTTCCCCTACCAAGCATTGACCAACTAGTTAATCTCACCACTGGTTATGAAATTTTATCACTCATGGATGGTGTCTTAGGTTATAATCAAATATTAATTACTCCAGAAGATCAACACAAGACTCCTTTCATCACCCCTTAGGGGACCTTCTACTATTAAGTCATGCCTTTTGGCATTAAAAATGGTGCTACATATCAGTGAGCCATGACTTACATCATCCATGAAATCATGCATCACATATTGGAAGATTACATAGATTATCTTCTTGGAAAATCCAAACATATAGCCAAACACCTGACCATCCTTAAGGTCATATTTGACTGCCTCATAAAGTATTGTGTTCTTCTTCAACAAAAGAGTGCGTATTTGTGGTACTTTCAGGAAAATGCTTTGGTTTCATCATTTCTTTGTGTGGCATAGAAATTGATCCTACTAAAGTAAATGCTATCCTAGAAATGCCTCCGCCTACTAATCTCCATCAACTTCGAATCTTGCAAGGTAATTTTTCAACCATTTCATCATCTTCTCAAGAAGGACGTTTCATTCAAATGGGATGATGAATTCCATAAATCCTTTGATGCCTTAAAAAATACCTTCTTCAACCACCAGTGCTCATTCCTCTAAAGGATGAACAACCCTTTTACCTATATATTTATGCTATAGACCATTCTTTAGGTGCCATGCTCACTCATCACGATGAGTGACATAGAGAGCAAGAGGTTTATTACATAATTATTACCCTTATGGACTATAAAACTAGATACACCCATGCCGAAAAACTCTTCTTAGCCTTAGTTTTTGTCTCCAGTAAACTCCGCCATTACCTACTCAAACACAAAACCTTTGTTGTTACCAATAATGACCCCCTACACTATATGTACACCAAACCATATCAACATCAACATGACGCACATTGTCTCATGCTTCTCACAGACCTTGAACTTGAATTAATCCATAAAAAATCCATCAAGGGCCAAACCATTGCTGACCAACTAGCAAACGCACCTCTTTTTTGGAATCAACCCTCTAACTATGATTTCCCATATGAATCCATAGCTACCCTCTCCTTAGATGAAATTTCTTACTAAATGAAACTCTTCTTTGATTTCTCCAAGTTTCAGTGTGGAGGTGGTGCTGGTGTTATCCTCATTTCTCTTGATGGTGAAAATATGAATTTATATTTCAAACTAGATTATTATTATACAAACGATATTTCCGAATACGAAGCACTCGTATTGGGTCTCCAAGATGCTTATGCCTTAGATGTTAAGTCAATCAATATATTTGGTGATTCCCAGCTGGTCGTAAACCAAGTCAATGGCACATACTAGTTTCATAATGAAATAATTCAAAAGTATAAACATCATGTCGACATACTTTTGACTACCTTTAATCATTACGAACTGCAAACAACCACACATTCTACCAATAAATTTTTAGATACCATGACCTGCTTAGCTACTTAGATAACCACTTCTCCTACCGACTCTAAAATATTTGTCACAATACAAAGGTTACAATCACCATCTTATTTACCTCATAAGGTCTACTCCATCAGAACCGTTGCACTTGACCCACGTGACCTTTGGTATAAGTAGTTTGCATAATATCTTTCCCTTTCCATTCTACCTGCTGATCTCACTCGTAATGGACAATGTGCCTTTCTTAAAAGTTTCTATCACCATGTCATCAGGGGTGGTCTCTTTTATAAGCACAACTTTGATGGTATTCTCTTACGATGCCTTACAAGTTCTAAAATTCCCTAAACCATAAAGGAAATTCACGATGGAATTTGTGGAGGCCACTTTAGTGGTTTAGATTTCACTAAACACATTCTTCACCTTGGCTATTATTGGCCAAAAGTAAACCATGACTATTGTGACTATGTAAAATGTTGTGTGAAATGCCAAAAATATGCCTTACAGGTCACATGAGACCTTTTTCCTTCATCTCAATGGGGCTTGGATCTTGTTAGTGAGAGCAATCCCCATTCTTCACAATGCCATCAATGGATTATAACCACTATGGAATATTATACTAAATGGATAGAAGCCATTCCTCTCATTTCTACAAAATCCAAGAAAATATGTGAATTCATCATCCATCATATCATTTGTCACTTTGGTGTTCCTCGATGTCTCATCAATGATAATGGAAAGCAATTCAAAAATAAAACCCTCCGTAAGTTATGCAATGGTTTTGGCATCCAAATCATTTTCTTGTCACCTTATTACCCATAAACTAATGGCCAAGAAGAATTGACCAATAAAACCTTGAAAAAAATTCTTATGAAAGTAGTTGATGATACTAGTAAGGATTTGCATTCACACATTCCTTTCCCTTTTTGGGCTTATCACACTAGTATTTGCAATTCGACTTCTGCCACACCCTTTTCTCTAGTCTATGGTACCAAGGCTTTCTTTCCTATTGATGTCCAGATTCCATCTCTCTGCATCTCACTACAATACATGCTCAATGATGATAAGTTTTTCTAGGATTTTTTGGCACAACTTGAGTTATTAGATGAACATCATCTCAATGCTTTTGACCATCTCCAAATCTGCCAAAAATGTATCAAACATGACTATGATAAATGTGTCCATAAATTAACCTTTTAGGTTAGTGACCTTGTCCTGAAGGAAAATCAACATGTCACCAAAGAAGAGAAAATTAAATGGGGAAAATTTACTCCTAATTAGCTTAGACCCTATATAATTACCCATGCCTTTAGATCATGTGCTTATCATTTGTATTCACTAAAAGGTAAACCTGAACCTAATCCTATCAATGCCTTGTATCTTTGACCATTTTATTGTTGACATAAAGTCCTATATCACTTTCTTTCAATTGATCACTTATCCCTTGAGTGTTGTTCACCTTCCATATTACCAATTTTTGAGGATCAATGACTAAACAAGAATCATGTGATTATCCGTCACCTTTCAACCTTATCTTCAATATGTGTACCACGACTCTACTCATAGCATGATTTTCATGTATACTTTTCATATTTTTAAAATATAGAACCCCATTGTAATTCATGACCTAAAACCACCTATTTCATAGTTAACCCCGTGTACTATGGTTTTGTCTTCTAAAAGAAAACTTAATGTTCCTCTATAGTCTTGTCCATGACTAAAACTTCAAAAAAAAAAATGACTCCCTCTAAAAGGGGCATCTCTTCTCTCTATTTTGCCACTATAAATAGACTTCTCCCTTGAAAGACAACTATATAAAGTCATTGCAAGAATACAATAAAAATATCCAGAAGCTTCCCTCATCAATCAACTTCGTGAAGACCTCAAGGAGATGATATACTCATCTCATATAGACTTCCCGCATCAATCAGTCTATTACAAACAAACAAATGATGAAAATGATGAAATATTTTTCATGGACTTGCCTATTTTTGGATCCTATATTTCTTTCTAAGTAAACCTACAGTCATATACTAGGTTACGCTTAACCATCCACTTTCACCTCATTGGCTTTTGTGCCCTAGTTTTTTATCTGCTCAAGGGACTTATCGTAAATGCAACATTTCTTGATCATGTGAGTTTCTTTTTCTTTAGAATAGTCCATTATGTAATGCCTTTAGGGTCTCACGTTCATAAGCCAATCTTGGGTATGGTAGACTCATTAGGTTTCTTATCAATTAAGGGGATCTTTTACCACCTCTTACCATTCACCTTCCTCATTACTTATTGATTATCATATACATGACCATATCATTGACACCTATATTTAAAATGACTCAAATATTCCTATTACCTAAACTCAACCATGCCTATAACCCACATTCAATCATGCCTAAGATTTACTAGCCCATTCCTCATATCCTTACCTAGCTTAGGGGAGAACTAAATTGGCTTCAGGTCCCTTTTCACTGGGGCTATGTAGGCAACACTTCAAGGGCATGGGTCCCTTGAATGTTAGCTTTTCCACTCTTCACCCTAACCTAATTTTCCATTCATTTTCCTATTCACATCCTACCTTAGTTTGTTTCCATTTTCTATCAAAAATTGGAATTGAAACCAAACAAGCAACAATTAATAACTATTTTTACCACATCATCACATCAATCATTTATCATTTTGACATTTCCACCATAGAAAATATTTGGTAGCTTAAACTATAACATGTATATACATAATCATTTCTCTCCATCATTCTTATAACCTAACTCCATCATGCCTATGACCTTACCCTGTCATGCATATAGCCTGATTGCATAATGCCTATGACATGCCTCTATCATGCCTATAACCTTACTCAATCGTGCCTATGACTTGACTCCATCATGCCTATGACCTATCTCTATCATGCCTATAACCTGACTCCATCATACATATGACCTGACTCCATCATGCCTATAACCTGACTCCATCATGCCTATGACCTGACTCCATCATGCCTAATTGACCTAAATCAGCCGTGCCTACATGACCTCGACTCAGTCATGCCTAATTCACCTAGTTTCCATTGTGTATATAAATAATAATGGAAATTAAAACAAGTACACCATCCATACCATAAGTATAATCATCTATATAAATGAGAAAGTTTGTGTATCCATACATATGTACATAGATAAAAATAAATACAAATCTCTCAGATACAACCTCACTATCTTAGGCACATAGGATGGTATAAAATCAAAATAAAAAAAATCACATATACATCCTCACTATCTTCGGCACATAGGCCATTATATATATAAAATGATTCAATACAATAATCATCTCCAGTGACTAATCGTCACCCCACCTGATATCCTTTGGGCCAGTCTCACCTGTCTCCTCTTCTCTACCTATTTTTCATCCTGTTAGCATCTCACCACCCTCCATGGGCCTCAGTCTGACCTTTATTGTACCTCACTAATATTTTTCCTCCATAAACTAATGGCCTCACCCTGACCCTATCTCAAGTCTCATTGGCCCCTGTACTCTCCACACTGTGAGTTAAAGACTTGGTCCTCTCACTCAAGGCATGTTGTGCTCTATACTCTACATAGCTAGGGACATCTATCCTTGTGTCCATCAGGTGATCCTGATAGTACCTTGCCTCACCTAGGGTATTCCTGAACATGGCCATTAGCACTATATGTGGTGGTGCCATTGGTCTCTAACCCTGTACCTATACCATGGGACCATTTCCTGCCCCTACCTATAAAATGAGACGCTATCCATGTTCCTGTGTGGGTGCCTATGCCTATACCTAGGCCTAAAGGGCCACAATCCACACCTGTGCAGCAGCTTAATGGCCCTAAAAACCTATAACTTACGCTTATAGGGTGACCACCTATACCCCATCTCCATCTCCACCCTGTGTGGGTGCTTGTCCCTGTGTAAGCTAGGCCTGAAGGGATACTACCTGTGCATGTAGAGTAGAAACTTGTGCCTCTAACCCTATCATTTGCCCCTGCCCTATCCCCAAATGTGTCACCGGGATAGTCAACTACCCCTGTAGAGTGTCCCTCTAAACTATGATAGTGGCTAAGTCACACTGTACTGACCTCAGTGGTACTGCTCATAGTTGTGCTACCCACCACTATCTATATCTATCTATCACTCTAACATCATCAATCCACCGGTCTACTGCCTACTCCTCCTTCCCTGTAAGCAGCATCAGATGTGGTAGAGGTATAGGCCTCTCCATGTCACCCCTCCTATACTATGGGAAGGGTGGAGGGACATCCTACAAAAAATCAAACTGTCGTCTGACCTTATCTACAGGTATCATCTCATACTCCCCGAAATGACGTCCCTCTATCCATCTAAGTAGTTGTAGCTCATCCAAATCCACGTCCATCTTCCTATATGATGAGAATCCCACATACGGCCTCCAAATAATGTCAACCCTAGATAATCCCTCTAACACCTTCCTATAATATGCTACATCGTCCAATAGTAGGTACCCATCACCTGTAGCCTACTCAGACCAAGACCGCCTCAAATGCATCCAGATGGGGCATACGAACTAGACACACACACATGATGTGCTTGTATTCCCAATAATGTAGTAGAAATAAGTAGCATAGGATGAACCATCATAACCTCCCATAGGCCTATAACTCTTTGTACAACTACACCAAGAATCCTGGTGCCCATGCAAAATGGGTCCTATCCTCCATCATGTCATGAGGAACCCCCATCAATTCCCATGGGAATCTCCCACCCTCCACATCTGGAAATGAAAAATAAAAAACTACCTCCATTATTAGAACCACTAACCTCATCTCCTCGGAATGGGCCCTATACATTTCACCATAACTCAGGTTGGCGCTATAGAACTGCAACTCCGCCAGTCCCTTACTGAAAACTTTCAACATCAACTCCTCAGATGCCTATGAGGTAATGGAATACACCTACATTTCCACTATCAGTAACTGTAAGGTCTTATACACATCCTCTAAGGTGACTGTGATCTCACCCATCGGAAGATGAAAAGTGTTAGTCGTTGAATCCCATATGTCAATGAGGATGACCATCAAGCTCGACTCCTGAACTACATGCTGGTAGCATCTAACCCCTATCAGGATGACATATACAACATGGCTCCACTCCTTATATGCTTCACTCCCTCGTACTGATACTAATAGGGGCGGTACCCTATCTCACATTTGTAACTGATCCCTCACTTGCACCTAAAAAATCACAAACATGATTAAACCTTCACCATACCCCACACATATGTTACCTGATAAACCTACTCTTAAAACCATTATTGCTTATTATACCCTAACCCTATAGATCACCCCTTGTTACAACAATCCACTCATACCATTTATACCTATTACCCTACTCATTACCCTCTGTGAATATATTACCCTACCCATCATCAATCTACTTACCTTTTTATCCCATCACCTACCTTTTCCCTCCCACCCTTTCCTGCTTATTGACCTATTTCCTTCTAAATCCAACTGGCATGGGTCTCTGGTGATTGACATCAATCCCTCATGACCAGCATTGGCCACATGCTACCTAACCAATGTCATCTAATGCCAACCGATGTCGGCCAAACCCTGACCAGTGTCAGTCACTATCGTGGCAACCAAATCCACAAAACCCACAATTTTTCCCAAAATATTTCAAACTAACCTAGACACCTATCCTACCATACCCAAACCTAACCTAAACCCATCCCCACCCCTATCTAACCTACCTCAAACCTCCCCCCTCCCTTGTTACACGAATTTTAACCATAAATTTAATTATGCACCTATACCAAAAAACCCATACCCATACCTTGTTTTTTCAAATAAATACATATAAATGATGCAATTCTACCTCATCTCAATGTCATCGGTGTAGTGGCATGATTGGCCACTGCATTGGTGGTCCACCCAAACCCTCTCCTGCTTCTGTCATGCCCAAATCACCACAACACACTCCTCTAATCCAACCTATAAATCGATACCCCTAAGCTTTTGGACCTGTCTCCCTAGCTCTTGTCACAAACTCATACTCTCCACCTCATCCAGGTACAATTCCTTATCCTTATCTCTTAGAAAAATTAGCAAAAATTAAAACAGATATGTCATTTTATCCAAAGTCACAAAACAACAATGATTCCATAAAATACAAAAAAATTGTTTTATAAAACCTACCTAATATGACCGATGCCATTCATATTTGTGCCCTATCTAACTAACATCTGTCACCCTATAACCAACATCGATCAACCCTTATAATTATTTATCCTTGCTACACTTCTTTTGCCTGCAACCATTAGTACTAACACACCTATTATCATTCTGGCCACCCATTGAAATATACCTACAAGTTCAACCTACCCCTACATTTCCTTTGCTACATTTTAGGAGTTGTTATTTTACCTATACCTTGTCCTTACCCATGTCATGACCTATTTTCGTCAACTTAACCTACTTGGTGTGAAAATTGACCTTATGTACTTGTTATACCTTGTGATGTTGTTACCTATGTTGTTTTAACCTAACAACCATACCTTTCCTATTGTCATGTCATTTATCCCGACCAAACCTTTAGTGTACTAGAGCATACCTAAACATTCCTACACCTGACCTATGTTTTGTTTCGTGACCATATCCTATACTTGGGATACCTAAATCAGTTCACCCTTGTTTGGATAAACCTATCGACCTTGGACGATGTAGATTTGGCAAGCTCTTCAACCTGGTACCATGCTGCAATCTATATGTGTGCATGTGTTTGATTTAGATTACCCATGACCTGATTTTGACCATGAAATACTACCCATTACTTGAGTTGACCATCACCCTTTCCCTTAATAGTCAAACCTTTCCCCACCTACACCTTTATTAAACCACTCACTGAATCTGTCTTACACCTCATTAGTGCCCAGTTTGAGGGGGATCACCTTCACTCACATATGGGGCAATCACTTCATGTTTTTATCAAATTTTCTTACCAATACAAGCTACATAGAAAAGGGGGAAAAATGTAGATACCAAAATTGGGTCGCACTCCCCTTGGTTGCCTTTCGAATAACCAACTTAAACACATTCACCTAATCATGACCCGTATACCCCACATTAATATTAATTTAATTATTTACAATTAAATTAATACTCACCCGCACTCCATTTATTAATTTAATTACTTTAATTAAATGGATGCACACCTCACCTAGCCACCTCACCTAGAAACCTCACCATATACCTATTCATAGCATGTCTACATAACTAACCAAGACTTAGCCCTATTTACCTTAATGAACTAAGACTTAGTATAACCCTAAAAGAACATGCTTATTCTTCCTCTAACCATATTCCCACGTATCTAAGCATAATGTTCCATTTAGACGCAACAAAAATGAGAAAAATTTTGGAAAATGATAGCCAAGATCTGCTATTTTAGGTAACCTAGGATATCCTACCTTAACCGACATTAGTCGACCCAAAACCGATGCCGGTAACCCTAAACCATTGTCGGTTACCATATAACCATTATTGTAACCTTGTTTGAGAGGTTAGATACATTATAAATTTTTAGAGAAAAATGATATATGCATGCAAGAAAAGAACCAGAGCTCTTTCACAGATCCAGGAAGCCATAACCAACACATCCATTGATCAGAAGGTATTTGCATTCACAGGAGCACTCTGGGAAGCACTACCATGACCCTGATCACCATTTCACTGATCAACCATCACCACCACCTAGCCCTTGAAAATACATAGAAGTAAGTGTGTCTCTAACCTGTACCACTTCATTTCTATTCAGTCTATAATATTTCTTCACCTTTGTTTATCAACCATTGGTTATATTTTCACCCCACCACTATTGCCTTCCTATGAACCTGACCATTATCATCACTCATAACCCTTTTAATCACCTTTGTCTACTTATGAGTACCTATGAATATTCCCAGCATCTCCTCAAACCTAAACAAACTCCCCACCATCTCTAGCCAGTCTTAGAAAAATCCCCAAAACCATGAACTATTGATTTATTACAAGCCCATAGTAACCATCGTCGGTTCTTACTAAACCATCGTCGGTCATACGAAATTGATGTCTATCTCTTTATTCAAAATTCCTGTTAATACCATATCCTAATAACCCATTTCAAGTGATTCAAGTTACCTAGAATCTAACCTTGACGTGTTCTAACACCTTAGTTATTTACCTTATTTCCAGATCTGATCATAGCCTAGCTTGTTATGTTATATTTACTTGTTGTCTTTGGATGAGATACCTAAATCATATCAACTACAGTAGGATTATATTTACTTAAGTTATTTCTTACATTAAATTTTATTAAACAGTGGGTTGACTACTATCGAGGAAGTATCACACTTCCTGGATCTAGCACATGCTAGGAAAGTGACTGACATATATTATTTAATCCTTTTTTTTGTCTTGTTGTGTATTTTAGGTAGTTCCCCTAGCCAACAGGAAGCTCTCACAGTCAAAATTGGATCAAGAAGTTAGAACTCACACAACGACCTTCAAATTGATTGTCATAATAGGTATTCCTCCTTGGCCCACACCCTTATCTATTTGGTCTAAAAATTTAAAGAAAATAATGACATGGTAACTCTTTTGAGCCAAGTCTTCAGTTTGTACCCTCTCCTAGAATTTTCCACCCATGGATGTATCATTTTATCTATATCATCCTTGCCAAGAGAGATTTTATGGATTAGGCCACCACCATCAGTGATACTCTTCACAAAAAAATGATCAAAGTAAAGATGATAAAATGTTTCTACATGACATCATACCTGACTTATGCAGTGGCTAGAAGGAAGCTATTTGGGGGCTAGAAAATAAAGGAGTCATGGGTCCATCAAATAATGTATTCCATCATTATCTGTAATTAATTTTTAAAAATAACTCTCATGATTTTAGGAGAGTTAACAATGCATTCACCTTCTGCATGAAGAAACTTGAATAGGAATATAGAGGAAAGATTCTTGAAAAATTTCATGGATGTCATTTCCCAGTGGGGAACATGGTTTATTCAATTTTTTTCCTTTTCCTACATTCATATTTATGGATTTTTAGGTACTCCATGGAAGCTTCCTAAGTATATCGGTGACAAGTGGGCATTGATGGAGCTTGCACGACAACTATTCCAAATTCATTTTCTTCTCAGTGAAAAACATCATTCATACATCTGTTTACCAATCCAAATTAGGGAGTATCAATGTCTAAATCTCTTCAGTTCAAAATTCATGGAGAATGAGTTTTCTCTCATAACTATACATCCACATGTGAAGATATTTCAATTTGATATCAATGGATATATCCAAAAAATTCTTGGATAAAAACACCAGCACAATCCTACCATGAAATAATTTTGGGCTTCCTATTGAGATGAACATTAAGTGAGAAGGAAAGAGTTTTCCCGCCCGAACATTTCTCAAATCAAGGCCTTTCACATCATAAACCCTCCAGATTCATTGGTGGATGATGGTGAAGATGTTGTTGACCCTTCATATGATTCCATTGTTTTCACTTCCTTACGTGGAATTAAATGGACCAAAAGAGATGAATTTTCTCTTAAGAACAAGAAGAAACCAATTCTTGAAAGAAACATATCTTTGTATGAATGATAACTTACAAAGTTACCATCAATTCAAGTTCATACATCAAGAGTAAAAAAATTACAAAATCAAAGAGGTATCCAACAGACCAAAGCTTCTTCTTAGTAAATCTCTATGTCATCTACCAATACGCATCAAGCAAGAAAAGAGTGGTTTCCCGAATCCACTTCTTCAAAGAAGGTATCGTAGGGTGAAACATCCAAGGGTCTTAGGCCTAGTGAAAGAAGAGAGTGTGTATTATAAATTTCTACTTCAGGTAGATATTATTCTACTCACATTGTTGATAGTTCGAGGAAGATAATAAAAAAAACTCATCAGTCATGTCTTGCACAAGATTCTACTCAAGTGGAAGTGGTCTAGATATCAAATGCTTATGAACCTACATTTCATGAAGATATTTCGCAATGTGTCCCTAATATTCAAGAGGTTAATATGGAGGTTATTTATCTAGAGATTGAAGTTTTGGAAATGATTCTCATAGAATCTAATGATATTGATAATAATAAGAATGTTTCTTCTAACTCTAGGCTCTTGTATGTGGAATTGATAAACGAAACTCCTTCTTGGGTTGATTGTGAGATCAATAAAAGAAAGAGAGTTGTACAGGAAATTGACATTGAATTCGATGAAATTTTCAATATTTCAAATGAGGTCATTCCCAATAATCCTAAAGTGTTCTCACAGACAATGGTGGATGATGATGGGAACAAGTTTATAGATCTTTCCATCCCACAAGTTGATAAGGAATGTAATGTCGTGACACCTACTGATTATGATATATCCAGACTTGGACTTGGGAATTCCACATTTGAAAGTGACATCATGATGGCCCATGATTCAATGAATATTGTGCTAAAGAGGATTGATAAATATAAATCTTAGAACACCCAGCTCAAAGGCGAAAGGAAATTGATTAGTGGATTATGCTCAAAATCTGATAAATCTAATATCATCCATTTTCCCGGTACCCGATGCAGTGGCTTCCCCTAATGAATAAACTATCAATATTTCAAAGAAGATAAACACATTGGGCCATGTCACTAAATATTGGATTTCAAAGATTGTCATTTTTGGGGAAGAGATGATCAAAGGAGTCGTGAAGCTCCATGAAGATATTAGTGCATGTCTTGATCCAATTCTTAATTTTAAGGAAACTTTTGTTTCTAACATATCAAATTTGGATTAGATATTTCCTAATCTATAAGAGATGAAAATTATGGAATCCTAAACTCTAGCCATTAAAGGAATCCTTAAATTTGAATGCTGAGGGACACACTTTCTTTGGTGTCTACATCTTAAGTCAAGGAAGACACTTCTCTAGGATTTTATAATCTATTACAAGAGTGTATGCAATGAAACCTTAACTTCACTTGGCTCGATTCAAGAGTTCATAAACAAGAGAAAAATAAGAGGAATTCATTAGAATATGTCAAGGAGAAACTATCACAATTTTTCAAAGACATGTGCATTCCTTCCATCAATTTCTCTTCAGCTTCAATGAAACTTTGCATAAAATTAAGGAAATTTTTTTAGAATGTTCAATCAAAGATGGTCAATATGAATGATATTCTAGGTAGGATGTTTTAATTACATGTGTTTTGTGAGGTTGTGCTTTAACCAAGTGAACCCCCTAAGGAAAATAACATGTTCAAGACATTGGGAAGGTTCAAATTCTTTCAATTGGCGAAGGGGGCAGATCCTAATTTCACTTATGGGATGAGGAGATAGATTTTTTGGTATCTAACAAAGTGGAAGAGTCCATTTCTCATGCATTTGAGATAGGAAAAACCCACTTTAATGGATAAGGAACTGGATTTTATTAAATGTTAAAATGGTATTTTAAGTGGGTTATGGTTAAAATCACTTTTGGAAAACTTTGGATAACTTAAGTGGTTTCTATTTTTAGTTAACTTTTATAAAGTTGGTTGAAAAATTTAGAGTCAATTAAGGTACCCTATTTAATGTGCATGTAAATCCTAACTAGTTTGTAACCAACTTTTGGGTTATAAAAGGAATTGAGAGGCTCATTTGTAAGAGTGACTTTGAGAGAGGAGGAGAAAATACTTTTGTAAGCAAGATTTACTTCAAGGAAATAAACTTTGTGTTATTTTGAGAAACATTTTGGATTTAATGAATATGAACTTTGTGTCCCATTATTTGTCTCTTGTAACATTTGGTGTTCTTATGTTCATTAGATGTTAGTGTTTGAATATTGCATGCAAATATTGTTTTGGATCTTATTGTCAACTATATTAATATGTTGTTCTAGTTCACAATGAATAAGCTCGGATTATTTACTTGATCAGGTGTGTTCCCTTTTACTTATTATTATTCATTTGATTTTAATTATTCTTTATTTGAGTTTGTTATTCATTGTTATCCTCTATGTGATATTAGGCTCTACTTTTACAAAACTATTGCATGTTCTTTCCATGCACTCTTTTCCATTTCTTTTCTTCATTCCATTCCATCTTCCTCATTCGCATTTATTTCCATTTGATGTTCCAAAACACCTCCAACATATAATTTTTATTATACAGATGTAAATATTTTTTTTGGTTTTCTATAAAGGCAGCCTCACCTTCATTAAGGAGGGACTTCATTCCCCTACTGTTGCATATCATTTACATGTGTGAAAATTCATATGCTAACATAATTTAAACCTAAAAGTTAACATACACCATGAGGAGCCTAATGGGTACCCAAAACTATTCTCACGTTTTCAAGATCCCTCATAGTTTGTTCCAAACATGACATCACCATGGGTATGCTCTTGAGAAACTTGTAAGGAAAATTTTGTGAAAATGTAAAGGATTTTCCAATTTTCTTTTCTGGTAATCATTTTGAGAAATTTTTTTCATTGAGTATGGGTATTAAATAGGGTCCATTGATGTGATGTGGAAATTAAGACTTAATGAATAAATTTGCTAGACTTTGAGCCATAAAGGCTTGTATGGTGTATGCCAAGAATACAAGATTTGGAGAAGACATTAAGGTTTAATGATTTATTTATTTACTATCCCTGTAAGGCTATAATAGAATTTATTAGATCTTGATAATAGGGTACATAACATGAAATGTCAAAAAAGACCATTAAAAACTACAAATTTTGCATATTATAGACCTTCTTAGCTAGAGAAATTGAGTCATTTTAGTGTATAAGGATAGTTTTTGGAGTTATTTTTTGGTGTTAACTTGGTGATTGAGTTATTTTAATGTTTATATATGCATAATTTGGTATCATAACTTGGAAAGGTGATTAGAATAAGGATTTTTTTATTTTAAAAGGAATTTTAATAGGTGCATTTGAATATTTGATAGGTTATGAAGAAACAAGAAATTGAAAAGGAGGATAAGAAAACAATAAGCTCAGAATTTACAAGGTAATAAGGTAAAATATAAAGAGAATCTTAGTGATTATAAGTAATAGTGAAGACAAATATTGTTATAAGAGATCATTGAAATCTTGAAAAGAAAGAATTTAAGGTGAAAAAAATTTAGAAACCAACAAGGTGCAAGAGACTTGTTTGGGAAATAAATAAAATAAAGATAAATAAGATGGGAATTGGTATGGAAGAGGACCAATTATCAAAGATAATTAAGTTACTAATAGGAATGGATGAGATAATAAAAATAGAGGAAGAGGAGAAAAATCTGGGACATGAAGTGATCCTTACGGAAGAGCTTGCATGGATGAGATAAAGGCTAGTAATAATGAGTAGTCTTCTTGAAGAAGAGTTCAATGAATCTATGGAGGAATAATATGTAAATTAAGAGGTTTTTTTAAATAATATGATGATTTAGATGGTCAATAAGAAATTGAAAAAGAGTTTAGTTATGAAGAAGAAATATATTGTTACCATGAGAAATGTGAATTACTTGAAGAAAGTATTGAGTTAGTTAAAGTTAATAAAGGAAAAGAAAGTAAAACTGAAGAACAACCTATTAGTTACATGTAAAAATAAACATTCTTATATGAGGGTAAACAAGGTGAAGAAAAAATTATATTTGGTATTCCTAGATTTGATGATGAAACAAGAGAACTGAGTGATTTCATGTTAGAAGAAGAGTTAAAGGCTATTGAAGATATGTTCAATCCTCATGATCAAAAATGGGAAGAAATTCTTGGTAAAGTGAAATAATATGTTGAATATGAGTATTAAAGTAATGATTCAATTATATAGGACTCAAGAGGGGCTAATAATTCTCAAAACTTTCAATCTAACTATTTGACTGAATGTGTATTTGTAGGTCTAGAATAATATAAAGATGAAAGAGTAGAAATATCTGATGTGAAGAAGGAAGAAGTGGAATTCACTTTTGATAATCAGTGTAAAGAGAATGATGGTTATGTAACTTAACTAGAGGTATAAGGAAAGGTAAGAGAAAACTTAAAGAATTTTCAAGAGGAAGATGATAACAACGAATGTGAAAGTGAAAATAATAGACCCAAAGGAGATTGAAAATAACTTACAAGTTGAAATAAAACAAGGAAATATCTTATCTGTGATGGTATCTCAAGAAAATAATTTGCATATTTTATAAGAGTAGGGAATCAAGAGAAAGTGATGTATTTCAAGAAAATTTATGATGTTTATAAATATGCTAACAAGAAAAGTGCAAGAAATCAATTCTCTACACATACCAATGAACAAGAAAGAAAGAAAATGGTGGATAACCAGTATGAAAAATCAATGAGGATAATAAAAATATCATTCAAGGAAAAGTGGTGTGAATAATTCAAGAAAGATAACATGAACAAGTTATTAACAAGGAAAATAAGAAAATTCAAGGAAAAGTATAAGGAAAAGGTGGAATTTTAAGGATTGTGACAACAAGTAAGTGACTTTGAGAAAGATAGAGGAGTAATGTTCCTTAAAAAGGTCATATATAAGATAGGAATGATTTTGAAGCTATGTAGCAGAGAGGAAGACCAGTTCAAGAAGGAAGAACTCTTTAAATAAGAAAATGAGGTACTAGAAAGAGTAATGTTATATCAAATTGTCAACGATAGTTATGAAGGAATAACATTTGGAAACCAATAATATCCTTATGAGGATGAGATGAGGGAGAAAGGAAGGGAATTTTTATAAGGAAAGTGGAACCATGGTAGCTTCTAAGGTCTTAAGCATCACGAACACAAAGCTAAGTTACAGTTATAGACCTTAAAGGACCATGATGAATGGTATGATGAGAAAGAGAGGTTCTTAATACCTCAAACATGCATGAAAATTATATTCATGATGCCAATAATATGGAATTTTATTTTAGAATAAGTCTTTGTTGAGATATGGATGTATGAGAGAGAAATTGAAGAAATATTTCTAATTTGTAATTATAGTCTCATTTTTCAATTTGTTAAGACAAGAGGAGAAAACAAACCAAATCCAATAAATTGAAATAGTATTTTGAAGGAAAATACATTGGGAATAATACTCGTGAAGGATGAAAAATAATAATACAATAGGTACAATAGGTTGGATAATAGATGTATGCATTAAATGATGATGGTGTAAAAAAATCAGATCCTAAATTTACTAGTTTTCTAACTAATATTGATTTTTATTTGAGGGAATTCCTTGAAATTGTGGAAAGTGACTCACAAGAACACCATGAAGGAGAAAATGGTTGATTTAATGTTATAATTGAAAATTTGGAGCTTGGTGAATAATATAGGTATATTGATCAAACTCAAGTAGATGAAGTTGATTTTCTTTTGCAAAATTTGTTAGATATGATGAATCAAGGAGAGGTTAATGAAGGTACAACTGATACATCAAAAATTTCTTTGGAAATGATTTATCTACATGATTTTGAGTTTATAAAAAAAAATTAAACATTGGCATAGAACAAGTTGACATAATGTTAAACATGAAAGAGCAAGAAGACAATAAAAGAGGAAGTGGATATGGACAATTTTTCATCTTTGTCAAGAAAATAAAGTCATGATAACATCAAATAAAAGTGTTGTGTAGGATGAAGAATATACTAAATCATGAAGAATAATGTATTTTTTGGTGTGTTTCTTGTTTGTACAGGTACAACTGGTGGAAAATTGAAGATGAAAAATATGAAGCTTAAACACAAGAAACAAGGATCCCAATTTGAAGTAAATGCAATAATGAAGAAAAGAACATGGGATATAGGAGGTCATGGAGAAATAAAATTTAGTTAGAGTGAAAATGAAAGGTCAAAATTAAACAAAAAGCTGAAGAATAATTTGAAAGAATAGTCATACAAACATCAAACACAAAAGAACATGGTTTATTTTCAAAACATTGGGAGTATGATGAAATATCGTCACAAAAGTCAGCTTCAAAAAGGAAAAAATATCCTTATAGCATATGTGCGGGTCAAGGTTGGATGATAAATTATCTAGGATTCATTAGGAAGAGTTTGGGATTCATTTCATAGTCCTAGAATGGGTCTAGAAATTAAAAAATTTAAACTATGGTGTATCCCTCAAAAATGTAACTTTAAAATTTCAAACATGGATTATAGCCATATTTTCTTGTTATGTTTAGGTATAGGGTTTTTTTGGCTTATATTTTAGTGTGTAGGAGTGAAAAAAAGTTTGTGTCTCATTTTGGTTAATCAAGTCATCATCATGGGCTTTTCGTGTATTAATCATGTTCTTGTAACTTGACTATATCAATGACTTGAGGTGGTAACCCTGGTTGAATCTTAGTTAATAGTTAGAGAGGTAGTTATGGATAGGGATTAAAATATAGATAAGAGAGAGAGAGGGCATGGGATGGATGGAATGTAGAGATTACAAAAGATTGTATCAAATCTTGAGAAGAGACTATATTTTCTTGTAGAAAACCAAGGAGGACAAGTTTGAATGAAAGTTTCAATGTGTTGAATACATAGATTTACTTCTTATCTCCAAATGTTAAATCAAAATGTGTATAACATTTTATTGAGGATTTATATATTGAATAATTTTTTTATTTTCATTTTGATAATGATGGTGTTAATAAAGACGAATGGATACCTTGTTTTACACTCTTGACCATTTTCTTCTTGAAAGGACCTTATGTAGGGTTTAATAATTGATTGTATAGTTTTTTATGGGGTTTTTCATGTTTTAGGAGGGAATATATGTTAGAAATTTATATGCATAAAAGAGAAGGTTGTTTACTGTTTGAAGGTCTCAAATCCTTTGAAGGTGTAAACCTTGTTATACAAATACCAACAAAGGGATGTGCTAAAACTCTTTTAAATTTTGGATTGTTATGTTCTTGCACTATTAACTTAGGAATTTGAAGGGGGATATAATAGGATTGTACACAAAATGTGGGGAATTGGGAACATGTTCACTAGAAGATATTAGAGTTTAAGCATTATTGGGTTATCACAAAATTATAGTCAAGGTTTGAAACTTTTATTTGTTTGGAGGACCAAAGTGAAGATTTGAAGTAATAAATTAGAAAGAAATTATCTACAGAGAGTGTAATCATACATTAAAATATAATTAGGGTTTGATCATCTATATAATCTCAATTTTTGTTTACAGTCTTGCAACTAGATCATTGTATATTTCAAATGACATAATTAGAGGGATTGTAGCAGAAAAAAGGGGTTTCCACTTGGTTTTAGCCACTGAAAGTTTATAAACATCTATAACATGCTAATGGGTATCTAAGAATACATGTTTTTGTTTAGTATCATCCTAGAACAAAATTTAAGAAAGACCTCCAGGGAAAGGTTACTAGGAAAGAAGGTTAGTTGAGAAGGAGGTGTAAAGGAGACTTACCTTAAGAGTTGAAACCTAAAAGTTAACATACACCATGAGGGGCCTAATGGGTGCCCAAAAATAATATCAAAATTTCAATATCCCTCACATTTTATTCCAAACATGAAATCGCTAGGGGTGTGCTCTTAAGAAGCTTATAAGGGTAGTTTTGTAAAAATGTAAAGGAGTTTGAAATTTTCTTTTTTGGTAATCATTTTGAGAATTAATGTTTCATTAAGTAGGGGTATTGGAAAGGGTCCATTGATTTTAAGTGGCAATTAAGGCTTAATGAGAAAATTTTCTAGACTTTGAGCCATTCAGGTTTGTATGGTAGATGTCAAAAATACATGATTTGGATAAGAAAATAAGGTTTAATGATTTATTTGTTTACTATCCATGTAAATTATATCATAGCATTGATTAGATCTTAATAAAAAGGTACATAACATGAAAATTCATAGAATACCATCAAAAAATACAATTTTTTCATATTGTAGACCTTATAAGCTAGAGAAATTGATTCATTTTTAGGGCACACGTATAATTATTGGAGTTACTTGTTTATGTTAACTAGGTGATTGATTTGGTTTGATTTTGATCTCTGCATAAAAATGAGGTTCCACCCATGCCTACTGTGCCAACACCCATAAGGATGTCTCCTAGGTTTAACTTCATATTGTAACTAGTTAAAGGGTTTTGTTGTCACCATTATTGCATCTGTTGGACATGTCCTTTTTTTTATGCTTTGAATTTTATCCTAAACTATTTGTTTTGTGTTTTGATATGGAAAGGAATTTTCTAGTTCTTGAATTTATTTTCCTAGAGTAGAAATGAGATTTCCCATTGGGACAGGTTGATCTTGGTAGATACTGAGATTTATATTCAGTTGTAATGGGGGAGGATGCTATTATATAATATATTTTTTAGTGTTACTTATCCTTTGTGAGATTTACTTCTAGATATTTGTAGGTTAAAAGTAATTTTTTCTTATGAGAGGGTAGTGGTGTATGTTTGTAACCTATCTAGTGAATCATCTATGGTTTTTAGTCGGTCATGTATTTGGTCAAATTGATCTAGGAACTCTTCATCAGGTCTCAAGTAAGATGAAAAGGAGTCAAATTGTATGCTAATTTATAGCATATTCAAAACTCATAGAGAAAGTTCTCCTTCCCAGGTAAATTTTATGTTTTTAAAGTTAGAGGGTTTTATAGAAGAACATTGAAAGTTTGATTGTTGATTGATCTATTTAATAGTTATATTAGAAGATAAACTCAGAAAGTGGGCAAGAGAGGCATGTGGTAGTGGTGTGTTCTGTGAATAATTAAGAGTCGTCGAAGAAAAACGAGGTAAATGTTGAGCACTCATGTGGGCATAGTATGCCTAGAGGCCTAACATAGGCCTACTAAATTCCTGTACTTACATATTCAAGAGGGGGGTATAAAAAACCACAAAATAATAGGAAAAGGAAAAAATGAGATGATATAAATGAAATTTATGGAAACGAGAAGAAACCAGTCCTTCATTTTGGGTTCATCAAATTTTTACACACCGAAAATCATAAGGGCTCTTTGTGTGTGATTAAATCCTTGTGAGTTAAGGCTAGTGTAGTCAATGTAGGATTTTATGGGATGGTGCTAGACTATGGATATGCATAGTGTAAAGATGGTATGATTCAAGCTGGAGGTGTTGGATCTCAAATTTATACCTCCATGAATTTAATGAAGAGAATACTAAAAATGAGTCAGTTATAGTAGAGGGGGATCATTTCAAAAAAAATGAGAATGCATTCAAGAGAAACAAATTTGAGAAGGAAGGTCACTTCTATAGTTCTTCTGGTTTTACAAGGCTAAGGGGAGAGACCATGGAAATTTTTAACATAAGATGAGCCTAAAAAACACAATAGATCTACCCAAAAATAGAACCTCCATGACTAAGTATCCAATTAAGGGTCACTTGTGACATATCCATGCATTTTAGTCTAATATACAAACCTAAATAGCTCTATTAGAGAGATACAAGGATATCCATAACTTTTTTAGTTTTATAAAATATATTTGAAGCATATCCAAGAAAGTATGAACCTAAAGTAATAATAAAGAGGCCTAAAAATATATACAATGAAAAAAAGAGGTCTCAAAGGTATAGGACAAAAATATTTAAGTAAAAGGTGGTGTTAATCATTCCAGATTCATATCCACCTTGTCCATTGGTCAAGTCTATAAAGATTAGATGAAGGAGTAAAAATAACATGAGAATTGCATTGTGTACATAATTGCTACAACTTTCCACATTTCAAACAATCACTAAACCAAACAAATTGAGATTGAAAAACCATCATACAACTGTAACTCAGAATCTATAATATAGAATTAGATAAGTTTATAAAATACAATGAAGTCATAATTCCACAGATATTTTACAACTAAATTCTTTGGTGAATACACATCATACCTCTACAAATAATTACAAAATGAGACTATAATAACTTGATGGAATATAATTGTTATCCAAAGTTCACCCCCCCAGGGTAAATTTCGATAACATGCATCAGATTTTTCAGTTCCAAGCAGTAGGTCGAGAGGGAAAAAATCACGAAATTGGCTAAGTCCTACTCCAGGTCGCCTTTGGGATAGTTGGGACATCAAGGTGTGGATTGGCCGAAAATCCTCCAGGCGGCCCGCGAAGCAAAGGGACATCCAGGACAAATGGACGTGCAGGGCGCGAACCAGCCGGTTCGGTCGAAAAGGGAAATTTTAGAAAAGGGACAACCGGGCCGTCGGGACGCGTGAGACATGGAAAGCCGCTTCAACTGAAGGAGAAGAAAATTGACTAACTGCTTGGGACATTTGGGCCTTGAGGATGCGAACCGCCCGGTTCGGCCGAAAAGGAGAACTTTCAAACTAAGTAGCTGAGACATCTGGGACGCGAGGACGTGAAGGACGCGAAAAGGTGAAGCGGCCGAGAGCAAAGGAAGCCCATTTTGGGTGGTTCGGAAGAATTTGTCCCAGACAGTCCAGGATAGTTGGAACAAATGGACGTGAAAGACGCGAACCAGCCGGTTCGGCCGAAACGAGGAACTTCAACACTGGGACAAAAGGGACAAAGGGACGCGTGGGACGCAGATAGCTGAGAAACCTGAGGGCCAATCAGATCATGACACGTGTCACTGGAAGATGAGGGACAAGGGAGCCCATTTCAAGCGGATCAGAGGATTTTGTCCCAATCAACACTGGGACATCTGGGACAAAAAGACGCGAAGGGCGTGAAAGAGCCGGCAGACTGCAGACCAACCAGATCATGACACGTGTCACAAGGAGAAAGGTCCAAAGGTCAAAGGGTGATTTTTGAAGGAAAATCTCGAGCTAATAAAAAAGAAGACACATGTCTAATGAAGAAGGGAAGGAGAGAGAATTACATGACCAATCAATGTATGCCACGTGTCATCCAGATGGCAGAGTGCGGGAAAAATTTCAAAACGTGTTTTTGCCTGTTTCGTGCCCTAAATCTTCAGATCGACATATCTTTCGCTCTAGAGCTCGGATTTGCATGTTATTTGTATCAACGGAAAGCTTGTGAAATTCTCTACATGATTCTAGGGTTAATCTTGAGTTTTGGTGCAATCTAGAGAGAGAAAATTGAGAAATAGATCTGATGTGTGTTCATGGCCAGAAGTGACATTCCAGCGAACAGATTTAATGCAGAATGGGTTGCATTCTCCTGAAATCCAGTCAAAATGATAGGGTATGGGTTTTTAAGGTTCCCCATGCCATTTTAATGCATCCGCAGTCAAGGAGGGATGGGCTCTCATGTTTTGTACATTTCTTGTCTCCTGGGCTCGACCCTTGCACTGTAAAAGCCAGATTTGGCTCATTTCCAAGAGGGGGAACATTTCTTTGGATATCAAGCTTCTTCTTTTACCGTAACAAGTGATTTTTGCAAGTATCAGACCTCTTCTAAAATTGTAACAGGTTTTCTACCTTTTTGATGTTGTAATGCAAGGATTTTGACAGTGGAAATGACAATACAGGCTCTGCAATCATTTTTCAGTCCTCTGTTTGTGTTGCTTGTTTCATTTCATACCTCTGATTACATCTTATCAGCTTGTGCATGATATTTATGTTGCATTTTTATGATCTGTGTCTATCTGTAGAACAAGAAGTGTTCACCACTCCTCCTTTTGGTGTATCACCTGTTAGTTTAGTTTCATTTTTACACTTCCTATCTCTGTCTCCTTGGATTTTAGAATAGGATTAGGTTTTAAACCTCTGTAGTTTTGCAAAATATAGATCTAAATCAGAGGAGTTTAAGGAACCAACCTATAATCTGGAGATTCCTCTCTCAGTTATACAAGTCCCACACTTGGAGAGAGGTTTCCATGTTGTGCAATCACACTGGATGCTAGAGTGATCAACCTAGAAGCTTAATCTGCATCCAGGGGTGTTGTGAGTCTGCAACAACAATAATTATGCCTCAAATGATAGATTCCTTTCTAATCCACTATATCATTCATGAATTAACAAAACAAATATGGATACTCTCCCATATATTTATTATGATATCCTTGAATTGATTATAGTCATTACTTAACTAAATATCTATAACAAAACCAAACTAAACACCTACATACTAAAATATCAAAGGGATCATAGATGTAGGTACAAATAAATAAATTTAATGAATTTTTGATGAAGTAGGAAGATTATTAGATGAATCACATACTTCATATAGTTATAAAATGATAGAAATTTCCATAATTAGAATTGAAGGAAATTTAGAATTGATGAAAACAAATGAAAAAAGAGAAGAGAGCATGTACAAATCACTCGAATGGATCCACCATGATCTAGATGAAAATTAGAACCAGTTAAAATATTATTAAATATCTAAGGGCCCTAATTAATTTCTTGATAAGTACACAATTAGTAAGAGAGAGGCCCCATATATGCTAGAGTAAGTAAAATAGCGGAATCAACTGAAAAATGGTGATAAAAGATGGAAAATGCTACCTAAACGTATGTCATAAATACACCACCAATGCCTCATTAATTTATCTAAAACTTTTATTTATTGCATATATCTCTTTGTAGAATTTCTAATAGTACCAATTTTCTCTAATTTAGATCTCCTAGTTAAACATTATGCCCAAAAATACCAAGTTGTTCGTCATTTACATGGTTTCCACACGGTATGGTGTCCCCAAGCTCTTATTCCTTTATTTTCTAGCCACCAAATTTAACCTCATGTAACTATCTTGAAACCAACAACAACACGCAATTTATGTCTCCCTCAACCCTACCTTAACTCACAACTCTCACTAATATTCAACTTATGATGGGAATTTGTTTTACCACTCTATGTGAAATCTCAAGTATTGAGGCTTTGGATTCTATTTCTTGAGATAAATTATAACCGAAACTTGTTAATAATTATTCAACTCCCTCCTCACCTTGGATTTATTTCCTTGTTCCATTGATCTATGAAACTTGTCACCCATAAGTGCATTATGTTCACGTGGCTCTTGGGATTTTTTCTGTCACTATCACATTTTCCAAACATTGACGGATGACCATGTTTCATCCTTTGGTGAGTATTAACCTAATATATACCTTAGTCATCTAGATTAAATTGTATGGCCTCAATATCAAAGGAATTAAAGTTTTATAATGTTAAGTGAATTTTTTGAGGGAAAAAATACTTAAAACTTTGCCATAATTTTTGGAGCCACCTGTATATAAATAGAGTAAGGAAATAGTACCATTTTATGAGTTTAAGAACATAGGAGTAAAAAATGATATATTTTTCATTGTTTAAGATTTAAATTTTAAGTCTAAGGCCCCAAAATGTGGTGTTAATTTTTGGATCCCAATAAGAGGAGTGTAAGAAAACCATGAGCGTATCCCTCTACCTATTTTCTCAAGAGAGCATGGCATTCTTATTGAGGGAAGTGAAACTCCTACATAATTTATAATTGTGGATAATATGGTAAAAATGGTAGAGATGTGGATCCCTAGATCTATTTCCTAATTGGTTAAGGGAGGATTGCTACATTTTATAACTCAACTAAAATAATTGTTTGAAGAAGGTCAACCCTGATATGACAAGGTCATGTAGAAGGAAGTGCTGGTTGATGCTAAACAAGCTATCAATACTCAGATCTTGAAAGGGAACATCTATCTAGTGAGGTGGAAGATATAATGTTGTTTTATAGGTATTCATTGTCAAGAATAAAGAGTTGTGGAATAATGTGTGTGGGAGATGGTGATGAGATAAATACCTCTTTCTCAAGTTTAGACAAGATATCATCCTAGATGTTTTTTGTTCCAGTAGGGTGAAAATGTGAGGAAAGAGCTGAAATCTTCTCATAAATATACGGTTGTCTATAATCATCCATGGTGAAATCGAAATGATGACTACGTGGTTTTTTCTTTTATCTATAGCAAATATTGATTAGAGCTCGAGATGAATGCTATCTTAAGGTTATCACATACTAGAGCTAGAGACTTAGAGATGTCTTGTGGTATTTTTTGTTTAATATTATTGCTTGTTATCCTATGGATTAACAAGAATCCTTATCTTGTTTTATTTTTCTCTTTCACTTGAAATAACATGGATATGTATTATGGTTGTTTCAAATTCATTTATGTATTTTAGTGATGATGCTATTTCTAGAATGTAATATAAATTCATAATTAAACAAAACTAAATTTTAATCTACTTTGTGGGAAAAATAAATTCTAATATATTTTCTAGGAAAATAAATATAAGGAATCTGTCAACTAAGTATCTCCTAGTATAAAACTTTCTAAGAGATATACCCTCTCACTAGGAACTTTATTTATCTATTATCACTAGAAAATTATCTTAGAAAATTTTGAATATCATATTAACACCATCGTTCGTGACAACAATTCAAAAATGATGGGGGTTGTAATTTATCAACATTAATAATGTCAATCGAGGGCTGGTGTTTGAAGGAAATATGCAATATGGGAAATATATTTATGAGAAATGATACCTTCTACTAAAATCCACACTTTCAGTAATGAAAAAGAACAGGCACACTTGCACAAATTGAAAGGAACACTTACAGAAATTTAAATCACTCTTGATCGAAATTAAATATAAAATTTAATCTAAATCACACTTGCATTAAATTAAAGAAAACTTGGAAGAAATTAAATTTCTGAATTAAAAGGAAATGGTAAACATAGAAAACACCTGCAAGTTCATAACCAACTATACAACAAATGAATGTTATGTGATACAAAGAAAAATACAATTCACAACAAAAGGTTAATTATATAATGAATAAATATACACAAACACAAAAAATGGATCCATATTCTTTGGAATGAGAAGCCAAATCATTCCTTAAAGATGATTTTAGAAAACACTTATTTATAAGATTGATGCCATAGAACATCAGAATGAATAATTTAGAATAAAAGAGAGGTTACATCTAGTAGGGTGGGAGGTTCAATTTATAATTCCATACTTCAAAACAACTCCTTATTTAGGGTTATACATGTCAATCCAATATTATCAGTTAATATCTCAATCTATGATCAAATAACATTGATTTCATCAAAATATGGAGAGATATTATCTAACTCTAACTAAAAATTTGACTCCCTTATTTTATTGTGAGGATAAAAATAAAATTGATTCCTCATTATTTTATACAAGTGTCTCAAATAATAGAATACTTATGAAAATATCTTTTTAAAATATGAATTCCAAAAAAGATAATAATACATCTCAAACCACCCTTGGAGTTAGAAGAATTACTTCTTAAAATTTTATGCCCATATCTATAGCTCTAGTATCCATCTCCAAAGATTATGAGGACACCTTTGGAGCTGATGAAGATATCCCTCGATCTAATGAAGTCATCTTCGGAGCTAGTGAAGGCATCTCCGGATCTAGTATGAACATCTTTGGAGATGATATGAACATCTTCAGAGCTGATGAAGACATCTCCAAAGCTAATGAAAGACATCTCCAGAGCTAGTGATGAAATTTACGGAGCCAATAAAGTGCTGGAATAAAAATATTTACAGCATATATGAGAAGTGTAGGATATTCTGTAAGGTTGATTGTAGTTAATGCTTAGTGCCAAAAATTGTTTATTTAAAACTTATAGCTTAGTATAGTCTACTTATGAAAAAATTGACATCATTTTTCCCAAAAATCATTATAAATAGCTAACAAAGAGATAAAACTTAAATCTAAAGAAATAACCATAATATATAACCTCCATTTTATTCTAAAAAACCATAAGTTTAGAAATTACACTTAGATCCACAAGTGTATGTAATTTATACAAGGAAAAAATGTCATATTTCCTATATGATGGGCCATTATTTATGGATAATCATTTAGGTGAATTTGTATCTATAATCCATATTTGTTGTGCATTTAACTCAATTTTAGGAATTCTATTTGTGTTTATTTTATTTGGTTATTTTAGGAGTTTTTTGAAACATAATTAAAAGTAATTTAATGAAATCAAGCGTCTGCTGAAAACAGATATTTCAACGTTAAAGTTTAGATGTATGCATAATAAATCTAACAAATAATTCTCCTCTTTTACTACTTTATTTGATAGGAATGAAAACAACAATGTTTCTAGTGTTTTTACGATTTTATAGAATGAAATAAATGTGCAAAACAAAATTATCCACAACACAAAGTGAAAAATGGTTTCACTCAGTTCAAATGTTTAAAAAAAGTGAAGAAATGATAACAATAACTACCCTTGGAGAGATTATTGTTCTCATATATAGAAATATTATGTTGTTTACTTGAAATCTATTAAGCTAACTACTGATTTGGAAAACAAAATTATGTGAATTAAGATCTAAAATGTAAAATAAATTTTATATATCCTAAAACTAAATTTTCTTTAATCTATGAATGAATGAAAAGATAAATATTAAATTTATGTTTTTAGGGTTTTTGTTTTTCTAAAACAATATCTTAAATTAAACTATTTTAGATTTAACTGACAAAATGTATTCCTATTCGAAATGCTATATTCTAATCCCATAGATGGGAGAATCTGAAAGAAAGAGAGTTTTAAGATTTTAATATGCAAATAATGGAATACATCAAAACTTATCTAATCTAATACTTTTATTTAATTTTCATGTTTTTTTATAGATACTAAAGATATAAAATTAAATCTAATTTAATTATGTAAATAAAAAGATTGATTTAGATCCAACCTCTTTATGTAATCATAAAGGGACCGATTTGAACCTTATATGGTTATAACCTCAACAAAATACTCCATTTGAGATCATTAAGATCGGTTTTTTAATTAACATATTCATTCAAGGAGGATAAGAGGCTTGATGTGCTTTGAAGAGGAACATAAAATTGATATGTTGTTGGTTCAAGGTGGAGTAGAAATCTAGTCTGGCGGCCCTTGTGTTCCCTTTTGGGTAGCAATAGCAATACACAATCCTGAGGATGGTTAGTACTATAAGTAGTCTCTTTTGGGCTTTGTTTCTCTCTCTAGATCAAAAACATACTGTTAACAAGTAATTTCTAGAAAAATAACTTCAAAAATCTGGGGAGAAACAAATAAGCACTTAGTTTTTCTTAATAGCAAACCTCTAAGTGTTAATCCTGACTAAATATCAAAAATAAATATATGGCTTATAATTAATCACTAAGAAGTGAACTCAAGTGTTATGGGGTAGGAGTAATGAATTAGGCATAAAATGAGGTTAAATGTGTGTATGGGTAAAAATAGTTGAATATGCATGTAAAGTATATGTTGAACTTGAGTTATTAAGGTTGCGAAAATGCTCCTATAGGTTGTGCTTATGAAACCACCATGATGGATGACACAAATTCCAATGAATGTGATAGAACCAACATGATGGTTACATAACCAATATGGTGGGGCAAAAAACCACTATGGTAGTTTTGTAAATTCCATAGTAGTATTATCAAGAATGAGACAAGAAGGAAAAAGAGGAAGAAGATCAAAAAACAAAGCTCTAGAAGGGTCCAAAAGGATAAGAAAAAGGCACAAATGGGTATAAAGGATCAAAAGGGAGATAAGAACAGGTCTTTGAGAATTTTGAAACATCTTATCATGTTTTTAAGAAATCCTTTTCCTCATCATTTGATAATTTATTTTTTACGCTGTGAAAAATGGGGTGTGTATATTCCCATAGATTTTTGGGGTCTCAATCTTCATGCAAAATTTACCTTTATAACTAACTAACATGTGTCTCAGATCATTTCATCCTTATAACATGACCAAAAAGGTCTTGAAATTTTAACTTTGTGCATTTTAAGTTTTCCATTGATTGAAACATGCACATCGTTTGTGCATACATGTTATGCAGTCATAACAAAATTTCTTTTCTAATTCCTATACATAAATCCTACTAATTTTCAACACGTCACAATAACTTATTGACATGTATGAGTATAATTTTTTTCATTGATGTAAAATACTATTAATGAAAAATAGGATGTTGGAGTAGTACTAGATTGTTCTTGAAATGATGATAACATGAAGTTTTAAGTTGTTTCATGATTACATGAGTGGACTAGGTGAGATTGTCTTAGTCTAGCAAGCCTAATCAGGTGACCTAAATAGTCTAGGTGATGGAGTATAGTGAGTAGAGATGTATGGTTTCTTGAGGAGAATTGTACTAGTATTAAGATCATGATAGGAGAGTTTTGAGACACTCACATTAGTTTCACGTTATAGTTATAGGTTGAATACCCAGTTGCAAGCGCCCATCTTGACCTAGTGTAGGTGTTTTGAAACCAAATGGAGCATGGTGACTAGTGCGAGATGTATGTGAGCTCATGGAGGAATGGAGAGGTTTGAGACATGTGTTCTTGATTTTTTTTGTCCTTTTAGAGATATTGGAATAAAATTCATGAGGTTTTCCTACTTTGTCATGGTGTAAACTAGACCTAATCATAGTGTTTGGAGGCCTAATTAGGCAAGATAGGAGCTTGAAGGTATGTGTAAGATGTTTAGATCATTCATGGAGGTAAGTTATAATGTTTCCATAATGTAGAGGAATTTTTCATAGGTTTCATACTTGGTTTTAGTGTTGGCTCATTTGTTCTTGTCCTAGAACATGCAAAACCCTAACACCTAGTCATGAAAATGAGATGGGACATGAAGTTTCATAACTATTTATGACTTGGCTAGAATTGGATATATTTGTTAAGGTTATGTCATTATGCTATGGGAAAAATTTCAAGTTTCCATGAAGAATATTTTGCATGTTATAGTGTTTTTGGTGAATCAGGGTATATGCAAGTGTGATTTTAAACTCGAATTACAACTTTTGATGTTATTTATGGATTGTGTGTTTTGCATGTGACCTTATGGCTTTCAGGTATTTTTTCCCATTTATGTAAGAAAATTTCACAAAAATAATGGAGTGGCTTCATTGCCAGGTTGTTATAAACAAATGTGATCAAGAGGATAGAGTTATCCTAAACCATCCAGAATCATCACAATGTTGAAGTAAACTCCGTGAGATTTATGTCGAATATCTGAACGTCAAAAATAGAGTCCATACATGTAAATGGTGACTAGTAAAATTTTATTTCAACCCTAGATGGGACTGGGTCAACTAGAAAGTTATGGCCAAGTGGTGAAATGGAAGATCACGTTCTTGAGTTGATGTCTCAATCCTTTGGTCTTCGACACTCGAGAGAAAAATTTTCAGTGATAAAAAAAATAAGCCACTTGGTAGTGGTGGGTCCTTAGGAAACCACATTTCCTACCACCACTTACTCCATTTTCTAACTTAGCTATTTGGATACCAAGCTATGGACCGAGTCACCTTGTATTACATTTCATTTCATTAAGAATGAGTTAACTGTTTATCTTGGCGAGTTATATTAGAATGTTGGATGAGTCAAGATATGAATTGCACTAGTGGTGAAATATTTAATGAGTTGAATGGGAAGTTATGAATCAAGCTATTCATCGAGTTATGCAACAATTCATGCTTCACATCTGGGCAAGTTGATTTTACAACTAGTCAAGCCATTTATCTTGGTGGTAAAAACGTATTGATATGGATTGAAGCCATGGTGGACAAGTTGGATAAAGGATATTTTAATCCTTTTCTCATTATCAACTCACACAATGTGGGATAAACCCACATAGCCAAAAAAACATCTCACTTGATGAGATGAGCCCTAACGACCAAGAGGACACATGGACGATCGGGTCGATAGGTGACAGGTGGGTGCAAAGGAAATATAGTGGGGTCTGAGCCCACGTAGTAGGATTATGGGGAGTGGTTAGCAGAAATGGAAAGGAGAAAGAAGGTGAGGCTAAGAAAAACAAAGGGTTCGGGATATGTGGATTGGAATGTGTATGGGCCGAGCTCAGGTCCACAACATGGTGGAAATGGATAAGGGCCGATGAAAAACATAGACGGGTGTGGGGGAGTCAAACTTGTGACCTCCCCCCTTATACTCACAAGAAATCAACCAACTCAGCTAGCGATTTGGTTGAGATTAAGGTTTTCCTATAAGATATAAGATCCCAATATGCGGGCCGAGTAGAGCTATATAAATCCCCTCAAACACTCTCTCTAGAAAAATAACAATAACTCATTCTTGGATCTCGAGGAGGATAGAAAGAAAAACTTCCAAGAAATTGTAAAGCCTTATTTTAAAAGGTGTATTTTGTGTTTTTAAGTCCTATTTATTATATATAGGTAATTATTTTGTGGGAGATAAGACCTATTTTATATAGGTAAATTGTAAGATTGGGAAATAGTGAAAACTACCCAATAGGCCCATAACGCCACACAACTTGCAAGTGTGCCAAGAAGGTGGAGGATGGTTCCTAACTAATCATTGGTGTTATTTGAAGGATTTGAGTGCTATTTAGGAAAGTTTAAAGCTCCATTATATTTTAGTATAATAAACTATATTATACTTATAATTTTTGACTAGTGGAACGGTTCTAAAAGAATTCAGAGACGTAGGCTATTTTCAAACTCTGTAATAAATATGTGTGCAGTGTGTGATTTAGTTCTTACATTATTTTGAGTTGATTTCTTAAAATAGAGTAATTTTATCAGAAATATTAATAAGCCTATAGGGGTTCAAAGTCAGTTGAAATTTTGACCTTGAATTTTTGAATCAGAAAGTTAAGAAGGTAAATTGCTTTTTGTGAGTTTGAAACCCTGTTTTTAAAAAGGTAGGAGAGATATTCTTAGTAAGTTCCAATAATATATTTTTATTTCTATTATTATTATTGGAGGTTGTATATGACTCCTCCAAATTTACAAAAAGGTATGGTAGTGCATGTGATAGTTTATGGACCCTAATAAAAAAGGATTATTTATGAAGATGTTCAGTTTGCGACAAATTTTTCCAAAGAAGGTATGGAAAAAATTGACATTATTATTATCCTAGAATTTTTAATATATTTCCATGATGGTTTCATATCATGGTTGATGCCATATAGGGAAAAGTGTGCTATAATTATGAAGACTAGTTTTTGGGCTTATAAAGGACAATTATAAAAATGGTTTTAGAGATTTACTTGGTTGAAGGCCATCCACTTGGAATTGGAAGGAAATGTAATATGTTATGGAAATTATATTTAGAGTAATTTTAAATGGTATATTTTTTGTATCTTAATGAGGTTATTTTCTACGTAAACCAACTTAGTTTGTGAAGACTATGGTTGTTTATTTTTAGGACAAGATTGCTCTAGCTAGAAGATGAAGGTAAAAGTATCATGTTTTCTATTAGATGATGATTTATATCTATTTGAGATTGAATATGGATTAAATTAGTGAATGATTTTGAAATTATTGAAAATGGTAGCAAGGGTACAAAATAATTGAGTTCCCAAAACTAATTTTTGAGCAGTCTAGTTTATTGAAGAGGAAAGTAAGTTTGGTTTACATGGATGGATGTTTCAAGATGTTTATAAAGGATGGATATGATATAAATGTTATTTTATTTCTAGTGAGTGTCTACATGACATATTTGAGGTGTTATGGTGTGATATTGAATTCCATAGATGAAGACTGGTTCCTGGAAGCAACTGTTTTGTGAAGGAAATGGCCCTTCTTATTAGTGTTGTGAAGTATTTGATTAGTTAAAGTTAATGAGTGACCATGAATGGTATTTATATATCATATTTTACATTTTTTATGCCTTTTGAGGCTTTAATAATCATGTTAATATGTTTTTTGGTCTTTTAAGATCTTAGTGATGGGGTTTTGAGCCATTTTAAACTTGTTTGGTTGTCTTGGTGCATGGCCTACCTATATGGGTCCATTTTATTAATGTATATGAGTATGTTGATATATTTTTTAGTTTTTTTTTTATACCTCTTGGGTGAGGAACAACCTATTATGTGTTTTTAAGTTGGAACTCATAAAAATAAAGTGGTTTGGTTAATTTTTTAATTAGCTATGTAAGGAGAGAAAAATGTGACCAAAGTAGGAGAGTATAGTTGTTCAAGGGAATCAAGATACAACTAATGATGTATGATAAAATTTTACGAAGGGTAAGAGAGCATGTGTTCAAGGTTTTGAGATAAAATCAGCTCATGAAAGTTTAAGATTGAGAAAGTTAGAAGAACGAGGGTTTGAAGAAGGTTTAAAGGTGTGTGAGCTGAATTTGTGATCTCCATCAGTTGTGGTAGTAAAAATACTCAAATATATTAATATAAAGGTGGTTTAGTTTTTTATTTATCATATTAAGGGGTTGAAACCTCCTTGTGGATTGGGTGATTCACTAAATTAGGGCTTGGTGCTCCTTGTAGGGTTGATGCTCCTTATAGGGCTGGTGCTCCTTGTAGGGTTTTTTCTCTACTAAACTAGGGGTTGGTACTCCTTGTGAAGTTTTTGCTTCACTAAATATTTTTTATTTGTGTAATATAAGTATATTTTTAGTGGGTTTTCTTCCCTATGAGGGTTTTCCACTCACATCTTATGTTTATGTGTTCTCTCTCATGTATTAAGTTCATTTGAATGTATTATGCACACTAAATAGGCTCTCATTGAATGTAGATGATTGAATTAATGTTAATGGATGATAAAAATAATGGTAAATGAAGTAATAAAATATTAGGAATGATTCACCCCCCTCATTCCATTGTTTTTCCAAAAAAATGGTATTAGAGTAGGTCCTTGTGAAGTAATTTTGACAACTTGATGGTGATCATCTTAAAGCACAAGAAAAGGGTAAGTCTTTGGATGTTGAGGATGCATTAAGAATGAAGTAAAAATCTGAAAATTCCTTGATTCATAGGAAAAAATATTAGATTAGTTACATGGAGCTAGACCATGGCTAAGTCATCAAGTGTTTAGAATCAAAAGTTGAGAAAGTGTCTAAAGCCCTAAAAGACAAAGAAGAAGCATGTTTCAGGTATGAAGAAAATTTTAAAGCCTTAGAATGTGATTTAGAAGGCAAATATAGTATTTTGAATATTTATGAGGAGTTATACAATAGATCTGAAGATCTTCATGAGATTTTAGGAGGTCAAAGAGTTGAAAAAGACAAGACACGCCTAGGTTTCAAGGGAAAAAAAGGAGAAAGATGAAGGAGATGGACCAGGTAGTCAATATGATATGAAGGAGATAAAGAATGCTGATTTAAGATGGTATAAATTTGTTATACAACCTAATTCTATGAGGTATGATGATTCTTTTAATGGATATTCCTATGTTTGTCATAATTTTGGTTACAGAGCTAGATATTGCAAAAGAAGGGCTTATAGGAATGTTGAAATTATCTTCAAGGTTGAATGCTACTAATTTTGTGAGTATGGTCACAAGGCTAAGGATTTTGGTTGGAACCTTAGTATGTATAAGCCTATAAGTTGGAAGGGTGTTGTGTGTTTCAAGTGTCATAAACAAGGACATATTGCTAGATTTTGTCACCAAGGTGAATCTCCAAGAGCTATCAACATGTTTTAAGATACTAATGGTAAAAATGGAGAAGTGTTCAAGAGGAATATCAGTCCCAAAAATTATCAAGAGATATAATTCTCTGAATATGAGATTTGAAGATTCAAAGGAAGCTAATAAAGATACTTCAAAATCAAAGGTGCTTAAGACTGGTCTATTAAAGTATGTTAAAAAGAGTTCTAGTGTTATCAATATGGAATAAAAAGTCATCATGCTCAAATAAAATTAAGTAAGTATGTTTTCCTCAGTTGAAGATCTTAGAACAGAAGAAAGTCATATGTGTCTAACTACTACCCAATCTCTAGTACACGACAAATTGAAAAAACTAGGTTTTTGGGACACTTCAAGAATGATACGGTATAAGTAGTGATCTTTATACGAGGTCTGTATTTAGTAGTTCTAATTATTGATAGGTGTCTGATATGTTAAGTTATGATTATTGTTTCATTAAGACCTTGATTAAGTATGCGTAAGTATTGTCATGTCCTAAAAGTATGGTTGTAGTAAAATATGTGTTAAGAGTCTTGTTAAGATGTGAAGGGTCTTATTTGACAAATCAAGCAAAGAATAGTCATATCAATCAAAATAAGCACTATGTATGTTATGTATTAAATATTTTTTAGTCCTAGTACCAAATTTACTGTCATGAGTGTGTATCAAAAGTTTATTGAGTATTATTTTTCAAGGTGTTCCTTCCTTCTTAAATTTGTGTCTCAAGTAGTTCAAAATATGCTTTTGAATGAATATGAAGTGAAGGGTGTTGGAGAGATTCTGGTATGTGTCCCAAGTTAGTGAGTAAATATCAAGGATGTTTAAAGTTGCATTGGAAATCATAAAAAGGATTACAGAGATGTGAAAGGTATTTAAGGTAATGTTCTCAGTTTGTCAAATGACCTTAGAAGAGTCTATAGGTATGTTGTCACAAGGTTGTTGATATATGTCTATATATGTTCTATTCATCTAGTCTTATGTTGGAAAATGTGTGTCTCAGTTTGTGTCCTAGGGTTTAATTGCAATGACAAACGTTTTTTATGTCCTCAAAGGTTAGAAGCATGTTCTATGTCATCTATGTTCTATGTTTCATGTCCTAAAAGTGAATGATTAGATTGAAAGAGCTTAATTTGTCAAGTCTTGACAGTTAAGGCATAAGTAATAAGTTTTATATTAATGCATTGAAATCCATGTGTCTCTAGAATTTTTTTGAAAAAATAAATATCTATGTTTGATGTTATTAGACCAATTATTTGGTATGAACATCTTGGAGATGATTATTATTTGAATTAAATCTGGATATGTAAGACAAAAGGTGGACACAATACAATAATTGAATGGAGATAAGACAAAAATTCTTAGTATAAGGCATGAAATATTTCATTAAGATAAGTGCACAGTCAAATTCATGTTGCAAGGATAGTCATACAGGAAGGTTGAACAATTAAGTGAATATGGAGTATACAAAGTATGTCAAGCCATATGTTGATTCTTGAATATTGAGGCATATAGTGAGGAGATTAAATAATTGAATATTTGTTCATTAATTACATCAAAATGGAAGTGGTGTTAACAATAGTAACAAGTTCGTACATGTGTTGACGAGGATGAATGATTTGATTCAAGGATGGAACAGTAGTAGGTCTACATGAAAAGGAAAAGTTTTCTTGGTAGTTTACATGAATAACTATGGATATTTATCAGCTCTATGATGACTAAGTGAATAATACAGTTGTTATCAAGTCAAAATGAGGCTTGAAGGGATCATAGTCTAAAGAAAGGTACTTTAGAAATGTATGCATAATGTCAAGATGAGGTTATAGATTTTTTGAAGTTCTTTTACATGCTTTTGAAGAAATATGGTGTTCCCCAGCCTGTGTATAATTCATCAAGGTCTGCAATGGTGTCTTGGTCAAGTACATGAGAAGATGGATTATTTTCAAGGTTGATTAATTATTAAGTTTGGTGCAATTTTTTTTTCATAAATAAGAGTTATCCAAAATTTAAAGATATAGTCAGGTCAAAGGAAAGATATGATGGTACTTTCAGTTATGAAAAGGTTGATGATATAATATTATTCCTATAGACATGTGTGAAATGTATCTAGTGTACTGATATGCCATAAAATTTTAATGGATATGCTTAAGTGTGTCAAGGTATATAAAGACAAAAAATTAATTTCTTAGGATATATACATAAGGCCAAGCTTGTGTATGATTTGGTGTTATTGTCCCAGGTATAAGCTGAAAGTTTCAAGAGGTCTTACTAGACTGTTTATGTCTTCTATGGATTATTACACCTTGAATAATGGACGATAAGATTGTATAAAGGTTGATGATTGATAAATGATGAAATGAATATTATAATGGTACAATGATTTAAGATGGAATTAGGAAAATGAATAATATCAGGCATAAATGCAATATTGTCATGGGTAGGCATGTTCAAGTATGTGTATGCATTAGAGAAATGGATTTATGATCTGCACATGGTACATTGTCTCTATTATGGTGATATGGAACTTCCTAGGTATGTCGTAAAGGTGAATTAACCCAAATGGTGTGTCTCACTCAATTTGTTATGGTACAAGTTGTATCAAGTAATTTTAGGTATCTTAAAGGTAACATGAAGAAGTCTAAAGCATGATAAAAAAATAATAAATTAAAGATGGTGTGTTCCAAAGTTGATATGAACATGATAAAATATCGTGAAATCTTCTCCAGTGCTAAGAGTTTAGTAAATGCATAATAAGGTCTTTAGGAGTTTCTTAGAATAGAGGAAGAAATATATTTTTCATCTAAGTGGGTGTAAAGTGTAAAAATACCTTAAAATGGAAATAATGTATAATATTATTTATGTCAAAGTGTATACTCCCAAACAATGTGAATATGTCCATGAGTCATGATTGGAAAACTGTGATAGTGTCAAGATGGTGTAAATGGCTGGTGATGTATGAGTGATTTAATAATTTATGGAGTAAGGGATGATAATTCAGGTTGGCATTATAAGACTATACAAACTTAAACAAGGTGGTATATCATGATAAGAGGCTAAGGATTTAGTGCAATATCTTCATAGTTAGTCACAAAGTAGTAAATCGAATGCTACAGACATGTAGATTCCTAAAGACGTAGGGGAAGTTATTATTGTTCATTGACGAAAGAAAAGATGATATAAGTGATGAAAAATGATATTGGTTGAAAAATCATGTACAACACAATCATGAAATAAGGTATGTTCATCTAATGAGTGGCTACAATGTTTAAAGGTTAAGTATATAACTGTGTATGAAGGCTTAATGATGATTCACCTAGTAGTATATTTTGATGGGGATATTAGAGGATCATTATGTTAAGAAAAGGAAAGTAACAATGTTGCATGGTTTGCATGATATATATTTCACATTTGGAGTGATCATTGCATTTTATTAGAACAATTGAGTGTTCTTGTGCTTCAACAGTGAGCTACAACTCTGTAAAATATTCTTGGAGCAGAGGGAGAAAATTTTGAAACTTAAATATGAGAACAAGGAGTTAGGAAGATTTGTATAGCAGTGATGATAATTATTATCTATTATACTCCAAGGGGAAGTAATTCATGATTTGATCAACTATGATAGCAGGTAAAGAAGACTAAAGACATTGAAATGTCGATTCAGGATAGAGAAAGTGAAGTTGAGTCATCTCTATGAAATTTAAGAAAGGTGAGTACTCAATTTTATTTTATTTTCAATCAAAGGACTATGATAAAAATACAAGGGGAGATATAAGGTGGTATGTTATGTGATGTATGGGTTTTATTGATGTCTAATTTTTTTTCAAAATTACACTAAAGGACTGCTTTAGGGATCTCATCCCTAAAGGTGGTTACCAAGCATTATGTAGTAGAGGTAAGTAAGTTTTTGTTCTTCATCAAGTAAAGACATTCAATAAAAGTGTAAGCGTGGTGTTCTAAAATCATAATCATGATTTTCTGCATGTGTATGACTTGTGTACATTTCTCTAAGGACTACTACAATGGTTTGAATCTGAGTAAAGAAGACAAAATAGAGTTTAAGAATGTAAAACAAGTTTGTGTGATTAATAGATGAATTTGGTTGATGTTTCCAACCAAGAGGTGATCATAAAAATATAAGAAAGATTAAGATCATGTGTTTTAGGTATAATTTGTCATTAATGTAAAAAGGGGGAGAATTACTAGGTGGTTTTCCATCAATGACAAAGGGGGGTGATTTTTGGCATGTGTGAGTATACGTGTTGTCATTGATGTAAAATATCATTAATGAAAAATAGGATGATATAGGAGTGATAAAATTTTATTGAAATAATTATCACATAGAGATTCAGGTTGTTTCATGATTTCTTGAGTGGACTAGGTGAGATTGGCTTGGTCTAACAAGCCTAATCAGGTGACCTAGCTAGCGTAGGTGATAGAGTATGGTGAGTATACTTGCATGGTGGCTTAAGGATCATTGGAGTGTAATGATTAACATGATAGGAGAGTTTTTATACTCTTACATGATTTTCAAGGTGTAGGTACAAGTTGACCCAATTGTAGGTGCTCATATAGACCTAGTCAAGGTGTTTAGAGACCAAATGGAGCATGAGGATTAGTACGAGAGATATGTGAGCTTATGGAGGCACGTAGAGGTATGAGACATGTTGTATCATGTATGTTATGTCATTTTTGAGATCTTAGAAGTACATTAATGAGGTTTTCCTACTTGGTCACGGTGTAAATTGGACCTAATCCTAGTGTCTGGAGACCTAATTAGGAATGAAAAGCACACTTAATTATGTGTGAGATCTTGAGATCATTAATAGAGGTATGTTATGTTTTTCCATAATGTAGAGGCATTTTGTATAGGTTTCAAACTTTTTTTTAGTGTTGGTTCAGCTAGTCTTGTCCTAGAACATGAAAATCCCCAAGGCCTAGTCATGTAAATGAGAAGTTGCAAAACTATTTATTACTTGGTGAGAATTGGAGATGTTAGTAGGGTTTGTCATGATGTTGTGGGAAAAATTTAAGTTGTACATGAATAAGATATTTAAATTTATAGTATTTTTGGTGAAACAAGTTCTAAAAAGTGTGATTTCCCACTCGAATTGCATTTTCTGATGTTCGTTGTTTATAGTGTTCTTTTCATGGTACCTTTTGGATTTAAAGGAGGTTTGTAAATTGAGTCAATATAATTTCAAAATAATAATGGAGTGGTATCATCGTCAAATTTTTATGAACAAATGTTAAGAAGGTAAACTACTTTTTGTGTGTTTGAAATCATAAGTTGAAAGTGCTAGGAGATTTATTCTTGGTAAGTACCCAAAATGGATTTTTTTATAGTATGATGATTTGAGGTTATATAGGACTCATCCATATTTTCTGAAAGGTATAATAGATCATGTGATAGTTTGTGGACCCCAGTCAAAAAATCTTGTTTCTGAATATGTTTAGTTTGTGAAAATGTTGTCCAAAGAAGGTATTAAATAAATTGAAAAAAAATTTATCTCAAGAGTTGTAATATATTTCCATGATGGTTTCAGATCATAGTTGATGTCATAGAGGGAAAAGTGTTCCCTATTTATGAAGACTGATTTTTGGGATTGTAAAGGACAATATTGAGTAGTTTCAGAGATTAACCTCGTTGAAAGCCCTACACTTAGATTTGGAAGGAAATGTAAGATGTTATGAAAATTATATTCAGAGGTATTTCCAATGGTTTATGTTTTGTCTCTTAATGATGTGATTTGATGGTTAATTATCTCACTTTTTTAAGACCAAGGTTGTTTTTTTTTTTTTTCAGGACAAGATTGCTCTGGCTAGAAGATGAAGGTAGAAGTCTCATGTTTTGGATTAGTTGACTATTGATATATATTGGAGAGTGAATAGGGATGAATTTAGTGAATACAATTTTAAGTCTTGAAAGTGGAAGAAAGGTTGCAAACCAGTTGAGTACCAAACCTACTTTCTGGGAAGTCTAGTTTAGTGAAGAGGAAAGTAAGCAAGGTTTCCATGGATGGATTTTTGAAGAGGTTTAGAAATAATTGATATTATATATAGCTTAGTGGATTTACAATGAGTGATTAAATGAAATATTTGAGGTACTATGGTGTGATATTGAAGTCTATAGATGAATATTGGTTACTAGAAGCAATTGTTTTGTGAAGGAAATGGTCCTTGTTAGTGTTATGAAGAATTTTATTGGTTAAATTTAATGTGGAACCATGGATGATGTTGTTATGTCATATGTAATGTGGAATTTTGAGGCTTGAATAATCCTGGAAATGTGTTTGGATGTCTTTGAGGAGCTCAGTGATGGGTTTTTGAGACATTTTTGGCTTGTTTGGTTGTCTTGGTACATGATCGACCTATATGGGTCCATTTTATGAATGTATATGAGTATTTTGTCACATTTTGAGTTTTTTTGGTTGATTTCTTGTGTGATGACTAACCTATTATGTTTATTTGAGTTAGAACTGATATAAATCAATTGTTTTGGTTCATTTTTAAACTAGTTGTGTATGGAGGGGAAAATGTGACGAAGGTAGGAGAGTGAAATTTGGTCAAGGGAATCAAGAGAGAGATGATGATTTATGAAAAAATATGAATAAGTTAAAGAGAGAATGTGTGCAATGCTTTGAAATCAAATCGTCTCATGAAATTTCAAGATTGAACAAGTTAGAAGAATGAGGGTTTGAAGAATTTTTGAAGGCGTGTGAGCTGAATTTTTGATATCTATCAGTTGTGGCAACATAAATACTCAGATATATTCATCTAAAGGTGGTTGAGTTCATTCTTGATCATATTAATGGGTTATAACCTCCTTGTGGAGTTGTAATTTCACTAAATTAGGGGTTTTTACTCCTTATAAGGTTGGTGATCTACTAAACTATGGCTTGGCGCTCCTTATGAAGTTAGTTCTTCACTAAATATCTTTGATTTGTGTAATATAAGAAGAGTTTCAGTGTCTTTTCTTTCCCATGAAGGTTTCCCACTTACATCTTGTGTCCATGTGTTCTTTGTATTAATTTCATTTGAATGTATGGTGTACACTTAATAATCTCTCAATGAATGTATATGATTGAATTAATGTTAATGGATGGTGCAAATAATTGTAAATGAAGTAAGAAATTTGTAGGACTGAGTCACCCCCAATTTCAATCCATTTTTGTTCCCACATAACTATGATCTCACATCCTTGGAAATTTTTCCATTTTCAATCTTAACCTCATAGTTTCACCATTTAGTGACATGTACACATCATCATTGCATCCCCTTTCTTACATGGAATTTGTTGATGATGTAAAATTATACAACCCATTATTTATAGGAAAAATCATTTTTGATATCATCTACACATATTATGGTCATTTAGAATCCAATATGCCTCTAGATCTTGATTTTTTAAGTCTTTATTCAATTAAAATACATGAAAATATATGTGTGAAAGTACATATTTTATTGATAAAGAAAGAAAAACTAGTACAATGATTCAATAATACATTATGCACTTCCATAAGTGTGAGAACTTGGAATTATTTTTATTATGCATCCTATGGATTTTTTTAATAGTTTTCAATATTTTTTTGAATTTTTTTTTCTCATTTTAATTTAATTTAACATATAACCTCCCTATGATTTCATTATCAAAGTTTCAAGTAGGTAACCTAATTATTTTTCAAGGTATGGGTGTGTTATGGTCATAACAAGAGGCGTGTATAATATTCTTTCCCTCAAATATCTTCTAAGAATTCCTATTCAAGTAAACCTATATTTTAACTTCCCAATTGAATCTCTATAATATTATAGTATTTATTCTATAGTAGTTGTGGTTAATATGGAACTATTTACTTTGGAATTCATTCACAAAATAACAATTATACTTTTGTTCTAATTTCAAATAGAAAATGACGGTTGAGCTAGTGATTGAATTGTTTATGCCTTAAAAATGAAATTTGTAAAGAGAAATGAATTAATACACACACACATATGCAAAGAGTTTCTATCCTAAAATTCTCCAAAGGAGGAAAAATAGTTGGGAAGGTAAAATGGTTATTTCTTCCCTTTTTATCTTATTGGATGATTCAAATAAAGAGATACATAATTTATAATAAATGAGAAAGGAAATTGAAAATGTCTCCCACTTCCTCCCAACTACTTGACTTCTCTGTTCTCAAATTCATCTTTCTACAAACTCAATTCTGGCACTTTATAACACTTGAACTTACTCTCATGAAGTCTCTTGATTTTGACCATCCATTCCTTTGTTCTACCAAAGTATTTATATCCTTCCTCATGTCCTCCCGTGCACTAAAGAATGAGAAAGGTCATGGTAGGGAAGGGAAAAATTTATATGCTTTATATTCACGTCCATTCACTCTCCATTTTATTTTATGTCCAAAAGTGACAGGACCACTGCCCAACCTAGATCGGTGGTTAGAGAACCACCACCTAGGTTGGGTAGTAGTTCTGTAACCGCCACTCTGTATAGAGCGAAGGTTATGTTATAATGCAAACATAAACTTTGTTTCTTCATTTTCCTTCTTTGTTCCTGGTTGATCTGATGAAGTAGGGTTATTTTAGATCCCTATGGATCACACCTCCTCTTCTTACGAGGATTTTTGTAACATAATAGATTAGTAGGTGAGTAGATGAGGAAATTATTCCCTCACTTGCTCCTTTGAGTAACACCAGGCCTACCTTGGTGGGTTTCCTTTTACTCCATACCAACAAGAATCCTATAGATCTCTTCTAGTTTGTCTGACCTTCTGATACAACACTACATCCTCCTCAAATTTTCCTCACGAGTCTAAGATGTGATCCTCAATGGAATGTAGCAACTATAATCCTTCATCTTCATCTAGCATGGATGGCTCATATAGGTGTAATTTCTCACATTTTTCTACTGAGTACATCCTCATAAATGAAAGTAAATCAAGTCAAAAGGCATTTTCTCCAACCTGCTCCAATATGGTGAAGGGTCCATATTGTAGTGGCTTGAGCTTCTGTGTTTGACCTTGTACTCTCTCCTTACTCAAGTAAAGCAAAATGTTTTCTCCAACATGAATCTTATGCTCTCTCCTATGCTGATTGTATCTAGCCTTGCACTTGGCTTGAGATTTATCTAAATTTTCTTTGAATTTGAGATGGATTTACTTGATCCTCTCAATTAATTTTTTTACTCTAGTCACCTCTGTGTCTCATTTCTCCTCCTCATCCTGCTTCCTAAATGCTATGTCCGGCATATTTGTAGGTAATATCCCAAGCATGATTCAAATGGTGACTTCATAATGGATGTGTGTATTGTGCAATTATAGGAATGATGAATGTAGGCTAAGGCCTCATCCTAATTCCTTGGGTATTTTCTATTATACCCTCTGAGCAACTGTACTGAAGCCCTGTTCACCACCTATGTCTGTCCATATATATGTGGATGTAAAGTCCTACTCCTCTATAACCTGGTATCCATCTTATCCCAAAAAGTAGTCCAAAACTTCCCCAAGAACCTAGAATCCCTATCTGTAAAAAAATACTTTTATAAGATAAAATACACCCATACATTAGCAAAGAAAATATTTGTTGCTTCATGTGCTTTTACTATCTTTTTACATGCCATAATAATAAACATATTATTGAATATATAACCAGCAACATATATATACTCATAGCCATTTTTAGACATAGGTAATCCTCCTACAAAGTCCATAGAATTGTCCTCCCATAGATGAGTAGGTACTAGAAAAGGCATGTACAAACCCTCCTTCCTAGTTTTAGGCTTGCTGGTATAACAATTTTTACAAGAAGGATGTTTTATCTTGTGTAGGTATCCTAGACAACATTTCTACCACCAAGTTTGTACTACCATTCTTGTATTTGATCACCAGATGGATATGCTAAAGGAATCCCATCCATTTGTAGTTCCTTTCCTGCTAAAATTTAGAATCTGCTTGCAAATACTAGAGAGGTTTTTGGTCATTTTGCAAAGTAGATTCTTTACCCAACAAATAATGCTTCCATTTTTTAATTTCCTGAAATAGTACATACATTTCCTTATCATATATTGAATATCCTTTATCTTCTAAAGTAAAATTTTTAGAATGATAGCATAAGGGTTTACCTCCTTGAAGCAACACTATGCCCATAACATAATCACTGGCATCTATATCTACTTCAAAGGATTGCTAAATATTAGGAAGAGAAAGTACTAGTGCATGACTAATCTTGTATTTCAATAACTCAAAGGATTTATGTTGTTACTTACCCAAGTCAAAGCCCTTACTCTTTGTGGCCACTATATGTAGAGGTGCTTCAATATGATAGAAGCTCATAATGAACTTCCGCATGTACTTTACATCTCAAAAAAATCCTAGTCTCAGTGTCTCCTGTTAGTGTTGGCCTATTGGTGATGGATTCCAACTTCTTCAGATCCACTCATATCTTTCCTCCTCCAACCACGTTGTTTCACCTGATTCTTAGAATGTTTCTTGGAATGTGATGAAATAGGTAAGGGTAAAAGGCTATGGGGAATACCTATTAAATATGGTTGAAGGTTTTTGCTCGTGATTTGACTTCTCAATCCATAGCTAATCATGAGAGATTCCTTTCGGCTAGGAGGAACTACCTGAAATAAAAAAACAAGACCACCAAATGGAAGTAAACAACATATGAAGTGGAGTGCCTAACATATGCTAGATCCATGAAGTACGACACTCCCTAGAAGGATTTCAATCCACTATTGTAAAAAAATTGATGTGAGAAATAAGGTAAATATTATCCTACTATAGTCAATATTATTTAGGCATCTCATATAAACACAATAAGTAAAATCTAATCTAACATGATAGGTTAGGATTAGATTTGAAGGTTGGGTAAATGGTTCTAGGTTTCTACATGTGTGAAATAATTCTGATGAAGGTCACAGGTGATTATAGGTAACTTGGGAATAAGTAGGTATATTTTTGGTATGTACTATGTTGACAAACATAAAGATTGATGTCGGTCACATCCTGAATGATGACGGTTAATTGTGATCAATGTCGGTCACTAAAGAAATGACAGGGGGTCGAGCATAGGGGTCTGGGTCTGTTTTCCAGGTTGATGGGGAGCTAAGTGAGGTGTCTACAAGGTGTGGGTAGGGATGCAAGTTAGTGGGAAGGTTTGGTGGGGTTTTGGTCAAGGGGGAGGAGTTATGGGTTAAGTTGATAAATAGTAACAAAGGCCAGAATTAGGTAGGTAGACTGATGGTAGTATAGGCTTGAATGGTGGCAGTTTGGGATGATCGACATTGGTTACTATGGGGAAATGGGAGATGTTGTAGAATGGAGTTTAGATCTTCTTTGTGATTATACAAAGGGTTGGGGTAGGTCGGAATGGGATGTTAGATTGATAGGACAGGGTTTTGAGGGGTTTTGGAAGAGGTATAGGTGGATAGTTATCAGAGAGAAGCAATGAGTGGGTGGAAAAGAAATATCACACAAAGATGTAAATACTGAGAGTTATCTAAACAAAATGGATTGAATATATAAGTTTACTTACTTAGAAACTGCTACCAGGAAACTGTGGGTGAAGATAGGAGATGTTAGTTGGAGTTTTCTTCTATAGAGGTCACCAGTTGATAGGAAACTATTTGTTGAGCTGTCTGGGATTTCCTCCTTGCTTATCTGAATCAGATCTCAGCTTGGATGGATGTAGATGTCTGGTTGTGAACTAGTGCTCGCTCTGGTTGCATGCATATGTGATTCTTCTCTCCTTTCTCTCAAAATGTGACAACCTAAAAATAAGGATACCAAAAAGGAATAAAAGGTGACCTAAGATAGTTCTAGTTTGACCGGCGTCAGTTCAAGGGTGACCGGCATCAGTTAGGAAAAGATTCCTTAGGTTTTTAAAAATGGGTAGATCTTCTTGATTTCTTTGATCCAGTTCAGTTTCTTTTCACAGATTAGAATGGAATATTCTTTTCTAGTGGTGGGAATGTGGTTAGAGATGTTGTATAGATTGACTTTTAGGGTTAGGAAAAATCTTAGCTCATTAAAGAAAGTAGGATTAGGTCTTAGTTAGTTATGGAAACATGTCAAGAATAGGTCTAGGGTGAGGTGGAAATTAGGATAATTAGATAATAAATATTGTGAGGATATGGATTAGTTTGATTAAATTAATTGAATTAATATCAGTGTAGGGTGTGAGGGGCCATGGTAAGGTAAGTGTGTTTAAGTTGATTATTTAATGAAGGGTTAAGGAGTGTGTGACCCAATTTTGGTTTCTACATTTTTCCCCTTTTGTTGCATATCTTGTATTGGTAAGTGATGCTACCAAAAATAAGATGTGGTTGCCCCATGTGTGGGTGAAGGTGATCCCTGTCAAACTAGGAACTGATGAGGCAGAAGACAGAATGGGTGAGTTGTTTGATAAAAGGTGAATGTGATGAAGAGGAAGGTGGAAAATGGGGGTAAAGGGGTAAATGTCCAATTGGGTAATGTAGGTAATGGGTCAAGGTAAAAGGTAGTAACATTCAAACACACACTCACATATAAACTGCAGCATGGTACTAGGTTAAAGAGCAAGAAAACTCTACATTGTCTAAGGTTAATAGGGCTATCCAAACAAGGTTGAAGTGATTCTGGTATCCATAGTATAGGATATGGTTAGGAAACATGACGTAGGTTAGATACAGGAGAATTTAGGTATGTTCCAGTGCACCAAGGGTGGGTCAGGATAAACATCACGACAATAGGAAAGTTAAGGTCATTAGGTCAAACAACACGAGTAACAATGTCATAAGGTATAACGAGCACATAGGTTCAAAGGTCACAAATAGTGTTTTGGGTCTAGGTTTATAGGTCACGGCCTAGGTAAGGCCGAGGTAGGGGGAAAATAATGAGTCCCCAAATGATGATGAGGTTAGGTGATAAAGGATGAGGTCATGATGATAAAGGGGAGATGATAGAGCTCCATGTATGATCAGTTTATTTTTGACATCATCGTTTTGACATATATATTGGCTTACATGCCAAAGATAGTGAGGATGTGCATGAGAATTTTTGAGATTTTGCTATATGTACTGGCCTACATGCCAAAGATATTTGAGAGTCATGTACATGGATACACATGTTTGGATGATTTATTTATAGAGATGGTGGTGGTTATGGCATGATGTATATATGGTTGTGTGTAACTTGTTATTATGATTTGTATATGTGATGGAAATGAAATAATGTAGGCATGATAGAACTAGGTCATAGGCATGGATCGAGTCAAGTTGATGTAGGTATGGATTGAGTTAGGGTGGTTTAGGCATGGATGGAGTCAAGTCATAGGCATGGATTGAGTTAGGTTTTTGGTTTAGGCATGGATGGAATCAAGTTAGGCATGGATGGAGTCAAGTCATAGGCATGAATTGAGCTAGGTTTTGGTTTAGACATGGATTGAGTCAAGTTAGGCATGAATGGAGTTAGGTCATAGCCATGGATTGAGTTAGGTTTTGGTGTAGATTACAAGTAGTTGGTGATATAGATAACAAATTGTAATGTAGATATACGTGATGATGTAGTTTTCCAAATTGTTGTTGTGTGTGGAAATATGAAATGATGAGTTGGTGAATGTTATGATGATGTTTGAAACATAGATTGTAGATATAGGTATTAGTTATTGTGTGTTGAGATTGTACTTCCAGTTGTCGATATACAAAAGGAAAAATTAGGTATAATGTGAATAGGAAAATAGGGAAAAATTGGTAAGGGTAGAGAGTGGCCAAGATAACCTTCAAGGGCCCCATGCCATTTAAGTGCTACCTACATAGTCTCGGAAAAATGGTACCTCAAGCCAATGTAGTTCTCCCATAAGCTAGGGAAAAAATGAGAGGAGGTAGGAGAATGGGTCGGTAGGCTATAGGAATGATTGAGTCAAGGTTATTTAGGCTTGGTTGAAATGTGGGAAAATAGGTATGGGTGATTTTAATTTGATTGTGGTGAAAGAGGAAAATTTACCAGAGATAAGGGTCGAGGGTCTAGTCCTATATAGGATAATAAATACGTAATGAAGAATTTAAAAGATAAGAGGAGGTAAGAGAGCCACCTGATTGGTGAGGATCATAACGGATTGACCATACCTTAGGTAGGCTGGTGAATGTAATACCCTAAATACATTACATGATTGATTATTCTAAAGGTGAAGAATATTCATAGATTACCAAATTTCATAGTTTCAGAAGGTCCCTTGAGGTGGTATGAAATGAAGGTGCAAAGGGTAAGAAGGTAAAAAATGGTTAGGTTATATGGTATGAGATAATATGCCTTTTGGAAAGAGATCCAAAATCACAATGAGAAAGTCCATGACAATTTTTTTTGTTTGAATTGTATTTGAGATAGACTGATTGATGCAGAAAGTCTATATGGGATGACGAAATTATCTCCTTGAGTTCTTCGCAAAGTTGATCGACGCAGGAAGCCTCAGATTTTCTATTTTTGTTTTTGTTTTTTTAAGCAGGCTTTACATAGCTGTCCTTCGAGGGAGCAGTCTATTTATAGCACCGATGTAGAGAGAAATATGTCCCTTTTAAGGGAGTCATATTTTTATTGGAGGTTTTACTCAAGGAGTTGGATCCCATGCAGAAATTATTTGAAGGATTTTAAGTCATGGACATGACTATGGTGAAGAATCAGATTCTTGTTTAGAAAGCAAGATGAAACAACCATGGGATCTCATCTAAAAGAAGACAAAAAGTATCCATGAGAATCATGCCATGTGTAGAGCTGTGGTACACATATTTAAGAGAGGGTAAAAGAGTGATGGGTATGCACATGATTATTTTTTAATCATTAGGGATGGCATAGTGAAAGGAGGGAAGTGAATGTCACTCAAGGGATGAGCATGAAAAGAGGCAGGAGGTAAGGTAAGACTAAAATTCAATAGTAGAATGGTCAAAGATGCAAGTAATTAAGGGGCTCAAGTTCAGGTTTACCATCGAGTGAAGATAAACAATAAGCACCTGATCCATACGCATGAGTCACAATTGCATGGTCCAAGCCAATTAGGAGCAAATTTTCCCTATTTACTTTTTTCTGCTTTGGTTACATGTTGATTTTATTTCAGAACGAGATCACCAACTTGGAAGCTTTTTTCATGAACACGTTTGTCATAGGCACATTTGATATGTTTTTGGTAAACTTGGAGATGGTCAAGAGCATTAAGACGATGTTCTTCTAATAACTCAAGTTACACTAAACGGTCTTGGAAAAAGTCATCATCATTGAGCATGTCATGCAGAGAAATACGAAGAGATGGAATCAAGACTTTGAGAGGCATAATAGCCTCTATACCATAGACCAGATAAAAAGGAGTGGTAGTAGTAGAAGTGTGAATACTAGTACGGTACACCCATAGGGCGAAAGGAATGTGCATATGCCAGTCCTTCCCAGTATCATTAACCACTTTCATGAGAATTTTGTTTAGGGTTTTATTAGTGGATTTGGCCTAGCCGTTGGTTTGTGGGTAATATGATAACGAGTAACTTAGTTGAATGCTGAAGGTGTTGCAAAAATTTTGCAAGGTTTTATTTTTGAATTGTTTTCCATTATCAGTGATGAGGCTATGTGGAACACCAAAGTGATAGATAATGTGATGATTGATGAATTCACATATTTTCTAAACTTTTGTGGATATGAGAGGTATGGCTTCAACCTATTTGGTGTAGTATTCGGTAGTGGTAATTATCCATTGATGTCTCTAGGAAGAATGGGGATTGATATCTCTAACTAGATCCAAACCCCGTTGAGAGAAGGGTTAAAGCTCACGGGTGACCTATAAGGCATAACTGGGTGTATGATGAAGGTTGGCATGTTGTTGGAATTTTACACAACACTTAATTTAGTTGTAAAAAGCATGGTTAAGGGTCAGCCAATAATAGCCTAGGAGAAGAATACGCTTAGCAACCGCGAGACCACTGAAGTGACTGCCACATATGCCATCATGAAATTCCTTAATGGTATAGGGAATTTAAGAAATTGTAAGGAACCGTAGGATAATACCATCAAATCCATGCTTATAGAGGAGGCCACCAATGATGACATAATGAGAGGCCCTTTTGAGAAAGGCACTTTGTCCATTACGAGTGAGGTCGGGAGGTAAGATGGAGAGGGAAATATAGTTGGTGTATTACTTATACCAAAGGTCACTCGAGTTAGGAGTGGCGGTTCCGATAGAGTAAAATTCATGAGGTTAATAAGAGGGTGATTATAGTCTTTGTATGGTGATAAATATCTTAGAGTCAAAGGGTGAAGAGGGTATCTAAGAAGACAAGTAGGCCATGGTATCTGTAGATTTGTTGGTATAACATGGGGTGGTTTGAAGGGTGTAACGATCAAAGGTGATCAAAAGTATGTCCACATGATGCTTATACTTTTGGAGTATCTCATTACAACACTAGTATATACCATTTACTTAGTTTATGACCAACTGAGAATCACCAAAGATGTTTATTGTCTTAAAATCTAAGGCATATGCATCCTGGAGACCCAATATGAGTGCTTCATATTTAGCAATATTGTTTGTACAATAAAAATCAAGTTTGAAAGACAAAGGCATAGGTTCACCACCAAGAGGAATAAGGATAACACCAGCCCCACCTCCATGCTGACACTTGGAACCATCGAAGAAGAGTGTCATTTGGTAAGTGGGTTCGTCTAGGGAAAGGGTAGCAATAGACTCATCTGGAAAGTCAAAGTTAGAGGGTTGATCTCTAGAAACAGGTATGTCAGCTGATTGGTTTGCGATAGCTTAGCCCTTGATGGAATTTTTATGAATGAATTCAAGGTCAAGGTCAGCTAGAAGCATAAGCCATCACACGACATGTTGATTTTGGTAAGGTTTGGCATAGATGAAGTGTAAAGGGTCAGTGTTGGTCACAACATAGGTTTTTTGGCTGAGTAGGTAATGGTGGAGTTTGGTGGCAACAAAAACTAAGGATAAGAAAAAAAATTCAACATGGGTGTATCAGGTTTTGTAGTCCAGAAGAGTATGACTTAAGTAATAAACCGCCTACTCCCTATGTTGTTCATTGCGATGAGCGAGCATGGCCCCTAAGGAGTGACTAGTAGCATAGATGTATAGGTAGAAAGATTGATTGTTTTAGGTGGAATGAGTACGGGTGGTTAGAGAAGGTATTTTTTTAAGGCCTCAAAATCTTTGTGGTAGTCATCATCCCATTTAAAGGAGACATCATTTTTTAGAAGATGATGAAATGGTTGATATCAATCATAAAGTTGTGAAATTAAATGGTGAATAGACTGTAACTTATCTTGTAGGCTACTAAGTTGCTACAGATTAGTGGGTGGAGGCACTTGGAGAATGGCCTTGACTTTAGCAGGGTCAACCTCTATACCACGTAAGGAAACAATAAATCCCAGGAGCTTTCCTAAGAGAACCATAAAGACACACTTCTTGAGCTGAAGGAGAACACAATACTTAATGAGGTGGTCAAAGATGGTTTTTAGGATAGTGAGGTGCTCAGAGCGGCATTTAGATTTGGCAAGGAGGTTGTCTACGTAATCTTCCAATATATGATGTATGATTTCATGGAAGATGTAAGTCATAGCCCACTGATATGTGGCACCAGTGTTTTTAAGGCCAAAAGGCATGACTTGATAGCAGAAGGTCCCCCAAGGGGTGATGAATGTGGTTTTGTGTTGATCCTTTGGGGAAAGCAATATTTGGTTATAACTTGATAACCCATCCATGAGTGATAGCATCTTGTGACCAGCAGTAAGGTCAACTAACTGGTCAATACTGGGTAGAGGAAAGTCATCTTTTGGGCAAGCTAGGTTGAGGTCACAAAAATCTATGTAAATACAAAGTCCCCCTGTCGCCTTAGTGACAGGGACAATGTTAGAAATCCATTAGGGATAATCAATGGGTAAGATGAAGGAAACAAAAATAAGGCATTGAAGTTCTTCTTTGACTAGAAGAGCAATGCGAGGGTGCATTTTCCTCAACTTTTTTTTACAAGTTTGGCATTAGGAGTGGTTACAATATTATGGACCACTATGGTGGGGTCAATACTGGGCATGTCATCGTAATACCAGGTGAAAGCATGGTTATGATTTTTGAGAAAAGAAGTGATGGCTTCCTGTTTAATAGTATCTAAAGATTGGTCAATCTTTAACAATGTGTGGGTCATCTTGAGTATGGATGTTGATTTCTATATTCGATTCATTCAACATGGTTTTCATCTCAGATGGTAACAACCGGTGAATATAAGAGTCTTTTACACCAAGATAGGTAAGTATAGATTCATCATCCTGACATTGAATGGCATTAATAGAAGGTGTATCATCATCAATCATTTCAATATATAGGAAGGGAAGAGAAGAGGGAGCCTCGCCCTTGTGTTGATAAGTTAGAGGCCCCAAAGAAATTGTGTTTATGAAAAACAAAAAGTTAGGACGAATGGATTCTGGATCCATCGAATCTATCAGTGAAGGTGGTGAAGGTGGTGAAGAAGGTGGAGTAGGTGAAGAAGGTGGAGAAGGGTTGAATATCCTCAATGAGTTCAATGCAGGATTTCTTGGTAGGTAGTTCAACAAATTCGATACCACTATGGTTGTTATGTTTGCAGGTAGTACATGGAATAATAGTACGACGAACTTACTCGTAAAATCCAAAACCAAAACCCTTTCCACACACATTGGTGCCAGAAGGTGTGGGTGAAGTAGCGATTGGTGAGTGAATTGAGGTTGGAAGAAAAGGGGTGGGTTTTTTATGGTGATTCAGGTGTATAATTGGAAGTATCAAGTACCCCATAGGTGATATTGGTGCGAAGGTGGGGAGGACTGTAAATGAGATGCTCTCCTATGTGGTGATCATAGTGAGGGTGTTGGAAAATGCTTCCATACTCTTGTGGAGTAAGGAATGTGTTGACATTATATAGGTGATAATCCCCCATAGTGATGTGTTGAAAAACTCCTTCTAAGGGATCGATTGGTCGATATTCAGGTAGCTAGGATAGACTTTGTGTTAAAGGTTGGATCGGATGCTGGAGCCAAGCTGATTAGGAGGCTGAGGGGTCGGCCCTGTGGATGTTGTGGCAATGGTAGGAATGGAGGATTTAGGTGTGGTTGAGGTAGCGGTGACACTGGTGAGTTTAGGTATGGGTGAAGAGGAAGTGGTCATGGAGGTAGACGCCTTAATGGGTACAAACACGTCATTGGGCTGGTAAAGCATGTTCTAGGTTTTGAAAGGTGATGGGTCAGCTGAAATGGTATAGGTGTGTCCTTCATGCTCAAAATTTACACAACTATGCAAAGTGGAAGGAACGCAACCCATGACACAAATCTAGGTTCTACCAAGCAACAGGTTATATTGAAATTCCCCCTCCAAGATGTAAACTAACTTTAGAATAGTACGGGGGCCCATACGCAAACATGGAGGATGACGGTGCCAAGTATAGAAGTGATAGCATCATTAAATGAACATAACATGATAGGATGTTTATACATGCAATTGTTCAGGTATGTGCATTTGTTTGAATGCATGGGAGGAGATGATGTTAATGCTAGTGCCCCCATCGATCATAACATGATCAGTACACATATATTATCAATATAGATGGAGATGAAAAGGCCTGGATCAAGAGTCATCCAGTCTAGTGTGGTGCGATCTCTTCATCTGAGAAAATTAGGGTGGCTACTTGGTGAGTAGGTGGAGGTGTAGAAGAAGGTGGTAATTTGGTGAGAGAGGCTACATGATGAGGTGTAATAATGGATGGCTACGGGTGTAGGTTCATTGGATAAAACCTCAATAGACTGAAGAATCTCCATGAGAGCTTGTCGATGGGATTCAGAGGTTTGGATGAGGTCATATAGGGAAATTTGGAGGGAGGATTGGTGTAATTATTTGAGCATCATGTGATGTGTAACCCCATTAGAAATAGGATATGTGGGGCCATGGATAGTGACTTTAGGTGTGGGTGTAGATGGTATGTTGGGTATAGGGTTGGTTGGTGGGTTGGTTTCCTTTTCCTTTCCTTTGTCCTTCTGAGTGTGGGTAGTAATGTGGATCATGTTGATTTGAGGTGGGGAGGTAGATGAAGTAGGTGAGCCATGAAAGGTGTAACGATAAGAAGGGAAGAAGCTAAGAGGTGGGAAGGAACCTTATGAAATGAATTGGGCACACTAAAATTTGGGTGGAGGTTTGGTGAGTTCTTTGATATGAACCATGTTAATTCCAAATGTCGGGGATGGATCTTAGAGTTGAGGGGTGGAGGTTTTGGTCACTAAGTAGGCAATGAGGGAAGAACTATTGAAATTGGTGCTGGAAAAATGGGGTCCTCATCAAGAAGATCATCATTGTCAAAGTTTTCTTTAGGAGGACACATCTGGACAAGAGCGGCTTTTAAATATTTATAGTTCTTTACATCGTGTCCTCACACATGATGGTAGGAAAAAATTTTGGTTTTGTCAAACCCTTTTGGTTTGGTTTTGAGTGGGTTGTAAGATCTAAGAGGTGGTAATGTGATGACAGAAGTTTTGAGGATATTGGTTAAGATTTTGGCATAGGATCCCACTAGTGGATCACAATGGGAGGTGAATGTGGGTTTGGGTGCAGGTGTGGCTGACTATATAGGAAGAGTCTTTGTAAGAGGGGGAGTGGGTTGGGCTATGGTCTTAGGTGTTGGTCATGTCTGCTTGGGTAGGGGCATGGTAGATGAACTGGCAATAGAGTGTGTGGTTGGTTTAACTACCTTATTGGAGGGTAGCAGATTTTTGCCTTTAGGTTACACCTTCTTTGGTAAAGGTGATATGGGCAGATGAGATGTAGAGGGAAAAGTGGATGGTGGAAGAGGGCAGGTTACCCATGGGGGTAACTGAGGTGCTGTGGAGGTAGAGGAGGTAGATGGCATAGGTTGGGTAGGAGGTGTGAGGGAAAGGGAAGGAAGTGTCATGGGTAGTGAAGAAGTTATTGATGGTATTGGAGGTATGGGTGGTAAAAAGGTTATAGGTGAGGGTGGAGGTTGTGTGGGGCACTTGGGTATATTAGAGGTCTGCATGGGGAAATGGGTTGTTGCGTTCTTGGTTTACCAGTGGATGGAGGATTCTTAGCCAGGGTTGAGGGGTGAGGTCCTAGGATGGACGGAAGGGTGAAGGTGATAAGGGTGTGGTTGGAGAGGTTGGGGTATGGGATCTAGGAGATTGGTTCTTCTGTTTAGGGGCTTGGTTAAATTTTGTGTTAGTTTTGGAAGATGTGGCTAAATCTAATTTGATGGGTGAATGAGTAAGGATAGCTGTTGGTATGACCCCTAAAGTAGTAATAGGTTTATGAAATGAAGATGATGTAGGTGTGGGTTTGGATGCAGATGCATGTTGGGTTATGGGTAGAGATGTGAGTTGAGCCCTGAGTGGTGTCATGGGAGAATTTGTGATATTTGTGGTTGTGTTTGGTTCAATTAGATGAAACAATTTTGGATAGATAGTGGAGGTGTCAGCGAGTGACATCTACATTTGTGTTGAGACATGAAGTAGAAGACACCTCTAAAGTAAGGCTCTATCAACATAATCCAAATGATCACCTAAGTGTGATTATGGAACTATTGTAGGTGAGGTCAATTTGGATTGAATGGTGATTCTCATAAAATGTGTTTTAGAAATAGGGAAATTGATAGCTTCAGCCTCTGTGGGTAAGAGAGCCAAAAGTAAGTCAGCAGGATCTTGGGTGGTTGATCAAGAGTGGTCACTAAAAGGTAACGAAATTTCTAGTAGATCTTTGATAGGTGGAGGAGATGATGGGTGATCCTCTGTGGGTGGATGAGATGCACACGTATCTCCCATGGTTTGGAGAGGTACTGCTAGTGATGGCTCTCTAGGTGGAGAAGCCAAAGGCAAAGTGTTCTTGATGTTAATAAAAGGTTCTTTCAAAAGTGAGGGAGGAGATGAATGGTGTTCCTCTATGGGTGGAGGAATAGGTGAAGTGGGTTCATGTGTAGGTGGAGGACTTTGGGCTAGAATTTCCTCTATGGAAGGAATATGAGGCAATTGGGAAGCAACTTGTGCATCACTGAAAATAGCATGGACCTCATGGGTATTGCTATCATTAGTTGAGGTCTCTCCTTAGTTTGGTCAGAAGAAGGGGCATGATTAGGAAATGGTTTCTTGAAAATGTGTAGGTTTTGGTTGGTAGGTGCATTTGGATTATCCAAGACTAACTCGCCATTCTTGAGCATTTCCTTGGATAATGTTCTTGAAAGTGATGCAATTGCTATCATTATGACCTTTTACCTGATGATAGTTGTAGAAAGTCATGCTCTTTGTACCATGCAGGTGTGGGTGAGAAGGATCAAAACTAGTGTCTGGTTTTATAGGAGGAAGGGTGATGGCCCTTACTTTAATGATATTTTCTAAAACAGAAGAATAAGGATCTCCAATTGGGGTGTATTTCCGTTGTTCTCATCTGAATTAAAAAGTCTAGATAGGGGAAAGATTAGATGAGGGCTTAGCCTGATTTGATGGATGAGTTGGGCTGGCCTTGAGTACCACCACGTTAGTGGTTCCCTTGGCTTTTGAATAATTATTTTGTGGTTTCGAAGAAGAAGAGGTACCATTTGACTTAAATGTTGTGTTCTTATTTCGTAGTTGGATTTTATTTTCTTCGATGGCCTGAATCTCTAGTTTTTGTGCCATAGAGAATGCCTCATCGAAGGTTTGTAAAGTCTTACACCTATAGGGTTGGTGAAATATGTCTAGCATAAGCCCGAATGAAGATCTCTATGATTTCAGTTTGTGGTAATTGGAATGATTCGATTGATTAGGCTACACCAACGAGTGATAAAATATGTGATAGAATTATCATCATATTGACACATAGAGTAGAGGTCAGTCATGGTAACCTTATTAACAATGTTGATGGAGAAGTGATCCAAGAAGGCTTTGGCTACCTGATTAAATGATTAGATATAATGTCTAGGTAATCCACTATACTAGTCTAATGCAGGCCTGGTCAGAGACATGGGAAGGGTCCTCAGAAGAAAAACATCATCATGGGTGATCAGATAACACCCATGTTTGAAATACCACAAATTCTATTGTGGGTCCTCTTTGTTGTTGAAGTGGTTAAATTTAGGCATCTATCAATGTACGAGATATGGACAAATAAGAATGGATGGGTGTATGGGCTCATTACAAATTTCATCGTAGGTGAGAGAGTTATGTGAGAAAGAAACTGATGCCTCCAGTGTCTACATCTTGTCCATCATTAACTTGATGAGGTCATTGGTAGGTGGTGATGGATGGGTACCTCTTGTAGCATGAGAGGGTTGGTGTTGGAAATATGATGGACGTGGAATTCTAATATATGACGATGCCAAATAGGTAGGTTGAGAATTAGGGAGCGAGATAGGGGGAAAATACCTAGAATGAATGATAGATCAAATGGGAGGCTACTGATAGTACATATATGAAGGTGGAAGGGTCGAGGTGACTCTAGTAGTGATGGGGGCTAAGGACTGTGGAATAGAAAGGACAATGTTTTGAAATGGGGTAGGGGTCAATGACACCAGGGGTGGTTGTGTTGCTATGGGTATATGTGAGATAATAGGCGTGGATGAGGTTATGTTCTGGGTGGTTGATGAAGGTATAGTGGATGTTTTGGGTGTAATAGATGTGGCAGATGCGGTGGTCATAGTAGGTATAGGGCCTAGCTGTGAAATGACTGAGGGCAAGGTAGGTGTGGGTAGCACGGAGCTAGAAGGGGCTGATGCAGAAGTATGAATGAGTATCGGGGGGTTAGATATGGGCATGTCATATATCAACTAACCCAAGGCATATTGATTGGACAAGTGGGAAAGATAGAACTGTAAGGTGGCAGGGTTCTGATTAAGGAGTCGTGTGAACTCCTCGTCACCTGTGGCGATGGTGATAGGTTGGGTAGGATCCATGGGTGATAGAATGGAAGGTGGTGAAGGACTAGGTGGGAGTGGTTGACAACTAGCATGGAATATGAGGGTGTTTTCTTGGCTACGAGTCAACACCATGTGAACAAGTACTGATTTGGTAGGACTGCTTTCTGTAAATGACACAAAAATATAGTAGAAATAGAAAAAACAAGCAATGGTAGGTGGATTGGGTTAAAATGTTAGCTAGAAAATTACATAGGCTAACCAATTCTAGTTAGGGTAAGCCGATGTCTATCAAAGGTAACCACATTTGATCAATGTGAAAAAAGGAATAGTTTTCCAAACAAGGCAAAAGACTAATAATCTACCAGGTAGATAAGATGTAGGATGGATTTTATTAGAACAAAGAAGATACTGAGAGTTACAGAGACTCCGAACATCAAAGAAGATGAAGCAGGTGTCCTTTTGGGTAGGTTAACCAAAAGAACAGTAAACTGACACTGGTTGGATAAAACCAGTGATGGCTAGAGGGTAACCAACGACGGTCATTGGGAACGACACCGGTTAGTGTAAAATTGAAACAAAGATGAATAAAAATGTGGTTGTGATATAAAATCAAGTGTGGAATCAAACCCAAAACTCTGAGAAGGATAACAATGGGGTCCAAGCACACTCAGATGAAGTTGGAATACACCAATTATGATGAGGAGTGTGCAAGGATAAATAATAATATGAAGAACTCGTCCTCTCACCTCAAAACACAAGCCAAGCAGAAACACTAAGAAAAATATGATCCTAAAAGTGCTCTTTCTATTATGTTTGTTCATCTTACGCTATTAAGGACTGACTGTGTGTATTTAGAACATAATTTTTTGGTTGGGAAGGCATCCTACAAAGAAGGATATCTAAAAGGAGAGGTTTCATGTATGTTATGGTGGGGTCAGGTCATCCTCTAAGATAATGACTCGACAGAGGCAATGAGCTAGGGAGTACTTGTCAATCAGATCATGTGATCACTGACAGATGTTCCCAGGTAAGATGTTGTTTAAGAAAGATGTGTTAATTTGAATTTGTGTAGTTTGGTAAGACTCAGAGAGAGAGATAGAAAACCTTTTGTCTACGATTCTTTTGTCAACCATCAGTTGGGAATGACTTCCAGCGTATAGGTTTCCCTCATTTAATGTGCACTAATGCAGCATACAAGAATGAAATGCCATTAATTTTAAGCCCAAATTGAAATATTAAATTCGATGTCACAAAAGATGAACAAGAGAGAATATGATCTTTCACTAATGCAGTACAAATGAAAGAGAAGAAGAGTTCTTTTTATAGCACCAAAACAAGATTGTGTTTAGATAATAGAAAGAAGAGAAGATTCCAAGGGATAAATTTAATGTGAGAACCTTTCAGAACGGAAACAAACATGTAACTTTTACCTAGGAATGAAGAAATGCAAGGAACCTTGAATGGGTCCCACTGGGCATGCCAAAAATGTTTCACCTGATTCTTAGAACATTTCTTGGAATGTGATGAAATAGATAAGGGTAAAAGGCTAGGGGGAATACATGTTGAAGTTGGTTGAAGGTTGTTGCACGTGAGTTGACTTCTCGATCCACAACTAATCGTGAGAGCTTCCTTTTGGCTAGGAGAAACTACCTGAAATAAACAACAAGACCACCAAATGGAAGTTAAACAGCATATGCAGTGGACTGCCTAGCGTATGCTAGATTTGGGAAGTATGATACTCCCTAGAAGGTTGTCAATCCACTGTTGTAAAAAAATTAATCCGAGAAATAAGGTAAATATTTTCCTACTATAGTTAATATGATTTAGGCATCTCATATAAACACAATAAGTAAAATATAATCTAACAAGATAGGTTAGGATCAGATCTATAGGTTGGGTAAATGTTTATGGGTTTCTACAGGTCTAACAGAGTTCTGATGAAGGTCACAGGTGATTATAGGTAACTTGGGAATAAGTAGGTAGGTTGCTGGTCTGTACTATGTTGACAGACATAGAGACCGATGCCAGTCAAGTCCTGACTGATGCCGGTTAATTGTGACCGATGTTAGTTGCTAAAGAAATGATAGGGGGTCAAGAACAGGTGTCTGGGTCTATTTTCTAGGTTGATGGGGAATTGAGTGAGGTGTCTACAAGGTTTGGGTAGGGATACAGGTCGGTGGGCAGGTCTATTGGGGTTTTGGAGAAGCTGGGAGGAGTTATGGGTTAAGTTGATGAATAGTAATGAAGGCCATTATTGGGTAGGTAGACCAGACGTCTGGTATAGTCTCGACCGACGACGGTTTAAGAAGACCGATGCTAGATGACTGTGGGGAAATGGAAGATGTTGAAGAATGGAGTTCATATCTTCTTTGTGATTTCACAAAGGGTTGGGTAGGTTAGAATGGGGTGTTGGATTGCTAGGATAGGGTTTTCAGGGGTTTTGGAAGAGGTGTAGGGGGATAGTTATTAGAGAAAAGAGGTGAGTGGCTGGAAAAGTAATAGCACACAAAAAGATGTAAATACTGAGAGTATTTAAACAAAATGGATTGAATAGACAAGTGTACTTACTTGGAATCTTCTACCAGTCGACTGTGGGTGAAGATAGGAGATGGTAGTTGGAGGTTTCTTCTGTAGAGGGTCACCAGTTGATAGGAAACTATTGCTTGAGCTTTCTGGGCTTTCCTCCTTGCTTGGCTGAATCAGATCTTGGCTTGGATGGCTGTAGATGTCTAGGTGTTAACCGGTGCTTGCTTTGGTTGCATGTAAATGTGATTCTTCTCTCCTTTCTCTTAGAATGTGCCAACCTTGAAATAAGGCTACTAAAAAGGAATAAAAGTTGACCGATGATGGTTCTAGATTGACTAGTGTCGGTTCAGGGGTGACCGGCATCAGTTAGGGTGGGATTTTCTAGGTTTGCTAAAATGGGCAGATCTTCTTGATTTCTTGGATTCAATTCAGTTTCTTTTCATGGATTAGAATGGAAGCTTCTTTTCTAATGGGTGGGAATTTTGTTATAGAGGTTGTAGGGATTGAATTTTAGGGTTAGGCCAAATCTTGGCTCATTAAGAAAAGAATGATTAGGTCTTATTTAGTTATGGAAACACGTCATGAATAGGTCTAGGGTGAGGTGGTTAGATGATATTTCTAGGTGAGGTGTAAATTAGGAAAATTAGATAATAAATATTGTGAGGATATGGATTATTTTAATTAAATTAGTATCAGTATAGGGTGTGAGGGGTCATGGTTAGGTGATTGTGTTTAAGTTGATTATTTAATGAAGGGTTAAGGAGTGTGTGACTCAATTTTGGTGTCTACACACATGCCCAAGATAGACAAGTGAATGTTTGGTAAATTCACATTTGTTCATATTGCAAATCAGTTGTTTCTCCATGAGAACTTGCAATAATTTCTGCAAATGAGTTATATCTTCTTCTCATGTGGCACTAATAATCAATATATCATACAGATAAACAATGACAGACAAATATATGAAATTCCACAAAACATCATTCATCGATCTCATAAATGTAGTGGGTGCATTACATAAACCAAATGGAAGTACTAACCACTCATATAAAACCTATTTTTTATTGTAAGTAATCTTACATATATCCTCCTCCTTCATTCTGAATTGGTGATAACTTGACTTGAGATCTAACATCATGAATAATTTTACATGTTAAAGTTGGTCTAAGATATCATCTATTTGGGGAATTGGATATATGTTCTTTATGGTGATCTTGTTCAAGGCACGGTATTCAATGTAAATTCTCCTAAAACCATCCTTATTTTGCACCATCACAATAGGTCAACAACATGGTGAGGTGCTCAAATATATCACACCCTAGTCTAGAAGTTCATGGAGTTGTTTCTTTACTTTAGTACTCTCCAACAAGGATTGCCTATTCAACCCGATGTTCAGTAGAGGTGACTCTGGAAAAATATGAATCTCATGCTCTACTTCTCATATTTGTGGTAACCCACTAGGAGCCTGAAAAACTTCCTTAAAAGACTGAATAATACTATCCAAATCTTGTTTTCCCTAGTTATAAATCTCTAAAACTTCTACCCCATCTTATTTATCCTTTAACAAAAGTAAAAAAAAATGATTATGATTTTCCTAAATAAATCATTTTGCTTGGTTAGCACTCACCATAGTAACCCATTTTTTACACTAGTGTGCCTAGATATTGTAGTTGATCCCATCCTTGATCCATATCTATTGGTTCTCCTTTCTCATGAATATAGCATCCCTGATATACAAGTAATGAATCCTGAAAAACAACATCAAATGCATCAAGTGGAATAACATTATCCTCCAACACATCAATACACTGGAAATTTATTCCAAACTTGACCTTACATCTTTTTGTTACCTGAATTTCAACATCTTTCTTCACCCAAATCAAAGGATAAGGGTGTATATGCTCACAAGTCTCAAGACCAAGATTCTATACAACTACTTCATAAATCAAGTTAGACTAAGAACCAGTGTCAACCAAAGCATTTATCTTAGTTCTCTTGATCTGGATTTTGATCTGGAGTAGTCTATCCATATCCTCTTCCTGGTTGTCCATGTTGGTGGTCGTGCATCCAAGCCTCTCTTCGACATCAAATTCATCTTCAATCTCCACCTCCCCTTTTTTCTTTACAATTGTTATAGACTTATTTGAGTCCTTGGTTTGGTTCTTCGGATCTAACTCTAGATGAAACTTCCAACATGTAGCATTAGTACAACCGTTGATATCATAGTTCTTGCAAAAATTCTTGGGATCTTTACAAGTATTTAAAATAGTGGTAGTTTGTTTACCTTTTCCTTTCCACTTAACTTTATCACTTGTTTTCCCATGTTCTTTCTTCTGCTGATTTGTTGACTAGTTTTCCATTAGATCTGCTTCTCCTTGGTTAATTTCATCATCTATATATTATGTCTTCACACATGCATCGTTGAGATTTTTGGTCCTCATGGAGATAAATTTTATTTTAAGGTGAGTGTGAAGTCATCCCAAGTACTTAATTTAGAATATCCTCATCCTCCAAGTCCATGTTCAACAACATGGTCTACCTCTGAAACTTCATAGTATAGTCCATTTACTCATTTGGTTAGTCTCGTGGCCAATAGGATAGAAGTTAGCTCTAAGTAATTCTTTAAATTCTTGCCAAGATTTTACAATAGGAAATTTCTTCTTTTCACAAGTGGCTAGATAGCTTTCCCACCAAACCAGAGCGTGTCCCTCCATTTTGAGACATACAAAGATGATCCTCTGTGCCTTAGTGAGATTATGGATGCTAAAGTAGACTTCCAATTATTTTAACCATTTATTAAGCAATTTTGTATATGCTTTTCCTTCAAAGCTTTTAATTTCAACTTTCATTTTAAATTTAAAAGGAGCATGATCAAATTTTACCTTCTTTCTTTAATTTGAAGTCTCTTCTTCCCACTCTTCCCTGTATTCTTCCTCATCGTGGCTCCTCCCTATGCCAAAATTTTCAGCTAAGCCTCGAACCAATGATTCCATGGAGTCTTGTTTAATAGAATCTATCTTATGCAAATCTTTAAGTTCTTATTGTCTTCTAAACATCCTATCCATCATGGTCTCCAGTATATCGATTCTATGGACCAAGTTTTATTCTTCCATTTGTCCTCGAATTCTCTTTTTCCACTTCCTTGTACAAATATCTAGATTGCAAGGTAAATCCCCTTTGCATTTAGATCTTTTCACTGTCATACAAATCCAAGAATGAATACCATAGTCCTAGATACTTTTTATCTCTGATACCAAAATGATCTGTAAACTATCTACTTTGGAATTTGTTTAGAAAATCACAATTATACTCCTTTTCTACTTTCAAATAGAAAATGATGGTTGAGTTAGTGATTGATTTGTTTATGCCTTAGAAATGAAATTTCCAAAGAGAAATTAATTAATATGCACACATATACCAATGATTTCTATCCTAGAAACCTCCAAAGGAGGAAAACCAGTTGGGAAGGGAAAACAACTCTTTATTCCTGTTTTATATTATTGGCCGATTCAAATAAAGAGATATAAACTTTACATTAAGTGAGAAAGGAAATTGACAATGTATCTCACTTCCTCCCAACTACTTGACTACTTTGTTCTCAAACTCTTCCTTCTAAAAAACTCAATTCTGGAACTTTGTAACTCTTACACTTACTCTGACAAAGTCTCTTGCTTCTAATAATCCATTCCTTTGTTCTCCCCAAGTATTTATAGCCTTCCACATTCCCTCTTGTGCACTGGAGAATGGGAAAGGTCATGGTAAGGAAGGGAAAAATTTAGATGCTCCAAATTTCATCCATTCACACTCCATTTTATTTTTTTCTGGCTAGGTGATGGTTACAGTTCCTTCTTTTTTGTTGGCTGATCTGATGAAGTAGAGTTATTTTGGATCCCTATGGATTAGGGGTAATCCTAATGAACCTCCTCAAGTAAGGTGATCATAACCCAAATTATTTAACCTCGAATCAATAAATTTAATCATCCAAAATCTATCATCAGTGAATTACTTCATATATACACCATAATTTTTAAAATTTTAAACTATTTATTTGATGTATGGGGTGATGATGCTTCTTTGTCTTCATTGGGTGCCTTAAGGGGCATGTTGGGATTGGGGTGTGATCATACTTTTTTTTTATGGGATATGTCATAAAATTGTAGATATGGTCTTTATTACAGCATGGTTACCCTACCTTCTCCTCATTTATTCTTTTTATTCACACATTACACCCTCCATGTATACTTATCTCATTATGTCTACTTTATCAATATTAATGCATGTAATTATCCCTAAATTCAGTCATTTTGGAACTTTTTCATTTATGTTTTTTACATTTTAACTCTAGGATGTACTCCAAGGATAATGTCATTACCCATGGATTATGGTTTCAATTTATTTATTCGTTGGCTAACGCCTTCAACTAATTTACTACCTTACTATCACTACAAATGATTTACATTATTAAATTAATTATAGAAACTATGTTTTCGATAACCATCCTATCTCATTTTATATATACATTATTTAATCTAAAACCTATCATTATGTCATTATACCAAGTCACCCTCTCCCCATCTACTAAAAATAGTTTTTTACCCCCTCATAAATTACTATTTACCCATCTCAAAGTACTTCAACCTCTTTAAAACAAATTAAAACCTCTAAACCATATCAAACGTATTTTATCCTAAAATCCCAACCTTCCCAACTCATCCATAAAATTATCCTAACCATTTTACCTCATCATTTAACTAAAATCCCCATTTAGAAAGTGGTTTTAACCATTTCCTAAATGTTTTCCTAAAAATCCTAGATCGTCGACGATTCTACCTAATCACCAGTGATTATAAATAAGAGTTTTTATCCTTTCTCATGGATCTTCATAAACCTTTTTCTCATACTTATTCTTTATCTTCAACCTAGAAAAAAATCCAAGTCACTCCAAAGATCAAAAAGGACCTGTATCAACCTCAAGCTCTCAAAAACACATCATTTTGATAGTCTTTTCATCAATCATCCTTCAACAACTGGCTATCAGCTTCAATCAACTCCATCCAATATTTGAAGGCATCTTTCAACTTACTTCCACATCAAGAGGTATTTATCTATGTTATTTCATCATTTTCATTTCATAAAACATCAAAAATAATAAAAAATCATCATTTCAAATATTCCTTTATCATTTTTATCAAACTTGATCATTTTCACAGTAATCACCAATGATTGCTTGCATCACCCATGATTCTTTCTGATCACCCACAATTCCTTTGAATCACCAGTGATCCCTGTCAATTTACATATTTTAATTAATTAATTATTTTAGTCACAAATTTTATCAATATTTTTATATAACATGTCCTTTGTAAGCATGGATTTACTTTAGATGGCAGTATATGGCTGGTATCATCATGTCATAAGTATCTATGATCTTCCTATAGTTAAGAAGCCCTTATTTTGGGAGTAGGACAACATCCTTCACGAGTTGACATTGAGTGCAATACGTATTTCCACTGACATAGAATACATTTCTGATTAGATCTAGTTCATCCATGACATCCAACATGAGACTAAATACTTTTTCTACGACTACTTCGATTCCGTTTAGATTGCATATACCATTTCTTGGGCCATATTTTAAGTTACAAATGACTTACCCTTCAACCTTGAGTTCTAAAGATTATTATTCATTATCTATGATCCTTTTCATTTACATATCTTTATCATTATCTTTTTCTTTCAAATTTATTGTATCAAAGCGAGTTGACATCCCTAAGGAAGTTACATTGGATTATTGGAATTGACCTTTGTCGAGCAACTCATTTATCCATTTATTGAATCAATTTTTTAAGTTGTCTTTGATCTCAATGTTTATTCGTTAGGGTAAGAAGGATATTTATCCAACAATAATTGAATTCCATCATCCTGGGTATTGGTAAACCCCATTATCTTCCAGGGTCATTTGTTTTTGTTATTTCATTTTATTAAGTTAAAGTTGGAAAGAAAAAAATATTGAGTACATTTTGGCACTCTCGGTGGGAACCTGTTCCTTTTATTTCATTTAAAATTAATTCATTTCTACCTTTAGGGTCTCTAATTTACAATTGCTAATGATCCGATCAAATCACCAACAATTTTGGTGAATTTCTAATGATTCCTATAAATTGCTGATGATCTCAGTAGATTTTTTATTATTTAGTTAGTTAGCCTCTAACCTTTATTTCCATTTTTTGTCCTCTATTTTAATCTAACCATTGCAAGTTACTGATTTGGGAGCTTATTTCTTATGGCACTATAGTTGTGATAAAAAACCAAAAAATCTAAAACTTTAAAAAGGAAGCCTTTTGCAGGTGTGTCTCTTTCCTTTCTTTTTCTTTCAAATATTGCATTTTTGTCTGCTGTCCTCATTGAAATCAATATTTATTTTGGGATTAAAAATAATCTCTCATTATTCTTGACCACATATTCTAATTAGGAGGTTAATATATTACATTCACTTAATCTCCCCCACACACAACCAAACAACATCAAACATAAACTGCATTGAAAAATTCCGACCTAGGTGGAACTACTTGGATTTCATCACCAACAGGAGAATCCAACTTGTTTTTCTATCCGAGTATAAAGAATTGGTTGTTAATATATTGGCTAAGCACTTGAATCCTTTATCGCTGCGAGATTGTGAAGTGAGGGGGTAGGCCCTAATACCAAGCCATGTACTGATACCAATATAGATTCGAGCCTCACATACCTTCGTGTATATTGAGGACTCCTTATTTTAACGTCACCTGATATCATCCTTAGATGACCACTTCTTAGGACCTTGTTAACCATTTTTCACACTTCACCATTCTTATAAATAATCAAGATAGGTAAGAATTATGTTGCATGATTTTTCTTTTGTTCATAATCAAAAATTTAGATTTATTTTTCATTTTTAGGTGATTGTTTTCTTTCATGGTTACTACAAGAAAACAACCCCATCTACAAAATTATGAAAATATTACAAAAAAATCAAAAACCTTCAAAACTACATTGAATATGCTTCCTACTTAATTGATCAATATTTAACATATATATAACCCCAACCAGAAGATCAAGAACATCCACATACTCCCAAAAATAAATATGCCTCATCCAAAATACCTAACCCATCTCGTCCTCATTTCCTCGATAGTGGGGATCCATTTTTTCTAAAATTTTAGATTCAAACCCCATTGCTCTTAATGCATAACTTACTTCCTAGGGTGTTCATATGTATCCATTCACACCTAGACCACAACAGTCTATATCTAAAACTTCATATGAATTCTCTTGGCTTGTCAATTCTAACCATGAGTTGGTCATCCAACAAGTGCACTATTATCCCACTTCCATTAACTCATAAAAATATAATTTCATATCCTCACGTCCAATTACTACTTTTTACATTAATGTGGTCTCCTCAGAGGATAAAAATAATCAAAAACCTACATCATCATTGGATTTCTCATCCAGATCTACATCATCTAAGAATAATACCAACATATATTCATCCACATCAACCCCTTTAGTATCTTCTACCATCCAAACTCCTCTTATGAGTTTAGTATCCATCCCGACAAGTATATCTCAACCTCATTCATCTAAACAACCCAGAATAGTTGTTTAAAATGTAGTAATGTCTATCCTAACATCCAAGCCACTCATCAATACAAGTTCTATTTCTATTTTCCACCCCTCCTCACAACAATAATTTACCATCCATACTTCATGTCAACATATACCACAAAATAGCAATCTCTCATTCATACCTCTACTCCCTTTCAACACACACCTCAACACTCTTAATCACTCATCCAATCCTCTATTCCTTTTCAATATATACCATAGAATTCACAACCTCTTATTCACACATCAATCCCTTTTTTAAAAATACCTCAATTATCACAACCTCTAATAAATACATCCATGCTCTTCCAATATCAGTACAATCAACCTTCAGAGCCTTTAGTTTCACATCCAACTTATAACATTCCCTTGGGTATTCCATTTTAGCAAAATATCCCATAAACATACCAAAAACCAAATAAATTATTGTATAATCAACCTGGTTCATCATCATCCAATAAACAATAACCACCAAAATCCAACCATCTCTAGGATTTAATGAACAAAATATCTAGTCTTGAAACTGCTTATATGGGTCCTAAACAACACATTATCCTAGAAAAAAATATGAAAAAAACCTATCCATCCATATCTACCATATAAATCTTATCTTACACATTGGGAACTTCCAAATTTCCTCAAATTCTATAGCAAATAATACCCTCAACAACACATCCTAGCCTTCTGGCATGCCTTTTACCTCATAACACATGACCAGGACCTCATGTTGAGAAAATTTCCCATGTTCTTAGATGGCCCTACTTTCAAATGGTATAACAAGATCTCATAGTATTTAATGTTCTCATTTGCACAAATTTCTCATCTCTTCCTGGGAATTTCTTTGATCAATATCACAAGTAAAATAACCATCACCAAACTATACACAATCAAACAATTTGAAGAGGAATCCATTGCCAACTTCATTACCCACTGGAGGGGCATTATAAACCAACTATCATTTTCTATCCCATAGACTGAGCTAATTTATTTATTCTCTTGCGCATGTGTCAAACATATTTCATCCACACTATAGATTCAATCCTTCCAAATGTTTGATGAAGCCTTCACCATGGCTCACAAAATTGAGCTTCGTGCTCTTGAAGATGGTACAATTAAAATTAAATTGAAAAAAACTTGTGTTTTCATCCAAACTATCTTATATTCAAGAAATATATAAATCATCAGCCAACTTGGTTTTCATCAAAACCACACTCAAAGAACATTCTGAATGATCTCATCATAACTACACTCCCATCAGTGAATCTTATAATAAAGTCTTTGATAAACTCATGGCTGCTAATGTTGATAACTGACCATGAAATTGAAAGGTGTCATTCAATCTAAAACATCCTCCAAGATCTAATTGACAAAGGTGAATTAAAATTAGATAATCCCAATGTGCCTCAAAATCAAAATTTGGACATCTTTAAACAACCTTTTCCAAATTACTCCATGTCTACTAATCATCTAAAAACTAATAATATCCAAACCTAACATAATATAAACATAGTTAAAGAACAATCATTTGCAAATTCTATCATAGAATCCATATATGAGTCATCCACTAGTAAATCTTCTGTAGAAAAACCTAACATCAAACCATCCATATCTATAGATCCTACCATTAAAATTAAACCACTGTTATCCATAGTCACTTCATCCTCATCTAAGAAACCTGTAATCTCTTCACAAGATTACAAAAGAAGCCTATCCTATAAATTGAGAAGAACTCATATGATGATAAGGCCACCTTACAAATTATCTTAACATCCTTCAAAAAAATGTCACATGACCACTTCCTCCATCTAAAAATCCAACAATAATAGCACAACATCACATCACCCCTTAAATGCAAAAACCAAGCCCTTTGCCTTTGATTTTAGGACCGCATCCATCATCCCAATTACCAGTCAGTATCAAAAACTCTAAAACCATTCCTCAAATGTATAGTCATAATGTACATTAAAGCATTCCTCAAATTCTCCTACCATAAGAAAAATCATTACTTCCTTCAAATTCCACCTCAAAAGGACATTGAACATTACTCCTTGAAAAAATCCTTCAACAATCCATCATAAAGTTACCCCCTCTTAAGCCTTTCAGTTCTTGAGGGTGGAATCCTTATTGGTATAGAAGATTGTAAATCACTCTAGCATACTATAAAAAACTTGAAAATAAGGGCCTTATCCCATCAAATTTACAAACATCAAAATCATCCAACAAAGTATATATGACCATTATATCCAAATCAACACCTAAATCCACAACCACTAAAAGTAAGGACTCTTCTAACAAAGTCCCTCCTCACCAAATTGATGTAGTACACATTACTACTAGAGAACATACCCATGATCCCAACACTTCTAATTAATAACAATCTAAAGTATACATCCCACTCACTCCCAATTCATCAACTCTAACACCTCTTACCAATGCAAAGGTTTCCATATTTTCTGTCATCACACATAATCCACCACCATAGTTCAAAACTTTGTCATTAAAAAAAATCACCAAGCTTTAATCAAGATACCCCTTTACGAGTTGGTCCAAACCTAATCTTCACACCAATAAGCCATGATTGAATAACTTCAATCCATATCACTTCCCTCCGAATGATCCACATATTTGTACAAATCTAGTAGGCACTCTTAGAAATCCATTGTTATCTCATTCAAAAAATTTGAAATACCATCCTTATAGCCAGAAGACCATGATCTTCCCCTCTTCATCATCTCTCAAATCAATGACATCCTTGTTAAGAGGGTTATAATTGATAATGGCACCCATATAAATATCATATCATCATATTCCTTTAACTAACTTCATCTACCTAACACCATTATCTCCTAGACACTGGCTATACTTTGAGCCTTTAACGACACCATCACTCTTACACTAGGTACAATCATATTACCACTAAATATTGACATTAAGACCCTCCCTAAACTCTTTTATCTAGTGGAAGGAGAGTTCCAATACAACATAATACTATTTCAACATTGGATATGCGTTATGTGTTTTATCCCATCAAAACTCCATCGATGTCTTAAGTACGAACACTAAGGTAAAACCTTTACAGTTCCCATGGATCCAAAAACTTTTATATCTTTTAACGTTATGTATCATCCAAATGATGTGCTTTTTCCCAAATAAAACTTGGACTCATCTAATAAATCATCCACCAGTTCATCTATTCCATCATAAATAGTATGAAACGACTCTTCCTTTTACAACATTATGCTGGTCCAAATAATATAATCAACTCACTTCCAACACTTAAGACATATGGAAGACCTGATAAAAAAACCATGCATGATTCAACATCAGATATTTCATCTCCTTCATCCCCCCACATCTAAAAATAAATTTTATCTATGGAGGGATCGACCACCCCTCTATGTAACATAATTATTAACATCGCTTCATACTATCCATATTAGACTTCAAATTATTGTATAATCAAGTCTTAACACAAATATATCTCCATCACTGCACCTAGAATGGATTCAAATTGAGATGGTATTAACATGGTATACATGAATTAATCATCCAACATTCCCTCAAACCACATGAAAAATATGGTCTAGGTTATAAGAAACCCATTTCCGAATCTTCTACACATACCACATCTAGAACCATCATAGAATTGGAACTATCTTCTTCATCCACGCATGATGACCCTATGGACATAGATGACACCGTATCCATACCGTATGAATTTTTTTGTCAACACAATTAAATTAGGACCATTGACTTATCAAACTAATCATGGTACTAAAACCCTTCCTCTCATTTTTCCTAAAATGATAAAAGAAGATTCTCCCACCGTTAACATACTCCAATGCCAAGATGATCAAACCATTCTCTCTCAAATGGGAGAAGAAGATCATTTCCTTCAAAAATCCTTATAAATATACTCTTAAACACTCCTCAATGAATCCACTAGCAACATTAACATAGGGACTACGCAGGAACCTTTTATAATTAAAGTAAACCAATCTTTAGATCTAAAGGAGTTAAACTACTTCACTGTGTTCCTATACAAATATATTAAATCCTTGATCTAGTCATATAGTTATATGATATGTATCTATCCCAAAATCATAATTCACAAGATCATCACTTATCCTAACGCCAAACCTATTAAACAAAAATAACGTAGGATGCACCCTCATGTAGCTATTCTCATCAAAGAAGAGTTACAACTCCTACTCTCTGTTAATGTCATCATACCCATTGACTACCCACATTGGGAATCTAATGTATTACCCATAACCAAATCCTCACGTAAGTTAAGAATTTTCACCAAATTTTGAGATCTCAATCTCGCTTGTCCTAAAGATGACTTCCCTCTTCCAAACATCTACTAGCTCGTCAATATAACAACTAGAAACAATATGCTTTCCCTTATGGGTGATGTCTCTGGTTACAATCAAATCCTCATTGCTACTGACTTTCAACACAAAACTTCCTTCATCAATCCTTGGGGTACTTTCTACAACCATGTTATGCCCTTCAAACTTAAGAATGTGGGGGCCACCTATCAATGCGCTATGACATATATATTCCACGAACTTGTTCGAATAATTGTAGAAAACTACATAGATGATATTTTAGGGAAATATAAACAATGTAGAAATCATCTCATCATTGTTGAAGTTACATTTGTTTTTCTTATTCATTACTTTTTATGCCTCAACCCCATCAAAATTGTGTTTGGTGTTCTCACTAGAAATATCTTAGGGTTCATCGTATCTATCTAGGGAATTGAAGTATACCCCGCTAAAATCAAATATATCATCTAAATTTCTCCTCATCAAACCTCAAACAACTACACAACATTCAAGGAAAACATTATTCTATCTTCCATTTATATCATAAATTTCAAATCACGGCCAACCCTTTCATCATCTCCTTCAAAAATATGTCAACTTCATATGGGACCAAAACTATCAAAAGTCCTTTAATGACCTTAAACAATACCTCCTCTCACCACTTGTTCTCACACCTCCATGTGAGGGGGAGTATTTATACCTCTACATATCTACTACTGATCACACCTTGGGTGCAATTTTTTTCTCATAAAAATGAGTAGGGTCATGAACATGTTATTTACTATATAAGCCACACTCTCCATTAATATGAAACTCATTACACTGAAGAAGAAAAGTTTTGTTGTTCCTTTTAATTCACAACTTCCAAACTATATCATTACCAATTTCAACCCACTTAAAACCATGCATTCTAAAACCTATCATAGTGACCACATCATTTTGTGGATTATGATTATGACAACGTTTGATATTTAATTTATCTCACAAAATTATACCAAAGGACAAGCTATCTTGGATCATCTTGCCAAATCTCCCCTCCCAGAAAAAGCCACCTCAAGAATAATCCCCAATGAATCTATGAACACTATCATCGATCAAGAATATACCCTTCTCAAAATGACCCTTTTCTTTGATGGATATAAATTTAAGCAAGGGGGAGGGCCTGATGTTGTCATTATACCTAATTAGGGGAATCATATTCCTCTATCATTCAAACTTAACTTCCAATGTACTAACAACATGGCTGAATATGAAGCTTTAATCATGAGACACCAAACCACCATCATGTTTGGTGTCCAAATGTTGGACATCTATAGAGACTCACAACTTGTCATCAATCAAATCAAAGGAATTTACCAATGTAAAAATGAAATACTAAAAAAATATAAATCCATTATTGAATTCCTCTTAGAAGCCTTTGACCATTACAAAATCCAAACAATTCCACAATCATCTAGAAAATTTGTAGACACTATGGCTTCTTTAACATCCCCCATCCCATTTTTAGTTGAAGACTCAACTGAAACTCTATTTATTTTTTTGGTCCATATAATTGATCAATTGTCCAAAAAAATTGACTCCCTTCTATCAACATCATAAAAAACAATTCAAGTGACCTATGATACACTCAAATATTTGACTATATTTTAGAATACAAAATTCCTCCTGATATATCTAGAAATTCCAAATGATATTTCCTCCAATGCGCTAACCATTATGTCATCATAGGTGGTATCATCTATAAATGTGGATTTGACGGCCTCTTTTTAAGATGCCTTAAATCCCATGATTATACCAAAGATATCAAAGAATTCCATGACGGTATATGTGGTGGACATTTTAATGATATTGTTGTCACTAAGTGTGTCCATTGAATGGGCTATTACTATTTTACCATCAATCAATATTGTTGTGTGTATGTTAAAAAATGCATTAAATGTAAAAAAAATTGAATCTTACTCATATTCCTAGTCAAGATGTTATCCAAAATAAGCCCCTTGCTTATTTTTTGGCTAACTCCCTTCATTCCTTCCTTCCTTGTGTCTCAATTAGAAATTTTTATCTTTTAGGCACTCAAAATGTTTTGGAAATGGTTTCATTGGATAGAGCATCCCCTCATCTTTCCAGAATGGTAAAGTTTTCCTTCTAACTCCTTGTATTTTTTGAGTTATGGCTCGGTGGAGTTTTGGAGGGAAATTTTCCCTAAGGAGGTCTGCCAACCAATGAGAAAGTGCCACGTCAGCGGTGGAATGGCGGATTGGTGGGGGTGACTTAGAAAATTTTCATCAAATATTGGCGGGGCACACAAAGAAATTTTTTAGCCTGAAGGCCCACCAGCCAATAAGAGGAGGCCACATGTCCTCGGGGTTGTTGGAAGGTGGAGGGGCAGAGGGAAATTTTCCCTTTCACCAAAATATGGAAAATATTGAAAGGAAGGCCCATCCCTGATAGCCCATGCCAATCAGAAGTTGCCACATGTCCATGTGGCTGGCGAAAATCTTAAGGCGGGTCCGCAGAAGGAAATTTAGAGTTCAAGCCCACGCCAATCAGAAGGCACCACATGTCCTGTTCAGGGAAGCGGTCAGAAGTGATGGAAAATTTGGAAGTGATGGCCTGCCAACCAATCACAACATGACATGTGGCATCAGAGCTTTGGGCCGGAGGAGAATTTTTGGAAAATTTTCCAAAGGCCAAAAAGGTGTAAAAAGGTCAGGGAAAGGCCTGAGACCAATCAAAAGGTGCCACGTGGCATCAGGCTGAAGGGAGGTGGAACCTTTTGGGGAAATTTTCCCAAAGTCAAAAAGAGGGAAAATTTTAAATTTCAGGCCCGCCAAGATTCAATTTTTCCCTAGTTTTGCCCTAAATCTTCAGGAGGGTGTAAATTTTGATCCAGAGCTTGGATTTTCACATTCTTGGTATCATTGGAAAGCTGGTAAAATTATCTACACAATGGAGGGCTCAATTTTGTGTTTTGGTGGGGTTTGGAGAGAGAAAATCAAAAAACACCTCTGGCATGGGAAGAAGAATAGAACTGACATTTCAACCACCATTTTTAAAGAAGTATGGCTCGCATTCTCTCCCAGCATGGTCAAAAACATCGGGGAATGAAATTTTGAGGGTTCCCATGTTGTTTTAATGCAATTTAGTAGGTGGTTGAAGTCTCCTTTCATGCTTTCCCATGTTTTCTCCTTCCTGGGCTCAGATTTTCATTGTAAAAAGCTAGATTTGGCTCATTTCCCAGGGGTTGGACATTTCTATGTTTTGCAGACTCCCTTCTTCACCCTGGCAAGTGGATTTGTGGAATATCAGACCTCTTTTAGAATGGAAACATGCTTTCTACCTCTTTGCTATTGTAATGCATGTATTTTGACATTGGAAATGACAATGCAGGCTCTGTGAATGAGTTTCAGTCCTCTTCTTGTGTTGTTTGCTTCATTTCTGGTCTTTCATTACATTGTATCAGTTTGTGCATGATATTTGTTACAATTCTGTGATCTGTGTCAATTTGTAGAAGTAAATGTTCACCACTCCTTTGGTGTATCACCTTGTTAGTCTTAGTTTATTTCTTTTACATCTTTCATCTCTGTCCCCTTGGAAATTAGAGTAGGATTTATAGTTTAAACCTCTGCAATTTACAAGCATACATCTAATCAGAGGAGTTGAGGAACCAACCTCTAACCTGGAGATTCTTTTCCCATTTTTTACAAGTCCCACACTTGGGGAAAATATTCAATGTTGTGCAATCACACTGGATGTTCAATGTCAAACTAGAAATCTGACAAACATCCAGGGGTGCTGTGAATCTACAACAACAGTTTTGGCATGCCTGGTGGGACCTTAGAGGTCTTCATCTTCATTGCAACAAAGTTGATGTGTATTTTCTGTAATTTTCTTTCTTGAAAAGATCCCTGATCTGCACATCTGGCGACTAACAACAAAAAAAATCAACTAGTTTCAGCAGCCATAGTCTGAAGATTCATGAGAAGAATCAACACAAGGTCAAGATCCAGAGAAGAAGGGTTGTCTGAGTATCTACAGCTATCTCCTGGAAGAAGGCACAGAGGAAGGAGGATTCAAAGGTCTTCCATCTCCACCAAACATAAACTCTATCAACTCCTCCACCTTCTAGACCTTTCACTCAATCAACAAGGGTTCTCAGGCCAATCAGAATGGCACAACCCAACCCTTATGTCAACTTCACTGGCAGCAGCCCACTTGCTCTCAATGCACAAAATCTAGTTCCAGTTGTAGCATTGAAGAACATTCCATATTTCACTGGAGAAAATAAGACCACTCCTGGTGATCATGTTAAAGACATTGCTAATGTTTGTGCAATCCATGAGATTGTTGAGATGCAAATTGCTGTCAAATTGCTAGCATCTTCATTCAAAGGGAAAGCATTGCAATGGTTTAGAAGCCTTGGGGCTGGTTCTATCCAAAATTGGAATCAGTTGTGCATAGCTCTCCATGAGCAGTTTGGAGAAAAGGGAGATAACTTGTCTCTATTGGAACAACTGACAACCATCAAGAGAGCTCCCAATGAGTAGCTGACAGACTTCAACTTCATATTTCAAAGGACTTGGGATAGAATTCCAGTGGCAGTTAGGCCAACAGTTGAAGGTGTTTTTCTATACTATCTCAAAGCTTTAAATTATGATATTTCCATGTTAATTCAGTCCATGGGAGGTACAACTATACCTGCAGCTTATAGCATTGCCATTAGAGCTGAAAATTGTTTGATTCAAGCTGGTAAGCTGGCTCCTAGGCCTCCCATGCCCTTGTATCCAAATTTAGAAAATCCAAGCACTAGTCAAGCACCTACTATAGCTCCTATTCCCACCCCTAGAAATCAAAGTTCAAATGAAACTTCTACTTCATCCTCTAGTGCTTCAAATGAACTCCAAGAAGTCATGAAACAGTTACAAAATTTAGGCAATGAGCTAGTTACACTCAAGAGGTAGCAGGCCCAAAGTTTTAGACCTTCTTATCAACCTCAATCTTAGCCTAATAGGAAACCATATCAGCCTAATAGGCCACCCAATCCAGCTACAAATCAAAATCAAGCTAGGCCTCCTGCCAATAGACCATTTCATCCCTATAATCCCAATGTTGCATCTACCTCTAAAGCTTTAGTGCCAGTGAAAAATAATGTAGCACAAGAGTATGATTGGTGCTTCCCATGTAGTGAACCTCACAACCAATCTATGTGCTTCAATGGTGCCTTGAACCAAGCCTTGATGGTGACAACAACTGGCGTAGAGGGTGAGGTGAGTCAGGAAACAAACCAACAACAAGGAACATCCCAGCAAAATGCAGCTCCAAATGAGACTACACTAGTGAATTGGAAAGCTGAGGATTTTTGTGGTATGAATCAAGTAGTGTCTCAGAGTATAGCAGCCAATACAAGGTCAAAAAAGAGGAATATTGGTGAAGGGTAGTCATTGGCTCTAGGTGATCCACAACCTTCCATCACTCCACAAAGTGTTGGCAAGCAAAATGTAGTTCCAAACATGCAAGGACAACCTAGGCCACCTTCTAGACCAATTCAAATGCTAGATGTTGCTTCCCATGTGCAAGAAAAGAATGTGTAGACCAAGGGGCAGCAAAGAGATGTTCCATCCCCATTTAGCATCATTGATTAGATGAAGAAGACAAATGTGAATATATCAATGTGGGAATCACTATCCATCCCGGGCCAAAGAGATCTCCTACAAGCTGCCATGAAGAATTGGTCAACTTCAAATCAGCTAGTTCATATGCAAGATAAAGTACTCACAAATGCTACTCAGCCTGAAGGGAATCATGGAGGAAAACAAGGTAAAATTTTTAAGCCCCCTCCATTCTATGTTTCATTGATCATTGGAGATAAGCTAGTACACAATTACATGATTGATTCTGGGGCAAGTAGTTCTATAATGCCCAAGCAAATAGCTGATCAGTTGGGCCTCTGATATGAAGTCATATCCAAAGGGGTAGTGCAATTAGATGGGAAAATAGTAACAATAGTGGGATTGATCAAATATTTGAATCTTACTTTGCATGCATGTCCCAATGTCACTATTTTACAAGATGTCTCAGTGATAGATTTTCCACCACTCTTCACCTTATGCTTGTCAAGGGACTTCATAGCTAAAATTGGAGGCTACTTATCTATTGATTGGTCACACATGTTGTTTAGGACCAGATATGGGACTAAGGCCACAATCAGGTCTGAACCTATTGCAAACTTTCACATTGAGCCTCATACTCCAAGCCAAATCAATGCCAATTGTTCAGCATTTGATCAAGAGGATTATCCAAGCACAGATGAAACTGACACCAAGGTTGGAAACATCCCATATTTGACTCTTGATGAATGGGAAAGCAAGGTACATGTTTTTGATCCCTACCAAGAAATAGAGGAATCTGAACTAGGAGTCTATTGCATACATGAAGAAAATCATCCTATTCCTAGTATCACCAAACCAGACCATAAAGATGACAATGAGGTATGGAACCTATTCTTTGATGGATCAAGAAGTAGACAAGGTACAGGAGGGGGAGCTATGCTTGTTTCACCTCAAGGCATTAAGTATTATTCAGCTTTTAGATTTTAGTTTGCATGTTCTAACAACACTGCTGAATATGAAGCTTTGATACAAGGATTGCATTGGTCAATCAAGAGAGGTATAAAAAACTTACAAGTCTTTGGTGATAGTGAGCTGATTGTTAATCAAGTTAAAGGGCAGCATGCTGCCAAAAATGATCTGCTCAAGTGTTACAAAAATAGGGTGTGGGACCTCATTGAAGATTTTGAGGGCTTTAACATCAATTCCATCCCTAGGAAAGGAAACCAAGCTGCTGACAGGCTTGCAGCAGTTGGGGCAGCCTTTGATGTTGTTGAAAGCATCAAAAAAGATAAAGTATAGCCAAGCATTCATGTGATTGTAAGGCCATCAGTACCAGAAAATAATGTAAGGCGGAAAGTGTTTGAAAATGATCAACAAATCATCAATTTCTTGTAAGAATAAGATGAATTCTCAGCCAAGAATCAAGAAAAATTAGAATAATAGTATGGTGATCAGGTAGTACAGCTGAGAACCAAGAAACTACCAAGAGGACTTTTCACTTTGGAATCCATCTTTAATCCTAATGATCAATTCAGAAAGGAGAAAGCAAACATCCAAGTCAAGGGAGAAGATTCAATGCCTATCTTAATAGGAGAAGGCAAATCACTTCAAATTGGTAAGGTAACAATTGAGCAAGAAAGGTATGAGTTTATGCAACTTTGTCAAGAGTTCCCTGATGTATTTTCTTGGAGTTATGAATATTTTAGAGGTTTCGATCCCAAGTTAGCTCAACATACAATAGAATTAGATCCAAGTGCTAAACCCATCAGGCAAAAGCAAAGGATAGTCAACCCACACATGGAGCCTCTCATGAAGAAGGAATTGAATAAGTTAATAGAGGAAAGTATCATATTTCCCATAAAGCATTGTAGTTGGGTAGGAAACCTAGTTCTAGTAAAAAAGAAGAGTGGAAAAATTAGATTGTGTGTAGACTTCAGAAATTTGAATAGAGCATCTCTCAAAGATCATTACCCACTTCCTTCTATGGAGTAGATTTGCAAGTTGTTGTTGGCTCTAAGAAATTTTCATTGTTAGATGGTTATTGAGGGTAAAATCAGATCATGGTGAAGGAGGATGATCAGTTCATGACAACCTTCACCACCAAATTGGGGACTTATGTGTATAGAAAAATGCCATTTGGGTTGTCCAACGTTGGAGCTACCTTCCAAAGGGAAATGGATATGGCATTCAAGGGATTAATCAACAAAATGGTACTGGTATATTTAGATGATATCACTATTTTTTCTAAAAATACAATAGATCATCTCTTTCATTTGAGACAAGTGTTCCAAAGATGTAGAAGATTTGGGGTATCCTTGAATCCCAAAAAATGTATTTTTCTAGCTCATGAAGGAAAACTCCTTGGGCACATTGTTTCCAAACAAGGATTAGAAATTGATATAGAGAGGGTTAAAGCAATAAAAGCAATGCCATTTCCAAGTCATAAGAAATCCCTCCAAAGTTTCTTGGGAAGGATCAATTTTGTTTAGAGGTTTGTACCAGATTTCACAGCCCTTGTCAAGCCAATAACTATGATGTTGAAGAAAAAAAAGGCTTTCAAACGACAGTAGAAGGTAAGGTAGGTTTTGAGGCAATCAAAGAAGCCATTTCACAAGCTCCAACTCTCATTAACCTAGATTTCTCCAAGGATTTTATTCTTTATGCATTTGGAGGTGATGATACAATCTCTGCAATTTTAGTACAGTAGAACAAAGAAAATGTAGAGCAGCCAATTTCTTTCTTTAGCCAAATCTTGGAGAACTATGAGGTGAGATATTCTTTCATTGAGAAACATGTTCTTTTAGTGATTAAGAGCTTCAAGAGATTTAAGCATCTAGTTTCAAACAACAAGTTTCAACTGTTGGTTTCTCACGTGGGAGTTAAGGACTTCCTCCTCAAGAAAGATTTAATTGAAAAACGTGTAGGGTGGATTACTCGTGTCATGGAGTATGACATTGAGATCAAAGTCACAAAGCTGGTCCAAGGAAAAGGATTATGTGAATAGCTGGTCTTAAGTAAATCAATGGAAGCATGCAATGAAAAGGATGTTGTTTTGGTGCTGCAAAACAACCAAGAACAAGGAAATGTTCAAGAAGAGAATGATGGTGTCCTCCCTCCTTATTGGACCCAAGACATAATGCACTTCCTACACATAGGCCTATGCCATCCATAGATGAACAAAACCAAGAGAAGACACTTTAGATTGCAGGCTGTCCCATATGCATTTGTTGATGGTGTTTTGTTCAAGAAGGATGCAAATGGAGTGCTGTTGAGATGCATTGGGACAAATCAGATTAATAGAACATTAGAAGAGTTCCATGGTGGGACAGATGGGGGTAATTTTGCACCAAGAGTGACATCCCTCAAGATCACAAAGGCTGGCTACTATTGGCCTAGGGTATTCAGTGATTGTTATGCATGGATCAAGAGGTGTAAGAATTGTGCATTCTTCACAGGAAAAGAAAGATTAGTAGCCCTTCCATTGCACCCAATTTTAGTTGACTAGCCATTCATGTAATAGGTTTTGGACTTCATTAAAGTCATTAAATAAAAATAAATCCAAGGGCACAAGTGGATTCTAACAGCCACAGATTACTTCACCAAATGGACTGAGGCAGTGGCACTTAGAGAAGCAAATGAATCTAGCATTCTAAACTTCTATGAAGGGATAATAACCAGATTTGGTATACCTACCAATATAATATAAGATAATACCTTGGCATTCATAGGATCAAAGGTGACTAAATGGGATGTCAAAAATAGGATTTATTTGAGAACTTCATCAATCTACTACCCTCAAGGTAATGGCCAAGCTGAGTCTACCAATAAGAAATTGTTAAGGATCATCAAGAAGACTCTTGATGGAAATCAGAAAACTTGGCATACTAAATTGAAATCAGCCTTATGGGCTGATAGGATAACCCCCAAGAGATCCACAGGTAATTCTCCATTGAAGCTTGTTTATGAAAGGGAGGAAATTTTTCCCATGTCACTTGAATTTCCAACATTAGAACTCATGAAGTAATTGGAATTATTGGAGTTTGAACCCATGGAAGTTAGATATGTAGAATTGATGAAACTCCAAGAGATCAGAGAGCATGCATCACAAGCAATGGAGAAGGATCAATCCTTGATCAAGTATAATTTTGATAGGAAAGCTAAGGCTAGAACCTTCCGAGTTGGAGATCTAGTGTTGAAATGGGATGCAGACCAAGAAAAAACAGGAAGACATTCAAATTTTGATGCCATTTGGAGTGGCCCCTACATGGTCACAAAGTGTAAGAACAATAATGCTATCCAATTGTCTACATTGGATGGTGAATAACTATATATTCCAGTTAATGGAATCCATCTAAATCATTACTACTAGAGGGAAACTCTCTACCTTGTATATTTTAGCTTATATTTTAATTCCTCTAAGTGCTTATGCACATTGTTTTGTTGTAGCTTAGTTTTTTATTTCCCTAAGTGCTTTGACACAAGCTTGCTATCCCAAACATGTAGTTTTGTAGGCCATGTTCTAGATCAAGTGATGTTCCACTCTCTCATCTCCCTCCTTGTAATTTTCTAATCAGTTGAGAGCTCCAAGTAGAGAATTTTATGACTCCATGCCCAATAGATTACTTCAGGCAAATGGTAACTTCATCCAGCAGGCAGATGACCCCTCCGAGTCACCCAAATTATTATCCAAAATAAGCCCCTTGCTTATTTTTTGGCTAAATCCCTTCATTCCTTCCTTCCTTGTGTCTCAGTCAGAAATTTTTATCTTTTAGGCACTCAAAATGTTCTGGAAATGGTTTCATTGGATGGAGTATCCCCTCAGCTTTCCAGAATGGTAAATTTTTCCTTCTAACTCCTTGTATTATTTGAGTTATGGCTCAGCAAATTTTTGGAGGGAAATTTTCCCTAAGGAGGTCCGCCAACCAATGAGAAAGTGCCACGTCAGTGGCGGAATGGCAGATTGGTGGGGGCCACTTATAAAATTTTCATCAAATATTAGTAGGGCACACAAAGAAATTTTTCGGCCCAAAGGCCTGCCAGCCAATAGGAGGAGGCCACATGTCCTCAGGGTCATCAGAAGGTGGAGGGGTAGAGGGAAATTTTCCCTTTCACAAAAATATGGAAAATATTAAAAGGAAGGCCTAGCCCCGATATCCCGCACTAATCAGAAGCTGCCACGTGTCCATGTGGCTAGTGAAAATCTTAAGGCAGGTCCACAGAAGGAAATTTAGAGTTCAGGCCCGCACCAATCAGAAGGTGCCACATGTCCTGTTCGGGGAAGTGGTCGGTAGCAATGGAAAATTTGGAAGTGATGGCCCACCAACAATCATAGAATGACATGTGGCATCATAGCTTCGGGCTAGCGGAGATTTTGTGGAAAATTTTCCAAAGGCCAAAAAAGGTCAGGAAAAGGCCCACAACCAATCAAAAGGTGCCACGTGGCATCGGGCCAGCAGGAGGTGGAACCTTTTGGGGAAATTTTCCTAAAGTCAAAAGGAAGGAAATTTTAAATATTGGGCCCACCAAGATTCAATTTTGCCCTAGTTTTTCCCTAAATCTTCAGGAGGGCATAACTTTGGATCCAGAGCTAATATTTTCACGTTCTTGGTATCATTGGAAAGCTGGTAAAATTCTCTACACAATGGATGGATAAATTTTGTGTTTTGGTTGGGTTTGGAGAGATAAAATAAATAAAAAAACCTCTGGCATGGGAAGAAGAACAAAACTGACATTTCAACCACCATTTTTAAAGAAGTATGGGTCGCATTCTCTCCTAGCATGGTCAAAATCATTGGGGAATGAACTTTTGAGGGTACCCATGCTGTTTTAATGCAATTTGGTTGGTGGTTGAAGTCTCCTTTCATGCTTTCCCATATTTTCTCCTTCCTGGGCTCATATTTTCATTGTAAAAAGCTAGATTTGGCTCATTTCCTACGGGTTGGACATTTCTATGTTTTGCAGACTCCCTTCTTCACCCTGACAACTTGATTTGTTGAATATCAGACCTCTTTTAGAATAACAACATGTTTTCTACCCCTCTGCTATTGTAATTCATGTATGTTGACATTGGAAATGATAATGCAGGATCTGTGAATGAGTTTCAGTCCTCTTCTTGTGTTTTTTTCTTCATTTATGGTCTTTCATACATTGTATTAGTTTTTTAATGATATTTTTTTTTAATTCTATGATCTGTGTCAATTTTCAGAAGTAAATGTTCACCACTCCTTTCGTGTATCACCTTGTTAGTATTAGTTTATTTCTTTTGCATCTTTCATCTCTGTCCCCTTGGAAATTAGAGTAGGATTTATAGTTCAAACCTTTGCAATTTACAAGCATACATCTAATCAGAGGAGTTGAGGAACTAACCTCTAACCTGGAGATTCTTTTCCCATTTTTTACAAGTCCCACACTTAGGGAAAATATTCAATGTTGTGCAATCACACTAGATGTTCAATGTCAAACTAGAAATCTGATAAACATCTAGGGGTGCTGTGAAATTGCAACAAAATGAGATTTTTAACCCACTCAAGACCTATGGCCTTTTTTGTAATGGGGGTTAGACCTCATTGGTACAATTATTCCCCACTCATCACAACAACATCATTCTATCATCACAACCACTAAATACTTTACTAAATGGTTATAAGACATTCCTTTGACATCCAATAAAGCTAATAAGATCATCAATTTCATCTATCAATATGTCATATACCACTTTGGTATCCCTCACAAACTCATAATTTATAATGGAAAATATTTTGAAAATAAAGATGTTGAGAAAATTTGTGACACATTTAACATTAAACTAAGTTTTTCATCACCATATTATCCCCAAGAAAATGGTCAAGCAGAAGCTTTTAAAAAAACACTTAACAAAATCCTCATGAAAACTATTGACAAGGAAGGTAGGAATTGGCATCTCAATATCCCATTTACTCTTTCAGCTTATCTAACTAACATCCATACTCCTACAAGTGTTACACCTTTATCCATATTCTATGGCTCTAAGGTAGTTTTACAACTTGAATTTCAAATACCATCACTTTACGTCTCCCTTAGGGATTTCATATCAGACAAGGGCTATTGACAAGACTATCTTACACAGTTATAATTACTAGATGAAAAATTCTTAAAAGCTCTCGAAACTCATCATGTATATCAAGAACGCATAAAAATTGTATATAAAAAACATATAAAATAACGTTACTTTAACATAAGAGATTTAATTCTCAAAGAAAATCATAATTTCACTATTATACAAAGGAGTAAATGTAGAAAGTTTACCCATAACTGGATTGGTCCATACGTCATCAATCAAAAGTATGGGTGACGAGCTTATCATTTATCCACCCTTGATGGTCATGTGAAAAGGAACATTTTAGGTCCTTACACTTTTATCCATTCTACCATTAATATCATGACCGTTATGACAGTAGTCACACCGAAGATCTCCTTTCACCACCAACCATCCATCCTACCACCGTAATGATTTTAAAGTATGTAGTTTTCTATCGCTATCCTCAAAACCTTAAATATGAGCACCATGAATATGTTCATCACATATTTCACATGGAAATGTTCCTCCTTCATAGGAACCCCACAATCATTACATCCATCCACCTTGTTTATCAACTGAAGACATGTCATGGGACACCCATGTGTAGTTTCTGTACACATCTCTCCCCCTCCTTGAAATGGTATACTAGGGACTACTCTCAGCATAAAAAATAAAATGTATACATGGATGCATATTATCAAAATAAATAGAATGATCCCTTGAAGGAAAAATATTCAAAAAATGAAAATCATGTTAACAATAATAAAAGTAGATTGATCCCTCAAAGGATAGCTACCTCTTAAAATCATAGATCGATTCCTCAAAGGAAAACTATCATAAAGTAATGTAAATTGTAGAAAACTCCCTCAAAGGATGTATACCTATGTAAAAATGATTCCCAAATCGATCAGCCTTCAAAAAATGAAATATCAAAAGTCATCCTAGGAAATCTTCCTGCATCGATCAATCTTTCCCATCAAAGAAAACTTTCTGCATCAACCAGTTTCCAGCAAAAAAATAAAATACAGATGAGGAACCTCTCTATGAAACCACTGAAAGGAGAAATTAATCTCCCACACATCCTACATGTTTCAACCCTTCCCATGTCCTATGATGGTATTCATAGCATTCCCATTTATATCCCAAATATTATGTGTGACTAACCATTGTTAGTCATATGTTAACATTTGTATTAAAGGCCAAAAGTGCAAGTGCATTCACCAAATATATTCCCATCATGTATGCATCAAATCTAGTATAAAATAAATCATTCCATGTTTTATTCAAGAGTTAAGACACATTTTGATATAGATTAAAATCACATTAAAGTCCGTAACACACAAAAACTTAAATAATAACCACATATATCAAACACTTATCTAAAAAATCACATCAACATTTAGTAAACATTTATATAGTATTAAAGATTCATCACAACACACCTAAATAGAAACAAAAATGCAAATCAAAATCATCATCATCATATATGTAATCATATCAAAATGTCCATATACATCATCTAAAGTCTCACAAGCTTTGTATATCAAAAAATATAGATCAAATGTTGGATTCATAAAGAGCCACATACATAAAAAATACATCATAACTATCCAGTAAAATGGACATAAAACAAAATCACTACCATGAACAATGTTCCCCTGAGCACCATCACCACCACCATTACCTCCTTTTGGCCCTCTACTCAGCCCTCCTCTATCTAGACCACGAGGGGGATGACCCACATTCGTTGCACTAACACTTGGACATGTGCCTCTCTGAGATAGATGTGCTACATAAAAAATTATAGTAGGTAGGTTCTGTAACACTAGATTCTCATAGTATCCTAGCTCATCCCTTATTGACTGTTATTTATCCAAGCTAACCATACCAGGTCATACCATTTTACCACTAGCTACCAACTCAGCACCTGTCACTAAAGACCCAATAATCCTGAGAGCCCTTTTCAGTGTATCTCATTGATGTCTATAATGGTCTTGATCAGCTATATACAGTGCTAGCTACTAACTAAGGTTGTCTTTCTTACCCCAAATCCCATCCCTCAACCCTACAAAATGATCATGCTCAGTCCTTAGACCATCCCTATTCGCGATCACTATAACCCTCTCAACCTCCACTATGGCCTTCTTAGTCTCCAATCATGAAATAGTAGCCTCAAGGGCTTCTCTATTTACATCATCATCCCCCTCACCACCCTCCTCATCACCTCCCTAGTGTGTCCCCTCCACATGGGTCTACACCAACTTATCCCCTCAAGTCAGATGGGCTATCTCCCATGCAACAAAGGATCTATGCCACCATGTAGTAAATTTCATAGTGACACAAACATCATCTATAGAAACAACATCACCATAGTCATCAACACCCATATCCCCTTGATCGTGACCCATATAACAATGTAACCAATACACTAGTAGTGGAGTCTCTGAATCCCCATCATCATGTCTATATAGTACCAAATCCTTTGACAAGTCTTGAATCAAACTAAATTTTCACCTGACGTGATTGGATCTAATAAGCTCCCACTCCCCTCCTCATCAAACCCATATCCATAAGTCTTTCTGAGTAGCATTCAGCTGACTCCCTTATCCGTCCCATATTGGAAATCTAATATAGGGCCTCCATAGCACATTCCCCACCTGTAACATTGAAAGGTGCTATCTATAGTGGTTCTCACTCTGTAATAGTCGAACCTACCCCGCATCATAACTCTATCACATGAAACCCGATGATCTCCCTACAATGTCAACACCTCCCTATGTTAAACCCCTCGGACGAGCCATGAAAATTTTCTCAAAGGCCCATAACTATAGTATAAAACCAATATCAATCCCAAATCTTTTATGGATCCTTCAGGCCCATAACTCCTTATAAGTCTGTGCAAGTAAAGCAGGGCCCATGTAAAGAAGGTCTTATGCTCCATCATCTATGCCACTACACCCATCATCATCCAAGGAAATCAAACACCACCAGATTTGGGAAAATCAAAACTTGTGATCCCCATCATCATCATAGTCATACGAGCACTACCCTCCCTCTCTGAAGAATTTAAGGCTTGATGATAAAATCCACTTGTTGTAGACCTCGTATAATCAACATCCTCCTCATATAACCTCCTCATCACATCCATCCTCTTAGTATCATCAATACAATATATGTCCTCTATATGAATAAGTAATATAGTGATCTTGTGAACATTCTCCATGGTGATGGCCATCTCACCCATCAACAAATAAAAATTATAGGTGGAATAATCCAGTAATAAAACTTTATTCCTATGGATGCATCTATAGTAAAACATCCCCAAAAAACCAAATAACTCTTATTTCACTAAATTGGGACTTATTCCAGTCCAAAAAGATAAAAAAATATAGCCAATATTGGAATCCAATATTAGTATTTTTGGATTCCATAATGTCAAACATTGGAATTATCTGTACTCCAAAATCACACATATTGGATTCCAAAATTACATATATTGGATTCCATAATCACATATACTAGAATCAAAAATCACCGATATTGGAATTAATTGTGCTCCATAATCACATATATTGGAATCTGGAAATAAAAATATTAGAATCCATTAATTCTCCATCCAAATTCCAATATATATGGTCACAATTTTAATTTATGAATCTATGAAAAAATGTTTAATAATTTTAGGGAATCCAACATTGATGTCAGAAATAATGCTTAGAGACTACTAGCCCATATAGAATAGATACATATTATGTTTTATAAGGGATAGTGATTTCTAGGTTTGATGATTGCTATAGAATATTTCTCTTATCAGTTTTAAGATTTTTTAAAGATTAAAATATGCAAATTTGAATATTTCAAATGCCATTAAGCAAGTGGTCACTAGGCTAATGACATTCACAAGATGCAAGACACTTCCAGATTCAATTACTAGGTTCGATTAAATCTTGGGGAAAATAGATAAATACTGAAGATGTTATGAAGAAACTTAAAGAGGGAGATCTCATATATTTTCATGTAATTAAATGTAAAACCAATCCAAATATATTTTCATATTTAAATTTAGATCTCATATTTACTTCATTTATTATGGTGTGATTGAACCTTAGTGCAACTAGAGAATCTATGAAGATGTTATAAAGAAATTAGAAGAGGGTCATGATTTAGTGTAGGAGAATGTAATTAATTGTAAAACCATACCATATATATTTTCATATTTAAATTTAGATATAAAATGAACTGTAAGAGACATGGCATACAATTTTTCATATTCAAATATGGATATGAACTTATTTAAAATTAATTTTAAAACTATCCCATATATATATATATATATATATATATATATATATATATATATATATATATTAATATTTAAATATAGTTATGAAATAAATTGAGATTCCTTTACTAAAGGTAGGTATAATTATAGTAAAAAATTTGATGAATAATTTGAATTTATAATGTAACATTATTCCCAAAGATGGGCTTCCAAATCAACAACACAAAACATAGTAAAGCTCTAATAAAAAATATCCCTATATATTTTTTTGAGATCTAATATAATCCCGAACATATTCAACATACTTAAATGGTTGCAAAAAAGGCCACAAAACATCTAACAAAAATGTGTCTTCTGACTTAGAATCTATGTTAAATGTTTCAGCAATTATGTAGTTTGTAACATCATTGAACCTATTTTTCTCTAAAGAGTCATCTACAAGAACTGTATTTTTACAAGTATACGATGCATTAAACCGTGACCATATGGAGTTAATATTCTTTAGATATAATTTGGGATTCCAAGAACCCTCATAATTGGAGTGTTTGGTCTCAACGTAATCTTTCTATGTAAATATGAACTCGAAACTTGTAGCTCCAAAAAGATGTTTTGAAGGAATGAGGGCATCATGTCATCAACATTTGAATTTCTCGCTGATGTCCATATTGCTATATTGAAATGTTTTATGAACATTGCAATAATTCTTTCACATTAAGTTTGAGAAAATACTTTTTTTTTCAAGCTCAATTCCGCCAAATGTTTTTAATTATTTAAATGCCAAAGATGCCTTGTCGAGGGTGTGTGATAAAACATAGATTATATCAAATATGATCAGTTTCATGTTGCATGTGTTTTTATATGCAAATGAAAAAAAATCAAATGGTCGAGGGTGGTGAATAAATTAAAAAACAAAAAAACAAGTCCCTTTCGATATTGATATATCAAAAATCAAATGGTTGTAAGTGGTGACAAAGGTAAAATCTAAGGGCGTTCCTCATTCCTTATTCTTATACTAGGAATATTCTTTTGTGAAGAATTTATTTGAAAATAATGTAATGTTTCAATGCGACGATTCTTTATATGTCGTATTTAAGTTATTTCATTCCATTGGAAAGTGGTATACATTTTATAATATCAAAATAAAAACAAGTATTTAAGCATGCTCACAATTAATTTAGGAATACATATTTCAATAATAAAAACCAGTCAAATATTTGTTACATTAAATATTTTCTATTAATTCACATTTTTAACTTATGCACTCATATTTTGAACTTTAAATCAGGGAAGATTTAAATTCTCCCAACTTATAATCATCAAATTGTAATCTAAATAGTTACGCAGAACCATCACTAAAACATATGAATGTATTTTATTTACAATGTTAAGTTTTATCATCATAATAAAATTTTGAAATGTTATCTTTTTATTTATCTTTACTCGCTCCAAATATTTGATGCCCTCTACTACACTCAATCCCTTTTTCACTATTAGTGATAAGTATTTGTGCAAATTGGTCATCAACCACCTATCTTTTGAGAAATTTTCTCCTTTGTTTATCATCCCAACCATAAAATTTGTTGGAGAGTTTCCCTTTGCAGCTAATGTAATACACATTATGTCTTCAGAATTGTAGGGGACATCATTTCTAATCCAAACCTTTTCTAGATCTTTTTTATTGCATTTCCATCGACCATTTTGAAATGTTCTTTCCCCCAGGTGATTAATGGATTAAATTCAATCGATAATTTTTTATTGAAGGCCTTTTTCAGATTTTTAACTTCAGCTGAAGTGAGTTTGTCTAACCAGAATCCCATTTCAAATTTTGTTGATAATTACTTTATAAACTCTTTCAAGCCACCTCACACATTGATAGTCTCCATGCAGAACTTGAATGTCATGTCTAGAGAGAGATATTTGTTTTTATCATACATCAAGCCCTACAAATCTACAATAAGTAAGTAATTCTTGTGATTAACTGTAGCGAAGTAAATAATTTTTTTTAATCAGTCTCATATTAATTCTAACCAATGGAAAATATCAACATTTTAGCTTGCAAGTACCACTTACCAAGGGGCCTTACATGTAGGATTGTATCTTCTTTACCCTTAGATGGATCCTTTGATGTAATATTTGTTTCAAACAATATTAATATTATTAATATAGCTATTTCTATGGAAAATGAAAGTGTACTTGAAAAAACATACTGAACTACGTGGTAAAATGGTAAATTTAATATTAGAACTTTAGGTAGCTACCACTTACTAACTGAGCTTTCAGCTTGGCTTGCATAGACCTTACTAGCTACTTGTTCTTTTGATGTAATATTTATTACAAACAATAGTAATCAATTCAAAATTGATTTCATGCTATCGAAAATAAAAGAATAATCGAAAAACATACTGTATCCATGGTAATATGGTAAGTACATATCAAAATTTTCTATCTTATCAATGAATTGTTGCACCCGCTAGGGTTCTTTTATAAATTTTGAACCACCTATTAGTGGACAAAACTTTTGAGATATTGATGTGGATTAGCGACCACTAGGCTATTCCATCATTGGTTGGAATAAGCATAGATTCTAATATTATGTTGATACTAATGGTTTACGCAAAAAACTAAAAACATAGAAAATACAAACCATGTAGCATTAGATGCCACCATGAAATTTTTAAATAGGTTATTTGGTAATTCCTTCTTTGAAAATGGCTCCAATTCTAAAATTATCTGATATTGTTTTCTATAACTTTGTGATCCTTATAAATAGTTATGTTTAAAAATACATGTGGCAAACATACCTAGTTTTTTCTGCATATTCGTGTTGGATACCACCATGCACTCCACTATTACTTTCTTCTAGTGTTGGTGGTATGCATAAAACATTATTTTTCTAATAAATTTTTGGGGCTTGGCAATGGTTCTTATTTATAAAAGCACATGACTAATATACCCGTATTTTCCTGCATATTTGTGGATGATGTGGCTAAGTATTCCTAATCTATTGTTAGAGCTGGTGAACATAGAGTATTGTCAAAAAAATTAGAACAATGGCAATTGAAAACCAATCTTAGTACACATATTTATAAAGTGATTGAAGATCAATCACCATGATGAGTTGGTTGTGTAGCATCAAGTTGAGAGTTTTGTACATCGATTCCTAATGTTATTTCGTTGTTTGTGTAAATAAGAAATGTGTTAGTAGCTTTTTTTAGTTGAAAGAATATTAACATAATCACGTATTCAAGTTGTATTCTGGTACGAACCTTTCTTCATATGAGAATAGTAATGTTTTAAAAAAATTTCCTAACTATGTGTCTCAACAATAAAAATAGTAGATTGATTGGATTCAACTAATGCACACAATGCAAAACTACCATTGTATAAAACTAATACTATAGAATCCTAAAAAAAACATTGAGAAAACATCTCATACCAGAACTCATATGATCGATCATAAGGAAAAAGGATGTTTGTTTCCTTTTAGGCTAATTTCACTTACAGTTATCAATTGTTGTGGTAGTTTTTCCATCCAATCCCTAGTAAATTGTTCTCTTTCATCATTGTTAAAGCCGCAGTTGTGCACTCCAGTTATTATGTAAATAAGACAAAAATTAAATTTCCTGTTGCTATTATAGAGTTTGTAGCATCCATCCAGAATTAATTCTTCATTGTCTTTAACCTTTTCCATGATTTTTTTACTATTTCTCTCAACAGTTTTGAATATTCAATTAGTATGAGTACAATAATAATACATTCCATTGCACTGGTTTGAATAATTATTAGCAACTCCATTATTTCTTCAGAAGAAATATCACTAGATAAATTACATAAATCAGTGATAACACATTTTGCATTAAAAGGATTGGTGATAGGAATAACTACTAGAGTTGACGCAAGTTGGAACAGGTATGCACATTGACAAGTAAATTATTATATGTACACTATCCTTAGCAGTATATTTTCTTCCATTGACACCACATATTTGTCTAATATCGTATGAGCCTCGATGGGAAGAACTTCTTCCACCACTTAGGCCTTTTTTCATTTATATTTGTTTTCCCCTATGAAAGAATCAAATTTTCTCTTTCCTTTCCTCTCCTCACCCAATAATACAGAAAAATTTAGGTAGTGTGATTCACGTAATTTAAAATTTTCAATTACGTTCGATTCACTATAGGATGTCAATAGATCATTATCTAGATGTTTGTCTTTAAAATATTGTACAACTTTTTCTCTCATTTTTTTGTATCCTTTTATTCTCTGGAAGTAATAATAAAATGTCTCTACTATTACACATGCCTGAATAGGGCTAGTTAAATAGACATCTCCTGATTGTACTTTATCTACTCGTATTTATAGTTATTTTTCATTAATTCCTCTAACAACCCTGAATGAATTGGTCTTGAATCTTTCCAATGAATTAGGTTGAAATTTATCCTAGTTATATTTAATAGGTGAACAATAAAGGTCACTAGATCTAAACAACTCAAATTTTGTATTCCATTTAGTCCATATATCATCTGGAAATAATAGAAAAGTCCATTTGTCGTATAGATTGATGGTTGTGTCTGTTTTGAAAATAAAACAACATTAATTCTCAAAGTTCTGCATTCAAAGGACAATTATATGTTTTATATTTTTATATAAAGAAGAAAAAAATTAATAACTAATGCAATAAAATTAAAATGCATTACCTTCCATTCCTCTTTTTTCCGTTTTTCCAATCTGGGACATTGAGGACATACAAAAAATTTCCAAACCAATCTAGCTTTGTACAACAAATCAATAAACTTGGTTTCTTTCAAAGTTATGTTCACTTTATTCTATTGATTGTAAATATTATTAATGGCTTTGTTAGTTGCATTTGTAGAAAGAATGTGAGCCTTTCAAAACCTTAGCCTCTTATGTAAAAAATTTTAAGTATCTAAGCCAAAAATATTTATTCGTGCACATATTGTATCATGGCCGTCAAGTATATAAAATTTAACGACATGCCTTTCCAAGTCTTTCGTATCTTGGAGCGCCATAACCTTATTTGTAGACTCCAAGAAGAGAAGAATAATTGCATCCCTCTATGTAGGAATAACATTTATCAACATGGAATACACAAGAAAGTCAAAATTTTCATCATCAACATGATGATAGTGATACTCTAGAGGTGCTACATGGCATGTGGAAACATCAATTGAAAATACTTCACCATTGAACAAAAATTAATCAAACTAATACTTAGTTGAATGTTTTGTTTTTGTGAATATAGTGGTTTCTTTCTTCAACCATGCAGCTGATTTAGTATTCTTTTTAAACCCATGAAACTTTTATCTAGATGGATTGAGCTCTAATTTAGCCAAATATGTTCTCCTCAGCATAGTAAACAACTTGGCAAGTTTAGGTGGTGAAATCAAACCTTTTCTATTAAAAAATGACAAACGGAAGAGGTTTTATCACCTCTATACAATTTTCTAAGTACTAAAAGCATGCCACTGTGAATGTCTTCTACATTTGAACAGTCAGTTTGGTCTTTATCTACTAACAACCCCATATCTCAACCATATGTTGAACATGAACATTGTGTTTTTTCTTCTGAAACTTTCACCTTCCATTTCCTAAATAATGAAACATCCAACTCCATATCCAAAATAAAAAAAACCTTATTATTTTCATAGTCAATGTGATCAACTTGAGCATGTAGTGTACTCGAATCAATGACTATAGAGGATATAGCCATTCCAGTTTCCTCATGTCCATCATCCATAACAAAAAAAAACATGTCATTATAGTAGTTGTCAGGGCCATGGATTTCAATAAACCATTCCTCATCTCTTTTCTTCCAGCTCTCAATGCTTTTAATGAATGGAATTTCCAAGAATGGACTATGACCAATGGAATACATTATACCTGCAATTGGAGTAGAATATATTAAAAATTACTTCACATAAGGATTAATTTTTTTTCTGACCATATGTCAATAAATGCAATTATTAGCATTGCAATCACCAATATCTATACTACATAAATTTTTATCATTGGTGAGTAATAAATGTAAACATTAGCTACTGTTAGGATTTGAATGAACATGAAATCTAACCTTTAACTTCTTATTGTAAATCATATTTTTTGGATCACATCATTAATACTAGAAACTATGCAAAATTGTTCTTGAAAATTAACACGTAGCATATTTTGGAAGGATTATCTGTTGTCTAACAACCATCCACTTTGCATAGATTACATGAAATGAAAGATTGAAAACATAGATATTAGTGAGAGAGAGGATTTAAGTTGACATATGAATGGAAATTTAATAATTACTTGATGGTAATTTACACCAATTAAATGGACTAGCTTAAAGGCCATTAAGATTTAATCTCTATAACGAGTAGAAAAAAAAATAATGTAGCACCCGCTAGGCTCAAGAATATATTTATTTGAAAATATATATATAATAAAAAAATGTTCAAGATTAGCAGCCACTAAGCTCCTCCAATTACTAATTGTCATTGTAAGCATTGTATGTTCAACTGTGGACCGATATTGTTCGAATCAACTATTATTGGCTAACCCTTAACCAAAATTTTTACGATTATGTCAAACATTGTGTGAAGTGCCAGCAATACTCTAACCTTCACCACACCCCAATTAACACCTTAAAATTTTCTAGGGGATTTTAGCCTTTCTTCCAATGGGGTTTAGATCTTATTGGAGATATCAATCCTCATTCTTCACAATGTCACCAGTGGGTCATCACAACAACTGAATGCTACACTAAATGCATGGAATTCATCACTCTCATTTCTACCAAAGCCAAGAAAATATGTGAATTCATTAACCATCACATCATTTTTCATTTTGGTGTTCCTCATTGATTCATCACTTAAAATTCTAAACAATTAAAAAAAAAGACTCTATGTAAACTCTGGGATAACTTCATTATTCAACTAAGTTTCTCTTCACCATATTATTCTCAAATCAATGGTAAAGCTGAATAAAACAAAAAAACCCTGAAAAAAATGTTATTAAAGTCATTGATGATATTGATAATGATTGACATATGCACATTCCTTTTTCCTTATGGGATTATCGCACCAACATCTGCACCTTAACCGCTGCCACACCTTTCTCTTTGGTCTATGGTAAAGAGGTCGCTCTGCCTCTCAAAGTCCAAATTCCATCTCTTTGTATCTAAATTACATACATACTTAATGATGATGAATTTAGCCAAGACCATTCATCATAAATTGAGTTATTAGATGAATGTCATCTAAATTCTCTTGACCACCTTAAAATCTACCAAAAACGTAACAAACGTGCCTATGAAAAATGTGTTCATGAATGAACTTTAAATTCTGGACATCTTTTCCTCAAAAAAAATAAACATGTAACTAAAGCTGAGAAAAGTAAATGAGGTAAGTTTTCTCCTAATTTTCTTGGAACCTACATTGTCACCCATACCTATGGATCAAGTGCTTATCATTTATCTTCTCTCGAAGGTAAACTTGAACTTGAGCCCCTTGATTCCTTGCGTTTTTTACCCTTATATTGTCGAATAAAGTACTACATCACTTTATATCACTTACATGATCATCCCTTGAGATAAACTCTCCTTCCACCTACCTATTTCAAGGACCAAGGAATAAAACATAATCATGTGATTATTTTTCACTGTTCAACCTTATCTTCAATATGAGTATCATGGCTCTACTTATGGAAATATTCTCATGGATACTTTCCATCCTTTTCATGATGGAATCCCATGGTTGTTCATCACTTGAAACCCCTCTTGCATAGCTAACCTATTTCATGTATTGGTTTGGACTTCATACAAGAGGCTTATACTCCTTTATAGTCTTGTCAATGAATTTAAGTTCAAAAATAAAAAGAAAATAAATAAATATATACATGGGATAAAAAAATGCTACTCCTTGAGTCAAACTTCTCATAAGTAGACAAATCCCTTAAACTCTCTTTCTTTTCATTATAAACAGACTACTCCCTTGAAATAAAAATAGAAAAAAGTTATCTATATTATAAAAATTCTATCAAAAAAGATGGCTCTTTCTGAAAAAGAAAAAGAAAAATTATCCTGAAGCTTCCCACATTGATCAGATTCACAAAGACCTAAAGGAGAACCTATTTATCCCAACATAGACTTCCCACATCGCTCAATTTATGAAAACAAAACAAAATAAAAATCAAGAAAAATAACAAACTTTTGATCATGGACTTTCCTATTCTAATTTTGGGTACCTTGCAGAAGGGTCATGTTGTCTCATAACAAGGTTACACTAAACACAATCCTCTACCTTACCTCTTTTTATTCTCTACTTCCTATTTAAGGGATGATGTGTGTACTTCATACATATTGATCACGACACTTCTTTCACTCCTAGAATTTTCAATCATGCAATACCTTTATGGGCTTAAGTTCATAAGCCAATATTTGTAATGCTCATAATAGTTCTTTCCACTTATGGAGCATTTTTTCCTGTTCTATTGTTCACCCCTTTGCTTACTTATTGATTCTATTACACAGGAAAATTTCTTCAACACTTAGTTTACGGTATTTCTTATCCTTTCACCTACATTTACATTCATCATCTACTTCAATTAACTCATCTTACACATTCTATATTACCTAAACAACATAGACATAACCATGCCTAAACAACCTAAACACAACCATACCTAAACAACCTAGATACAACCATGCCTAATAAACCTAGACACAACCATGCCTAATCAACCTAGCCACAACCGTGCCTAACCAACCTAGATGTAACCATTCCTAAGTCACCTTTCCCATTTAACCATACATAAACTCACCAACCTATTCACCTACCTTACCCTATTCTTCCATATCTGGTGGGATAACTACATCGTATTGAGGACCTTTTTGCAAGGGCTATGTAGGAAACACTCTTAGGGCATGGGGACCTTTGAGGTTAGCAGAGCCACTATTTTACCCCATCATATTTCCCCCCCATCAAATAAAATCTTAAGTAGTTTCCATAAAAACAATAATTTGGAAGTTAACTTAAACCAAAAATATACATCACCTATGGACGTCATCATTTACTTTCCATCAAACCAATAACTGGGAAATTAAATTAAAAAAAATTTGCACTTAATCAAACCTATCCTCTAGTTTCCATAATATCAATGCATTAGAAATTTAAACAATTCACCATGACATCATTTCATTTTACGAATAATATCAACCAAATCATGCCTAAATCATCTGATTTCCATAAAAACAATAACTTGGAAATTTCCAAGTCAACCATGTCTAAACCATCTATTTTTCATGATGGCAATACAATGACAGTCTATATTGAATCCACCATGCCTACATATGACCCCACCATGCCTACATCTGACTAAACCATGCCTAAACATTTTGTTTCAATAACATAAAAAAAATGGAAACTAACTCATTAAACCATATAAAACATCGACTCAACCATGCCTGTGTCTAATTTCCATAACATCAATATAATGGAAATGAAACTAACCATACATCATTATAAAGCCATGTCTACACATATATTTTCCATGAAAATAATATAACGGAAATAAAACAAGTGCATCATATATAAATATCATCATAAATATATACATCGAAGGTATTTATATAAATACATTAAATATATAGATATAAATAAAAGTATCTCAAAAAATTTCATATGCAATCTCATATCTTCGGCACACAGGCCGGTATATATTTCAAAAATAAAAATACAATTTCTGATATAATCAATGTTTATCATCTATCATGAAGACCTGAATCCTCTATTGATCTCCCCTGTATCCTCATCTCATCCTGGTCTTCACCTGCTCATCATCTCTCTAGTACCATCACCTGGCCTCTGTCACCATGAACTCACCATGCCTATGTGGCTGACGACTCTCTAAGATACTTGAACTATGTGTTCATGAGCTAGTCTCGACACTGACTACCTATTGTGCTTTGTGCTCAATGTTAGATAGAACATGTATACCAGCCTCTAACAACTGGTCATGATAATACCTCACCTCTGATACTACATCTCTATAAGTGGGAATAGATATAACCTAGGGATGATCCATAGCTCTTGCCCCAATCTATGGAACATGTCCCAATAAAAGTGTTCCCTGTATTGGTGCATGTACTACTTCTACATATATGGTCGGTGCCTATGTGGGTGCCTGTATAACTACCTGCACCTATAATGCAATCACCTATGCTTGTGATGTGGCTAAATACCCATGTAATGTGACTATCTAGGCTTGTAATACTGTCGCATGTTTCTTTAAAGTTGGTACCTATCATTTATCCCCCACTGATGGTTTTGTGGGAGCCTGAGCTGTGGTTGAGCCATTTGTCCCTATAATCTAGTCACCTACCCCTGGAGTGTGGCCACCTATTCTTGTTCCTATGTGATCTATAATTGTAAGACATTAGCCTGACCTTGTAGTGCATCCCTCTACATTATCACTATAGATATGTCTAGCTATCTTGGTCGTGGTGGTGTTTCCTATAACTATGTTACCCACCACTGTATGTAGGTAATGGTAGAACCTGCATCATCGATCCTCCTATCAACAGTCTATTCCTCCTTCCTTGTTGGCCTTGTTGGATGGGGTGGAGATAAAGGTCTCTCCTTATTGTCTCTATGATACTAAGGAAATGGTGGGGGAACATTCTGATGCATCCCAAAATTGTGATGGACTCTGTCCACTAGAATCATCTCGTGCTCACCAGTATGTCTCCCCTGTATCCATCTTACCAACTGAAGGCCCTGTAACTCCTTTATCATACCTCTATAATATGGTAAGTCCACATATGGCTACCATACTATATCCATAGCATATAACCCCTCTAGCATCCGTATGTAATAAGTCACATCATATGATACCTCTTCTATTTGTAGATGATCCCATATAAGCACCCATCTCCTGTAACCAGCTATAAAGACACCCTGATGCCAATCATGTCCCATAATTCCATGTGGGTGCATAATAACTACGTGCTCATATAACTAAAAATGCAGTAGATATGTACAATAGATAATATATTATTGAATCCTTTGATATTCCCATCACTCCCTATAAAGTTTTACAAAGTAGGCCAATGCCCAAGAAAAACAAACCCACTCCTCAATCATATCTTGTAAAATCCCCATCAATGCTCGAGGAAATATTCCTCCCTTTGAATCTAGGAGTGCATAACATCCTACCCTCACCATCATCAATACTGTCAATCTAGTCTCCTAAGGATGGGGAGTGTACATGTCTCAATAACTAATGTTGGCCATGTTATTAACCAGGTCACCCACCGCCTCACCAAATAATCAGATCATAGGCTCAAATGCCTCATCTGACAAAATTTGATATACTATCTCCCCTACAATTGGTAGCCATAAAATATTGTACACATCCTCTAGTGTGATAGTCATCTCATCGGTGGGTAAATGGAAGGTATTGGTCACTGAGTCCCATCTATCGATGAGAGCGACCATAAAATTATGATCTTGTATAATGTGTCAGTATCACCTCACACCGACAATCCCAACATCTCTCATATGGTCCCACTCCTCCTTAATGATGATACCTCACATCCGTACCAACAACGATAGCACAATATCCTGCATAGTCAACTGGTGACATTCTTTCATCATTACCAATTAAAATTTTCAATCACTTACCTCTTTTTAATCATCTATTCACACCTACCCTATTCCATCCCACACACACTTTTCCTAGCTTATATATTTTCTACCTAATTCACTCGCCTACCCTATACTCTATCTTACCTAAAAACTCACACCTATTTTGATTCACTACTTTCCTTGTTTACCCAAATTAACCTAGTTTTCTCTACTTACCCATTTATTCATACAATCATCATTAAATCTAACTTAATTTTATATTCTCATACGTCCTAACCCAAATATTTATCTTAACATCCTATCCTTCTCTATTTTTTCTACTAAAACCTCATTTTTATGCCTTAGTCACCTTTTACAGTGATTGACGCCATTCACCCTAATCGGTACCGGTCACCCTTTTACCCCACCAAAATTGGAAAGACAACCAATGTTGACCAATGTCATACTGACATCGATCATTGATTTGGCCCTAATGCTGAACCTCGACATCCCTATTTTGCCAAAAATTAACAAAAAACACCTAAAACCTACCCCAATTCTATCCACATTCATTTCACCACCTAATTAACCTAGATTTCACCCTCCCCATACCGATTTCACCCCATTTTCCATAAAAGAAATTAAAATTAATTTTAAAACCCACATTCAACATTTTTCTACTTTAGTTTTAATCAAAAATACCAAATGGATTTTTGAATCCTACCTCTACTCATCTCTGTAGTTGTGGTGGGATCTATGGTCTCTGAATTGGTGGTCCTCTTGCTCCCTCTTTAGCATAAAAAATGCTTAAATCCACTCCTCATCTCTTGACCAATCCAATCACTTGTATAGATTACGCAGGCCCATAAAAATGAACTCCTATCAGCCACTACTTACCTTCCAACTTAGTCTTCCACCTCACCTTGTACTTTCTCCCATCCAAAATCTCTCTGTTGTTTTTTTAAAAGTAGAAAGTTAAAAATGAATCCGTAATACCCAAATTTTACTTTTTTACCCTCGATCCAACTTAAAAAACATTATTCTCATGCCCTACTAGACCGGCCTTGATTATCCTTTACTGGCGTCAGTTAACCCTCAACCAATGTCACTCACCTATCTAACCAATCTATACCTAATGTACCCTAAATTTTACTTCCTGAAAACATTTTCTTGCTAATCAAACCTCCACCTAGACTTATAACCCCACCTAATTTCCTTATTTCCTCACACTTGACCACACTATCATTTGGGGCATGTTTTGTCCTCTACCTCGGCCTTGCCTACAACCTTACCTATTTACTCAACCTGCCCATGCCTGTTTGACACTCAAATTCTCTTACTCGCTATACCTTTCGATGATGCTACTAGTGTTGTTTAGCCTACCAACCTTGCATTTCCTAATTCCATGACGTTTTATCTTGACCAAAAATTTTGGTGTTCTATAACACACCAAGTGCCCATTCTTGTACCTCATGTAGTTGTGTTTCAGAACCGTATCCTATACCTTGGATACCTTGACCACAACAACCTTTTTTGGATAAACATATCGACCTTTGATGACGTAGAGTTTTTTATCTCTTCAACCTAGTGCCTTGTCGCATTCTATATGTGTTTGAGCATTTGAATGCCCCCACCTATTACCTACACCCAAACTAACCCTTTTCATGCTCGAACCGTGCCTTAATTTTCTTCTTCACCTAACATTTTATTAAACTCATCACTGATTCAACTTACTCCTTCATCAAATCTAAGTTTTAGGGGGATCACATAAATCCATAACTGGGGCAGCCACTCCTAGTTTTGTGAGTGTTGCTTACCAATACAAGTTATTTAGACACCCAAAATTGGGTCATGCCCCTTTTAATCACCTTAGATTAATTAATTTAGTATTATTCCCCCACCATGCCCACTTGCACACATTGTAATTAATTTAATTATCACAATTAAGATTAATTATCTAACTCACCTAGCCACCTCACTTATCCAGCTCACCCTAGACCAATTCTAAACCTATTAATTTCCTTATTCGAATTCCCCACTTATCCTAACCAACTAGGAATATTTCCAACCTTAACTATTCATGACCTATTAATCCTCTATCTCATTCCACACTTTAATCTATGCCATTCAACACTCCAAACCCAAACTAATCCAAAGACCACGCTAAATTTGGGAGAGAAACCCTATTTTTGGAAAATTAGACTATTTCTCCCTAACTGATACTAGTTTTCCCTTGGTTGGCACTGGTTCCCTAACCGCCATCGGTTACCCTTAAGAAAAATTATTTAACTCTTTACACGGGTTATCTAATTCATTCATTCACTCAAGCTTTGACATTCCAACTCTCAAAAAATTAAGCTACTAGATGATGAACCCGATCCCATAAGGTCTTCACCAACATCCAATCATCTCATCCACAACTTTAGATCATCACAATAGAGCACAAAGACTTTGTTTTCATGGAAATAGACACATTCATGTATCTCCCATGAGCACTCATCAACCAACAACCACATTCTACAGATTACTAGATAAATAATTCATTCTTATTTGTTAAGCTTTTCTTTTGATCTCAAGTATCTCATTTACTTATTTCATCTAATCCCTCTCTATCCCAAATACCACCTTTCACTTGTTTACCACCTATTTCATAAACCTAAACCATTTTACTCATCTTAGAACCTCTACCACCCTTGCTGAGCCCTAACAAAAATCACATCATCTTTCCTGAACCCCTTTAACTCTCTATGAAATCATAGAGAGACCCAAAACACCCATTTTTGATATTTCCACCATATTGGCCCTACGGGAACTGGTTACCCAATTGGCATTGTTCATTTTCCAGTACCAACATTGGTCACCTAATCGATGCCAGTCTCTATGATTGTAACTTTACCTATAACAGTGAGGTCATAACTTTCACCAAACATCCAAAAATCACCAAAAACCTTGCCTAGACCTTACCTAACACACTAGTGACCTTCCCCAACATGAACCACACCATGACCAATACTAGATTAGTTTGTATTTAAATAATTTACTTAATCTATTGTATTGATAATGTTTTGCAACATGTAAATCAAAGTGTTAGTAATAGGACATTTACTTCTCACAATTATTTTCATTAATTTGATAAAATAGTGGATTGACAGCCATCTAGGAAGTATCACACTTCCCAGAACTAGCTGATCCGAAAATAATCAGATTATTACTACCTGATCTCGAACCCTTGTAGAATTTAATTATTTTATGATAATTTACTCCTTTTAAGTAATCAATTTAAAATAATGCAAGACAATAATGACAATTGCACACAGATTGATTACGGAGTTTGGAAATTGTCTACATCTCCGAGTTCGTGGTCGAACCATTCCACTAGTCAAAACTTGTAAGTTACAATAGTACTTTCACAAGAAAACCTAATGGAATTTTAATTTCCTATCAGTACACTAGTTCTTCAAAAAAACTTCCACTGATCAGTCGAATCATTCTTCCACCTTTCTAATGCACAATCTCCTTCGGCTTCGATCGACCTTCCCAACGCTATCAAAGTGAAGCTAGCACTCCGGTCGACAATCTAGGATTTGCAAGTAATTGGTGTGGCTCGATGGACCTATTGGGTAGTTTATAATTTACTCCCAATCACAAATATTTCATCTACTATTGCCTAAAATAATAGGCCAATAGAAAATACTTGTTGACACATCCCACAAATAAAAGCTTGACAAATAATAACCCTATTCAGCTAATGTGTGTCCATTACAATAGAATGGGTTCCCTATTTATACAAAAAATAGGGCCCTTAAAAAATGCATTGCATATTATCCTTGGCTATTTTTAAACCTTACCCATAGCATGTATAATGGGATTACATACCCATATAGGGCGGCATAGCATTTGATAAGGGATAAAAATCCCATAGTGGCAGATTAGCATGTTGATATTTAATGGGATAAAAATCCCATAGGGAGCGGCTTAGGATAAGTGGGTGGTTTGCATGTTGATGTGGGTGTAATATCCCACATTTGGTGCCACTTATATTTGGGTAAGGTTTTAACAAACCTTACCCACTCCATTCTTCACGTGGAACATTCAACACATGGGCCTAGCCCCACTACCACCGCTTCATTTCCCCTCCACATGGAAGCTTCCACATATGGTATTTACCTCCCACAACACCGCTTCACCACCTCCTCCATGTGCGTGGAAGTTTGGCAATAGCATGTGGTGGTTTATACTAATGTATAAGCATTAATATATATATATATATATATATATATATATATATAGTGGTTTGGCATATATGCATGCCATTTGGAAAGTGGACTTACCAAGTAAATATAATTCTGACCCATATAATGTGGTATAGAAATAATTAACTTGGTCCATAGCATGTAATCCACTTTTCGTCTCCCAATAAGAAAATCGAGCAAATTTGATGAGTGGTGGCAAGCCACATGGTGGCTTGTGGACCCACCATGTTGGTGATAATACCATAGTCCAGACGGCGGTCAGGCTCCCCTCCGTAATAAAAGTTGAACCTCTTGTTCCCGTGCACCATTTTTACGCTCGTCGAAGACCGGTGATCGAAAACCAACAAACAACTCGCTTTGCCTTTTCACCACATGTCACAGTGCCATTGGTCCAATATTGACTAGTTGACTAGAGTTGACTTTCTTGTTGACTGAACTTTGACTGGACATATTTAGAGCTCCTGATGTCTGTTTGTCACATTCTTACAGTCATTGGAAAGCTCTAGAGATGATCTTCTACACTGACACCATTTAGGGATGTTTAGGGAAATTTTGAAAATGATCCCCTGATCACACTTGCCCACTGAGAAAGGCTTTTTGTCCCAAAAAGCTTCCATACTATCTTGAATCTGAAAAACCGTGGGACCTGTGGGTTATGGGCCCACGGCGCTTCTGCTATGCCACTTTGATATCCAAAGAAGACCTCCACGCATCCAATTTATGGTGCTAAGTTTGTGAATGAAACCTCAACACTCCTTCTGTGCGGTGCTAAGCTTATTGATATCTGACAACAAGGATCTTCTTTGACTCTATAACACAGCTCCTGGCTCCAAGTTGATTCCACAGAATCTGAACTAGTTTAAAGGAACTCCATGTTACGTAGAGCTTTGATTGATCTGATGTCACTGATGGACAATGCCTTGTCCCTTTACAGACCTCAACACCTCCAATGCATGATGCTAAGCCTCTTTCAAGACCTTGAGCCTCCGATGCATGATGCTAATTCTGTTACAGACCTCAACGCCTCCGATGCATGATGCTAAGCCTCTTTCAAGACCTCGAGCCTCCAATACATGTTGCTAAGTCTGTTGATCAGCTACCATTCGTATGTGTGGTCACAATGCCTTGACACTGAATGACATTCTGAGCTAATCCTTTGAGAGCTCTTCTTGTTGACATACAATATCAGGTACCACTCTGCTGCACGGTCACATTGCCTCTACAAAGAATGAAGTTCTGACCTGACGTCAATGCCAATGATGATTCAGTTACCATTCTACTACACGGTCATAATGCCTCTACACAGAATGAAGTTCCGAGCTGATCTCTGTGAACTCTACTATCTGCACAAATGGCAGATCAATCTCCAAGATTTATATGAGTTAATTCCTATGTCCAAGCTGTAACAGGTACTCACACGCTGATTAGGAGATATATTTGGAGCATTAATCAAATTTTCTAAGTAAGAAAATCCACCGAGTATTGTAAACCTTTCTCTCAGCATTTTCTCACAATATCTGATCTCCAAAATTAATACTGCATACGATCCATCAATCTAAATTATGTAATATATAATTGAAAAATTGTTGACTTACCCATTTGAAATGAATTTCACTTTTAGGTATTACCTGGTCCTGGGTTGACTTGTCAACTGGTGGTGGAGTAGAAACTTCTTCTGAATTTACAATAGGCCTCTATTCCATCTTTGGCTTGCCATTACCCTGATGGTGAGATGGATGCAGTTTCCAACAATTTTCCACCCGATGCCCATTCCTCTGGAAATGAGCACAAAAATTCCTCTTAATATAGTTCTTCTAGGATGAGGAACTCTTTTTGCCTTTTCTCGACTCTGCATGATGAGATTGGTCTTTCTAGTTTGCCTTGTTCCTAATGAACGACATCAACTTATTCATCAGTGTCCTTCTCTTCTAGCATTTGGCCACTAAATGATTATACAATCCACAAAAAGTACATGGAAAATAATTCCACATCTTCTAAAAATCATAACCATACTTCTTAAGTTGAAAAATTGGATAAGAAGTTTTATTGTGCTTATGATTATGGTAAGAAATTGGAGGTGGAATCTCATTACCTCTTCATTGATTTCTCTTACCACATCCTACCTGTGATGATGAAGAACAAATTTCCTACTCAAAATATTATTGTAGGACTAGTGGGGTATTCACTTTGCTTTCGAAAGCTTGTCTCCCATCAGCGTTCTTGGATCATTCTCCAATTTCCATTCCCACACTAGAATAACCCAATCCTGCACAACGAGGATGATCCTTGACCTGTATTGGGTTAGCAATACCTTGGCCATTTTTACCAAGGCCTCTTCCATAAAATCCCATTTTATCTAGTAACTTGGATCCAATGCCTCTAGTATGCTTTTCAAACAAACCAAATACTTCATTACCTGAATCCGAAACCAAATGGGAGGAAGAAGAAGATTCTAGTGGTAAACAAATTACAGTGTAGTCATCTGCCATGGTCACTACATTTGAAGTTGAAGGTATTTCCTTCCTCTGATCACCACACTGCAACCTTGCCAAGAGCTCATCCTTGGTTTGCAGTTCTGATTTGAAACGAGCATACTCCTCTTCCAAGGAGTAATACATGGATCACATGAGAGAGTTCTCTTCCTCGATTTGGTTATTATAAGCTTCAATTTCCTTAAGATTTTCCTGTTTAGACATCTTTCCCATAGTGCACTTGTACCCTGTTCACACAAATTGAACCAACTGCACCAATCTTGAAGCAATCACTCTGTTAATCAGATTTACTGAAAAAAAAATATGGATCTAAACCAGCTCTGCTACCAAACATGATCCCAAAAATAATCAGATTATTACTACCTGATCTCGGACCCTTATAGGCATTAATTATTTGCCGATAATTTACTCCTTTTAAGTAATCAATTCAAAAGAATGCAAGAGAATAATGAAAATTACACATAGATTGATTACAGAGTTTGGTAATTGCCTACGTCTTCGGGTTCGTGGTCAAACCGTTCCACTAGTCAAAACTTGTAAGTTACAATAGTACTTTCACAAGAAAACCTAATGGAATTTTACTTACCTATCATTACACCAGTTCTTCAAAAAAAATTCTGATGATCATTCGAATCGTTCTTCCACCTTCCTAATGCACAATATCCTTCGGCTTCAATCGACCTTCCTGACGCTATCAATGCGAAGCTAGCACTCCAGTCAAAAATTTAGGATTTGCAAGTAATTGGTGTGGCTCAATGGGCCTATTGGGTAGTTTATAATTTACTCCCAATCACAAATATTTCATCTACTATTGCCTAAAATAATAGGCCAATAGACAATACTTGTTGACACATCCCACAAATAAAAGATTAACAAATAATAAGCCTGTTGGACTAATGTGTGTCCATTACAATAGAATGGGTTCCTTATTTATACAAAAAATAGGGCCCTTAAAAAATGCATTGCATATTATCCTTGGCTATTTTTAAACCTTACCCGTAGCATGTATAATGGGATTACATACCCATATAGGGTGGCATAGCATTTGATAAGGGATAAAAATCCCATAGTGGCGGATTAGCATGTTGATATTTAATGGGATAAAAATCCCATAAGGAGTGGCTTAGGAGAAGTGGGCGGTTTGCATGTTGTTTTGGGTGTAATATCCCACATTTGGTGCCACTTATATTTGGGTAAGGTTTTAACAAACCTTACCCACTCCATTCTTCCTATGGAACATTCCACGCATGGGCCTAGCCCCCCTACCACTGCTTCATTTCCTCCACGTGGAAGCTTCCACGTATGGCATTTGCCTCCCACAACACCACTTCACCACCTCCTCCATGTGCGTGGAAGTTTGGAAATAGCATGTGGCGGTTTATACTAATGTATAAACATATATATATATATATAGTGGTTTGGCATATATGCGTGCCATTTGGAAAGTGGACTTACCAAGTAAAAATAATTTCGACCCATATAATGTGGTATAGAAATAATTAACTCGGTCCATAGCATGTAATCCACTTGTTGTCTCCTGATAGGAAAATCAAGTGAATTCGATGAGTGGTGGCAAGCCATGTGGTTGCTTGTGGACCCACCATGTTGGTGATAATACCATAGTCCACACGGCGGTCAGGCTCTTTTCCGTAGTAAAAGTTGAGCCTCTTATTACCATGCGCCTTTTTGACGCTCGTCGAAGACCGGTGATCGAAAACCAACAAACAACTCCCTTTTACCTTTTCACCACATGTTGCAGTGCCATTGGTCCAATATTGACTAGTTGACCAGAGTTGACTTTCCTGTTGACTGAACTTTGACCGGACATATCTAGAGCTCCCGATGTCTGTTTGTCACGTTCTTATAGTCGTTGGAAAGCTCTTAAGATGATATTTTGCATTGAAACCATTTAGGGATGTTTAGGGAAATTTTGAAAATGATCCCCTGATCACTAGCATTTGCTAAATAGTCCTTAAATATCTCTTGTGGTATCTTTGTGCATTATAGGTGGTTCCTCCTAGCCAAAAGGAAGCTCTCATATTCAGTCTGACCAATGTCTATAATGCGCACAACCTTCTCCTGACTCTTTACAGGTATTCCTCCTACACCCATTATCCTTATTTATTTTGTCGCATTACTTTGAGGTGAAACATTTTGGCATGCCTGGTGGGAAAAATTCTTGTGGGTTCTTTGAATTTATTCATAGAGGGAATTGTGTGTTTGTTTCATTTTTTGAAAAATCCACATTAATTCTCTCTTTAACCAATATTTTCTTCTTCTACTTGTCTAAAGGAAATTCATGATTTGGTGTTTTGAAAAAAAACTTCTTACTTTATTTTTCACTTAAATTTAGTAAAAGATCATCCTCTTGACCTATTCTTTATTTTGTACATCCAATTTTACTTTCAATTTGGGCTTAAAAATCTGTGCATTTCATCCTTTGTTTGTTGTATTTAGATCATCTAAATTTATTTGTAATCTATATTTTAGAGGTCATGACCAGTTTATGATTGGAGGGAATTAACCGCAGTTCATGATTTATGCACACACACCCCTATCCAAATCACTTGAACAATTTACTCACTTCATAAACATCTTCATTCCTGGAAATTTGCATCAACGATTAACAATCAGATTGGTGGTGGATCCAACTGGTGTTCTAGACAGTCATCATATCAGAGTTGGACCTCATGTATTGTGAAGTATATATTTGGGACACCTAGCCAAAATACACCTAAAACAATCCATACACATCTTATACAGTACCCTCATTGATCAAAAACTCTATTCTACTCATAGTTAGTTTTAAATGGAATAAGCCACATAATATTAAAATATGAATCATAGGATTGATGTGTTTTGTTAGATTTTGACTATTAAAATTGTTTTCTGAGGTGTGAGATTGTTTATTATTATTTTTCTTATCTTTCACACCCCACCATCATAACTGGTGTATTTCGGTTCACTCTGGGTGTGTTAAGACTCATCACTACCATACTCAGTTCTAGGTTGGTGTTTTCATTTGACATAATCACCTAAAATTAAAATTTTCACCATATTTTCAAATTTTATAGTAACCAACATCAGTCCAGCAACCGACATTGGTTACCTCTTCATACCAACATCTATTGAGTGACTGAAATCGGTTCCCTACTGTTTTGGTTATTTTTCCCAAAATATTATTCAATTCACATCTAAATATTTTATGTAACATATTTATGTCATTTATCAAATTTTTGAGTTTCTATTACCATTAGCAGAGTTCAGGTTCACCTAATTTACATTCTTGATCTCTTGATTTATAAATATTCCATTCATTCATAATAACTAGCATTTGTCTAGCAACCAGCATCAGTTACCCCTTTATACCGGCATTGGTTTCCTTATCGATGCCAGTCTCTATGTTCTAATTTTTCTATCAAAACAACAAACAATTTCCATTTACAAGGTCCCTTCTATCTTATGTTTCTATGTTTTTGTACCATTTGTAGAACTCATATTAATTTTTCTACTGTCATTCACATGGTTTTGACTTAAAGACAAGCCAACACCCTAGTTTTTCATGTTATCCACCAACCATTACCACCTAGTCCTTCACCACCTTCTATTTCTTTACCCATAGATGCCACCTCTCATATTGCTATACATGCAAGTGACGAGGAGTTCACAAAACTAATTGATCACAATCCCACCACTTTGCAGTATTACCTCACCCATTCATCCACTTGGGACTTGTAAGGACAAATCATATATGGGATAAATATATCCATTCCTCCCACTCTCTCCCCCACTTTTTTTATCATCTACTACTAGTGTATCATTACTCGCTTCCACATAACAACCTATCATTACTCATATTGACCCCACATCTTTGGTATATGTCACACCTGCATCATTTGTCACCCCTACAACATCTATCACCCCTTCGATGTCCACCATGTCATCATCTCTAGCTCCTAGTGCAGGGATTCCAACATCATTATTGACTATTACCTCACAACCTTTAGTTACATTGACCCATTTTTAGAGTTTAGTCATGTTTATACATGCTACTCTTCCACCTATCACTATGAGGGTATCTACACAGGATCCTCCCACCTATACCTTGTCTCATCTGCCACCTGTCACTTATACATCCCATTTAGGGTATATTCCATCTTCATCTACCAATATTTATATCCCATCTTCTCAGTTTTCTTACTTGGTACCTCCAAATACTGGTGTTCTTTCTATGACACACTCATCGTATCCACCTTATTATACCACAAGAGGTGTGCTTCAATCTATTTTGACCACGGATCTGATCAAAATGATGATGGACAAGATGTAAACCTTGGAATCCTTTGTCTCTGGCTAACATAATATATTGACTTATGCTGAAATCTGTAATGATCCTATTCATCCTTCCATACCTATTTATCCTTATCCCCCACATTAGAAGATGCCTAAATTCTACCAATTTAAAACCAAGGAAGATCTACAACAACATTTATGATCACTCTAGCACATATGTTATCTGATTAGCCATGATTACGCCTTCATTCTTTGAAATTTCCAAATGTCCTTAATAGGACCTGTCTTAGACTGGTATAGTTCTTTACTTAGGAACTCTATCTTTTCATTCAATCAATTATCCTAGGAATTTCTTGATCATTTATCCATCAACATCACTAAGAAGTTCATCATGAATGATTTATATTTGATGCATTAATATGAAGATGAATCTATCACATATTTTTTCACATGTTGAAGGAGTCTTACCAATTATCTCACCTTTCAACTTCCACAAATTGAGCTGATAGATTTGTTCACTAGGGATGTTTCTAGGCACATCTATCTAACTCTTCAGGTTAAAACATTTTGGACATTTGATGAGGCATTCACTATGTCCCGGATACTATAAATATGTGTCATCGAAGATAAGAAGCTACAATTGCACAAAAAAATCCCCATTTAAATTAAATGACTCTTCTTCCTTTTCTAAACCATAAAATACTCATACTAAATAAAAAGGGTCCACCAAAGTAGTGGTCTTGAAATCTGGCCCATCTCATCCATCAAACGAATAAAAACCTCCTTCTAATCTTTCTCCTATTCAGAACTTCCAATATAAGTAGGAACAAAAAAGATATACTCCCATAGGAGAACCTTATTCCTATGTGTTGGAAAAGCTATTAAAACTGGGAACCATCACTCTTCCACCAATTACAACACATAATTACTTTGACCCTTCCCGTTCTATACCCAATTTGTATAAGGAGAAAAATTATTGTAACTATCACTGTGTTAGAGGACATAGTAACAAATATTATAAAATATTCAAAAACATCATCCAAGAAATTTTAGATAATGGAGATATCATCTTGAAAAACCCTAATGCACCGACAAATAAAAATATGTAGGTCTTTAAGAAACCTTTTCTAAACCATACCCATTCATTGAATCAGGCTGGTGAGACTTCTAGCAATAACACCCATGTCCATGAGGTCTATGATGTCTTTGAAACAATACTTGTCCCTTCCGCTTAGTTTTCATCCATCCTTTCTATTGATGAGATTATAATGTGAGATCCTCTACCCATGGAGGATCCTATTTCACCTACTCCTATACCCACAGAGTATCTTACCTTTCCTACTTCATCTACAAAGGTGCTTACCCCACTTATTTCGTCACCTACTGAGGAGCCCGTATTACCCACACTTTTACCCAAAGAACTGTCTATTTTATCCTCTTCTCCACCTAAGGATGAGTCTACATCAACTACCTTTCCCCCTCATCAACCCATAAAGGAGATAATTTAATACTCTTTTCCGATTAGTGATGTGTCTCCCAGGGTTTACTAGGATCCTATCAATCTTCTCTCATCACTTTTTCCTATAGAGTTAGAAGCCAAAGACTTCCTTGTTTCACAAACCTCAAAATTTTTCACAGGGATCACCACCAAATTGTCTCCATCTTCCTTTATTTCTACACCATTCTCCCATTCATCTGATCGCTTAGAGTATGTCAACTAATCCATGCTTTTGGGATGTCTTCAAATTTTTGTATCGACTCAAATGAAAATGTTGTCTACAAACACTTCAACGATTTATCCTAAAGTTTTCAAGACAACTAAATTCATTGCACCTGAGCTGGTTATAGTAGTTTCTTCTACATCAGCCTCTCCTACACCCAAACCTTTACCATTACCCCAATAACCACCTGTACCCAAACCTCTACCTACACCCATACCTTCACATGTGTCCAAACTTATCACTACATTAGGGGTTACATTGACACAAAGTATAATCCATCCTCCCATGAATATTGATTTAGCCACCTCTTCCCAAAATATCACTAGACCTATCCCCTACCTAAGAGGAAGACCCAACCTCTTAGGCCTCGAACCCTAGTTTCTCCTACTTCTCCTCTTTCACCTTCACCACTTCCATCCATCTTATGTCCCCATCCATCAACCTTGGTCAAACAACCTCCTACCCAATGTAAAAATAAAATGAAGAAACCTACATCCTTACTGCAACCTCTCATTCCACCTAAGCCTTCTACATTACCCATGCCTGATCCACTACCCAATCCTTTACCTTTTCTTCAACCTAAACTTTCTATATTTCCTCCCACCACTATATTTACTACACCTCCACTCTCACCTTGGTTGACCCATCCACTTCCATCTTCCTCATTCCCTTCTACTTCATGCACTACCCAAACACCTTTACCGAAGAAGGTGCAACCCAAGCCTAAAACCACACTACCTACAAAAAAGGTAGTCAAACTGACTCAACCTCCAACGCCCCCTCTATAAGTACATCTTCTATAGAATTCACCCAAACCTCCATCCAAACCCATTCTCACTTCTCAATGTGAGCCATTGGAAGGATCTTACACTAACATCCTCACTCAATTGTTAGAAACATCTGCCATTACATTTTCACCTCTCAGGCCTTGCAACTCACTCAAACCTAAACTAGAGGGGTTTGTTGATACAAGGCCCTTAAAATTATTCTTCTTGAATTTTTTTGTCCTAAAGAGATTTTGGACAAAGATGAAATTTTGGATGAAGATCTCATCCCACCTTCACCTATCTCCACACATTCTCACCATATATCTATTCATCGGCCTTTACTTACACCTCCACAACCCTCTTTTCCTCCTCTGACCTTTGAGATTAATATGGTATGGATTAGAGAGCTAGCCCAACCCCCTCCAAAATTCTAATGTTGCATACTCATTTCACATGGCTATTATCTCACACTAGGTTTTTTTCCCTCCTATCATTATACCTTTCATGACACATCCTCCTATTTTCCTCATATCAATATGGTTCAAGTTGCCACTCGAGCACAAAATGACAAAGGAAAAGAGAAGACTGGAAACCCATCCAGTACACCATTATCAACCATTCCATCTACACCTACCCCTAGGGTAGCCATTCATGGGTTGGCCTATCCCATTTCTTATGGTGTCACACATTGTACCATGATCAAACAAATTCATCAATCTCCTCTAAAAACATCTTTGTATGACCTCATCAAAACCTGTGAGTCTCATCGTCAGGCCCTTCTCGAGATCCTAAAAACTATTGAGGTTATACCCAATGACCCTATGCCCGTTGTTTCCATATTCACACCTCATAATGTGGTTGCTCTCACTAATTCACTTGCAACCTCTATTTCCACTACTACTCACCATATTTCTGCCGTCAGTTTCTTAGACTCAAAAATTACTCCTCAGCATTCACATGATCCTAATCCCACCCTCTTCATCTCTATCCACAATGAGGATACTCATGTTTGACGTGTTATGATCAATGGAGGTTCAAGTATTAATATTATTTCTTCCCAGGGGTACAAAAAAATATGCATACCTACCAATTACATACAATATAACCTAGTTATGTTGTGTTATTTCAATGATGCTTTGACCTCTACTCTATGCACTATCATCCTCCAAATTCATGTTGGTCCCCACACCATTCTGAATTTTTCTATGTTATAAAAGGGGAATTCCAATATAACATTCTACTTGGCCGACCTTGGATCCATGCCATGGGGTGTGTACCTTCGAATCTTCACTACTACATCAATTTTGACTATGAAGGAAATATTTACACTATTCTAACAGATCCTTCACCTTTCAAAAAATGTAATATGTTGTATTGACTCAATTATGTCCTTATCCTAATTAAGGCATCTATTGCCATTTTTTCCTCATCTACTACTATTATCACCTCGTCTACTACCGTTTCCACTTCACCTTCTACCGATGTTGCCTCATCTTCTTCTGTTGCTTTATCTACCACTTCTTCTCCTACATCTTCCTCACCCATCTCATCTCTCTCCAATGTTTTCAAAACTTCCAAAGTTAACCCATATACCAATCCTTCTTCTCAAAATTCAGATATCTCATCCATTCCCTCCACCCAAGTACCAACTTATGACCCTTTAGAAGGTATTTTTCAATGCCTTACCCTGGGGGAGTATTGCCTTTACAACATCAAAATTTTCTAAAATCCTTAGGGGTATGGAAAGCTTCATCAACACCTGCATTATGACCATCATATAAGAGAAGTGTTTCTATACAGTTCTCCCCACCTTCACTCAAACTTGACATTCGGTGGACTTCATACTTCTTCTTATTCTCCTAAACTACCCACTCAAACACAACATTTTTCATCTGAATTTTGTTACCTCACCAACCATGGTTTCACCCAAACATTTCTTCATCGGTGTTTTGGAAGGGCTTTGGCTTTGATATTTATGAACAAGGTCATCACATAATTATTCTTTGCACCACCCACAAACATAAGGACCTCCATGGTATTGGATTCACTAAATCACCTAGTTCTAAGCAGGATAAAGTTGACCTCATAGAATAAGAACCACCTTATGCACCTTTTTCACCTACCACACCACCTTCATGCATAGAGTCCATGGATCCAAAATCCATCCCTCCTAACGTGTTTTTGGAAAAATCATTTCCTTGGGAGATTTGACCTATCATAGCGATGGAGAGGCTCCCTCTTCTCTTCCTTTCCTTTATCCTGATGGGAAGATGATTCCATCCTCACCTATCTGGGTGTAGAAGATTTTTACAATCATCGATCATTACCTTCTGAGACAAAAACCATGCTAAATGAATCAATCATTGAGATCAATATTCACAGTCAGGATGACCCTTGAATTCTAAAGATAGGCCAATATTTAGATTCTACTGAACAAGAATCTTTCAACTCTTTCCTCCAAGATCATAGTAATTTTTTTGGTTGGTCTTATGCCGATATTCCTGGTATTGACCCAAATATCATGGTGTAAAATATCATTACTATTCCTTATGCAAAACTTGTGAAACAGAAGCTACAAAAATACATCCATGCATAGCCCTTCTTATCAAAGAAGAACTCCAATGCCTTCTTTCTATTTCTTCCATTTTATCTATCGATTGTATGAAATGGATTTCTAACATTTTTCTTATCACTAAAGTGATAGGGGGAGTCTACATTTACATGGAGTTCTGTGACCTTAACCTCACCTTCCCTAAGGATGACTTTCCTTTTCCTAGCATTGACCAAATTTTTGATCTTACAGTCTGTCATGATATGTTATCTCTTATAGATAGATTCTCGGGTTATAATCAAGTATTAATAACACCAGAGGATCAACACAAAAACACCTTTATCATCCCTTGGGAGACCTTCTATTATTGTGTCATGAATTTGGCTTGAAAATAATTGGTGCCACTTATCAGCATGCGATGACCTACATATTCCATGATATCATTCATGCCATACTGGAAGACTATGTCAATGACCTCCTCGGAAAATATAAAATTTGGGCTGAACATATCCATATCCTCAAAATCATCTCTAACCATCTCATCAAGTACTATGTTATCCTTCAACAAAAGAAGTGAATATTTGTAGTTCTCTTTAGAAAACTCCTTGGTTTCATTGTTTCTTTGCAAGACATCGATGTCAATCCTGCTAAAATCAAAGCTAATCTTTAGATGCCTCCACCTAAAAACCTTCTACAACTCCATAGTTTGCAAGGAAAATTGTAATCTATTTGAAGTTTTATTTCCCAAATTTGTGAACGATGTCACCCTTTTCATCATCTTTTTAAAAAGGATGTTTCTTTCAATTAGAATTACAAGTACCAAAAATCCTTCAAAGTGTTGAAGTAGTACCTTCTCCAGCCACTTGTGCTCATCCCACCTAAGGACGAAAAACATTTTTACCTCTATATTTCTGCCACTAATCATTCCTTTTGTGCTATACTCGCACATCTCAATGAGGAACACAGGGAAAAAATGTTTCATTACATAATCCATATGATTTTATATTATGAGAATTGATATACTCACACTGAGAAGATTTTCTTAGCCCTATTATTTGTCACAACTAAACTTTTCCACTACCTACTCAACCAAAAAATTTTCTGTCACCAACACTGACCCCCTACATTACATGTATGATAAACCTTATCAGAACCAAAATGCTTTTCCTTAGCTCATGCTATGTGGAGATATAGAAATAGAATTCATTCATCAAAAGTTTGTTAAGGGACAAACCATTGTAGATCAGCTTACAGATACACCTCTTTCCAGAAATCAATCTTCTAACTTTGATTTTCTTGATGAATATATCTACACTCTGTTACTGAATGACACCATTTATCAAATGACCCTCTTATTTGACAGATCTAAATGTTAATGTGGGGGTGGAACATGTGTTATTCTCATTCCTCTATATGGTGAGCCTATGCCTCTATCTTTAAAAATTGACTTCAATTGTACCAATAACATGGCTGAATACGAAGCAATTGTGTTAGGTATCCAAACCACCATTTCCCTATATGTTAAGACCATTAATCTATTTTTTTATTCTCAACTGGTCGTGTTGTCATGCAAATGTGCAACAAGGAAATTAACAATTTCCAAGCATGACAACTATACCCCTCTGTTAATTTTTTCAAGTCCTATCATTCCAAGACACTCCTGGGTCTATCCAGTCGATCCAAGTGACCTCCCAACTAATTTTATCTCATCCCCTAGGTGACTTAGGAAAGTCCATTCATTCCCCCTAGGTGATTTTAGGAGTTCATTTGCAAGCTATTGGCAGTTGTGGAAGGGCTATCACTAGCCTTCTTAGGGCTGAAGCAACCCCATGGAGTAGAGAAGAAGATCCTAAGTGGATGTGGAGGTGATTCAAAGGTCTTGGGACATCATGGAAATGATTCACAGAATATTTTGGAAGGGCTCAGAGAATTTGGGGTAGTTTCACCAAAATTAGGGTTCACAGGCCTAGTTCAATGCACATGACAAAATAATCGTTGAGCTTCAGAAGGTGATTCCAGAAAGCTCTGGATGGAGTTAGAGAAAAAAAAATATCTCCATGAAAATTATAATTCCAATCCCTACATGATGGTGAAATCATATTTTTCACAACACTTTGGTGCATCAGGTCTGCAGGTAGTTTCTCTCAGGCACAAGTGGAGTATCAAATATAAACTCATATTTTTCAGGGATTAAATAGAAGAATAAATACATGAGATCCCCACCAATGGATTTAAAATGCCATTTCCAATCAGGATCATATAAATTTTTTTATGAAAACATTTGGTCGGGAGCTCAAGTTATCATTGTCGCAAGTTGTCCTCTTGGAAGCAAGGTCAGGAGTTAATCCAAATTTTGGGAGGGACACGTGTCAACTCCAGGAGCATGGCAGGATTTTATCTCCCTAACGGTCCCTGAGGTCATGGTAACATAAACCTTGGAAAAAATTTCCCATATCCCATGTGACCTATGGAACCCCTTGCGACCATCAGGATTGCCAATTCAGCCCCCGGGTGCAATTTGGAGCTCAAATCCCATGCCATCGGATCTTCGCCACATGTCATCTCCAGGATCACCATGGAATTTGATGTCCCTCATGTCCCTCACAATTCAGGGACATCATACCTTGAAAAATGTGCCCAACCCTCTAGGAGATATTTTTTGTCACCCATGTGACCCGCTTCCAGCCCCTTAGTGCTTTAAAGCTGATTTTGGAGCACTCATTCCCTATCGTCGGATCAATGTGATCCATGTTTTACCTCCAAATTATCACCATGGAAATTGATGTCCCTCACATCCCTTTTAGGTGAGGGAAGTTTAGGGACAAGAAAATGTGCCCAACCCTCTCTCAGCATGATTTCAAAAATTTAAATATTTACTTGATTCCTGCTTCTAACTTCTTACACTCCCATGTACAGCCATATCTCCATACTTCCTCTGTAATTTTGTGCCATCAATCCTCCATTTATGAACCTATAACCAGACCTATTAGAGAAATAATCTCCATCAATCCATGAAAGCATAGATTTTTGAGAAGGAATTTTGAGCAAACAAGGAAGGAGAAATGAAGAAAAAATGAAAAACAATAGAAAATCTCCATAGCCAAAAACAAAATTCATACAAATCTTGACAAACTAGTGCACGAAGAAATGATCCATTTTTTTATATTGTCTTCCTCTATTCCAAGACCATAAAAACATACCTTAAAACTCTCCTCTCATGCAACAGAGAATTCATAGCGAAGAAATCTACTTTCCGCTCAATGAAGGAAAAATTTAATTTCCCTTCAAACCGTTTGCCAGACTGAAGTAAAATTTCACGTGAAGCACCAGAAGAAAAAAACCATATCAGAAATATAAAAAAATTCACAAATGGAGGAGAAAACTAGACCTTTAATTTTGAGTTCCATTAATGGTTGTCGCATCCAGAAGCAATGCTAGGTCCAAAATTTGAAAGTTTAAACTCTCCCGGACTATTAAGCGGAAAGTTATAAAATTTCAGAGGGGTGATATTGGGAAAAAAAACCATATCAATTTTTTTTCTCCACGTCAATATGACCTCCATAATCCCAATTTCTAAAAATAATAGGTCTTCTACATAGGGGACTACTATTTTTGGAAAGTTAGCAACAAAATAACTTACGAAGGGGAAAAATAAATTGCAGGTGCACTACAACCAAGAACTCATCAGAACAGGAAGTTTTGACACTTACTAACAATAGTAAGTGGTCCCATGAGCACCTACCAAAAATAGAAATTTGATCTAGAAGGAGAGAGGAATGCAGGGAGATGGGGGAATCAAGGTTGCAACATCCAGTTGAGGTTTGAGGGATTTACTTTTTCATACTTACTAAAAATAGTAAGTTGTTATTCTAGGGAAAACATGAAGCAAAAGTGGATGGGACAGAAGTTGGCACAACCCTTCACCTACGAGTATGAGATAGAAGACAATGATGTCTTGTATATGGAGCTCAATGACCTAAGAAATTGTATGATAGTCAGATACTGAAAGAAGATTGAAGATCAGATATTCACCAGTAACTTGTTTGATGCCATAAGAAACCCAGTGTTTTTCTAAAGTCATGAGTTGTTTCTATCCTACTCTCATCACTATGAGCCTAAAACACAAACCATGCAAGTAGAAAATGGCACAACAATGAAATTCATTAGCCCTATAACCATTTCATTTTCTCTACAGATATCAACATCACCTAGAATGGTATTTATCTCAAAAGACAGAGCCTTACATGACTGGGAAATGATGGATGCATATGTGCAAGGGGTTACACTGGGGTTATGGTTGAAAATATGGAGAAATCCCTCAAGGATGCATAAGAACCTTCCAAGGTGTGAGTTCCGAGAAGGGTATTCAAATTTCATGACTCTCCTCAGTAGAGTAATGGGAGAAGAAATCACAAGAGACTTCCAAGAATAAATGGGCATGTTCATTTTGACATTTACATAAGAAAAACATGGAATCAACTAGAGGCAAATCATCAGTGAAAACCTTCATCTGTAATTGCTCAAAGTACCTATGAAAAATAATTTCCTCATAAATTCTTACTTGTTCTACCTCCTTGATAGCTCAAGATCATTCAAGAGATTGAATCTCATGCAAAACATTTCCACCAAGGTGCCTACATTCGAGAAACGTCTATAGGTGGTGATAGAGGAAAGTACTAGGAATTTCACTCTTGTGAATGATGCATTCATAATGTACATATTCTGAAGCTTGGAAGGTGATCTAGAAGCTAGGATGTCATCACAAGAAACATCCTTGATCAAGAAGTATGGATCCTATTTCATACAATTCTTGACATTATCCTACTTGCAAGTTGTTGGCTTCGACCAAGTACCCTAGTGATCAAATTATATTTTTCAAGCCCTACAGACTCATCATTCAAGTGAATAATAGGATTATAAGTAGGAGGAAGAATTTGATTCCATTTCCTATCTCTCTCGAGGTATTCACGTGCAAGAGCTCAAATAACAGATCTCATCTGGAGGTTTCTTTAGCTCATTTGAATCTGCATTCCTACATTTTTAGGCCTAACTTTGACATCCTAGAAGATCCCAACTCTTTCCATGTCCCATAATTGCAACATGATCCACAAGTCGAGTATTACTGGGCCAATTACATGGATGAATTTTAAGTGTGTGAAAAGGATCATAAGAGTGAAAATTAGTGAAATGAAGAAATTCAAGTTCTCCTGGTATGAATATATTTTGTATGATGATGGGACAAAGATGTATGATTCTGAGTAGTCGAAAGTCAATATGTCCCTTGTACCTCCAATTAACTGGCATGTTCATGAATTAAGGGATATATTAGAGCATATTGAGAAGGTGGTAAGAAGAATAAGAATTGGTTTTAGAAGAAGAGAACCATGATCATCTCATCACGATGACTTCCTCCAAGTCAGAAGCAAGCTTCGCATCAGTCATCTTCAAAATTCATAGAGGTGATCTCTAGTTCTAAACACTCTTGAGAAAGTTTGAAAAGGAAGGCGGTAGAATTAGAAGCTTCTCCTCACAAGAAGATGCCTAAGAAAATCAGAGTAGAAGAAGGCTCATTTGCATTACTGCTAAAGTAAGATTTGATCACAGAATTGTAGGAAGTACACCCCATGATAAAGGCATGTGTGGAAAAAGAACACATGGTTCAAGATTAAATATTTGATCCACCATAAGAGGTTTCCCCTCTTGAAGACACTCATACCTATCTCATTCAGTATTTACCTCCTCCTTACGAATAGGGTACCATCGGTGCACCTATCATTGAATCTAAGTCCAATAAGATGTTTACTTGGATGCAGGAAATAATTATCCCTCACACACACACTATGCAACAAGTAGCAACCACTGATCTATCAATAATTGTATCATTGTTCAAAGAAAAAATATCATGCTCGCACATACATTTTCATGGTTATACAATGGGGAAATGGGTAATCAATACATCGAAGTATCTCGGCCCAAGGTAATCAAGCTAGTGGATGAGATGACACCAACTGAATATGAAATAAGCACAATTCAACTGGGACTGACAACTCATTAAGGGGATATGCACGTGTATCAACAATCTTCCGCTTGCATGGTGAAAGGAATAAAGAGTATAAGAATAATATTTATGAACTAAAATATTAGGTGTGAAATTTTTCATTCTATTTACAACATCTAGTTGATCCTAATGCAACGATAATTCCCATTGAGGAAGTTACACCCATCAGTATCTTCAATCTAAAATCCATCAAGAAGACACACGAGTTCACAATATAGGGGTAGAAAGATAATGAATGGATCAACTCAATTTTCAAATAAGAGAATTTATTGCTCCAATAAGCATTCAAAATCTTCACTTACATGTGTTTGACAACAGATAAGACATGGAAACTCAAGGAGAACTTGGAGAAAGAAAGGGACTATTGGGAACCTTTTGCCCCATTATTAGATGAAATGATAAACACTCATTTCCATGATTTTATCGACAGGAAGATTTTTGAAAATCCCTCAGAAGAATCTTCATGTGTGTGGGAGAGGGCCTTGGCCATTAGGTTTAAGGAAATCAATCGGACCATCACTAAGCTGGAGGAAAAAGAGGAACAAACATACAAATTGTAGGATAGTGTAAATTAGAAAATTCAAAAGGTTAGAGTGCCTGCAATGGGTGAAGATATAAATATCGATGAGTTTATTGATCAATTTGAAGAAAACATCAAGAAATAGGTAGGTAACCCATCATCCTTCACTAAGGATACCCTTGAATTCCTCTCAAATATTTGGGCCTCCATTTCACTTATTGTAGAGAAACATTCATCATGGTTTGGGAAGTGCAAAGACATCAACAATGTGGTTGATGGATGGATAGAAACCTTGAGATGCATTGACATTCCTCAAGACAAAAAACTAGAACCTGTAGTAGCTCACTTTAGCAAATATCTTGGAGGAACAGAGGCCTTCTCAGGAGCACAAAGTGGAAGCTAGTTAAGGAGTGAGATAAAATCCTTTACAGGGGATCACATTTCTCCATAATTCTCCTTCTTTCTTCTTCTTCCTATTTTTTCTCTCTCTTCTCTTCTCACCCAACACTCTCTCTCATCAATTTTATATTTTTTCATTGAGGTTTGCACTTTTTAATATAACTTTAAGTGAATTTAGAAACATAATGTAAACTTTAAGTCACATTGTTTTTATAAAAAGGACTTAAATATTTAAGTGGAATATGAACAGTCTCAAGTCACATTAAATTATTTGAAAATTCATCATGAAGATGAAGAGTTTCCTCTTCTTCTATAAATTGTAACAAGATCCTCATTTGAGCTTTTTATTAAAATTCCTACTCTTTCGAGACAACTTCTAAAAATTCTTAGATGTTGGAGCTATTTTTTGTGAATTCAGGAGAGAGATATCCTTGTGAAGAGAGAAATGAGATAGAAAATTTATTCCATTTCCCCTACTCAAAAATGTCTTCTAATTCTATTTTATGTATAATTTATTCTTGAGATTCAATAAAAGAAGAAAGAATTTTGGAATTTTTTAACTAGGGATTTTAGTGGTACTTTGTTCTCATTAAACACTATTTGGTCTTGCTGTTATTACGTAGATTTATTTTCTTCTAAATTCAAGTGAGTGTAATGAAACTTATGGCTTGTGTATGTAAGTATCTAATTTTATACTTACATCATTAGTTTCTCTTTTCTAACTTTTTCACTCCCTTTCCCACTTTCCTTTCAAATTCCTCTCTTATAGATATATGCAAGATTTTTCTGTAGGGTCAGTGGAGTTCCATTATTGGATCCCTAGCCGAAAGGCCACTAGGATAAAACTCACTTTTCACTTGTGCATGCATGTGTGGAAGTTAAACTAGCTAAGTAGAGGGACTTAGACTCCCAGAGTTTTGGTAATATAACCACCAATTTGTCCTAGATAAATTTTCTCGCCAACAATTTTTTGTGCCCACTGCGGGGTTGATTTAGGAACATCTACACCTAAATATGACTAGAAGGTCAAAAAAATAATTAGAAAATTCAAAATTGAAAAGAATATTTTTTTTGGAATTTGAATATCTATATGAGCCTCATTTCTACAAACCATGGCTATTCTAGGAAATAATTCTATTGAAAGACTTGAATTGCTCTTCCATATCCAAGAGGATATTGCCTCATATTTGAGAGAAGCTATCTAGCATAACAAGTGAAGTTTCAACCACTAGTTCATTTCCATGAGAATTCTTGACCTCAAAGAAGAATGCACTATTAAATTGAAAAGACACAGACAAATTCCAGCATTGCAAAGAAGAGCATAGATTTCTAAGTTGGCAGATAAAAGATACACCCACCAATAGAGAAAAAGAGGGAAAACTAACCCCACTTTTAAAGACACTCAAAGAAGATAAGAGCTTCTCATAATTTAGAGGTCTCCATTTTGTCAAGAAACCAACCACGTTGGGAACCTCAGTGTTGCATATCCTTTAGAAAATGAATTTCCATACATCAACAAGAACCTTGAAGATTTCACTGATGTAGAGACTGAAGAAGAAGCTAGAGGAAGAGAAGTAAGAGAGGAAGAGGAAATAAGAGGTCAGCTCAAGGAAATTGAAAGACTTAAAACTGAGGTAAATGCAAGAGCAGCAACAAAAGTCACATCCTTAGAGAGGTTGGAAGCTAGAAACAAATGTAGAATGGGGAAACATGATCATGAGGTCTATAGGACTAATGTACCATGGGGGAAAAACACCAGCCCACTTGCCCTTTCTCAACCACTTCAAAAGCTACCGAATGGCTCAAGAAAAAACTTTCCAAAAATTCAAAGGGGATGGTTATCAACTCCCTGAAGAACATGTGGAATCCTTTATCACCATTTGTGGTGTATTGGGTGTTGAGGACAAAGATATGGTAGTCTGGATCTTTATGGATTCACTCTTAGAAAAATATTTTGAATGGTTCTACATGTTACCCTTGAGGTCTGTCACTTACTGGGAAGATATTAGAAGTGTATTCAAACATAGGTTCAAGACCATGGAAGACTGTCAGGATCCCTTGGTCTAATTGGTATAAATTAAGAAAGAAACCTCTAAATCAATGAAATACTTCATAGAAAGATATAATAGAGTGATAAGAAGAATCCTTGAAGATTTGGTGCCTCCTAAAAATAATTTGAAGAGATTCTTCATCATTTCCTCTCCATCAGAAGGAGGTTTCTTCCTTAGAAGAACCCAACCAAGAACATTGATGGAAGCTCAAGACCATGCGATAGAAATTGATGCTAATATAATCCCTTCTAGTAAATTAAAAGTCCCAAATGGAAAGCCAAAAGGATAGAATTCAAGCTCAGTCACCATGATCCCAATGCTACAAAAAATGACAAATGACTAGGTTACCTTGAAGAAACATCTCTTCCAGATCACAATTCAAAATACTCCAAGAAAACCAAATCCTCCCAATAGACCAATGATTTCTCCACCTCCTTATCAGTTTTCTCTCAAAGCACCACTAGGAAATTCCACTTATGACACTGAAGAACCAGAGGAGGGATTAGAAATTTAAGAACTCGAAGAAGAAGGTACAGGTGATGATGACAACTATCTTGACGTCGAGGAAGTTGATGGTGATATGCACAATGGCCTAATTGAGTACATTGAAGATGAAGATGATGATGAAGAAGAAGCTCCAAGTTTCTCATGTGTATTTTTCATTCATGAAAATTCCAAGAAAGGTGCTCCATCCTCAACGACTGTCATAAAATAAAAGAAGAAGAAAGAATATTCTCTTGCGGAGGTTCAAAAAATAAAATCATCAGCATAGGATCACCACTACCACCTTGGATGGAGTCGGCTAAATAAAAAGAAGACCCACTGGTTAGTAAGGATCATGTTGCCACACCAAGTAAGCCACCCAATCCTTCTCCCTTTTCAAAAGTTACTAAAAATAATTCTCCTTCAAATGTTGTTCTTGTAAAAACATTTAAGGTGCCATCAAAACTTGAATCCCCATCTCTTTCTAAGTCAGTTACTATACCTGTGAAAGAAAATTCAGCCCCCAAAGTAGAAAATCCTTCACCATGTAAATCTTTCTTCATTCTTGGAACCTCTTCGTTTCCCACCATAACCCCATTAGACTTCGTTGAACACACAAGAAAAACTTAAGTCCATCTCTCAGAAATAGAATACCTACAAATGAATCCTGGCCAATTTGATAGGTTCATTTATGTAGTCCATGGTGTTAATCCTATAACCTCAAGTCCAAATTCCAAAGTATTACTCCCTAAACCATCCACACCAACTTCTCAAAACATGCTAGCCTTGAGTTCCTCCAATACAAACAAGGTTGAACCTTTCTACTTGTCACTCCTCATTAAAGGCTTCCAACTAAATAATTACATCATATATTTTAGAGCCTCAGATAATGTGATTCCCATCAAATTTGAAAATTCTCTATTCCTCACCATGACCCAGTGAAAAAGGTACCTACTATTCAATAGAATCCAAACAAGTTCCATTGGTAGGAAGAATCAAAGATGAACAGGTAGCATTAGCTGATTTTCCAGATAAGAAGGTTCTTTTAACTATCTTAGTGGTAGACATCCCAACATCCTTTGGCATGCTAATGACCCAAACTTTCTGCAGAGAATTGGGTAGAGAAATAAAAATGGATTGGTCATCTGTAAATACTCTAGTGAAATTTAGGATTAATAAGTTGCTGCCAGTAAGAAAGATGAAATTCATAGTACAAAATTAAGATGATCCAAAGGCAAACATTCCTTTTTAAGATAGTGGTCTAAGAAACTACTTCCTCACATTAGAGAAAGATGATAACTTTCCACTTCTTTTGGAAGAGGAAGAAGATCAATTTTGGATGATGGAATTTCATGGTAGTAATTATAGTACATGTTCAAAATCATGAGTGGTGTTCTACTCTCCTTCCAATGAATTGTACCCATTCACCTATAAGTTGTGATTTGATAATACAAATAACACAGCCAAGTATGAAGCTATCCTCTTATGCATGGGCATGTAAAAATACATGGGAATCAAGAAACTAAGATTTGGAGGTAATGTAGAGGTAATAGTAAAGCAAGTCCAGAAACAATATCAAGTGAAAAATCCAAGAATCTAACATTATAAAAATAGAGTATGTGACTGCATTGAATATATCGATGCATTTTCCATCGAATCTATCCCAAGAGAAAAGAATGAAAAGGATGAATCTATTTCAGTGTTAGATTCCCTTGTGACACCTCCTACTTATTTTGGTAAAGACAAGGTGACCATTGAAATGGTATTCAAGCCTAGTGTACCAGATAATGCAAACCATTGGCAAGTATTTAGTGATGATAACTAGATTCTAGAATTTTTGTAACAAAGGGATAATTTCAAAAACCTCTTCTTTGAAGGAATCAAAATTCCACACCCAGAAGTGGTAGCTGAGGAAGAGAAAGAAGGAATTGAATGGATTGATGAAGGAGTTATCAAATTGAAAGGAAACAAGATTCTGAAAGGCCTTGTTTCTTTCGAATACCTCTTTGAAAAATATGACAGATTCATTTAAGAGAAAACAAAATAATCTTCTCGGTGCCCAGATGATTTTGATAAGGAAAACATTGGCACCTTGGAGGAGCCAAGGATGGTCAATATTGGAAAATGTTTCTCTCTAGGAGAAGAGAATTTTTATTACATTACTCAAGAAATATTCAGATGTTTTTACCTACTTTTATGATGAACTCAAATAATTCCAACTGAAGGAAATGCATTACTCAATTCCCTGGAAGTAGAACACCAAGCCATTCAGGAAAAAAAAAGGCCATATAACCCAAAGATTGCTGATACCATCAAAGAGAAGGTAATGAAGATTCTCAATGTAAGGATTATCTTTCCCATCCATTATTCAACATGGGTGGCCAACATTGTGGAGGTGCAGAAGAAGAATGATGAAGTAAGAATATGTGTAGATTTCCGCAACTTGAACCAAGAATCACTAAAAGATAATTGTCCTCTCCCTATCATGGACCAAATTTTTCAAGAATTCATTGGATCTGAAAAAATTTCATTACTTGATGGATTCTCAGGGTATAATCAAATCAAAGTGGTAGAGGAGGATCACACCAAGATAGCCTTCAAAACACCTTAGGGAAATTTTTCCTACAACATAATGCCTTTCATCCTAATCAATACAGGAGCTACATTTCAAAGGGCGATGGATTTAGAATTTAAATATTTAAAAAATTACATTGTAATATATCTTGATGATCTCATATTGTTTTCAAAGAAGAGGGGAGATCATATCCATCACTTAGAACATGTACTTGTAAGGTGTAGAAAACATGGTATATTACTAAATCCAAAAAAGTGCATTTTTGAAATTACGGAAGGTAAGTTGATGGGGCACATTGTGAATAAACATGGAGAACATATTGATCTTGATATAATATGAGACATTTAAGCATTATCTCTACCCACAAGCAAGAAAGGAGTTTATTCCTTCTTCAGAAAGGTGAATTTTCTTTTTCACTTTGTTCTTGAGTTTTCTGAATTGAAAAATAACATCACCACCATGATGAAACCCCATGAAAATTTCAAATGGAACAATGAAGGGAAGTCACCATTTGAATATATCAAAAAATCAATTACTAAGGCTCCGAACTTTGTGTCTCTAGATTTTAACAAATATTTTATCATGTATTGTTATGCATCAGAACATACCCTCTCTGTCATTCTTGTTCAGAAGAATGATGAAGGCATGGATGCACCTATTTCTTTCATACGTTGTATTTTGAAAAAACATGAACTAAACTACATACAATTGGATAATAATTCTTATGCAGTGGTCAAGGATATAAAAAATTTCAAGTTTTACATCCTCAACTCTCATATGGTGGTAATGGTCTCTGACAGTGCAATAAAGCCCATCCTGACATAGTAAAATCCCATATCTAAAAGAGGAAATTGGATTGCAAAGAATCAAGAATTTGACTTGGAAATTTGACCCTCCAATATACTAAGGGGAAATGGATTATGTAGGTTGATTATTGAAGATGAAACACTCAAATCTCAACACGGTGAAGAAAATTGTGCTTTCTCAACTTGCTTCAAAAAAAATCCACAGGTTCTCTTTTTGAAAACTACTGATGAGTGGTATGCTGATATTGCCAATTAGTTAACTTATGGATAATTTCCTCCTCATATTGATTACAAGTAAAGGATAACACTCAAGCTGAAGGCAAAAAAGGTTGTAATCTAGAATCACACACTTTACAAGAGAGGTCTGGATGGATGCTTCCTTAGGTGTGTAGATAAAGAGAAACAAGAAATATTTCTTAAAGCATACCATGACCAAGTGCATGGTGGACATTTTTCATTGATGGTCACTACACACAAGATCCCACGAGGAATTTATTATTGGCCCACCCTCTTACAGGAACTTATGACCGGGTTTCCAAATGTGAATCATGCCAACAATTCGTAGGGAGACGACAACTTGCTGCAATACTGCTTAAGCCAGTTGTCATTGAAAAACCATTTCAGTAGTGGGGACTAGATTTCATCGGTGTTATGAATCCTCACTCAAGTGTGTGGTACAACTATGTGCTGACAACAACAGAATACTTCACAAAATGGGTGGAATTCATTTAATCCAAACAAGCCAACACCTAAACAGTATGTAACTTCATCAAGGAGAATATCATAGTACGTTTTGGAGTACCACATAAGATTGTAGCAGACAATATTACCTATTTATCTTCAAGGGAGTTGAATAATTTTTTCTATAGATATGAAATATCTTTATCTCATTCATCAGACTACTATCCATAGGGAAATGGATAGTCTAAATCAAGAAATAAGAAAACTGTAACCATCATCAAAAAACTCATAGATTAAAACCAAAGGAATTGGCACAAAAAGTCATATGATGTGTTGTGGGTAGACATAATCACTCCCAAGAAGGAAATTGGTATGTCACCATTCCAAATATTATATGGGGTAGAAGAAGAAATTCCCATCATGATTGAGATGCCAGATCTCAAGTTGATATAGGGAATAGAAGATGGAAAGTACAAGGATTCCATTGACAAGAGGATCTTATTTCTTGAGAAGATAGAATATTATAGACTCTAGGTGGTGGATCATATCAAAGAGCACCAGTTGAAAGTAAAGAATTTTTTGACAAGAAAGTTAAAGGGAGAGAATTAAAATTTGGAGACTTTGTCCTGCTATGGGACAAGAGAAGGGAACTAAAAGGTAGTCATGGAAATTTTGATTCATTATGGCTTGGCCCATTCCAAATTCATGAATCTTATGGCAAGAATGTTTTCCTACTCTCATATTTGGATGGAATACAGCTATAATTTCTTTGTAGTGTGAAATACCTAAATTTGTATCATCAGTAAAAGTGGGTCATCCCCCACCTTGTACCATAGGTGATTACTAGGTGTGTTTCCCTTTATGTTGTGTGTCATGTGTTTTCTTTCTCTTGTTTTGTTTGTGTGTGTGTTTCCTTCTTCATTTCCTTCTCTCTTGTAATTGTACATGACTTTGAAAGGCCCAATGGATAACACACTGGTAAATATATCATATGGTCTAAAATTGAGATTATGGATTACCCATGTCATGTCTTTGCTACACTCAAACCATGTCATGTCCTAAATCTACAACCAGTTGTTGTCATGTAAATGTGCAACAAGGAAATTAACAATTTCCAAGCATGACAACTTACCTTTGTGTTAATTTTTTGAATTCCTATCATTCCAAGACACCCTGGGTCTATCCAGTGAATCCAAGTGACCTCCCAAATAATGTTATCTCCTCCCCATAGGTGACTTATGAAATTTTATTCATTCCCCCTAGGCGATTTTAGGAGTTCATTTGTAAGTAGCAAGCAGTTGTAAGAAGGGCTATTGTTGGTCTTCCTAGGGCTGGAGAAACCCCATGGAGTGGAGAAGAAGAGCCTAATTATATTTTGAGGTGATTCAAATGTCTTGGGAAATCATGGAAATGGTTCAAGAATATTTGGGAAGGGCTCAGAGAAGCTGGGGTAGTTTCACCAAAATTAGGGTTCACAAGCCTAGTCAATACACAGGCCAAAACAACTGCTAATCTTTGGAAGGTGATTCTGAGAGATCCAAATGGAGTTAAGAGAAAAATGAAACATCTCCAGAAATATAATTCTAAGACCCACATGATGGTGAAATAATATTTTTCACAACACGTTGGCACATTAGGTCTACACACATTTTTTTCATGCACAAATGGAGTACCAAATACAAACTCCACCTTTAAGGTGATCAAATGGAAGAATCAAGACATCATACCCCACCATTAGATTCAAAATGATATTTCCATTCATTATCATATAAATTTTTAACAAACCCTTCCATCAAGAGATCAAGTTATCATCATCGCAAGTTTTCCTCTTGAAGCGAGTTCAGGAGTTAGGCAAAATTTTGGACAACATGTGTCATCTCCAAGAACTTTACAAGATTTTATGTCCCTGATGTCCCTGAGGGTTAGGGAAATCAACCTTGGAATTTTTTTCCCAGCCCCCATGTGACCTCTAGAACCCCATGCAACCATCAGGATTGTAATTTTATCCCCCGGGAGCAATTTGGAGCTCAAATCCCCTATCGTCGGATCTCCGTCACATGTCAACTCCACGACCACCATCAAATTTGATGTCCCTCATGTCCCTCACAAGTCAAGGATATCAAACCTTTAATTTTTTTTCCTATACCTCTAGGAGAGAGTTTTAGTCACCCATATGACCCGCTTCCAGTCCCTCTGTGCTTTAAAGTTGATTTTGGAACACTCACTCCCTACTGTCAAATCGATGCCACATGTCTCATTTTTGCTCACCATGGGAAATGATGTCCCTCATGTCACTTTGAGGTGAGTTACATCATGTATAAGAAAATTTTCCCAACCCTCTCTCATCATGATTTCAAAAATTTAAATATTTACATATTTCTCGCTTCTAGCTTCTTACACTCCCGTGCACCTCCATATCTCCATACTTCCTCTGCAACTTCGTGCCATCACTCCACCATTACTGAACATCAAACTGGACCTATCAAAACAATAATCTCCATCACTTGATGAAATCATACATGTCTGAGAAGGAAGTTTTAGCAAACACGGAAAGAGAAACGAAGAATAACGAAGAAAAATGGTGAGAATCTTCATAGCCAAAAAATGGAGATTCACAAAAATATTGCAAACCAATGCGTGAAGCAAGGAATTTTTTTTTTCTATTTTTTCCTCTATCCAAGACCATCAAAAAATACCTTCAAGCTCTCCTCTTGTGCAAAAAAGCATTCACAATGAAGAAAACATTGAATTTCTAGTCAAACCATTTGTCGGATTGAAGTAAAATTTCACGTGAAGCACCGGAAGAAAAAAGACATATCATAAATATTTTTTTTTTCAAAAATATAGGAGAAAATCAAACCTATAATTTTGAGGTCCATTAATGGTTTTAGTTTCCAGAAGCACTCTCAGGTCTAAAATTTGAAAGTTTAAAATCTCTTGTACTATTAAGTGGATAGTTCTAAAATTTTAGAGGGGTGATATTGGGAAAAAACCAATATCAAAAAACTTCACTCCACATCAATCCGATCTCCAGAAGTCCACTTTATAAAAATAGCAAGTCTTCTGCATAGGGTAATACTATTTTGGAAAGTCAGCAATGAATGAACATGCGAAGGAGATGGAGACATTGGAGGTGCACTGCAGCCGAGGACTCATCAGAATAAGCATTTTTGGAACTTACTAAAAATAGTAAATTGTCACACAAACACTTGCCAATAATTTAAAGTTGATCCAGAAGGAGAGGAATGTAGGGAGAAGGGGGAATCAAGGTTGCAACATTCAGTTGAGGTTCGAGGGAGTTGTTGTTTCATAGTTACTAAAAGTAGTAATTTTTTATTATAGGGAAAACATGAAGTATAAGTGAATGGGAAAGAAACTGACACATCCATTTTCCTGCGAGTATGAGATAGAAGACAATGATGTCTTTTACATGGACTTGAATGACCTAAGAACTCACATGACAGCTAGAGGCTGAAAGAATATTAAAGATCAGATATTTACTAATGGATTTTTCATTGCCATAGGACACCCAGTGTCTATTCAAAGTCATGAGTTGATCCTAGCCTACTCTCATCACTATGAGCCTAAAACACAAACCATTCGAGAAGAAAATGGCACAATAGTGGTGGTCATTAGCCATAGAACCATTTCAATTTCTCTACAGATACCGACATCACCCAACATGGTTGTGATATCAAAAGACAGAGCCTTGCATGATTGGGAAATGATGGATGCATATGTGAAAGGGGTTTTGCTGGGGTCGTGGTTGAAAATAGGGAGAAAGACCTCAAGGATGCCCAAGAAACTTCTAAGGTGTGATTTCTAAGAAGGATATTTGGATGTCATCACTCTCCTCAGTAGATTATTTTACAAAGCAAGCATAAGATACTTCCAAAACTAGATGGGCTAGTTCATCTTGACCTTGATAGAAGGAAAATAGAGAATCCACTTGGGGTAGATCACCAGCGAAAACTTCCATCTGTAACTGCTTTAATTACTATGAAAAATAATTTCCACATGACTTCTTACTTGGTCTGCTTCCTCACTAGCTCAAGATCATTCAAGGGATTGAATCTCACGCAAAAATTACCATCAAGGTTCCTATGTTTGAGAAAATTCCATAGGTGGTGATGGAGGAAAGTCAAAGGCATTTCACTCATGTGAATGATGCATTCACAATGTATGTAGTTCAAAGATTAGAAGGTGATCTAGAAGCTAGGATGTCATCACAAGCAATGTCCTTGATCAAGAAGTATGGCTCCTATTTCATGAAATTCTTGACATTCTCCTACCTACGATTTGTTGTCTTTGACCAAATACCTCTAAGGCTGGCCAGGTACCTTGGTGATCAAATTTATTTTTGGATCTCTATAGATAGATCATTCAAGTGAATAATAGGTTCAAAAGTAGGAGGAAGAAGTTGATTTCATTTCCTATCTCTCTCAGGGTATTCACGTGTAAAATATCAAATGATGCATCTCATCTAGAGGCTTGTTTCAATAATTTAACTCTATATTCATACATTGATAGGCCTAACTTTGACATCTGAGAATATATTGACTCTTTCCATGTCTTGGAATTGTAACATGAGCCACAAGTCAAGGATTATTGGGTCAATTGCGTGGATTAATTTGAAGTGCTTAAAAAATATCACCTAATGATGTTAATCAATGAAATGAATAAATCAAGTTCTCCTGGTATGAAGATATTTTGAAAGATGATAGGATGGAGATGTATGAATTTGAGTATGTGGAAGTTTAGATGTCTCCCATACCTCCAATCAACTAGTATGTTTGTGAATTAAGGGATATATTAGAGTGGGATGAGAAGGTGGTAAGGAGAACAAGAAATTAGTTTTAGAAGAAGAGGACCATGATCATCTATTCATGAGAAGTTCCTCCAAGTCAGAAGTAAGCTTCATATCAGTCATCTTCAAAATTCATAGAGGTGAAATCCCATTATAAACACTCCGGAGAAAGTTCAAAAAGGAAAACCACAAAATTATAAGCTTATCCTCACGAGAAGACACCTAAGAAACTTAGAGTAGAATAAGGCTTGTTTGCATCACTTCTAGAGGAATATTTGATCGTAGAAATATAGGAAGTACACCCCATGACAAAGGCACAAGTGGACAAAGAAAACATGCTTCAAGATTCAATCTTCAAGCCACCACAAGAGGTTTCCCCTCTTGATGACATTCATGCCTCTCTCATTAATAATTTACCTCCTCCTTTAGAACAGGGTACCATCGATGTACCTATCATTGAACCTGAGTTCGACCTATCAGCAATTGTCTCATTGGCCAAAGAAAAAATACCAAGAAAACTCACACATACAGCCTCACAGTTCTACATTGGGGAAATGGGTAACCAATACATCAAAGTATATCAGCCTAAGGTAATCAAGCCATTGGATGGGATGACACCAACTGACTATGAAATGATCACAATTCAACTGGGATGGGAAAATCATGAAGGGGATATGCACATGTATCAGCAATCTTACACTCACATGGTGGCAAGGAATTATGAGTATAAGAAGAATATTGATGAACTAAAAGAGTAGGTGTGAAATATTTCATTCTATGTGAAACATCTAGTTGATCCTAATGCCACAAAAATTCCCACTAAGGAAGGTACACCCATCTGTAGCTTTAATCCAGAATCCATCATGAAGACACATGAGTTCATAATACAAGGGAAAGAAAATAATGAATGGACCAACTCAATTTATGAAAAAGGGAAGTCAGTTCTCTAAGAAGTGATCAAAATATTCTCTTACATGTGTGTGATAATAGATAATACATGGACACTCAAGGAGTAATTTGAGAAATAAAGGGACTATTGGGAACCTTTGGGCCCATTACTAGATGAAATTAGCAACACTCATTCCCAGGAGTTAATTGACAGGAATATCTTTGAAAATCCCTCAGAATAATTGTCACGTGTGTGGGTGAGGGCCTTGATAATTAGGTTTAAAGGAATCACTTGGGCCATCACTGAGATAAGGGAAAAAGAGGAAGAACCATACAAATTACATTATAGTGTAAATAAAAAAATTCAGAAGCTTGGAGTGCCTGCAATGGGTGAAGATACAACTGTCAATGATTTGATTGGTCCATTTGAATAACACATCAAGAAATAGGTAGTTAAACCATCCTCATTCACTAAGGATACCCTCGACTTCATCTCACATATTTAGGCCTCCATTGCACTTATCACAGAGAAACATCTATCATGGTTTAGGAAGTACAAAGACATCAACAATGTGGCCAATGGATGGAAAAAAACCTTGAGTTGCGTTCGCATTCCTCATGCTAACAAAGTGGAACCTACATTATCTTTCTTCAAAAAATATCTTGGAGGAATAGAGGCCTTCTCAAGAGTGTTAAGTGGAAGCCATTTAGGGAGTGAGATCAAATCCTTTGCAGCGGCTCACCCTTCTACATACTTCTTGTTCCTTCTTCTTATTTCTCTCTCTTATCTTATCACCCAATGATCTCTCTCATTAATGTTATATTTTTACTTTGAGGTTTGTACTTTTTAATATAACTTTAAGTGACTTAGAAACATAATGTAAACTTTAATTCACCTTGTTTTTATAAAAGGGGATTAAATATTTAAGTGGAATATGAACAGTCTAAAGTCACATTAACGTATTTGAAAAGTCACCAGGAAGATGAAGAGTTTCCTCTTCTTCTATAAATTGTAACAAGATCCTCATTTGAGCTTCTTCTTAAAATTCTTACTCTTCTGAGACAACTAATGAAACTTCGTAGATGTTGGAGCTGGTTTTTGTGAATTCAAGCGAAAGATATCATTGTGAAGAGAGAAAAGAGATAGAAAATTTATTCCATTTCCCCTGCTCAAAAATGTCTTCTACTTCTATGTTATGTACAATTTCTTCTTGAGCTTCAATAAATGAAGAAGGAATTTTGGCATTTTTTAATGCTCATTAAATGTTATTTGGTCTTGTTTCTGTTATGCATATTTATTTTCTTCTAAATTTAAGTGCATGTAATGAAACTTCTGGCTGGTGTATGCAAGTCTCTGATTTTATACTTACAGCATTAGTTTCACTTTTCTAAATTTCTCACTCCCTTTCCCACCTTCCTAGAAAAATCCTCTCTTGCAGATATATGCAATATTTTTCCATAGGGTCAGTGGAGTCCCTATTAGAATCTAAGGATTCAAATAAATACGGATTTAATCAACTTACATTTTACATAATGTTACAATAAATATTTAAATAAAGATTACATCATAACATAAGTAAATAAAGAAATACTTACAGGAAATAAATAACACAAGTGACACAATATTTATAGTGGAAAAATCCAATAGGGTAAAAACCACTTTGAAAATAACCTTTTACTTTAGAGAACCTATTTTACATCCACTAAGATCACCTCCTCCTTTGAAACCATATTTACCAAGGGTAAAACCAAATCACTTGATTTACACACCTTTGATATATTTCCCGAATATATCAAATGAGGACCTAAAGTCCTTTTTATATAAGGTGATCGGGTATGTCTCCCGACCCACCTTTTCAACCTAAAATGATTGACACGTACACCTAGGTTTATAATATTTAATATTATAAATATAATCATTTCATGATATTAAATATTTAACCTAAAGTATATACCTAGGTTATCATATTTAATAATAGAAATATAAATATTTCATATTATTAAATATTAACCTATATATTAGTGATGGGCCGATATACATTAAGGGTTAGTGAGACAACTTAATCATTATGTTTCAACACTCCCCCTTAATGTTAAGTGGGATAACATAACATATGCCAATATATTACCTACCCATGGTACACTAAAGGATTTACAATCTTTAAACCATAAAGATTTTAGGCTAGCATATCGGTTGAAGGAATTATAACACCTTCATCATACTCAATTTACTTTTTGGTACAAAAGGATTTGGAATCCCAATGATCATGCCATGATCAGTGTCTAAGTATATTTTTGAGTTTCACATGTTCTCATAGGTTCTCATAAAAGGTTATTGAACCCAAGCATATAGGATTATTTTACAACAAAGGACCTTTTTAATAATATGCTTGTACTGGATGTTTACCAATAAACTCAATATAACTAAAGATTCTACTGAGGTATACCAAGGATGTTTTTCAGGGAGGTATAAGCATATAAGATGTTTTCCAAGGAGGTATACATGCCCAAAGGTCTTTTTACACTTGTCCGAAGGTCTTTTTTACACTTGCTCGAAGGTCTTTTACAAATTCCAAAAGGTCTTTTTACAAAAACCAAGTTCCATTAGGAGGTGACATTATCATGCACACTCCCCCTTAATGGCAAATCCAACAATCCAAGATTTTCATGAAAGTGACAAAACTTTGCAGCACTCAAGGACTTTGTGAATATGTCAGCAACCTACTCTTCAGTCAACATCAACTTGAGATTTATCTCATCACTTTACACCTTCTCACGGGTGAAGCGTATATGTATCTCCATGTTCTTCATCCTCTGATATTGAACTGGATTCTTAATCAAGAGTAATATAACTCTAATCACCACATAGAAGATAAATACTCCATTTAGCTTCCATGTGTATCTATACCAACAACCGCCACAACCACATGGCTTATTTACTTCATTTATTGTACTTCTCTACCTCAGTAGAAGAAATTGAGACTGTTGATTACATTTGTTGTTCCAAGTAATGGTTCCTACACCAAAAAAATTGAACACGTATCCAGTATATTTTATAACACAACATTAGTATGGTTAGAATCAAAAAATCCATATAAGATTGTATTTTCATTCTTATTATAATACAACCTATAATTGATTATTCCTTTCAAATATCTAATTTTTTTTTTCAATATTCCAATCATCTCTAAAAAAGGTTCCTGCATAAACCTTGAAGTAATTCCTACTATATAGGAAATATCTGATCTAGTTTTACTTAGATAAATCAAACTGTCAACTAACAACGTATATAAAATAGGATTAACCTTTTTCATATGCAAATTTAGGATCAATATTTATTCCAACTTCCATTGAAGTAGAAAATGGTTTACAATCAATCATAAGAAACTTTTTCAATACAATGGTTGCATATTGTGTTTTGAAAAATAACAATAGAATGAAATAAAAGCATAAAAATAACATGATGTGAGAAACCTAACTCATTCATTTCGAAGTACTACTTCAATTTCTCTTTAATCCTATGAATTAAATCAGAATTGTCACCAAACATAAGTAAATCATTAACATATATACATATAATGATAATATGCAGGACTTATTGCTTGATGAATATATCATTGTTAGAAGAAAAATTAACAAAACCTAACAATTTAAAAAAGGAAACAATTTTTGCATACTAAGCTCTAAGATCTTGTTTTAAACCATACAAGGATTTCTCAACTTACAAACATAGTTTTTTTTACCATTTTTTTAAATCCTTTAGGTTGAAACATGTAAAGTTCTTCTTTTAAATCACAATTTAAAAAAATATTTTTCTTATCCATTTGGTGGATTTCCCACCCAAATTGAGCAGCAATTGCAAATAAGGCCCTAACAATACTCATTTTAGCTACAAGAAATGTCTCAACATAATCAATACTAGGTTTTTGAGTGAAACATCTAGAAACAAGTCTAGCTTTATGTTTGTTAATACTACCATCACCATTATATTTTACTTTGTATATCCACCTAGACCCTATAATACTTCACAGATCAGGTTCATACAAGGTTTTTAATGCATGGTACATATGATGGCTTCTGGTCATTTTCCTAAGGTTAATAGGATTTGAAATTCTAACATAGATTTTGCCCAATTTAATTTCTTATCTAGGAAGATAAGAGTTCTAGAAACATATACAGCATCAAAACATCATCATGACCATTTACTAAATCAGAATCAAAACCATCATTTAGAAGCATTTAATGAATTAAATTCAAGAGAATAAGACAACACATATAAACCTTTCACTATATTATATCTATACATTTCATATAAGCTTCGATAATTAACATGTCCTAACCTTTCATGCCATAGATTTGAATTATTCAAACTTTGAGATATAAAACAAGACGTAGAAGAGCAATCATAAAAAATATATAGACCATTTCTTTGTATTTCTTCAGGTATTATACTCTCATTACTATCCTTGATATACCAAGTATCCTTCATGCATGGATTTTAGTTGTGTCCATACCTCTTTTGAATGTTCGATATTACGAATGTGTAGAAGGTAATTGTTATCCAAAATGCTCCCCTTGCACATTTTGTGGCTAACTCCCTTCATTCTTCTCTCCCTTGTGCCTCAGTCATAATTTTTTTCTTTTCAGTCACTCAAGACCTTCTAGAAATGGCACCATTGGATAGAGATTTTTCTCAGCATTCCAGAAAGGTAAATTTTTCCTCCTAACTCCATGTATTTTTGAAGTTATGGCGCGGTGGAGATTTTGTGTGAAATTTTCCCCTTAAAAGCCCTAGCAAATAAAATCAGGCCACGTGTCCTCGGGAGGGCGGAAGGTGGAGGTAAACTTGGAATTTTTACCAAGTGTTTGGTAAGGTTTCAAAAAGAATTTTTCGCCCTGACGGCCCACCGGTGAATAGGATCATGCCACTTGTCCAAGGGAAAGAAATTAGAAAAATTTCCTAACTATCGATGCCATGGAAAAAATCTCCAAAAAGGACCCGGGAAAATCAAATCACGCCATGTGTCCCAGGACCAGTGGACCATGGAGGGAGACTTAAAAATTTGGTGAAGTGTTTTGATTAGGTCAAAGGAAAAATATTGGCCCATTGGCTCACCGACCAGTTAGATCAAACCACGTGTCACCGCAGCATCAAGGGTCGGGGGTGTGAAAAGATTCTTTCCTTTTTTCACCCAAGTGTAAAAAATTCAAAGGGAAAGCCATTCCCTAAGGCCCGCAACCATTAAGGAGAGACCACATGTCCCAGGGGCGTCGGAGCTTCGGCCACCGAGGAAAAAGTGAGAAAATTTCCCAAAGGTTGGAGAAAAGGAGAAAGGTTAGCACCCAAGGCCCACGTCGAATGGGAGTAGGCCACATGTCCCAAGACCGTCGGAATGTGGGGAAAATATGGGAATATTTCCTAAAGCAAAATAAAATAAAATTTCAAAGGAAAAGCTCGCCCCCCAAACGTGAGCCAATGGGATCGTGCCACATGTCCAGTGCCGGAAAAAATAAAAGATTGTCTCGCAGGGGGAAAATGGCAGGGAAATCCCACATCTAATAGGGTTTTGCCATGTGTCCAATTCAGAAAATATGGTCAAAAGTGAAGGAGCATATAGAGAAAAAAATCCTGCGGCAAATCACATTTTTCCATGTGTCCTCGGGTCATCCAGTCGGCGGAGGTTTTTGGGAAATTTTTCCAAAGGCCAAAATGATGGAAAATGAAGCGTAGAAGGCCCACATCCAATCAAAACTTGCCACATGGCATCGGATCAGTGGGGCGCAGAGGTTTTTGGGGAAAATTTCAAATTTTTGGCCTGCTAACCCGTTTTGGCCATGTTCTACCCTAAATTTTCAAACGGCCATAACTTTCGATCCAGAGCTTGGTTTTTCACGTTCTTTATATCAAAAAAATTTTGGTGAAATTCTCTAGATGATTCTAGGATCAATTTTGTATTTTGATGGATTTTGGAGAGAGAAAATTGAAAAATACCTCTGGCACGTGGTAATCGTTAGAAATGGCGTTTCAACCACCATTTTTAATGAAGAATGGCTCGTATTATCTCCCAGCATGGTGAAAAATGTCAGGGAATGGACCTATAAGGATGCCCATGTTGTTTTATTACATTTTGGTTGGTGGTTGAAGCTCCTCTCATGTTTTCCCACGTTTCTCTCTCCTGGGCTCATTTCTTGCATTTTAAAAGCTAGATTCGGCTCATTTTTTAGGGGTTGGAAATTTTTATGTTTTGCAAGCTCCCTTTTTCACCTTAAAGAGTGATTTTGTTGAAAAGTAGACCTCTTCCAAGATTGTAACCTATTTTCTACCTCTCAGATGTTGTAATTCACGTGTTTTGATATTGGAAATGACAATGCAAGCTCTGTGAATGAGTTTCAATCCTTTGTGTTTTTTGCTTCATTTATGACCTTTCATTACATTTTATCAACTTGTGCTTGATGTTTTGTTGCATTTCTATGATCTTTGTCTATTTTCAAAAGTAAATAATTCTCACCACTCCTTTGGTGTATCACTTCATTAGTCGTAGTTTTATCTCTTTTGTATTCCCCATCTCTGTCCCCTTGGAATTTAGAGTAGGAGTTTAGTTTAAACCTCTAGAACTTGCAAGTAATACACTTGATCAGAGGAGTTGAGGAACTAGCCTCTAACCTGGAGATTATTTTCCCATTTTTACAAGTCCCACACTTGGGGAAAAGATTCAATGTTGTGCAATCACATTGGATGTCCAAAATGCCAAACTAGAAATCTGATCAACATCCAGGGGTGCTGCTGATTTGCACTAATAGTTTTTCCACACCCGGTGGGACATTAGAGGTCTTCATCTTCATTACAAAAAATTTATGTGCATTTGTTGAAAGTTTCTTGCTTAAAAGATCCCTAAATTGCACATCTGGTGACTCCAAGGAAGAAGAATCGGCTTGTTTTAACAGTGCAGACCTGAAAACTCATGAGAAGAATCACCACAAGGTCAAGAGTTGGAGAAGAAGAGGTGTTGTTTTAGTATCTGCAATTATCTCCAAGAAGAAGGAAAAGAGGAAGGATAATTCAAAGGTCTCCATCTCCACCAAACATAACTCTATCAACTCCTCCACCTGGTAGACCTTTCATTCAATCAACAAGGGTTCTAAGGCCAATCAGAATGGCACAACACAACCCCTATGTCAATTTCACTGGTAGTAGCCCACTTTCTCTCAATGCATAAAATCCAATCAAAGTTGCAGCATTGAAGAACATTCCATACTTTACTGGAGAGAATCAAACCACTCCTGGTGATCATGTCAAGGATATTGCTAATATTTGTGCAATCCATGAGATTAATGAGATGCAAGTTGCTGTCAAACTGTTGGCATATTCATTCAAAGGGAAAGCTTTGTAGTGGTTCAGGAGTCTTGCCTAAGGTTCTATCCAAAATTGGAACCAACTATGTATAGCCTTCCATGAGTAGTTTGGAGAAAAGGGAGATAACTTGTCCCTTTTGGAACAGTTGACAACCATCAAGAGACCTCCCAATGAGTAGTTGATTGAATTCGACTTTAGGTTTCAAATGACTTACAAGAGAATTCTAGTGGCAGTAAGGCCAACAACAGAAGGTTCTTTTCTATATTACCTTAAAGCTCTAAATTCTGATATTTCTATGTTAATTCAATCCATGGGGGGCACAACTATCCCTGTTGCTTATAGCATTGCCATTAGAGCTGAAAATTATTTGATTCAAGCTAGCAAGCTAGCTCCTAGGCCTCTAATGCCATTGTATCCAATTTTAGAGAGCCCAAGTACTAGTCAAGTGCCTATTTTAGCTCCTATTCCCACTCCTAGAAATCAGAATTCAAATGAAGCTTTTACTTCATCTTCTAGTGCCTCAAATGAACTTCAAGAAGTCATGAAGCAATTGCAAAATTTAAGCAATGAGCTGGATACACTCAAGAGGAAGAAAGCTAAAGTTGTTATACCTTCTTTCCAGCCTCAAGGTCAGCCTAACAGGTAGCCATACTAGCCTCAAAGACCACCCAATACAGTTGTAAATTTAAATCAAGCAAGACCTCCTTCCAATAAACCATTTCAGCCCTATAATCTCAATGTTACATCTGCCTCTAAAGCAATAGTGTCAGTGCAAAACAACATAGCTCAAGAGTATGATTAGTGTTTCCCATTCAATGAACCTCACAACCAGTCTATGTGCTTCAACAGTGCCTTAAATCAAGCATTAATGGTGACAAATACTGGTGTGGAGGGTGAAGGGAGTCAAGGGAATAACTAACAACAAGAAACATTCCAGCAACAATCAACTCCAAATGATACCACACTTGTAAACTGGTAGGCATAAGATTTTTGTGGCATGAATCAAACAATATCCCAAAGTGTTGCAGCCAACACAAGGTCAAAAAGGAGAAATTTGGGTGAATAACATCCATTGGCTCCAAGTAATCAACAACCTTTAACTACTCCACAAATTATTGGAAAACAAAATGCATTTCCAAGCACGCAAGGGCTACCTAAAACAACTCCTAGGCTAACTCAAATGCCAGTTGTTGCTGCCCCTATGCAAGGAATGAATGTGCAAGCCAAGGGAAAAAAAATAAATGCTTCATCTCCATTCAACATCATTGATTAGATGAAGAAGATAAATGTAAACATATAAATGTGGGAATCACTATCCATCCCAGGTCAAAGAGATTTGCTACGATCTGCCATGAAGGACTGGTCAACTTCAAATCAGCAGGTCCAAATGCAATAGAAGGTACTCACAAATGCTGCCCATCCTGAGGGGAATCATGGAGGACAACAAGGTAAAGTGTTGAAGCCCCCTTCATTCTATGTTTCATTGATCATTGGAAATCAATTAGTACACAATTGCATGATTAATTCCAGGGTAAGTAGTTCAGTAATGCCCAAGAAAATAGCTGATCAGTTGGGGATTCAATATGAAGTCATATCCAAAGGGGTAGTCCAATTGGATGGGACAGTAGTAACAACAGTTGGAGTGATTAAAAACTTGAGTCTTACTTTACATGCATGCCCCAACGTTGTTGTTTTGCAATATGTCTCGGTAATAGACCTTAAACCACTCTTTGCCCTATGCCTATCAAGGGATTTCACAACAAATATTGGAGGGTACTTATCTGCTGATTGGTCACACATGTTGTTCAAAACAAGATATGGAACCAAGGCCACGGTCAGATCTGAACCTATTGCAAACTTTCACATTGAGCCTCACACTCCAAGCCAAATCAATACCAATTGTTCAGCATTTGATCAAGAGGATTATATAAGAACTGATGAAGTTGACACCAAGGTTGGAAGGATCCCATATTTGACCCTTGATGAATGGGTAAGCAAGGTGCATGATTTTGATCCTTATCAAGACATAGAAGAATCTGAGCTAGGATTCTATTGCACGCATGAAGAAAATCAGCCTATTCCTAGCATCACCAAACTAGACCACAAGGATGAAAATGAGTTATGGTAGTTATTTTTTGATGGATCGAGGAGTAGACAAGGTATAGGAGGGGGATCTATGCTTGTTTCACCTCAAGGAGTTAAGTATTATTCAGCTTTTAGATTTTAGTTTGCATGCTCTAATAACATCGTTGAATATGAAGCTTTGATACAAGGATTGCATTGGTCAATCAAAAGAAGGATAATGAACTTGTAAGTCTTCAGTGATAGTGAGTTGATTGTCAACCAAGTTAAGGGGTAGCATACTGCCAAGAATGATCTTCTCAAGTGCTACAAAAATAGGGTGTGGGACCTCATGATATTTTTGAAAGCATCCAAAAATACAAGGTACAGTCAAACATCCATGTGATTATGATGCCTTTGGTGCCAGACAACAATGTAAGTTGGCAAGTGTTTGAAAATGATCAACAAATCATCCATTTCTTGTAAGAAGAGGCTGAGTTCTCAGCTAAAAATCAGGAAAAGTTGGAGTAGCAATATGGTGACCAAGTGGTACAGCTAAGAACCAAAAAACTACCAAAGGGAATAATTACTTTGGAGTCCATTTTCAGTCCTAATGATCAGTTTAGGAAGGAGAAAATAAACATCCAAGTCAAGGGAGAAGATTTAGTGTCCATCTTGGTGGAAGAAGGCAAATCACTCCAAGTGGGTAAAGTGACAACTGAGCAAGAAAGGTATGAGTTCATACAGCTTTGTCAATAATTCCTTGATGTGTTATCTTGGAGCTATGAATATTTGAAAGGTTTTAACCCCGAGTTAGCTCAACACACCATTGAATTGGATCCAAGTACTAAAACCGTCAGGCAAAAACAAAGGCTAGTCAATCCACATATGGAGCCTCTCATGAGAAAAGAATTGAATAAGTTGATAGAGTCAAGTATCATATTCCATATCAAGCATTCTAGTTGGGCAACCAACTTTATTCCAGTTAGGAAGAAGAGCAGAAAAATCAGATTGTGTGTTGACTTCAGAGATTTGAATAGAGCATCTCTCAAGGATCATTATCCACTTCCTTCTATGGAGCAGATTTTACAAGTTTTTGATGGCTCTGAGAGGTATTCATTACTTGATGGCTATTTAGAGTACAATCAGATTATGGTGAAAGAAGAGGATCAATTCAATACAGCCTTTACAACCAAATGGGGAACTTATGCATACAATAAAATGCCATTTGGGTTGTCCAATGCTGGAGCTACTTTCCAAAGGTAAATGGACATGGCGTTCAAGGATTTGATTAACAACATGGTGCTGATATATCTAGATGATATCAATGTTTTTTCAAAAAATGCAGTAGACCATCTCTTTCATTTGAGACAAGTGTTCCAAATGTGTAGAAGATTTGGAGTATCCTTGAATCCTAAAAAGTGTATTTTTCTAGCCCATGAAGGAAATATCCTTGGTCACATTGTCTCCAAAGAAGGATTAGCAGTTGATCCAGAAAGAGTTGAATCCATAAGAGCACTACCATTTCCAAGCCATAAGAAATCCCTTCAAAGTTTCTTGGGGAGAATCAATTTTTTTTGGAGGTTTATCCCAAATTTTGTAGCCCTAGTCAAGCCTATCATGAAGATGTTAAAGAAAATCATAGCTTTCAAATGGACAGAAAAAGGAAAGGAAAGTTTTGAAGCAATCAAAGAAGCCATCTCTCAAGCCCCAAATCTCATTAACCGGTATTTCTCCATGGATTTCATCCTCTATGCATTTAGGGGTGATGATACTATTTCTGTAATTTTGGTACAACAGAACAAAGACAATGATGAGCAGCCAATTGCTTTCTTTAGCCAAATCCTGGACTACTATAAGGTGAGGTATTCTTTCATTGAGAAGCATGTTCTTGCAGTAATCAGGATCTTGAATAAATTCAAGCATCTAGTTTCAAACAACAAGGTTCAATTACTGGTTTCTCATGTGGGAGTTATAGACTTCCTCCTCAACAAAGACCTGAATGAAAAGAGAGCAGGTTGGATTACTCGTGTCATGGAGTATGAAATTGAGATCAAAGTCACCAAGTTGATAAAGAGGTGCAAGAATTGTGCATTCTTCATGGGTCAGGAGAGACTAGCTACCCTTCCATTGCATCCAATTTCAGTTGACCAGCCATTCATGCAATGGGGTTTAGACTTCATTGGAGTCATTAATCCAAATTCAAGTCAAGGGCATAAATGGATTCTAACAATAACAAATTATTTCACCAAGTAGACTGAAGTAGTAGCACTCAAGGAAGCAAATGAATCTAGCTTCCTAGACTTCTATGAAGGGATAGAGACCAGATTTGACATACCTACTACAATAATATAAGATAATGCATTGGCATTCATTGGGTCCAAGGTAACTGAATGGTATGTCAAGAATGGGATCTACCTAAGCACTTCATCAAATTATTACCCTCAGGGTAATGGCCAAGCTAAATCCACAAACAAGAACTTGTTAAGGATCATTAGGAGGACTCTTGATGAGAATCAGAGGTTTTGGCATACTAAGTTGAAATCAGCTTTATGGGCTGATAGGATAACTCCCAAGAGATCTACAGGTAACTCTCCATTCAAGCTTGTTTATGGAAGAGAGGAAATATTTCCCATGTCACTTGAGTTGCCAACATTGGAACTCATGAAACAGTTGGAGTTGTTGGAGTTTGGACCCATGGAGGTTAGATATGTAGAATTGATGGAACTCCAAGAAATCAGAAATTAGGCATCCCAAGCAATGGAGAGGGATCAAGCTTTGATAAAGAAGACCTTTGATAGAAAGGCCAAGGATAGATCTTTCCAAGTTGGAGATCTAGTGTTAAAATGGGATGCAAACAGAGCAAAATCGGGGAGGCATTCAAAATTTGATGCCATTTGGAGTGGCCCATACATGGTCACAAAGTTTAAGGAAAAAAATGCCTTCCAATTGTCTACATTGGATGGTGAAGAATTGTAGATTCCAGTCAATGGAATCCATTCGAAGCATCACTATTGAAGGAAATTCTCCACCTTGTACATATTAGCCTAGGTTTTCATTCCTCCAAGTTCTTATGCACATTGTTGTGTTGTAGTTTAGATTTTCTTTCCCTAAGTGCTTTGGCACAAGCTTGCTATTCCAGGAAATGTGTTTTGTAGGCCTTGCTCCATCAGATGGTGTTCTAACTTGCATCTTTCTTCTTGCAGTGTTCTAATCAGTTGGGGTACCAAGTAGAGAATTTAATGACTCCATACCCAATGGATTGTTTCAGGAAACTAGTAACTTCATCCAGCAGGCAGATGACCCCTCTGAGTCGCCAAAATTGTTATCCAAAATGAGCCCCTTGCACATTTTATGGCTAACTCCCTTAATTCTTCCCTCCCTTGTTCCTCAGTTATAATTTTTTACTTTTTAAGCACTCAAGACCTTCTGGAAATGGCACCATTGGATAAAGATTTTTCTCAGCTTTCCAGAAAGGTAAATTTTTCCTCCTAACTCCATGTATTTTTGAAGTTATGGCTCAGCGAAGATTTTGTGGGAAATTTTCCCCTTAAAATCCTGAGCCAATAAGATGAGGCCACGTGTCCTCGGGAGGGCAAAAGGTGGAGGTAAAATTGGAATTTTTACCAAGTTTTTGGAAAGGTTTCAAAAGGAATTTTTCACCCCGACGGCTCGCCGGCGAATAGGATTGTGCCACATGTCCAAGGGAAAGAAATTAGAAAATTTTCCTAAGTATCGGCGCCGTGGAAAAAATATATAGAAAGGACCCGAGTGAATCAAATCATGCCACATGTCCTAGGACCAGCGGACCATGGAGGGAGACTTAAAAATTTGGTGAAGTGTTTTGATTAGGTTAAAGGAAAAATATTGGCCCGTCGGCACGCTGAATAGTTAGATCAAACCACGTGTCACCGTGGCATAAGGGGTCAAGGGCGTGAAAAGATTCTTTCCTTTTTTCACCCAAGTGTAAAAAATTCAAAGGCAAAGCCACTCCCTAAGGCTCGTATCCATTAAGGAGAGGCCACGTGTCCCAGGGGCGTCGGAGCTTCGGCCACCGAGGAAAAAGTGGGAAAATTTCCCAAAGGTTGGAGAAAAGGAGAAAGGTTAGCCCCCAAGGCCCACATCGAATGGGAGTAGGCCACATGTCCCAAGACCACCGAAACATGGGGAAAATTTGGAAATTTTTCCCAAAGAAAAATCAAAGAAAATTTCAAAGGAAAACCTCACCCCCCAAAACCCGAGCCAATGGGATCGTGCCAGGTGTCCAGTGGCGGAAAAAAATACAAGATTGGCCCGCAGGAGAAAAATGGTAGGGAAAGCCCACGTCTAATAGGGTTTTGCCACATGTCCAAGTCAGAAAAGGTGGTCAAAAGTGATGGAGTAGATAGAGAAAAAATCCCATGACAAATCACATTTTGCCACGTGTCCTCGGGTCATCCAGCCAATCGAGTTTTTTGGGAAATTTTCCAAAGGCCAAAACGATGGAAAATGAAGCGCAGAAGGCCCGCATCCAATCAAAATGTGCCATGTGGCACCGAATCAGCAGGGCGTGGTGGTTTTTGGGGAAATTTTCCCAAATGCAAAAAAGTGGGAAAATTTCAAATTTTTGGCCCGCAACCCGTTTTGGCCCTGTTTTGCCCTAAATTTTCAAACGGCCATAACTTTTGATCTAGAGCTCTGTTTTTTGTGTTCTTTATATCAAAGGAAAGTTGATGAAATTATCTAAATTGTTATGGGATAAATTTTGTGTTTTTATGGATTTTGGAGAGAAAATTTTGAAAAACACCTCTGGCATGTGGTAATCAGCAGTAAAAACATTTCAACCACCATTTTTAATGAAGAATGGCTCGCATTCTCTCCCAGCATGGTGAAAAATGTCAGGGAATGGACCTGTAAGGATTCCCATGTTATTTTATTACATTTTGGCTAGTGGTTGAATCTCCTCTCACATTTTCCCACGTTTCTCTCTCCTGGGCTCATTTCTTGGATTGTAAAAGCTAGATTCGACTCATTTTTGAGGGGTTGGAAATTTTTATGTGTTGCAAGCTCCCTTTTTCACCTTGAAAAGTGATTTTGTTGAAAATCAGACCTCTTCCAAGATTGTAACCTATTTTATACCTCTTAGATGTTGTAATGCATGTGTTTTGATATTGGAAATGACAATGCAAGCTCTGTGAATGAGTTTCAATCCTCTGTTTGTGTTTTTTGCTTCATTTATGACCTTTCATTACATTTTATCAACTTGTTCATGATGTTTTGTTGCATTTCTATGATCTGTGTATATTTTTGGAAGTAAATAATGTTCACCACTCCTTTGGTGCATCACCTCATTAGTCTTAGTTTTATCTCTTTTGCATTCCCCATCTCTGTCCCCTTGGAATTTAGAGTAGGATTTTGAGTTTAAACCTCTGCAACTTGCAAGTAATACACCTAATCAGAGGAATTGAGGAACTAGCCTCTAACCTGGAGATTCTTTTCCCATTTTTACAAGTCCCACACTTAGGGAAAAGATTCAATGTTGTACAATCACACTGGATGTCCAAAATGCCAAACTAGAAATTTGATCAATATCCAGGGGTGCTGCTGATTTGCCCTAACAGTAATCATTATCCACATTACTACATAGAATCATAAAAAGTCCATCTTATATTCATTGCAATAATGCATTCATGTTATCTACAGTTATTTGATGACCGGTGGGAGAAATATTAGATCTATAAATAGTCGTCTAGAGTTTTTTCACCATAAATTCTATTTTGACCCAAATGTTGTAGTTGCTTTCATATAGGATCTAGGTTTTGTCAAGACAGAAATAGCTGGATGTGATTTTTTCCCTAAACTTGTAAAACAAACCTCATTATAATATACAATGTACCATAGATTTAGATACATATTTATTGATAAAAAAACAACACTTTTAATAGAATAAGATCTAAATTTAATAGATCTAAAGAAACTATTTGATCATAACTAATTATGACATTACAATGCATACTAATTAACCTCTCATGATCAAAATAATAACCTGTAATATAAAGGGCTCTGCATTATACCCAAGATTTATATAAAAAATATTTCTAACCATATAGAAGTGAAGAAGAGATACCTAAGAATGCATCCAAAAATTAATGTAGACAAAAATCCATCCATCTTAAATTTGATGTCTAAATGACAGTCAAAATGGCTTATTTTTTGGTCTATCATGACGATCATTTGACCGTCAATTTTTACAAAGTTAAAGTGTCCTAGAACCTACGAGCTTAAATTTGACGTATTAATGACCATATTGTCTTATGTTTGGTCTACTATGACTGTCATTTGACCGTCAAATTTAATGAAACCAAAACTTGCTATGTGTTTCTAGAATGTGAAATTCCAGAATTTCTTCTTCTATATATTATTAGGGAGGTTATATTTTAACACATTATAATAACCTATTATAATTTATAATGTAAAAATATATACACTTTTATATTAAAAAAATGTATATAATTTATAGAATGTAAATAAATAATAACATATAGTTCATAAAAATTATAAACTATAGTATATTGTTTTTCTATAAAAAACACAACCCTTATTAAAGGGGTTTAAAGGACATAAAAATGAAATAAATTGAAGTCCCTATTTTCATGAACCTTGTCTCCTCCCTTCATTTACTCTTAATTTTACCCCGCACACATTTAAAACTATGAAAATATTGCAAAATATTTTATATAATTCCTGCAAGCTAAAAACTTTAAAACTTTTATGTGGCTATAACTACGAATATTTTAATAAATATTTACCACACTTCATGTGGAACACCAATAAACTAGCCCCCCCTTTTTTTTAATTCTCCATCTATACTTGAGAGTTACACATTTATACATGAGATATTATTATCTTATTTTATTCTCCACTCCAACTCTTATATAAAAGAAAACCTTTAAATAGGTTTATTTATATAGTTTTTATAAACTATAAGATATAAATGAATGAGGCCACCCCCTTACATGGATAATATAAATGGTTAGGGAAACATGTTAGGTTTTATTTAATAAGTATTAAGATTTAAAAATAATCCCTTCATGGCCAAGCAATAAACACGGGCCCCTTACTAAAAAAAAAGTAAGCACTTAAGTTTTTTTTATAAAATATATATAAACCAAATCTAATAAAATTTATATTTTAAGTAGTTTAAACTAACCATATATATAAAATATGATTCAAACTTAGGTTTGTTTCTTTTTTTAAAAAAAACTATATATGCCTAGATTTATAAATTAAGTTTAAATATGGTTTAAACTTAGGATTAGAATATTATTTGTTGACTCTTCCCTCAATCCCATGTAATTTTAATAAGGTTTAAGGATTTTAATATATAATTTAAAAAAAAAAACTATATAAATTTTAATATGATGTTTATATAAATTATTACATAAACCTTATTCTATATTCTATATTTTTTTATTTAAAAATAATAATATAGTTTTTCAAATTATATAGGATATATATATAGACTAACTATAAACTATATTTGAGGAATAATTAGGTTTGATTCTCCTGTTGGTCGAGAATGGTACACCGACCCTGGTCCCTCCTTTGAGGATGGTGATGAACGAGCATGCTAAGGAGGATGATGTTACACTCGCTATTTGCCTCACTAAAATGAAGGCGGGCAAGGGTATCGATGTGGAAAAGGATTGCGAAAAATTCAATAGAGATGGTGACCCTGGGGAGACCAGTGCTTCCAGGAAAATGGATTGTGTGGGTGATCCTAATGTCTTTGATGAATGGAATAGGAAAATGATGTACCTGGAGGGTGTCCTGAAGGCCATGGAGGTTTCCAGTGCTGGCCAAAGAGATTCTATGGTGGACATTATCAATATTTCCAAGAAAATGGTAACCAATCAAGTTCAGACTAAACATAGAGTTAACAAGCTAGAAAATCAAGTGAAGGTTTTTTTGGATAGGGTGGATATGATGGAATAAGGAAACAAAATAAGGAAATTCAACCTTAGGATCAGTAGCTCTGAGGAGGAGATGGATAATGGTGGACATGGCGGGTCCTGATCCCCTAGTTTGTTGTGTTTGGTTGGTGCTCCTTGGTCATGTGTTGTAGGTTGTTGGTGCCCTCTCTGAACTGTGGGTGGAAGTTTGACGAACTTTTGGTTCTTAGTTGTTTTTTTTTCTATCTCTAGGGGTTTCTTGTCTAGGGTCCAGTTTGCATTGTAAGAGTTAAGATGTTTTAACTCATTTTCTGGGACTCCTTTGGTTTGGTAACTCTTGTTGGTTATCTCATTTTTCTCCTCTTTCTTGTATGGCCCCTGGGAGCCGATCCCTATTTTTTGCCTTATCTAATAAAAAATATAAACTATATTTTTTCAAATCGAATCCTTTTAGAGGGGACTAAAGAACATGGGTATGAATTTACCTTCCGAAATATTTAACCTGCAAATATTTTAAATTATAGAAAACATGAAAATTATTTCATATAGAAATAAATCATTTCCTTTTCTGTATGTGATTTTCACGTAGATAAATATTTTATCTTAATTTATTTAATTTACCTCGCTTTATTACCATGTTAGAATTTGAGGATTCTAATAAATACAGATTTAATCAACTTACATATTACATAATGTTACAATAAATAGTTAAATAAAGATTGCATCATAACATAAGTAAATAAAGAAATACTTACAAGAAATAAATAACACAAGTGACACAATATTTATAGTGGAAAACCTCAATAGGGTAAAAACCACTTTGAAAATAACCTTTTTCTTCAGAGAACTTATTTTACATCCAATAAGATCACCTCCTCCTTTTAAACCCTATTTACCAAGGGTAAAACCAAATCACTTGATTTGCACACCTTTGATATATTTCCTGGATATATCGAATAAGGACCTAAAGTCCTTTTTATATAATGTGATCGGGTATGTCTCCCGAACCACCTTTTCAACCTAAAATGGTTGACACATACACCTAGGTTTATAATATTTAATATTAGAAATATAATTATTTCATGATAATAAATATTTAACCTAAATTATATACCTAGGTTGGCATATTTAATAATAGAAATATAAATATTTCATATTATTAAATATTAACGTATATATCAGTGATGGACCCATATACATTAAGGGTTGGCCAGACCACTTAATCATTATGTTGCAACAGTGCCCTTGTGTGATCTTCGACTGAAAGGCCACTGGGATAAAAATAATTTTTTACTCACACTTGTATGTATGACACCTGCACTGGTTAAGTAGAGGGAATTATACTCCCATAGCGTTGGCAAGGTAACTAGAAATTTTTCCCTTAAAAAATTTCTTTCCAATAGTTCGTTAACCAAGTCAATGGTTTATACCAGTGTTGTAAAAAAATACTTTAAAAATATAAGCATCACATCGACATGATTTTGAATACCTTTGATAATTATGATATTCAAACTATTTCATGATCCACTAACAAATTTGTATATAACTTGGCTTGCTTGGCCTCACAAATACCTACCTCACCTTCATACTCTAAAATATTTGTCACAGTACAATGGTTATGGACACCTTATCTCTTCTGTGACATAAATTTTGTGAGATGAGTCGAAACTAGCCCACATGAAATTTGGTATAAGAATTATGTTGACTACCTCTCACTATTAATCCTACCTCCATATCTCAATCACAATGGTAAGCGAGCCTTCCTCCAAAAGGTATATTATTATGTCGACATGGGGGGTCTTCTATGGTGCCTCACTAGTTTTGAAATTTCTTACACCATTAAATAAATCCATGATGTGATTTTTGGGGGAAATTTTAGTGGTCACGTTGTTGCCAAACATATTCTTCGACTCAACTATTACTATCCAACCCTTAACCAGGATTTTTGCGACTATGTCAAATATTGTGTGAAGTTCCAATAGCATGCTAACCTTCACCACACCACAAGTCACGCCTTACAAGTCACCAAGGGCTTTTGGCCTTTCTCCTAATGGGGTTTAGATCTCGTCAAAGAGATCAACCCTCATTCTTCACAACATCACCAAAGGGTCATCATAACAACCAAATAATACACTAAATGGGTGGGATCCATCCCTCTCATTTCTATAAAATCTGAGAAAATATGTGAATTCATTAACCATCACATCATTTTTCATTTTGGTGTTCCTCATAGCCTCATCACTAACAATGGTAAACAACTCAAAAACAAGACTCTATGTAAACTTTGTGATAATTTTGGTATTTGACTCAGTTTCTATTCACCATATTATCCTTAAACCAATGGTCAATCTGAATCAACCAAAAAAACCATCAACAAAATTTTCATGAAAGTTGTTGATGATAATGGTAAGGATTTCCATATGAACATTCCTTTTTCCTTATGGGATTATAGCATCAACATCCGCAACTCGACCATTTCCATACCTTTCTCTTTGGTCTACATTACAAAGGCCATCTTTCCTCTCGAATTCTAAATTCCACCTCTTTATATATCATTTAAAGACATGCTCAATGATGACAACTTTCTCCAAGACCATTTGGTAGAAATTGATTTATTAGACAAACATTGTTTAAATTCTCTTGACCACCTTCAATCTACCAAAAAAGTATCAAAATTTCCTATGACAAACGTGTTCATGAACGACCTTTCAAGGTTGGCGATCTTGTCCTCAAATAAAATCAACATGTAACTAAATATGAGAAAAGTAAACGAGGAAAGTTTTCTTATAATTGGCTTGGACCCTACATTGTCACCCATACCTATGGATCAGGTTCTTATCATTTATATTCTCTTGAAGGTAAACTAGAACCTGATCCCCTTAATGCCTTACATCTTTGACCATTATATTGTTTAATAAAGAACTACATCACTTTATGTCAATTACATGCTCATCTCTTGAGTGAACTTCTCCTTCCACCTACCTACTATTTCAAGGACCAATGACGCAAACATAATCATGTGATTATTTGTCACCATTTAACCTTATCTTCAATATGAGTATCATAGCTCTACTCATGGCATGATTCTCATAAATAATTTCCATCCTTTTCAGGATGGAATCCCATGGTTATTCGTCACTTAAACCCCCTCTTGCATAGCTAACCTATTTTGTGTTACGGTTTCTCCTTCATACAAGAGGCTTATACTCCTTTATAGTCTTGTCCATGACTTCAAGTTCAAAAATAAAAAACAATATATATATATATATATATATATATACATGGGATAACCAAAAATTCTACTCCTTGAATCAAACTTCTTGGATGAATCCCTCAAAATGAAATCTACCTCTCTTTCTTGATGTTATAAATAGACTAATCCCTTGAAGGACAACTATAAAATTTCATCTATAATGTACAAATTCTATAAAAAGAGATGACTCTTTCTGAAAAAGAAAAAGAAAAAATTATCATGAAGTTTCTTATATCGATAAAATTCATGAAGGCCTCAAGGATAACCTATTTATCTCAACATATACTTCCCGGAGCAATCAATCTATAAAAGAAAAATCAAGAAAAATAGAAAAATTTTGGTCATGGCCTTACCTATTCTGGTTTTGGGTATCTTGCAGAAGGTGCATGTTGTCTCACAACAAGGTTACACTAAACACAATCCTCCACATTACCTTTTTTTATTATCTTCTTCCTATTCAAGGGACGATGCATGTACTTCACACATAGTGATCATGTCACTTATTTCACTCCTAGAATGTTCAATTTTACAATACCTTTAGGGGCTTAAGTTCATAATCCAATATTTGGTATGCTTATAATGGTTCTTTCCACTTATGGAGAATTTTTTCCTCTTCTACCATTCACCCCTTTGCTTACTTATTGATTGTTCTACACAAGACAAGACCTTTGACACAAATTTTCTAGGATTTCTTCTCCTTTCACCTACATTTCAATTCATCATCTTATCTCATCTTACACATTCTATTTTACCTAAACAACCTAAACACAACCATGCCTAAAAAACCTATACACAAACATACCTAAACAACCTAGATACAACCATGCCTAATCAAATTAGACATAACCATGCCTAATAAACCAAAACACAACCATACCTAACTCACCTTACCCATTTAATCATACATAAGCTCACCAAACTATTCACCTACCTAATATTATTCTTCCCTATCTAGTGGGAAAACTACATTGGCCTAAGGCCCCTTTTACAAGGGATATGTAGGAAAAACTCTTAAGGAATGGGGCCCTTTGAGGTTAGCTCGACCACTCTTTTACCACATCATATTTCCCCCCATCAAACAAAAATTAGTTAGTTTCCATAAAAATAATAATTTGGACATAAACTTAAACCAAAACAATTACTTTCCATCAAACTAATAACTTTGAAATTAAATCAAAACAAAAGTACACTCGACCATACCTATCCTCTAGTTTCCATAATATCACTACATTGGAAATTTAAATAATTCACCATTACATCATTTCATTTCAAAAATAGCATCAACTAAATAATATAATTTCCATAAAAAAATTAACTTGGAAATTTTCAACTCAACCATGCCTAAACCATCTATTTTTCATGATGCCAATACAATGACAATCCATACTGACTCCACCATGCCTACATCTGACTCAAACATGCCTAAACATTTAGTTTCCATAACATCACAACAGTGAAAATTAACTCATTCAACCATATAAAATATCGACTCAACCATGCTTACATCTACTTTCCATAACATCAATATAATGGAAATGAAACTAACCATACATTGTTAAAAAGCCATGCCTACACATCTAGTTTCCATGAAAATAGTTCAATGGAAATACACCAAGTGCATCATATATAAATATCATCATCAATCTATACATCAAAGTTTTGTATATCAATAGACTGAATATATAGATATAAATACAAGTATCTAAAAACCTCTCATATAAAATCTCACATATTTGGCACGTAGGCCGGTATATATGTCAAAAATCAAAATACAATGTCTGATATCATCCATGTCTGTTGGTTAGTCAAAATATGGAACTTAGTGAAAAACATATAGAAGGTTCACGCAAAAGAACAAAATGCATTCAAAAGTGTAGGAGGATTGGGAAGGAATCACGTGCTGAGGATAGAGACATATTTGGGACTTAGCTATTTTTATATGTACGAGCTATTTTTTGAGATAGCGTGTCAAACACACAAACTGATTCATAACTTGCACGACACACATTGGCTATTTTTGGAGGATCGGCTATGAAGCACTTTGCATGGGTACAGGCTGAGAATAGATTTACTACTAAAATTTAACTAGAAGAAGTCTATTATTAGTGTACTTGCATGTGAGGCTATTATTGTAACAAAACATGGCTAATAATAGCATATGACCTATTTTGGGTTAGATAAGTTGTGAAGGGAAATTCCCCACCATTATGAATATGTAATGAACTGCTTAGTAGAGAATGACATGTGAGAACTGAGTTACTATGAGGTTATGCTACCAAATTTGATGCGCGCATGAACTATGATATTAGCTATTGTAATAAGCTTCTATGTATTTATCATGTTCAATGCAATGAAATGTATTGGTTGAATAATATTATCAAATCCTGAGTATAACTAGTTGTTGCATGCTTTATTTCATCATGGTTATCTTTTAATTATGTTATTCTCTAGATCTAGATCTGAACATGCACTGTAGAATGATATATTAGTTATGGATCTGAATGTATTAAGTCTTATTCATGCTAAAATCCTACAACAAAACCCTAAAGATGGGCTTGATACCTTTGCATGGTTTGGGTGAGTTCTCAGTCTAAGGTGAGTGATGTGCCAGCACATGTGGGATTTTACTAGTGAATTCTAGGCTACATCATTAGTTCCATTTTTGGGACCCTCTTTTTCAGTTGTTTTCAGGATGATTCATGATGAAGACATACCAGTTGACCCTAAAAAGTGTTAAGGAGTGGATACATGACCTTGAAGAAGAATACGTGTGGAGGTTCAACACCGGATGCACGCACGTGTGTGAAGAAGAATCTATATGAATGTTTGTATGAGAACTTCTTCACTATCGTTATGATAGAACTGTATGAGTGGATGGTTGCTTATACATCTAAACATAATTGGAGGTATTGCACTCTTTTTTGGAATCAGGAAGAATTTTAGACCCTTGATGATGCTGATCTGATTTAGACTCGTGTTGTAGATACATGGTTCCATGGTGTTTTGAATAGCTTTATCTTGGAGTCCACTTATTTATGCCCTGAGGTAGCTGCATTCCAATTTTTACGATATCCCAAGGGAACTTACCTACAAGGAATTCCACTGGAGATCAAAATTTTGATGGTAACCTTGAACTTAGAGAACAAACTGATGGCAAACTAAACCTCACCATGCATGGGAGAAGGAGTAGGTTTGGTGAAAGATGATAGATATAGCGACATAAAGTCAAAGAGAGGAAAACAATCTTAAGTATAATGAGGTACATGAGAAGGAGATAGTGAAGTGGCAAGATGTTGTAAAGAAAATGGCATTGTGGAGAGAGATAGTTCAGCAAGGGTTTGAAGTTCACGCAGAAGACGTGGAACCTTAGCATCAAGAACTCCCCCATTTGGAAAATCATGAAAAGGAACCTTCTTCGGCCTCACGTAGAAGCACGCTAGCAGAGATGACCTGGGCCATAAGAACACATCTGAATCCACTTGGCAACCTTGCCCTTGTGCTTAGTCTTTGTTATCCAAAAATCCCCCCCTGGGTAATTTTGATAACATGCATCAGATTGTCAGTCCCGAGTGAGTAGAATGATTCAAGGCCTGAAATCATGTTTTGGGGGTCCTCTCGGTTTCTATCTAACCCTCCTATCCAAGAAGAAAACCCAACATTTTAAAAGTATGTGAAAAAGTTGCAAAGAGCTAGGCTTGAGGCTGAAATACAGAGAAAATCGACTAAGGCAGCACTAGGGATAGTTGGGACGTTGGGGCCTGAATCGGCTGAAAAACCGCCAGATGGTCTGCACAGCAAAGGGACATCTGGGCCATCGGGACACGCGGGGCGCGAAAAGGTGAACTAGTTGAAAGTGGAAAAAATCACCAAGTTTTGTTTGGGACATCCGGGACAAGAGTACGTGGAGGACGCGGATCGACCGGTTTGGCACAAGTCAGTCCATTTTGAGCGGTTCGGAGAAATTTGTCCTAGGCAATCTGGGACAGTTGGGACAAGAGTACATGGAGGACACAAATTGTCTAGTTCAGTCAAAACAAAGCAATTTTTTTTGGAACATTTGGGCCAAAAGTACGTGCGGAAGACGTGAAAAGCCGAAAGAGCCGCCAACGAATCAAAACGTGCCACATGTCAGAAGGTTGAAAAGTTGCTAAGTGCGCCCCTCAGGCCCGAACCAATAAAATAGTGCCACGTGTCCCAATTTAAAGGCCCAAAAGGAATTTTCAGAGGATAAGCCCATAGACAAATTAGAGCCTGACATGTGTCATCCAAGTGGTAGAGTGTGGGAAAAGTTCAAATATTTTCCCGCCGATCCGTTTTGGCCTGTTTTTGCCCTAAATCTTCAGATCGCCATATCTTTCGATCCAGAGCTCAGATTTTCACGTTCTTTATATCAACAGAAATCTGGTGAGATTATCTACATGATTCAAGGGTCAATCTTGAATTTTGGTTCAGTTTGGAGTGAGAAAATTGAGAAACACCTCTAGCACGTAATAGTAGACAGAAGTGACGTTTCAACAACTAGCTTTAATACAATAGACAATCTGCCGTTTTTGCTAGACAGTCTACCATTTTACTAGGATTCGCCACTTCTACCATAATGAGATGAGTTAAATGCAACCTAGAAGTGGTTGGGGTAGATCTAGATTTCCTCTCTCTTCCGTCTCTCATTCTTCCTATATATTGTAAGGAGGGGCTTCTTTCTAAAGGTCGAACATTCCTGTTTTGCTCCTCCCTTCTTCTCTTTATCAGGTGAACTTGTGGAGTTCAAACCTCCCATCTGAAACTATAATGTGACTCTACCTCTTGGCATTTTTTAGTGTATTGTACCAATCTTTGGAGCAAGTAATGCATGTCTGTGGATGATTCTCAACCCTCTCTGTGTTCATTTGCATCCTCCTGGTATTTCACTGCAAATTTTGTTATCTGTGCATGATCTTGCATCACATTTGAATGGTCTGTGTTTATTGGCAAGACAGGTGTTCTTCATTCCTCGATGCATCACCTCTGTTAGCTTAGGTTTATTTTTTATGCATCTTCTTACCCTGTCTCCTTGGCAAGTTAGATTAGGTTTTGAGTAAACTCTCTGCATTTTTCGTGTGCATCTGAACAAAGGAATAGGAACCAGCCTTCTCCGGAGATTCCTTTCACATTCTTGTAAGTCCCACACTTGGAGAAAGGATTCAATGTTATGCAATCACACTGGATTCCAGGATGATCAACCTAGAAATCTGATCAGCATCCAGGGGTGCTGTGATTTTGCATCAACAGTTTTAGCATGCCCGGTGGGAGACTAGAGGTCTCATTTTTATTGCAGCAAAGTTGATGTGCATCTGCTGCAATTTTCTTGCTTAAAAAGAGCTATTATTTACATATCTGGAAAATCCAAGGGGAATAATCAACTGGTTTTAGCAGTACAGGCCTGAAAACTCATGAGAAGAGTCACCACAAGGTCAAGAGTTGGAGAAGAAGAGGTGTTGTTTGAATACCTGCAATTATCTCCAAGAAGAAGGCAAAGAGGAAGAAGGATTCAAAGGTCTCCATCTCCACCAAACAAAACTCTCTCAACTCCTCCACCTGGTAGGCCTTTCATTTAGTCAACAAGGGTTTTAAGACCAATTAGAATGGCACAAAACAACCCCTATGTCAACTTCACAGGCAGCAGCCTACTTGCCTTTAATGCACAACATCCAATTCCTATTTCAGCCTTGAAGAACATTCCCTACTTCACTGGAGAAAATTAGACTACTCCAGGTGATCATGTTAAAGACATTGCCAACCTTTGTGCAATCCATGAAATCAATGAGATGCAAGTGGATGTCAAGTTGCTAGCATCTTCATTCAAGGGGAAAGCATTGCAATGGTTTAGGAGCCTTGGAGCTGGTTCTATCACAAATTGGAATCAGCTATGTATAGCACTTCATGAGCAATTTGGAGAAAAGGGAGACAACTTGTCTATTTTTGGAGCAGCTGACAACCATCAAGAGAGCTCCCAATGAATAGCTGACCGAATTCAACTTCAGATTTCAAAAGACTTGCGAGAGAATTCCAGTGGCAGTCAGGCCAACAGCAGAAGGTGCTTTTCTCTACTATCTCAAAGCTCTAAACTCTGATATTTCTATGTTGATTCAGTCCATGGGAGGCATAACTATCCCTATGGCTTATAGCATTACCATTAGGGCTGAAAATTGTTTGATCCAAGCTGGAAAACTTGCCCCTAGACCTCCCATGCCATTGTTTCCAAGTTTAGAGAGTCCTAACACCAATCAAGCACCTAATTTGGCTCCCTCTCCCACTCCTAGAAATTAGAGTTCAAATGAAGCTTCCACTTCATCTCCAAGTACCCAAAATGAGCTTCAATAAGTCATGAAGCAATTGCAAAACCTAGGCAACGAGCTGGTTACTCTCAAAAGGCAGTAGGCCCAAGGTTTTAGACCTTCTTATCAACCCCAAGCTCAGCCTAACAGGAAGCCATACCAACCACAAAGGCCTCCTAATCTAGCTACAAATATAAATCAAACGAATCCTCCTACCAATAGACCATTTCAGCCCTATAATCCAAATGCCATATCTGCCTGTAAGGCATTGGTGCCAACACAAAACAACATTACCCAGGAGTATGATTGGTGTTTTCCATGTAATGAGCCTCATAACCAATCCATGTGCTTCATTGGTGATTTGAATCACGAATTAATGGTGACAACTACTGGTGTGGAGGGTGAGGGTAGTCAAGGAAACAACCAACAACAAGAAACATTCCAACAGCAATCAGCCCCAAATGACACCACATTGGTAAATTGGCAAGCAGAGGATTGTTGTGGCATGAACCAGACAGTTTCTTAAGGTGTTGTAGCCAACACAAGGTCAAAAAGGAGGAATTTTGGTGAAGAACATCCATTAACCCCAACCAATCCACAACCTTCCATGGCTCCAAAAATGGTTGGCAAGCAAAATCCAATTTCAAATGCACAAGGATAGCCGAGAGCAGCTCCTAGACCAACTCAAATACCAGTTATTGCTGCCCACGTGCAAGGAGTGAATGTACAAGAAAAGGGACAGCAAAGGGACCCTTCATCACCATTCAGTATCATTGATCAGATGAAGAAGAAAAATGTTAATATATCAATGTGGGAATCCCTATCTATCCCAGGTCAAAGAGATCTGCTGCAAGCTGCTATGAAGGACTGGCCAACTTTGAATCAGCAAGTTCAGATGCAAGACAAAGTGCTCACAATTACTGCCCAGCCTGAGGCAAATCATGGAGGACAACAAAGTAAAATTTTGAAGCCCCCTCCTTTCTATGTTTCATTAATCATTGGAAATCAGCTAGTGCACAATTGCATGATAGACTCTGGGGCAAGTAGCTCAGTGATGCCTAAACAAATAGCTGATCAGCTATGGCTCCAGTATGAAATGATATCCAAAGGGGCAGTGTAGCTAGATGGGACAACAGTAACAATAGTTTGGATGATTAGAAACTTGAGTCTTACCTTGCATGCATGTCCAAATGTTGTTGTTTTACAAGATGTATAAGTCATAGACCTTCCACCACTCTTTGCCCTTTGCTTGTCAAGGGACTTCATGGCCAAGATTAGAGGATATTTGTCTGCTGATTGGTCACACATGCTGTTCAGAACTAGGTATGGAACTAAGGCTACAATCAGGTCTGAACCTATTGCAAACTTCCATATTGAGCCTACACTCCAAGTCATATTAATGCCAATTGCTCAGCATTTGATCAAGAAGATCACCCAAGCACTGATGAAGCTGACACTAAGGTTGAGATCATCTCATATCTAACTCTTGATGAATGGGAAAGCAAGGTGCATGCTTTTGATCCTTATCAAGAAATAGAAGAATCTGAGCTGGGAGTCTATTGTATACATGAAGAAAATCAACCTATTCCTAACATCACCAAGCTATACCACAAGGATGACAATGAGGTATGGCAGCTATTTTTTAATGGATCAAGGAGTAGACAAGGTGCAGGATGTGGAGCCATGCTTGTTTCACCTCAAGGAGTAAAGTAATATTCAGCTTTTAGATTTCAGTATGCATGCTCAAATAACACTGCCGAATATGAAGCCTTGGTGCAAGGGATGCATTGGGAAATCAAGAAGAAAATAAAGAACTTGCAAGTCTTTGGGGAGAGTGAATTGATTGTAAATTAGGTCAGGGGATAACATGCATCCAATAATGATCTACTCAAGTGCTACAAGAATAGGGTGTGGGACCTTATCAAATATTTTGAGGGTTTTGGCATCAAAGCCATTCCTAGGAAAGAGAATCAAGCTGCTGACAGGCTTGCAGCAGTAGGGGCAGCCTTTGACATTGTGGAAAGTATTCAACAAGACAAGGTACAACCAAACATCCACGTGATTGTGAGGCCTTCAGTGCCAGATAACAATGTCAGTTGGCAAGTGTTTGAAAACTACCAGCAAATCATCCATTTCTTGCAAGAAGAAACTGAGTTCTCAGCCAAGAATCAAGAAAAATTGGAACAGCAATATGGTGACCAAGTGGTATAGTTGAGAACTAACAAGCTGCCCAAGGGACTTATCACTTTGGAGCCCATTTTTAATCCCAATGATCAGTTTAGAAAGGAGAAAGCAAACATTCGGGTCAAGAGAGAGTATTCAGTATCCATCTCGGTAGAAGAGAACAAACCATTGCAAATTGGAAAGATGACAACTGAACAAGAAAGGTATGAGTTCATATAGCTGTGTCAAGAGTTCCTTGATGTGTTTTCTTAGAGCTATGAATACTTGAAAGGTTTCAATCCCAACTTAGCTCAACATACCATTGAATTGGATCTGAATACTAAGCCTATCAGGTAGAAACAAAGGCCAGTCAACCCACACATGGAGCCTCTCATGAGAAAATAATTGGACAAGTTGATTGAGTCAAGGATCATATTCCCAATCAAGCATTCTAGTTGGGTTGCCAACTTAGTTCCAGTCAGAAAGAAGAGTGGGGAGATCAGATTGTGTGTTGACTTTAGAGACTTGAATAGAGCCTCTCTCAAGGACCATTACCCACTCCCTTCCATGGAGCACATCTTGCAAGTTGTGGCTGGCTCCGAGAGGTTTTCTCTACTTGATGGCTACTCAGGCTACAATCAGATTATGGTGAAGGAGGAAGACCAGTTCAAGACAGCCTTCACAACCAAATGGGGCATATATGCCTACAAGAAGATGTCATTTGGCCTATCAAATGCTGGAGCCACTTTCCAAAGGGAAATGGATATGGCATTCAAGGGGTTGATCAATAAAATAGTTCTGATATATCTTGATGACATCACTGTATTCTCCAAAAATGCAGTGGATCACCTCTTTCATCTGAGGTAGGTATTTCAGAGGTGTAGAGGATTTGGGGTATCATTGAATCCCAAAAAATGCATATTCTTGGCTCATGAGGGAAGGCTTCTAGGCCATATTGTTTCAAAGTAGGGATTGATGATTGACCCAGAAAGAGTTGAAGCAATTCGAGCATTGCCATTGCCAAGTCACAAGAAGGCTCTTCAAATCTTCTTGGGAAGGATAAATTTTGTCCGCAAGTTTGTTCTAAACTTTGTATCTCTCGTAAAGCCAATAACGCTGATGTTAAAAAAGAGCATGGCATTTGAGTGGACATCTGAAGGTAGGACAAGTTTTGAGGCAATAAAAGAGGCTATATCTCAAGCTCCCACTCTCGTCAATCCAGACTTCTCCAAGGGTTTCATGCTATACGCCTTTGGTGGTGGAGACACAATTTATGCAATCCTGGCACAACAAAACAAAGAAGGATTAGAACAATCAGTTGCTTTCTTCAGTCAAGGCTTGGAGGAATACGAAACTAGGTACTCTTTCATTGAAAAGCATGTACTTGCAGTGATCAGGAGTTTAAAGAAATTCAAGCACCTAGTCTCAAACAACAAGATCCAATTATTGGTCTCTCATGCGGGAGTCAAGGACTTCCTTCTAAACAACGATTTGAATGAGAAACGTGCAGGATGGATAACCCATGTCATGGAATATGACATCGAGATTAAGGTCACCAAACTAGTACGTGGGAAGGGACTATGCGAACAACTAGCCTTGAGTCAGCAAGTTGAAGCAGGTAATGGAAGAGAGGCTGTCTTGGTACTACAGGATGGTCAAGAACAGGAAAATGATGATGTGCCCACTCCCTGTTGGACTCAGAATATGATACACTTCCTACAGACAGGGCTATGCCCTCCAGAAATGAGCAAATCGAAGAGGAGATACTTTAGATTACAAGCCATTCCATATGTGTTTGTTGATGGTGTTTTGTTTAAGAAAGACATCAATGGAGTTCTACTAAGGTGCATTGGGATAGGTCAAATTGAGAGGGTGCTACGAGATTTTCACGATGGAGATTCCGAAGGACATTTCGCCCCACGAGTAACAACTCTTAAGATAATGAAGGAAGGGTATTATTGGCCCACAGTGTTTAGTGACTGTTATATATGGATAAGAAAGTGCAAGAAATGTGCACTCTTCATGGGAAAAGAAAGACTAGTAGCGCTTCCATTGCACCCAATTTTGGTTGACCAACAATTTATGCAATGGGGATTGGACTTCGTCGGGGTCATCAACCCAAACTCAAGCCAAGGCCACAAGTGGATTCTCACGGCGACGGACTATTTCACCAAGTGGACCGAAGCAATAGCGCTCAAAGAGGCAAGTGAGTCTAAGATACTATACTTTTATGAAGGAATAGTGACCAGGTTCGGTGTTCCGACCACTATCATATCAGATAATGCATTAGCATTCATAGGTTCCAAGATTACAGAATGGACTGTCAAGAATGGAATCTATTTGAGCACCTCTTCAAATTATTACCCACAGGGTAATGGACAGGCAGAGTCCACGAACAAAAAGTTGCTAAGGATCATCAGAAGAACTCTGGATGAAAACCAAAGGACATGGCATACAAAGCTAAAATCAGCATTATGGGCTGACAGGATAACACCAAAGAGGTCTACATGTAGTTCTCCCTACAAATTGGTCTATGGGAAAGAGGCAGTATTGCCTATATCATTAGAATTTCCAGCATTGGAGCTCATGAAGCAGTTGGAGTTGTCTGAGTTCAAACCAATGGAGGCCAGGTATGCAGAGTTAATGGAATTGGAAGAAATAAGAGAACATGTAGTTCTGATGATTGAAAAGGATCAGACCTTAGTAAAAAGATGGTTTGACAAGAAGGCAGGAGCAAGGGCCTTCCATGAGGGGGACCTAGTTCTGAAATGGGATGCAGATCGGGTGAAACCTGGAAGGCATTCTAAGTTTGATGCCATTTGGAGTGGCCCCTACATGGTCACGAGATGTAAAAGTGGTAATTCCTTCCAATTGTCTGCATTAGATGGAGAAGAACTCCCGATTCCAGTTAACGGAATCTATCTTAAACATTGCTACTAAAAAGGAAAAGGTTTACCCTTGTAAATATTAGCCTAGTTTTCAATTCCTCTAAGTGCGTATGCACATTGTCTTGTTGTAGTTAGGTTTCAGTTTCCCTAAGTGCTTTGGCACAGGTTTTGTTGCTCCTAGTTTGGATTTCTACAGTTCAGAGTGCTCTCGAGGAATGAGTTGTGGTATTAGGATCGGGATCAGAGATCAATTTGGCTTCAGGTTATTACTCCATGCCCAATGGATTGATAAAAGGCCACTGATCTTCTACCTAGCAGGCAGGTGACCCCGAAAAGTCACCAAAACTATTATCCAAAATTCCCCCCTGGGTAATTTTGATAACATGCATCAGATTGTCAGTCCCGAGTGAGTAGAATGATTCAAGGCCTAAAATCATATTTTGGGGGTCCCCTCGGTTTCTTTCTAACCCTCCTGTCCAAGAAGAAAACCCAACGTTTTAAAAGTATGTGAAAAAGTTACAAAGATCCAGGCTTGAGGCCAAAATACAGAGAAAATTGACTAAGGCAGCACTAGGGACAGTTGGGACGTCGGGGCCTGAATCGGCCGAAAAACCGCCAGACGGTTCACGTAGCAAAGGGACATCCGGGCCATTGGGATACGTGTGGCATGAAAAGGTGAACTGGTCGAAAGTGGAAAAAATCACCAAGTTTTGTTTGGTACATCTGGGACAAGAGTACGCGGAGGACGCGGATCGGCCGGTTTGGCGCAAGTCAGTCCATTTCGGGCAGTTCGGAGAAATTTGTCCCAGGTAGTCCAAGACAGTTGGGACAAGAGTACACGGAGGATGCAAACCGTCCAGTTTAGCCGAAACAAAAGACTTTCATTTGGGACATCCGGGCCAAAAGTACGCATGGAAGACATGAAAAGCCGAAAGAGCCGCCAACGAATCAAAATGTGCCACGTGTCAGAAGGTTGAAAAGTTGCTAAGTGCGCCCCTCAGGCCCAAACCAATAAAATAGTGCCACGTGTTCCAGTTTAAAGGCCCGAAAGGAATTTTCAGAGGACAAGCCTACGGATGAATCAGAGCCTGACACATGTCATCCAAGTGGCAGAGCGCGGGAAAAGTTCAAATATTTTCCCGCCAATCCATTTTGGCCTGTTTTTGCCCTAAATCTTCAGATCGCCATATCTTTTGATCCAGAGCTTGGATTTTCACGTTATTTATATCAACAAAAATCTGGTGATATTCTCTATATGATTCAGGGGTAAATCTTGAATTTAGGTTCAGTTTTGAGTGAGAAAATTGAGAAACACCTCTAGCACGTAATAGTAGACAGAAGTGACGTTTCAACAACCAGCTTTAATACGACAGACAATCCGCCGTTTCTACTAGACAGTCTGCCATTTTTCCAAGATTTGCCACTTCTTCCATAATGAGATGAGTTAAATGCAACCTAGAAGTGGTTGGGGTAGATCTAGATTTCCTCTCTCTTCCCTCTCTCATTCTTCCTATATATTGTAAGGAGGGGCTTCTTTCTAAAGGTTGAACATTCCTGTTTTTCTCCTCCCTTCTTCTCTTTATCAGGCGAACTTGTGGAGTTCGAACCTCCCATCTGAAATTGTAATGTGAATCTACCTCTTGGAATTTTTTAGTGTATTGTACCAATCTTTGGAGTAAGTAATGCATGTCTATGGATGATTCTCAACCCTCTCTATGTTCATTTGCATCCTCCTGGTCTTTCACTGTAAATTTTGTTATCTATGCATGATCTTGCATCACATTTGAATGGTCTGTGTTTATTGGCAAGATAGGTGTTCTTCACTCCTTGGTGCATCACCTCTGTTAGCTTAGGTTTATTTTTTATGCATCTTCTTACCCTGTCTCCTTGGCAAGTTAGATTAGGTTTTGAGTAAACCCTCTGTATTTTTCGTGTGCATCTGAACAGAGGAATAGGAACCAGCCTTCTCTGGAGATTCCTTTCTCATTCTTGCAAGTCCCATGCTTAGAGAAAGGATTCAATGTTATGCAATCACACTAGATTCCAACATGATCAACCTAGAAATCTGATCAGCATCCAGGGGTGCTGTGATTTTGCATCAACAGTCTTCTAGTATCTAATACAACAAATAGTCAGTAAGCTAATTCAAGCAATGGGAGATAAAGAGCGAGTCATATAAGAAGCACAATGATCGCAGCACAAATAGTTTCGTTGTTATATGGGAGTACCTTTTCGGGTGTATCACCCGCACAAAATTTAGGCACGTAAAGTTTTTGGACTATCTTTTGGAAGTACTAACACTTCACAGACTATCAGGGTACAGTTTAGTACTACTGTTGGCACACAAGGAATTACATCTTCTAATATGACCCTAACAATAGTTTCAGGATTAGGAGGCATAGGTGGCTCTAGTTCTGATGGATCTAGTAGTTCTGTAGGTGAAGGAAACACAAGAGGTTCTAGATCAGGTGGGCAAGGTCCGCACCAACCCCAGAATATTCACATGGAGATGTCTCTTCATCTTCTAAAGTATAGGGGCATAGAAGATGTTACTGAACATGTACACATGTGTGGAATACTATTGTGCGTAAAAGGAATTATGAATTCTGAGTGTAGGGAAATCCAATTTGCTACTATGTTACAAGGCATGTACACTGCTGGTATAATTTTTTTGACCCTAATTAGACTTGTATAGACTATACAACTTTAAAAGATGCTTTCCTTAAAGAATTTCACATCCTTGAGTTTGAGCATAACAATATAAGCGCGCTAAAGGATATCAAGAAAGGCATTACTGAGAGTGTCAAAGAGTATGAGGCTCATTTCAAAACACTGGTATCAAATCTTTTTTATAATATTCATGCAATCCAACATGTGCAATGGTTTGTTGGAGGCCTAATAACACCTTTTAGAAGGGAAATATCACATAATACATACAGTGATCCATGCAAAGCACTTGAATCATCTTTATGTGCTGAGGTATTTGGAAGTATAGACATTGGGGTAAGCCATTTTTTAGAAGCATAGATCATAGCTATGGCAAAGTGGTTGGAGAAACATGCATAAACTAAATCACACTTGCAAAAATTGAAAGCCACGCTTGCAGAAATAAAGGCACACTTGTAGAAATAAAGTTTGCATAAAATAAATCAAATTTGTGTGAAGGAAATCAAACATTCAAGAATTTAAACACACTTTCATAACTTTAAACACACTTGCATAAATTGAAATTGCTTAAATTGGAAATAAGCATAATGAAATGAAACACCTGTAGATTCACAATAGACTGAATTTTCATAATACAAAACTAAAAACAATACAACAAAATGAATTATAGACAAATGAATAAACATAAACATAAATACATAGATCCATCTTCCTTGAAATGAGTGGCCAGCTCATTTCTTGGAAGAGGATTTAAATCATACTTCTGATTTTAAAACTACAGAATATTTGAGAGGAAAGAACAGATCTTTATTTCTTGGGAGAAATAAAATTACATATCTCAGTGTGGAAGGTTGCATTTATAATTCATGCATCCAACCAAATCCTTATTTTAGGAAATAAAATCTGATCTTATCTTTATTCCAATCCTAACAACTAAGATCTCCATCTCCACAAAATATGGAGAGAGATATATTATTGAAGTCAAATCTTATCTTGCTTATTTTAGGAAGATTTGCTCCCAAATCTTCTCCTTGCTTTTTGGTAATAAGAATCATAATGATTTTATTCTTCTACATTATTGGAAGGAGGTTTTTCCTCAAAATATGATTTTGACCAAATACCTTTCCCATATTTTCCATTTGACTTTGTTGTTTTTTATTGTGGAACTTTTGACGCTTGTCTGATACGCTTTTTCCTTAGACTACAGTTCACTAAAAGTTAGATTTTTCTTTATTGGTCAAACCTGTAGATAATATGAATGAGATTTTTGTTAAACACATTGCTATGAACAAAAATCTCTCTCATATTTTCCATTTGAATTTTCTGTTTCTGTTTATGGAACTTTTAGTGCTCGTCTGATACACGTTTCCTCGAACTGCAGCTCACTAAAATTTAGATCTCTCTTCATTGGTAAAACCTGTAACAAATATGAATGAGTTTTTTTGTTAAACACATTTCTATGAACAAAAACCTCTCTCAGATTTTCTATTTGAATTTTTTGTTTCTGTTTATGGAACTTTTAGTGCTCATCTAATACACTTTTCCTCAGACTGCAGCTCACTAAAAGTTAGATATCTCTTCATTGGTAAAACTTGTAACAACAGATAAAATAATTTATATAAACAAAAACCTCTCTCATATTTTCCATTTGACTTTTCTATTTCTGTTTATGGAAATTTTAGTGCTCGTCTGATACACGTTTCCTCAAACTGCATCTCACTAAACGTTAGATATATCTTCATTGGTAAAATATATAACAATTATGAATGAGGTTTTTATTAAAAATATTTCTATGAATAAAAACCTCTCTCATATTTTCCATTTCACTTTTTTGTTTCTGATTATGGAACTTTTAGTGTTTGTCTGATACACTTTTCCTCGGACTACAGCTCACTAAAAGTTAGATTTCTCTTCATTGGTAAAACCTGTAACAAATATGAATGAGGTTTTTGTTAAAAACATTTCTATGAACAAAAAAATCTCTCATATTTTCCATTGGAATCTCTAAGTTTTCACAATCAATCAAAAACTATGATTCTGTTGATGCAAGTTCTAGAACTAAAGCTATCATTCCTTTTATGCAAGTTCCGGAACTAAATCTAATTTGTCAATGAATTGAAATTTTTAGAACTAACTATCATTCAATTGATACAAGTTTTGGAACTAAATATGCGAGTTCCAGAACTAAACCAACAAACTCTGTGAGTTCTGGAACTAACTCTGTGAGTTCTGCAACTAACTTAAAACAACTATAACTTTTGCATGTGACCTCAGATTGAGATGATTCTTTTTTTGAAATTTCATAATTTTTTGAGAGGAATCTGAATATGAAATCATATTTTATTTTAAATGTACTATTCATGATCAATTCCAATTTTCCCAATACTAGCATTATCTTTCCTTTATGGCCTGCATACATAAGACTTTGCATCTTTTCCCAAATAATCAATAGGATTAGTCAAAAAAATAGATAACAAAATATTTCTAAAGAATGAACAAGATATATATCCTATACTCTATCTTAAGCAAACTATAAGTTCCTAGATTACATTTAAATCCACTTTCAAAGGTAACTTGGAAGGACAAAATAATGGTAATTTATGGCCAATTTATGGCCTCATCATTGCCCCACACTTAATTTTATGCATGTCCTCATGCATTACATTATTATCTCCTCTTCTTAGATTCTTCTCCATATTGAGGATAGGTTCTTGTGGATCTCCTTCTATTGCTTTTGATTTCTTTCTTTTACAACAAGTTCTTGTGTGGATCTCCTTTTGTTGCTTTTGATATTCTTTCTTTTACAACAGTTTCTTGTGTGGATCTCCTTCTGTTGCTTTTGATTTATTTATTTTACAATAGGTTCTTGTGTGGATCTCTTTTTGTTGCTTTTGATTTCTTTCTTTTACAACAGGTTCTTGTGTGGATCTCCTTGTGTTTCTTTTGATCTTCTTCTGTTATGTCTCATATTTCAAATCAAAATGCATAGCTCGTGCTTCTCCTTCTCTCCCACACCTAAGCTCATGCATGTCCTCATGCATGTTGTTTATTTATGACTGCCCATAAATTAGACTCCAAAATTTTGATTGCAAAGAGGTGCACATATTTTTCATATAAGTAGGGGAGATATGAATTTTATCTTTCCTTCCTTGGAAATATTTAAAAGTGGATCTAGCTGTAATAAAAAACTTACAAGAAAGCTTAAAAATAAAATAGTAAAACAAAATAACTTGATCATACCTCTAGTTGTCTTTGTCATCTTATTGTTAACATGGTCAAATAGTGCCAAGAAGAAAGCCACCAGGTAACAGTTGATTTCCTTTGAAGAAGAGTTGCCTCCTTTTTCCTTTGATTGGCCAGCAAGCTGGTTTTCCAATCAATTTTTTTTTACCTTTGACTGGCCAGCAAGTTGGTTTTCCAATCAAAGCTTTTTTTTTGGCCTTTGATTGGCTAGTAAGTTGGTTTTCCAATCAAAGATTTTTTATTTTTATTTTTTTTTGCCTTTGATTGGCCAGCAAGCTAGTTTTCCAATCAAAGCTTTTTGATTTTTTTCTTTTTTTTTTGCCTTTGATTGGCCAGCAAGTTGGTTTTCCAATCAAACCTTTTTTTTTCGCTGAAATGATAGCATGAGAAGGATTAGAGAAAAATTTGATCCATCATCAGACTATATTCATCAAAGTACAACTTGTGTAAAATATGAAGCAATGTCTGAGATCTCATAAAAACTTTTTTTTTGCATACTTGGTAACTCCAAGAAGATTCCAAAAATTGTGTAGACAATTTCTAGGTCTTCAAAGCCCAATTTGAATTGTGCATTATCAGAATCACCATAGTAATCTTCAAATCCTGGACTAGTGATCTCAAGAGATGGATAGTTGTTAAAAGAGAGAGTGAAGGTATCCATGTGTCCCTCTAAAATCTGCATGCTCCTTGGTTGATATTGTTGGTGCTCCAAAATCTGCATGTTGGTATCAAAAACAACTCTGAAAATTCTTATAGATCTAGTCATCAGATGTTAGTATGTAAATTTTTTTTCCTTGATATTCACAATAATTGCTTCTTAATGTTATACAAGCATATACAAAAATGAAGAAATTGAAAGACATGAAAACAAATTTTTCTAATGGATATGGTTCATGGATTGAATTTTATTATGGGATGAAAAACTAATTTGGATGAGTGGATTTATTATGAGTGGATTTTTATTTTGGCTCTAATGAAATCCCTGAGTATGGATGGAGTTAACTAGAAATGCTACCACTTCATTATTACAAACTGGATAAGCCAGTTTTTTACTAAGGTTATGTGTAATAAGATCACTGAGCTGTTAGTTGATACAAGGGGAAATGGTGGTGGTTATCAAGAATGACATATGATATTTCATTAACTGGATCTATTTCCAGATTCAATATCATATTCTACCATTTCTATATCTGAATTCTTTGTTCATACCATTATACCTTCTTGATCAAACATCACAGTCATTTTCTTATACACAGAGTTAGTTTGTGGGGAGATAAATATTTACAATCTAATATTCCTAATTGCAGAAATGAAATTTTAATCTACTTGCAGGAAATAAAAGTCTAAAGAAACTACTTACCAAATACCTCCTGTCACAAAATTTTCTAAAAGGTATTCTACTGTCACTAGAATATTCTTTTAGAGAACTTTGAATCTCCCAATAACACCGTGTCCCTAGAAACGATGCCAAAATGATGAGGGTCGTCAATCCTCACCATTAATAATGTCAATCCAGGGCTGGTGTCTGATGGCTATATGCATTAAGAGAAGAATATCTTGGAAAGAAACTCCTTTAAACACAAACCAAACTTACATAAAATAAATCACACTTGCAGAAATTGAAAGCCACACTTGTAGAAATAAAGGCACACTTGCAGAAATAAATTTTGCATAAATTAAATCAAACTTGCACATGAAGGAAATCAAACTTGCAGGAATTTAAACACACTTGCATAAATTGAAATTGCTTGAATTGGAAATAAACATAATTAAATGAAACACCTGCAGGTTCACAATAGACTAAATTTTCACAATACAAAAATAAAAACAATACAACAAAATGAATTATAGACAAATGAATAAACATAAACATAAATACACAGATCTATCTTCCTTGAAATGATTGGACAGCTCATTTTTTGGAAGACGATTTAAATCAATACTTCCAATTTTAAAACTACAAAATATTTGAGAGGAAAGAATAGATCTTTATTTCTTAGGAGAAAGAAAATTATATATATCAGTGTGGAAGGTTGTACTTATAATTCATGCATCCAACCAACTCCTTATTTTAGGAAATACAATCTGATCTTATCTTTATTCCAATCCTAACAACTAAGATCTCCATCTCCACAAAATATGGAGAGAGATATATTATTGAAGTCAAATCTTATCTTGTTTATTTTAGGAAGATTTGCTCCCAAATCTTCTCCTTGCTTTTTGGTAATAAGAATCATAATGATTTTATTCTTCTACATTATTGGAAGGAGGTTTTTCCTCAAAATATGATTTTGACCAAATACCTTTCCCATATTTTCTATTTGACTTTGTTGTTTTTTATTGTGGAACTTTTGACGCTTGTCTGATACGCTTTTTCCTCGGATTACAGTTCACTAGAAGTTAGATTTTTCTTGATTGGTAAATTTTTTTGCAAATATGAATGAGGTTTTTTGTTAAACACATTGATATGAATAAAAACCTCTCTCAGATTTTCCATTTGAATTTTTTGTTTCTGTTTATGGAACTTTTAGTGCTCGTCTGATACACGTTTCCTCGGACTGCAGCTCACTAAAAGTTATATCTCTCTTCATTGGTAAAACCTGTAACAAATCTGAATGAGGTTTTTGTTAAACACATTTCTATGAACAAAAACCTCTCTCATATTTTCCATTTGAATTTTTTGTTTCTATTTATGGAACTTTTAGTGCTCGTCTGATACACTTTTCCTCAGACTGCAGCTCACTAAAAGTTAGATCTCTCTTCATTGGAAAAACTAGTAACAAATATGAATGAGGTTTTTGTTAAAAACATTTATATGAATGAAAACCTCTCTCATATTTTCCATTCGAATTTTCTATTTCTATTTATGGAACTTTTAGTGCTCGTCTGATACACTTTTCCTCAGACTGTAGCTCACTAAAAGTTAGATCTCTCTTCATTGGTAAAACCTATAACAAATCTGAATGAGGTTTTTGTTAAACACATTTCTATGAACAAAAACCTCTCTCATATTTTCCATTTGAATTTCTGAGTCTGTTTATGGAATTTTAGTGCTTGTCTGAAACTTTTCCTCGGATTCACTAAAAGTTAGATGCAATCTTCATTGGAACTAAAGCTATGAATCATTCCTTTTATGCAAGTTCTATGAACTAAATATGAATTTTTCCATGGAATTGAAAGTTCTAAAAACTGTCATTCAATTGATACAAGTTCTGGAAACTAAATGTGTGAGTTACAAGTTCCGAAACTAAACTACAAGTTCTGGAACTAAACCTGTTTGTCCAAGTTCCAGAACTAACTCAATTGATACAAGCTCTGGAACTAAATCTGTGAGTTCCAAAACTAAACCTGCGAGTTCCGGAACTAACTTAAAACAACTATAACTTTTGTATGCGACCTCGGATTGAGATGATTCTTTTTTTGAACTTGCATAATTTTTTAAGAGGAATCTGAATATGAAATAATATTTGATTTTAAATATATTATTTCATGATAAATTCCACTTTTCCCAATACTAGCATTATCTTTCCTTTATGGCCTGCATACACAAGACTTTGCATCTTTTCCCAAATAATCAATAGGATTAGTCAACAAGATAGATAACAAAATATTTCTAAAGAATGAACAAGATATATATCCTATACTCTATCTTAAGCAAACTATAAGTTCTTAGATTACATTTAAATCCACTTTCAAAGGTAACTTGGAAGGACAAAATAATGGTAATTTATGGCCAATTTATGGCCTCATGTTATGATAGGAATGAAGGGAATTTTGATCGTATCCATGCTAGAGGTCGAGGATACCGTTGTGGATTTGAAGGATGAGGCCATGGTGGCAAAAGAGGTGAGTTCCCTCACCGAACATGTTATGTGGAATTCTTGGACTTGTATGAGAATCTTAGCAATAATAATAAACAAGAAAAAAGACTTAGGGATGGTTAGGATACAACGCATTATGGAAAATTAGTGGATGCCCAAGTTGGAACTAGAATTTGAGGCATTGCCAATAAGGATCACTACCCACGTTGAAGCAACACACACCAAAGAAGTATTGCAGCAGAAGCCTACCATCAATAAGGAGTAGGTTCTACATGCAAGGTACCTAAATCCTACCCATCAAAAGGATTTTTACCAGCAAACCATGAAGGTACTCAAAAATTTTCAGGTTGAAATACAGTATTTAAAGGAACAATCATGAAAGATAGAGTAAAAGAAAGCATCAAAGATGATCTAAACTAATATGGGTGACTTGAGATAAGTGTTAAAAAATTTATGCCAGGAGAATATCATTCCAATTTTGGGGAATTGGTTAAAAGGAAATTCTCCATGCACAAGTACTCAGACTAGATGACAAATCCTTCATGTAAATCTCCCCCCTCATGGCCTAGATTATTACAAGGAAATAAATATGAATGTTATTGTTGATGGGTGGCTATTAAGTAATATACAGATTGATACAGGTGTGGAATTCAATGTTCTTACCTTAGATGCATGTGTAAAAATGGGGAGGCCCCCATTGTAATCATCATCTAATGTATTGTTCATGGCTAATCAGACTAAGGCCACTCCCATTGGATTTTTAAAAGATGCATCCATTACCATATAAGGAGCCAAGTTCACTAGATATTTTGAGAGTTTAGCACTGGAAGAGTCAGATAGCTTCCCAACTCTATTGGGGTGTCCTTGGTGTTATGTAAATAATGTTGATATTCAGTTGAACAAGGGTTATATCAGTTTTGAAAACAAGGAGGAAAGATTTATTATCCCTTTAATAGATGGTAAATTTGCACCTTATGTTGAGCCCTTGAGTGAAGAAGAACTTAATAGGATTTATGTACACGCCATCTGGGATCTAGAGGTGCCTGATCCATGTAAAAAAGGAATCCTTTAATGGGAGGATGCATAATCTATTATCGATACTACAAGTTTTTTTGTAATAATGTGGATCATAGAACTTATGAGTTGGTAGAGCGTGAGGTAAAGCACATATTTATATGGTCAATAAACCACATTATATCAAGAGAATAGCTAATAACTCTTTACCTTGTTACACCAGAGAAGGATACCCTATGGTTTTCCTATGCGCCATGGAAGAATAATGGATAGACCCACTAGAGCAAAGGAATATGATAGCATATACCCTACACGGGACAATAACGCGTTGGTGGGTGGTCTAAAAGGATAATATTATAAGATGGAATGAAATTAGGATTTCTCTTGCCAATAGGTTCTTCAGGAGCAATGCACCTACTAAAATCTACACTTATCATGGTAATCAGCCTATTTAGTAGTGTGAGAGACTCTGGACAGATGGGTAGGAAGCTTTACCACCTTCGCTCTAGGTGCACAATTTTTATTCAACTTCAAAATGTTACACGTGTGTTTGGTATGTATATGCATAACTCCATAGAGAGACTAGAAATTGGAAGGATTTAATTGTAGGAATGACCTAGAATTTTGACTTCTTCTCTACCAAGTCTCTGGTGGAAGAAGCATTAAAATTCATAAAACACTTAACTATGGGAGATAGTGCCAAGGCTGAGGAACTCCTTCAGGAGTTATTAGATGAAAATCAAGAGCATGTTTTGTTGAAGAAATAGAGGTTGATGCCACACTACTTTAGTGCGCTTTCCTTGAGAAAGAAAAAGGAAAAATGGTCTACTTAGTCGATGATGACAAAGTAGAAAACCTAGATATAAACCATTCAACATGTAGGCATGAGGTGTTGGACAGTTCAAAGAAGACAACACGTGCCTATCATGAACCTATGAAGATAAAGAAATTTAATATTAGATTAGATGTTGAGCCTAAGGAGGCCATAATTGGTGACTATTGGTCAGAATCTGAAGTGGAAAAAATCCTAAAATACCATGAACTTAAAGGCATGCATGAATCATTAGGGTAAATGAAGATAAATCTTAAAGAGGGTGTGTTCCCAGTTAGAAAGAGACCCTACAAGATGAACCCTAGCTTGCACAAAAAGGTCAAGGAAGATATTGACAAAATGTTAAAGTCTGGAATCATCAAGCCCCTAGATGGGTTAGAATGGGTTAGTCCAATGGTGATGAGTATCAAGAAGGATGGTCAGATTAGGATCTGTGTGGACTACATGGTGTTGAATGCTACATGTGTGATTGATCCCTTTCCCATGCCATTAATTGAGGAAATACTAGAAGGCATTGCAAGGTGCTAAATCTATTCATTTACAGATGAGTTATCTTGGTATCATCAGGTTAGGATTTCCTAGGAGGATCAAGAAAAGACTACTTTTACTACTGAATGGGGTAGTTTCACCTATAATGTGATGCCTTTTGGTCTGAAAAATATGCCTGTTGTATTCTCACACATAGTTGTTGAAGATTTCAAGGACTTTATTCACAACTTCTTGTAGGTCTATTTGGATGACTGGATGGTGTATGGGTTAGTTAAAGATCATTCTGACAATCTGCGCTTAGTGTTTGAAAGATGTAGATAGTTGATTATCTCTTTTAACATCAAGAAGTGCATATTTTCTACACCATTTCGAATACTTTTAGGACACATAATCTGTAAGGAAGGTTTGTTGGTTGATCCAGCTAAGGTTGTAGTCATTATAGGCCTAAAAGAGCCTACCAATCAAAGTGAGGTGCACAGATTTTTGGGTCATACAAGATATTATAGGAAGTTTATTAAAGGATATTCTAAAGTTGCCGCACCTTTGGAGGAGTTACTAAAAGGAAAAGGTATGTTCTACTGGGGATAACCATAACAACGCACATTCGAGACATTAAAGGAGAAACTTACTACCACGCCTATTCTAAATTTTCCTTTGTGGGTCTAACCATTTCATGTACATGTGGATGCCTATGGCACGACCATTGGAATAGTATTGGATCATCCTAGAGAAGGTATTATAGATCATCCTATTTGTTTTTCTAGTATAAATATGACTCCTGTAGAAAAAAATTACAAAACTACAGAGTGCGAAGCTTTTCTAATGATCTATGCGCTTCATAAATTCAGGAAGTACCTACTAGATACACCATTTGTCTTTTATACAAATCACATGACATTGAATAATTTGGTAAAAAAACCCATTTTATAGGGGCACATATGCATATAGGTGCTCTTATTTCAAGGATTTAATTTTACAGTTGTGGTGAAACTAGGGAAAAGTAATTTTGGATCAAACCATTTATCCATAATACATTCAGGAGAAGAAGCACATACCATTGAATATACCATGGCCAATGCATAATTATATAGATTACAATGCATGCCATCAGAATTAGAGGACATTGATGCCTTTCTACGAATAATTATGGCACCATAAGGAATGAAATCCTTTGAGAAGCAACAACTTTCTATATGCATGACACCATATATGTTGATTAGCAGTGACATGTACAAGTTAGTTTGAGATGAAGTATTGTGTCATTGTGTACTGGAATATGAGCGTACATATATAATGGAGGAATCTCATGGTGGTATTGTAGGTGGCCACTATGCAAGTGACACTATTACGTGTAAGATTCTACTCATTGGATTATGGTGGGAGACCCTATATAAATATTGTAAGGATTATTGTAAGGTATGTGATCACTAACAACATCTTGGGAAACTGGGTCAATGAGATGAAATGCCTCTAAAACCTATGAATAATGCAGAACCATTTGAGAAATGGGTTATAGATTTCATATGTCCTATTTCACCAGCCACATGTAGGATTGGAACACGCTATATCATAACTTGCATAGATTATCTGACAAGGTGGGAAAATTCAGAGCCTATAAAATATTGTACAGCGGCTACAAAAACCAAGTTTCTATGGGAAAATATTATTACAAGGTATGGATGTCTGTTGAGTTTGACCAGTGATAGGGGCACACATATTCTTAATGAGACAATCAAAATTTTATTGGATTATTTCATAATTTCACACCATAAGACAACACCCTATAATCCTCAGGCTATAGGAACTGCTCAGGCTTTCAACAAAATTTTGAGCCAGAAATTGACAAAAATATATGATGTTGGAAGAAATGATTGGGATGATAAAGTATCTGCAGTGCTTTGGGCATATCGAACAACATATAAAAGGTTGAACAAAGCCACACCATTTCAGTTAGTGTTTGGCGCATAATAAATTCTTCCCATAGAAATCATGCTACCTTCTTTGTGTATTGCGCACACTGTAGGTTTAGGTGATGAGCAAGAATTAGAAGGAAAAAATGAAAAGTTAATAAAACTAGATGAGCGAAGAACAATAGCACATTGGAGTCAAAAATAAGAAAAGGCCAATCAGAAAGCATGGTATGACATGCACATTAGGGATTAAAAGTTTGATATTGGACAAATGGTCCTCCTTTATGATTCTAAGTTTTTGTGCCATCCAAGAAAACTCATAGTACATTGGTTGGGGCAATATGTTGTCACTCACATACTTGAAACATGCTCTTGTCAATTACAGGTGCTTGATGGAATACGGTTAGACGGATACTTCAATAGGAGTAGGCTGAAGCCCTACTATAAATAAGTCTTCTTGGTGTTTATAATAAGGTGGCATTTGAATTTAGATTAGCTTTTCAATTATGTATTTCCTTAATGTATTTCATTCTTTGTCACTATGCTTTGCCAATTTAGTTGGTGTTTGTTTGTAATAAGTGTGTTTACGCGCCAGAAGCTAATTACAATTTGAAGAATTTATATGTGCATAGGACTATAAATACCCTTAGTATGGGGTGGATATTGATATCCACGTATAGGAATGTTGAAAATAAGTACACATGAAATGAATAAACTACTACGAGTGCTATTCAATTTGGAGAATTGAAAAAAAAGTGCTTCTAGAAATGAGGACCATATGTGGAGATGAATGAAGATACAAGTATAACATGAGGTAAACAGGGGCCATGGGAATTACCAAGGGAAGGCGAAGTGGCAAGGTACTCGAGAACATGAAGGTGTGCTGAATAGAATTCCATAGCTAAAAGGTAGGAAGGCACACTAGAAGGTTATATCTTGGGCGTGAAGATGCACCGCACAGAAGGGAACAAAAGTGGTTGATTAATGAGAGGATTTTTGGTAGGTGAAGGGGTAATAAATGCACTAACTTTTTGAAAATATATATAAGGACGAGATGTGAGTTCATTCTTACCATTGTAATTGTGATAATTTGAACGAGCCAATTGCAACCGAGCTGCGAGAAGAGTATTCAAGTGTGAAGAGTGTGAATTGAGATGTGACGAGTAGATTTGTACATAGAGGAAGCTTGTGTCCCTAGTTGCAAAGGGTTTGAGTGAAGTAAAGCATTGCAAAAGAGCTAGGGCTTGAAATTTCAAACCAGGGCATGTTGAATCAAGCTAGGGTTTGGGTTTACATGTTATAGGAGATAAAAGGTGAGTATTTGAAGTGAGAAGATTGTAGGTTATAGATGACACCAAAGAAAGCACCTACCGCAGGAGCTAAGGGGAAGAAGAAAGTGGAGGTAGAGGTTGAAATGAATCTTGAGAGTAATTTCTTAGAAATGTAGTATTTGAAGGGTGTGATTATGGGTCAGGAATGGGATTCCCACATCCAGAAGAGCAAGATCAGTGATTACAACCATCGTACACTTGAAAATAAGGAGCCAGATGCATTATTAAACAAAGAGATAAATAAGTGCACAACAGAAGACATGTTAGTGTATGATGATGTTTGGGAGAAGTTACTAAAGTAGATTAGAGTTTACCAGTTGAATGAGCTCCTCTACTTTGGTAAATATGAACCCTTATACCAATGGTTTATGAGTAGGGTACATGAATATTTCTTCTACTTTGCAGGATGTAGGGTAAGGATCACAACCACATTGATCTCAACAGTAACATGGTTGGAAGGAATAGTGGTATATATAAACATCGATTTAACTGATAAGGCAAAAATTATGGAGACAACGAAGGAGTTGGGGTATACCAAGGGTCCACACGGCATGGACATTGATAAACTAAAAAAGTACCCAATCATACAAGTAGTTGCACACTTAGTGACAAAGGTGAATGAATAAGAAAAATGGTAACAAGTAAATATAATGTGGCTACACATTGTGAAGAAGATGTCACATGGAGTGACTTATAACTTCTCCAGTTACATTGTGAAAGTTTTCATTGAAGAAACATGCACAGGATAGAAGATTAGTTTTAAGGTTGTTCTATCATCTCTTTTGTTTATGGAAATTGGGGTTCCTGATGGGCCAAAGGATAAAGTTTGGGAATACCCTATGGAGAACAAGTCACCTACGGAAATATTTGGAAAGTACTTATACAAAGGATCAATGATCAGACCATTCAAGAAGAGGGTAGAGAAGTGATATGATAGGATCTGTGCAGCGTTCGAAGAAGAATGGTGCATACCCAAGGAGTTATCCTTGGTAGTAAGGAAGGAATTGAAATTCATTTTATACCAACACTTTTACATTACGCGATATGCCATGAAAGATGGGGCTTAGAGCCCATGGTGTAAATTACCATATGCATTCACAACATGATATTTCCAGGCATCATTTCACCAGTTTTTGGATGCATGCCACCTAAAATTCAATCTAGATAGGGTAAATTCTGAATACCATTTACCGAGAAAGACATATGTATATCTAGGATAGACTCCCTACATTGAGAGGATTATCTTAGTGTTTCACCTGATTCTTAGACATTTCTTTGAAATATTGACAAAACAGATAGGGTAATGGGTGTATGAGGAATACCTATTCAAATGTTGGTTGGTTGGTTGTGCATGTATAACTTCTGAATCCACATCTGATTGTGAGAGATTCCTTTTAGCTAGGAGGAACTACTTGTAATGGAAAGCAAGACCACCAGAAAGAGTTAAACAATATGTGTAGTGAAATGCCTAGCGTGTGCTAAATCTGGGAAGTGTGATACTTCCTAGATGGTTGTCAGTCCACTGTTTAAAACAATTTAATGTGGGTAATAAAGTAAATCCTATTGTAGTTGAAATTATTTGGGTATATCATCCAAAATACAATAAGAAAGATCTAATCTAATAGGCTAAGTTAAAATAAGATCCGAAGGTCAAGTAATTGGTTCTAGGTCTTTGCAGGTCTAATAGAGGTCTCAGGAAAATCACAGGTGAATATGGATGATGTGGAAATAGGTGCATATGTCATGGTTATGGGTTGTATGGGTAAATAAAGAGACCGATTCCGGTAAAGGGTGACTGACACTGGTTGGGGAAAACCGGTCTTGGTTACTATGGAATACTGGGAATGCCATTGAATGAGTTTTGGGTCTCCTTTGTGATTGCACACAGTACTTTGGTTGGTTGGAATGAGGTATTAAGTTGTTTGTGTGGGGTTTGGTGAGGTTTTAACAAGTATGTGGAGGGGTGAGTATGAATGGAGGTCAAATGGGTGGATAAGGAAACAAAGGATGATAATATAACGATGAAACCAATGAACAAAAGAAGTAAACTATTCCACTTACTTGAAATCTGGTCCTGGGTGTCTATGAGTGATGAATTAAGGTACTAGAAAGGGGTTGAATGCTGTTGAGGATCAAAAAATATTGAAAATATCCTGCATGGGCTGCATGTGCATTCTCTTTTTCTTGGTTGAATCAAATTTTTGCTGGGGTGAATGCTAGATGATTACTGGATAAGAGGAAATGCTTAATCTCCTTCCTTGCATGTGTGTTCTTACTAAAATTTGTTCTCAAAAGATGCGATATCTCTCACGAATGTTCCCAATGTTTTCCAACCTTGAAAATAAGGTTTTTTTTGGAGTTAAAAGGTGACCAATGGTGGTTCCGACTTAATCAGTGACGATTAGGGGTAACCGGCATCGATCAAGGCAAGATTTCCTAGGTTTACTAAACTAGGCAGATCCCCTTGATTTTCTAGGATCTCGTGTCGTTCATCCATGGGTTAGACTGGAAGCTTCTTATAAGCATGCATGAATGTGGTTAGAGTGAATATAGGCATTTATTTTTAGGGTTTGGGTAAGTCTTAGTTAGTTATGGCAACTTACTAAGAATAGGTCTTAGGGTGAATTGGCTTGATGAGGTTTCTAGGTGAGATGTATGTGGACATTATCCCTAATTAATATATTTAAATAATAAATATGGTGAGGATAATGAATTAATTTTATTTAATTAATTAAATTAATATTAGTGGAGTGAAGGGGGCCATGGCTAGGTTAATGTGATGAAGGGTGTTTATTTATCGAGGGACCAAAGGGGAGTGTGAGCTAATTTTAGTGTCTACATTTTTACCCTTTGTTTGTGTAGCTTGTATTGGTAAGTGAAGCTAACAAAAATAAGATGTGGGTGCCCCATGTGTGGGTGAAGGTGATCCCCCTCAAACTAGGAACTAACGAGGCAAGAGGTAGAAGTGGTGAGTGGTTTGATAAAAGGTAAATTTGAGAAAGGGGAAGATGGGGAATGGGGAAAAAGGGTTAAAGGTATACGCAGGAAATCTAAGTAATGGGTCTGGGTCAAAGGTAGTAGCATTCAAATGCACACACACGTATAAACTACAACACGCTACCAGGTTGAAGAGCAGTCAAACTCTACATTGTCTAAGGTCAATAGGTTTATCAAAACAAGGTTGAAGAGATTCTAATATCCAAGGTATAGGATATGGTAAGGAAACACGACATAGGTTAGGTGCAGGAACATTTAGGTATGTTCTAGTACACCAAAGGTTGGTTCAGGATAAATGGTCATGGTAATAGGCTAGGTAAGGTCATTAGGTCAATCAACATAGGTAACAGTGCTGCAAGGTATAGCGAACACATGAGGTCAAAGGTCACTAGCAATGGTCCAAGGCCAAAAATATAGGTCACGGCATGGGTAAGGCTGAGGAATGAGGAAAATAAGGAGTCCCCAAAGGAGGAAAAAGGGAGGTAGTAAATGATGAGGTCAGGAAAGGTGAGGTAAATGGGTTGGGTAAAGGTGAGGTGGGGTAAATGATCAGGGTAAAGAGTAGGTGTGGAAAAAAAGGAGGGATAGGTGGGGTAATAGGGTAAAATGGTGGGTTTTGTGCAAGATAGGGTGATCGATGTTGGTCAAGGTTAACTGATGTCAGTATAGGTCAACCAACCACGGTAAGGTAGGGTATGAGACCAATGGGACCACCACAGACTGTGCCTATATCCAGGTTACGGGATGCCCTATATTTGGCCAGATACTACCAGGACCAGTTGATGGCAGTTGGGATAGAATTTCTATCCTATGGAGAGTACTGGGCACAGCAGGCATCAAGTGAGAGGAGTAGATCCCACACTCACAGTGTGGAGAGCACAAGGGGCCATCAATCTCCAAGGCCAAATCAGGGAGAGGATACCAGTGCACAGAGACTAGCTCTAGGTGAGGTGCTAACAGGGACTCAGCCACCACCTATGATGGGTGGGGAGATGCTAACAAGTCACCAGATAGGGACAAAGTAGGTAGAGGGTACAGGTGATACAAAGATGGAGGATATCCACTAAGACACCTTATATGTGGATTTTCATTTTGGATGTATTATAGTTATTTTTTAATATATACCAGCCTGCGTACCAAAGATAGTGAGGATGTACAAGAGTTTTGTTGTATATTTTGAGCATATATCATCTTGTGCACCGAAGATATTTTGTATTGGTTTATTATTTTATTGTATATATGAGACTGACCTACGTGTCGATGACATTTTGTATTAAGTATCGGCTTGCGTGCTGATGATTTTGAGATGATGGACATGGTGGGATATCCATGTATGTTGTATTGAGATACACATTTATTTATATGATGAGATACATGAGATTCTTGATTTGTTGATGTTTTAATGAGACTTTCAATTTATTGGTGCGTTGATGAGATTTTGGATTTGTTGTGGTTTCTTGGATGGAAATTAGGTGAGTTAGGCATGATGGAGTTAGGTCAGTTTAGGCATAGATCAAGTTATGTCTTAGGCATGGATCGAGTCAGGTCATGTTTTAGGCATGGTTGAGTTAGGTCATAGGCACGGATCAAGTTAGGTTTGTTTTGGCATGGTGGAGTCAAGTTTGTTTAGGCATGCTGGAGTCAAAAGTACGTGAAGTTGTGATTCATTATTTTGTGAAATAAATATATGGGTCATATGTGAGATATGGTATAATACATGCATGATGATGGTAGAGAAATGGTAGTCATAATATATGTATGTTGAAATGAGGATTAAAGTATGAAGCAACTTGTTATGTATGTGGTTTTAATTTCCAATTTTGGGTATAAAGGGAAAACTAAGTGAGGTATGATGTAATGTGAGGAAGATGAAAGATGTATTGTTTAGGGTAGAGAATGGCCGAGCTAACCTCCAAGGGCCCCATGCCCTCGGAGTGCTACCTACATAGTCCCGGAAAAAAGGGACCTCAAGCCGATGTAGTTCTCTCATAAGCTAGGGAAGAATATGAGGAGGTATGTAAATGATTTGGTAGGTTTTAGGCATAGTGTGGGTTTATGTCTGTTAGGTGTGGGTGGGTTATAGGTAAAGTGATATAGGTAATGTCGATTTTGTTGAAGAAGAAGAGGAATCTAAAGGTAAGTGTCAAGGACAAATTCCTGTGTAAGGTAATCAAAACATAATAAAGACAATTAAAAGATAAGAGGGGGAAATAAAGCCACCTGATTGGTTAGGATCATACCTTGGAGGAGGTGATGAATGTAAGACCCTAAAGAAATTACATGATTGATTGTTCTATGGTGAAAAGTAGTCACATGATCACCAAATGGCTTGGTTTCTAAGAGGTCCCTTGAGGCTGTAGGAAATGGGAGAAGAAATGGTGAAAAGGATGGAAGGTGGTTAAGTTTATATGATATGAGGTAGCATGCTCTTCGGGTAAGAGATCCAAGTCACAATGGGAAAGTCCATGACTAAAATTTTTATATTTTGACTTTTATTTGAGATAGACTGATCGATGTGGGAAGTCTATATGGGATGAGAAATTTAACTCCTTGAGGTCTTTGTGAAGCTGATCGATGCGGGAAGCTTCAAATTCTCTCCTCTTTCATTTTTGCTTTAGATATTTTTCCTTCAAGGGAGAAGTCTATTTACAACAGTGATTACTAAGAGGAATATGTCCTTTTGAGGGAGTCATCTTTTGATTGGAATTTTGACTCAAGGAGTTGGGTCCCATGTGAGGGATTTGAAGTCATGGACAAGACCAAGGTGAAGAATAATATTTTTGTTCAAAAAGAAGGGTGAAACGACCATGGGATCTCATCTAAAGGTAGACAAAAAGCATCCATGAGAATAATACTATGTGCAGCACCATGGTACACATATTCAAGAGAAGATAACAATTGAAAATACTCACATGATTCTTATTTAATCATTGGTGAGGTGTATGAATTTGATAATGCTCAAGGGATGAGCATGGAAAGAGATAAAAGGTGAGGTAGGACTATAAGTCAACAATATAATGGTCTAATATGTAAGGCATTAAGTGGTTTGGGTTTGGGTTTACCATCGAGTGAAGATAAACGATAAGCACCTGATCCATAAGTATGAGTCACGATGTATGGTCCAAGCAAATTAGGATCAAATTTTCCCCGTTTACTTTTTTCTTCTTTGGTTACATGTTGATTTTCTTTCAGGACAAGGTCACCGACTTGAAAGGTTTGTTCATGGACACATTTATCATAGGAACATTTGATACACTTTTGGTAAAATTGAAGGTGATCCAAAGCATTAATACGACATTCATCTAATAACTCTAGCTATGCTAAACAGTCATGATGAAAGTCATCATCATTGAGCATGTCATGGAGAGAAATGTGGAGTGAGGGAATATGGACTTCAAGAGGTAGAACTGCCTTGGTACTGTTGACCAAAAAAAATGGTGTGGTGGCGGTGGAAGTGCAAATACTAGTGCAGTATGCCCACAAGGAAAAAGGAATGTGTGTATGCCAATCCTTCCCAGTATCGTTAACCACTTTCATAAGAATTTTGTTTAGGGTTTTGTTAGTGGATTCAACTTGGCTATTGGTTTGTGGGTAATAAGGTGATGAGAAACTGAGATGAATACCAAAGGCATCGCAAAGTTTTTGTAGGGTTTTGTTTTTGATTTTTTTTCCATTTTCAATGATGAGGCAATGATGAACACCAAAGAAAAAAATGATGTGATGATTGATGAACTCACATATTTTCTTAGCTTTCATGGAGATGAATGGTATGGCTTCCACCCATTTTGTATAGTATTCGGTAGTAGTGATGATCCATTGGTGGCATTGGGAAGAATGGGGATTTATTTATCCGACAAGCTCCAAACCCCATTGAGAGAAGGGCCAAAGGTCACAGGTGACCTATAATGTGTTACTAGGTGTGTGATGAAGGTTCGCATGTTGTTGGCATTTTACAAAATGCTTGATATAGTCACAATAATCATGGTTAAGGTTTGGACAGTAATATCCCAGGTGAAGAATATGTTTAGCAACAACAAGGCCACTGAACTGACATCCACATATGCCATCATGAACTTCCTTAATGGAAAAAGGAATTTCAAAACTTGTGAGGCATCATAAGAGAATACCATCAAAGTTGCACTTATAGAGGAGTCCCCCCAGGATGATGTAATGAGAGACCTTTTTAAGGAAAGTGCCTTGTGCGTTGTGGGTGAGATTAGGAGGTAAGATGGAGAAAGAAAGGTAGATGGAGTATTTTTTGTACCAAAGGTCACTCGGGTCAAGGGTGATGGTTCCAAGGGAGTAAACATGGTGAGGTAGATAAGAATTTGATTAGATTCATTATATGGTGACAAAGATTTTAGAGTCGGTGGGAAAAGCGGATATTTGGGAAGCTAAGCAGGCTATGGTATCTATAAATTTTTTGGTTGAATGTGGGATGGTTTGAAGGGTGTAATGGTCAAAGTTGATAAAAAGTATGTCCACATGATGCTTATACTTTTCAAGTATCTCATTATGACATTGGTATATACCATTGACCTGGGTTACGACCAATTGAGAATCACCAAAGATGTTGATTGATTTGACATCTAGGGTATAGGCAGCTTGAATACCTAATATGAGTGCTTCATATTCAACGATATTATTTGTACTATAAAAATCTAGTTTGAAAGACAAAGGCATGGGTTCACCATCAAGAGGATTGAGGATAACACCAGCCCCACCCCCATGCTGACACTTGGAACCATCAAAGAAGAGTGTCATCTGGTCAGCGGGCTCGTCTAGGGAGAGGGTAGCAATTGACTCATTTGGAAAGTCAAAATTAGAGGGTTGATCCTTGGAAATAGGTGTGTCATCCAATTGGTCAAAGTCAGCTAAAAGAATAATCCAACGTGTAGCATGTTGATTTTGATAAGGTTTGGCATACATAAAGTGTAAGGGGTCAGTGTTGGTCAAAACATAGGTTTTTTGGTTAAGTAGGTAATGACGTAGTTTGGTGGCATCAAAAACTAAGGCTAAGGAAAGTTTTTCGAGATGGGTGTATTGGGTTTCGTATTCCAAAAGAGTATGGCTTAGGTAATAAACTACCTGCTCCCTATGTTGTTCATCATGATGAGCGAGCATGGCTCCCAAGGAGTGATCGGTAGCTAAGATGTATAGGTAGAAAGGTTGATCATATTTAGGTGGAATGATTATGGGTGGTTGGAGAAGGTATTGTTTTAGGGCCTCAAAATCTTTATGACAGTCATTTTCCCATTTAAAGGAGACATCATTCTTGAGTAGATGATGAAATGGTTGACACTGATAAGATAATTGTGAAATAAAACATCGAATCGACTATAATTTACCTTGTAGGCTACGGAGTTGTATAAGGTTAGTGGGCGGAGGCATTTCCATAATGGCCTTGACTTTAGCAAGGTCAACTTCTATACCATGTAAGGAAATAATAAATCATACGATCTTTCCTAAGAGAACCATGAAGACACACTTCTTTGGCTGAAGATGAACTCAATATTTAATGAGACAGTCAAAAATGGTGTTGAGGATGGAAAGGTGTTCAGAGAAGCGTTTAGATTTGGCCAAGAGATCATCCATGTAATCTTCCAATATGCGATGCATGATGTAATCAAAGATGTAAGTTATAGCCCCCTGATATGTGGTACCAACATTTTTAAGGCCAAAAGGCATGACTCAATAGTAGAAGGTCCCTGAAGGGGTGATGAATAAGGTCTTGTGTTGATCTTCTGGGGAAAGCAAGATTTGGCTATAACCCAAGAAGCCATCCATGTGTGATAGCATCTCATGACCAGCGGTAAGGTCAATCAGTTGATCAATACTGGGTAGGGGAAAGTAATCCTTTGAGTAGGCTAGGTTGAGGTCATAGAAGTGTATGCAAATTTGGAGTCCCCCTTTCGCCTTGGTGACAGGGACAATGTAGATGATGAAATGGTTGACACTGATAAGATAATTGTGAAATAAAATAGTGAATCGACTATAAGTTACCTTGTAGGCTACGGAGTTGTATAAGGTTAGTGGGTGGAGGCATTTCCATAATGGCCTTGACTTTAGCAAGGTCAACTTCTATACCATGTAAGGAAATAATAAATCCTAGGATATTTTCTAAGAGAACCATGAAGACACACTTCTTTGGCTGAAGATGAACTCAATATTTAATGAGACGGTCAAAAATGGTGTTGAGGATGGAAAGGTGTTCAGAGAAGCATTTAGATTTGGCCAAGAGATCGTCCATGTAATCTTCCAATATGCGATGCATGATGTAATCAAAGATGTAAGTTATAGCCCCCTGATATGTGGTACCAACATTTTTAAGGCCAAAAGGCATGACTCAATAGTAGAAGGTCCCTGAAGGTGTGATGAACAAGGTCTTGTATTGATCTTCTGGGAAAAGCAAGATTTGGCTATAACCCAAGAAGCCATCCATGTGTGATAGCATCTCATGACCAGTGGTAAGGTCGATCAGTTGATCAATACTGGGTAGGGGAAAGTAATCCTTTGAGTAGGCTAGGTTGAGGTCATAGAAGTGTATGTAAATTTGGAGTCCCCCTATCGCCTTGGTGACAGTGACAATGTAGATGATGAAATGGTTGACACTGATAAGATAATTGTGAAATAAAACAGCGAATCGACTATAATTTACCTTGTAGGCTACAGAGTTGTATAAGGTTAGTGGGCGGAGGCATTTCCATAATGGCCTTAACTTTAGCAAGGTCAACTTCTATACCACGTAAGGAAATAATAAATCCTAGGATCTTTCCTGAGAGAACCATGAAGACACACTTCTTTGGCTGAAGATGAACTCAATATTTAATGAGACGGTCAAAAATGGTGTTGAGGATGGAAAGGTGTTCAGAGAAGCGTTTAGATTTGGCCAAGAGATCGTCCATGTAATCTTCCAATATGCGATGCATGATGTAATCAAAGATGTAAGTTATAGCCCCCTGATATGTGGTACCAACATTTTTAAGGCCAAAAGGCATGAATCAATAGTAGAAGGTCCCTGTAGGGGCGATGAACAAGGTCTTGTGTTGATCTTCTGGGGAAAGCAAGATTTGGCTATAACCCAAGAATCCATCCATGTGTGATAGCATCTCATGACCAGCGGTAAGGTCGATTAGTTGATCAATACTGGGTAGGGAAAAGTAATCCTTTGAGTCGGCTAGGTTGAGGTCATAGAAGTGTATGCAAATTTGGAGTCCCCCTGTCGCCTTGGTGACAGGGACAATGTTAGAAATCCAACGAGGATAATCAATGGGTAATATGAAGGAAATAGAAAGAATGCATTGAAGGTCTTCTTTGATGAGAAGGGAATTGCGAGGGTAAATTTTCCTTAGCTTTTGTTTGATGGGTTTGACATCAGGAACAATGACAATATTGTGGACCACTATGGTGGGGTCAATATCGAGCATGTCTTCATAAGACCAAGCAAAAGCGTGGTTATGATCTTTGACAAAAGAAGTGATGGCTTCCTATTCAGTAGCATATAAAAATTGATCAGTCTTTAGGATTTGCGGGTCGTCCTGAGTGTGAATATTGATCTTGATATTCGATTCATTCAACATGGTTTGTGTCTTAGAAGTTAACGAATGATGAATATATAAGTCTTCTTCACCAAGGTAGGTGAGTATAGATTCATCATCCTGACATTGAACGACGTTAATTGAAGGTGTATCGTCATCGATCATTTCAGGATACAGGAAGGGAAGAGAGGAAGGGGCCTCTCCCTCATGTTGATAATTCAAATACCCCAATGAAATGGTGTTTATGAAAAAAAAAAGTTATGGGGGAAATATTCTGGATCCATCGAATTTGTCAGTGAAGGTGGAGAAGAGCCAATGTCCTTGATGAATTCAATGTGGCCCTGTCTGGTATGTGGTTCAGGAAATCCGATACCACTACGGTCGTTATGTTTGTGGGTGGTACATGGGATAATGGTATGGCATCCTTGCTCATAAAATCCAAAACCAAAACCCTTCCACGCACATCAGTGTAGGAAGGTGTGGGAAAAATATTGATTTTTGAGAGGTTGGAAGTCAGTAGAAAATGGGTGGCTTTGTGACAGTGGTTCGGGTGTGTAAGTGGTAGTATCAAGTCCCCCATAGGTGAGACTGGTATGAAGGTGAGGATGACCATAAAGGATGTGTTCTCCTATGCGGTGATCATAGTGGGAGTGTTGGTGAAGACTTCCATACTCTTGTGGAGTAAGAAATGTCTTGACACTATATAGGTGATACTCCCTGAGAGTGAGGCATTGAAAAACACCTTCTAAGGGATTATTGGTTGGTATGTAGGTAGTTGGAATGGATGGTGTGTCAGAGGTTGATGCAGAGGTGGAGTTAATGGATTGTGAGGCTGATGGGTCAGCCGTGGAGGTTGTGGCAGTGGTAGGAATGGAGGAGCTATGTGTGGTTGAGGTAGCGAATGTACTATTAAGTAGAGGTGTAGGTGAAGTGGTGGTAGTCATGGAGGTAGACGCCTTAATGGGTATGATCATGTCATTGGGTCAGTAAAGGATTTTTCATGTTTTAAAAGGTGAGGGATCATCTGGGATAGTATAGGTATGTCCTTCATGCTCAAACTTTACACAATGATGCAAAGTGGAAGGAACGCAACCCATGACATGAATCCAGAGTCTACCAAGAAACAAGTTATATTGAAACTCCCCCTCTAAGAAATAAAATAATTCTAGGATAGTGTAGGGGGCCACGTGAATGTGGAGGATAAAAGTGCCTAATGTGAAGGTAATAGCATCATTGAATGAATGTAAGATGACATGATGTTTATGCATGTAATTCTCAGGTATGTGCATTTGAGCGAATGCATGGGATGAAATGATGTTAATGCTAGTGCCCCCATCAATCATCACATGTCGTACCCGTATGTCATCAATGTGGATAGAGATGAAGACATCTGGGTCTGAGTCATTATTTTGGTGCGGTGCGATCTCTTCTTCTAAGAAGCTAAGGGAGGCTACTTGGTGAATAGGGTGGGGTGAAGATGAAGGTGGTAATTTGGTAAGAGATGCTACATGATGAGGCATGATGATGGAGGCTACGAGTGTAGGGTCATTGGGTAAAACCTCAATAGATTGAAGAACCTCCATGAGATCTTGACGATGGGATTCTAAGGTTTGGATGAGGTCATATAAGGACATTTTGAGGGGAGATTGGTGTAATTGTTTGAGCATGGTGCGATGTGTGACTCCATTAGAAATGGGGTATGCGGGGCCATGGATAGTGAATTTAGGTATGGGTGTAGATGGTATGTTGGGTATAGGATTGGTTAGTGGGTTAGTTGCCTTATCCTTACCTTTATCATTCTGAGCATAGGTAGTAACGTGGATCATGTTGATTTGAGGGGAGTTGGAAAATAGAGAAGGTGTAGGGTGAGTGGTATAACGACATGATGGGAAAAAACCTACCGAAGGAGAAAAAACCTGTGAGGTGAGATGGGCGCAACAACATTTGGGTGGTGATGTGGCAAGTTCTTTGATGTAAACCATGTTGATTTTGAATCTTGGGGGTCATTCTAGGAGCTGTGGGGGTGGAGGTTGTGGTTGTTGAGTGTACAATGTGGTAATGGGTGTTGGTGAGGTAGGGTCCTCATCGAGAAGTTTGTCTTCGTCAAAGTTGGCTTCCAGAGGACACAACTAGATAAGGACAGTTTTCAAAGCCTTGAAGTTCTCCACATCGTGCCCTGGCACATGATGGTAGGCAAAAATTTTAGTATCATCAAACCCTTTTGGCTTGGGTTTGAGGGGGTCGTAAGGTATGAGTGGTGGAAATGTGATAACAAAAGTCTCAAGGAGGTTGGTTAAAATTTTGACATAGGACCCCACTAGTGGGTCGCAATGAGAGGTGAAAGTGGGTTTAGGTGTAGGTACGACTGATTGTTGAGGAACAATCCTCACATGAAGGGGATTAGGTTGAGCTATGGTTTTGGGTCATGGCGTGGTCTTGGGTGTCGGTCGTGTTTTTTTGGGTAGGGGTATGGTAGATGAATGGGAAGGAGGGTGTATGGTTGCTTTGACTACCTTATTGGAGGGTAGTGTATTTTTGTTTTTAGGTTGCACCTTCCCGGGTAAAGGTGATATGGGTGTACAAGGTATAGAAGGAAAAGCAGAAGGGGAAAGAGTGTGAGTTACCCACGACGATAACGGAGGTGCTGTGAAGGTAGATGATGAGAGTCATACAGGGGGTATGAGAGACAAAGAATGAAGTGTAGTGGGTAGTGAAGAAGTTATGGAAAGTATTGGAGGCAAGGGTGGTATAGATACTACAGACGTGGGTGTAAGTTATGTCGGGTACCTGGGTAGGTTAGATGTTTGTGAGGAAGGGATGGGCTCTTGTTTTTTTGGTTTATTGATGGGTGGAGGTTTCTTAACCATGCTGGGAAGATGAGGTCCTAAGATGGATGAGATAAGTGTAGGTGTGATTAGCGCAGCCAGGCTATGAGGTCTATGGGTTTGGTTCTTTTGTTTGGGTGTTGGAGTAGGTGTGGTTTTGACTTTGGAGGATGTAGCTGAATCCAATTTGATAGGTGGATGAGTAAGGCTAGTGGTTGGGGTAACCCCTAAGGTGGTAATAGGTTTAGTCAAGGAAGATGATGTATGTGCAGGTTTGAATTTAGATGTAGTTTGGGTTATGGGTAAGGTTGTATGTTGAGCTATGATGGGTTTCATGGAAGAAGTTGTGATAGAGGTGGTTGTGTTCATTTGGATTGGTCGAAACATATTTGGATAGATAGTGGAAGTATCAACAAGTGACATCTAAATCTGCATTGAGACAGGAAGCAAAAGGTGCCCCCAAATTAAGGCCCTATCCATATAATCTAAGTGATCGGAAAAACATGAGAACTTCATGTGTGTAGGTGGAATTGATGTGGACCTAATGGAAATTCCCGTAAAATGTGTCTTAGAGATAAGAAATTCGTTAGCTTCAGCTTTTGTAGGTAAGAGATCCAAAAGTAGGTCTACATAATCTTGGGTAGCTAATGGAGAATGCTCACCAGGAGGCAAAGGTATATCAACTAGGTCTATGATAGGTGGAGGAGATGAAAAAGTATACTCCATGAATTGAAGAAGTACTGTGGGTTTCAGTTCCCTAGGTGGAGAAGCCAAAGGTGAAATGGTCTCGATGTTAATGGAAGGCTCCTCCACAGGTGAGGAAGGAGGTGAAAGGTGTTCCTCTGTGGGTAAAGGAATAGGGGAGTTTGGTTCCGATGTGGAAGGAGGATTTTGAGCTAGAATCTCCTTTATGGAAGGAATATGGGGTAATTAGGAGGCAAGAGGTGCGTCACTAAAAATAGTGTGGACCTCACAGGTATGGGTATCATGATTCAAGGCCTCACCAATTTGATCAGATGAAGGGGTATGATTGGAAAATTGTTTCTTGAACATGTGTAAGTTTTGGTTGGTAGGTGCATTGGGATTATCCACGGTTAACTCACCTTTCTCGAGCATTTCTTGGAAATTGTTTTTGAAATTGATACAATTACTATCTCTATGACCCCTTACTCGATGATAGTTACAGAATTCATGTCCTTTATACCATGCAGGCATGGGGAAAGCAGGATCAAAACCAGTGTGGTTTTATAGGCGGAAGGGTGATGGCCCCGGCTTTGATAAGATTTTCTAAGACAGAAGAGTAAGGATCCCTAATTGGGGTGTATTTCCATTATTGTCTGAATTGAAAAGTCTGGACAGATGAGAGATTAGATGAGGGGGTAGATTGATTTGATGAATGCATTGGGCTAGCCTTGAGTACCACTATGTTAGCAGTGCCCTTAGATTTTGAATAATTTCTTTGGGGTTTGGAAGAAGAAGAGGTATCATTCAACTTGAATGCCGAATTCTTATTGCGTAATTGGATTTTCTTCTCTTCGATGGCATAAATCTCTAACTTTCATGCCATGGTGAATTCTTTGTTGAATGTTTGGAAGGTCTGGACCTATAGAGTAGGTGAGATATGTCTAGCACAAGCTCGCATAAAGTGTTTGATGAGTTCTATTTGTGGTAGTTGGAAGGTCAGTTGATTTATCAAGCTACGTTAGTGAGTGAAAAAATTTGTGATAGATTCATCCTCATACTGACGTGTGGAGTATAGGTTGTTCATGGTAACCTTCTTGATGATTTTGATAGAGAAGTGATCTAAGAAGGCCTGGGACACTTGATTGAATGAGAATATAGAGTTCCTAGGTAACCCACTATACCAATCTAATGCAGGTCTAGTCAGAGACATGGGAAAGGTTCTTAGGAGCAAAGCATCATCATCAATGATTAGGTAGCACCCATGTTTGAATGACTGCAAATTTTGTTGCGGGTCTTCCTTTCTATTGAAGTGGTTGAATTTAGGCATCTCCCAATATACGAGGTATGGACGAATATGAATGGATGGGTGGATGGGCTCATTGCAAAATTTTTCATAGGTGAGAGTGTTACGGGAGTGAGAAATTGATGCCTCTAATGTCTACATTTTGTCCAACATCAATTTGATTAGGTCATTGGTAGGTCGCGATGATTGGGTGCCTCTTGTAGTGTGAGAGGATTAGTTTTGGGCATATAACGGGGGTGGAACTCTAGTATATGGTTCTTCCATGTAGGTTTTTTGACAAGAAGGTAGTGAAATAGGGGGTACGTACCTAGAGTGAATAATAGATGAAACGAGAGGATGTTGATAGTATGTATATGGAGGTGAAAGGGTCATGGTAACCCTAGTGGAAATGGGGGATAACAATTGTGGAATGGAAAGGACCACGTTCTAAAAAGGGGTAGGGGTCACTGACACCGGAGGTGGTAATGTAGCTACGGGTATATGTGAGACATTAGGGGTGGATGAGGTTGTGTTTTGGGTAGTTTTTGAAGGTATGGTGGATGTGGAGAGTACAACGGAGGTAACAGATGCGGTAGTCATAACGGGTATAAGACCTAGCTATAAAACAACTAGGAGTAAGGTGGAGGTAGGTAGCGTGGAACCAGATGTGGTTGACGTGGGAGTGGGAATGAGAGCTAGGGGATAGATATTGGCATGTCGTATATCAACTAACCTGAGGCATCTCGAGTGGATGAGTGGGAAAGGTAAAACTGTAAGGTGACAGGGTTTTGGTCAAGGAGTCATGTGAACTTCACATCTCCGGTAGCGATAGTGATAGGTTGAATAGGATCCAAGGCAGGTGATAAAATGGAAGGTGGTGAAGGACTAGGTGGGAGTGGTTGACAACTAGCGTGGAATACGAGTGTGCTTTCTTGTCTTTGGGGCAGCACCATGTGAACCAGTACTGATCAAGTAGGGCTGATTCTCTGTAAATGACATAGAAAAATAACAGGAACAGATGAAACAGGCGGTAAGAGGTGGATTAGGTACAAAATGTTTACTGGAAAGTGACACAGGCTAACCAATGCCAGTTAGGGTAAACCGATGTCGGTCACAAGTAACCGCTGCCAGTCACTATAGAAAATGGACAGTGAGTTAAAAAAAAGGGTATAAGGCCAAATTTGACAAGTATGCCAAATCTATGATAGTAGTGACAGGGAATGTGAAAAGTGGAAGAAGATGAATAGATGTACCTTTTCGGTAGGTTAACAAAAGGACCTGAAATCAATGCTAGTTGGGTATAACCGACGACGGTTAAAGGGAAACTGATGATGGTAACTGGACTGACACCAGTCACTGTGGAATTGAAACAGTGATTAAAGAAAAGTGGTTGTGAATTAAAATTTGATGTGGAATCAAACCCATAATTCTGAGAATGATGAGAATATGGTCTAGGCACACTCAGGTGAAGCCAGAATACACCAAGTATGATGAGGAGCGTGTGAGGAGAAACAAAATTAAATGGAAAATGCAAGCCAAACATAAACACTAAGAAAAATGCGATCCTAGGAGTGCCTTTTTTATTATGTTTTTTTAGCTTATGCTATTTAAGGACTGACACATGAACTGTAAAATAGATTTTATTGGTGAGGATGGTTTCCTACAAAGAAGGAGATCTAAAAGGTGAGGTTTCAGGTATGTTATGGTGGGGGTGGTCTTTACTCTAAAGTATGACTCGATAGAGCAGCGAGCTGGGGAGTACCTACCAATTGTCAGATCATTGCGATTGTTAATAGGCATTCCCAATGAAGATGTTGTTTAAGAATATGTATTTTTTTGGAATTTTTGAAATTTGGCAAGACTCAAAGAGAAATAGATGTGATTTCTACGATTTGTTTGTCAACCATCAGTTGGGAATGAATTCCAACGTATAGGTTTCCCTCAATTAATGTGAGCTAATGCAATAAATCATAATGGAATGCACTTATTTTAAGCCCAAATCAAAATATGAAGTTGGATGACACAAATAGATGAAGAGGAAGAAGGGTGCTCTTTCACTAAAATGCAAGAAAAAATAAGAAATGGTTCTTTTTAATTACACCAAAATAAAGGTTTCTTTTAGATAAAATAGAAAGGAAAAGTAGGTTACCAAGGAAGAAAATTAATGTGTATGCTTTTCAGAAGGGAAACAAACACACAACTTTTCCTATTAATGAATAAAATGCAAGGAACCTCGGATGGGTCCCACCGGGCGTGCCAAAATGTTTCACCTGATTCTTAGACATTTATTTGAAATATTGACGAAACAGATAGGGTAACGGGCATAGCAGGAATACCTATTCCAATGTTGGTTGGTTGGTTGTGCATGTATAACTTTTGAATCCATAGCTAATTGTGAGAGCTTCCTTTTGGCTAGGAGGAACTACCTGTAATGTAAATTAAGACCACCAGAAAGAGTTAAACAATATGTGCAGTGAACTACCTAGCGTGTGCTAGATCCGGGAAGTGTGATACTTCCTAGACGGCTGTTACTCCACTTTTTCAAACAATTTAATGTGGGTAATAAATTAAATCCTATCATAGTTGAAATGATTTGGGTATGTCATCCAAAATACAATAAGAAAGATCTAATCTAATAGGATAAGTTAAAATAAGATTTGAATGTCATGTAATTGGTTTTGGGTCTCTGCAAGTCTGATAGAGGTCTCGGGAAAGTCACATGTGAATATGGGTGATGTGGAAATGGGTGCATAGCTCACTATTTTGGGTTGTATTGGTAAATACAGAGACCGACGCTAGTTAGGGAAAACCAGTGGCGGTTATTGTGGAATGCTGGGAATGCCACAAAATAAGTTTTAGGTCTCCTTTATAATTACACAAAGGACTTTGGTTGGTCAAAATGAGGTATTAGGATTTTTGGGTGGGGTTTGGCGAGGTTTTAATGAGTATGTGGAATGGAGGTCAAATGGGTGGCAAAGGAAACCAAAAATGACAATATAACGATGAAACAAATGAACAAAAGAAGTAAACTATTCCACTTACTTGAAATCTGGTCCTGGGTGTCTTTGAGAGATGAATGAAGGTACTAGAAAGGGGTTGAATGTTGCTGAAGATCACCAAATGTTAGAAAACTCCTGCATGGGCTGCATGTGCATTCATTTTTTCTTGGTTGAATCAAATTTATGCTAGGGTGAATGTTGGATTATTAATGGATGCCTGTGCAAGAGGAAATGCTTGATCTCCTTCCTTGCATTTGTTTTCTTGCTGATATTCATTCTCATAAGATGTGATATCTCTCAGGAATGTTCCCAATGTTTGCCAACCTCAAAAATAAGGTTGTTTTTGGAGTTAAAAGGTGACCAATGGTGGTTCCTACTTAACCAGTGATAGTTAGGGGTAATTGGCGTCGATCAAGGTAGGCTTTCCTAGGTTTACTAAACTAGGTAGATCCCCTTGATTTTTTGGGATCTCATGTCATTCACCCGTTGATTAGACTAGAAGCTTCTTGTAAGCATGCATGAATGTGGTTAGAGGGAATGTAGGCATTGATTTTTAGGGTTTGGGTAAGTCTTAGTTACTTATGGCAACTTATTAAGAATAGGTCTTAGGGTGAATTGGCTTGATGAGGTGTCTAGGTGAGATATATGTGGACATTATCCATAATTAAGATATTTAAATAATAAATATGGTAAGGATAATGAATTAATTTAATTATATTACTTAAATTAATATTATTGGAGTGAAGGGGGCCATGGCTAGGTTAATGTGATGAAGGGTGTTTATTTATCGAGGGACCAAAGGGGAGTGTGACCTAATTGTAGTGTCTACACTCAGATGTATTAAACATGAATTTAGTAACCTTGTCCGTTAGAGATGTTAGAGCAGTGATTGTGTACCTTCAACTAAAGCTCAAGCTGGAGAAAAATAATTATGTGGAGAATGAGTTCGTGCTCCTAGGGTTGCCAAAAGGAAAGCATACAATGGAAAATTTTCTAGAATCTAATCCCATAGAGATAATAGAAGTAGAAGATGAAGAAGAGGAGCATGAAGATAATGGTGGTTTAGAGCACAGAGCCAAGAGGTAGCCTTCAGAAAAGGTAGAAAATGATAGCATGACTACACCACCTTATGAGTAAGAAGGAGAAGAGGAGGATCTAGATGTAGTACAAGGAGAGTGCCACTTCAAAAGGGTATTCAGAAGGACAAGAACCTAGGGTGATACTCCATAATCAGTACACAGATCACCATAACTCTCTCCATAGAAGGAGCTAGCTGAGAAGAGAAGAAGGAAGTTGAAGCTAAGTGAGGAGGGTGAAGAGTGAAAGGAAAGCGTTCCTAAATATCCTACACCCCTAAATGATGAGGAAGAACCAAAATAAAAAGAAATGAATGATGGAGAATAAGGACTAAATGAGGTAGATGGGATAGTGTACGAGACTACTTAGGGCATAATAGAACAAGCTCAAAATCTTGATGCTTAGGTTTCTTTAGGGGCCAAGATTGAAAATAAAAAGTGGAGAATATGTTGCACTGGTCATGGGCTATGCTGAGGACACAAGTAAAATTGTTTGTGCCCATTTTTAAAGCACAATGATACCCAAGGAGTTGTATGGGTGGGAGCTGATGGATGAAGATATGGAAACCATGTGCCCAAGGAAACAAATGTCATGGTCGATGCACATGGATATGGATGAACTAAAATTTGGTGTATATGAGGAGTCATGTGTATTAAGGAGGTTGAAGAAGACACCTCATGTCAGACACATAATAGTAAAGCCTACTATTATGTGAGATGAACAATTGAGTAATGCTTTGGTAAAAGTCTCGACAAAGGTGGCACAAAGAAATATGGAGAAGGCTACACCAATTAGGTCACTAAGAGAAGAACTTAAAACTAAGGATGTATAAATAATGTGCCTAAAGTAAGAAAAATACTTGACACATTAGAAGAAAACTATTTTCATCAGCATGGCAAAGGAAATTGGGGATAATATCACAATAGAAAATCAGCACTTAGAGCCTAAAGTACCCAAAATGTTTCCTTTGAAAATGCATTATATACAAACCTTGGTAGACTTGGTGCTTGAGGATGGACCTATACGCATGCCAACACCAAAGAATCCTGAGAAGGAAGCAAAGAGGGAAAATCCTTTAGTGATGATAAATATTGCATCATATGAGGCATTGCTCCAAAGCTTGCAGGAGGAACTAAAGAAATCAGATCAAGTGTTGAAGATTTGTATAGCCCTAGAAGCTGTTATAAGAACTGGGACCATTATAGAGGACAATGAAGTCCTAAAATCCATGAAAGATGAGACCTTGGGCCACACATAAGGATTAGTGCTTGTCAAGAAGAATTGTGAGGCCCTTATAGTAGCACAATAACCACACAAGGACAGGCATGATGAGATTGGGGAACTCATAGCGCAAAAGATGGACTTATTAAAAGGAATAATGACTACAATTTCCAACATTTATTTGGTCTTGCAGAATGAGAAAGGAGAGATTGCAAAAGATGAGCTAGAGTCAATTGCAATAGATATCCCATAAAAGGAAGAGGTCCTGCTCAATGATTGGTAGACTTCAAAGGTGGAAATAAAATAAGAATATCCAAAATTTATTCTTCCAGTTGAAGTAGAAGATTTTGTAGGGTAAAAGTAGTTCTTTTATTCATAAAAATTCTTTCTATTCTTATATTCATATTCTTTGATTCATTTTTGAGACAAACATTGTCGAGGTGATAATGTAACTAGTGTGGGGTATTATTGGTCAGTCAAAATATGGAACTTAGCAAAAAACATATAGAAGGCTCATGCAGAAGAGTAGAGCACATTCAAAATCATGGGTGGATTGGGATGGAATCACACACTAACAACAAAAACATATTCGGGACTTAGCCATTTTTACGTGTACGTAGCCATTTTTACATGTACGAGCTCTTTTTGGAGATAGCATGCTGAACACACAAACCAATTAAAAAACTTACACGACATGCATTCGCTATTTTTGGAGGATCAAATATGAATCACTTTACATGAGTATAGGTTGAGAATAGATTTACTACTGACAGTTAACTAGAAGAAGTCTATTATTAGTGCACTTGTATGTGAGGATATTATTATAACGGCGTGTGGCTAATAATATCATGCAACCTATTTTGGGATTAGATAAGTGGTGAAGGAAAATTTCCTGCCCTTATAAATATGTAATGAACTGCATAGTAGAGAATCTCATGTGAGAACTGAGTTACTGTGAGGTTATTTTGCTAAATATAATGTGTGCGTGAACTATGGAATTAGATATTGTAATAAAATTCTATGTATTTATAGTGTTTAATGCAATGGAATGTATTGGCTAAATCAGATTATCAAACCTTGAGTATAATTGGTTCTTATATGCTTGATTTTATCATGCTTATCCTTTAAGTTTGTTATTCTCTAGATCTAAATCTAAACATGCACTATAGAATGATATATTGGTTATGGATCTGAATGCATTAAGTCTTCACCGCGCTAACATCCTACAACAACCCTAAAGAGGTTCTTGGTACCTTTACATGATTCAGGTGAGTGCTCAGTATAGGATGAGTGATATGTTAGAGCGCTTAAAATTTTATTGGTGAATTTTAGGCTGCATCAATGTCTATCATCGATATTGAAGGCCCAGATCCCCTGTTGCTATCCTCTATATCCTTATTTGGTCCCAATCTCTACCCACTCATCATATCTCTAGTACCCTCACCTAGCCTCTGTTGCTATGAACTGGTAACCTCTCACTCACCTTGTCTATATGTCTGATGGCTCTCTGAGCTACTCAAACTATGTGTATGTGATCTAGTATTGATAGTGGATACATATTATGCTCTGAGCTCATTGTGATATGGAACATGTATACCATCCTCTAACAACTATTCCTAATAATACCTCACCTCTGATACTGCATCTATATAAGTGGCAATAGATATAACATGGGGAGGAGAATTCACTCTTGCCCTAAACTCTGGACCCTATGCCAATAAAAGTGGTCCCTGTACTACTTTTTCCTATATGGATGGTGCATGTGTGGGTTTCTGTACAACTACCTCCACCTGTAATGTAGTCACATGTTCATGTGATGTGGCTAATTTCCCTTACAATGTGACTATATGGGACTATAACCCTATGACATATACATGTACAGCACCTAATTTTCCTCCATCCCCCACTGGTGGTTGTGCAAGATCCTAAGCCTGTGATTGAGCTAGATGTCCCTGTAATCTAGTCACCTACCCCTAGAGGGTGGCCACTTATGCCTATCCCTACGTGAAATATAATTATAAGGTAGTAACCTGAACATGTAGTGTATCCCTCTCCACTAACACTATAGCTACGTCTCGATGGCATGGCCATGTTTTGTTTCTTATAACTATGCTACCCACCACTATCTATAAGAAACACTAGAATTTTTGTCATCAATCCTCCTATCACCTATTTTTTTATCCTACACTGTTGGCTCTGTCGAATGGGGTGGAGATAAATTTATCTCATATCATCTTTGTGATATTGAGTAAATGGTGGGGGCACGTCCTGATGTAACCCAAACTGGAGTCAAACTCTATCCATTTGAATCATCTTGTTCTCACTAACATGTCTCCCATGTATCCATCTTACCAACTATAGGCCCCTCAGCTCCTCTTCCATACCTCCATAAGATTTGAAATCCACATAGGGACACCATACAATATCTATAGGATATAACCCCTCTAGCATCTGTCTGTAATAAGTCACATCATTTGATGCCTCCTCTATCTACTGATGAGCCCCTACAGGAACCCATCTCTTGTAACTAGCTCTAGTGATGCCTTGATGCAATTCCTATCTTCGAAGACCCCGTGGGTGCGAAATGACTATGTGCTCATATGCTTAGTAGTGCATTAGATAAGTATAACAGATACCATACCGTATAATAGTTTTATTTACCCATAGCTTCCTATATAATTATACCAAGTAGGTTGGTGCCCAAGAAAAATAAACCCACTCCTCAATCATGTCTTGTAAATCCCCCATCAATGCTCTAGAAAATATGTCACCCTCTGCATCTGGGAGTGCATAACATCCCACCACCTCCATCACCAATATTGCCAACCTGGTCTCATGAGGATGGGAAACGTACATGTCTCCATAACTAATGTTGGTATTGTTATCACCCAGGTTTCCCACCACCTCACCAAATAATGCAATCATAAGATCAAATGCCTCATTTGATAAAATATGATATATTTTCTCCCCTACAATCAGAAACCACAAAATATTATACACATCCTCCAACATGATAGTCATCTCTCCGGTGGGTAAATGGAAGGTATTGGTCATTGAGTCCCATCTATCAATGAGAGCAACCATCAAAATATGATTTAATATGATGCGGTAGTATCATTTCACATCAACAAACCCAACATCTATCTAATGGTCCCACTCGTCCTCAGTGACGCTACCTCGCATCCATACCAACAACGGTGCCACCATGTCCTACATTTTTAACTGGTGACACATTTGCATCATTACCAACTAAACTTGTCAAGAAATTACCTCTTTTTAATTATCTATTCACACCTACTCGGTCCCATCCCACACACACTTTTCCTAACTTATCTATTTTTGACCTAATTCACTTTCCCTATACTCTATCTTACCTAAACATTAACACCTATTCTAATTCACTACTTCCCTTATTTACCCATATTCCCCTAGTTTTCTCTACTTACCCATTTACTCATACAATCATCCTCAAATATAACTTAATTTTATATTTTCATAGCTCCTCACCCAAGTATATATCTTACCATGTTATCCTTCTATATTTATTCTACTAAAACCTCCTTTTTAGGCCATGGTCACTTTTTATAGTGACTGGTTCTAGTCACCCTAACCGGTACCAGTCACCCTTTTACCCCACTAATGTCGTCAATAAAACTGACATCATCTGATGTCCGACCAACATCGATCACTAGTTCAGCCCTAGGGCTGAACCCTGACATCCTTTTTTTGCAAAACATTAATAAAAAACACCTAAAACCTACCCCAAATGACCCTAATTCCACCCACATTCATTTTATCACCTAATTAACCTAGATTTCACCCTCCCCATACCCAATTTCACCCCATTTTCGACAAAAAATTTCAAATTCACTTTCAAACCCACATTCAACATTTTTCTACTTTCATTTTAATCAAAAATACCACATGGATTTTTGAATCCTACCTCTACTCGTCTCCGTCGCCATGGTGGGATCTCTAGTATCTAAAATGTCAGTCCTCATGCTCCCTCTCTAGCCTCAACCATGCCTAAATCCATTCCTCATCTCTCAACCAATCCAATCACTTGTATCAATTATGCGGGCTCATCAAACTAAACTCCTATCAGCTGTTACTCGCTCGCCAACTCATCCTTCCACCTCACCTTAAACTTTCTCATGTCCAAAATCTCTCTCTATCATTTTTTCGAAAGTAGAAAGTTACAAATGAAGCCGTAATATGATGATTTTAATATTTTACCCTCAATCTGACTTGACCAACATTATTATTGTTCCCTACTATACCGGCCTTGGTTATCCTGTACTGACTTCGATTAACCTATAACCAGTGTCGGTCACCTATCCAACCAACCTATACCTAATTTACCCTCATTTTTTCTACATGAATTTTTTTTATTTCTAACCAAACCTCCACCTAGCCTTATAACCCCCCCTAATTTCCTTATTGCCTCACATCTGACCACACTATCATTTAGGGCATGTTTCTTTTCCTCTAACTTGGCCTTTCCTATGACCTTACCTATTTTCCCAACATGCCCACACCTATTTGACACTCGAATTGGATTACTCACTATACCTTGTGATGATGCTACTAGTGTTTTTTAGCATATCGACATTTCCTTTCCTAATGACGTGATGTTTATCTTGACCAAACCTTTTGGTGTTATGGAACACACTTATTTCCCATTCCTGCACCTCTCCTAGTTATGTTTTAGGACCATATCTTATACCTTGGAAACCTGGACTATAACAACATTTTTTGGATAAACTTATCGACCTTTGATGATGTAGAGTTTGTGAGCTCTTCAGTATAGTGCCTTTTTGCATTCTATACATGTGTGTTCATTTAAATTCCCCTACATATTACCTACACCCAAATTAACCCTTACCCATCCCTGAACCCTACCTTATTTTTCTTATTCACCTACCATTTTATCAAAATAATCACTGATTCAACCTGTTTCTTCATCATATTTGAGTTTGAGGGGCATCACATCAATCCATAACTGGGGTAGCCAATCTTGTTTTTGTCAATGTCACTTATCAATACAAGCTACTCGACAAGAAGGGGAAAATGTGGACACCCAAAATTGGGTCACACCCCTTTTAATCACATTTGATTAATTAATTTAGTATTATTCCCCCACCATGCCCACTTGCTCACATTTTAATTAATTTAATTATTATAATTAAGATTAATTATCTAACTCACCTAGCCACCTCACTTATCCACCTCATCCCTCACCCTAGACCCATTATAAACTTATTAATTGCCTTTGACCAAGTCCCCACTTATCCTAACCAACTAGGACTCTTTCCAACCCTAATTATTCATGACCTATTACTCATCTAACTAATTACACACTTTAATTTATGCCATTCAGCACTCCAAACCTAGACTAAGCCAAATATCACGCAAAATTAGGTAGAGAAACCCTATTTTCAGATAATTAGACCATTTATCCCTAATCGATGTTGGGTTTCCCTTGGTCGGTGCCAGTTCCCTAATCATCATTGGTTACCCTTAAATAATAGTTTCTAACTCTTTGCACATGTTCTCCAATTCATTCATTCACTTAAGCTTTGGCATTCTAACTCTTGAGCAATCAAGCTACCATAAGATGAACTAGAGCCCATAAGGTCTTCACTAACATCCTATCATCTCATCCATAGCTTCAAATCCTCACAGTAGAGAACACATGATCTATTTCAACAACACTGGACATATTCCCATATCTCCCACAAATTCTCATCAACCAACAACCACCTTCAGATCTACAGATTACCATATAAGTAATTCATTCTTATTTTTTAAGCTTTTGTTTTGATCTTAAGTTTTTCATTTACTTCTTTCAACATATCCCTCTCTGTCTCAAATACCACCTTTCACCTATTTACCACCTATTACATCAACATGAACCCTTTCACCCATCATATCACCTCTACCACCCTTTCTAAGCCCTAACAAAAATCACACCATTCTTCCTGAACCCCTTCAACTCTCTATGCAATCATAGAGAGACCAAAAACACCCAGTTTTTATATTTCCATTATATTGCCCCTACCAGCACTAGTTACCCAACTGAAATAAGTCATTTTGTAGTACTGACATTGGTCACCTAACTGATACTGGTATCTTTGACTGGTAACTTTACCTATAACAACGAGCTCATAACTTTCACCAAATAGCCAAGAATCACCCAAAACCTTTCCTAGACCTTACCAAACACATCAGTGACCTTCCCTGACCTAAATTACACCTTTCCCAATACTATATGAGTTTTTATTTTATTACTTTTCTTAATCTAGTGTAGTGATAATGTTTTGAGACACCTAAATCATATTGTTAGCAATAGGACCTTGACTTCTCACATTTATTTTCATTAATTTGATAAAATAGTGGATTGAAATTCATCTAAGAAGTATCACACTTCCCAAAACTAGCATTTGCTAGGCAGTCCACTACCATATATTGTTTATCTCTCTTTTTTGGTCTCATTGTATGTTACATGTAGTTCTTTCTATCCAAAAGGAAGCTCTCACATTCAATCTTATCAATGTCTACAATTTGCGCGACCTTCTCCTAAATATTCACAAGTATTCCTCATACACCCATTACCCATATTTGTTTTATCACATTACTCTGAGGTTAAACAATTATCACTTGTCATTGTAATTGTATCAGTTTTGGTAGACTTTACATGGCATCCCTAATTTTCGCACTACATATTTATCTCATACAAGATATATATTTCTAAATTGGAGTCCTAATATAACCTTGAGAGTAAGTGATACTTTTTGTAGTTTTGATAAGATAAATCATTTCAACATATAATTGACATCGGTTCTTATCAAATAAAATGCATAGCGAACACTAAGCAACTTTATTTATTGATTGAAATGGCATATGGTCAACTATGCAAAACAATTACTTAACTTGGAAATAGAAATAGAATAAAAAATCATGTTATAGCCTAGCAGTCACTAACTATATACCAATACCTCTTGTCATTGTAAACACTATCTTTACAACTTTGAGGTGCTAGTGTTTTTTGTTGTTTTAATGCAAAAAATAACTTCTGGGATTTCATAATTTTCATGCCACATGTCATCATTTTAATGGTATTATTTTATATTATAATATTATGGTTTCATATAGTTTCAAAATATTTTATATTCATTTCTTTACATTTAAATTTAGTAATAAATATGTCAATTATAATGCTTTCTAACTATTAGGTTCAAAACATGCCACATGGCACAATATAATTGGATAATAATTTTTCATATGCACACTACATCTAACATTGTATAGGTAGATTTTAATAAAAAAATTAAAAATAATGTGCCTATACATGCGTACACTTTATTTAATTTGTTTTATTACAATATTATATTTTTATTGTGTTTCAACTATTTTAATATATACCCATGTGTCACTGTTTTACTATTGCTATTTATATTATAATATTGTGGTTTCATATTATATTCATTTTTTTACATTTTAATTTCATAATAAATGTGTCAATTATAATGTTTTCCAACTATCAAGTTCAAACTTACCCCATGTCACATAGTAATTGGAGAATTTTATTTCATTAGAGCACTATATCTAACATTATCTATGCAATTTTTAATAAAAAATAAAAATAAATGCGCCTATAAATTGATATAATTTATTTTTACTATTTTATTTTAATATTAAAAGTTTTATTGTGTTTCAAATATTTTAAGCTATAGCTAATAACAAAAGGTGTTGTTTTTAATATTGTTTATTTTTTTGATATCCCGCACCTTTTCTCAGTGAGTGCAAAATTCAAAATTTGAATTGTGAATTCCCCTGCATTTTTGAGAATTTGAAATTTAAATATTAACACAATTTCCCCCACTCTAATTTTCAAATTTTCACATCCCATACTTCATTATATTTTTAAAAAATTTAACGCGGATTGTGCTAGAAAAATATATTAAATACCCCAGAGAACCATTTTTTTAGGGTTTCTATTTTTTAGGTCTTGCAGAACAACAACTCATGAAATCATAGAACAATACAAGCAAGCTAAATATTGCAGGTCAAAATGCAAGAATCCTAGTCTTTTTGGGCAAGGAGCAATCTAACAGTAACTATAATCTCATTTGTGGATTAACAAAAGAGAATAATCAAACAGTAATAAAAAGGGTGATCACACATAATGGAAGCAAAAGGGGTCACGGAAAAATAGTTCAGATAGGTAGTTTGATACAGTAAGTGGTTTGAACAACATCGCTAAGCATGAAAAAATATTAGATCTAAATAAGGTATTTATCAAAATCGTATACTATACTAAATGTGAACTTTTTTTATTGCATGCTTATTGAGTTGTTATGTCTTCAACCAGATCATGTATTTTTAACCTCTGTCCATCCTTTCTTTTCCCTACAAAAATGCACTTCAGAGCCCAACTATGCTTACCAATTACTTCTGATCATTTTTTTAAACTACCCTATGATTACTAGTTCCTATCTTTTTCACATCATTCCAACCCTTATTTTCCCTACAAAAACACAATCTGTGGCCCAAATTTGCTTACCAGTTCCTTCTGATCATTTTTTCATACCACCTTATTATTAATTAAAACAAGGAATATGTTGGGCCCCAACTGAAGAAAATTTAATCCCTTTTCAACACTAGTTTTTATTTCATTTGAACGCTTTCAAGTTTCCATCAATCTATGTTCCCCTCTGGATTGTTTTTCCAGTTAATGTTTTCCAATCACCTAATCACTAGTTTTTAAAATTGTAATGTTTAACAAGACTCAAAATATTGATTTGGTATTTGTTAGATCTTTTTTTTTTTGTTTTAATATGATGATAGAAACAACCTGAGGTAAATATTTCATTGTACATTGTTTATATGGTTTCCGAGTTGACTTTGTGAGAAGATATTTGAGGTTAACAAAATGGTCTAAAACAGTAAAATCGTATAAATTTTTCAATTGTGAGATAAGTTTTTGTGCAATGAAAGTTTAAACATATTATATATATGCCTAAATTTTAGATATAAAATATTATAATCACTATGTATTTAAATTTATATATTAAATATTTCAACCACTATGTATATATGTATGTTAGTCACGATGATATAATTCTTTCAAAAAAATATTATTAGTAGGCCACATTATTGGCAGAAGATAGAGTGTTAACAGATATATTAATTCATTAGGGTTTTTGTGGAAGGCCACAATATTATTAGTCTATCTGGAAGGCCATAAACTAATATTATTTGGATATTAGTTGTCACTAAGATTTAACAAAAATAAGAAAGCTATTATAAGCTTAATAGCCACGAGGGTATAACACAATACCATATTTGTATCTTAGTGATCGGTACTCAATAATGCATATCATGAAGTCATACACCGCTAAGACATTGCCACATCATAATATTTGGAACATAGCGGTCTCTAGGATTTAAAAAAATAAAGAAAGATATTGTGAGTCTAGCATCCACTAGGTATTGCTGCAACATATTATTTGGAGATTAGAGGTCACTCGGGTTTCACAAAATAAAAAAATATGTTTTAATTCCAGCATCTACTAGGTATTTCCACAAAATAAAGAAATATATTGTAAGTCTATCGTTCACTAGGTATTTCCGTTAGGTTATGCCTCAAAAAACATTCTGAGCTTAGGGATCGGTACTCAACAACGAATATCATGAAGTTATACACCACTAAGAAACTACCACAACATATTATTTAGAACATAGTGGTCGCTAGGATTTAACAAAATAAATAAAGATATTGCAAGTCTAGCATCTGTTAGGTATTTCTGTAACATATTATTTATACCTTAGTAGTTGCTACGATTTCAAAATTAAATTAAGGTAGTATGAAATTCATAGACTCTATGTACTGCAACAACATAATATTTAAAAGACGTATTTTACAGGATTTACCATTTTAAATTAAATTGATTTGAGCTTAGCAGCCACTAGCCTTTACAACTATGTAACAATTTAGGCTTATCATTTGTTAGGATTAACACATAATATTTGGGCCATAAAGGTCGCAAGAATTTAACACATTAAATTAAGATTCTCGGAGAATAACATCCGCTATAATATGCATACTCGTAATTTTTGTAAGTTGTCGGTGGTATGATTTAACAAATAAAGTTAACAAATTTTGAGCTATATGGCATTTAGTTGCTTCCACAATAGAATATTTCAAGCTTAGATGTCTCTAGCATTTAACAAGAGGAAGTATGAAATTTTTAGCTTGGCATCCACTATCGTTGGTTTCAGCATATTATTTGAATATATGTTATCATTAGGATTCACCTAAAAACATGTAAGATATTGCAAGCTTAGCGCCCGACAGGTTATGCCTCGAAAACATTTTCTGAGCTTACATATCGGTACTCAAAAATGGATATCATGATGTTTTATGCCACTAAGACACTGTCACAACATATTATTTAGAGCTTAGTGGCCTCTAGGGTTTAACAAAATAAATAAATATATTGGAATTCTAGCATCTACTAGGTATTTCCACAACATATTATTTGTACCTTAGCGGTCACTAGGATTTCACAACTTAAAATAAAGTAGTATGAAATTAACATCCTCTATGTACTACAAAAACATAATATTTATAAAAAAATTCTACATGATTTAACATTTTAAATGAAATTGATTTGAGCTCAGTAGTCATTAGCGTTTACAACAATGTAATAATTTAGGATTAGCCTTCGTAAGGATTTTGTTGAGTTGTGGATCTCGATTACTTTGGATTAGCATGCAGTGTGAAACTTGTTAGAAAAAAATAGTAACCATCATCGGTTAGGAGGTACTAGCATCGGTCACCTATGACCAACATCGGTCAGGAAAGGAGGAACTGACATCAGTTAGGGATAACATGAATCGGTTACTTGTGCGAGAGTGTTTTATTTAACTCTCAAAAATTAGATATATTTTTAGCATTAAATCAAATCTATTTATTTTAATTGCATGGATAAGTGCCCTAAGTTTCTATATGCCTATATAATCATGAAAGCTAGGGTTTATAAGTAAGAATTAAGAATAACTTGCAAAATTTGATGATTATTGTGAGAATAATTGTGAGAGAGAGAATTCTTGGAGAAGAAGCAAAATCTTGAGAGAAAGAAAGTATTGTACATATGAGAGGTGTTGAAGATTGTAAACCTTCAATTGTATATCTTTTCAAAGCTTTGGATAATAGATTGTCTTGTTTTTTGGTGGACATAGTCCAAACTGGGTGAGCCACGTTAAATCTGGTGTTGATTTATATCTCTTGTTCTATAGATTTCTTCAGGTAGAATATTTTCTTTTATTTGCGTGTACATTTAGATCTAATATATTATCTATACAACTGATGTACTAACCCCCAATAATTGATATGAGATATTTGTTTGAGGGTTTTTTGTGTTGACATATTTACTCACAGAGGGTTTTCTGATTAAGTGGGAGCTACAACAATGGTAGAAGAAAACAAATACATGGTAGAGAAGTTTGATGGCCGAAATTATCAATTATGGAAGATATAGATTGAGGATTATTTGTATCAAAGAGATTTTTATTTACCGTTGGATGATAAGTCTAGACCTACGGATATGAATGATGAAGAATGGAATATTCTTGACAGAAAGGCTTTGTGATCTATAATATTGATCCTAGAAGCATCCATGGCTTCCAATATTACAGAAGCAACTTATATAGTAGGGTTAATGAAATCTCTTACTAATTTATATGAAAAAACTAGTGCTTCAAATAAAGTTTATTTGATGAAGAAACTATTTAGTTCTAAGATGCATGGAGGTGGATCTACATCTAGTCATTTGAACCATTTTAGATCAGTTGTAAATCAGTTGAAATCATTTGATATATCATTTGATGATGAAGTGAAATCACTTTTATTCTTATGTTCTTTGCCTGATAGTTGGGATAACTTGGTAATGGTTGTTAGTAATACATCATCTACTAATTATATTTTGAAGTTTGATGACGTGGTTAGTATAATATTGAATGAATAAATTCATAGGAAGATTACAGAGGAATCATCATCTGGAAATGCTTTGAATGTACAAATCATAGGAAGGAAGAAGGAGAGATCCAAGAGTAAGATTAGTTAGAAATCAAAGTCAAGAGATAGAAGATCTAAATCCAAAGGTAAGGGAATTACATGTTTGAAATGTGGAAAGAAAGGACATGAAAAGACATATTTTTTGGTAAAAAGATAAAGAGAACCAACAACTAGAAAATTTTAAATAAGTAAATCTTGTTGTATCAGAGGTAATGCAAGATTCTCTTATTATTTCTTTAGATAAAAGAATTGAATAATGGGTTTTAGATTCAGGAAATTCTTTCCATGCAACCCCTAATAAGGGTTATTTAATAAATTATGTCCAGGGAAATTTTGGGCATGTTTATTTGGGTGATGATGAACCTTGCAGTATTACTGGTAAAGGGGAAGTTCATCTAAAATTGTAGAATGGAAATACATGGGTATTGAAAGATGTGAAGCATGTTCCAAGCCTCATGAGGAATCTTATTTCTGTAGGGCAACTCGGTGAAGCTTGTTGTATGGTTATTTTTACAGGATACTCTTAGAAATTCACCAAGGGTGCTCTTGTTGTGGAAAGAGGTAAGAAGTTAGGAATGTTGTGTTGGTACCCAAATTTGTTCTCATTTTCAGTCTAAGCAGCATCAAAGAAATGGCACGAAGCTTGAAGTCAGATAGATCATGATGTGTTTCGTTTTGTAGATGGGGATGTGATCTAACTGGCACTCAGATTTTTGGAGAGATGGATAACACTCAAATAGGACTTGATCTTGTCCTAACTATTTTAAGTTGTGCCATTCAACCAAGGTAAGAGAACCTAATTTGTAACCCTCAAATGGTGAAGAAGATGAAGATATCCCTAAATTTTTGCAAATGGTATGGAAAGGGCCTTGGGAAAATATGATCAACACTGCAAATCTGACTTTCAAGTTGTCACTCCCAGATTATGGAAATATTTTCAATGCAAGGCAAGGGTTACTGAAGAAATAGTATGATCCTGATTTTCTTTCTACATTTTTGTATATGGATTAGATTTTTTTTTGACACTCGATGCAATGCAGGGGTAGTATGGGGTAGGATTTAATTATTTTGAATGAATTTTGGTGTGATATTTTTAGACAAGATTAACCAGAATCTGCCAAATTCTTTGAGGGCCTTTACAAGAAATTTGTAAGACCTAAGAAGTAGAATGCTTCAAAGGGGTTAAGGTACTCCTTCAACTAGGATATGTGCAACAAATTGAGGCCCAGATATGTACTCTTCCAGATAATATTTTACAACCTGCCACAAAATCTTGAAGCACATGAACTAAAAAAGTATCCGGAAATCTCTATTTTATCATGACCTAAGGTACACCCAAAGGTTTACAAAAAATATCTAAATTTAGGGAAGGTAAAATGATTTTAAATCTATTTATCTCTTTATCAGATGAAATATCTTATGAGTGTGAGATTGCAAATGCCACTAAACTATCAACAAGAAATGAGACCATGTATGATCAAGAGAGATTTTAAACACAAGACTGCAACAGGAGCAAGAAACACAAATTGAAAACATTCTGAAACATAAGTGCATGCAAATTTTTCCAAGAGACAACACAAAATAATCCAGAATGACCAAATTTATCAGCAGGGGAATGTTATAAGAACAATCTCATAGCTTTTTGATGGCTTTACAATTGAAACCAACTCAACATGGTACAAATCTTATGCAAAAAGGAATTAGAAATGGTTCTCAGGTGGTTTCTCAGAGAATGGGCTTCTTCCTAGATTTTCCCATGAAATTCTAAGTTTATCTAACCTTTTGCATGTCTCAAAACATGCATTATATAAATTTCTATCACATTCTATCCTTCTTTCCCAAGAAACAAATATGTCCAACATCGAGTTTGTTACAAAATTCTAGCATGATTTGTAGATAGGGATGTTTAAAAAATTTACAAAAAAAGTTTCCAGGTGTTTCAAAAATGGTGAATCATTACAAATACTTCATCATTATTCATTATGGAGGCACATTTTTCATTCTCCAAGCATGCAGACCCCTTTCATTTCATTATTTTATCCTTATCCCTTTCAATTTTTTACTCTGCAACTTTGGATTTGATCTTTCACATGTTTGTTCGAGCTCGAGTAAAAATTCATTTGAAAAATGCACTGGATCTGAAAATTAAAATTTCAAATTGATCCCATTGATCCTTGAAGGTAAAAACGACATGAATTTTCCAAAAATTTGATGAAAAATTTGCATCTCCACACTTCTTGGAGCAAAAATGGTGGCCAAAATGGAAACTGTACAGTTACCATTGATTTTCCCTTTTCCCTTAAATTTTGGCCCTCCACGTGTCAAAATATGATTGGGGATGGATTTGGGATCACTTTTCGAATTTTTAACATTTTTGGAAAAATGGAAAAAAATGACTTTTTTCTTCACCCCTCTGCCTTTGAATTTTGGTGCTGACACGTGGCATATAGTGGGCCCCATTGCAGTCACAGCTCAATTCTACACATTTCCACCTTTTTTAGAATTTTAGAAAAATTTCACTTTTTCCCCCACGGGCCCGCACCTTCTATTTTTTACTTGACACGTGTCCACCTCTCTATCGCTAAGAATCCACGGGCTTATTTCATGTTTTAACCCCTTTTTTCACCAAGGGAAAATTTTCCACTTTTCCTCCATGGGCCCGTGCCTCTGATTTCTTCCCTACCACATGTCTCCTTCTAATTTTTCATAGAGCCACACCTCTAATTTTCATTCTAAGTCTTTTTTCCAAAAGGGAAAAAATTCCCTTTTACCTTTGCTAGCCCGCCAACCCGCTCTTCCCACCATGTGTCTCCCTATGGTTTATTCGGACCCGCGGCTTAATTTTTTGCTCTAAGTCCTTTTTACAGAAAAGGGAACCATTTTAATTTTTCCCCCAGCATCCCGCACTCTCCTCCACACCTACCACGTGTTTCCTTTTGCGCCATTGTGGACCCGCGGCCCCATTTGTAACTTTCATCCCTTTCACCAAAAAAGGAAAAAAATGCCCAAGTTACTCGCCTGCCTTCCATTCCACCTTTGCATTAGAGCATGACACGTGTCCCTCCTCTGGGACCTGTGGGGTGGCAAGAAACATTTACAAAATTTTCCAAAAGCTGAAAAAATGTGAAGTTTTTATAGAAAACCTGTCAATCCTTGTCCAACCAGAAGTGGCCACGTAAGAGGGGAGGTCTGAGCTTAATTTTGATGGGAAAATGACACCTGTACAATCGTAAAAAAACACATAATTTTCCTGCGACCTCCAAAATAAAAATTTTCTTCGTGGGTGAAAGATTTTTTGGTCAAAAAAACATATGGGAAGTGATTTTAAGCAAATTTTGACCATGGGGAAGGATTTTTTAGGGAAAATAAGTAAAAAACAAGCAAATTCGAGCTCCAAAGGCCCGAAAAGAAGGAAAAAATTACAGAGGCCTATGGATTCAAAAAACTAGGGCACAAAACAGGGCATGCATGTATTGTTCTTTTAAAATGGGGCAAAATAATAAGTTTGTGAGCCTTTAACGTATCCAATCTAGAGAACAAAGTTTGCAGACCACCAAATTCAAAGAAAAACATTTTTAGAGCATGTAGAACAAAAGAGGGAAGATGGGAAAATAATGGAGGATCAAAATGGGCACCAACATCAGCTCCTACTCGAGGATGGGCACTCCCAGTGAGCGCCACAAGAACAATAAGTAGACCAAGTGCCAAAATAGTCCATTAGGAAAAGGATTCATGAGCCAAAACCATCTAAAAACCAGCTGAGAAACCAAAAAAAATGGATACCACAAACCAAGGAAAACCAAGAACCATCAAAACACCAAAAACAAAGAAAAATCCAAACACTATACACTATACAAGTTGGTGCATACCTCAAATTTGGGGATTAATCCAAGAAATGCTTCAGATGCCTACCATTAACAAGAAGGTCAAGCAATTCCCCATCTATATCTTTGATAAAAAAAGGTATTCTCACCAATTCTTATATCAATGGAGTAAGGGCCCATCCATAATGCATCAAATTTTCTATGTTTGCCCTTATCTTCATTTATGTTGTCCCATAACAAAACCAGATCTCCAATATTGAAGGCCCTAGGAGTGACCTTCTTGTCAAACAATCTTTTCAACTTCTCTCTAAATCTGACATGCCTCTGGTGGGATGCTCTTCTCTCTTCATCTAGCTCCACAATCTGATTAATCCTTCCTTCATATGGACCGACCTCTTGATCTTTAATTTGTTGGACAAAATGAAATGAAGATAATTGCAGATATAAGGGTAGTAGAGCTTGAGTTCCATACACCAACTCAAATGGAATCTTACCAGTAGCTCTCTTGGAAGTGATTCTATCAGCCCAAACTAAAAATTTTAGTTTTTCACCCCATTTTCTCTTATTCAAATCCAAGGTCATCCTAATGATCTTCAATAAGTTCTTATTGCTAGACTCATCTTGTCCATTCCCTCAGGGGTTATAGTTTGAAGAATAAGTCAGATTAGTTCCATACTCCTTGGACATTGCCATCAAAGGTTTAGATCTAAAACACATGGCATTATCAGCCACAATCTTGACTGACACACCAAATCTGCATATGATATTATTCAACAAGAAATCCATAACAACTTGGTGTGTTTCTTTCTTGGTGGGGATTGCTTCCACCCAATTGGTGAAGTAATCAGTGGTTACAAGGATCCACTTATGTCTAGCACTAGAAAGGTCTGAGATCTCACCAATGAAGTTCATCCCCCACTGTTTGAAAGGAGCTTCAATTGATACAAGTTGTAAAGGAGGGGATCCTGAAGCTTTCATTCTTCCATATAAACGCTGGTAGCTTTCACATTTTCTAATCAGCATTGTTGCATTTGTGAAGAGATTAGGCCACCAATAACCAGCTCTCAAAACTTTGTGTGCTGTAACCCTTCTAGAAAAGTGTCCCATGGAAATCAGCAATTACTTTGGGAGCTTCATCTTAAGTTACACATTTTAAGAGGACACCTTCAGGGTTCTTCCAAGCTAGCCCAAAGTCAGTGATGATGTACTTTTGAGAAGCCAGCTTGAAGGATCTTTTCTTATTTTTATTTAAATGATCAAGACATCATAGGTGTCTGAGGTAAAAGATTATATCCTTGTACCACTTAGAACTCACCAATTTCCTAAGAACATATTCCCTTTCTTCCTCTACCACATTCACTTCCACTATCTACAAGTTGCACTCAGCCATGAGATTAGCAAGATCCAAACCTCTTACCAAATTTTTGTTTTGGATGTCCATATCATACTCCTACAGTTTTTTCACCCATCTACATATTTTACTTGAGATATCTATCTCTGATAAGATGTCCTTTACCATGGTGTGGGCAACATAAGTAACAACTTTTGAGCTTAAGATATAAGGCCTGAAAACTTTTGTTGCTTTCACCAAGGAAAATTCTTATTTTTCCATGATTGTATATTTCAACTCAGTAGCTTGTAAATCCTTTCTAAAAAAGGTAATAGGCCTTTCAGCCCGATCTTCATCCTTTTAGAGAAAAATAGATGTAATAGTATTTTCAGAAGAAAAGGAGAATATTTGGAAAGGCTTCTTGTAATTCGGAGCTGCCAAGACAGGTGCATGTTTGAGTGCCTCTTTGATTCCTTCAAAATCCTAAATAGCAGTCTCCTACCATTTGATAATTTGATCTTTCTTTAACATGCATGTGACAAGAAGATTCAACTCAGCAAAATTAGACACAAACCTTCTGATGAAATTGATTTGCCCCAAAGAAAAATTGGTACCCTGCTGATTGCTTCTACTCTCTCAGGGTCAATCATGACATCAGCCTTTGAAACAATATGACTGAGTAGCTTGGCCTTTTACACCCCAAAGTGACACTTATTTGGATTGAGAGAGATTCCAAATTCTCTACATTTGATCAACATCCTTTCCAAATGCTACAAGTTATCTTTTCTGCTCCTTGAAAATACAGTCACATCATCCTGATAAACTACAATGAAGTCATTTATATAACTAGAAAAAGCAACATCCATTGCTCTTTGGAAAGTAGCTCCAGCATTCATGAGACCAAAAGGAATTCTCACATAAACATATGTTCCCTAAGGAGTGGTAAAGGAAGTTTTAAATCTTTCTAACTCCTTGACAACAACCTGATTATAGCCAGAGAAACCATCCAAGGTGGAAAAAAATTCAGATCCAGTCACTAACTGTAGCATGTTCTCCATGTTTGGCAAAGGATAATTGTCTTTCAAAGAATCTCTATTCAGATTTTTAAAGTCTACACAAACTCTGATATCTCTATTCTTCTTTCTGACTGGCAGAAGGTTTGTAACCCAAGATGAATACCTTGTGGGCTAAATGATCCCTCCCTCCTTCAGTTTCTTCAATTCATCTTGCATTTTCATAGAGAGGAGTGGATTTATTGGCCTTTTCTTCTATCTGAATGGTTTGGCATTTTTCTCAAGAGGTATCTCATGTTGGAATAGGTCTTCTCTATATGCTTTCAACTCTGATTATGATGAGGCAAGACAGTCTTGATATTGTTTTAACAATTGGAGGTAGGACTATTTTTATTCCTTTCTTAAATTACTACCCAACCAAACTCTCCTTGGTTTTTCCTTTATTCCTAAGTCATGCTCTTCCACATCCCTTGAAGTAGACATGTTTCTATTGATGATACAATCAGCATTGCTAAAATTTGACTCAATAGCAACAAGACCTCTAGGAATAATGTTAGTTTTCAATTGGATAATATATTTTCCAAACAAAGTCTCTCTTCCTTCAGTCACACATACCATTGGTTCCCAATAAATATTTTGATCTACAAACTCACCTTGATTTTGTAAGAACCTTTACACTTGAGCATCATCATTAAATGCTTGCCAATGCTTGATGTTGTTAAGGACAGCTGGCCTAGCTAACACTTCAACATTGTACTCACAATAAGGTGAAACGGTGCAATCTCAAAATCTTGATCCCAACACTGCCAACTTGTCAATAGCATCATTGAAACTTCTGTCATGGTGCACAATATTGAAGGAATCAAACATCTCAATTAGATCCCAAACTGCATGCTTATACTATTTCATCCATTTTTTTTTGTAGTATACAGTTTTCTTATTTGTTTGACAACCAGCTCTAAATCTCCCTTTGTAATGATGTCCTTGACACCATACTTCCATGCAATTCTCAGACCCAACAACAAGGCTTCATACTCAACAATGTTTTTAGTACATTCAAAAATAAGCTTGAAGGAAAAAACAAATTCTTCCAAGCTAGGAGAAATCAGAATTATACCAGCACCATTTCTAAATTTGGAGCAAGCTCCATCAAATAAAAAGGTCTAAGTAGAACTTCCCTGTTCAAGGCACTTTGACTAATCCATCTTGTGTTATTTTCCATTAGTGAACCTAATAAAATTATCAACATCAACATCAGCAAATAATACTTCATAAGAAGCATTGTTTGGGTCCTCAATTAGATGTAACATCTTCTTTCTCCATAGATCTTGACAAGTCTTCCCTCAATGGGAATGGTGGAAAAAGACATATCCATTTGGACACTCCCTCTAACACTTACATCCCACTTTCTTGAGAATAACATACCCCATTCAGCAGGGCAATCAACAATCACAAAATCCAATTTTAAATTCCTCCTGGGATAAGATGCAAGCTTCACCACAAAAATTTCACACAACAAACTACCGGCACTTCTCTTGAGTCCATGGTAGTATAATTTCCATAGGATTCTGTCACTTTGATATCTAACTCATTCATGACTTCTAGAGGCATGACATTACATGATGCATCGAAATCAAACATACAATTGTGAAGTAGCCTATCCTTTATGATCAAAGTTGTGAAAAATGGATCAACATTCAACTGGGAATCAACCAAGGATGTCCCCAAGTATACCTCAGGTGTTTCTCTAGGATATTCTACTACTGGCGGTGTTTTAAGGTCAGCAACAATCTTAGGAGGAGTTTTAACAACATTTGCATTTTTGCCTAGATTAACATTCTCCTCCTTTAATCCCAAGTACTCAAATGTTATCTTCTTATGCTCAGGAATCCTAAACAACTCAATGATTGGAACACTAACTTTGATTTAGATCAATACCTAGGTTATGTCATAGGGAACACTCTTTGTCAAAGAAACATTGAAAGGGAGACAAGCAAATTCATCAGATGGCAAGGGGTTCTTGGTAGCTTGGGCATGAGGAGGACTGTAATTTTTTTTTAGGACAACAAATCTTTTGGCAGGTGTTTCCCTTCGAGGAGTATCTTTGGGGATACTTGTAAGAAAAGGTGTTTTAGGCTTGGCTTGAGGCCCAGCTCCCTTAAAAACTTTACTTCTAGTGTTATAGTCTTTCTCTTGAGTTACAACAACATTCATCAAAAAATTTCTATCTTCCACAGAAGGGATATCACCATCACACTTCGTAATCATCAAAGCTCTTAAGTATTCAAAGTCATTGTTAGGAATTTCAAAAACTTGCATTACATCAAATTCAAGAGTATGAGGGGAAAGGATGACTTTTACCCATTTGATGCAATCCCAAAATGTAACAGAAATCCTAACATTTATTACTTTAGTAGATGTTACTCCTCCTTATGAGCTTGAAGAAGAGTCCATCATGTAGATATAGTCATCAATACCATCATCATTATTAGCTTCACCATCTTGCTATTCCACTTCACACGGAGGATGGGGTAGAAAACACCTATCACACTAATCAATATCAGCAACTTCCTCAATAGCGACAACCCTAATAGTTAGGGGATCAGAAAAAACTATTCCTTCACGTGCTTTAGGATGTCTATTTGTAAACCTCGTGGGTCCTTTTCCTCTATCATCTGCCCTTTGATCACCTCTAGGATGATTGAAAAATATGTCATGGTTTTGTGCTCTTGGATGACCTTGTGAAGTCTTCCCAATTCCCTTCTCATCTCTTGCCAACTTGTATGAGATTTATTTAACAACCCCTGCCAAAGTTTTCACAACCTCCTCCAAATCAGCACCCTTCTTAGCTTGAGATTTTTCAAGTTTTATTAACTTTACACCATATCTTTTGAGGGGTTTCCCAATTTCTTTGATATTGTTTTCAATTTGAAGTGCCATGGTGAAATCTTGTCTTAGATTAGTAGGATTTTTATCTCTTAAGTAGTAGCTTGCCTTCTTGTCAAATGCATCTACATATTTGATTAAACAAAACTCATCACAAGGCCTAAAAATATAGGAAACCTTCTCAAAGTTTTATTAAACCTTGTGTTGAAGTCATTAACTGATTCATTGGGGTTCTTCTTGATATTCTCAAATTCAGACAAGAGAAATCTAGGATCAGTCTTGTCACCATATTTCAACCTAAATGCATTCTTCATCTCAGTCCATGAATCAATAGCATAATCATGAAAATCCTTGTACCAATACCTATCATCCTCTTCTAGTGTATGAATAAACACTTTAATATACACATCTTCAAACTCTATCTCAAAATCTTCCATCATGTTAACAAAAATTTTGAGATGTTGATCACCAGTTATAGCATTGTTACCTTGGAACTTTGGCAACCTATTTGTGACATCTTGTGGGACAACATTTGGGTAACCATCCATTCCTCTAAAATCTATAGGACCAAAGGTGTTAACAACAAATGGAGGTCTAGGCTAAGCCATATTGTGTAGAGGTGGTGATCTTGGGGGTGACATAAACTGATGAGGAGTGCAAGGTCTTTGGGGCTCGAGAATGTGATTCACAAGACTGGTGTTCTCTAAGTTCTGATTTTCTAGGAAAGTTTTATTTGAATTGAAACAAAGAGGTGTAGATTGAAGAAGGAACTTACCAGGTAAAACAAAAGGACATTCACTAGTTGAGGAAAACAATTTTATGAGAGGATTGCTTGAATTAGAATCACTTGAAGAAGAGTGATAATCCTCTACTAAAGGATGATCTCTCTCACTTATGGATATATATTTTCCTGATGTCTAACCTTTAACCACTTTCCAAACTCTTCTCCATTCTAACTCTAAGTTCCTTGAATCTAAGAACAACTTCTTAGCAGAGTCCCTAATGAAGAGAGATCTTCCTCCTTCCAATTTTGTAAAGGTTAGCAACACCAAAGTAAATGACAGAAATGTAAGACACTAGTATTTATCAATATTAGAATAGCATGAAGTCACCACTAATAAATTTCACCCTAGTTGTGCAAATGCTTTAAAATACTCTGTCAAATACCTATCAGCACTGAAAATCTTGCCAAACTTTATATATCAGACCATCCTTTCTTTGAATTTATCAATCATAAATGCAAATGAAGTGCAACTACTACTGGAAATTGATAAAATTTGTACGCAGAACTTATATCTTCACTCAATCCTTACAAATTTGATTATAAAATGATGCTTCAACAATGTATTTGCATGTAGAATTTACAAGGGACATCACCAGGGTTTGACATGCATTAAAATATCTCAAATATGTATGCACATGGATCAGATTGAACTAAGAAAATATCAAACTCATAACTCTACTCTTCATTCCAGCATTATAAATCTGATCATAAGATGATACTCATATTTTTAATTACACATAAATCACATAAGTATTACCATGGATCTGAAATAGTAAAATACTGAATAATGTTCCCAGCAGCGGCGCCACTGGTGTTGGTACCCAAATTTGTTCTCCTTTTCAGTCTGAGTAGCATCAAAGAAATGGCATGAATCTTGAAGTCAAATAGATCATGATGTGTATCATTTTTTAGCCAAGGATGTGATCTAACTGGCACTCAAATTTTTGGAGAGATGGATAACACTCAAATAGGACTTGATCTTTTCCTACCTGTTTTAGGTTGTGCCTTTCAACCAAGGTAAGAGAACCTACTTTGTAACCCTCAAATGGTGAAGAAAATGAATATATCCCTTCATTTGTGTAAATGATATGGAAATGGCCTTGGGAAAATATGATCAACACTCCAAATCTGAATTTCACAAGTTGTCACTCCTAGATTGTGGAAATATTTTCAATGCAAGGCAAGGGTTACTGAAGACATTATATGATCCTGATTTTCTTTGTGCATTTTTGTAGATGGATTAGATTATTTTGTTGACACACAATGCAATACAGGGGTAGTATGGGGTAGGATTTATTTATTTTTAATGAATTTTGGTGGGATATTTTTAGACAAGATTAACTAGAATTTTCCAAATTCTTTGAGGACCTTTGCAAGAAATTTGTAAGACCTAAGTAGCAGAATGCTTCAAAGGGGTTAAGGTACTCCTTCAACTTGGATATGTGTGACAAATGGAGGCCTAGATCTGCACTATTCCACACAATCTTTGACAACCTGCCACAAAATCTTGAAGCACATGAACCAACAAAGTATCCAAAAATCTCTATTTTATCATGACCTAAGGTACACCCAAAGGTTTACAAATAATCTCTAAATTTAGAGAAGGTAAAGTGATTCTAAATCTATTTATCTCTTTATCAAATGAAATCTCTTCTGAGTGTGAGATTGAAAATTCCACTAAACTATCAACAAGAAAAGAGACCATGTATGATTAAGAGAGATATTAAACACAAGAATATAACAGGAGCAAGAAACACAAATTGAAAACATTTTGAAACATAAGTGCATGCAAATTTTTCCAAGAGATAACAAAAACTAATCTAGAATTACCAAATTTATCAGTAGGGGAATGTTATAAGAAAAATATCATAGATTTTTTATGGATTTACAACTGAAACCAACTCAACATGATATAAATTTGATGCAGAAAGGAATTAAAAATGGTTCTCAAGCGGTTTCTCAAAGAATGGGCTTCTTCCCATATTTTCCCATGAAATTCTAAGTTTCTCTGACCTTTTACATGTCTCAAAACATGCATTATATAAATTTATATTACATTTGATCCGTCTTTCCCAAGAAAATAATACGATCAACATCAAGTTTTTTACAAAAATCTAACATGATTCAAAAATAGGGACGTTTAACAAATTTGCAAGAAAAGTTGCCAAGTGTTTCAAAAATGGTAAATCATTACACATCCTTCATCATTATCCATTGTGAAGGCATGTTTTTCATTCTCCAAGCATGCAAACCCCTTTCATTTCATTAATTCATCCTTATCCCTTTCAAATTTTTACTCTGCAACTTTGGATTTGATCTTTCACGTGTTTTCTCGAGCCCGAGTAAAAATTCATTTGAAAAATGACCTAGATCTATAAATTAAAATTTCAAATTGATCCCATTGATCGTTGAAGGCAAAAACAACATGAATTTTCCAAAAAATTGATGAATAAAGATGCAAAATTCACATTTCCACACTTCTTGGAGCAAAAATGGCGGCCAAAATGGAAACTGTACAGTTACCGTTGATTTTCCCTTTTCCATTAAATTTTGGCCCTCCATGTGTCAAAATATGATTGGGGATGGATTTGGGATCACTTTTCAAATTTTTAACATTTTTGGAAAAATGGAAAAAAATGACTTTTTTCTCCACCTTTGAATTTTGGTGCTGACATGTGGCATATAGTGGGCCCCATTGAATTCGTGGCTCAATTATGCACATTTCCACCTTTTTTGGAATTTAAGAAAAATTTCACTTTTTTCCCCGCGGGCCCGCACCTCCATTTTTTTCCTTAACATGTGTCCACCTCTCTATCACTAAGAATCCATAGGCTTATTTCATGTTTTAACCCCTTTTTTTGCCAAGGGAAAATTTTCCACTTTTCTTCCATGGGCCCGCGCCTTCAATTTCTTCCCTGCCATGTGTCTCCTTTCGATTTTTCACAGATCCACGCTTTAATGTTTCATTCTAAGTATTTTTTCCAAAAGGGAAAGAATTCCCTCTTTCTTCCATTAGCTTGTTGACCCGCTCTTCCCACCACGTGTCTCCCTGTGGTTTATTTAGACCCGCGGCTTACTTTTTTTCGCTAAGTCCTTTTTACAGAAAAGGGAACCATTTCACTTTTGCCCACGGTGGCCCGCACTCTTCTCCACACCTTCCACGTGTCTCCTTTTCATCATTACATACCCATGGCCCCATTTGCAACTTTCATCCCTTTCGCCAAAAAAGGAAAAAAATGCCTAAGTTCCCCGCCCGCCTTCCATTCCACCTTTGCATTAGAGCGTGACACGTGTCCCTCCTCTGGGACCTGCGGGGTTGTGAGAAACATTTGTGAAATTTTCCAAAACCCAAAAAATGTTAAGTTTTTATAGAAAACCCATTGATCCTTGTCCAACAGAAGTGACCACATATGATGGGAGGCCTAAGCTTAATTTTGATGAGAAAATGACACTCGTACGACTATCAAAAAACATAGAATTTGCCAACGATCTCCAAAATCAATTTTTTCTTCATGGGTGAAGGATTTTTTGGTCAAAAAACATATGGGAAGTGATTTTAAGCAATTTTCAATCATGGGGAAGGATTTTTGAGGGAAAATAAGTACAAAACAAGAAAATTCAAACTCCAAAGGCTGAGAAAGAAGGAAAAAATGACAGAGGCCTGTGGATTCGAAAAAATAGGGCAAAAAATAGGGCATGCATGTATTTTTCTTTTAAAATGGGGAAAAATAATAAGTTTGTGAGCCTTCAAAGAATCCAATCTAGCGAAAAAAGTTTGCAAACCACCAAATTCAAAGAAAAACATTTTTAGAGAATGTAGAACAAAAGGGGGAAGATAGGAAAATAACAGAAGATCAAAATGGGCACCAAAACATTATATTTATATACATGTGTTACTGATTCCTTTTCTACATTATCTACTTCAGATTTAGATGCATGCATGTGGCATAATTCGTTGGGCCATATGAGTCAATAAGGAATGCAGATCTTAAATGCTAAGGGTAAGTTATTAGATTTGAAAGATTTAGATCTTGATTTCTTTGAGCATTGTGTCTTTGGAAAGTAAAAGAGAGTGATATTTCTCAAAGTTGGGGAAACTAAGGAGTGGAAATTGGAGCTTTTACACTCAGATGTGTGGGGACTATCTCAGGTATCTTCTCATGGAGGATCCCAGTATTATGTTTCTTTTATTGATGATACTATAAGAAAGGTATGGGTTTATTCTATTAAATGAAAATCTAATGTTTTTGAGACTTTAAAAAGATGGAAAGCCCTTGTTGAGAATGAATAACATTAAAATTTAAAGTGAATTAGATCTAAAAATGGTGGTGAATACTGTAGTAAAGATTTCAATGATTATTTTTCAGTGAATGAGATATGTAGAGAAATAATGGTTGCAAGAACCATAGGAGAATGGTGTTGTAGAGAGAATGAACAGGAAAATCATGGAACATGCTATAAGTATGAGGATACATTATGGATTGCCCTTAAATTTTTGGGAAGAAGTAGTTAATACAATGGTTTATTTAATTAACTGTGGGCCTTTAAGTTCACTAGATGGAGGAATACTAGAGGAAACTTGGACTAGAAAAGAGGTAGATCTATCTTTTCTTAAATTTTTTGGTTTAGAAGATTTTGTGCATGTTGATAAGGAAAATTGAAAATTTTGGATGAAAAATCTAAAAGATGCACTTTTATTGGTTATGGATCTAGTGATTTTAGATTCCATTTTTGGGATTTAGAGAATTCTAAAATTATTAGGAGTCGTGATGTTGAATGGAATAAAAAGAGAATGTATAGGGATCAAATTTTGGTACCCAAGGATGAACCAGTCGAGAAGTTTTTAAATGAAAATGAACTATCAGATTAAAATTAATACCAACAGGGTTATATAGTAACTAGTGTCGATTGACCTCTGATCGAAATCGGTCAACAAAACCGGTATTGAGTAGAGAAGAGAAAAAACAACATTAGTTAGTAGAATTGACGTCGATTACAGGTGACTGGTGTCAGTCATTGAAAGATTTGGATACAAATGTCCAAGAGGTCTAGAATGAGCCTCTGGTACCCCAAACTCCTATGAGAAGTTCAAAAAGAGTAATTAAACCTCCAAAAATATTTACACCTTCTCTATTTTCTTTATTATTCAGTGCTAATGGTGAACTAGAAAGTTTTGAAGAAGAAATGAAGGATAAGACCCACGTCCAATGGGAGCATGGTATGAATGAGAAGATGGACTCCTTGGAACAGAACCAAAATTGGGATTAGGTTAAGTGGCCAGTAGGTAAGAGGACATTGCAGAACAAGTGGGTTTGTAGGATCAAGGAAGAAGAGGGTGGAAAAAAAGGTACAAGGCAAGGCTTGTAGTAAAGATATTTACATAGAAAATAGTTATTGACTTTAGTGAAATATTATCTCCTGTTGTAAAGATGACTTCTATTCGTACTATATTGAGTATAGTTGTAGTAGAATATTTTCAATTAGAGAAACTAGATGTGAAGATGAATTTCCTTCATGGTGATTTGGATGAAGAGATTTATATATAACAGTCACTTGGGTATGAAATCAAGGTTAAGGAGAAATTAGTGTGCAGGTTGAAAAAGAGCCTATATGAGCTCAAGCAAGATACAAGGCAATGGTACATGAGGTTTGATAGTTTTATGCATGAGCATGGTTACATGAGATGTGAATATGACCATTGTGATTATTTCAATAATCTTGAAAATGGGAGCTATATTATTTTTTTATTGTATGTGGATGATATTCTTATTCCAGGATCTAGTATGCAAGACATTGGTGAGCTTAAGGGAAAGTTAGTTCACACATTTTCTATGAAGGATTTAGGAGCTCCAAAAATAATCCTTGGCATGTAAATACACAGAGATAGGAAGAATAAGAAATTATATTTTCCTTATGAGGATTATATCTATAGGGTGTTAGAAAGGTTTAAGATGTAGAATGCAAAACCTGTTAGTACACCTATGACTAGAAACTTCAAATTGAGAAAATATCAGTGTCCTTCATCATGTGAGGAGGTCAAATACATGACATGAGTACCATATGCTTCAGCATTTGGGAGTCTCATGTATGCTATGGTTTGTACTAGACTAGACATTTCACAGGAAATGGGATTTGTGAGTATATATATGGCCAATCTAGGTAAAGAGCATTGGAAAGCAGTCCAGTGGATACTCAAGTATTTGAAAGGGGCATCTAGCATGTGGTTATGTTATGGAGGTTTAGATATTTCATTATGTGGCTATGTTGATTCAGATATGGATGGAGATCTGGATGGTAGGAGGAGAAGTATTGGATATATTTTCATAGTAGGTGGGATGAAAATTATCTGGATTTCAAGATTGCATAAGGTTGTGGCTTTTTCTACTATAGAGGTAGAGTATGTTGCAGCTACAAAGGCTAGAAAGAAGATGATATGGATGAGTAGGTTAATGGAAAAGTTAGGAAAGGATCAAGATGATTAAAAATTATTTAGTGATAGTCAAAGTGTAATTCAAAATGCAAATAACTCAGTGTTTCATTCGAGAATGAAACACATTAAGTTGAGGTATCAATTCATATGATAGGTATTGGAGGATGGATAGTTTAATCTGCAAAATATTCCTACAAGCAAGAACCCTACGGATATGCTAACAAAGCCATTAAAATAAGAAAATTTGGATCTACACTCCACTTCTATTGGTCTTCAAATTTGAGACTGGAAGAGGAAGAAACAAAACTAAGGAAGGATCCAAGAATGATACTGTATAGGTTTAGTGCAGTAATTAATCTCCAAGTGGGAGATTATTGAGTTGTGGAGCTCAAGTACTTCAGATTAGCATGCAATTTAAAACTTGTTGGAAATCACAGTAACCATCATCGGTTAGGAGGGACTAGAATTAGTCAGGCAAGGAGGAACCAGCATTAGTTAACACTAACTGGCATCGGTTACCTTTGTGGGAGTGTTTTATTTAACTCTCAGGAATTAGATTCATTTTTAGCATTAAAGAAGATCTATTGATTGTAATTGCATGGCTAAGTTCCCTAAGTTTGTATATGCCTATATAAGCATTAAATCTAGGGTTTAGAAGTAAGAATCAAGAAGAACTTGTAAAATTTTATGATTATTTTGAGAATAATTGTGAGAGAGAGAATTCTTGAAGAATAAGAAAAAGCTTGAGAGAAAGAAAGTACTATACATCTGAGAGGTGTGGAAGATTGTAAATCTTCAATTATATATCTTATCAAAGCTTTGGATAATGGATTGGCTTGTTTCTTGGTGGACATATTCCACACTGGGTGAACCATGTTAAATATGGTGTTGATTTATATCTCTTGTTCTGTATATTTCTTCTGGTAGAATATTTTCTTTTATTTGCATGTATGCTTAAATCTTATATATTATATGTACAAGCGGTGTGCTAACCCCCAAAATATTTAACACATAAAATTTGGGGCATAGAGATCATAATAATTTAACACATTAAATTAATATTCCAGGAGGCTAGTGTCCACTAGAATAAGTGTACTCTTAATGTTTGCAATTTTTCGGAGGTATGCTTTGACAAATCAAATTAAAAAAATTTGAGATACATGACATCTAGTTGCTTCTAGAATATAATATTTCAAGCTTATATGTCTCGAGAATTTAACAAGATGAAGAATGAAAATTTTATCTTGACATATGTTATCTTATGTTGCAACATATTATTTAAAGATATGTTGTAGCTACGATTCAACTAAAAAAATTTCAGATATTACAAGCTTAACATATGAAACGTTATGCCTCGAAAACATTTTTTGAGCTTAGAGATCGATACTCAACAATGGATATCATGAAGTTATACCAAGATAATACACTATCACACCATATTATTTAGAACATAGCAGTTGCTAGGATTTAAAAAAATAAAGAAAGATATTTTGAGCCTAGTGTCCGGTAGGTATTTCAACACATTTTATTTGTACCTTAGTGGTCGCTATGATTTCAAAAATTAAATTATGGTAGTGTGAAATTACCAACCTCTATGTACTTTAACAACATAATATTTACAACAATATTTCTACAAAATTTACCATTTTAAATGAAATTGATTTGATCTTAGTGGTCGCTAGCCTTTACAATGATGTAATAATTTAGGCTTAGCATTCATTAGGATTTAACATATAATATTTGGGGCATAGAGGTCACAATAATTTAACACATTAAATTAAGATTCCAGGAGGCTAGTATCTACTAGAATAATAATACTCTTAATGTTTGCAAGTAGTCGGTGACATGCTTTAACAAATCAAACTAACAAATTTTGAGCTACATGGCCTCTAGTTTCTTCCGCAATATAATATTTCAATCTTGGATGTCTCGAGCATTTAAAAAGAAAATGTATGGAATTTTTATCTTTATGTCTACTATCTTATGATGCAACATATTATTTTAAGATACGTTTTCGTTATGATTTAGTTAAAAAATCACCTCAGCTATTATCCTTTAAAAATAAACCATGAATTACTGAAGGGATGACGTGAAATTTTCATTAGACACCAATGCATGGTTTCCTTTAAATATTTCCATGAGAAAATATTATATGAAAACATGATTTCCTCTAGAAATGATTTCATCAAACTGTAAAGAAATTTATCTTACATGTTCATTCCATTCCCATAGTCTTTACTTTGTATAATTAGCATATGTTTGACATATACCAATATCTTCCATGGTCATAATTGTAGGGTCTTTAAAAATGCCTTTTTCAATGGCCTGCGCCATATGTGTTGATGTTTTATGCAATGATGTCATTCATGTAATGAGTTTTTCATTTTTTCCAATAACTCTTCATCTGCTCCTTCACACTGATGCAATTCTTTATATTATTGTACAAGCCATACAATGCCTCTTCTACATCAGAAACTCTATCAGGAGGAACTGTAGCCTCTAATTGAGTTTCAAGCTCTTTATTTCTAGCACGTACTCCCCTCACTACTTCTACAACTGCTTATGTTGTTGCCCTTATAAAGGATTCTAGATCTTCCTCATAGTGCACCACTTAGGATCCTTTGGATTTCCTTTTCTTTATAAGAGTGAAGAGGTCTTCTGAATTTTCATGCCAAACAATGAATTTTTGTGTTGACATCTTATTTTTGGTTAACCTTTTCATGGTTCTCATCCTTGGGTTGAATTCAATGTTCACTAAGAGATCTTCTTGTGCCTCCCAATCTAGATGTTCTTTTTAGTAAATTATGAATCTCTCTACCCAATCATTTCTCACTTTTTGTGAAGTGGAGGGAGAAGATTGAGAGGGTTGTACTAGGGCTTTGCTGGCTGGAGCTTTATTTTTTTCAAACAATACTTCTCAAAACTCATATCTAGATTCATTTGGTGGAGATAAGGGAGCACATGGTTGTTGTGAATGTTCTAAATACAAAGATTGATTTCTCTTCATAGCCTCCTTTTTAATAATTTATCTCAGAGGGGGAACCACCCTTGTCTCCATCATGTTTTTTTGAATAAGATTATATTATGTTTGGGTAATCCATACCCAGTCATTATCATCATGAACATGAGCATACATTATATTTAACTATCTTTTAAGGGAATTAAGGTGTTGGGAAACCCTGTTACTTTTTCATATTTCTTTAAAGGGTGTTTAGGGAGATGAAATTAATTTCTATGGGACGAGGTAGCCTTAAAATCGGGTCACCTTTTAAACATTTTGCATCCCAAAAATATTGGGAAGGAGGGATGTGTTTTAAGCTTCTTCTCCTTACACTTTAAAGAAATATCATTGAAAATTTGATATGCAACCTCTTGTACAACCAATTTATCTATCACATAATATGACAAATGAAAAGGAGGTGTAAGGAGCCCCTCGTTCATGATAACTATATATTATGGATCAAATAATATTTCTCCCATATACCTTACGGAAGTGAGGATGGCATCAAATATTATCGGTGGCATCATTTCATGTAATTGTTGGTAGAGAGCAAGATACAAATAAGTGCATATATTTTGAATATGCGATCTAAAATAATTGGCATAAAAGTCTAAATATTGCTCATTTACCCTCAAAGGGCTCAAAGGATAACAAATTTGATATAAATCCAGACATTTGAGAACATCGATGAAAACATCGAGAAGATAGGAAATCATGTAAAATGGTTTCCCATGGTTGACGAAATTATTTATTTGTTTCACCAAATTGAAATAGAGCACCTGACCTAAGGAGGGAATCTTAGCTTCATCAATAATAAAATAAAGTAACAGGATCCATGAAAAATCCCCCTTAGAGATTGACAAATTTCCATATGGCCTATTCATGAGTGTCTTACCAATGTGGAATCCTAGTCTAAAACATTTAAAAAGGATTTTAGACATCTTAGAATCATCCATATTATCTAATGGGTTAGATTCCCAACTTTGTAAAACATCTCTTACTCTTGTTTAGGCCATCTAGGAATCGATTGTGTTCGAGTTGTATAGGCATTCTGACTCTTGAAGTTTATAATAACTTTTTATGCATTCCCAGCGAACAAACCTATTCTCTTTTTCCTTGATTTAGAAAATAATGACAAATCCTCAGACTTGGCATGAAGTAGATAGGAAGCGAACAATTCTGGAAATGGAAGAAAATTTGGTTTAGCAGCAATAAAATGGATACCATCTCTTTTTATCACCCTTACATCTCAAAACCATAGCACTTTCTCCTCTGATATACCTGTTATCTCTACAACATCAATATCAACACTTTCACTCAAACTACATAATATAGAGCCAAGTAATGCTGAAATTCATCATCTAAGGTTGTTAGATCAAACATGGTATCTCTTATTACTCTGTCATTATCATTGTAATATAAATAAGTATCTACCATTGATATTTCCCTCTCTCACACCATGTTGAAAAATTTAAGGGCCATGAATGTTGCATACATCATCAACAAAAATAATAATGAGAACAATAACATAATTGATTTTACAAAAAAATTCATGTCCCTTATAACAAATATTAGGTAAGATTAGAAAATAATTTCCATATAAACGAAACAAGTGTCTATCCTAGCAGTCACTAGAGTAAGAAATTACTAAATATTTAGACCTTAGTAGTCGCTGGGCATTATTCAAAAACTTACTATTAATGTAATGAGAAAAGTGTGGTTGTACATGTACCACTGAGGGGTCAAGATATATGTAGTTTTAACAGTGGTATTCGATAGGCATCATGGTAGTAAAAATATTAATGTAATGATATAAGTGTGTCAATACAAAAACTCTAGAGGATTTAATACTTACGTAGTTTAGATCATAACAATCGTTAAGTTAAAAAACTATGCAAAAATGATCGTGGCAATTACCACATAACATATTTTGTAAGGATTATCTGTTGTCTAACAACCATCCACATTACATAGATAACATGAAAGGAAATTTTGAAAACATAGATGTTAGCGAGAGAGAGGATTTATGTCGACATACGAATGGATAGTTTTAACATTACTTTTTGGTAATTAACACCAATTGAATGGACTAGTGTAAAGGCCATTAAGATTTAATTTTTAAAATTTTGAAAAGAATGTGTGAGAAATAGAACACAATAATGGGTCCAGCAGTTGTTAAGAAGAATTTGTTAAACAAAAAAATGTGTAGTTATCCCATAACACATTTTGCAAATAATCATGTAGCCCCCTAAGACCTAATGAGTTTTATTTGAAATCGAGCATTGGAGTATGTCGTAATTCACATCCATTTGTATCAAAGAAAATGCTTCATATCCACAAAGCTCCATTACTAATTGAAAGGAATGACATAAAGACCACTAGAATTTTCTAGTGCTTAATTTAAAAAGAGAGATAAATTAGAAAAACATTGTCTAGCCTATTGGTCTCAAGGTTCCTGAAATTACCTCTTGTGGTTTTAACCACTTTCTCTACACTTTTGAATTGAAGAAAAATCCCAGAAAATGCTAAAATTTCTTAATTTGAAAAGAAATATTGAATAAAAAATCATGGTCTAGCTTAGCAGCCACTACAATACTTTCATTACCTCTTGTCATAGAAATAACTAGTCATACAACTTTAGAACGATTGTAATTGTCAATGACTATAATTGTATCAAATTAGCCACATGTTACCTAGTGGAGCTAATTTTTGCACTAGTTTCTATCCAGAGGGATCAAGAATTTCTCTTCATATCAAAGAAAATTCTCAGCGACCACTAAGCTCCATTACTAGTCTAGCTTAGCAACCCTTGGGATCTTATCATTAACATTTTCTATTGTAATCACTATTTATTCAACTATGGATCGTTAAGTTTAGAAACCATGCAAAATTATTAAGGACAACTCACATGCAACATATTTTAGAAGAATTATCCATTTTCTTACAACCATACACATTGCGTAGATTTAATTCCAATCTAATTCTGTCAATAGAAGCAATCTTGAGGCTTCATAACTTACGTATATATTATCCACTAGGAAACTATTATTAGAACGAGAAAAAAATCTCCAATATTTGAACTGGTGGGGTGTCAAGATATATGTATTGTTGATCTTAGCGGTCTCTATGTTCAACCACAATGAATTATTTAGATATTTGACATATCTAGGCTTATTTTAAAGCCAAACTATTATTGCAATGAGCAATAGAACGCCAATCCTTGCACTACTAAGGGGTATAGACACAAGTATTTCTGATCCTAGTGATCTCTATGGTTAGCCATGACATAATTTTTAGAGCTTAATAGTTTATAAGAATCGTTAACAAATAAATATGTACCTCTTATCATAGTTGTTACTACGATCAGCCACGATGATATACATATAGCTTAGCGATTGTTAGGCATCATTAACAGGAAAACTAGTAATGCATTAACAAGAAAATATCTAAAGCTTAATGGTCAAAACATACACCTTGACAAAATATTTAGAGATTAGGGTTATAAAAACACCATTCAATGGACATCTATCATTGACTTAAGAAAATTGTTGTAATACATGTATTCGTAAGGGATCAACATTTACTTATTTATGATTATTTCGTTGCAGGATCATGAATACGTCTTGTTGATAGAAATCATTCACAAACTTACTATTAATGGAATGACTAAAGCACATTTGTACAAACACCACTGAGGATCAAGATATACATTTTTTTACCATGGAATTTTTTAGGCATCACTCTAGCAAAAATATTAATGTAATGAGAAAATTATGTCAATACAAGCGCTCTTGAGGATTCAAGTCTTATGTAGTTCAGATCCTAACGGTCACTAAGATGATCAACAATGAAATATTTAGAGATTGGTCGTATCTAGGATTTTATTCACATGACAACTGTTATTAGAATGAGAAAAATTTCTACATTCTTTGAATTGGTGGGGGGTCAATATATATGTAGTGTTGATATTAGCAGTTACTAAGTTTAGCCACAAAAACCTATTAAAACCTTCTCCATATCTAGGCTTATTTCAAAACATGATAGTTATTGTAATGACAAAAAGAACACCAATCCAATCACTACTGATGGGTAAATACATAAGTATTTCTTATCCTAGTGGTTGATAGGATTAGATACAACATATTTTTTGCATCTTAAATGTTTATAAGAATCATTAACAAATAAATACATGTTTCTTATTCTTCCTGTTACTACAATCATCCATAAGGACATACCTATAGCTTAGTGGTTGTTAGACATCATTAACAGGAAAACTACTAATGCATTATCAAGAAACTATATAAATCTTTGTGTTCAATAACATCTTCCTAGATAAAATATTTTTAACTTAATGCTAGCAAGACACCATTCAATGGATATCTCTTTAATTAATTATAATTGTATAATCTCCTAGGTCATTAAATATCACAATGAGTAGTCAAAACATGCAAAATTTTGTTCCTAGCAGGCTCTAAGGTCAGCCATAACAAAATATTTACAAGCTTAGCGGTCTTTATGATCAACATCAAAAAATATTTTGAACTTAGTGTTCACAAGGCATCATTCCTTGGACATATATTATTGAACTGATAAAATAGTTTCATTACATGTTTTCTTCAGGGGTCACACATTTCTTATCTCTCATCAGTTTGTTCCATAATTTTTTTAAGCCAAGTGTTGCACTAGATACCCTCATGAGGTATCAAGCCTTAACTAGTTCTCATACTATTTACTATAAGTTATTGAAAGGAGGATTAAAAATCCACATTTTAATGATAAATGAAATCTCAAAAGAGATGGTGATCTATAATTAGCAAGTAAATTAAGTCTCAAAGGCCATGGTATTATTGTAATAAATATAATGAACACAATCTTTTTAGTTTTAGTATGAAAATACAAACTTTGAACCCTATGTATAATCTCCCTTGTTATTAAACCTCATAATTTATCATGATATCACATCTCCCTATTTCCATATGCTTATTGTCACATTAAGAAATAAAATCCATGATATCTTATATTTTGTAGCATTGATATATCATTAGATAATTTAACTAAAACAACCAGAGCCTGTAAGTTTAATCTCTAAATGTTTTATATGTCTTTCCAGAACTATTGATCAAGTAAAACATTATTCAGAATCTTGTTTATCCTAAATTCTCAAATAGTAGGTTTTATAATTACTTGATTCACCCATTTTCAAAGAGGAACCTACACAGATAGAACTCTTTTCATTTTTTCTTTCGAAGTCACGTATATGTTTTAAACAAATTTTATTTCCAACAATTTCCTTATGTAATCAAACAATTACTTTAAACAAGCAAACAATTATTTGTGTTACTATTAATATTTCATCTACTAGAATTTGCTATCATTATTTCAGCACTATAATTTAATTTAAAACTAAATATCTATAGAAACGAACTGCTAACAATCCAAAATCCTTAAGTGATTAACAACCCTAACTGAACAAAATCTATCTTCCTGAGCCTTTTTTAGCAACACTCATTTTGTTCATTTCTAGTAATCATTGATGTCCATCTTAGGTATTTTAGAAATCATTTCTCAGTCCTTTTGTAAAAAAAAAACCTAGAACACATTTTACATTACTCGTAAGTGGGGTACACACATATTTAGTAAATCATTTAGGCGTCTGAAAAAAGAATGAAAACATGATGTCAAACCTAATCGATTAAGAAGTGTTTTTTAAAGAGTGTTAAAGAATAGAAAGATTTGACTACTGGAAGTAGAGAAAATAGGGTTTTGTTGAAAAGGATACATAATATTCTACATTCATATAATTTCAAAAATTTGGAAGGATAAAAGGTGAGAATGCATACCAATTTTTTATGGCTCCAAGAAAACAAATTGTGCTCATAATTTTTGCAATCAAACTGTGATCAAATTTGCTTGATAATTATTACGCTTACGGAGTTTTTCCCTTACACCAATGCTCTCACATGAAGCTTCATAAATTTAAGTGTCCTTGAAATATAGAAATGAATGATAATCTATAAATATATGGAACTCACACTTCCAACTGCCACTTTCATTGGCGTACACATTACAAAAGACACATGACTTCTGTTAATTTTATTTATATGTAATGGTTAATTAATTGATATCAAATGGCACACATATTTAAAATATCACGTGAACTTTACTTTTTTCGGTTAATGGCCAATTAACTTTAGGGGAAGAACAATATTAATTTTTATGCCACACAAAAAATATCAATATTAACAACAATATAATTAAAATAAAAGCATGTTGATTGTCAATTTTAGCATCTTTAAATTACATAGTGAGTATACAAGTATTCCATACTTTGTGTAGACACGTTGGCCAGTTATGGAGTATGGGATCATCATAAACTTATATGGAAAGATGAAGTGGAACTACCACCATCTACTAGGGTTGTCCTTCATGCTGAAAAATTGAATTTATTTTCAAGTGTGTGATTTGGATATGAGAAATCCTTGTTTTCATTATCACTTGTGTGGGTCCGCAGATCCATTATTTTACTTCTAGTTTAGCTTAATGTGGATACTATATTGTCTTTTTGATTTTTTTGTAGGTTTTGAATAATTCTTCCATCATGGGTGGCAATAGATTTAGGGAAGAGCCATCATCCCGTTCTTCCTTAGAAATGGATTCAACCATTTGGGATATATTTAAAAATGGGGGTACTACCCATTTTTTCAAAAGGATTAAGGGTTATGATGACAATTTATCAAAGGATTTTATGTAATTTTGGGATAATGGGGTTGTGACTATCTATGGAGTGAGTCTTCTAGTTTCAGAGGAATTGATTGGAAATGTTAATGACATGGACTACACTGGGTGTAAGTTTTTTAAATATAGAAAGAGGTTTCAGGAGGAAGTCTACAATTTCCTTGATATTGATGAGAAGATTGTCCACATGGAATATGGTATAGCTCATATCTCTCTCCTGTGGGATTGGACTGAGGTTTTTTTTATTGCCATGAAGTATTTTACTCTTGATGGGAAGTATAGAAAGCTTCTTACCCAACATTTAATGTTGTTAAACCACTTTAGAATAAATAGAAAGATGAGCATTTTGTTCTATATTTTCAATTCACTTAAAGGGTTGGTGATTGATTTCCAAGCTAAAAGATTAGACGTTCCTTTTCATCAAGGATTAATGCTTTTAATGTTCAAATCGAGGACTCTGATACCTAAAAATAAAATTGTTTGGATTAGGTATGGTAAAGACTGGGAAGAACAGTTGACTCTGGCTGACAGGTGTAGGCTTAATGTTTTGAAGGAGAAGGCTAAGAAGGAACTAGATGCAGCAGAAAATATTCATTTTTTAGCAGGGAAGAATCTAGAGATGAGTACTTCAGAGGGTTTGAATGAGGGAAATACCTTGAATAAGTTTCTTTCTAATAAAATGGAATCTCTTGAGGATGTGGTTACTTGGGTGAAAGTTGAGAACAAGAGTTTAATTATAGGAGCTCAATTTTTTGGTGTAGATTTGATGATGCTCAATAATAAGGTAGATGCACTTCAAGAGATGGTAGCGGTTGAGTAGGGGAAGAAAATGATGCTAGATATTAGTAGCATTGATGATGATTTTGACTTTGCCAACTAGGATGTGGTTGTTGGGCCAAGCTCGAGGAAAAAATCCAAATCACCCAAGGATTTTTTTGTGGACTTGTCGTTGACCAGTTCCTGTGGGTATTTTTATCCCTTGGTCTAGTTAGGTATTTTTTTCTGGTTTGGGTTTTATTTTTTTTAGTCATGTTTTTGCTATAGATGATTCAAACCCTTTTTGACTCGAGTTGGTTTTCATTTTTGGTTGTTTTTTTATAGATGTTTTTTCTGGTTGTGAGCTATCATTGTAATATCTCTTTGTATATGGTTCCTGGAGTCTTTTCCAAAATTTATCTATAAAAAAATATTCCATACTTTGACTATACTACAAATGATATGTGGTTCTTGATGTATCACATGGTGAATTATCATATTTCGAATATCACACAAAATTTACATTGTTTGGTTTAATGGAACTCACAAATATTAACCATATATGCCACACACAAATAATATCAAATTTATCGACAATAATAACAAAATAACACCATGCCCATTGGCAATATTATCATATATAAATTACATAGAGAGTATATAAGTATTCCATACTTTGACTATAATACTAGTGATATGTGGTTCAATTGATGTCTCACATATTGAATTATAAAATTGTCCTCAATAAATATGTACATGTTTACCATCATCGTTTTAAATTTTTTTTAACACAAACAGTATCTTCAGATGTGGGTCAATGATCTTGGTGGTGCCTAGGATGCTAATCATTAGAATTGTTCTGAAATAAAAATGGAAGAATGCAAAATAGAGAAGTATTAGCTAGCTCAAATGCATGACATTTTTTCTTACACAATGTATACCATATTTTAAGATGGAATGAATGATGTAATCCTATTTTACTGCAGTTAAAAAAATGTAATTTACTTAGGTAAAAATACGTGTGACCTAAAGTTGTACATCTAATATTTTCTCCATTAGCTTTCTCTCTTGTTATATTCTTTCATGCTCAAGTTCAAGCCTTCCCTACTCAATTTCTTTGAATGTTTGACTGAATATATGCATGCAATTTTTTATTATCTCTTTCAAGTCTCCATAAGATTTTTTTTAATCTTCAAACCTTTTCTTTGAATTCCATTTTTATTCAAAGGGGGTTCTATCTTTTCTCCTTCCAAATTTTTAATGTTGATAGAAGCAATTTCTTATTTCCCTATCATGTATTTTTTAGAAGTATAAGTGGTTGTATTAACCCTCTGTTTTCCATTAAAACCAATAAAATTGTGTGTTTTCTATGTAATGCGATCTATATCTACATAGAAATACCATGTTGACTATGTTGCTAATGTTGTGTTTTCTAATTATTTATACTTCCTGAGGGTTTTATTCAATCTATTCATCTTGTATTTACATTGCTTCCTAGCTAATGTTTTCCCACAAACTTGATTCAAAGCATATGATATATTATCCCAATGTTTCTTGCTGATATATCCATGGTTTAAATGTTCATACACCTCTTCGTATTTTAAAATAAATGTTTTCACATCATATTTTTACCATAACTCTTCTTTCTATTCTTTCATCAACTCCTCGTTATTTCTATTTCTTTCATATGAATGTGTTATTGAAAATGTTTCTTCTAACTTTTAATCATCAACACCATAAAAAATATATGGATAATTTAGATCGATTTGTGAATGTGGAATGTAATGACCTAATTTCTGTGTGCCACTTATATTCTCTTGAAAATTTGAGACACTATTTCCATCTAAGTTTTGCACGCACAATTCCTTTACACGGAAGTTGCTTAGCTGTGTTGAAAAAACCATATTTTCTACATAGTTTCTTGGATTTGATTTGAAAACTTGGGATTTGAAATGTGAAAACAAGGAAAGTGGTGATATTCCCATGTCCTACAAATTTATTAGTTACTATAAACAATCACAAATGAAAATTTTTATGTACTCCATATTTTTATCTAAACTTAATTTCATTTTCCATTTTCTAAAAATAAATATACAAGGGGTTATGTGCTCTGTAAAATGACAGAATCAAAACATGTGGAGAACCATTGACAATTGGTTAATTACCTACTAGAAAATGTAATATTTATAATCACTGTGAAATGGGTGTATAAACTGAAATTATTCAAAATAAAATAACAATGCTTTACCTCTTCTACATTTTTGTAACTTGGTTCTTCCCCCATTTGTGTATGTGCTCCTTCTTTTGGTGTTTTTTCCTTCGAAATGAATATATATTTTTCCATTTTATTGTATTAAATATAGACATTAGCAGAGTGTGTGTAGATTAAATTTAATATTGTACCACTTAATATTCATTACAGTCCAAAAAAATAAAAACATACTCTCAAGTGGTGGATTTTACATTACACGGTTTAGTGGCCATTTAATGTTTAGGGAAGCACAATATTAATTATGTAATATTTTACCTTAACAAAAAGTTTAATTGTAATTGTATTATAAAAATCTTAATATTTCCCCTACATTACGTGTTTTATGGATAAAATTATACACACAACAACATGATCTAAAATTAAAGTAACATTTTTATAACATAATTTTTAATGTATGAAAACTACAATTCGACATTGTTTGAAACTTAAATTTGACATACATATGTTTAATTGAAATTAAGTATTTAATATTGATAATTGTTAATAAAAAACTATGTAGCATATGTTACTTCTACTCAATATTATATATTATTATAAAAAAAATAAACTTATATTGTTAAAATATTGTGTAAGATATAAAAATCTTGGAAACAATTAATACACATAATTGAATCAAAGCATATACCACCATTGTTAATCAAATTTGCTTAACCTTGAACTCTATACCATAAAATAAACATAGTTATACAATTAGACAATTAAATACATGAACTATTTACTTTAACACGATATTAATGGCCCTAAATTAAGTCCAAGACGTCGCTAGGCTATAGACAAATTTTGATTAGAATGGAAGGTGAAAATATTCCCCTTGATATGCGAGTGATCACTATTCCAAGTGTGAATTCACACTTTGTCTTGAAAATGCAAGTATTTTTTCAGGTGAGGTATCACACGTTGACATGTGAGGGATATCTCACATCATCATGCAAGGGATTACACTTAGTTTTGCGAGAAATCACACTTGGTAGATATACGAGACCATGAATCTCTCACTCTACAATGAGCTATCATTGTAACATCTAAGTGATATTTTTTAAAGTTAGAATTGTGCTATCTTGTACATTGAAGTGTGATCACCAACTTCTGCCCTCCCATTCTAGTCAACATTTAAATTATAAAGTGTAAAAAAAATTACATCACAACGGATGCTAGGCTATACAACTATTGAATGTCATAGGGGAAAGAAGCCAATGTATTTGCATAAGCCAATGACTATGAGTGTTAATGTGTAGTATAGTACCACTATTGGTAAAAAATTGAAGTCAACATTTATAACTTTTATACTAAGAATTGATAAAAAAAGGTTGCCAATAACACAAGTAAAATCAAGTCACATGTACAAATCTGCCAATAAAAAGGTGACACATCAGTTATCCCGAAAAGTTGATTTCATTCACAAGAAAGGGCCAATATTAATTTTCTTTGTACGAAAAAGTAACTATTTTAAATCCCTTAGAAATACTTTTTCAACAAAATTTAAATGCACAAAAGAAAATGTGTGCATTATAAAAATCTTAATCTTTCCCCTACACTATGTGGTTTATGGATAAAATTATATACATAGCAGTGGGATCGAAGGGTGTAGTACAAATTTTTATATGTTTAAATATTTGGATTAAATGAGGTTTTAAAGATGTTCATATAAGATGTATATTTTTATTTTCTCATTGTGATTTCAATTCTCCATACTAATGTTAAATATTTAAGTGTCCTTCGTACTAATTTTCTCTTTTTATTTGTAGATACAATTGAAAATGATCTCTATTTTTGAAGATGGAGCACATGTGGATTTACTATCCAAAGTTGTGAAACTTGTGGAGGGACTAGTTTATCCATCCAAAGATACACTCAATTGTAGAGACGTGGGGTCTATCTTATTTGTTGTCACAATAAGTATTGTATTCAATGGTAGAGTGAGATTTCCATACACAATTGATGATTGTGAAACCCTCGCAGAAATATAAAAAAGGATACTTTATCCCATAGGAAAGGAAGAAAATGATTAAGAATGTGATTTCAAATGTTTCACATATGGGGGTGATGGAATTAAAAAAATCATGAGAAGTGACTCAGAGGATACATTTAATGAGGATGAGGGTTTGAATTCTACTAGTGATAACCATTGTTTCACAACTCCTAAAGATAGGGATGAATTTGCTACAACCTATGTGGTGCTAAAACATAAGTGTCCTAGGAAATTTCAAGTGACATAGCTATAGGGTTTATATCCCTGGTACAAGAACAACATGTGATTTTGGGAGTGGTGTTGGGACCAACACACTTTGGTGTTTTTTTGGAGAATATTATAACTACATGAAATGATTGTTATCCAAGTCTACAGTGCAACAACAAAGTTACCTCACTAATCAAAAGCTTAGTTTATCTAGAAACAAGAACTGAACTTTGTGTGAATGGAAATTATAAACTCCAAGAAATAAATGTCACATAAAAAAATGAATTAAATTAGAAGTTCAAGGGGGTTACTGCCAAGTTGATACATTTTTCTTCACAAAAACATAAATTTGTTACATAAGCAACAATTATAAATGTTTGTGAAGGAGACATGGTGCACTTTAAAAAATTATATGGAAATACATTTGGGGTGCATGTTGATAAATTAATTATGGATTTTTGCAAGGTATGCTCCATATCATAAGGATATCTCATCCAATGGCATGTAATCTAGTTTGCCCATCAAGATGGTTCCGTTATGGAAGTAAGGCTAAAATAAATTCCAAAAGAGTTTCCGGTAAAAATGTGGAGTGCATTTGAAGATCCATTACGTCAACTAGTATACCCAACTTCATATGAATCCTCCATATGTAGTAGTAATGAAAATTTGATAAAAAAGTCATTAAAACGTCTGCAAACACCAAAATGTAAATTCTACTACATCTAGTACCGCAAAGGCAAGGGAAAATGATGAAAAATAAAGATAATTTTTTTGTCTGAAGTTGAGAAAAAATCTTGTTACAAGGAAGGATGTCTCTCTAATCTATCTCTAAGTTGTTTCAATCATAGTTGGAATTTAACTTTAGGTATGAATGAACCTTTCAACAAAAACTTTATACTTAATATATTCACCACAAATGCTATCACTTATGATTAGGGTCAAACTTTAGAACATATTATAGATAAATTGAAGTTATGGGGAAGGAATGTATGTTAGAATGCATGGTACAAATGTTATAGAATCCTGAAAAACACCTGTTACAAATACAAAAAAAATTGATTAATGGTGAGAGGAGGGAAGGAAATGGAAATACATGAACAAAAAAAAATGCCAAACACTGTCGAAACTATTGCATTGCTATCCAAAATGGTGGAGAAGAATTATGATATATCCCCACACATGTCTCGTTCAGTGGGAAAAAAATGGTACTAAAGTAACAATGAGACTATTTCCTACATGTTATACTTTTTCTTACATACTACACAAGTATAACGTGGCCCTTTCACTATTAGACCTTCCTCCAACATCACAGTAAAATCTTAGCAAAATATGGAAAGGGCATTTTTCCCATATTTCAATCACCAAGAAAAACTTCTTCACCAAATGTGACGAGTGCACAAGCTTAGTAACATATGTGCAGTGACCTCATGTCTAGAAACACTGGAACAAATAGATCAATGCCATAAATTGCACAATGATTACATTCAAATTTTTCATGCAACTTACTATGCACATAAAGTGCAATCATAACAAAATCCTAATAGCTATTTGAGCATTATGCATGATAAAATGGACAAGATGAAAACTACAATACCAAGGACGGTCAAAAAAGAAAAATCAATAAGCAATGTTATTAATCTCCTTGTCACCTTGACTAGTATGCCGACACATGGGCACAAAATGGGGGGTTTTGGGAAAATTGGTCTCCCTTTTCTTGAGTGAGGATCAAAATTCATAATAACATCATTAGTACTATGTATCCAGAAGCTAAAAGAACCTTTTACAGATTAGTATGGTGATTTTTTATATAGTAGTGGGACATCAAAACACCCATTACATGATGCAATATTACAAAATGATGCATATGAAAATTTTAAGGAATACAAGAAGAAAAATGAGGGTGCTCAAAGAACTAATACTATAAGAATATGTTCAAGTTAATTTACAAAATAACCACCAACTCTCTAATTGTAACTAGATAATGCTGCAAGTGACAACAAATTTCAAACATTGTTTACGTTTGAATCCATGCTGATGGCTAGAATAGTTTTCAACACAATGTATATGAGTTTACTTCTAGTGGATCACACACATGTAGACATAGATGGGAAATTTGGCTGATTATCAAAAAATTTATGAAAATTAGATACATTCTCTTTGCCAAAAATAATGGACACTTACAGAACATGTTAAGAGGATTCCAACACATTCACTCCATACCTTATCCAGGAAGTCTATGAATTTAAGGCCTTTGTGGAACCACACCTGATAGATGGTAACCACAAGATCGTGGGTATCAAAAAGCCAAATATGTTTAAATTCTATATCAAAGACAACAAAACCATCATGGAGTTCAAAGTATCAATCATGGAGTTTGACTGGTCACACTCAATTGACATCTAGAAAACAGTGGATCGGAAAACTTTATTTCCTAAAGGGGATCCTCCATTGGCACCCGTCAAATAACCCAAAGAGATGGAAGACATGTAGAAAGGAATTTAGGAATACATCACACATTGGGAAAAGAGTTTAATAGATGGTGGAGAAAGATAATATGTTCCAAAGATTACATATTGGAAAAAATTTCTATGTTCCCTTGAGACTCTATTTTTTAATTATAACATGATGAGGAGAATATTTTTTTTCCAAAATCAATTCAAGATAGCACAATGTATGATCAGATAGTGGGTACACCACATCTTGACATGGACATCTACTATAGTCAAAATTTCCTTTCAAATAAGGATATATATATATATATATATATATATATATATATATTGGGCCTATTTGTGATAGACCTCGAAAGGAATTCAACCTAGTAGTGGATGTGAATGTTGGGTAGATGATACTATAAAGACCATCTGATGATAATATACCTATATGGATGGGCAAGGAAAAACTAAAACTAATACAGGATGTTCACTCAAACACTCAAAAGATAAGTTTACACTAGTGGGAACCCACAGGGAAAGGAAATATAGAAAAAGAAGGGTACTCAGAAATTCTTAAAGAAAAGGAAATGGTGGCGAAGATCAAGGGACACGTCATATAATGATATAGACACCGTCATTTGGGTATGGATTCTAAGTAAAATATTCAAAGGTAATCAAATTAAAATACTAAATTTGGGTCATGAATCTATCCAGCAATACCTTGCAAAAATTCAAGAACAATAATTAATACCCTTGCGAGGGATCAATGCTTATGTAATTTTCTCAAAGGATTGATTGCCTATGGAAATACATTTTCAAATCCATTTCCTCAAAACAACTTGTTGAATGTAATTCTTGACTCTTTATTGTTCTTTATGATTTACAGAATGTAAAAAACATAAAAGTAGTTGAATTTATCACACGTAACTTGCATATTTACAATATCATGGTCATTTTTTATATATATTTATATAAAAATTAAATCAATATATAATATACATAAAATATTAAATAAATATAAATTTGAAGTATTTCAATAACTACTATTTTGTATTTTTTAAATGGAAATATTGTAAATTACCATCATCTATAAATTGTTCAGCTGGAATAAGTGGCCATCAAATTTAACCCCTAGGATGATGTAACTTTTTGGCACCTAGGCTTATGTAATTTAGCAAAAGCTAGGCTTATGTAGCTTAGTGATGGGTAGGCTAATGAAACTTTCTACTGGTAGACTGGTGTAACTTTCCAGCCACTAAAATTATTTAACCTATATGATTCTACTCTTGTTTAAATTAGTGGCCACTAGGATTATGTAAGTTAACAACCTATACGCTTATGTAAGATAGTGGTTACTAGGCTTATGTAAGTTAACAACCTATACACTTATGTAAGATAGTGGCCACTAGTATTAGCATCCTTTTATGTAACTTAGAGGCTGCAAGGCTTATGTAACTTAGTGGACACAAGTCATATTTCACATAGCATTCACTTTCATCATGTAAGTTAGCAACAACTAGGATTATTGACGATAGCAAAGTAGTTGCGAGGCTTATGTAAGATAGTGGCCATGAGGATTATGTAAGATAGCAACCTCTTAGCTTATGTGGGGGATTCAAATAATAACAAAAAGAAATCCTAAAATAGTGAAACTAATATCCAAAAATTGGGATTTATAAATTGGATTACAATAGTGGTGAAATTGGAATCCAATTTAAAGCGCTATTGGAATCTAATATTAGCCAAATTGGAATCCAATAATAACGATATTGGAATCCAATAATAGCAAGATTGGAATCCAATAATAGTGAAATTGGAACTAGAATAAATCCAATAATGACAATATTGGAATCCATTATTGTTAATAATGGAATCCAATAATAGTAATAATGGAATCCAATATAGACAAAAATGGAATCCAATATACACAAAAATGGAGATGGATTTCTTCCAATACTTGAAATACTGGAGTCTAGATTTACTGGAATATGTCTTGATTTAGTGAAATAAGTGTTATATCCTCTAAATGCACCTAATCTTCATATGACACATCCTCCATCACCTCACTTAAAATCACTAGAATTCTATCTCTGATAGTCAATTTGGCCTTCACCTACATCCACAAAACATAAAAAACATAGATTAGAAAAATTTTCCATCAAAATTTTATCAAATTTATATAAATAACATCGATCTCTATCAATTTCGGTGATTTCACAGACATGCCCTCGTATGGAAATTGAAAACAAAAAATTCAAAATAATAAATAAAAATCTCACTTTATATATTACATAATGAATTAGGCTAATTTATAGCTCAACTATAATAGGATAACCACTTCCTATGAAATACGAAGTTCTTCAAAGCAACCATTACTCTATTATATAATCTTTAACGGGTACAACAATTATTCTATCCATAACTCACAAATAATATAACCAAAACATTTATCATATGATAAATATGTGAGCACTATTTATAGCCACCAACTTTCCAGCGTAGGTAATCACCAACGATTCACCCTAATCACTGATAATCTAGATTAATCAAAAATGATTTTCATCTAAATCACATTGAATCATTCACCATTTGAGTCTATCATGAAACCTGTTGTTACAACCCTTCAGCACTTCATGGGATGTTGATCAGAGCTTCTAGTTGAGCAATACCAAGGAACATTACAGTAGTGTTTGTCATATATGTTGAATCCATACCCCTATTCATAAGACTACTAAAATGGGATTAAGGACATCTCCAGATTAGAGGTCATGGTTCCTCAACTGACTATGACAAAATGTATTACTTGCAAACTCTATACAGAGGTTTCAAACTCATAATCCTACTCTGAGAATATTGATATTTGTATTGTCACTTGTGAATGCAACCACCAACTAAGAAACTAGTGCTATTAAGGTGATACATTAATGGAGTCGTGAGCATTTTTTACATCTGCAAATCAACCCAATTCATAAAAATGCAACATATACTTCCTTGCATTGACTCCATAACTGGTTAATGGAGCTTTTCAAGATAACTTAGATCAATTTCAACATTGACAGAATTTCCATTTATAAACCCTCCTACCTCTGCACAGTGCCTGTCATTGTCACTTTTACATCAGAAAACTGTTATGAATTCCAACACCTCGAGCCTTTATGAAAAACAAATTGCATTCTTTTTGCACCATGTTTGTAACATTTCTGTCAGATATTTACTTCTTATTTGACAAAGGGATTTTGCATTGGCATGAAAAATTTGTTTGAGCCCTTTTTTCAACTATAAACCCTAGAAGAAGGTTTTTTGCAGCGGTAGGCCACGACTCGAAGAGAGATTTGTTTTAACATGGGAAAATCTTGGTAATGGCTTGATAAAAGTTGACCCAAAAAAATCACTTTAATGAGGTTTTTGTAATGGTATTCCATACAGATCTCAACCCCTGATTCATCTTTATCCAACCTAACAATTAGCATGCAACAACCCATTTTTCAGTGCACAATGGTCATTGATCACACCTTATTTCTGAACCATAGAGATACCTTCTAGAGGCATTTTTCAATATTATCCTCTTTGACATCCATCAAAATACAAAAATGACATTAGAAATCTTGTAGCCATAAGTGTCACCATCTTTCCATTGATATGATAAGAACGTGAGATTTTTAGATCGAGCTTTTTCATGCTAACATATATAGCAATTCTGAATTTTTTACTTGCAAAATACAGGACAAATGTGCTTATTGGAAGGTGAAAATTTAGAACTTTTTCATCCCAACTAGGATTTGGGATAGAGCTTTCCCAACAAATCCTTGTGCTCATACCAAGATTGGGGACTTATGGCAAATACTGATTGGATCCTTGACCCATCCTACACTCATGGATAAGTCCTATTGTATTTCCCTTTGATGAAAATTTTCCAGAGACTTACCTGCACTAGCCAATGACTCTGCCCACACATTACATAACCCTATTAGATGCAGGTTTGCAACTTCTCTGCCATCTTCTTTAGAACAGGCCATATTACCATCTATGATTTATCACAACCACATGGATACCACTATGGCATGTAATGACCTTGGCTCAAACTATAACTTGGGGGGCATACCTTCATATTTGACAATTCCCTTGAGTATTTCACATACCAACATTTCATATCATGAATGTCTCCCCGACTTCATATCCAGTATTTAACATACCATGGATACGTGAAAAACATATGTACCATTGGTCTTGGGGGCTTCGGGCCACAAGCCTGTAGTCATTACACTTTAGATCTACCAGAATATTGTAGATTCACCTCAACCCTAGGACAAGAACAACCTCATAGTGACACGTGGCATTAATACGAATATTTACTTTGCGATGTGCCTTAAAACTTCATAAAACCATATGAGGCAAGGCCATCACCTATAGCTAATAATTTCAGACCTCTCAATTTCTTCCTTATGGAACCTTAGTAAGCATATATGTCACAGTTATATTTTTCGGCGGGCACTTTGGGTCAAACTCTTCCTTGATGTCAAGGAATCTCAAGTGAACCTTGAACACTTGGTGACATATCTTATTACATGATTTACTTTCAAGAGCCCCCATCTGACTATAAATGGACACAGTTGCGGCATGTCATTGGCTGACGGGCCTTTCAGGGGAACTTTGATTTGCCACAAAACATCTGCCGAGCCATAACTTCATGAAGACTACTATGTATGATTTTCAAGAAAGAGTTAAAGGACTTTACATACCTTGAAAGCAATGCCACAGACCTTCTATATACAATGGTGAAATTGTCTAGAAATCATCAAGTATGCTTATTAATTTAGGAATTTTCACCATTCAGTCAATCACAGATCTTGTAGACATGAAAGGATTTTGGTCTTCACAGAACCTCTTTTCTTCCTGGTTCACTATTATATCTTTTCATACAATATTTTTTGACTCTGAAACATCACAAGACATCTTGTAATGGATGAAGTTAACATGATCACCCCTAGAAGCTAATAACACATTAGGCATGGATTGATCCAAAAAAGGAGTTCTAGTACCACCAAAATTGACATTCACCCAAAATTTTGTCTTCAAGAGATCAGATAAATGGTTATTCAAGTTGCACATGATCTATTTGGAGCAAGGCCTGCAATCCTTTTCCTAGCAGCAACAAGAATTGGTGACCAATAGAACTTAGGGAATATATAAACTATTAATACAACATACTCAAATTTTCATAAGCAATTGGATGAATGAAAACCTGAGCTAATATGTACACAGTGATTGGCATGAGTTCAAGACAATATCAATGATTTCACATGGATTACATTGCCTGGAATCTATCAGTTGCTTAACTCATTCACATTAAGACTAATTGGAAGAGCACTTCTATCATTGCACCTTCTAACCATATATGGGCACACTCTTAATGACATAGAAATTTTGACTGCATGAACGATATTGCAACTAACTCGTATCCCATTATAACACTAAGATCTCCAACTTGGATAGAATCTATACTTGGCATTTCTATCAAAGGTCTTATTTATCAACCAGCATGATACCTTGATGTATATACTTTGAGGATGAAACAAGATATCTGATTTCTTGGATATACACAACAAGACTAGATAATGTGACATCCATGGGCATTATACTCTTACACACTCCAGACTACCACAACAGTGACAATGTACACTAAATCAAGTGATATGAGAAAACTCTTATTCTCTCCCAGAAACAAGGACTCATACGCTTTTAGAGGATTACCTATAGATATCTTGGGAGTTATCCTATGAGCAATCATAAGGCTGATGAGCAATGTTAGAATGACAAGACCTCTAATTTTCATCAAGGAGAAAACTCATACTGACTTAAATAATCCTCAACAATTTCTTATTTGTAGATTCAACCTGGCCATTACCTTGAGGGTAATAGTTTGATTAAGTACTTAGGCAACTGGTTCCAATTTTGAATAGAACCTAAGGCAAGACTCCTGAACCATTGCAAAGATTTCCCTTTAAATGAAGATTCCAGTAGTTTGACAACAACTTGCATCTCATTGATCTCATGGATTACACAAATGTTAGCAATATCCTTAACATGATCACCAGGAGTAGTCTGATTATCTCCAGTAAAGTATGGAATGTTCTTCAATGCTGCAACTGGGATTGGATTTTGTGCATTGAGAGCAAGTGGGCTGCTGCCAGTGAAATTGACATATGGGTTGTTTTGTGCCATTCTGATTGGCCTTAGAACCCTTGTTGATTGAATGAAAGGCCTACCAGGTGGAGGAGTTGATAGAGTTCTGTTTGGTGGAGATGGAGACCTTTGAATTCTCCTCCCTCTTTGCCTTCTTCTTGGAGATAACTGTAGATACTCAAACAACACTTCTTCTTCTCCAAATCTTGACCTTGTGGTGATTCTTCTCATGAGTTTTCAGGCCTGCACTACTAAAACCAGCTGATTCTTCTTCCTTGGAGTCACCAGATGTGCAATTTAGGGATCTTTTAAGTAAGAAACTTTCAAAAAATGCACATCAATTTTATTATAGTGAAGATGAAGACCTCTAGGGTCCCACCAGGTGTTCCAAAACTATTTTTGCAAATCAGCAGCACCCCTAGATGTTGATCAGGATTCTAGTTGACATCTTGGACATCCAGTGTGATTGCACACCATTGAATCCTTTCCCCAAGTTTGGGACTTATAAAATGGGAAAGGAATATCCATATTAGAGGTTGGTTCCTCAACTCCTATGACCATATGTATTACTTACAAGTTATACAGAGGTTTCAAACTCAAAATCCTACTCTAAATTCCAAAGTGGACAGAGATGGAGAATGCAAAAAAAACTAAAACTAGTGCTAATAAGGTGATACACAAAAGGAGTGGTGATCATTTTTTACTTCTGCAAATTGACACAGTTTATAAAAATACAACAAAACTTCATGCACAAACTAATAACTGTAATGGAGGGTTAGAAATGAATCAAACAACACTGACAAAGGATTAAAACTCATTCACAGAGCCTGTATTGTCATTTTTACATCAAAAACCACTTGCATTACAACACCTGAGAGGAAAAATAGGTTGCAGTCTTGGTAAAGTTTTGGTTTTTCACAAAATCACTTTTGAGTGACATAGGGAGCCTGCAATACATGAAAAAATGTTCCACACTTTGAAAATGAACCAAATCTGGCTTTTACAGTGCAAGCCACAACCCCGGGAGAGAGAAATGTGGGAAAACATGGGGAAGATTCAACCACTGACCAAAACATAATCAAATCAGCATGGGCATCCTTACAGACCCATCCCTTGACTTTTTTAGCCATGCTGGGAGAGAATGCGAGCCATTCTTCATTAAAAACGGTGGTTCAAATGTCATTTCTATCCATGACCATGTGCTAGAGGTGTTTTACAAATTTCTCTCTTAAAAATACATCAAAATACAAAAATGACCCCACAATCTTGTAAAGAATTTCACCATCTTTCCATTGATATAAATAACTTGAAAAACTGAGCTCTAGATCGAAAGATATGGCCGTTTGAAGTTTTAGGGAAAAACAGGGCCAAATCAGATTGGTGGGCAAAAATTTGAATTTTTTCACCTTTTTTGCATTTAGGAAAATTTCCCAAAAAATCCCCACGATCTGCCCTTCTAGGACATGTGGCATGTTCTTATTGGATGCAGGCCCATCCTGCTTCATTTTTCTTTGTTTTTCCCTTTGGAAAATTTTCCAAGAATTTCCCACCAGGCCGATGAGTTAAGGATACGTGGCATAACCCCATTGGATGCGGGCTTGCCCTTTCAAATTTTCCTTGCGGGCCTGTCCTCTATTTTTCACCACCACATGGACACATGGCATGTGCTGATTAGATCACATTTTGGGGGCGTGATTTTCCTTTTAAATTTTCTTAATTTTCCCTTGGGAAAATTGTCTCAATTTCTCCCCGCCTCCCACCTGCCTGAGACACGTGGCATCATTTGATTAGCCATAGGCCCTCTGCAAACATTTTTACTTTTGTGTGTAAAATTTTGGGAAAAAAACCCAATCCCCTCCCGCGCTCTGCCATTCCAGGTGCCCATGGACACGTGGCACAATTTCATTGGTCGCGGGGGCCGAGGGCCAAAACCCTTTTTCATTACTTTTTACCAAAACACTTTGCCAAAATTCTAAATTCACCTCCACCCTCCGCTTTTCCAGCCTTTGGTGACACATGGTACAATACGATTGGGTGCAGGCCTTCTTCATAAAAATTCTCCCTGCGCCAACACTTAGTCATTTTTTCAATTTTTCCCCATGGACACGTGGCGCAATTCTATTCGCCGGCAGGCCTGCGGGGAAATATCTTCCTTTTTGGAATTTCACCAAACACTTGGTAAAGAACCAAGTTTTCTTTCGACCCCCGCCACTTCCTTGGACACGTGGTAGCATCTCATTGGTTGTGGGCATTTCAGGGGAAAATTTCCCACAAAAACTCCTCTGAGCCATAACTTCAAAAAAACATGGAGTTAGAAGGAAAACTTTACGTTTCTGGAAAGCTGAGAAAGAGCTCTATCTAATGGTGCCATTTATAGAAAGTTTTGAGTTCTTGAAAAACAAAAAATTATGACTGAGGCACAAGAGAGGGAAGAATGAAAGGAGTTAGCCACAAAATGAGCAGGGGCGCACATTTTGGATAACAAAACCATCAATTTTCCATACCAACTATTATTTTCAACCACATCATGGCATTTTTCAACAATGTTCCTCATTTTGAGGACCCCAAAACTGGTCATCCTTCACAGGAATACTTTTATGAGCTTGACACCGACTATCCATACATCTATAAGCCATAAATACTTTAGTTTCTGTATTCCTGAAAATCAACAAATGACCTTCGGGTGCACTCGACCTCCCGAGGTATTGTTGGGAAAACTGATGTGGAATATTGTGGGGATGTTGATGGGAAACTATAGGAGAATTAGGAACTAATATTGGGTAGTGTGAATTCGTAGTAGTTGAATTGGTCAAAGGGGAATTAGAGGCTAACTACATGTAGCATAAGTTCCTTCTGGTTCAATCGTCTGATTTGATGTAAATATTTAAACTATATCACAAGGTTTGTTTTAAGAAACTAAGAGAAGTAAATCTAACTTATTTAAAAGACATATATGTTTTAATCTCTTAACTAACTAGATTCATTCGCAGTTAATTGACCAAAATAAAATAAATGATTTGATCTACTTAGTTGAAAGGAAATTAATTAAATAAAGGTAATAAAAAAAATAAAACAAAAAAACTAATCTGATCTAATATTTTTGGATATTATGATTTTTGGAAAACAACAGAGGAAATTGAAAGAAGAAATATAATTTCTTTTGCAACACTATTAAAAAATCTAAATAAATAAATAATCGGATGTGACTATTTATCTGTGCAGCATGGATATAAACTATTCTAATAAATCAAAAGCTTTTCCAATTTTTGTTTTTGGATTTAAATCTTATGTTCTACCTCAGAGACACAAGAAGAAATAAAATCTTCTCAGAAGCACTTCTTCCTTTGAAAATTCCCTGGTAGAAATAAAATAAGATCTAATGAAAAATTCAGGTTTAAATGGAATTAAAATTTCTTTAAACTAATGCAGGAGCCTTCCTCCATAAAATCTTCCCTTGTGAACCCACATGGATAGGAAGGGAATAAATCTATCACCAGAAGCTTTGTGAAGGAAAGGTAAAGTTACAATAATGAATTAACTATTGAATTGAATTGATTTAAGTACTCTAATCAAATTATGCATACAAATGAAATAAATAAATCAATAACTCTAAAGGAAAACCAAGTACATCCCCAACTTGGAATTTGTGGAACTATGATAAATCCAGTGCTAGTTTACTCTTATGTCCCCTAAACTTATTTTCTAACTTAGCACTCAGATGAATCCAGGGAACTATGTTGGGTAATGCACAAGAAGCAGTGAAGAAGTGCTATAGAAATGGGTGCAGGAGAATAAAAATGCAAGAGAACTAGTTTGATTGTGTATTTCCTAGCAAGATTATGACAACATAACAATGCAATTCACAACAAAAATATCCAGTCAATGCTTCAGGAAGAAGATTATATTTTAGAAAACATAGGCTGGGAAATGGTCTAATCCATTTGGAAACCAAGGAATTCCACCTCAGTCAAAGGAGGGGAAGTTAAATCTCAATTAGAAATAAAAGAGGAAGAGAAAGTTAGTACGTATCGGATGAGCCCAAGAATAACCAATTTGAATAATAAATGTGCACTAAAATCATGTTTGAATAAATTAAACACATTCAAAAGATACCAAAGAAGATTATAGAAAAACCACATACAAACACCGGTCTATGAAGAGAGGCAGTTGTGTAACCACTAGGGAAGTTATGCAACCGCTACTAAGGGTAGACTAGTGGTTGCATAACCACAGGGGCAGTTGCATAATCACCACAGTAGTTCTATTACTTAACGCCAAAACTAAGGGAAAAGCTATGAAAAATATATAAAGGAAAGTTAGAAAAGAATAGAAATTGTTAAGGGAAACATTCTAAGCTACAAATATATATTGCAAGTGGGTGTAGACACCTAAAATCCACTTATGCATTTTTATTACTAAAATTTCACTAATTATCCTCTCTTCTATCATTCTCGTCGTAATTAGTGATTTCTCGCTAATTAATCATGATATTCACTCTTTCTTAGTTAATGAAAGAAACTTTATCAATAAACCACCATTCTTCATCTATTCCCATTAATTAATTATATTTCTATATTTTAATTAGCCTTCCTATCATTTAGGATGTCGATGAACAAACTTTTGTTAATTAATATCCGCTTATACTTGAGTTAATTAATTATTATTAATTAATTACATTCACTACTCTAAATCAATAAATCACCATTTATTGGATTAAATTTCTCTAACATCTTGTAAATCACCCTAATTTTCCTCTAAATCAGATTCTATAAGCTTACATCTACATAGTAATTAATCACCCTTGATTAATTAAAACACCCCTCAACTCCCATGAGTCACTAATGATAAATTAAACTCTTCTAAATTAGGGTTACCTTTTCTAAAGAAACCTTATCCATTCCTAATATTACTTTACCCTTATCCCACATGCACTAATATGTTAATCTCTCTTAAACCACTACCCCTTTTTACTACACCTCATTTACGTTAGTGAAAACTATAGACATTTTGATCTAGAGCAATTCTCCATTGTTGGAAATAACTTCTCCATTTTACATACATTCTCTCAAATTGAAGAGCATGGGAAGATCCAAAAATGGCCTTGTAGCCATTTCTTGGTGAGATATCATCTTCAAATCTTGAGGGAACAACCCCAGTTTTATTTCTAAAGTTATCTAAATTGGTTCATTTATTAGTTATCAATATTAAGGAGTAAGAAATATAGTATTTAGTTTGAGATTATTCATGCATTGAAGAATTTTTTTCTCATAATCTCTTATCTTGATGGTTCTATATTAGTTTTGATCGTTTCTTTAAAGCTAATATGTGTTATCTTCTTTCAATTAACATGAAAATTTATATATGAACACATATGACATGCCTGATTGGACATACTCTATTTTCCTTAGTGTTCGATGTCAATTTTTTGTTAGTTTTATCTTATTTTTTGCTAACCCTTATTACAAAAATGTAAATAGCTTGAATTACTTGATGTATTTTTATAACTTTACATGTATTGAGTCTCTTTTTCAGGTTTAAAAGAGATGGGTTGTCAATAATTTTGGACTAAGATAGTAAAAATATGACCTTTTTGAGTTTGTCTATGTAAGATTTTTGTATTCCAGACATCATTCTAGGTACCCATGTAGGTGTTGAGAGGGATTTGATTATGTTGATAGGGCTATGTATACATCATTAGTGCCACATATGTGTTTTATTGGTTCCCTCCTTGCTTCCATGTTGCGCTGGTGTGACTAACCCAACGTATGTGTTTCCCTAGTGACATGTCCATTACAACGCCTTCTTATTGTCTTTGATTTTTTTCTAGGTCCATGTATATGTCATTAGGGTTGTGTAGGTGTTTCTCTGGCTGCATAGGCATTTCAATTTATGTTGTTTCTTCTCAGGGACATGTATCTATTGTCTAGGCCACGTATATGTTGTCTATGTGTTGAAATGGACATGTAAGTATAATAAGTTAAAATTTATCTCTATACATGATTTGATCTTGAATATTTCTAACATCTTTTATAGGTTTTCAGTGCTAACCTTTGTTTACATGGTGATTTTAATCATGTCTTTACTTACTTGTTTAATGAATGTTAATGAAGGTTGTGCTTTCACTTGATAGACTAAGATTTATGTATGCTCCTCCCTTGAACCATTTAGGTGATCTTGGGAATAATAAATAGCTCTAAGTATTGTTTCAATTTTCTTCAAAAACACTTTATTACAATTATTGGTTAAGAAAATGAACAAAAATCAGATATATTGAGTTTCCTTGCACTTTGATTTTACAAGTATTTTCCATTTTCATTATAGTTGGGTTTTTGTGTTGCATATGCTCTTCCCTCACACATTTTAGGTGATATTGGGAATAAAAAACAACCCTTAAATCCTCTTTAATGATGATTTGATCTTTTTGGATACCTACTAATATTTCATGTGCAGGACCAAAATTTACAAGTCAAAGAATCATGATCTAAACCAATACTAATATTGTTTGTTGCAGGTTACCAATGGTGTAAAAAACTATACTAAGCTAAATGATTAACAAAACACCACATTGAAAACACTGTATTTGTAGGTTTGGTTAAGAGGTATGGATTGTCCTCTCAAAATTGGGGGGAAGTGCATTGGCATAAGCCGTATAACCCATAAGGATGCCCTCATGAACCCCAAAGTAGTTCACACATTAAGGGATATGGTGAATAAAACAGAAAGAAATTTACTTACCACTTGACTAGTATAACTTTTTGAGATTAGAGTCAAAATTATCTTTATGCGACCCCAGTGAGATGCAACTAAATGTAATTTTTTTCTCATTATATCGAAGGGGTAAAGTAAAACTAGGATACTCCTTGGTTTATTCAATGTGACTTCCTTTGCAAACTGTGCTCGCAAAGATGATTTGTGACACCTAGATAGTGAACCAATAGGAGACCATTTTTCATAGGATCCAACTTTACCAAAAATCAATCATGTTTGAAAGAGTTCACATGAAGAAAGAAATTTTTCAAAGTCAAAACCTTGTTATTTGAACAAGGCGAGAGTCCATTGAATTTTGAGCTTAGTGTTATTCATCACAAATCATACAATGGGTTACTTTGTATTAGTTTTTCATTTTCACTAAGGCAAGATGAAAATCTACCAAAGTTACACTTAGTTTGTTTCATCACCACTTGGTTTACTCCTTTTCTCTCTTGCTGATATTTTTGATCAAAATCAGAGCATCATATGTAGTGTTATTAAATATTGTGTCCACCAATTTTACACCCGCTTACATCCCTCCTTGTTATGACTATGATAGTAAGCATTGAAAGTTTGTTCGCATGTCTTCATATCTTGATAGCCATTGTCTTGATACCCACATCAAGAAATTTCATAATAGTTAGGCTTGCTTCATCATCAATCTTCCCTTGAGGTGTTACTTTTCTCACAGTATCTTGATACAATTTTGATACTTACATCTTTTTTCTCATAAAATTAATTTAAGTGTCTAGATTGTACCATTAGGCTACTTACACTTTAACAAATCCTTGGTATAATGTGACCTTATTTCTTTCCAAATATTTCCTCAACCTTAAAATGTGTTGTTGTTACACTCTTCACATTATGTTAATACTATTTTGATACTAATTTCTTACTTTTCCTCAAAGCTTAATTAACGTATTTAAGTGGTATTGTTACATTTCTTGTATTTCTAACTTCCAATTTTTGGGATTTAGGCCTTGTTTGAATATAAATTGGTTATACTATATGTTGGTTGTAAAAATTACACCTTTGTCTTAGATCTGGAAGAACTGGGTCATTTGAGACAACAATGGAACCATATCCAAGTTTTGGGACCTTGCACGCTTGAGATAGATCTCTAAAGAATGTCAGTTCCTCTATATATTTATATAGCTACCACTACTCCTAATGTTGAAAGGGAAAACTAAGCTAACAATGACAAGAGACCAAGGACAAAAGGATAGCAAAATAGAAAAATTATCTAAGGAAGGTGATAACACCAGAAAAGAGGGATGAACACCATCTATTTTGAGCAAAAATGAAAGGAAAAGGCATGAAATAAGGATAGGCACAAGTAGCACAACTAAAATGCATTTACCAGATTAGTTTCATAGAACACAACTAAAAATGGAGCTACAGGGGATATAGAGTGACATCGTAAGCACGTAATGTAAAATAAAGGAAATAAGAAAGAATAATAACACGCTTAGGACAAAGAATAGTTACAAAAATGATGCTTCTATTACTTCCATAAATGCGTATAACTATTACAATGGTGAAATAGGTTAGTATCCACATGAATGAGCCATATATAGAGGTATGCAACTCAGTATATAGAAATATAAAGTCCTTAGAAAAATGTGTAAGGATCCCAAGTGTCTAATATTAACAATGAGCCTAGCTCTTACATTTATAGATGAATCCATGGAAGAATAAGAGAAGAGGGGAAAACCCAATTTTGAAATATAACCAAAACAAAGAAGCATTCAATTTTTGTAAATCCACCTACAAATCTATAAAATACATTTCCCCAATTTTGTTTGGCATGTTGGAGAAGGAAGGTAGGAGGGTGGATCAAATTAAATCAGGTGTTTGAAGAAATCATATCTTTTCCTCAATGCCCAGATTGACATATACCCATCTTTCATCTACTATATCCACCAATAATTTGAATTTAAATGTCTAGCATTGTAGCCCACGTTAACAACTATGGATTAAGGCTAGGTGTGCATTAATCAGATCTCTGTAGCAATAGATATGGATATCAAAAGATTATTAGGGCCACCTGTGCATGAAATACATGAGGTGCATGCAGGACTAAAAGGAAAACCAACTATGAAAATTTTCTTGTCATTTCTACCACATGTCACTCATTAATTTTTTGCAAAGGTTCAACACCCTGTTGGTTTGCTTTGATAGGTTACATGTGGCACACTCAAACATGTCATAGAATGACGTGGCATGGAATGGTACAAAGGTATGCATGTAAGAGTGAGGCATGGGAAGATGATGAAAAGAAGTCATGTGCAATTGCAACACGTGTAGAGGAAGGGCGTGTGGGGATACTAATGACTTAACTGATTTTTGAAAGAAAAGGCCAAAGCACGCGTGGAAGCTTAAGTAATTTAGAGAAGGTGGAAGCATAGAGAGTTCATGTAAGGTGAATATGGAACAAGGATGAAAAGTAAAAGGAAAAGGAAAGGGGAGAAGGGGAAGTGTCCAAGGGCGTGCAAGGAAAAAGTGACCAAGTGAATGTGTCATGGAGACAACTAAGGTGCACACCACTTGCAATGAGGATCTCTAAGCCATTATATGTATGAAATTTTTCCAAATAACTTGGAGAGTTATTTGGATAATAGTTTTGGTGATTTTCATGGCCATTTTCTTGCTAGATGAAGGAGATTAGTAGCCTGTAGCATCCATTGGGCATGGATTCTATTGTGTAATCATGAAATTATGATCTTTAACTTTGAAGAACTTCCCTTTATAGTCAATCAAGTCATTTCATATCTCTTCTCTGAATCCTATAAACTACTGAAAGAAGACCATTACCCTTGAAGAAAAAGAAGAGTACATGTAAGAAGTACGCGAAAAGAAAGAACTGATGTACAAATAAACAATGTGAACATAGTGCACTTGGAGGAATGGAAACTACTCTAATATATACAAAATGATGCAACAACCTTAATGGAAGGGTTTGAGATAGATCCCATTTATTGGAATTTGCAACATGTTTCCATCAAGATGAGTTCACTCAAAAGAGGTAGCCTCCTTACAAGAACTGATGATATATGGGACACTCCAAAGTTCATAAAACTTTGAATGGCACCCTAGTTTATCTCTTCCAACATCCCATTTCAAAACCAATTCCCCAACATAGAAATCTTGAGGCCTAGTCTTTCTTTTATACCATTTATTTTTTGCTTTCTGATGTTGTTCTAGCTTGATCATGGCAGAGTTTCTTGATTCTTCAATATTAACAAGCTATGCCATTTTGATTTCTCTCTAGCAAGATCCAATGAGTTCAACTCAAATTTCTAAGGAAGGGTAACCTCCTTGCCATAGAAAAGATTGTAAGGAAAAGTTCCTATTTCTCTTTTAACTATGATTCTATCTTCCCAGATTGCACACGTGACCTTTTTATGACACTGTATTTGGATGATGTTCATTGTTCCCTTCATGATCATGATCAGGTTCTTATTTGTTAACTCTACTAGACCATTTCCTTGAGGGTAATAGTTGGAAGAAGTCTTTAGATATATGCCCATATTTAGAGCCTAATCAATGATTTTAGTGCTAAGGAAGGATTTTGCATTATCAGAGATAATTTTTTGAGGAATGCCATACCTTATGACTATACCTTCGAGAAATTCAAGGATGATCAACTCAGTTGATTCCTTGAGCATGAAAATTTGTTTCCATTTGGTAAAGTAGTGTATAGCTATCAGCACCCATCTATTTCCAATGATTGAAGTTGTATTGATCATGCCTATGAAGTTGAGACCCCATTGCGCAAAAGGTTGATCCGCTTGGATTGGTTGGAGGGGAAGCACTTCTGATCTCTTCTTTCCTACAAAGAAAGTGCATTATTTACATTTTGTGACCCACTTGTGTGCATCTGTAAATAGAGTAGGCCAAAAGATACCCACCATTATGATCTTCATTGCTGTATTTTTGGTAGAGAAGTGTCCACCAAAGAATCCGTCATAAAATTCTGCTAACACTTTTTCAATATGCATGTCATTGATACACCTTAATAGTACACCATCAATATTCTTCTTAAAGATAATTCCATCAATGAAAACATAAGGGATAGATTGTAACATCATATGTCTTCTCTTTTCCTTATTTAAGCCAAGAGGCTATGTGCCCTTGGAAAGTAATGTGATCATTTCCTTCATCCATTCATGCATGATAGGATCTATATTCTACTCAAGTTATGCACACGGGATAGCTTCATTAAGAAAAAATGAAGTCTCAAATTCATTGTGTGCATCCTTAGGAAGCTACTTGCAAAGCATGCTACCTCTTACTAGTTTTGTGGCTTTGATTATCACATCATACTCCATGATTTTAGTTACTCATCATGCTCTCTTTTCACTGATTTATTCTCCCATGATGAAGTACCTAACACTGGAGTGAGAAAATAACACCCCTATGTGATTTTTGGCAAGCATAATATTGAATTTCTTGAGTGTGTGCATGATGGTGTAGACTTGATTTTCCACGTGACTATATTTCAACTCATAATCCTTTAATGTATGAATGAAGAAATCCACTAGTTTTTCTAGTCCTTGTTCATTTTCTTAGGGTTAGGACAATAACAACACTTGCATCATGTCCATAAGCATAAAGGATAAATTCCTTTGAGTAATTTGGGTTTATTAGTGTTGGCGTGCAAGCAATCTCTTAGTTGATTTTTTTGAAGATTTCCTTTCCTTCTGTTTTCCATCTAAAAGTTATGTCCTTCTTGAGCATCAAGGTGATGGGCCGAACCAGTCCTGAAAAGATAGGAATAAAAATTCTAACAAAATTGATCTTATTGAGGAAGTACTGCAAGGCCTTTTTTTGCACTGGTGGGGAAAGAGCTAGGATGGCTGAAATGCACTTAGGATAAATTATGATGCCATCCTTTGAAACCACATGTCCCAAGAGCTTACCCTAAGCCACTACAAAATTACACTTCTTGGGGTTAAGAGATACCCCATACATTCTTCATCTCTCAAATAATTTATCTAGGTGTGCCATGTGATCCACACTTTTCTTTGAGAAGAATGTGATGTCATCAAGGTAAACTAAGATGAACTCATTGATATAGCCCTTGAATACAATATCCATGCTGTGTTGAAATGTTGTACCTGTGTTTGACATACCAAAGAGCATATTTGGATATGCATGTGTTCCCCACTTGGTTGTAAATGCCATTTGGAATTAATCTTGTTCCTTTACCAGTATCTGATTAAAGTCATAGTATTCATCTAACATTAAGAATCTTTGTGTGTGGGCCACAGTCTACAAAATTTGTTCCATTAAAGGAAAACGATTATGATCCTTTAGATATGCCTTGTTCAAATATTTGAAATTAACATAGATTTTGACTTCACCATTCTTCTTACCCAATAGAACTAGAATCATGACCCAAGTAGAGTACTTGATTAGAAATATTATTTGGCCTTAATGAGTTTAGATAAATCCTTCCTCATGAGGGGATCTATCTTTGGATTGACTGGATGCTACTTTTTTTTATGGTCTTGATACCAAGATCAAGGTCGATGAAGTGTTGAGAAACACTTGCATCAAAACCTTTGAGGTATTCATACTCCCATGAAAATATATCGCTGTATTTTTTACAAAGACAGATGAATGCCTAATTTTCATCATACATGCAAGATTTACTGAGCACCAACTCCTTTCCGTGCATAATAGTGGCTGGGGAGAAATCTTCTTGTGCATTGTGCCTATAATTTTATTCACCCTTGAACACATCATCTAGGCTAAAAATTTTCTCTAAGGTTACTAGGTCTTTAGGAAAAAAAAAATTCTTCAGCTCTATCACTTGGTCATCATTGTTGTTATGCAAATCATCTTGCATGCTTGATGAGAATCAGCTTCATTCTGGATGAAGTGGATGATTTGCACGTCATTGTCAAACACTTTCTAATTGGTGTTGTTAACTAGAATGGATGGTATAATCACCATATTAACGTGTTTAATATTTCCTTTAACAAAATCCTTGGCAGGAGAGAACTACAAACCAAGCACAGACATTTGGTGAGCTTCCTTATTTATTTTGTTTTACACCACCTATATGTTTAGAGCATCAAAGCTCTCAAGGAGGTCCTAAAATCTGTTTTTATAAGCTTTGATAAGCTTATTATTTTTCATGAACTTTTTAGTGACTTGGTGGATAACTAATTCCATGTCCCTAAAGATATTTAGCGCCTTAATATTTTTCTTTTCAGCAATAAGTAGACCATGCCCCAACACCTCATAATCTACCACATTGTTAGAACATGTAAACTACAACCTATGTGTGAAGAATAATTTATCATCCTTAGGGTAAATGAGAATGAATCCTGATCTCACACCATTTTTGCTTCTGGATCTATTAAAGTATAACTTCCATAGACCAGAGTTCCCTTCACTTTGCTTGAGCATGCACGACAACACAACTTATTCTTCAAGAAGGTAGTAAGTACCAAGCCTAGTTTCATAAGCTTCCAACTCTTTAGCATATGGTTCAAATTTATGGTGCCTCTCCACCCACTCATCAAGAACTAGATTAATAATAAAAGGTGGAAGAGGCTTCTCTTTAGAAACTGAAGTTTTTTCTTCTTGGATTAAAAATTTGTCTTGGAGAGGGGATTGGACGTATGAATCTACATGATAGGAAAATATTGGCTCATCTTGTATAGTAAACCAGGTACTATACCTTGTCTTTAGTGACATGTGGGTCCAATCAAAAGACAAGTAACCACCCACTTTTGAGGTAAAATATCTTGACAAACATAAGGCAAAGAAAAGGGGAAAATCAATTATTGACATATCTTAAGTTATTGTAAGACTTGGACATGCATGGAGAGTTAAATCAAGATCCTCGATGATTCCTAGGGTAGTGACTGTTGAACCATCAAGTTGTAGGAATCCATTTTTTAGGGGGCTAAACTTAATACCTAAGACCTTAACAATCTTCTTAGGAATGAAAAAAGTACTAGCACCTGAGTCAATCATAAAGTTATGGACACGATGTTTACATATGATCAAAGAAATATAGAAGGGTGGGGTTTTAGAAACGTTACTTAATTCCTTCTCCTCTTCTTCACAGATAATGACAAAATCATTTCGGCTTATGGATGGCTGGATAATTGTGTAGGAGCTGAGCCAAATCTTCATGCAACAAGTTGCGTTGGGATGGAATAGTGAGTTTGATGCATCCTAGCATCTACTATATAAAACCTAAGAAAACCCAGACACGTTCGCACATCACCCAACCTGAGCTGAGTGCTCACCCAAAGTGCACAAAGGTACCAAGCCTCTCTTTAGAGTTACTTGTGCAAGATGTTCGTGTAATGAAGATACAACATAGACATGACAATAAATAAGCATAATGTTCGATAGAGCATTCTCCAGGTCTAGATCTTAGAGAATATTAAATTAAACAATAACCATAATAATATTAACCATGTAAAAACCAACTACATTCATGTTTAAAACCATTATCCATCCAATATAATCCATTATATTAAACATTGAATAACATAGAAGCTTATTACATTAAACATCATCACCATAATTTATGTGCATATCAGATCCAACAACATAACTCTACAATAATTCAATATTCATCCTCTCTCACTCATACATTCTCACTACATAGTTTAATACATATTTATAGGGTTGGGTACTTTCCCTTCACCACCTATGCACTTCCCAAAATAGGTCGCATGCTGATAACTTCCATGTGACTTTACAATAACAAACATACATGTAAGTGTGCTAATAATAGACATCCTATACTTAACTGAAAGAAGTAATCCTATTATTATCTTGAACTCATGTATGGTTCTTATCAGATGATCATTCCAAAGATAGAATTTGTGCGTTGTGCAAGTATCCATCCCTATGTGTGCTCCACATGCTACCTTCCAAAAATAGCCCACATCCATGAAAATGGTGAATCAACTTGTTCTGGCACGTGTTTCCTTCCCTATCCTTCTGCGCCTTCAAGTATGCCTTGTTCCCATGTGCAAATCCTAGGTATGTCTTCTCCTTAGGAAAATATTATATTCTCAACATTACCCCACACCAAATTACATTTCCATCCCAGAAATGGGGATTCTTTCTGATGTTCCCAAGAATAAAGAATAATAATGGAAAGAATAATGAATCAATGTAAAAAATAATAAACCTTTACTCCATAGCACCTTCTTCTTCAATAGGGAGGATCAATTCTAGATAATCTCCTTTAACCTTAGCCTCCAATGTCTTCTAAAAATCCAACATGGTCCTTGTCTTCTCTGGAATGTTTGTGGCAATGGCTTCCAATTTGTCCTAAGTAATCTTTTCCTTTTCGTTCTGCAGTACTTGGACAACATTGTCCATAGCAATCATCCTTCCCTCTAGTTGATCCATATTTTATGCTATGTGCTTCCCAATCTTAAGTATTCTCTCCGTATGTGGATCTTGAGTTGCTGCAAGGGATTCACGCTTCTTTCTCACTAGTGCCAATCTTTCTGCACATCCCAGTGTCTCATCTTTCATGGCCTTTAGAACACCATTATATTCAACCAAAGTTCTTATTCTTATCAATGCTTCTGGTGCTCCAAAAATATTTGAAACTTGGTAGGATTCCTTCATTCCATCCTTCAAAGTTTGGAGCAACACCTCATAATTTAAAATTTTCATAACCATGGAGGCCCTTGCTCTTTTTTCTTCTTGTTCAGGATCCTTTGGCGTTGGTATTCAAATTGGTCCGTCGTCTAGCAATAGATCAACTAATGTGTGCACATAATGCATAGCCGAAGGAAACTTCTCATGTGCCTTACACTCAAGATGAATTCTTTCTTTCAGAACATAGTCACCAATTTCTTCTGCTATGCTTATGAAGGCTTCATTCTTTTTCTTTTCTAGGTCATTTTCTCCTTCTAAATGTGTTATTTATGCATTTTTTGCCTTGTTATCTTTAAGTAACACTCTAATGGTGATAGCCTTATCAATGTTCCTTTGTGTCACCTCTGTAGATAGTTTAACCAAATCATTTCTCACCTAGTCATTAGACATTAGAGTAAGCTTGATTGTTATGTGTTTGCTTTAGTGTGCCTTCTTCACTCTCCTTGATACACAATATTCCTCACATACATCAAGATTTAGATTTTCCATATGGGTCTACATGGACCAGGATAATTTTTTCCTTGTGCACATGGTTTGCATGTCTGGATCCATAATCTCCCATCAATATAATTCCTTAAGGCCCACTATGCTCTAAAATTGGGCGTGGAAAATTTTACCTGTGTCCTCAACATAGCCCATACTTGGCACAACATATTCTTCACTTGTTCTCTTTGTTCTTGGCCCCTTAGGAACATGAGCACAAATGCTTATAGTTATCATTTCTTCTTCTTGAGTAGTAACACAGGTGATGAGTTGCTCTTGTAATGTATCTTCTACTTCTTTTATCCCTTCCTCTTCATCTTTCATTTTTTCATATTTGGGTTCCTCTGTATCTTCTAGTTGTACTGGGGTCCCTAGCATGCTCTCCTAAGAATTCTTCACCTCCTCATCCATATTAATCTTCCTCCTTCTCTTCTTCTCAAGTGCCTCTTTTTAAGGGAAGATTCTAGGTGATATTCTTATAGGTTATGGTGTTACCATGCCTTGGGTTCTGGTTATTCTAAATAGCTTCTTAAACCAGCGCTCATCAGGGAAAACATCCACATCCAAGTCCTCATCTCCATCCTATACCTTTGGTGGTGTATCTTCACGTTTACTCTCCAATTTGTTTTTGGGCTGTCTCTAGACTCTATGATCCATCCTCTTCCTCTTCATCTATCTATATGGCCGTAACAGGGTTTGGAACTAGCACATTCTCTTTTGTATGCTTTCCCTTATACGGCCCTGGGAGCATGAACTCATTCTCCACATACTTATTATTTTCCATCCTCGGCTTGAGACAAAGATATGTGAGCATGGATCCACTATGCCCAATAGCCAAACTTACTGGCTTCATACTTGTGACATCTGAAATGAGCCTCTGAATGTAGGCAAACCGACTTGGATATACATATCTTTTCTTGAGAGTGTGGTAGTCACAATCTACCTTATCTGTGTTGATTTCAAATGAAGTGCATCAGAAAACCTATGAACTAAATCCTATAAGTAGTGCAATGTGAAGGAATATGGTAGTTTGCACCATGGACTCCATGTCCCATCCTTTATGGAAAATCATGTGATGTAGAAGTGTTGATATACCATGAACTGTACTACCTTGCCTATTACCAAAGGTAGTTCCTTTGGAATATACCATTCCTCCTCAAATTCCATGCAAATTTAGTCATAGCACATTTCTACCCTTTTCTTGAATGATCCACCCATTAATACTTCACATAAATATTTCTGTAACCTTTTCACGTGGGAATTTTTCTCAGCAGGGTATTCCCAAATTTTATTCTTTGGCCCATCGGGCACTCCAATTTCTACAAAGACAAGAGATAAGAGGATGGCACCAAAACTTATATTTTCACCTACATGCTCCTACTCACTAATGGTTTCTACAATATAGCAAGCCAATTTGTATATTTCTCCCTCTGTCATCTTCTTTGCAACATATAGCCACAATGTATTTACCTGTGACCATCTCCCTTGGTCATTTAGCTTGGTGCGTAGATGTACAGCTACCTGCACCACATGTTACTTCCTTAATATGTATATTTCCATTCCACTTGGACCCTTGGTAAACCTCAACTCCTTTATTTTGACAATAACTACTATTTTATCAATCAGATCACTAACAGTGTCTATCCCTATGCCCTTTAATCCTATTAACGTTTTAATTAGGGGTGTTATGAGCCTAACCCTCCATCTAGAGAAATAGAACAAGTCCTCGTGGACTCTTCCCATAATCCATTCATATAATGATATAATGGTTCATACTTTCCAAAATATGGGAGCTCATATAGTTGATAAACTCCTACCTTCTTTAAAACCATTTCCCCATTATCGTCATACACTGGCATATCTTTCATCATGCATTTGTTGGTCTTCTTATTTAGAAAAGCATCCAACTCTCCCTTTTTATTAGTTGTGCGGTGGTTGTACTCATTTACTTTGCATTTGCGGATATGGGAATCCAAATCATTTCTGACTATTACTCCTTCCAGGTACTGCATCTCTGAAAAATTCCTCCCAGGAGAAATTTCAACCTCAACTTCCACCCTTTTCTTTCCTTTTGTGCCTACTGCAGGTTCTTTCTTCAGTGCCATCGTAAAAATCCCCCCTTTTATCTTCTGTGTCGATTAATTTCAAACCCTAGCTCAAAATCACATTCCCTAGCTTGAACTCACATGCCCTAGCTCCTGCTCAACACTTATGTTTCATTCAAACCCTTTACTAATGAGGATGCAAGCCTTTTCTTTGCATAAATATAATCTCCATGTTTAGCTCCGCAACTCTCCACACATCACCATGATTCTCTTGGCTTGGTTACACTTATCTCGTTTGAATACTTGTGATTGCAAAGGTAAAAATGAACCCACATCATGTCCTTATATATATATTTAAAACATTAGTGCATTTATTGGTCCTTAACCTACCAAGAATCCTCTCATTAATTGACAATTTTCAAAATTTCCAAATTTTTCTATGTAGTATAATTTTGCGCCCTAGCTATAACCTTCTAGCATGCCTTCCTACCCTCTAGCTATAGAATTATCTTCTATGCACTTCCATGTGCCAAGTACCTCACCACTTCATCTTCTCATAGTAGTTTCCACAACCGCTGCTTACCTCGTATTATAATTTCCATTCATTCATTTCCATCTATGGGATTCCTTAGAAGTAATCTCCTTTCTAACAGCTCCTTTCCATACTTGAATAGAACATGTAATAGTTTATTCTCATGTGTACCCATTTGTGAATAAAAAATAACAACCATCCCATACCAATGGTATGTGTAGTCCTCTACACATAAAAATACTTCAAGTTGTAATTAGCTTCCAGTGCATAAATGCCCAAACTAAATTGACAAAGCATAATGAAGAAGAAGGAAATATATTAAAGGAAATATAGAAAGGAAAACCTATACTAAATGGCAACACTTTCTTATTACAAACACCAAGAAGACTTATTTATAATTTGGCTTCAGCTTACTCTCGTTAAAGTAACCAGGTAGCCACATTCCATCAAGTGCCTCTAACTGGAAAGTGCCTGAGTCAAGTATATGATTGATAACATACGGTCCCCACCAATGCACCTTGAGTTTTCTTAGATGGTACAAAAACTTAGAGTCATAAAGCAGTATTATTTATCCAACCTCAAGCTTCTTATCCCTAATGTGTTGGTCATGTCATGCTTTCTACTTGACATTTTCTTACTTCAAAATCCAACGTGCTATGGAGTGCCTCTCATCCAACTGTATTAACCTGTCAATTCTTTCTTCTAATGATTTCTCATTAGCTATACCTCCATCACACACAATATGCAAATAAGGTAACATGAATTCCATAGGAAGAACTAATTATGTGCCAAACACCAACTGAAAGGGTGTGACCTTATTCAACTTCTTGTAGGTTTTTCTATACACCTAAAGTACAGAAGAAACTTTATCATCCCAATATTTTCTTCCAATGTCACAAATTGTTTTCAAGGTCTAGATCAATATCATGTTAAAGGCCTCAACAATACCATTTTCCTAAGGATGATAGGGTGTATTCTTGTGGTGTGCAATCATAAATTCATCCAGTAATATCCTGATTGTCTCATTAAAAAAGTGTGTTCCCCTATCATTTGTCAAGCTCAGCGAACATCCATAGCTAGTAAGAACATTCTCCCATAAGAACATGGATACTTTTTCTATTGTATAATCCTTTGTAGGTGCTTCTTCTGCCCACTTTGTAAGATAATGTATGCAAGTGATGATATAATGTGATCCAATTCTATGTGTGGCTGGTGAAATAGGACCTACAAATTCAATAGCCAATTTCTCAAATGGCTCTACACTAAAAATAGGCCTCAAAGGCATTTCATATCTTTTCCCAGGTTTTCCAAGGCACTGACAGTGATCATATGCCTTACAATACTCTTTACAATCCTTGTACAGGGTCTTCCACCATAATCCAGTGAGTAGAATCTTGTGCTTGGTGACATCACATATATAGCACCCACCTGTAATACCACCATGAGCCTCTTCCATGATATTTGTGTGCTCATGTTCCATTATACACCGGTGCAATACTTCTTCTCGGCCTAGTTTATATAAATCTCCACTTATCAACATAAATGGTGTCACGTGAATTACAAGTTGTTTATTCTCTAATTATTTCATTCCTTCTGGCATCATACCCGTGCGTAAAAATATAACAATGTCCTCCAATTCTAAAGGCATGTGATGTAACTTGTATAACTATTTATCTGATATTATATCTTTAATTATTTGTGTTCCCTCCCCTGACTAAATCCTTGATAATTGGTTTGCACTAGAATTACTTTTACCTGGTTTTACCACAACTGTGAAGTCAAATTCCTGAAATAAGAGCACCCATCAACATATGCACCCCTATAAAATGGGCTTATTTACAACTATTTTAATGCCATGTGATCAATATAGAATATAAAAGGTGTTCTTACTAAGTACTATTTGAATTTCTGGAGTGCGTAGATCATCGACAAGGCCTCATGCTCAATTATTTTATAAATTTTCTCTTCAGGAGTCAACTTTCTACTAGAAAAACAAATAGGATGATCTATAATACCTTCTCCAGGATGAGCTAACATTGTGCTAATGGTTTTGCCAGAGACATCCACATGTACATGAAATGGTTGGTTTTATGAAGGAAAATGTAGAATAAGCATTGTTATAAGTCTCTCCTTCAATGCCTCAAATGCACACTATTGTGGTTATCACCAATAGAACTTCCATTTCCCTTTTAGTAACTCTTCCATGGGTATGGAAATCTTCACATATCCTTGGATAAAATTCTATAATACCCTATGTGGCCCAAGAATCCACGCACCTCACTCTAAATGGTAGGTTCTTCCAGGCCTACAATAAATTCAACCTTAGTTAGATCCACTAATAAACCTTCCTTGCAGATGATGGGCTCTAACAAAGTTCTAAAAGGTGTAACAAATATGCACTTATTGATTTTTAAAGAGATGTTTAACTATCTACATATTTCAAAAATTAAGCACAAATTGTCAAAATGATCCTTAACAAGTCCATACATCATCCAATCATTCAAGTAAACCTACAAGAAGTTGTGAATACAATCTTGGAATGCTTGAACAAATATGTATGAAAATACAGTAGGCACATTTTTCAAACTAAAGGGCATCACAGTATATGCAAAACTTCCCCATTAAATGGTGAAATTCATCTTCTCTTTATCCTCCTATGGAATTATAACATGATGATACCTTGATAATCCATCTATAAAATTATAAACTTCATGCCTTGCAATTCCTTCTAATTTTTACTCTATGAAAGGTGTAGGAAAAGGATCAATCACACATGCAACATTCAGTTCCCTGTAATCCACACAATTCATAATCAAACAATCTTTCTTTATAATTATTTTCATGGGGCTAATGCACTCTGATTCCTCCAGGGACTTGATGATTCCATATTTCAAAAAAAAATCAATTTCATCCTTAACTTCGACACACAAGTTAGGGTTCATCCTGTAAGGTCTCTTCCTGATCGGGAACAATCCTTCCTTTAGCTTAGTATTCATCTCTCTTAATGACTCATGCACTCCTTTTAACTCATGGTAGCCCCTAAGAAATAAGTCCTGAAAATCTTGTATTAACTCAATTATATTTCCCACTTCATAATCAGCCCAATAATCCCCAATTTTTGCCTCCTTAGGTTCAACATTCGTGCCAATGTTCACTTTTTTTGTCTTTAGAGGTTCATGATAGGTACACATGTTTTTATCAGCACTATCTAACACTTTTTGCATACCTGCTGAATGACCTATATCTAAATTTTCTACTTCTTCATCATCGACTACGTAGACCATATTTCCTTTTTCTTTCTCACAGCAAGTGCACTTAAGCTGTGTGGCATCTGTCTCTTCTTCTTCATCAAAACGCGCTCCTAAGTCTACCTCACCAAATAACTCCTCATTGATTTCATCATCCTTTACAATGTCTCCCATAGTTAAGTAATTTATAACCCTTAATACATCTTCCATCGGAGGTTGAGTAGATAAGTAATTAAAAGTTTGGGTCATTCCTGAAATCAAGTCCTACTAGTTTTCAGTCTCCCTATACATCTCTGCATAAACATACCAGGTTCATTCATAACCTTGTAAAGTGGAATAAAATTTGTGTACCCAAAGTGAAGGTGGTAAGTCTTCCTACCCCTTTTTCGAGAGAATCTCACACTATTGAACGTGGTGCTGAACAGGTTGATTACCCTAATACATGCAGATTGTAGTAGGTGAATTTATCCTAAAGAATCAAGTGGTTAGAGAAATTCTAACTTCATTGCATTCAATAATATTATCACTATGAACCATCCACCAGTGTACTGTTGTCCTGCGTAAGGTATATACTAATATATTCCTTATTTCCAATTGATTTGTCCAGTGCTCCTCCATGGCGCACATGAATACTATAACATTTCCTTCTCTATTTTCCTAAGGTATAGGGTTGTTAACCATCCTCTAAATACATCGAGGTTTGTTTATCTGCGCAAATGTTCTTCTTACGTTGCACCCAACCATCTCATAGGTACCATGTGCCCAATTGTCACAAGAAATACTTGTGTATGCAATGGAAAATTTGAAAAGCTATGGAATGAGGCTAAAGAACCTAAAATCTTAATTAAATCAACCATGCACCACGAGATAAGAGATAAACAAGAGTTAATCCTATACATGCATCATAACTTTGAGAAAAACATCAAAACCTAGCATATATACTACTCTCTACTCTTTATATTACTAATTAAACATTAAACCTAAGAAGATCAACTTAGCAATCAAAGGTGTAATTAGTTGTTTATGGTTTTCAAGCTTTCAAGAATGGAGTCTCACCATTAATGGATTCAAGGCCAATGGTTCTCTCCATATTACTCAAAACTTGGTTTAAAGATACAAATGGAGGTGTTAACTCAAGGCCAATGGTAGAGGTAAGCTTAAGATCAAATGTCTAATTAGCTTAAAGCTAATACAAATGATATATCAAAGCTTTCTTAGACTTTTTTTGGTTTTGTGTTATGTAAAGTTGTGTCTTTGAATGGGCAAGCCTACCCTTGTATTTATAGTTTTCCAAATGGAAGAGTTTGAATTTTGGGTGCATGTGGGACTAAAGTCTAAAAAGAATTTTAGGATTAAATTAGGATAAACATATTTTATGATTAATTAATCAATTTTTAGTCTATTTAAACCTTATTAACAAGTGATTAGAGACTCATTGAGAGTTTGGAGGGGTCTAGTTAATCAATTATGACTGATAGATAGCCTAAGAAGCCAATAGAAGTGATCTAGAGAGAACTACAAAGGTTCTAAATGGTTGAAAAGAGGAATTTATATCTAATAAGAGAGATATTAGCCCATTTAGTTGATTATAGGAGGAATACGACCAAGAAGGTGTCGTAAATGGGCATCTGAGCATGGAGATAAGTGTGGAAAATTAATGAAGTGTCGTTAATCGGTTGAATTACAGGAAATGCTATGTGTAAGCATATTCTTGGTGTCTACATTTTCCCCTCTTTGGGGTGGTGTAAGTGACATCACTTCAAAGAAAGTAGAAAAGTATAAAAAAGTATAAAATTTTGAAGGGATATAAGAAAAATGAGTAGAATGAAGGATGCCCCCTCGATTATTGATGGGGTGATGGAAGAACTCGATTAACAATCGAAAAGATGAAGGAAATAGAACATAAAGAAAGAGTAATTTGAAGAATAGGAAAGGGATATAGAAGAGGAGTATGAGGAAGGGGGAATGAAATAATATCCATCTATTTTCTTTTAAATAACTTTATTTTTCATCATATTGGTATTGATATTCATCATCAGTCCTTATTAAAAATAATGAACAAAAGTGTAGTATGACATGAAAAGCCATATATGAAAAAAAATTCCATTGCTAAAAAAACACCAACTCCATGCAACATCTAAAATGCAATGTAATACGATAAAGTAAAATATTTCTAACTTAATGCAACATACAAACTGCAATGTAATATGAGAAAGTAAACAAGCAAAATAATAGAGAAATATAATGTAATTTATTTTTTATTGAGCTTTAGTTCTTACCTATTCGAATCAATGACAATGGTTATGATGGTGCCCCAAGAAAGGATACATACAAGGGGAATAACGGAGGACACTTGGTTCCTATAAAAAAACCATTATGCACTACAAAACAGTACCAGGTACTTGACTGGCTAGGAAGTATAGACATAGCAAGTAGACTAGATTTGTTAATGGAGGTAGATCAAAATGATCCACGAGTCGTGCACATGAACATGTGAGAAACAAAGAGTGACATTTGGTAGGATGATTTTTATTGTTTTTATGTTTCTTGAGACATATTTGAATGTTTTTGGAATTTTGAAAGTTTTCTGAAACTATGTATAGGAAGACAAGGAAGTGTGGATGCCCCTAGAGATAGATGAGATGTACAAGGGACAAAGGCTACGTGTGTCTGAGAAATGTGAAGATGTGAAAATTCCTTAGCAATTAGGTGGGAGTATTCAAATGAAAACTCTTCACACATAGAAGTGGGACCTAAGGCCATTATGGATAGGTTCAACGTGATGATGAACATAAACCAATGAAATGCTGGGAAGAAGCAAGGATTCCCCTAGCATAAGTTATCCTAAAATCACATGATAGAAAGGAAGGAGAAGATGGTTTCTATGAAAGGGGATAAAGGTGTCTGAAAAAAATGGAAAATAGGAAATACCATACACATGGATGTTTTTACAAAAGTAGAAGAATGATGTGAATGATATGGATTTATCTTAGAAGCCTCGCAATGAAAAAGTGATTAGCCAAAGGAAAAAATCATGAGATAAGACATGGACTACAGCAAGAGTCTGAACAAGGTCCAAAAAAAGACACTTGGTAACATACTAATCCTATTTTTCTCATAGAGATATGGTGTGTGCATATGGAGATTAATTACCTCTTAAAGGGAATATTTAATAGACAAAAAGTGAAGAGAACCTAGCCAATGTGTAGGAATGATTGATTTTGAAAGGCAATTTTGTAAATGGATGGTGAAAGGATAGTCGTACATTTCTCCGATGCCAATCAGGCATCCATAGCCCCGATGTAGATGTATTTTATTCTAATCACAATATTTCTCTATTTCCAGTCATGCATCCATAGCCCTGATAGAAATTATTGAAAATACCCCAAAATAGAGTTATATATCGATTTACATTTGCTTCGTAGCTTTTAGCTTTTGATTTTTTGATTGATTTTGATTATTTTTCTTTCTGAAAACTTATTTCATCTCTCTTGTTTGAAAAGGGGTTAAGAACCACTTATGGTTTGATGAAAGGATGTGGAAGTGATTGTGATGATGACATTGGCTAGTGTCAACAAATATGTCCAAAATTTCTTCGCAACAAGTTTATTAGATGTTGAATGTGATAGGATATCTAAGAGCTCATTCGTTATTTAATTTACCAAGGTGATGAAAGACCAAGGTCAAACTGATACAATAAATATAAATGTTAAAAAATGTGTGAATAGGTTAACATAAATATCACCAAAGTGATGAAAATGGGAGGAAGATTTGCAGAAAAACAACAAGGAAGGGAAGAAAGAAACATCCATGTGTACACAATACTTGATTTCAAAGTTTGATCTTTGTACCTTTGATTGTGCTATGTTTTCTCAATTTTTTTGTATTTTTGAATTCATTTGATTTTTATACTTTTGATAGTGTTTGGAATGGTGGGAAAAAAAATTCACTCTACATGATAATATCAAACGATAATGTTTGTGACTTCCTTAACAAGGGAGATTAAGCATGTTTGTTTATCAAGAGTCATGTTATCCCCGATCTCAATGATTTTTGTGAGCTCATACTCAAAAAATGATTATGAATTATCCTGAAACATGGATTTTGTATGAGAGATCTTGATTTCCCTATCCATAGGTTTCTACACTCTATGCCATAATTTATGGTTGTTTTGGTGTGCGTCCTTGAATCACACTTGATTTTTGACCTTACGATCATTGGAAGTGTTAGGAGTTTTGGAGCTCTTGGAAGTTTTGACCTGCGCTTGGTTAAGAAACTGTTTGGGTTTCTTATAAGCTGACGTGTGACCTATCTAATCTCAATAAGGAGAAGAAAGTGAATGTGGACGTTTAGAAATGATGTGAGAAATGATCGCAGAGTTTCCACATCCATTGATAGAAGAAAGGTGTGATGGATGAAAAAGATACGGTCTAAGAATTGAATATGATGGGCTACCAATTAAAGATACGGTCTAATAATTGAGCCAATGATATAATATGATGAAGGGTTGCTATAATATGGCCCTAAGATGGAATAAGTTTGGTTACGAGGACATGGTCCAAGAATAGAAGAAGATGATGAAGGGTTTCTAGGGTATGGCTTAAGTATAGATGAGGAGGGACAACCAGGAGGGGTTCCATAGATAGAAGAGGATTAAGGTCTACTAGGGTGTAGCCTAAGAATAGAAGGTAATAGGATACCAAAGAGGTGACCCATAAGTATAAAATGAAGGGATACTCGGGGCTAGCTCCAGGATAGAAGAATACGACAGGCTACTCAGCAGTGACCCAAGGTGATATTTTTATTGAGGAATGATGATAGATAAGGAATGAGTTGGTAATGAGAAGATAGGCTACAGATCAATGTTATACCATGACATCTCATCATTCTTAGAAGAAGATGAAGATGGAATGCAAAAAGAAGAGTCAATTTCTAAGACCTTAGGCTTTTCCCCTATGTTCTGAAAAAAGGAACCAACTTCTTCACTCCAATATGTGAGCGTATCAAGTTCAAGAAATAACCCTTATTTATAATCCTCTAGAGGGATATCTTTGTGTAGTATGATTGTTTCATCATCCTGAGAGAAATCAATCAGTAGAGGTTGTTGTTTTTCAGCCATAGGAGGTTAACTAGAAGAAATAGGTTTGACAAGAGGGGAAGATTGATTGAAAAAAGAAGATGAATATGCTCAACGATTTTGACAAGGGGAATTTTTGATTTATATTTTTAAAGAAAATAGTGTAGATCTGTTAAATTTGTAAATACTTTCAATTCCTTAAGTTGAAATCTATTGTAGACTTGTCCCTGTAGGTTTTCTAGATTAAGTTCTTATTACTTTGCAATCATTTTCCAAGTGTTCTCAATTGTGTGTTTATTTATGTAATGTGTGTTTACTTTCAACAATCTATTTCATTATGAAAATGTGTGTTTACTTCCAACAATTCATTTTTGCAAAGAGTGTTTCTTTCCAGCAAGATTTCCTAGAGTGATTTCAATAAAGGTTTTGGCTAAGAAGTCCTTAAGACATTGCAAAAACCCCTCATAAAACAAAATAAACAAAAAGAAACCTATAGTCAATTACTAGATCAATAAGATTATTCTTGTTGCATATAGTTTCAGACACACCCCTGGTTTGAATACGAAATCAACAGAAAGTTGATTAAATGAAGGGAATAACAACACCCATCACTAACTATGATGATGATCTTGAAATCAAGATCAAGTGGCCATAAAAGATACAAAAAAACATACTTGTGCACTTTAGACATTGAACAACCCAGCCGCAAACATGTATGGGCATAAATGGAAAAAAAATGTGGCAAATACCATATTTAATGAGACTCACAAGGTATGCTTCCTTATCTCCCAAAAAAATGAGTGGTGAGAATGCAAGGGTATAGATAAAAAAGATGGAAATATATTAAGTGCCACATGGGCAGAGTTTTGCCTTGTCCAAAGGTGAGAAAGAAACTGAGCTAAGTGAGACGTCATTTAATTTCGTGATGAAAGATACTTAGTTCTAACTTACATGGGCTCTTTTCCTTGTTCGAGAAACAAGGTTCAGACTCAAAGTGAGTTGTCGATTCATAATGGCTTGACATGATAGCAGAGTAGAAAAGTGGGCTCTAAGACATAATGGCTTCCCTAATAAGATCTTTCAACTAGGGGTCACAAGTTGTCTAGGAGTGAGCTTGATTTACCCAAAGAGTCACACTGACTAATTTGGGAGTATATCAACTTTACTTTACCCCCTTCTGATACAAGGAGCAACTATTTCATTCAGTTGTACAGTCACTGGGGTCACGATAGGGACAACTTTGACTCTAACTTGCAGTGTAAATTTATTCAAGTGGGTAAGTGGAGTGCTTCCTGTTTCATCCACTTGGTTACTCAGTGGTGGATTACTTTAGGGTTCCTGGAACCACCCCCATTTTTTTAGCTTAAGGATTTCTTCCAAAGGGGTTATGTTCTATTTCAGTGGATAGGGACGTACCCTTTTCCGAAACCTACAATACAATGTGAAGTGAAGTGGTGTGTTTTTTTATCTTTCTTAACTTAATGTGTTTTTAAGTAGCACACCATTTGGCAATGTGTATGAAAACACGTGTATTAGAAGGTTTTTGTTTTGTCTTGATTTATCCTTTCTTTGACAAGCATTAGGATCTACATGCAAAGAGTTAGTAATTTTCCATCAAATAAGAAAAAGATTTTGTACGTATTTTATTTCCTAAGATCACCAAAAAGTCACGAAGGAAAAGCATACACAACATGGAAAACTCAACTAAAACAAGTTATGGAAAATAATACTTTAAGTGTTTTTCAAAAGGAAAATAATTTTAGCCAACTTTGAACTTTAATCCATTTTAAAGCTTAAATTGAAGTGTTTTGGAAGCAAAATAGAAGATTTTTTGAAATGTTTTTGATTCCCAAGATCACTTAGATGGTGCGAGGGAAGAGCATACACATTTTAAAGGACCCATACAAAATTAAAAAAATGAAGACTCAACTAAGTTAGCACAAAAATATAATTTAAAAGAAACCTACGAATCACTATTAGAACCCTGCAAAAAAGTTATAAAACCATGAAAATTATAAAATTCTGAAAATCTATTTTTAACATTTTTTCAACAGTTTTTAGTATTTTGCATTTTTAGAGGTCTCCGGGGAACTTTGGGAGTTTTATTATAAAATTAATAATACCAAATTTATATTAATTTTGAAACTTCCCTCACAAATTTCACTTCATTCTCTTTCTAACGCCTATTTAAACTCTGAAAACAGGTCAACGGGTCAAAATATATGACTCAAACTAGTAACAGTAAAAATCATATGAACAAATATGGATCCAACAAAGATGCCTACACCCCCTTCAACGTATATGTGTGTCATTTTGGGTATGTGCACGTGGGTTAGGTGCATGTGCCCCTCTGTGTAAACCTAGTAGGTCTGCAAGGTCCCTGCACTACCCAAGACATGTCTATGCTAGGGTAAGTGTGCCTACACCAGAGAATAGGTGTCTACACCTGGGAAGTGGAAAAATCATAAAAACTATGACAGTGCGTGTGTGCTGGCATAGGGGTGCCTGCACTAGCAAAAGGGTGTATGTGCCACAGTTTTGGCATGTCCACGCTTGGTAAAAAATTTTGACATAGGGCCGAGAATACACAGGGTGCCTACGCGTGGGTTTGGGTGCCTACGCACCTACTGAAAAAATAGGTTACAGGATGTCTATGCTAGCAGAAGGGTGTGTGCACCACAATTTGGGTCTGTGTGGCTACTTTCAGGTACTTGCACATGGTTTTGGGTGCTTATGCCGCTCTACTAAAAATGATAGTCTGAAGGCGCGTGAGCTGGTAGAAAGGTGTGTGCGCCCCTACCTGAAAAATTACCAAAAAACATGTAAAATGAAATTTTAAGTGTTAATAGGTTAGAAATTAGCCATTAAATGTAGTTCCTAGCATAAAATTAACAAAAATTCATGAAACTAAGGGTTAACTACGTAAAACCTAGCTAAAAAGCTCAAGGAAAAATATTTAACCCTACAAAAACATGTAAAAAGTTAGAGACTAAAAATAAAAGCTTCAAAATGACCCCATTAATGGGGGATGGACTAAGTGTCTCTCCGTGCTTTCCAAATGTATGCAATGTAAAAGTTGAAAAGCTATGAAATGAGGCTAAAGAATCGCAAAGCTTAACTGACTCAACCATGCACCATGAGATAAGAGCTAAACAAGAGTTAATCTTATACATGCATCATAACATTGACAAAAAAATCAAAACCTAACATATATACTACTCTCTACTGTTTAGATTATTAATTAAACATTAAACCTAAGAAGATCAACTTAGCAATCAAAGGTGTAATTATTTGTTTGTTGTTTTCAATATTTCAATAATGGATTCTCACCATTAATGGCTTCAAGGCCAATGGTTCTCTCCATATTACTCAAAACTTGGTTTAAGGATGCAAATGGAGGTGTTAGCTCAAGGCCAAAGGAGAAGGTAAGATTAAGATCAAATGTTGAATTAGCTTAAAGCTAATACAAATTATATATCAAATTTTTCTTAGGATTGTTTTGGTTTTGTGTTATGTAAATTTGTGTCTTTGAATGGGTAGGCCTACCCTTGTATTTATAGTTTTCCAAATGGAAGTGTTTGAACTTTGGGTGCATGTAGGACTAAAGTCTAAAAACTAATTTAGGATTAGATTAGGATAAACATGCTTTTGGATTAGTTAAGCTAGGTTTATGCTAGTTAAAATTGATTAGCAAGTGATTATAGACTCATTGAGAGTTGGGAGGGGTATGGTTAATCAATTATGACTAGTAGATAGCCTAGGAAGCCAATAGAAGTGATCTGGAGAGAACTAGGGAGGTTATGAATGGTTTAAAGTAGGAATGTCTAGCTAATGAGAGAGATATTATCCCAATTATTTGATTATAGGAGGAATATAACTAAGAAGGTGTCCTAAATGGGCATCCGAGAATGGAGCGAAGAGTGGTAAATTCACAAAGTGTCGTTAATCAATTGAATTGGAGGAAATGATAGTTGGAAGAATATTTTAGGTGTCTACAACTTGTAGTATCAATGATAGATTGTGCATATTCCCACTGGAGGATTCCTTCCTTAGATGGATCAAGTACTTCCTGGTCCCGAATGACATGTACGTAAATTTTGTTTGTCTTCCTTTCTCAAAGGTTCAACATAAGGCACAGATTTCCCATTTTTCAAAGGGATAATCACTCTTTCTTCCTTGTTCTCAAAAGTTATATATCATGTAACATCCCCATTTTAAGATACTAGAACAAGGGAAAATAAAATAAAATTTATACAACATTCCCTGTTATGAATTATATAATTCAAACACACGATCAAGTTTTAATAATTGTTCTCTGTCCAATTAATGCAGTTTGGATCACACAATTTCCTTTTAAAACTAATGTTCTCTGTTCACATATTTACAATATGGAACACACATTCAGTGTCATTCAATCATATAACAGATACCATATGTTGCTGTAAATGACTCGAAGGACTACCGGCCTCCCACTTTATGGCTCGGAGTTTCAGCGATCTCTCATTTCATGACTCGGTGACTTACCGATCCTTCATGTTAATTCATGAATAGTATAATAAATATACAGGGTTCTTTTACCATTTCCAGTTATTGAAGTGATCCATTTAAGAAGCCTATCTGAATATCTGTTACTGATATTCATCTGACATCCTGCATCTTAAACTAGGTGATTAGGACAACGCAACCAGCACTTGCGATACTTTGGCCAAAGATTTTCACATGCTTTGCATGATCATATTCCTAGATGTGATACACACCAATGGAATACGTCCTTCACCTCACTTCGTCTGTTATCTAGAATGGTCTTTCCTAGTCTCTACCAGTCCTTCCATTTAAGGTCAAACTCTAACCCCAACTAGCAATATGAATGAGTATAGGAAGTTACTCATGGTAACCAAAGATACGTAGACATACGGTGTCATTCCTAGATAACTCTGTGTGTCTAGTTACCTTTAGTCCTCCAGAGTCACTCCGTATACGTGATCACATTCCTATCCCCCGCTAAGAACTTAGTATCCAGCTTATGTAAACTTGATGATTTAATTCGGGAGGGCATTGTAATATGTCAGCTATAACATTGTGTCGTCAAGAAGGCCCCGCCTTCACAAAGACACCATATTGTAGCTGGCGTATGTCAATGTCTTGCGGAATCCTCTCATCAAGGGTACACATCCAGCTCAATTGTGATTGGTTATAATCTTAGTATTTAAGATCAACTTTCAGCATCCATGTTGATCCTTTATCCTTGTTCTTGTTACAGTTGTATGTAGCTAAGTGAGACTTAATCCATCTTCTAGCTTAATATGCATCTCCTCCTTCATACCGAAGGGTTGCATATTCACTTCTTGGTTCCTTTCTTAATATTTGGACTAATCAGTCCATTATCGATAAACTTAATAAGTTTAACCTATTAAACTTAACCAAGTTTTCCACAACTGTAAAAAAATTCATAATTCCATCTTATTAGACGTCATTTAAACGAGGTCTAATTCTAAATGAATTTATTCATTTATCCTCCTTAACCTTACTTAGTTAAGGTCTGTTAACAATAGATATGATTTTCCATATCTTTATTTTCTGAATTTAAACATTCGAGGCTATTAACGGAGTCCGAATACAAGGTTTGGCTGCCCCTAAGTTATTTGATATCCCTTAGCTTTCAAGCTAATCCCGAATACCTTCCAATTAGGATTATGTGTTTATCTAAATCTTTTTAATGTCAATTCAAAATTCATCTTAACCCAAGTATGAACTAACTGCACATTTCAACGTAAAAGTTGCATTCAAATAAAGAATAGATGTTATTTCCTTTTAAATTCATCCATTAACATTTGAATAATTCCAAGTCAAGGAATAATGTTATATTCTCAAACTTATTCATCCATCAGATTTACAATCTATACATTTGCCAGTCCAAACGACTGGACTTTGTTTATATCAAACAACATTACAACTCATAAAGATAAAAGAATGTAACTTTTTCCTTTCCCATTTCTTCGTGGAGGAGTAATAGCTATCAATACAATCCATCTTCAGTTAATCAAAGAAGTATCGGAAAACAACCATGTCTTCATTTATGCTCAAGTTTCATCTGCAAAATTACTTGCATGGGTCAGTTCATTGAACTGAGCATATTAAGCACTTGTCATTAAAATGAGGTGCTTTTAATTAACTGTCTCAATAAAAGAACCCTATTTTTATGAAACGTTCATATGAACATCATTCAAGAATTAAATACCAAAAAGGATGAATAGCTTATCAACTCAATCATCCAATAACCCTCCTAATCAGACAAAGGATTACTGCCCTCTTTCCCAAATAATTATTACAAGAAGTAATTTCCTTCAACACTTCTAGATTACAAACATCTGTAAGAACTAAAAACACAATTATGCAACTACTGTTCTAACATAAATGCTATCAATTCCATTCTCTTACAATAGTTGTGAATTCAAAAGATAGATCTTAACTAAAATCTAAACCGAATTATTGTCCCTTCTTTCATACAACTCATCTGATTTCAAGCAATCAAATGTTGAAGAGAACAAGCAAACAATAATTAAATACAAATGCTTAACCCAAGCAGTACAAAATTCGTTCCATAACAATTATAAATTTTGCAACTATATGAGAGAAAAATGATCATTAATTCAAATTATCCATTCACACTCTCTTTCTTTTCCTCATAGCTGTACTAGAAGTTTTTAATCCAAACATGATATCAATCAATGATAACAGTCCAAAGAGAAATAAACGAAAATCAATAATCGAATATAAGGGAGCAAGATCATATCACCTCTTCTTACTGTCTATCCAAATACCTCTTATTTAGAGCATACATACTCCAATAGTATAATTCATTCAGAGTAGTATATTCAGTAATTGAAAACTACTATTACCTTTCCAAAAGGTTGACCAGAGTTCATTGCAACTGATCTATAAACATTAGTACCAAAAGAACCTCTAATGCAATCATTTCCTTTTAAACATTTAACTCTACAGACATTCACGTCTTTATAACATGCAAGAGTGTACAGCGACTACAACCAGTCACACTTTCATCCTAGTAATGAGAGTTTTCACTTTCCAACAACAAAGAATAATTCCATTCATATTTTATTCTTAATGAAAACGATGAAAGGCCCACAATCCTTAAATATATATATATATCCTTGAGTTCAACAAGACACAATATAATTTGCATGCTCTACTCAGTCAAGTATATAGACTGATTTTCTATTCCTTGTCAGATTAAAACTTCCTTCCAAACAGTCCTTTATGAATACCAAGAACCAGCAGGTAGAATACCACATCAAATTAGTACAGCAAAGTAAGATGCTACAATAACCTTACTGTCCCAGGGAACCCGTGTTTTATGCAATGAAAAAAAAACATCAAGGAATTATAACTCGCATAATAGTCTAATTATATCACCACAGCTTTGTTTTTCCCAAACGTTTCCACACACTAAACTCAGAAATACAATATTCACATAACAATTCCTTTATCAATGTAAACCCACATAGGGTAATAGATGCGCAAGAAAGGTACAGTCAAAACAATCTCAACAGTAAGCCAAATCTCATTTGATTCATTCATTTGCACAGAAACACTAAGCCATGTTCGTTTTCATGATGACAGTTCAGACTAGAAGATCAAACCACATCCAAAATGCACAGTAAAATCCTCTTTCCCATTACCTTTAGCTTTCGAAGCAGCAAAGAGAAAACATAATTCATTAAAGATTTCAATAAGAAGAACAATCATTTTCTTCAAACACCTGAGAATACCCAAGATGTGTTCATTCTTTTAAGGACAGTTCAACCAGACATACAAATAATCTCATTTTTTCATTTTCACAAGAATGCTCAGAACTCAGAAGTGATATTCATTTAGCTAATGTATTTATTAGCACAACCCAAAATGGTAATAAAGCGAATACCCAACACTTCCGAAACAAACCACACATCAAGAACAGTGTATTCAACTTACTCATTATACAAAGAATGCTCAAGCCGCGTATAGCAAAAGAAAATGACTCAACTCAAAATCATCTCAACGTAACAGCCAAATCAAATAACCAAGACCCCCATCATAAGAGAAGGGTTGTTTTAATGAGACTATTAAGCAAAAGCAAGCGGTTTAAGGAGAAGGGCTTAACATGCCTGTTAATTTTTCTTGTGGCTCGAGGAAAACCACACCCACTGGAGTTGTTTCTCTCCACGACGTCCTCCGCCAGGCTTTCCAACCAGTCACTAACTTCCATAGGCTCAAGAATAGCCTTTTTTTTTTAAAGAACAGAGATAATAATCAAAACATAGCTGGTTCGACAGAACCATGGAGAAACAAAATGTAGAGCAACTAAAATCCAAATGCACATAGCAAAAAACAATTTTCCTTTTTCCTCTATCCTCTTTCCAAGGAGAGATGGTCACTAAGACCAAGATAATTAATGCATTGAATGCAATGTATTTCCTCATTCCTCACGCTACCTCCGACTCGGGTTGGTGAGTTTCCAAATTTCAAATTTGCACATAAATTCCATTTAGTTTCTAAGCTAGTTGGATGCCTCCAACTTTTCTTTGTTCCCGCAAAACTTGGCACTGTACATGTAAGGACTTCATTTACTGTCCAATTAAGTTTCCTACCTCCCCCCCTTATCCTTTCCATCCACATGGGTCTATGCGTCCCCTTCCTTAGGTTAGGATTAGTTTAGGATTTTAACAGTCCATATCTAAGTTAATGGAATTTATATCTATTTTCTCCCTTATGAAATATAAAATCCATATAGGATAGTAGTTAGGGTATAAGATAAAACTTAGGGGTAGGTTAGGTTTTAATCCCCTAATATTTAATTATCTAGTTTCCATATCAAGTCCTTCCGCCTGAAAGTCATATTCAACATTAAGCAGGACATTTCGTCCTAAGTTCCACATACTTGTGCCACTTGCATCCAGGCCCTTATCATCTTACATTGTCTAGCATTACAACGGTGTGTGTGGTTCAAGAATCAAACCTTTTTCATTGGAATCTACATACCAGATATTCATACTTGGAATCAGGTGCTGCAACATTTATATCAACCTTCAGTCTAGTTTAAAATTAAATCAACAAAGTGATCATAAGAAGGCCACATAATACCTTGGATCAATGGAATTGATTCAAGGCATGCTGTCAATCAGTGAATAGAGTTCATCAAGCATACGACAAGTCTGTTGTCTCATTAGCAATCACACAAGCAATAATAACTTATGTCCCAAGTATCAAGTTACAACAAACAAGGGTCTAGATCAGCAACACATTCCTCTAAGATCAAAATATGTGCCTTAACATATTTATCTTCATTTCTGTAGTTACAACATCATGAAAGGTAATTACCATGATAACTTACAAAAATCAAGGTGTTACATTCCTCCCTTCTTAAAGAATCATCGTCCTGATGATCAAATTAACCAATTTAAGGAGTTTTCTAGGACAAAAGTCAATTATTGTCCTTCCATTCATAAGTTCATACCAAAAACAAATTCACTCTTTAAAACAGTGTTTTAAGATAACTATAAAATAGACCAATAATTGTCTAAATTTGGTAGAATTATCAGGTTTTTGAATTTCAATTTCAATCAAACAAGTATGGAAAAGCATATCTCATTTCTTCGAGATTTTCCCAAGTTGCACTTTCTTCGCTAAACTGGTCCCACTGGACCATACATTGATTCACTTCATGATTTCTTAAGTACAACTGGTGAGTTCCCAGCACTCGAATGGCCTTAACCACGATTATTCTTAGGTCTTGGACCTGCAAGGAATTCCAATTCAGCACATGTGATAAATCTGTTACGTATTTCTTAAGTAAAGAAATATGAAAAACATCATGCATTTGTGATAAAGCAGGAGGTAATGCTAGACGATAAGCTACAGGGTTGATTATTTCAACAATTTCAAAAGGTCCCACGTAACGTGGCGACAACTTGGCATCCTTGCCAAAAGTTATTGAGCTCTTTTTCAACTTAACCCGAAGAAAGACCTTCTCACCAAGTTCATAATTCCTATCAACCCGCTTTAAGTCTACATAACTCTTTTGCTTATTGGCAGCCTCCTTTAGATGTTCCCGAATCATTTTGATTTGTTGTTCCATTTCCGTGAGGATTTCTGGCCCAATTACCTCTCTGTCCTCTACGCTGTCCTAGCTAACAGGGGTTCTGCATTTTCTTCCATACAATGCTTCAAAGGGCGCCATTTTTAAAGAGGCATGGTATGTATTATTGTAGGAAAATTCAACCAGCGGAAGGTATTCCTCCCATTTATAATACTGGTCCATGCAATACATTCTTAACATGTCCTCTAAAACTTGATTGACTCTCTCGGTCTGTCCATCCGTCTCCGGATGATATGCAAAGCTGAAGTTTAATTTAGTTCCCAAGGCCGCATTAAGCATTTGCCAAAACCTTGATGTCATCCTTGGATCTCTGTCTGATATGATCAATTCGGGTATTCTATGCAATCTGAAAATTTCATGTACAAATCTTCTTGCTAACACTGGTGCATCATCTTTCAAATTACCAGCAATGAAGTGTGCCACTTTGGTTAATTTGTCGACGATAACCAGGATGATATCATGCTTATTCCTTGACATAGGCAATCCTTGAACGAAATCCATCGTTATCACTTGCCATTTGTACTATGGAACGTTGTGGGGATACAATAATCCAGCGGGATGCATATGTCCCGCCTTAACACGCTGACATTCCCAAGCAGTGTGTTACAAATTCCACCACATCATTTTTCATTCCCTTCTAGAAGTATTGCTTCTTAAGATCAGCAAGCATTTTCGTAATGCCAAGGTGTCCAGAAAAAGGTGAATTATGGAATTCAGTTAACAATTTCTTTCTTAAATCATTTGCTAAGGGTATATAGACCCTATTTTCAAACCTCAGAATTCCTTCGCTATCAAAGCGAGATCCTTTATACCTCACACATCCTTTGGATCTGCAGCAAGTGTTGTTTTAACTTGCTAGAAATAAGGATATGATTTCAAGGCATCTTTTACCTCATCCTTAAACTAAGTTCTTAACGTTATAAGAGTAGATATGTTCTTCCTTCGACTCAGAGCATCTGCCACTCTATTTTCCTTGCCTTTGATGTAGCTTATATCAAAATCATACTGAGATAGAAATTCTAACCATCTTCGTTGTCTTGCATTCAAATTTGGCCGAGTAAAAACATACTTCAACCCCAGATGGTCAATTTTTAACTCAAAAGGTTTTTCTAAAAGGTAATGCCTCCACATTTGAAGTGCATGTACAATGGCAGTGAGCTCTAGGTCGTGTGGAGCATAATTTTGTTCATGTAACTTAAGCTTTCTGCTTTCATAAGCTATGACATGGTCATTCTATACTAGAATACCTCCAAGGCCTTCTCCTGATGCATCTGTTACAACCATAAAATTTCCATTTGGATCTGGTACAGTTAAAATAGGTGTTGTAGTTAACTTTTCCTTTAAATTTTTAAAGGTAGATTCACATTTTTTAGTCCAGACAAATTTCTTATCCTTCTTTTGCAGTGAAGTGATTGGGGCAGCAATTTTTGAAAAATCCTTAACGAACTTTCTATAATATCCTGCCAAGCCCATGAAGCTTCTTACTTCATGCACGTTCTTAGGCGCAGGCCACTCGGTTATAGCTGCGATCTTTGAAGGGTCTACAGCTATTCCATTCTTTCTTATAACGTGTCCTAAATAATGCACCTCTGTATCATAAAAGGAACATTTAGATAGTTTACCATACAACTTCCTCTTTCTTAAAACTTCCAGCACTACCCTTAAGTGTTCTTGGTGCTCTTCGACATTTTTAGATTATATAAGAATGTCGTCTAAGAATACAAGCACAAACTTGTCTAGGTATTCTTGAAAAATATTGTTCATCAGATTCATGAAGGTGGTAGGTGCATTTGTCAACCCAAAAGGTAACACCGTGAATTCATAATGCCCGTACCTTGTTCTAAAAGTTGTTTTATGAATATCTTCTTCCTTTATTCTCAGCTGATGATACCCAGATCGAAGATCTATTTTTGAATAGACTGATGCTCCATGCATCTAGTCGAACAGATCATCAATCCTAGGAAGTGGGTATCGATTCTTAATAGTTGCGTTGTTCAACATTCTATAATCAATGCATAGTCTCAATGTGCCATCCTTTTTCTTTACAAAAATTACCTGCGCTCCCCGTGGTGAGATGCGCAGTCTTATCAGCCCCTCAATAAAAAGTTCCTGTAATTGAGCCTTTAGCTGTACCAACTCGAGGGTGGTCATTCTATAAGGTGCCTTAGATATGGGTTCAATTCCTGGCTTGATTTCTATTGTAAAGTCAAACTCTCGTGTGGGTGGAAGACCTGGTAATTCCTCCAGAAATACATCACTGAAATCCCTTAATAATGGATATCTTTCCATGAAATCATTATCCTCCTCAACATTTTCTATCATTTTTACTGCATACAAGGTGGAGCCTGTATTTTTATCCCTTGTTAGTTGCATAGCTGTTAATTTCCTAACTGCAACTTCACGCTTTACACCTTGAATGACTGCTACTTTCTACAGGTCGTCAAAATAACAACAAAAAATCATAACAGTCGACCTTTGCCTTATGTTCTGCCAACCAGTTAACTCCAATAATGATATCATATGATCCTAAAGGAGTGACATACAGGTCAACTTCGGTGGAGAAACTGGGCAAGTCAAGAATTTCCCCAAAAAGGCACATTTTGACTGTATGGACAACATTATTCCCATAATGCACTGTCCATGTCTTAACCATTCGTTCAGCCTTTCTTTTTAATTTCATTGCAAGTTTAGTAGAAATAAAGCATTCAGTGGCTTCAGTATCAAAAAGTATGACTACAGGTGTACCAAATAACTTACCTAGATCTTCTATAGGCTTAACTTGCTTTTCATCTTGTCTGTTAGCCACCGCAGTGTGAATCCTATGTTGTTGATCGCGATCATCATTTTTCAGAGGACAGTGACTCGCATAATGGTCCTTTCCACAGTTGAAGCATCCTCCAATTGGCCCTTTCCTAGGCTCAAATTTGTTACCAGCTTTGAAGTTATCATTCTAGCTCCCATAGGACTTTTGTCTATTGCCACTAACTTTTACGAAGCTATTCCACACATTATTTACAAGTTTGTTCATTACATATTTCTTGTTGTTATCTACAACAATTTTGTTTTTCACACCAAACCTTTTCCAAGGACCCCTTTTGGGTGTGAGAGATGAATAAGAATTGGGAATCTTCTTCTTTATCTCTTCCCTATGAGTAGATATTTCTCTCAATTTTTGTTCCTATCTTATTGCCTTTTCAACAATTCCTTCCATGGTGGTTGGACCGAAATCCACTTTTCCACCAATGATGGGATTTAGTCCCATTATGAACTTTCATATTCTGAACTTCTCTTCAGCTTGGTACTGTGGCACATACTTAAGGAGTTTAGTAAACCCTTCCCAGTATTTTGTCACTGTCAACCTTCCTTGCAACCAGTTCTGAAATTCAATCATTTTAGTATCAAAATAGATTTGAGGCAACCACCGTTGCCTAAAGTAACCCTTAAATTGATCCCAAGTTATGTCTGATTCGACAATATTCAACTCAACCTTATGGTTTTCCCACCATGATGATGCTTCATGAGAAAGCTGATATGCTCCCCATATCGCTTTGGTCTCCTCGGAGAAGTTTCTTATTGCAAAGTACTTCTCCATTTCACTAAGCCAATTCTCAACTCCATCCCCAAGGGTTGTTCCATCAAACTTTGGAGGACTTATTCTCTTTATGTCATTTGTAATTTCAGCTACTAATCTTGCCCTTTTATTTTCAGGATGATTAGTAGCATTCACATTACTATTATCAACACCCGAATTCCCTCCATTGGTGTTGTCCACAGGAGGTGGCTGATCATTTATATCGGCTTCTTCTTCCTCCTCTTCATTTCCCATTGACTGCTATTCCAAAACAATCAAACGATCTCTTGTGTCTAGTAGGGCAGCAAGGATTTCGTCCAACTTTTGAGAAGTAGCTGCTTCTCCACCCGGTAACAGGTTGTTCACAACATTTCCTCTTGTTCTGACCATTTTCTGTTCAATAAGAAAATGTAAACCTTATTAAATTGTGGACTCATTAGGTCCAAGAGCTGCAACCTTCAGCTCTGATACCAAGATGTAACATCCCCATTTTAAGATACTAGAACAAGGGAATTTTTTTTTTTATACAACGTTCCCTGTTATGAATTATATAATTCAAACACACGATCAAGTTTTAATAATTGTTCTCTGTCCAATTAATGCAGTTTGGATCACAAAATTTCCTTTTAAAACTAATGTTCTCTGTTCACATATTTGCAATATGGAACACACATTCAATGCCATTTAATCATATAACAAATACCATATGCTGTTGTAAAAGACTCAAAGGACTACCAGCCTCCCACTTTATGGCTCGGAGTTTTAGCGATCTCTCATTTCATGACTCGGCAACTTACCGATCCTTCATGTTAATTCATGCATAGTATAATGAATATACAGGGTTCTTTTACTGTTTTCAGTTATCGAAGTGATCCATTTAAGAATCCTATCTGAATATCTGTTACTGATATTCATCTGACATCCTGCATCTTAAACTAGGTGATTAGGACAACGCAACCAGCACTTGCGATACTTTGGCCAAAGATTTTCACATGTTTTGCATGATCATATTCCTAGATGTGATACACACCAATGGAATACGTCCTTCACCTCACTTCATCTATTATCTAGAATGGTCTTTCTTGGTCTCTACCAGTCCTTCCATTTAAGGTCAAACTCTAACCCCAACTAGCAATATGAATGAGTATAGGAAGTTACTCATGGTAACTAAAGATACGCAGACATACGGTGTCGTTCCTAGATGACTCCATGTGTCTAGTTACCTTTAGTCCTCCGGAGTCACTCTGTATACGTGATCACATTCCTATCCCCAGCCAAGAACTTAGTATCCAGCTTATGTAAACTTGATGATTTAATTCAGGAGGGTATCGTAATATGTCAGCTATAACATTGTGTTGTCATGAAGGCCCCACCTTCACGAAGACACCATATTGTAGCTGGCGTATGTCAATGTCCTACAGAATCCTCTCATTGAGGGTACACATCCAGCTCAATTGTGATTGGTTATAATCTTAGTATTTAAGATCAACTTTTAGCAGTCATGCTGATCCTTTATCCTTGTTCTTGTTATAGTTGTATGTAGCTAAGAGAGACTTAATCCATCTTCTAGCTTAATACACATCTCCTCCTTCATACTAAAGGGTTACATATTCACTTCTTGTTTCCTTTCTTAATCTTTGGACTAATCAGTCCATTATCGATAAACTTAATAAGTTTAACCTATTAAACTTAACCAAGTTTTCCACAACTGTAAACAAATTCATAATTCCATCTTATTAGACGTCATTTAAATGAGCTCTAATTCTAAATGAATTTATTCATTTATCCTCTTCAACCTTACTTAGTTAAGGTATGTTAACAATAGATATTATTTTCCGTATCTTTATTTTCTGAATTTAAACATTCGAGGCTATTAACGGAGTCTGAATACAAGTTTCGGCTTCCCCTAAGTTATTTGATATCCCTTAGCTTTCAAGATAATCCTGAATACCTTCCAATTAGGATTTCATGTTTATCTAAATATTTTTAATGTAAATTCAAAATTCATCTTAACCCAAGTATGAACTGATTGCACATTTCAACGTAAAAGTTGCATTCAGGTAAAGAATAGATGTTATTTTCTTTTAAATTCATCCATCAGATTTACAATCTATACATTTGCCAGTCCAAACGAATGGACTTTGTTTATATCAAACAACATTACAACTCATAAAGATAGGAGAATGTAACTTCTTCCTTTCTCATTTCCTCGTGGAGGAGTAATAGATATCAATGCAATCCATCTTCAGTTAATCAAAGAAGTATCGGAAAACAACCATGTCTTCATTTATACTCAAGTTTCATCTGCAAAATTACTTGCACGGGTCAGTTCATTGAACTGAGCATATTAAGTGCTTGTCATTAAAATGAGGTGTTTTTAATTAATTGTCTCAATAAAAGAACCCTACTTTTATGAAACGTTGATATGAACATCATTCAAGAATTAAATACCAAAAAGGATGAACAACATATCAACTCAATCATCCAATAACCCTCCCAATCAGACAAAGGATTACTGCCCTCTTTCCCAAATAATTATTACAAGAAGTAATTTCCTTCAACAGTTCCAGATTACAAACATCTGTAAGAACTAAAAAAAATTGTGCAACTACTGTTCTAACATAAATGCTATCAATTCCATTCTCTTACAATATTTGTGAATTGAAAAGATAGATCTTAACTAAAATCTAAACCGAATTATTGTCCCTTCTTTCATACAAATCATCTGATTTCAAGCAATCAAACACTGAAGAGAATAAGCAAACAACAATGAAATACAAATGCTTAACCTAAGCAGTATGAAATTCCTTCCATAACAATTATAGATTTCCAATTGCATAAGATAAAAATGATCATTAATTCAAATTATCCATTCACACTCTCTTTCTTTTCCTCATAGCTGTACTAGAAGTTTTAATCCAAACGTGATATCAATCAATGATAATAGTCCAAAGAGAAATAAATGAAAATCAATAATCGAATATAAGGGAGAAAGATCATATTACCTCTTCTACTGTCTATCCAAATACCTCTTATTTAGAGCAGACATACTCCACTAGTATAATTCATTCAGAGTAGTATATTCAGTAATTGAAAACTACTATTACCTTTCCAAAAAGTTTACCAGAGTTCATTGCAACTGGTCTATAAACATTAGTACCAAAAGAACCTATAACGTAATCATTTCCTTTTAAACATTTCACTCTACATACATTCATGTCTTTATAACATGCAATATTATACAACGACTACAACCAGTGACACTTTCATCCTAATAATGAGATTTTTCACTTTCCAACAACAAAGAATAATTCCATTCATATTATGTTCTTAATGAAAATGATGAAAGGTCCACAATCCTTAAATATATATATATATATATATATATATATATATATATATATATCCTTGAGTTCAACAAGACACAATATAATTTGCATGCTCTACTCAGTCTATTATATAGACTGATTTTCTGTTCCTTATCAGATTAAAACTTCCTTCCAACAGTCCTATATGAATACCAAGAACCAGCAGGTAGAATACCATATGAAATTAGTACAGCAAGTAAGATGCTATAATAACCTTACTGTCCTAGGGAAACCGTGTTTTATGCAAATAAAAATAAAACATCAAAGAATTATAACTCGCATAATAGTCTATTAATATCACCACAACTTTGTTTTTCCCAAACGTATCCACACACTGAACTCAGAAATACAATATTTGCATAACAATGCCTTTATCAATGAAAACCCGCATAGGGTAATAAATGCGCAAGCAAGGTATAGTCAAAACAATCTCAACAGTAAGCCAAATCTCATTTGTTTCATTCATTTGCACAGAAACACTAAGCCATGTTCGTTTTCATGATGACAGTTTAGACTAGAAGATCAAACCGCATCCAAAATGCATAATAAAATCCTCTTTCCCATTACCTTCAGATTTTGAAGCAGCAAAGAGAAAACATAATTCATTAATGATTTCAATAAGAAGAACAATCATTTTCTTCAAACACCTGAGAATACCCAAGTTGTGTTCATTCTTTTAAGGACAGTTCAACCAAACATAAAAATCATCTCATCTTTTCATTTTCACAAGAATGCTCAGAACTCAGAAGTGGTATTCATTTAGCTAATGTATTTATTAGCACAACCCAAAATGGTAATAAAGCTAATACCCAACACTGCCAAAACAAACCACACAACAAGGACAATGTATTCAACTTACTCATTATGCAAAGAATTCTCAAGCTGTGTACAACAAAGTAAAATGACTCAACTCGAAATCATCTCAATGTAACAGCCAAATCAAATAACCAAGACCCCCATCATAAGAGTAGGGTTATTTTAATGAGACTATTAAGCAAAAGCAAGCGGTTTAAGGAGAAGGGCTTAACATGCCTGTTAATTTTTCTTGTGGCTCGAATAAAACCACGCCCACTGGAGTTGTTTCTCTCCACGACATCCTCCGCCAGGCTTTCCAACTAGTCACTAACTTCCACAGGCTCAAGAATAGCCTTTGTTTTTCCAAAGAATAGAGATAATAATCAAAACATAGCTGGTTCGACAGAACCATGGAGAAACAAAATGTAGAGCAACTAAAATCCAAATGCACACAGCAACAAACAATTTTCCTTTTTCCTCTATCCTCTTTCCAAGGTGAGCTGGTCGCTAATACCAAGATAATTAATGCATTGAATGCACTACCTTTCCTCATTCCTAACGCCACCGCCGACTCAGGTTGGTGAGTTTCCGAATTTCAAATTTGCATATAAATTCCATTTAGTTTCTAAGCTAGTTGGATGCCTCCAAATTTTATTTGTTCCCACCAAACTTGGCACTGTACATGTAAGGACTTCATTTAATGTCCCATTAAGTTTCCTACCTCCGCCCCTTATCCTTTCCATCCACATGGGTCTATGCATCCCCTTCCTTAGGTTAGGATTAGTTTAGGATTTTAATAGTCCATATCTAGGTCATTCGCCTAGTTCATAGGTTAATGGAATTTATATCTATTTTCTCCCTTATGAAATATAAAATCCATATAGGATAGTAGTTAGGGTATAAGATAAAACTTAGGCGTAGGTTAGGGTTTAATCCCCTAATATTTAATTAACTAGTTTCCATATCAAGTCTTTCCGCCTGACAATCATATTCAACATTAAGTAGGACATTTCATCCTAAGTTCCACATACTTGTGCCACTTGCATCCAGGCCCTTATCGTCTTATGCTATCTAGCATTACAATGGTGTGTGTGGTTCAAGAATCTAACCTTTTTCATTGGCATCTATGTACCAGATATTCATACCTGGAATCAGGTGCTGCAACATTTATATCAACCTTCAGTCTGGTTTAAAAGAAAATCGACAAAGCAATCATAAGAAGGCCACAACATACCTTGGATCAATGGAATTGATTCAAGGTGTCCTGTCAATCAGCGAATAGAGTTCATCAAGCATATGACAATTCTTTTGTCTCATTAGCAATCACACAAGCAATACTAACTTCTATCCCAAGTATCAAGTTATAGCAAACAAGGGACCAGATTAGCAACACATTCCTCTAAGATCAAAAGATGTGTCTTAACATATTTATCTTCATTTCTGCAGTTACAACATCATGAAAGGTAATTACCATGATAACTTACAAAAATTAAGGTGTTACATACCCGTTATTGAACCATAAGTAAACATTATTTGCATAACATCAATGGTGCCCAAGTAGATCTGGGAAGTTTTCTAATTTTGGAAGTGCTAAGACCTCAAAGTCCCTATTAAACTTGGCCCCTTATATAGTTATGGATACATCATTTAAAACTTCTATGGGAGTGGCCTTAGTTCAATTGGCCATGAATAATACATTAGAGGATGACTGTAATCAAGGTCTGCCCATCTATACCCATGCATCTAAAGTAAGCACATTAACTTCCATGCCTGTACCAATCAATATATTACTTAAGAGTCACCCATCCACAACAACATTCAGAGTGATCTCATTTTCATAATCCAAGCTATGAGGGGGAATATAAGCATGCAGGATATGTCATCCATTCTCTATACCTACAAACATAGTTTTTCCCTTTAGCTAATTCCCTAGTAATGGAATGATATTATCATGGCACAACATTTTTCATACCTCTTTCAAGTCATGAATATTCAATTGAACTATCTATGCTTCCTTCTTTTGTTCTAACATATGTGATTGTTCTTTCAAACATTGTATTTCACCCTGAAGATTTTTGAGTACCTCCATGGTTTCCTTGTAAACCTCCTTCTAATGTGTATGATTTGGGTACCTTACATGTAAAACTTCCTCCATGGTGATGGAAGGATTCTATTGTAATTCCTCTCTGGCATGTGAAAATTTAGCATGTGTAGTAATTTTCATAGGTAATACCTTAGGTTTCAGTGTCAGCTTTGGAATCCATTTATTTTCCACAATGCACTACATTCTGATCATCCTTGTGCCTTTGTTCTAATTTTTATGTATCTTTCTAAGATGATCATATAATTTAGGTAAATCCTCATTATTGTGATTCCTCCCATAAAAATAACAAGTAATATTCTATGGACATTCATGCCTATAGTGGTCAGGAGATCCACATGTAAAACAAGTTTGGCAAGGTAAATCATCTCATTCACCACCATGGCCTCTGCCCCCGAATCCACCACAGTATCCTTAACCTCTGTAATGACCTCCCTTAAAGCACCCTTCATTCCTATCATAGCACACTTGAGTTTGATCATGATCTTGGTGCTAACTTTTTCCTATAGAAGTAGTTGATACTCCAGTCTATCACACACCAATATCTATGGCATCATGGATTTGACCAATCAACCAACAGTATTTTTTATCATGAGTTGTGGACCAAAAATGTTAACAATAACTAGATACATTCTTCCTTATCACACGTTGTAATAATGGGAAGAAACTTGTCCTATGGTCCAAATGACATATCTCATAGTCCAACAACAATGAACACATTGATATGTGAGAAAAAATATCTTTGGTGTGCCACTTCACAAACTGTACACTAAATCCTAGTGCATGTCTCATGTGCTGAATTTGTCAATAGTTTCTACAACTACTTTTCCATAGTTGTAATTTGTAGTTACAAAATGACTCACCTTGTGCTCAGAATCCATAACCCCTTTTGTGCACCACAGTATCTCACACATATGCATGTGTTCAGTAGCATCTTCTATGCCCCTATACTCTAGAAGATGAATGGAAATCTCCATGTAAACATTTTGGGGTTGGTGCTGACCCTACCCACCTAATCTAGAACCTCATGTGTTACGTGTGTCTCTAGAACTACCAAACCCATCAGAACTAGAGCCACCTATGCCCCCTGATCCTCCAACTATAGCTAGAAGGAGACTAGTGGATGTACTTCCCTATGTCCTAACAGTGGTACTAAACTAAACTCCTACAGTCTATGAAGTGGTACTACTCCCATAAGTGAGTCCAAGATTCTACGCACTTGAGTTCTATGCTAACAATGCACCTAAAAAGGTACCTCTAAACAATAAAGAATGCGTTTACCCTATCATAGATGTACTTGTTATCTAACTTACTTGTGCTCTTCTACTCCCAAAACTAACTTGTTGACTACTAGTTATACTAGATACTATAAATGCAAGTACAAAGACTAGGTTTCTAGGTAGATTCATATGTGCACCCACGTCCCATGTCATCTCTGGTTGCACACTCCCATGTGAGGCCGAGGAGGGTTCCCTATTATGATTTCCCAAATGGCAGTTTTCCATATGCTCTGGCTCCATGCCTTTTGCGTGAGCTCTAAAACCTTTACAAGCCATCTCTCTCCTTAATGTCGTCCTCTCTGAAATATCACGTTTCTTCTCTATCTCCCTCTCATGCACCTGATTATAGTTAAGCCACCTTTATTCTCTCTTCCTCTCTACCAATAAGTTTTCTATATTCAATAAACCTGTTCCTTCCCCTGCACATGGTGAGGTTTAGCTAGCCATCAATTTTCCTTCCAAGTTCAGGGTTACCATCAGGATTTTGATCGCTAGTGGAATTCCTTGCAAATAAGTTCCCCTTTGATAACATAAAAATTTGAACTCGGCTACCTTTGGGAAAGAATAAGTGGAAATTAAGTACTCTAAAATATAGGTATTCAAAACACCATAGAATCATATATCCATAATGCACATCCAAATCAGATCAACATCATAAAGGTCCTAAAATTCTTCCTATGTCTAGACAAATGTGTGATACCTCCAATATATTTTAGATGTATAAGAAACCAACCACTCATAAAAATCTACCAGAAAGATAACAAAGAAGCTCTCATATAAATAGTCACATAAATTCTGCTCCACCCACGTGTATGTATCAAACTCATCTATGGTGTTGAACCTGTTAGCATACTCTTCTTACATATCCTTTATCCACTCCTCAATTCTTGCTAAGGTCAACCAGTACATCTTCATCATGAAACATCTAGAAAAAAAATGAAAAAATAGGTCCCAAAAATGGATCCAATGATTAAGCCTAGAATCTACTATATAAACTTGAGAAAAACCCAAGCATGCTGGCACATCACCCATCCTGAGATGAGCGCTCACCCAAAGTGCTCAAAGGTATGAGGCCCTTATTTAGAGTTGTTTGTGTAGGATGTTAGTGTAATGAAGATACATCATATTTAGAACCATAAATAAGCATAACATTCCATAGATCATATTCCAGGTCTAGATCTTAGAGAATCTTGAATTAAACGATAACCATAATAAGATTAACCATGCAACAACCGGCTATTGTCATGTTTAAAACCATTATCCATCCAATATACTCCACTATATTAAACATTGAATAACATATAATCTTATTATATTACAAAGCATCACCATAAGTTATGCACGTATGAGATCCAGTAACATAACTCTACTATAATTCACTATTCATCCTCTCTCACTCACAAACTCTAACTACATAGTTCACTACATATTTATACGGGTGGGTACTTTCCCTTCACCACCTATGAACTTCCTAAAATAAGTCACATGCCGATAATAGCCATGCACCTTTACAATAATGGGCATACATACAAGTGTGCTAATTATAGACATCATATAGTTAACTAGAAGAAGTAATCCTATTACTATATTTAACTCATGCATGGCGCTTATCAGATGCTCATTCCCAAAATAGGATTTGCATGTTGTGGAAGTATCCATCCCAATGTGTGCTCCACACGCTACCTTCCAACAATATATCACATCCATGAAAATGGTTAAGTCCTAAATTAGCTTATCCTCCCTATCCTTCTGCACCTTCAAGTATGCCTTGTTCTCGCATGCACATCCTTGAGTGTGTGAGAGTTGAGTTTTAGCTTCATTAAACAAGTCACGCTAGGATGGAATAGTGAGTATGTTCCAAATTGTGAAATTTATGTTTATCCTTTTCATTTGGTCCACAATGTTGAATGAAAAACCCATTGACTTATGCATTTGAGGAAAAACAACATCCTTTCTTGATTGTTCAAGAACAGAGGCATGGACCTTAACTGAAATAGAGGCTTTACCTACTAAACGAGGGGCATGCACTACTTCCAAAGGAGCTTTACGCAGACCCTCGTGTGTACGAACTTCAGTGCTTTTACCACTGGAAGCCTTGGCTACATCTTTCTACTTCTGAGGGTCAACCTGTGTTGCTAGAATTGTGACCTATAAACCAAACTCGAGAATTCTCTTCTTGTATCTTGTGTTTTCCATAACTTGGGCATGTGGTATGCTTGTATCATATGCAACTTGATTTATTACAAAAAATTCCTTGACGCCAAAAAATATCAAGTTGGCCTTAGGAGGAGCCTCTAGTTTTTCTTGGCTCTCAAGCTCACTTATGCTGATAGAAGGCTCGTAGTTAGAAGCATTCTAGATCATGTAGGCTTGCATGTATGTAGCATTGGCATAATGATATTGAATATGAGGAATATTTCAAGGAAATCACCATTCAGACTCTTGCGTCATGTTGTTCTAGACTGGGACAAGTGCTTTACTTGTGCTGGGCACTAGAAAAGCTAGTATAGGAGGAATAACTCTCAAAGGCAAGTGCACATTAGCATGTCATCTATCATTCTGTTGGTTTTATCTATATCTTTGATTCCCATACTAATTACACCAAGGTTGATTGCTTTGGATTTACACCTAATTGGAATTACCTCTGTAGGCTTGCACTTGCTTCTTTTCTAATGATATGACCTTGTTGGAAAAGTTTCTAATCAGGGCCTTCAATTCATCATTTTATATTTTTTATGTAAGAGAGTAAGATGTAGATGAAACTAGTTACGCGCTCTATACAGGAATGAGAGAAACAAAAGGTTGGGGAGTTGGAGACATATTTGGGAACAAGGACGTAGGAGGCCTAGGCATAAACTTACCATCCTTAATGAGACTACTTTCTACCCTTATTGCAATGTTGTATGTAGCAGGTAAGGTTTTACCTCCCATGGATTGAATCATGACTGAAATTTCACTATTCAAATCCCTTAGATAATATAAGAAAGCATGTTGAGTTGTAGGCCTTACCAATTGAGGAATTCTATCCCAATTCTTCTAGAATTTGATGTTGAAATCAATCATCTTCTCATTAGGTGCATGATTTATTGTAGTCAGCTACTCCACCAATGATAGATGATATGATTTATATTAAAAGTAATTACATAGATTCATTCCAAGATCATCGTAGGTAGAAATGGATGAAGGTCTTAGGACACAGTACCATTGGAGTGCATTATCCTTGAAAGAGGTTGCAAGAAACCTGACAACAACATCATCATGTGTAATCAAATAGAAAAAGAACACATTGGCCACATCTTGAATGTGTTTAATAGGGGTGACTTGAGTTTCTCATGTGAAGTATGGAATACTCTTCAGAATGATTGCCGACATTTCATGTTGGGAATTGAGATTAAGTGATATTTTTCTAGTGAAACTGGTGAAGTTCATTGGAGGAGGAGGAGGTTGAAGCATCATGGTAGGGCACACTTTTTTTTTTTTAGGAGTAGAGTGAATGTGGCATGCTAGAGATGGGGATGTGCATGCAAAATATCTATTGTGTGTGCTTCTTGCCAAAATATGTAGGTATTTAAATGATCCTTCAGCTGTAACACTATATCTTGTATGCACTCTTCTCATAAATGGAACTTAGGACTACAAAACATGAGCTCTCAAAATGTTGGGAGTCACTAGATTTGTTGAAATAATCCTCCGAAGGCTAGAAATATGAAGTTCACACACCAGAACTTTGCAATATGAAAGTTAAGCTTTCACTGTTTGTCCCACTGGGTGTTCCAGAAACTATTGGTTGTCAAACTTGCACCTATGTCTCGAATCTGGAAGAACCAAGTCATTTGAGACAACAATGGAACTATCTCAGATTTTTGGGACCTTACGTGCTTGAGATGGATCTCTAGAGAAGGCCAGTTCCTCTATCTATTTCTAGTGCTACCACTACTCCTAATGTTGAAAGGGAAAACTAAGATAACAATTCCAAGGGACTAGGGATAGAAGGATAACATAAAGGAAAACTAATCTAAGGAAGGAAATAGTACCAGACAAGAGGGATGAACACCATCCATTCTTAGTGAAAATGAAAGGAAAAACAATGAAAGAAGGCTAGGCATGTGTAGCGCAATTAAAACACATTTACCATATTAGTTCCACAAAACACAAATAAAAATGGAGTTACCAAGGATATCGAGTGAAAAAACAAGCCCGCGATGTAAAAGAAAGGAAAGAAGAAAGAAAAAAAACACACTTAGGATAGAGAATAGTCACAAAAACAATGCTTCCATTACTTCCAAAAATGTAAAAAATTGTTACAATGTTGAAAGATGCCAATATCCACATGTGCAAGCTAGATATAGAGGTCTGTGACTTAGAATATAAAAATATTAACACCTTAGCAAAATGTGTAAGGATCCAAAGTGTCTAACATTAAAGATGCACCCAACTCTTACATTTATAGATGAATCCATGGAAGAAGAAGGGAAAACCCAATTTTGAAATATAACCACCAAATGGAAGCATTCAATGCCTGCAAATCCACCTATAAATATATCTAAATATGTTTCCCCAAGTCTGTTTGGTGTGTTGGAGAAGGAAGGTAGGAGGGCAGATCAGATCAAATCAGGTGGTTGGAAAAATCAGATCTTCTCATCAATTCCCAGATTGAAATTTTCCCATACTTCATCTACAATATCCACCAATAATTTGAATTTACATGTATAACACTATATCCCATGTCAACAACTATTGATTGAGACTAGGTGTGTGCTAATCAAAGATCTGTAGAAAAATTTATGATTGTTAGAAGATTAACAGGGGTGTCTATGTACATAAGACACGTGGTGCACACAGATTGACTAAAAGGATGTGTTGGTGAGAAAATTTGTCTTGTGGAAAAATTGGTGGTTTCAAGCCAACGCTATGGGAATCTAAGTCCCTCTACTTGAACGGTGCAGCTTCCATAGGTGCATGCATAAAATATGGGTTTCAATGGTGTCCTTTTGACCAGAGATCCAACAAGGGCACTCCATTGACCATGTGACAAAGCTAGAAATGTCTCGCTAGAGAATAAAATTTGTCTTGGAAAGGGGAAGGGGAGTGGAAATGGAGGTAGGAGAAAAATAATTTTGTGAGTAGATTATCAAATGCCCACACACTTTAATTAGTAATTCAGTTTACATGTATTTATAGTTATAAGAAAAATAAACCCGCGGGAGAAGCTACAAGACCAAATGAAATTCATTGGCTGTAAAGGTACCAATTAATCCCTCAATAAAAGATGCAAAAATTCCTTCTTTTATTATTGAAGCTAAACCAGAATTTGTACAGAGATTTGAGAATAGAGGAAAATCTAAGGAGAAGGAAAAATAGAAGAAGTATGGCGTTTTCTATCTTTTCCAAGTACAAAGAACTCTGGTCTTTTTGAAATCAATCGCCATCCCTTTGGAATGGCTCTGAGGAGCCATTATATCCTTTTCCAAAAATTTTACAACTTTATAAATCATTTATGCCTCTTCAAATTCCTCCATTGCAAAGAAAACGCTCATGGTGTGTTAAAATCCAGATCTTACAACGTGAACGTTACATTTGATTTGCCAGTTTGAATACAAACTGTTTGATTTTCTCTTATAACTTTGAAATCGGGCCGTCCATGTGGTAGGAAGAGATTGGAGTGGGTATGGGGGAAAGCCCTTTACATTTTGCAATTTTTTATAGATTTGTCAATTTAGAACAAATTGGCCCGCACCCCCGCTTCAAATTTTTAACTTAGGCACATGGCACGTTTTCCTTTGAAATGGGGTCACACTCCTTTTCTCAACATTTTAAACTCTTTTAGGAAAGGCTCAAAAATGCAAATTCCTCCGCCAACCCACTCTCCTACTTTGACTCTTGACATGTGGCATCCTTTGATTGGAATTGGGGTCACAGCCCTTTTCTCAACATTTTAACCTTTTTTGGAAAAAGGCTCAAAACTCAAATTTCTCCACCGTTCCACTCTCTCGCTTTAAATCTTGACACATGGCATCCTCTGATTGGAAATGGGGTCGTGACACTTTTCTCAACATTTTAACCTTTTTTGGAAAAAGGATCAAAAACTTAAATTCCTCTGCCATCCCATTGCTCTGATTGAACTCTTGACATGTGACATCCTCTGATTGGAAATGGGGTCACAGCCCTTTTCTCAACATTTTAACCTGTTTTGGAAAAAGGCTCAAAAACTCAAATTTCTCTGTCGTTCTGCTCTCCTGCTTTGACTTTTCAACGGCACGCTTCACCTTTGAATTTTTCCTTGTGGGATTTAATTTTGGCTTTTCTCTGTGGGCTCAAATTTTAATTTTACCTTTATAGCCTGATCAGGGCTGCGGGTCATTTTTTAACTTTTCACCTTTTTGGAAAAAGGCTCAAAAACTCAAATTTATCCATTGTTCCGCTCTCCCATTTTGAATTTTCAACGGCAGGCCCGAGACCTTGGTGGAGTTTTGGAGAATTCTAGAACTTTTACTTCACTTTTGGGAATTTTCTTAAATTTCCAAAAGTACCCCGATAGCCCACTCGTCCGCTTTGACTTTTTAATGGCGGGCTTCACCTTTGGCTTTTTCCTTGTGGGATTCAAAATTTGACTTTTCCCTTTATAGTCTGATTGGGGCTACGTGTCACTTTTTAACTTTTCACCTTTTTTATAAAGAGGCTCAAAGACACAAATTTCTCCACCGACCCACTTCCAATTAGGTATGTCCACGTACCTATGGATGATGGGGCCAAAAAATTTATGGGGAAGAAAATGCCCATCATTTCCGAATGTGTGAAAAATACATAGAGGAAGAGAACTTCATTATTTTGAGTCCAATTTTTGAATTTCCTTCATGAGCAAGAGGCATGGAGGTAAAACAATGATTTGACAACCCAAACCATAGAATAGGAGAACAATTTTGATCAAAAAAGGAGATTGTAAAGATGATATTATGTGCACAGACTGGGAGATGGATAAATTCTAAAAATGAGAAAAAAAAAATATTTAAATAGCACTAGGGCATGGATTTTACTATTTCTTCAAACTTTAAACTAAGATTAAATACTTTAGGAGGGTGATAGAATGAAATTTCGAATTAAACTTGGAAAACAAAAAGTGGTTTTTGGGAGACAACAACTGGCTCTAGCTTGGGGACATGGTATGAGGATCCAGAATCTCAATTTTTGAACCGTATGACATTGACCAATGCCTTATCCATTGGGCCATGTAGATTCATGTACAATTCTGAGAAAGAATGGAAGAAGGAGGAAACACACAAGCCAAACCACACACAACAAAAACCAAACAAAACTAAACAAAAACCACACAACAAAAAAAGGAAAAACACAGCTACAAAATCACTTATGGTACAAGGCGGGGGACAACCCGCTTTCACTAAAGATACAGTTTCAAGTATTGTCTAATTCAAGGAAATTCCAATGGAATTCCATCCAAGTATGAGTGGAGGAAAAAAATCTCACCACAAGCTCCATGAATTTGGAATGGGCCCAGGCACAATGAATCAAACTTTCCATGGTTGCCCTTTGGTTCTCTTCTCTTGTCCCATAGCAGGACAAAATCTCCAACTTTGAAATTCCTTACTTTGGTCTTCTTGTCAAAAAATTTCTTCACTTTCAACTGATGCTCCTTAATTCTATCCACCACTTGGCATCTGATTTTTTCCATCTTCTCTAGGAAGAGGATCCTCTTGTTAATGGAGTCTTTGTATTAACCATCTTCTATTTCTTGTAGCAACTTGAGAGATGACATCTTAATTGTGAGGGGAATATCTACCTCAAATCCATACAAAATTTGGAAATGTGACATACCTATTGCCTTCTTAGGAGTGATCCTATTGGCCCATAATGCATCATATAACTTCTTGTGCCAGTTCCTTTGATTCTCATCTACTAACTTGCAAACAATGGTCACAATGTTCTTGTTGCTTCACACAACTTGCCCATTTCCCTATGGGTAGTAGTCATAAGATTGAGATAGAGAGATTCTAAATCCATAACAAAAATCTGTGAGCTCCTTAGAAGATAAATAGGTAGCATTATCTATAAAAATTTTCTGTGGTATTCCAAAATGAACAATGATAATCTCCTTGATGAAGTTGTAGCCTGTTTCAAAGTTGGCTTGCTTGGTCGGGATGGATTCCACCAATTTAGTGAATTAATTAGTTATAGTGAGTACATAAGTATGCCCTGCACTAGAATGAGGATTATAAAAACACCAATAAAATCTATTCCCCATTACTAAAATGGTTCTTCAATCACCACAGGCCTGAGTGGAAATATAGCTAGTTGTGGTTTTCCAATAAATTGTTGGCATTCTTTGCATTTGAAACCCAATCCTTAGTATTTGAAAATATGGAGGGCCAATAATATCTCCCTATGAGGATCTTATGTGTGGTGACCATTGCTAAGAAATTTCAACCACAAGCTTGATCATGATATGCCCTAAGAAATGTTTCTTTATGTTCCTTATCTACACACCTGAGGAAACAACCATCTAGGCCTCTCTTGTAAAGGGCATGATTCCAGATCACAAAGTTGGTTGCCTTTAGCTTGAGTGTCCTTTTTTTTTTTAATCAAGATGAGGAGGGCATTCTCCATAAGTGAGGTAGTAAGCAATGTCAGCATACCACTCATCAATAGTGGTGACAAAGAGTGCCTATGGACTGTCTCCTGAACAGGTTGAGCAAACACCATATTTTTCTCCCTACTAAGCCTTGAAAGCTTCATCTTCAAAAATCAGCTTGCACAAACCATTTCCTCTTACCATATTAGAGGGTCTAATCTCCAAGTCATACTCTTGGGTCTTTGTAATCCAACTTCCTCTCTTGGCCCCAGGATCTTGTTGAGTCAAAATGGACTTGATTGCACTTATAGGGACCTGTTAGTGCAAAATCACAGCACCCCTGGATATTGATCAGTTTTCTAGGTTGATCATATTAATATCCATTGTGATAGCATAACATTGAATCCTTTCTCCAAGTGTGGGACTTGAAGAGTGAGAAAGGAATCTCCAGAGAAAGGCTGGTTCCTATTCCTCTGTTCAGGTGCACATGAAATATGCAGAGGGTTTTCTCATAATCTAATCTAATCTGCCAAGGAGACAAGGTAAGAAGATGCATAAAATAAATCTAAGCTAATAGAGGTGATGCACCGGGGAATGAAGAACATATGTTTTTCCACATTAAACACAGACCATGTAGATATAACACAACACCATGCACAGATAGCAAAAATGCAATGAAAGATCAAGAATGGCAGTAATAAATATGTAAGAGGGTTTAGAAGCAACCACAGACACATATATATTGCTCAAGGATCGATTCAATACATTGCAATGGCCAAAAGAAAGAAACGGTGTTACAGTCTATATGGGAGGTTTGAAAACTCCACAAATCTTCTTATGAACAGGAGAGAAGGGAGGGTGCAAAGCAGAAAATGTCCAACTACAGAAAGAAACCCCTCCTTACAATATATAGGAAGAATGGGAGAGAAAAGAGAGAGGAATTTGAAATCTGCCCCAACCACCTCTAGGTTGCATTTAATTCATCCATCATGGCAGAAGCGGCGGGTTCTGGCAAAGCGGCGGTTTGCCTAACAGAAGTGGCGAACTGTCTGCTGCATTAAAGTGGTTGTTGAAGTATTACCTCTGCTTGTTATTTCGTGCCAGAGGCGTTTCTCAATTTTCTCCCTACAGACTACACTAAAATGCAAGATTGACCCTGGAAATGTGTAGAGAATTTCAACAGCTTTCCATTGATATCAAGAACGTGCAAATCCGAGCTTTGGATCGAAAGATATGTCAATCTAAAGATTTAGGACACGGAACAGGTGAAAACGGATTTTGAAATATTTTCCCACGCACTGCCACTTGGACGCCACGTGGCATGCTCTGATTCGCTGAATAATTATCTCTCCTCTACTTTACAGCGGGCTGTCTCTTGAATTTTGACTTTTCCTCGTGGGTTCTTAAATGGGACACGTGGCACGATCCTATTTGTTCGGCTCGGTGCTCGAAAATTCACCCTTTGACTTTTCTGACCTTTACTCTATGAGGACACGTGGCAATTTCTCAATGGTTCTCGAGCCTGCCGGGTCTTCCGCGTACTTTGCGTCCATTCGTCCCGGATGTCCCAGTGCTGCTTGGGACAAAAACCTCTGATCCACCCGAAATGGGCTTCCTTGTCCCTCATTTGGCCAAAGACACGTGGCACCTTTTGATTGGCTTTCGGCTCCTTCGGCTTCTTCGTGTATTTCGGGTCTTTTTGTCCCGGACGTCCTATTTTGATTTTGGACCTTTTGGGACAATTTCGGCCGGTTTGGCCGGTTTGGGTATTTCTGGCCCGCTTGTCCCAATTGCTTTTGGGCTCCTTGTGCTGATTTCACGCGAACCGGCCGGTTCGGGCCCTTCTGTCCCAAACGTCCCGACTGCTCCCTCTAGAAGGACTTAGCCAATTTTTTCACTTTTTCCTGGATCAATCCTATTTGCCTTTCTGCAACCTTTCGCACTTTCTCAAAGCTTGCTCCTTCCTTCTTCGGCCTGGGGAGTTTAGAAAGATTCCTGAAGGGACCCCTAGAAACCTGATTTTGCTCTGAATCAGTCATTTTTCTTGGAATTTGGACATCCTGATGCATGTTATCAAATTTACCCCGGGGGGTGAATTTTGGATAACAATTTGGCGACTCAGCGGGATCATCTGCCTACTAGATGAAAATGCCAGTAGCCTGAAGCAATCCATTGGGCATGGAGTTAAGTATTAACCTGAAACAAGCCTGATACTGCAACTTCCCTTCCAGCAACACTCAGAACTGTAGAAAACAACCTGAGAGTAGAAAAACCTGTGCCAAAGCACTTAGGGAAAACAAAACTAATCTATAGCAAAACAATGTGCACAAGCACTTGGAGGAAAGAAAATCTAAACTAGTATTTACAGATGTAGTGAACCTCCCTCTAGAAGCAACGCTTGAGATAGATTCCATTTACTGGAATCTGCAGTTCTTCACCATCCAATGAGGCCAATTGGAAAGCATTGTTGTTCTTGCACTTTGTGACCATGTATGGGCCACTCCAAATGGCATCAAATTTTGAATGCCTTCCTGGTTTTGCTCTGTCCACATCCCATTTCAATACTAGATCTCCTATTTGAAAAGATCTATCTTTGGCCTTCTTATCAAAGGTCTTCTTGATCAAAGCCTGATCCTTTTCCATTGCTTGGAATGCCTGATCTCTGATTTCTTGCAGCTCCATCAATTCTGCATATCTCACCTCCATGGGCCCAAACTCTAGCAACTCCAGCTGTTTCATGAGTTCCAACGTTGGCAACTCAAGTGACATGGGCAAGATTGCCTCTCTTCCGTAGACAAGCCTAAATGGAGAGTTACCTGTGGATCTTTTGGGAGTTATCCTATCCGCCCATAAGGCTGATTTCAGTTTGGTATGCCAAGCCTTTTGATTCTCATCAAGAGTCCTCCTAATGATCCTCAGCAAGTTTTTGTTTGTAGACTCGGCATGGCCATTACCTTGAGGGTAATAGTTTGATGAAGTGCTCAGGTATATTCCGTTCTTGACAGCCCACTCAGTAACTTTAGATCCAATAAATGCCAATGCATTATCAAAGACTATTGTAGCAGGTACACCAAATCTGGTAGTTATTCCCTCGTAAAAGTCCAAGATGCTAGACTCATTCGCCTCTTTGACTGCTACTGCTTCTGTCCATCTGGTGAAGTAGTCTGTGGCTGTCAAAATCCATTTGTGCCCTTGGCTCGAATTGGGATTGATGACTCCAATGACGTCCAGACCCCATTGCATGAATGGCTGGTCAACTGAGATTGGATGTAATGGGAGGGCTGCAAGTTTCTCTTTTCCTGTGAAAAATGCACAATTCTTACACCTCTTGATCCATGCATAGCAATCACTGAATATTTTAGGCCAATAATAACCAGCCTTCATGATTTTCAGAGCTGTCACTCTTGGTGCAAAATGGCCACCGGCTGGTCCATCATGAAACTCTTTTAATACCCTCTGGATCTGACCTGTGTTAATGCATCTCAGCAGCACTCCATTCAGGTCCTTTTTGAACAAAACTCCATCAATGATGGTATATGGAATTGCCTGCAACCTAAAGTGTCTTCTTTTTGCTTTGCTCATTTCTAGAGGGTACATACCCATTTGTAGGAAATGTATCATATTCTGAGTCCAACAGGGAGTGGACACATCATCATTTTCCTATTTTTTATCATCTTGTAATAGCAGGACAACATCCTCTTCATCTTCTGGGCTGTCTGGTCGTTTGGAAGCGAGTTGCTCGCACAAACCTTTGCCTCTTACCAGCTTGGTGATTTTGATCTCAATGTCATACTCCATGACACGGGTGATCCATCCTGCCCTTTTCTCATTCAAATCCTTGTTGAGGAGGAAGTCCTTAACCCCAGCATGTGAGACCAGCAACTGGACCTTGTTGTTTGAGACCAAATGCTTGAATTTCTTCAAGCTCCTGATTACTGCAAGCACATGCTTTTCAATAAAAGAGTACCTCAATTCACAGTCATTTAGGCTTTGGTTGAAGAAGGCAATCGGCTGCTCATCATTATCTTTATTTTGTTGCACCAAAATAGCAGAAATAATGTCATCACCCCCAAATGCATAGAGGATGAAATCCTTGGAAAAGTCTGGGTTGATGAGAGTGGGTGCCTGGGAGATTGCTTTTTTGATTGCTTCAAAGCTCTCCTTGCCTTCTGCCGTCCATTTGAAAGCCATGCTTTTCCTTAACATTTTGGTGATGGGCTTGACAAGGGCTACAAAGTTTAGGACAAACCTTCGAACAAAGTTTATCCTTCCCAGGAAACTCTGAAGAGCTTTCTTGTGACTTGGCAATGGTAGAGCCCTTATGGCTTCAACCCTCTCTGGATCAATTGCTAATCCTTCCTTGGAGACAATGTGGCCAAGGAGTTTCCCTTCATGTGCAAGAAAGATGCACTTCTTAGGATTTAAATACACTCCAAACTTTCTACATCTCTGAAACACTTGCCTGAGGTGAAAGAGATGGTCTGCAGCATTTTTTGAGAAGACAGTGATATCATCTAGGTATATCAGTACTGTCTTGTTGATCAAGCCTTTGAATGCCATATCCATAGCTTGCTAGAATGTTGCTCTGGCGTTTGACAGTCTAAATGGCATCTTCTTGTAAGCATACGTGCCCCATTTGGTTGTGAAGGCTGTCTTGAATTGGTCTTCCTCCTTCACCATAATTTGATTGAAGCCTGAGTAACCATCAAGTAGCGAAAACCTTTCTGACCCAGCTATGACCTGTAATATTTGCTCCATGGAAGGGAGTGGATAATGGTCCTTGAGAGATGCCCTATTGAGGTCTCGGAAGTCAACACATAGCCTGATCTCTCCACTTTTCTTTCTGACCAGAACCAAGTTCGCAACCCAACTTGAGTGCTTGATAGGGAATATAATTGCTGACTCAATCAGCTTGTCCAGCTCCTTCCTCATGAGAGGCTCCATGTGTGGATTGACTGGTCTCTGTTTCTACCTGACAGGCTTAGTATTTGGATCCAACTCGATGGTATGCTAAGCTAAGTTAGGATTGAAGCCCTTCAAGTCTTCATAGCTCCAAGCAAACACATCAGGGAATTCTTGACAAAGCTGTATGAACTCATATCTCTCTTGCTCAATTGTCATTTTTCCAATTTGCAATGGCTTGTTCTTTTTTACCAAGATGGATACCGAATCCTACCTCTTGACCTGAATATTTACTTTCTCTTTTCTAAACTGATCATTGGGGTTAAAAATGGACTCCAAGGTGACAAGTCCCTTGGGCAGCTTGTCAGTTCTCAGCTGTATCACCTGGTCACCATATTGCTGTTCCAACTTCTCTTGATTCTTAGCTGAGAACTCAGCTTCTTCTTGCAAGAAGTGGATGATTTGCCGGGTCATTCTCAAATACTTGCCAATTGACATTTTTATCCGGCACTGAAGGCCTCACAATCACGTGGATGTTTGGCTGTACCTTATCTTGTTGAATGTTTTCTACAATGTCAAAGGCTGCCCCTACTGCTGCAAGCCTGTCAGCAACTTGATTCTCTTTTCTGGGAATGGCCTTGATGCCGAAACCTTCAAAATCCTCCATGAGGTCCCACACCCTGTTCTTGTAGCATCTGAGTAGATCATTTTTGGCAGCATGCTGTCCCTTGATCTGATTTACAATCAGGTCATTGTCCCCAAAAACTTGCAAGTTATTTATTTTTCTCTTTATTGCCCAATGCATCCCTTGCACCAAGGCTTCATATTCAGCAGTGTTATTGGAGCATGCAAATTGAAATCTAAAAGTTGAATAATACTTTACTCCTTGCGGTGAAATAAGCATGGCTCCACCTCCTGCGCCTTGTCTACTCCTTGATCCATCAAAAAACAGTTGCCATACCTTGTTGTCATCCTTGTGGTTTGGCTTGGTGATGCTAGGAATAGGTTGACTTTCTTCGTGTATACAATAAACTCCTAGTTCAGATTCTTCTACCTCTTGATAAGGATCAAAAGCATGCACCTTGCTTGCCCATTCATCAAGAGTCAAATCTGGGATACTTCCAACCTTAGTGTCGGCTTCATCAGCGCCGAGGTGATCTTCTTGATCAAATGCTGAGCAATTAGTATTAATATGACTTGGAGTATAGGGTTCAATGTGGAAATCTGTAATAGGTTCTGACCTAATTGTAGCTTTAGTTCCATACCTCGTTCTGAACAGCATGTGTGACTAATCAGCGGATAAATATCCCCCAATCTTGGCAGTAAAGTCCCTTGACAAGCATAGGGCAAAGAGTGGTGGAAGGTCTATGACTGAGACGTCTTGCAAAACAACCACGTTGGGACATGCATGCAAGGTAAGAATCAAGTTTTTTATAACTCCAACTGTGGCTACTGCTGTCCCATCTAATTGCACTACTCCCTTAGTTATTATTTCATACTGGAGCCCTAGCTGATCAGCTATCTGTTTAGGCATTACTGAACTACTTGCCCCAGAGTCAATCATGCAATTATGTACCAACTTGTCTCCTATGATCAATGAAACATAAAATGGAGGGGGCTTCAGCATTTTACCTTGTTGTGCTCCATGATTTCCTTCAGGCTGGGTAGCATTTGTAAGCACTTTGTCTTGCCTCTGAACTTACTGATTTGAAATTGGCCAGTCCTTCATAGCAGCTTGCAGCAGATCTCTTTGGCCTGGGATGGATAGGGATTCCCACATAGATATATTGACGTTTGTTTTCTTCATCTGATCAATGATACTGAATGGTGATGAAGGATCTCTCTGCTGTCCCTTGATTTGCACATTTGCTCCTTGAATATGGGCAGCAACAGCTGGCATTTGATTTGGCCAAGGGGCTGTTCTTAGCTGCCCTCGTGCATTTGAAACTAGGTTTTTCTTGCCAATCATTTGTGGAGCTGTGGAAGGTTGTGGATTGGCTGGGGCTAACGGCTGTTCCTCACCCAAATTTCTCCTTTTTGACCTTGTGTTGGCTGCAACACCTTAAGAGACTGCCTGATTCATACCACAGAAATCCTCTGCCTACCAATTTACCAATGTGGTGTCATTTGGGGCAGGTTGCTGTTGGAATGTTTCTTGTTGTTGGCTGTTTTCTTGACTACTTTCACCCTCCACACTAGCACTTGTTACCATTAAAGCTTGGGTTAAAGCACCATTATAGCACATGGATTGATTATGGGGTTCATTACATGGAAAACACCATTCATACTCCTGGGCAATATTGTTTTGTGCTGGTACTAATGCCTTAGAGGCAGATATAGCATTTGGATTATAGGGCTGGAATGGTCTATTAACAAGAGGCCTTGTTTGATTCATATTTGCAACTGGATTAGGTAGCCTTTGAGGCTGATATGGCTGCCTATTAGGTTGAGCTTGAGGCTGATACGAAGGTCTAAAACCTTGAGTTTGCTGTCTCTTAAGTGTGACCAGCTCATTACCTAAATTTTGCAACTGCTTCATGACTTCTTGAAGCTCATTTGGGGCACTTGGAGATGAAGTGGAAGCTTCATTTGAACTCTGATTTCTAGGAGTGGGAGAAGGAGCTAAGACAGGTGCCTGACTAGTACTTGGGCTCTCTAAACTTGGATATAATGGCATTGGAGGCCTAGGAGCTAGCTTGCCAGCTTGAATCAAACAATTTTCAGCTCTAATGGCAATACTATAGGCAGCAGGGATAGTTGTGCCTCCCATGGATTGAATCAACATAGAAATATCAGAATTTAAAGCTTTAAGGTAGTATAGAAAAGCACCTTCTGCTGTTGGTCTGACTGCTACTGGAATTCTATCCCAAGATCTTTGAAATCTGAAGTTGAAGTCAGTCAGTTGCTCATTGGAAGCTCTCTTGATGGTTGTCAGCTGCTCCAAAAGAGACAAGTTGTCTCCCTTCTCTCCAAATTGATTATGAAGTGCAATACACAGCTGATTCCAGTTCGTGATAGAAGCAGCTTCAAGGCTCCTAAACCATTGCAATGCTTTTCCCTTGAATGAAGACGCCAGCAATTTGACAGCTACTTGCATCTCATTAATCTCATGGATTGCACAAATTTTAGCAATGTCCTTGACATGATCACCAGGAGTGGTCTGGTTTTCTCCAGTAAAATATGGAATGTTCTTCAATGCTGCAACTGGGATTGGATTTTTGTGCATTGAGAGCAAGTGGGCTACTGCCTGTGAAGTTGACATAGGGGTTTACTGGTTGCGCCATTCTGAGTGGTCTTAAAACCCTTGTATATTGAAAGAAAGGCCTGTCAGGTGGAGGAGTTGAGAGAGTTCTGTTTGGTGGAGATGGAGACCTTTGAATCCTTCTTCCTCTTTGCCTTCTTCTTGGAGATAGTTGCAGGTATTCAAACGGTACTTCCTCTTCTCCAGCTCTTGACCTTGTGATTCTTCTCATAAGCTTTTAGGCCTGACTGCTGAAACTTAGTTGATTCTTCCCTCTGGAGTCGCCAGATATGCAAATAATAGCTCTTTTTAAGCAAGAAAATTGCAGCAAATGCACATAAACCTTGCTGCAATAAAAAAAAAATGAGACCTCTGGTCCCACCGGGCGTGCCAAAACTGTTAGTGCAAAATCACAGCACCCCTGGATATTGATCAGTTTTCTAGGTTGATCATATTAATATCCAGTGTGATAGCATAACATTGAATCCTTTCTCCAAGTGTGGGACTTGAAGAGTGAGAAATGAATCTCCAGAGAAAGGCTGGTTCCTATTCCTCTGTTCAGGTGCACACGAAATATGCAGAGGGTTTTCTCAGAATCTAATCTAATCTGCCAAGGAGACAAGGTAAGAAGATGCATAAAATAAATCTAAGCTAATAGAGGTGATGCACCGGGGAATAAAGAACATATGTTTTGCCACATTAAACACAGACCATGTAGATATAACACAACACCATGCACAGATAGCAAAAATGCAATGAAAGATCAAGAATGATAGTAATAAATATGTAAGAGGGTTTAGAAGCAACCACAGACACATATATATTGCTCAAGGATCGATTCAATACATTGCAATGGCCAAAAGAAAGAAACGGTGTTACAGTCTATATGGGAGGTTTGAAAACTCCACAAATCTTCTTATGAATAGGAGAGAAGGGAGGGTGCAAAGCAGAAAATGTCCAACTACAGAAAGAAACCCCTCCTTATAATATATAGGAAGAATGGGAGAGAAAAGAGAGAGGAATTCGAAATCTACCCCAACCACCTCTAGGTTGCATTTAATTCATCCATCATGGCAGAAGCGGCGGGTTCTGGCAAAGCGGCGGTTTGCCTAACAGAAGCGGCGAATTGTCTGCTGCATTAAAGTGGTTGTTGAATATTACCTCTGCTTGTTATTTCGTGCCAGAGGTGTTTCTCAATTTTCTCCCTACAGACTACACCAAAATGTAAGATTGACCCTAGAAATGTGTAGAGAATTTCAACATCTTTCCATTGATATCAAGAACGTGCAAATCCGAGCTCTGGATCGAAAGATATGTCGATCTGAAGATTTAGGACACGGAACTGGTGAAAACGGATTTTGAAATATTTTCCCGCGCACTGCCACTTGGACGCCACGTGGCATGCTCTGATTCGCTGAATAATTCTCTCTCCTCTGCTTTACAGTGGGCTATCTCTTGAATTTTGACTTTTCCTCATGGGTTCTTAAATGGGACACGTGGCACGATCCTATTTGTTCAGATCGGTGCTCGAAAATTCACCCTTTGACTTTTCTGACCTTTACTCTATGAGGACACGTGGCAATTTCTCAATGGTTCTCGGGCCTACCGAGTCTTCCGCGTACTTCGCGTCCATTCGTCCCGGATGTCCCAGTGCTGCTTGGGACAAAAACCTCCGATCCGCCCAAAATGGGCTTCCTTGTCCCTCATTTGGCCAAAGACACATGACACCTTTTGATTGGCTTTCGGCTCCTTTGGCTTCTTTGCGTATTTCAGGTCTTTTTGTCCCAGACGTCCTATTTTGATTTTGGACCTTTTGGGACAATTTCGGCCGGTTCGGCCGGTTCGGGTATTTCTGGCCCGCTTGTCCCAATTGCTTTTGGGATGACTTGTCTCTTTTCGGCCGGTTCGGCCGGTTCGGGTATTTTTGGCCCGCTTGTCCCAATTGCTTTTGGGCTCCTTGTGCTGATTTCGCGTGAACCGTCCGGTTCGGGCCCTTCTGTCCCAAACGTCCTGACTGCTCCCTCTAGAAGGACTTAGCCAATTTTTTCACTTTTTCCTGGATCAATCCTATTTACCTTTCTGCAACCTTTGACACTTTCTCAAAGCTTGCTCCTTCCTTCTTCGGCCTGGGGAGTTTAGAAAGATTCCTGAAGCGACCCTAGAAACCTGATTTTGCTCTGAATCAATCATTTTTCTTGGAATTTGGACATCCTGATGCATGTTATCAAATTTACCCCGGGGGGTGAATTTTGGATAACAGGACCATCACCATTGTATGGGAATTAAGAATGTAGAATCTAAAACTTTTAACAACTTTGACTACTGTGTAGGCATGTTTCTCCAATTGGCTATACTTTAGCTCATTATTTTTCAAAGGAAATCTCATGAAAACAATGGGTGCTTCCAAACCTTCATCATTTTTCTGAACAAGGACAACAGAGAGTGTATGTTTTGATGCATAGCAATACATGATGAAATCCTTGTTGAAATATGGAGATAAAAGAGTTGGAGCTTTAGCAATGGCTTTCTTAATCTCCTAAAATGATACTTTTCCTTCCTTATTCCACTTGAAACCTGTTTGAGGCTTCATCATGGAAGTTATATGATTAGTCAATTTAGAAAACTCAGGCACAAAATGACGAAGGAAGTTTACCTTTCTAAAGAATGAATGAACTCCCTTCTTGCTAGTTGGTAAGGATGTGCTTGGGTAGATCTAATACTCTCAAGATCAATGTGTGATCCATGTTTGTTCACAATGTGTCCCAGTAACTTACCTTCTATGACTCCAAAAATGCACTTCTTTAGATTTAGAGAAATGCCACGTTTCCTACACCTTGCAAGGACTTTCTCTAAATGACAGATATGATCTCCCCTCCTCTTTGACAAAACCATGAGGTCATCAAGGTAAATGACAATGCAATGTTTCAAATATTTGAAGGCCAAGTCCATTGCTCTCTGGAAAGTGGCTCCAGCATTGATCAATCAAAAAGGCATTCTACTGTAGGAAAAACTACCCCAAGGTGTTGTGAAGGCTATTTTGTTGCAATCCTCTTCTGCCACCTTGATTTGGTTGTACCTTGAGAATCCATCAAGAAAAGAGAGCATTTCAGATCTAGTGACTACTTGCAAAATATGTTCCATGATTGGAAGAAGGTAGTTATCCTTGAGAGATGACTGATTCAGATTTCAAAAGTCTACACAAATCCTTATTTCCACATTATTTTTCCTTATTGGCACAATGTTAGCCACCCATGTTGAATGGTGGATGGGGAAGATGATTCTAGCACTGAGAATATTTTTCACCTCTTCTTTGATAACATCGGAAATCTTTGGATTGTATGGCATTTTTTTTCTCATGAAGGGCTTAGCTCCTTTCTTTAAAGGAATGGAGTGATGCATTTCCTTTGGCTGAAAAGATTTGAGTTCATCATAGGAATAGGCCAAGACATCTGAGTACTTTTTAAGTAGAGCAACAAACTTTCTCTTCTCTTCTGGTGAGAAACATTTACCAATGTTAACTATCCTTAGATTCTCTAAAGTGCCAATTTTTTCTTGATCAAAATCAAATGGACACTGAGAAGATTGTTTTTTTCTCTTGGATGAACCTGTCATGCTTGTCAAAGAGGTCTTCCAAAGAAACTATGCCTTTGGGGATTTTGTTTCCTTTCAGTTTGATTACTCCCTCTTCATCAATTCCCTTAATTCCTTCTTTCTCTTCTTTGGGGACTGATTCACAGTGTGGTTTTTCACTTCCTTCAAAGAAAATATTATTGAACTTATCCCTTAGTTCTAAGAACACTAGGATCTGATTGTCATCATTGAAGACCTCCCTATGATTTGCATTATCTGGTACATTGGGTTTGAACACCATCTCAATGGTCACTTTATCCTTGCCAAAAGAAGGATGACGTGTCACTAAGGAAGATGAAAATACTAGAGAATCATCCTTTTCCTTCTTCTCCCTAAGGATAGCTTCAATTGAGACTGCATCAAAATATTCAATGCAGTCCCACACTCTATTTCTATAGTTCCTGAGTATGGGGTTTTTCACCTGATATTGCAGGTGGACCTGCTTTACCACAAATTTTGCATCACCTTTACATCTCAACTTCTTGATTCCCATGTCCTCTGTTGTATCCATGCCTAAGAGTAATGCTTCATACTCTGTTGTATTATTTGTATTGTCAAATTTCAGCTTGTAGGAAAAATAATATACCTCATTGGAGGGAGAGTATAATACTACACCAGCTCCTAAACCTACTCTGGAATGATGGCCATCAAACACCTTCGTCCAGATTCGGTCTTATTCTTCCTCCATGATAAGTGGCATGTCCTCTTATTTTTGTGATGTAAGGAGGTAATTTCCAAGCCCACAAACTTGAAAAAGGATATCAGCTCTTGGATCATCATACTTCCTTACAGTGAACTTCATTTATCTGACTTGCAGTAGCTTCTTCATTTCTCCTTTCACTGGGATAGTTTCAGATGACCAATCCATTTTTATTTCTCCACCTAGATCTCCGCACAAACTTATACTCAACATCATACCAAAATATGTTGAGATGTCTACCACCAAAATGGTCAGGAGTATCTTCTTGTCAGCACAATCAGCTAGTACAACCTGAGCATCCTTAATCCTTCCTACCAATGGAACTTTTTTGGATTCCATTCAGTAGCATGTGCCATTCACCTGGGTTAAAGTGAGGCCAAGATCATTTGTAACATATTTTGGCATCACATTATCTGAGGCTCCATAATCTAGAATGCAATTGTTCAGCTGGAAACCTTTGATGAGAAGTGACAGGTAAAAAGGTTCAACTCTGTTGGTGGTGGAGCCATTGAGGGCTATCATGTTTTGAGAAGATGGTGTGGATTGTGTGGGAAGTAAGCCTTTAGAATTAGAGATTAGGGATGTAGAGTTACCACCCAAAACTTCCTTGATGAATCTATCAAATTGGGAAAAATGTGTTTGTAGGTATTCAATTTCAGAGAGCTAGACTTTGGTTTTTCTAACATGCTCTACAAAGTCAAATAAAGTTATGGTAGATGAGGAAGAGGTTCTAGAAGTGGATGAGGACTTAAATGGCAGATGTGTCATTACTTTTGGTGTTGGTTTCTCCTTTTCAAATGTAGTAATTGGCTTGGAAGGAGATGGGGGTGTAGCCTTTGATTGAAATTTAGATTTTCTTGTAGAACCAACATTTAGAAGAGAATTGCTCTTAACATATTTTGAGTTGAGAGAAGAATCAGATAACTTACTTGGCACAGCAGTGTGATGCTTGAAAATTGGTGACTATTACTTACCTCTAGCTGATTCCATGGAAAGTGGTAATGGTGATCCCCTGATGATGATCTTGTTTAGTGGAGGATTTGAAGATCTATCATCCTTGTTCTTCCTACTCTCAGTTGTAACTACTGAGGCTGAAACACCATTCTTGGATTGTGGATGAGTGAAAATAGCACATGAAAAAATTGGAGCTTATTCTTCACCTTCCTCCTCATCATCAACGTGCAAACCTCTTTGATTTCAAGATATTTTTCATAGTCATCCATGCTTTCTTCTTTAATTTCCTCAATGTTTGTTCCTTATTCTGATTCCCTAGTGTCACAGATGGCATTGATTGGTGGTGCTTCAATAGCAAGCCTACAAGGAGGTGGAGAAATTATTGGTCTATCAAGAGGATTTCCTCTCCTTGGAGCATTCCTCATTGTGATTTATGATAGTTGCTTCTTCAAAGAAACTAGGTCATTTGCCATTTTTTAGAACATTGGATCAATGATGAATAAATTTTAACTCTGACCTTTTTGCTTCCCATTTGGTCCTTTCACTTAGCCAGAAAGAATTTGATCATCATCAATCTCAATTACAAAGTCTTGAGTTTCCCTCAATGTTCTTGGTTGGGATCTTCTGAGGAAGAAACAAACTTCTGATGGCAAAGAACTGATGAAGAACCTTTTCAAGATGTTTTCATGGGGTACCACATCTTTTTGGATCCTTCTTATCAACCTATCATACCTTGCTACAAAATCTCTCATTGATTCAGAGGTATCCTTCTTCATTTGAACAAATTGGACTATTAGATCCTGACAATCTTTTGTGCTCTTGAACCTATGTTCAAATGCACTTCTTATATATTCCCAGCATGTGACACATCTTGGGGGAAGTATGTAGAACCATTCAGAATATTTTTCTTGGAGTGACTCCACAAAGAGTCTAACTGAAACATATTCATTTTCAAATCCCAACACTCCACAAGCTATGATGAATGTTGCTACATGTTCTTCGAGGAGATGAGAACCATCCCCTTTTAATTTTGGGAAGTTCTTTCTTGAGCCTCTTAGGAGCTCATGAATTGGTTATGGAAGAGAAAGTGAACCAGTATTTCTTCCCTGTGGCATGTTAGGCCTATGTACTTCATGCTCCTGATCACCCATTCTCTTCTTGTTTCTAGCCTCCAATCTTGCTAAGGTTACTTCTTCTGCTACTCTTTCTTCTACTTCAATTTGGAGTCTTTCTATTTATTTAAGTTGAGCCCTTATCTTCTCTTCGGCTCTTGCCTCTCTTTCAAGCTCTTTAAATGTGGGATCAATTTTTCCTCCTTGCCTTAGTCGTTGGGTGTATCTTCTATTAGCCAGCTTGAAATTTTATGCTCTTCTCTAGGGTGCTGGAATTTGTCTCTGCCTTTCCAATTTGATAGCACATTCCTCTTCTAGGTCCAGAATCCTTATGGAAATGAAGTATTGATTGAAAATTTGTCTATTATGCCAAATAGCTTCTCTTAGATCATAAGAAATGTCTTCTTGTATGTGAAAGAGTAAATCAAGTCTCTCAGCAGGAGGATTTCCTAGAATAGCCATGATTTACATCCATGTAGTTTGTGTAATTATTCAATATCTAGAAAAATTTCTTCTAGAATCTTTTTTTTTGTATTTTATGACCCTGAGGTCGTTTTTAGGTGCAGATGTTGCAAAATCTTCCCCACAGTGTGTGTGGTAAAAACTGCTGGGTTTTAAGCCAATGCTATGGGAATATAATTCCCTCTACTTGAATGATGTAGCTTCCGTAGGTGCATGCATAAAATATGGGTTTCAATGGTGGCCTTTCAACCAGAGATCCAATAAGGGCACTCCACTGACCATGTCGCAAAGCTAGCAATGTCTCACTAGAGAAAAAACTTTGATTTGGAAAGGGGAAGGGGAGTGGAAATGGAGGTAGGAGAAAAATAATGTTGTGATTAGAATATAAGATGCCCAAACACAATTAGAAATTCAGTTTACGTGCATTTATAGTTAGAAGAAAAACAAACCCGTAGGAGAAGCTACAAGACCAAATGAAATTCATTTTTCGCAAGGTACCAATCAATCCCTTAATCAAAGAGGTGAAAATTCATTCTTTTATTATTAAAGCTAAAGAAAAATTTGTACAGAGCTTTGAGAATAGAGTAAAATCTAAGGAGAAGGGAAAATAGAAAAAGTACAGCATTTTCTATCTTTTCCAGGTACCGAGAACTCTGGTCTTTTTGAAATCAATCACCGGCCCTTTGGAATGGCTCCGAGGAGCCATTACATACTTTTCCAAAATAGTTACAACTTTACAAATCATTTATGCCTCTTCAAATTCCTCCATTGTGAAGAAAAATATCATGGTGGGTTAAAAACTAGATCTTACAACATGAACGTTACATTTGATTTGCCAATTTGAATACAAACTATTTGATTTTCTCTTATAACTTTGAAATCGGGTCATCCACATGGTAAGAAGAGATTGGAGAAAGTATGGGGGAAATCCCTTTGTGTTTTGTGATGTTTTAGAGATTTGGAAATTTGGAAAAAATTGGCCCACACTCCTGCTTCAACTTTTTAACTAAGGCACGTGGCACATTTTCATTGGAAATGGGGTCGTGCCCCTTTTCTCAACATTTTAACCTTTTTTGGAAAAAGGCTCGAAAACTCAAATTCCTCTGCCGACCCACTCTCCCGATTTGACTCTTAACACATGGCATCCTCTGATTGGAAATGGGGTCATGGCCCTTTTCTCAACATTTTAACCTTTTTTGGAAAAAGGCTCAAAAACTCAAATTCCTCCGCCGACCCACTATTTCGATTGAACTCTTGAAACGTGACATCCTTTGTTTGCAAATGGGGTCATGGCTCTTTTCTCAACATTTTAACCTTTTTTGGAAAAAGGCTCAAAAACTCAAATTTCTCTAATGTTCCACTCTCCCACTTTGAATCTTGAGACGTGGCATCTTCTGATTGGAAATGGGGTCACATCCCTTTTCTCAACATGTTAAGCTTTTTTGGAAAAAGGCTCAAAAACTCAAATTCCTCCGTCGACACGATACTATGATTAAACTCTTGACACATGATATCCTCTGATTGGACATGGGGTCATGGACCTTTTCTCAACATTTTAACCTTTTTTACAAAAAGGCTCAAAAAATCAAATTTCTCTGTTGTTCCGCTCTGCCACTTTGACTTTTCAACAGTGGGCTTCACCTTTGAATTTTTCCCTGTGGGCTTCAACTTTTACTTTTCTGTGTGGGCTCAAATTTTGAATTTTACCTTTATAGCTTGATCAGGGTTGTGGGTCATTTTTTAACTTTTCACCTTTTTGTAAAAAGGCTCAAAAACTCAAATTTCTACATCATTCTGCTCTTACACTTTGACTTTTCAATGATGGGCCCGAGACCTTGGTGGAGCCGCGGAGCATTCTAAATGTTTTACTTAACTTTTGGGAATTTGGTAAAATTTCCAAAAGTGCCCCGATAGCCCACTCATCCACTTTGACTTTTCAACGGTGGGCTTCACCTTTGAATTTTTCCCTGCGCGCTTCAAAATTTGACTTTACCTTTATATCTTGATCAGGGTTGCGGGTCACTTTTTAACTTTTCACCTTTTTTACAAAGAAGCTCAAAAACAAAAAATTCTCTGCTGACCCGCTTCCAATTAGGTATGTCCACGTACCTATGGATGATGGGGTGAAAAAATTATGGAGAAGAAAACACCCATCATTCCCGACTATGGGAAAAATACACAGAGGAAGAGAACTTCATAATTTTGAGTCCAATTTTTAAATTTCCTTTGCGATCTGGAGGCATGGAGGTAAGACAATTATTTAACGACCCAAGCCATAGAATAGGTGAATAATTTTGATAAAAAAAGGAGATTTTGAAGAGGATATTATGTGCACAGACCAGTAGATGGAGAAATTCTCAAAACGAGAAAAAAAAAGATTTAAACAACACTAGGACACAAATTTTGCTATTTCTTTAAACTTTTAACTTGGCTTAAATACTTTAGGAGGGCGAGAGCTCAAAATTTTGAATTAAACATGGAAAACGAAAAGTGGTTTTCGGGAGACAAAAGGATGGACAACTGTGTAAATGTTCTTTTCATTTTTGCCACGTGTCACTCAATGATTTGTTGTAAAGGTTTTGTGCCTTATTGGTGCACTTTGATAGGTTGTGTGTGGCACTCTCAAGTGTGAAAGAGAATGACGTGACAAAGACTAGTGCAGAGGAGGGTATAAAGGTATATGTGTGGAATAATGAGGTGTGGGAAGATGATGGAAGCAAGATGCGTGAAATTTCCATGTGCATGGAGGAAAGGGTGCATGGGTATGCCAATGACTTAACTAATTTTTGGAAGAAAAATCCAAGGCATGCGCAGAAGGTGAAGCAATGCAGAGAAGGTGGAAGCATAGAGAGTGTGCATAAGGGGAATATGTAACAAAGAAGAAAAGGAAAATGAAAGGGGAGAAAAGGAAATGCACAAGGGCACGCGAGGAAATAATGACCATGTTAGTGTGCCAAGGAGACAATTGAGGTGTGAGCCACTTGCGATGAGTATTTCTGAGCCATAATATGTATGTAAGTTTTCCAAGTAACTAGGATAGTTATTTGGATAACAATATACTTTGAATCGTAAGTCACTTACACCCCTTGTTAATACTTATGCCTTGTTTCCTTTAAACTTGACTTAAGTGTTGACATCATTTTGATCATCTTACGTCAACCTACCTGTAGAAACCAAAATTGGGTTACAATCCCCCTAGCCCCCTATAATTAAATAGCTAGACACATATACCTAGCCATGACCCCTTCTACACATTAGGATTAATTTAATTACCCATAGTTAAAATAATCCTCATCCTCACACCATTATTATTTTATTTACCTTAATTAAGCTATTATCCATCTCACTAAGCCACCTCACCTTTCCACCTTATCCTAGACTTATTCCTAGCCTATTAATGAACCTAGACCAAGTCCTCACTTATCCTAATTAACCAGGAATCTTTCCAACCCTAACTATTCATGACTTGTTAATCCACTAACTAATTCCACACTCTGATTTATGCCATTCAAAATTCTAGACCTTGACTAAGCTAAATATCACACCAAATTTGGGAGAAGAATCCTATTTTTTGAAAGTTATACCAATTCACCTTAACTGACGCTGGTTATTCCTCAGTCAGTGTCGATCATCTAACCACCATTGGCTAGGTTAAATAGAAAATATTAATTCATTGATCAGGTTTTGAATATTTTCATCTATCTTTTATGACGTAACATTTTTGTTCAAAATTTTTCCAACAACTTTGCAAAATACTAGAGATCCTCACTGCATTTAGAAACCATACCAACCATCCACAGATTGATCTAGATCTCCAGTGCTCTCTTTGGGAAGCATCATTCCTTCCAACTTCTGTTGCATTCGTTTGGGATCACATTTCTTCACAATAGTCACCACCATCTACTTTTTACATACATTCAACAAGTAATTATTATTTCATCCTTATCGTTTTCAATAGATTAGTTTTTTATTATCTATATATTCCATTCCTCATTCTACCTCACCCGGATCTCTCCCGTACCACCCTCGCATTACTATCTTCAATTTTCCCATCATACCTCTATATTTCTACCTTTCAGTCCTTTGAATAATTCCACAACATTAGCTAAACTCCCCTCACTCTCTGTGTAATCACAAAGAGTGTCGAAAATGCCATTTTCAATATTATTTCCAAATTGCCCCTACCAATATTGGTTACCCAACTCACGTTAGTCCATTACCAATAGCTGGCATCAATCACTTAACCAAGGTTAGTCTCTGAGACTGGTAATATATTATAAACCAACAAGCTTACAACTTCCTCTAAACAACCCTAAATCTTACCCAAATTTTCCCAGACCTCACCTAAAGCCTCTGTTATACCTATAGACCCAAACCAGCCTACTAGACATCCCAATTTAATCATAACTTTTCCTAATAGATTAAATTTACTTATTGCATGTTATAGGAGATACCTAAATCTTATCAAGTACATTAGGAATCATTCATTTACAATTTCTTCTTGCATTAAGTTATTATAAATAGGGGATTGACAGCCATTCGAGGAAGCATCACACTTCCCGGATCTAGCCTTCATTAGATAGTCCTCTGCCATTTTCTATTTAATATCATTTGGTGGTCTTGTTGTATTTCTTATACAGGTCGTTCCTTCTAGCCAAAGGGAATATCTCCACAATCATACTGGTCAACATTTTACACGTGCACACCATATACATAATCACAAGTACACCTTTCTTCAAAATAGTCACCACCATCTTCTTTTTACCTACACTCAACAATATTCAGCACTTTGCTATGAAACATTTTGGCACGCCCGATGGGACCCTATCTTTTGAGTTCTTTGCATTGTTCATTTTAGGAAAATTTGTGTGTTTGTTTATTTTAGGAAAATTTCACATTAAATTTCTCCTTGGAAACATTCTCTTCTTTTTATTTTTCTAAAAAAAATTCATTCTTTGGTGCTTAAAAATAACCTTTTTCTGTATTACATCTAGTGAAAGATCCTTCCTCTTCCTGTTCACCACTTGTTACATCGAATTTCATTATCAATTTAGGTTTTGAAAATCTATGCATTTCATCCTGGGGATTGTTGCATTAGATCACCTAAATTTATTTGCAATATATATATTGTAGGTCATGACGAGTTAATGATTGGTGGGAATTAATCGTAGTTCACACTTTGTGCACACACACACCCCTATCCAAATCACTTTAACAATTTACTCATTTCTTAAACATCTTCCTTCACGGTAGTTTCCACTAAAGGTTAATAGCATGTTTGACAGTGGATCCAACTAGTGTTTTGTGTAGACACCTAAATTTGGTTACCTTCCTCTTGGCCCCTAATCGAATAACCAACTTAAAAATGGGCACCTAACCATGGCCCCCTTTCACCCCACATTAATAATTAATTTAATTATTTTAATTAAATTAATACCCATCCTCACAATATCCATTATTTTATAACCTTAATTGACTTAATTTCCACCTCACCTGGGCACCTCATCCAACCACCTCACCCTAGACCTATTCTTGGCATGTTTCCATAACTAACAATACCTAAGTCTTACTTACCTTAATGAGCTAAGATTTGGTCTAACCCTAAAATCAATGCCTAAGATTTCTCTAACCACATTCCCACTCATTATAAGGTAACCTTCCATTTTTATCTGCTTCAAAAAACCAACTTGGAAAAATAAATTATAAATATCTACCCATTTTAGTAAACCTAGGGAATCCTACCTTAACCGACATCGGTTAGACCTAAACCAACGTTGGTCAAGATAAAACTGTCATCAATTACCATTTATTCACCTTAGTAACCTTGTTGGAGAGGTTAGCACATTTCATGACTAGAGGAGAGAGATCAGAGATGCATGCAAGAGGAACCACCATCCTTTCACGCATATAGGCATTCACAGCTAGCACCAGGACAAATCCAGAAGCCTTGCACTCATGGAAGGATTTTGGGATTCACTGTTATGGTCCTAAATACCATTCTTTTGATCAACTACCATTACCATTAAGTCTTCTAGTCTACATCATAGTAAGTGTATCCCTAAGCAACATTGTTATTTGAGTTAGTAGCTTTTGTTACTCATGTTATTAAATTACACTTTGCATACTCATTATCTTATCCCTTACTAACCTGTAACCCAACCATTTCCTTACCCACACCATAAAATCACCCATCCTCTCCTATTGGTCATCCCTGAATACATCTGAGACTTCTGTAAACCTCTTTATCCACCCTACCATCTCTATCAAATCCCAAATCAAACCTTGCAATAAAATTTAAGTTTCATACACCATGACCTTATCGATGTTGGCTACCCATAACCCTCATTGGTCCTCCATAAACCATCATCAGTCATACTAGACCGACATCAGTCTATTTTTTTATACCCTGCCCAAGAATAGATCTAAACAACCTCCTACCAATTGACCTAAACAACCCAGAATCAGACCCTAACCAGTCCAAGTACCTTGAAAGTCACCTCATCCTTTAGATCCAACTACATCCTAGCCTGTTGTGATTGGATTTTCTTATTATACTTGAATGAGATACCTAAACCATATCAACTACAGTAGGACTCTATATTACAGGTAGTTCCTCCTAGCCAAAATGAAGCTCTCATAATCGGAATTGGATCGAGAAGTCAGAATGTGCACAACAACCATCCAACCAACCCATTTAATAGGTATTCTTCCTAGCCCATAACCCTATTTGTTTCATCATTAAAAAATATAAAGAAAATGGTGAAACATTTTGGCATGCCTAGTGGGACCCATCAGTGGTTCTATTGCATTTTCTTGATTTCTAGGAGAAATTTGTGTGTTTATTTCCCCTTAAAAGGCTTACACATTATTTTTCTTTCCTATTAATCCTCTCTTCTTTCTAATTTCTCATAAAGAAAAATTTCTCTTGGTTCATTTAAAAGGATCATTATTCTTTCTTACATTCTGCATTTAGTGAAATAAAATACCCTCTCCTATTCATCATCTGCTTCATCGACCATAATCTTTTTGATTTGGGCTTAAATTTGGTTGCATTACATTTTCATTTGTTGCATTTATCTCACATTAAAATGATGGCAACCTGTAGTGCCCACTTTCCATGGACACTGTTTAGATACTTATCCTGACTCTATTGATCATATTTTGGATATTATTGTATTTTGATGTAGCAGGATGTGTATATACTAGCTCATGGATTATTATCGACATTATTATGTTTTGATTAGCATGATGGTTAGATGTTAGACTATGGATTAATATTGATCTGGATTCAGTTATTATGCTTGAGGATCATTGAGACATTTTTATTATTATGTGGATGAGGATATACTAGTTGACATGGACAGGTTATTGATGTTGATTGTAAACATGTGACATTGATATTATGAATAACTCTAGTGTAGAGATCTATTTGATGATGATATAGTTACGAATTGAATTTTAATTGATAAATTGTTAAAATCCTAATATTGTTGTTAATTGGATTTAATGTATATATATCATTTGGATGTTCTGATATGGCCATAAGGCCGAAGGAGGTATTTTACATTTTGTAGGTTAAAATCACAACAATGTTGGGGGACTGGAGACTAACCATATTGGAATTTAGTGTGAAATCAACAAGGTCACCATGGCAACTGTGTTTGAGTTGTATGTTGTGTTTTGTTAGGATCTCCCATGGGGGGAATTTCCATTATTGTGACCATGGGGTATATGTGTGCTTTATTTGTTATGTCCCTTTTTAAAATTATTGTTGTATGTATTTTATTTGTAATGTGCTCTTTATTTTAATTATTTTAATGTGAGAGTCTTATAGTTAAATTTCAATTATATTAATTGGGATGTGGAATATAAATTAAATGTTATTGTCTTGGTTGAAAATGAAAATTGACTTTTATATATATATTATAACCATGTGGTAAATAAATAAATCTTTATAAAAGATTGTAATAAATAAATGTCAAAAATATTAATGCATGTGTAAGAGGATGTAAGAGTTGTGTAAGTGAAATGATAGATTGTGTAAGGTAGATTTTGGAGTGTAGAACACTCCATCCTCTTTGAAACTCGGATTTGGCCTTGGGAGCCTAAATTGGAGGCTTGTGGGACAAGTTAAACTTGTCCCACACCTCTCAAAATCCTCCACCAACCATGTTTATTAATTTGGAGTCAAAATCAACTTATTTTATTGCATTTTGACATGATTTATTGTAAGATTTGTTTGCACTTGTCTTACAAATTTTAAATGCATTCTTTTTCTAGGATGGGCAAAAAAATGAAGTGTGTAAGTGGTTTGTCATTCACATTTATTGGGATTTAATTTCCTTTATGTTGATTGCATTTTGGGATGAGGAAAAATGATGTGGCATCCCACTTGGAATCAACATCATCCTCTTCCACCCTCTCCTTTAAAATTGGAATTCCTCCTCATTTTGAGGTTGTTGAAAGTTGGATATTTCACTCTTGGGTCAAATTTTCTTCCATTTTTTTGGAGCTTGCTTGGTGGAAGAACTGGAATTACTTGTGCATGCATTCCTCTTGCTGATTGGGACTAGTTTTTGTGTAACAAAGAACCTGTTATTTTGGAAACAAGTCTCCATTATGGAGAGGTAGGCTCTTGTCACTTTTTTAAAACTGTTGTATTTTCCCTCTTTTAGCATGAATTTTGAATGTGTTTTTGTTTGTATTTCTTTTGAGGGATGGGTAGAATGCTTAGGGCATGGTGTGGAGAGAAGACTATGAGGTTATCAGAGGAGGGATAAGGGATTTTCCATTGTTATTTGTTCTTGGGAGGGAATGTTGGTTTGGGATCCACCTAGGAAAGGAAATTTCTTGCATTTCCTACTGTGGGGGAGGTATAAGGGATAAATTTGGAGGAGGGATAAGGAGGGGTTGAGAAGGGATAAGGTTTATGGGATTGCTATGATCTTGGTAGTTTTCTCTTGGTGGATGCCCAAAATTCAACTTGGGAGGCATAAGGAGACCTCCATAGTTCTTGCTCTTGCTTGGCTTGCTTGCTTGGAGAAGGAGCCTTTGTTTTGTTTGGAATTGATTGTTGTAGTTGAGAACTACATCTTCTTGCTTTGTGTATTATTTTATGTTTGTGAATTTATGCTTGTATGTGAAGAAGCCATGTTGCCATGTGTTGTATCATCATGTTCCATTCCAATATGGTTGGGGCTCGGGGGCCAATGGGGAAGGATGGCTTCTCTTTTCCCATTGGATGTATTGGTTTGGTGGAGAGTGTTGCCTTTCCCCCTTCCTTGTTGTGATTAGAAGAATAAAGATGAAGAATTTAGCATGTTGTTGTTTGGAGCTTGGAGAAAACAATTTGACAATAACTCTTTTTTGTAATTTTAAATGAAATCCTTCCCACTCCAAGTGGATGAATGTAATTGATATTGAGATGTGAAATTCATACCTTGTAATTGGAAGTTGTAAATCAATTTGAGAAATGTTAAGAAGAATCATATTTATCTGTTTTATTTGGAAAAGAAAAGGTGAATGAATTTCTGTACCTTGCATGTGAAATTTGAAAACCAAATCAGTAGGAAAGAAGTTCAGTTGAAAGTTTACTTGAATTATTAATCAAGGATAGAATATATCCCTTTAAATTTGTATTGTTGTCAATGAATGAAGATTTGTTGAAAAGGAATAAGGATATCCATTTTGGAATGTAAAAGAAGATGCTTATGGAATGAAATTCAACGTTATTTTTCTTTACAAACTATCATGTTAAAATTGAAAATAACAGATGCATTTTAATTAGAGTTGAATGTTTGAAATTGTGAAGCAATGATATGGATTAAGTCATAATCTTATGCTCACCCAGAAGACAAATCACCATACCAGTAAACTCAATGTTTCAAAGTTAAAACTGGTAATGTGCATTGGATTAAATGAACAGTTCAACTTTATACTCAACAATAAATTACAAAACTTTAAATTTACAATTAGGAAGACTTGAGGAATCCAAATTCACTAAAACAATCAAGAATAAATCTCCAGAACTCAAAGAATTTCAATTTCGGAGCTTGTATGGTCGTTTTTCCCGTCAACTGTCGGAAAATTGTAAACTTGTATAAGTTGATCAAATTGACATACTTAAAACATTATAATTCTTCCCTAAGTTGATCCTCCATGTCTATTTGACATGTTGAGTGGAAGAAGTGTTCAAATTTTATCAAATTGAACAAATTTTATAAGTTGGAAACTGCCAGTTTTAAAATTATAAACCCTGTAGATAGATTTCTTAAAATTGACCCTCTAAACTTCACCAAATTCTAAAATTGATGTTTTCTATGCAAAGAGGACTCTGAGAGATTTCCGGAAAGTCCTCGTTTTCCTAAAATGGAGCTTCCTATCAAAAGTTATGGCCATTTGAAGTTTTACTTCAAAATGGCCATCCCAAACCAAAAATGAAATAATTCAACCTTAGAAAAATTTAAATTTTGAACTTTGGAAAAAGTTCTGAAAAAGTTTTGTGGCCTTGCCACCCTCTCATCCTATCAGAAGTTTCTGCGTAGGCACCTTGGAGGGGTGGCCCTTAATAAAAAACTTAACTTTTTGAAAATTTTGTCTTGGGAATATTTTCCCAAATTTCCCCGCAACCTCGCGGCCCCCCAACCAATCACGTGCTAACAGGTGGTAGGGGGTGTGTGGATCAAATTAGAAAACTTAACCCTTTTTTTTTCTTTGGGAAAATTTTCACTTTTCTCCCCACAACCCTGCGGACCCGCACCAATCACATGTTGACACATGGCAGGGAGGGCCCGTGGATTTAGAAATGAAAACTTAACTTTTTGCCCTTTTGGAAAAAATTCACTTTTTCCTCCGCCAACCCACATCCCCACAGCCAATAGGATGTTGACACATGTCCCCATAGGTACACAAGTCCATGCAATTCTTTTAACCTTTTAACACATGGGCAAAAAATCCAAATTTCCTCCACCAGCTCGTGGCCAATCACAAAGTGCCACATGGCCATTTGAGCAAGTGTGGAGGCACGGAGGAAAATTTTCCTTTGGAAAATTGAGACTTTGGTTTTGGGAAAAATTTCAAATGTTTCCCCGTGACCCGCTGGCCCACACCAATCACGTGATGACACGTGGCATTTGGGAAAATTTTCCCAATTTTCTCCCTAACCCCGCAGACCTCCAAGGGAAAATTTTCCCCTAAAACTCCGCCCGGCCATAACTTGAGTTTTACAAGGAGTTAGGAGGACTTCTTTATATGGTTGGAAAGGTGAGGAAATTTCCTATCCAATGAGCCTAGTTTAGGAAATTTTTGATAACTCTAAGTGTGTGAAAAATATAGTTGAATTTAAGGGCTTGATAGAGAGCAGGCCTGGTGATAAATTTCTCCCTAAACCTTAGTAAAACTTGTAACCTCAAAATTGGAACCTTGTAAACTTGTTATAAGTTAAAGATGGAAATATTGTGTTTGGTTAATCAGAATTTGTTCCAGAACCTATTTAGTTTCAACTAGTGTCTTGCAACTTGGTTGTAGACTCTTCCTATAAAAAAAATTTATTCCAAAATTTTCCTAATTTGTTTCTTGGTCTCAAGTGGTAGTTGAAGCAGGCATTACACTTGGTATCAGAGTGATGGTTCAAAAGCTTGGATCATTGGGCACACTTGAAAACATTGAGACTTGAAACCTAAAACTAACAAATTGATAATCTAGAAAACAAAACAAATTAAAAATTGAACATGTTAGTAAACTTAGAAAACTGAAGAAAACTTAAGGTAATGAACTAACTCCCACTCTGGTCTATGCAGGGAGATCAGACAGAGTAGAAGGAATGTTCACAGAGGCTCAGAGTCACCACCACCACCACCTCCACCACCACCACTAGACTAGGGTTTAACAGCTATCCTACCATAGATTTTACAGACCCTCCAGGATGTTAATGCCACCTTACGTAGAGGATCAGTAGGAGGGCACTCAAGTAGACATGACAAAGATATTTCCATAAAGGGACATGTACCCCCTCCACTCAGTGAGGAAGATGGAGGAGAGAATTTTCATGGAGAGTCAGTCAAGAGAAGAGTCTCCACCTGAGGAGGACATGGTGACCGTAGTTGTGGAGCAAAGAGAGAGGTCTCGGAGCCCTAGGCTTAGGGATGAGGCAGGATAGAGAGGCCCAGAGGCTGTCATACCACAACTGTAGATCACATCAGGGAAATCCTAAAGCTTAGGCCATCACATTATTCAGGTGACACAGGAGGATTCCAAACAAATGCTTGGTTGGTTAGCTTGAGTGGTTGCTTCAAGATTTGTCCTTGTTCTAGCAACACGAAAGCTCGTGTTGTGATCCATCTACTAAAGGATGGAGCTGGAGTATGGTGGAGGACAGAGGAGTGAAGATCCATATAGACTCAGAGATAGTCACTTGGGAGCTATTTGAGGAGAGATTCAGGAGTAGATACTTGCCACGAAGATTCATATAGTAGAGGATCGATGATTTCCACGACCTTCTATAGGATTCCCTTACAGTGGCCAAGTATGAGAGTAGGTTCCTAGACCTACTTCAGTACGTTGATTACATGCAGGATGAGCAGGTGCAGATCCATAGGTTCATCTGGGGGCTTAATTTGGATATTGGAGGTGCTGTATGGATCCACTGCCCACAGACATTAGCAGAGGCCGTTGAGAAGGCCTACATTACAGAGGAGACTTGGGGTAAAACCCAATAGGCTAGAGACCGAGTCAGGAGCCGTATTCAGTAGTTACAGGATAGCAGATCGAGGGGGTCAGCTCCTCCTCCTCGTGGTGGTCAGCATTCTTCACAGTCATCTTTCAGGCCACAGCAGTAGCAGCAGTAGTCCTGCCCACCTTTTAGGCCTCCTCAGAGAGTTGATGCATAGAGAGGTCAGAGCATGGGGCCTCCTAGGGGTCCCACCAGGACACAGGGTGGAGCTAGAGCTCAGTCAACAGGAGCTCAACCACAGAGGCCACAACAGACTATGGCTGGATCATCAGGGTCCATAGCACCTACCTCTAGGGCACCTTCTGGTGGTGCTGCAGTTTGGAGGACTTCAGGTGGTTGCTTCGGGTGTGGAGTAGCGGGACACTTTTGGAGAGATTACCCCCAGAACCCTAATAAGGGTAAGGCACCCATCTCAGAGCCTACAGTCGGAGACATGGGACGGAGTCACAGGATCTATGCAGTGGTTGAGAACCACCAGGCTGAGCACCAGAGCATGGTCATTGAGACTACAGGTAGCATTGGAGGTGTTCCTACTTCTATATTGTTTGATTTTGGTTCTTCTGATTCATTTATTGCACCATCCTTGGTAGAGCAATGTAGGCTGGTGGCTGTTAGACAGGGTCATAGTTGGGATGTCGAGATGGCTTTGGGAGCCAAGGTCTCGGTAGACTCCTTAGTAAAGGAGTGTGTTGTTAACTTGGGACCTTTCACCACCACTTTAGATCTCCGCATACTTCCTTTGGGCTCGTATGGAGTCATTTTAGGCATGGATTGGTTGTCTACACATAGGGCCAAGATGGATTGCTATCATAAGACTATATCTTGTGTAGACAATCTTGGAGTTGAGTCGGTGATTTCTGGGGTCAGGAGACCTGTTTCTATTCACACTATCTCTGCTATACAGCTCAAGCAGTGTGTGTGACGGGGTTGTTAGATGTATGCAGTAACAGTCAGTGACCAGAAAGAGGATGGGTATAGTGGGCCATCGCTAGATGACCATCCCAGTTTGAGAGAGTATACAATTTTTTTCCCAGGGGAGCTGCCGAGGATGCCACCCCCACGTGAGATTGATTTCCATATTGATCTAGTTCCAGGAGTAGAGCCTATCTCACGAGCTCCTTATCGGATGACCACCCTAGAGCTCTGTGAGCTCAAGTTGTAGCTGGAAGGCCTTTTACAAAAGGTCCTTATCCATCCTAGTGTATCCCCTTGGGGTGCACTTGTTATATTTGTAAAGAAGAAGGATGGATCTTTGCGGTTGTGCATAGACTACCACTAGTTGAATAAGGTAACAATCAAGAATCGTTATCCTCTTCCTCGCATTGATGACTTGTTTGATCAAATGAAGGGAGCCACAGTGTTCTCTAAGATTGATCTCAAGTCTGGGTACCATCAGTTGAGGATTACGGAGGTAGACATTCATAAGACTACTTTTTGTACGAGGTATGGGCACTATGAGTTCACAGTGGTGCCTTTTGGTTTGACGAATGCCCCCACAGTATTCATGAGTTTGATGAATGGGGTATTCATTACCTTTTTAGATCACTTCATGCTCATTTTTCTTGATGAAATTCTGATTTACTCACGTACGCGTGAGGAGCACGAGGGGCACCTTTGTCAGGTTCTTCAGTGTCTTCGTGAGCAGCAACTTTTTGGGAACTTGGAGAAGTGTGCCTTCTTTCAGTCAGAGATTCAGTGTTTGGGTCATATCATCTCAAGTGAAGGTATCACAGTTGATCCTTCCAAGATTAGAGCCATTATGGATTGGCCAGTACCCACTACAGTGATAGAGGTGCGCAGCTTCATGGGGTTAGCAGGGTATTACAGGAGATTTGTGTAGGACTTCTCTCGGATAGCACACCCCATCACTTCCCTTCAACGGAAAGGGAAGAAGTTTGTTTGGTCAGATAGGTGTGAGTAGGCCTTCAGGACACTGAAGGATTATCTCACTACAACACCCATTCTTGCAGTGTCAGATCCACATGGTGAGTTCTTTGTATGCACAGATGCTTCTTTAGCAAAGCTTTGAGGTGTGTTGATGTAGGATGGTAGAGTTATATCCTTTGAGTCTCGAAAACTCAAATATCATGAGATTAATTATCTGAATCATGACCTTGAGCTTGCCGCAGTTGTGCATGCTTTAGTTCAATGGAGACACTTTATTCTTGGTCAGAGATTCACACTCAGGACAGATCATTTGAGTCTTTACCACCTTTTCATTCAGCCCAATCTAAACACTCATCAGAGACGTTGGATGGAGTTTCTTTGTGAGTACGACATGGAGATAGAGCATGTGAAAGGGAAGGAGAATGTGGTTGTATATGCCATCAGTAGATGAAGGCATTTGAGTATGGCTACTTCAGTGAGCACAGATTTACAGAGCAGGATCCTTCAGCAGCTTCCTCTTGACAGTTTCTACATTGCAGCCCGAGCAGAGATTGAGTCCCAGAGACCCCTTGAGGGGAAATTTGATGGTTTCTCACTAGAGGTAGATGGTCTTCTCAGGCACAGAGGTCAGATTTATGTTCCTAGAGATGGAGGCTTGAGGCAGGACATCTTGACAGAGGCACATCGTGCACCCTATTCAGCCCATCCTGGGGTGAAGAAGATGCACGCCACCTTGAGACAATTATATCACTGGAGAGGACTTCACAGGGATGTGGCTCAGTTTGTGTCACACTGTTTAGAGTGCCAGAAAGTGAAGGCTGAGCATCAGCATCCAGTTGGCCTTCTCTATCCTCATGCTATACCAGAGTGGAAATGGGACACCATTTCCATGGATTTCATTGTTGGGTTACCGATGTCGAGATATCACCACGACACCATCATGGTCACGGTTGATAAATTAACAAAAGTATATTGCTTTTCCCCAGTGAAGACCACCTATAAAGATAGTGTAGTGACACGTGTTTACTTGGATGAGTTTGTAAGGTTGCACGGGATTCCGCAGAAGATCATTTGTGACCGTGATCCTTTATACACTTCTCACTTCTAGACCACCATGCAGTATGTTCTCGGGATGAAGATTAACTTTAGCATAGCTTATCACCTAGAGACGGATGGACAGACTGAGAGGGTGAATCAGATATTGGAGGATATGCTCAGGATGTATGTGATGGATCATCAGTCTAAGTGGGAGGAGTATCTGTACCTTGTGGAGTTTTCCTACAATAATAGTTTCTAGAGTTCTATAGGCATGGCTCCTTTTCAGGCCTTATATGGTAGGGAGTGCAGGACACCCCTTAGCTGGGATAGGTTGGAGGATAGAGTATCTCTCGGACCAGCTCTTTTGCAGGACATGGAGCAGCAGGTAGTGTTGATCAGGCAGAGATTGTAGGAGGCACAGGATAGGCAGAAGAAGTACACTGATCAGCATAGAACCGAGCGTAATTTTGATGTGGGCATGAAGGTTTTCCTTCGTGTTAGGCCACATAAGAGCCCAATCCATTATGGAAAAGGTTCTAAGTTAGCTCCTCGGTTCGTTGGACCTTTTGAGATCCTGGAGCGTATCGGCCCGTTGGCTTACCATCTAGCATTGCCACCCAGCTTGTCTCATGTACATGATGTGTTTCATGTTTCTGTTCTTAGGAGATACATCACAGATCCTTCTCATGTGCTGGATTGGACATCATTGCAGGTGTAGGATCAGGGGTAGGTGATGGTGGAGCCCATCCATATCATCGATCACAGGACCCTGGGCCTTCGAGGTAGAGACATTGATCAGGTACGAGTGCAGTGGGACAGATATGATGAGACTGCAGCCACTTATGAGGATGCTACTGCTTTACGAGTGCAGTTTCCACATTTGTTCCAGTGACTTCCAGGAGGAAGTTGAGTCTAAGGGGAGGGGGATGTAGTGCCCACTTTCCTTGGACACTATTTAGATACTGATCCTGACACTATTGGTCACATTTTGGATATTATTATGTTTTGATGTAGTATGATGTGTCAGGGACTATTATGGACATTATTATGTTTTGATTAGTATGATGGTTAGATGTTAGACTATGGATTAATATTGATCTGGATTTAGTTATTATGCTTGAGGATCATTGAGACATTTTTATTATTATGTGGATGAGGATATACTAGTTGACATGGACATGTTATTGATGTTGATTATAAACATGTGACATTGATATTATGAATAACTCTAGTGTAGAGATCTATTTGATGATGATATAGTTGCAAATTGAATTTTAATTGATAAATTGTTAAAATCCTGATATTGTTGTGAATTGGATTTAATGTTTATATATCATTTGGATGTTCTGATATGGCCACGAGGCCGAAGGAGGTATTTTACATTTTACAGGTTAAAATCACAACAATGTTGGGGGACTGGAGACTAACCATATTGGAATTCAGTGTGAAATCAACAAGGTCACCATGGTTGAGATGTATGTTGTGTTTTGTTAGGATCTCCCATGGGGGGATTTCCATTATTGTGACCATGGGGTATATGTGTGCTTTATTTCCCTTTTTTAAATTATTGTTGTATGTATTTTATTTGTAATGTGCTCTTTATTTTAATTATTTTAATGTGATAGCATAATGTGAGAGTCTTATAGTTAAATTTCAATTATATTAATTGGGATGTGGACCATAAATTAAATGTTATTGTCTTGGTTGAAAATGAAAATTGACTTATATATATATATATATATATATATATATATATATATATATATATATATATATATATTATAACCATGTGAAAAAAATAAATCTTTATAAAATATTGTAATAAATAAATGTCATAAATATAAATGCATGTGTAAGAAAAGAGTTGTGTAAGTGAAATGATAGATTGTGTAAGAAGATTTTCGAAGTGTCAGAACACTCCATCTCTCTCTTGAAATTCGAATTTGAGCTTGGGAGGAAAAATTTGGAGGCTTTTGGGACAAGTTAAACTTGTCCCACACCTCTCAAAATCCTCCACCAACCATGTTTATTGTTTTGGAGTCAAAATCAATCTTATTTTATTGCATTTTGACATGAATTTATTGTAAGTATTTGATTGCACTTGTCTTGTAAACTTTAAATGCATTCTTTTTTTAGGTATGGGCTAAAAAATGAAGTGTGTAAGTGAGTTTTGTCATTTTTCATTTAATGGTGATTTTATTTTTTTGATGTGGATTGTTTTCTTGGGGATGAAGAAAAATGATGCGGCATCCCACTTAGAATCCACATCATCCTCTTCCACCCTCTCCCTTTAATAATGGGAATTCGCTTCCTCATTTTGAGGTTGTAGAAAGTTTGTTATTGCACTCTTGGGGTGGAATTTTCTCTTGCATTTTTTTGGAGCTTGTTCTTGGTGGAAGGAGCTTGGACTGTTTTGTGCATGCATCTGCATTTGCTGATTTGGGACTGATTTTTGCAATAAGGAATTTTTGTGTTTGAAAGAAAAGTATCCATTATCGAGAGGTAGGGTCTTGTCCCTTTATTAAAAAAAATTGTTGTTTTTCTTTCCCCTTCTTAGCATGCAAATTATTGAATGGGTTTTTGTTTGTTACATTCTTTGAGGGATGGGTAGAATGCTTAGGCCATGGTGTGGAGAGAAGACTATGAGGTTTATTAGAGGAGGGATAAGGGATTTTCCATTGCTATTTGTTCTTGGGAGGGAATGTTGGTTTGGGATCCACCTAGGAAAGGAAATTGCTTGCATTTCCTACTTTGGGGAAGGTATAAGGGATAAATTTGGAGGAGGGATAAAGAGGGGTTGAGGAGGGATAAGGTTTATGGGATTGCTATGATTTTGGCGGTTTGCTTTTGGTGGATGCCAAAAATTCAACTTGGGAGGCATAAGGAGACGTCCATAGTTCTTTCTCTTGCTTGGCTTGCTTGCTTGGGGAAGGAGCCTTTGTTTTTTTTGGAATTGATTATTGTAGTTGAGAACTACATCTTCTTGCTTTGTGTTTATTTGTGTTTGTGAATTTATGCTTGTATGTGAAGAAGCCATGTTGCCATGTGTTGTATCATCATGTTCCATTCCAATATGGTTGGGGCTTAGGGGCTAATGGGGAAAGATGGCTTCTCTTTTCCCTTTGGATGTCTTGGTTGGATGGAGAGCGTTGCCTTTCCCCCTTCCTTGTTGTGATTAGAAGAATAAAGATGAAGAATTCAACATGTTGTTGTTTGGAGCTTAGAGAAAACAATTTGATAGTCACCCTTTTTTTAATTTTAAATGAAATCCTTCCCATTCCAAGTGGATGAATGTAATTGATATTGAGATGTGAAATGCATACCTTTTAATTGGAAGTTGTAAATCGATTTGAGAAATGTTAAGAAGAATCATATTTATCTGTTTTATTTGGAAAAGAAAAGGTGAATGATTTTTTTTATCCTTGCATGTGAAATGTGAAAACCAAATCTGTAGGAAAGAAGTTCAGTTGAAATTTTACTTGAATTATCAATCAAGGATAGAATTGATCCCTTTAAATTTGTATTGTTGTTCAATGAATGAAGATTTGTTGAAAAGGAATAAGAATCTCTATTTTGGAATGTAAAAGAAGATGCTTACGGAATGAAATTCAACGTTGTTTTCTTTACAAACTATCATGTTAAAATTGAAAATCAGATGATGCATTTTAATTAGAGTTTAATGTTTGAAATTGTGAAGCAATGATATGGATTAAGTCATAATATTATGCTCACCCAGAAGACAAAATCACCATACCAGTAAACTCAGTATTTTAAAGTTAAAACTGGTAATGTGCATTGGATTAAATGAGCAGTTCGACATTTATACTCAACAATAATTTACAAAATTTGAAATTTACACTTAGGAAGACTTTAGGAATCCAAATTCACTAAAACAATCAAGAATAAATCTCCAAAACTCAAAGAATTTCAATTCGGAGCTTGCATGGTCGTTTTTCCCCGTCAACTGTTGGAAAATTGTAAACTTGTATAAATTGATCAAATTGACATACTTAAAACATTCTAATTCTTCCCTAAATTTATCCTCCATGTTTCTTTGACATGTTGAGTGGAAGAAGAGTTCAAATTTTATCAAATTGAACAAATCTTACAAGTAGGAAAAATTGCCAGTTTTAAAATTATAATCCCTGTAGATTGAATTCTTAAAATTGACCCTCTAAACTTCACAAAATTTTAAATTTGATGATTTATGTGAAAGGAGGACTCTGAGATATTTCCGGAAAGTCCTCATTTTCCTAAAATGGAGCTTCCTATCAAAAGTTATGGCCATTTGAAGTTTGACTTCAAAATGGCCATCTCAAACAAAGAAAAAGAAATAAATAATTCAACCTTAGAAAAATTTAAATTTTGAACTTTAGAAAAATTTCTTTAAAATTTTGGTGGCCCCCACCACCCTCTCATCCTATTAGAAGTTTCCACATAGGCACCTTGGAGGGGCAGGCCCTTAATAAAAAACTTAACTTTTTGAAAATTTTGTCTTGGGAAAATTTCCCCCGCAACCCCGCGGGCCCCCAACCAATTACGTGCTGACACGTGGAAGGGGGTGCACAGATCAAAACGGAAAACTTAACCTTTTTTTTTTTTCTATGGGAAAAATTTTCACTTTTCTCCCCGCAACCCCGCGGACCCACACCAATCACGTGTTGACATGTGGGAGGGAGGGCCTGTGGATTTAGAAATGAAAACTTAACTTTTTGCCCTTTTGGAAAAATTTCACTTTTTCCTCCATCGACCCGCATCCCCGCAGCCAATAGGATGTTGACACATGTCCCCATGGGTGCACGGGTCCATGTAATTCTTTTAACCTTTTAACCCCATGGGCGAAAAATCCAAATTTTCCCCGCCGGCTCGCGGCTAATCACAAAGCACCGCGTGGCCATTTGAGCAAGTGCTGAGGCACAGAGGAAAAGTTTACTTTGGAAAATTGAGACTTTGGTTTTGGGAAAAATTTCAAAATTTTCCCCATGACCCGCTCACCCCACACCAATCACGTGATGACACGTGGAATTTGGGAAAATTATCCCAATTTTCTCCCTAACCCCACGGACCTCCAATGGAAAATTTTCCCATAAAACTCCGCCCGGCCATAACTTGAGTTTTACAAGGAGTTAGAAGGACTTCTTTATATGGTTGGAAAGGTGAGGAAATTTCCTATCCAATGAGCCTAGTTTAGGAAATTTTTGATAATTATAAGTAAGTGAAAAATTCAGTTGAATTTCAGGTCTTGATAGAGAGCAGGCCTGGCGATAAATTTCTCCCTAAACCTTAGTAAAACTTGTAACCTCCAAATTGGAACCTTGTAAACTTGTTATAAGATAAAAATGGAAATCTTGTGTTTGGTTAATCAGAATTTGTTTCGGAACCTATTTAGTTTTCAAACTAGTGTCTTGCAACTTGGTTGTAGACTCTTCCTATAAAAAAGAAAATTATTCCATAATTTTCCTAATTTGTTCTTTGGTCTCAAGTGGTAGTTGAAGTAGGCATTACAGTAGTGCATAAATGGTGATCAATATCTTGCTCATGGAAAATTTTCACAACAAGTTGTGGAAGGTGTGGGAACTATCCTACGTTTTCCTCGTAGAATTTTTTAGAAAAGGTCATGGAAGCATGGGAGTGAAAAATGTGAAGAGGACAAGTGAGTGGATTGTGGGAACTAGTTTCACCTGGGATGGTTCAACCAGAACTCATAAGAATTGTATATCTCAGAAGATGACATGCCCCTACGATAACATACCTGAAACCTCTCCTTTTAAATATCCTTCTTTATAGGAATCCTTCCTCACCAAAAACTCTATTCTAAATTCATGAGTCAGTCTTCTAAATAGCATAAGATCAACACATTAACAAATCACTTGTTAGGTGCATGTTTTTAGTGTTTGATTGACATGTGTTTTGAGGTGTGAGGATACACTTCTCCATTGTTCCATTATGTTTCCTTACACACTCCACAATCATAGTTGGAGTATTCTGACTTCTTATGAGTTTTTCAAGACTTCATTGCAACATCTTCGGAACTCTGGGTTGATTATTTATCTCACTAAAATTCACAACAATCCATTTTCTACATATTCCAATTTTTATAGTAACCAGCATCAGTTACCGCTGACCGTCATTGGTTTTTCTTATCTGACATCGGTGTTCTATTATTTTGGGTTAAATTTCATATAGAACCCTCATTTCATTTTATTTGTTGTCATAGTTCCTATGAGTCTCTAGACTCTCTCTACTTTGATAAACATTCATCATACAACTTGTTCATCTGAACATCACCAGTATTTTCCTCATTTGATAAAATTGTTCCTATCTCATAGTAACCGACCTCAGTTACTCCTGAACTGGCATCAGTCATCCTTAACCAATGTCAGTTACCATGTATTAAACATCAACTAATATATTACCCAAATCTACCTATAGATACATGTTTTCTTCATTCTCACTACTCCATGTGTCATGTGTAGGATACAACATCACCTGATATACATTCATTCACATGGTGTTGAATTGCAATCAAGCTAACACTCTTACATTTCATGCAAGTCGCCAACCACTCCCACATATTCCTTCACCACCCTTTGTCCTATCACTCATGGATCTAACCCTACCTACCACCATTTCTGTAGGTGAAAAGGAATTTTCATGACTCCTTGATCAGTATCCTGGAGCCTTTCAGTTCTACCTTTCCCCCTCTTCTACCCGAGACTCCTCAGGTCAATTGATATATGGCATGCCTGTATCCATCTCTCCTACCATTATTACCACTTCTGCATTAGCCCCTAATAATGTGGTATTACCTTCACCTAATTTATTCCCTGTGGTTTCAAAGCTAGGACCCATACCTACTATGATGGTTGCATCTATAGTATCAGTTGCACCTATAGTATCTGTTGTCCCCTTATCAAACAACTAGACCATAACCCTGCTTAAACCCATTATATCAAAAATACCGATTGCAACACAACCACCTGTGGTGTCAGTGACCCCTAATCCATTCCAGAATATTGTCCTCTCCATCCCAAAAACACTACCCCCAATCACTACTAGAGTCACTATGACTGTCCCACCTACATACACATACTATCAATAGCCTCCTATCTCATCTGTCACCCATTCTGGATACATGCCCTCAATGTCAGTCCCCTATTCTTAACCTCCCTATTCAACATCACCATATAATGGAATGTCACCCACATTATAGGCTCAAGACCAGCCCCCTTATGCCACAAGAGGTGCCCTTCCATCACAACCTACCAATGACCTCATCAAATTGATGATGTAAAGGATACAGAAATTGGAAGCATCGGTTTTGGGCTTGCATAATTCTCTCACCTACGATGAAATCTATAATGAGCCCATTCATCCATCCATCCCTATTCACCCATACCATGTACATTGGGAAATGCCAAAATTTAACCATTTCAATAGTAAAGAAGACCCACAACAACATTTGTGGTCTTTCAAACATGGGTGTTACCTGATCGCCCATGATGACACTTTACTACTATGAACCTTCCTAATGTCACTGATAGGACCTGCATTGGACTGGTATAGTGGGATACTAAGACACTCCATCTACTCATTTAATAAAGTAGCCCAATCCTTCTTAGATCACTTCTTCATCAACATTATTAAGAAGGTTACCATGACTGGTCTTTATTCCACACGACAGTACAATGATGAGTCTATTGTTGACTTTGTCACTCGCTGGCACAACCTAATTAAACACATTTCAATTACCTTAAACTGAACTCATAGATTTGTTTACTAGAGCTTGCACAAGACACATCTCACCAACCCTGCAGGTGCAGACCTTTCACAATTTTGATGAGGCATTCACCAGGGCATGGAAATTGGAAATTTGTGCTATTAAAGAAAATAAAATTCAACTTCATAATAAGAACATTGCATTTAAATCAAATGATGCTTCTTCATCTTCAAAACCCCAAAGAAACTATTCAAAATTCAAAGGATATGCCAACACAATAGTTCTCAAGGTTGCCCCCCTCATTAATCAAACCCAGCCAAACCTCCTTCTAATATCTATCCCATCCAAGATTTCTAGTTCAGATGAGAACAAGGAAAGTACACTTTGATAGGAGAACCTTATTCTTCTGTTTTGTAAGAGCTTGGTAAGGCTGGTGCCATTACCCTTCCACCTATAAAACCACATACTAGTTTCGACCCTGAGCAACCCATGCCCATATGGTATAAGGAACATGACTTTTACAACTATCATCATGTCAAAGGTCATAGTGATAATACCTACATCTCCTTCAAGAATATCATCCAAGAAATATTAGACAACAGAGATCTAGCCTTGGATAGCCTAAATGCATCTGCTAACCAGAACCTACATATCTTCAAGAATCCATTTCCTAATCATGCCCCTTCTTCCAACCAAGCTAGTGACACTTCAAATAATGATAGCAATGTCCACGAGGTCCATGCTATTTTTGATGACATACCAGTTGCTTCCCAATTTCCTCATGTTTCTTCTATAGAAGAAATCCTAGCCTGAGCTCCCCTACCTACATAAGAACCTATTTTATCTACTTCTCCACCCATAGAGCAACCTCCTTCATTTTCTCCTTTACCCATGGAAGAGCCTATAATCATCATGCCACCTTTAACCCCTCAAATTTCTGAGCAGCCGTCAGTGGCACCTCTCCTACTAATAGGAGATACATATTCATAACCTACACCATCCCAAGGAGAGTCAACCTCATCTGGCCCATCCTCTCCTCTACCAATGGAGGATCCTATAGAAATACCATTTTCTGCAGATGGCCATTCACCATTGGAACTTAAAGATCCCACAGATCTCCTTTCATCTCTCTTACCCACAGAGTCCAAGGCTAGCCATTTCCATGTGTCTCAAACACATTTTACTAGAATTTCTACTCAATCCACGTCGCTCCCACAAAAAAAAAACCATTTTCATGCTTAGATGATCACCTAGACTATTTTGATAGAGCCTTACTTTGGGGATGCCTTCTACTTCCTATATCAACACAAACACAATTGTCACTCACCGACACCTCCATTATCTACCCAAAAGTGTTTTGAGTAACCACAACAAACACAACCACGAGTATTGTAACACCATCCACATCACCACCCATGGCCCAACTCACACTTTTTCAAATAACCCAACATACATCTACACCCAAACACCTACCCACACCTATATCATTTCTCTTACCTAAACCTATTACTACCTTAGGGTTCATACCAATAGCTAGCCTTACTCACCCACCCATCAAAATAGATTTAGCCACATCTTCCAAAACTAACACTAAACTTACCCCAGCCCCTAAAAAGAAGACTCAACCTTCTAGGACTCATACACCAACCTTGCCTACCACACCATTATCACCTTCACATCTTCCATCCATCTTAGGACCTCACCCCTCGACCCTGGTAAAGAAACCTCCTTCCACTAGAAAACCAAGAGCACAACAGCCCATCACCAAATCACGTACCTCTAATATACCTGAGCAATCCACATAATTTCCACCCTCACCCATAGCATTCTTACCACTCGTACCACCACTACCATCCATAACTTCTTCACTACCCATGGCACTTTCTTCTCTTTCACTCACACCTTCTACCCAACATCTATCGACCACCTCTACAGTACCTCAGTTACCCTTGTGGGTCACCCGTCCTCTTCCACCATCTACTTTTTCTTCCACATCTTGTACACCCATGTCACCTTTTCCCAAAAAGGTACAACCAAAAGCTAAGAATCTGCTACCCTTCAATAACGTAGTTAGATCAACAAAACATTTTGTTGCTAGCTCTTCTACCATGCCCGTACCTAAACAGATGCCTATAAAACCTAAGACCACTCCACACACCAAACTAGTAGACCAAACAATTCCCCCTCCTATAAATCCTCTTCCTCCATAATCAGCCATACTTGTATGCAAACCCACATTCACCTCCTATTGTTACCCACTGCTAGGATCCTACGCCAAAATCTTAACCAATCTCCCCGAAACTTCTGTCATCACATTACCACCTCTTAGACCTTACGACCTTCTCAAACCCAAAGCAAAATGGTTTGATGAAACTAAAATATGCGCCTACCATCATGTGCCAAGACATGATGTAGAGAACTGTAAGTCTTTAAAAATTACTCTCATCTAATTGTGTCCTCTCGAAGAAAATTTTGACGATCACAATCTTCTTGATGAGGACCCCATTTATCCTACACTAATTTCCCCAAAGCCTCTCCATTACCTACTTAGTGACCAGTATCTCCACCCCCTAACTTTTTGATCCACCCTTGAGATTTGAGATTAACATGGTACATATAAGAGAGTTAGTCAGACCACCACCCAAATGCCAATGCACCCTACTCATTTCACAAGGATAGTATCCCCCATAATTTTTTGTCCCTCATGCCACTATACCTTCCATGACACACCCTCTTCCTCCACCTCCCCTCAAATTAACATGGTTCACATTACCACCTGTTCTCAAAAAGACAAGGGAACCAAAAAGGAAACTTGACCATAAACAAACCCTATACCCAACATACCATCCACACCCATACCCAAAGTCACCAATCAAGGTCCTACATATCCTATTTTTTATGGGGTCAAACATCACAAAATGCTCAAACAAATACACCAATCCCCCCCTCAAAATATCTTTATATGACCTCATCCAAACCTCCGAGTCACATCGTCAAGCCCTCATGGAGGTCCTTCAATATATTGAATTCTCACCAAATGACCCCACTCCCATGGACTTCATCATTACCCCTCACCATGTAGCCTCTCTCACTAGGTCATCACCTTCCTCTACGCCTCCACCTACTCATCAATTATCCAACCTCATCTTTTCAGATGAAGAGATCACTCCCTTCCAGTCTGACAACCCCAACCCCGCTATTTTCATCTCATTATTTATCGATAATATATGCATATGACGTGTTATGATTGATGGTTGTGCTAGTATTAACATCATCTCCTCCTATGCATATGATAAAATGTGAATACCTTCCAATTACATGCATGGTAATCTAGTTATGTTACGATCCTTCAATGACACCATCACCTCTACCCTAGGTACTATTGTTCTCCATTTTTGTATGGGTCCCCACACTATCCCGAAACTTTTCTATGTCCTAGAAGGGGATTTCTAATATAACATGTTACTCGGCCAACCTTGGATCCATGTCATACATTTTATCCCTTTGAATTTACACTGTTGCCTCAAATTTGAACATGAGGGACATAATTACACCATCCTTGTCGACCTGTAACCTTTCAAGACCTATAACATGCTATACTGGACCAATGATGTGCTTGTACTAGTCAAGGAATCTACCACAATCCCCACTTCACCTTCACCTACATGCCAATCCACCGAAATATCTGCCACCTCTTCTACATGTAACCTTGCTATCCCCACTAAACCTATACCATCTACCACTGACTCACCTATTTCCCCATCATCTAGCGAGCCATATATCCCTGCTACCCACATACCAACTACTGATCTATTAGAAGGTGTTTTTCAATGCCTCACTCTAGGGTAATACCGCCTATATAATATTGACACCTTCGTCACCCCCCAAGAGTATGGGAACTTGAGAAAACACCCCAGTTATGACATCCACATCAATGACATTTTTCCTTATGGCCCTCTCCACCTTTGCACTAATCTAATGATGTAGCCTAGAATTCACCAGATAACACCCTAGACGAGTTGGCACATCACTCAGCCTAGACTGAGTGCTCACCTAAAGCACATAAAGGTACCAGGTCCCTCTTTAGGGTTGTTATAGTAGAATGTTAACATGATAAAGAATTAAAGAATATAGATCCATAACTTATACATCATTGTACAGTATATGACAGATATAGATCTAGGAAAGAATAGGTTTAACCAATAATCATGATAGAAATAAGAACATGCACTACCCAATTACACATAGGAGTGACACTTAGGTTCAGTCAATATCTTCCATCTCTTAATTATCGCAATAACACAAAAGCTTCTTACAATAATGGCAATCTATGTTGATGCATGCATGGATCTGATACGGTAATCTAGAAACATACACATGTCTTTGTATACTTTTCCCTCACACACACACATTATATTATCTATCTCTCTATATCCATCGTCTCCCTACTAGGTAATTCACTACATATATATAGGGCTGGGACTTTCCCTTCACCGCTTATCTATCCAAAAAATAGACCGCATGTTATTAATAGCCACGTGCCATTTTCATGCATAGCAACACATGCAAGTGTGGTATCTATAGACTATTGATAGTTAACTGAGGTGACAATCCAATTCTTATACCGTCTCCATGCAAAGCACTTTGAATCCAATCCTATAGAAATAGACAATGCGTGACATGCACGTATCTACATCATTGGTGTGTTCTGCACACTATATTTTAAAAATAGATCTTCATGCCTAAAAATGGGCAGGTTCTTCATTTCCATTCGCACCCTTGAATCTAGCCTATTTTCCTACGTAGACTTCTGGTGTGATTTCTGTCATGTTTTCTCTGATCAATATTACCCCACACTAATCTCATTGTCACCTCGATAATGGGTATCTCCAAAAAAATGTTGAATAGAAAGAATCAAAAATTATTTGAATGAATAAAGAATTCTTTTATGTGGTAGCCTCATATGTCTCATCTTGAAGGATCAACTCTGGATACTCCTCTTTTATTTCAGCCTCTATGTCCTACCACTTAGTGAGAGCCTTCTCTGCTTTCTCTGGAATTTCCACAATGATGGACTCAAGCTCATCCTTCACAATTTTCCCTTTTTCATTTCACAGGACCAACACAATGCTTTAAATTGTAGTCATCCTTCCCTCTAGTAAATATATCTTCTGCGAAATGAGCTTCCTAAGCTCCTCCAGCCAATTCTTGTGTGGATCTTGTGTTGCTACTAGGGCCTCGCACTTCTGCTTAACCATTGATAATCTTTATGTGTGGCCTAGTGTATCATCCTTCCTCACTTTCTAAACCTCATTGTTATCCTCCATAGTTCTTACATTGATGAGCTCTTCTGGAGTTGTGCATATGTTCAAGGCTTGGTTTACTTTCTTCAATTCTTCTTACAATGCTTGCAGCAGTCCCTCATAGGATCAATTCTTCTTCTACCTCTTGTGTTAGATCCTTTGGCACTACCATACACAGAGGTTCATCTTCAAGAACTAGGTCTGTTAAGGTACTTACATAGTGTATCACCAAAGGAAACTTCTTTGGTACCTTTGGTTCTAAGTATGACCTAGCCTTCATAACAGTATCACTAATTTCCTCTGTGAGGCTGATAAATATAGTGTTTTTCTTCTGCACCAAGTATCTTTCCTATGTTAGGCATGTTATTTTCCCATCCTTAGTTTTAATCTCTTTCATGAGCACCCTAATTGTGGTAGCCTTGTTCATATTTTGCCTCACCACTTCTGTTGAGACTTTGACCAATGCGTTACTCACCTATTCATCTGACATGACAGTAGGCTTTACTATCATATGTCTAGCTTGGGGTGCCTTCTTCAGCCATCTTGATACACATGACTCCTTGGATACATCAAATTCAGGCTCTTCCATATGGGTGTGCATTGACCATAATAGATGCTTTTGAGTGTGCATGGTCGCCATATCCTCATCCATTAACTCCCATCTGAATAAATCCTTTTGTGTTATTTTACTCTAGAAGCAAGCGTGGACAATATTTCCTGAGTCCTCAGCATATCCCATGAATGGTGTATTGTGTTCTCCACTCATCCTCTTTTTCCTTGGCCCTTTTGGAACTTAAGCTTCAAGGTTAGGAGTCTATGTAGTATCCTGGGTAGTCTCATGTGTAGTTTCAAACGTTTCCTTCTCTCCTTCTTCTCCTTCTTTCATCTCTTCATATTTTGGCTCTTCTTCTTGCTCAATTGGAGTGGAATATCCTGGTGTGCTCTCCTCTTATCCTTTAGCCTATTCATATAACTTCAACTTCCTTCTCCTTTTTAGCTCACTAGACTCCTTTTACAGAGAGATATGAGGTGATATCCTTACCATTTGTTGGGTTCCACCTTGAGTCCTTGTGTATCTGTATACTTTATTGAACATGTTATCTCCCTGTACTACTCTTGTATCATCTTCTTCATCCTACCCCTACGGTGGAGTAGTGGCATGTTGTGATTCCTTCCTATCTGAAGGTTTCCTCTTTCTATGCTCCAAGCCACCACTATCTTCACACTCTTCTTCATCTTCTATGTTAATGGTTTCTATGGGCTTTGGCGTCGGTATATTCTCCATTATATTTTGATCCTTCAGTGGCCCTGGGAGTGCAAACTCATTCTCCACATACTTATTGTTTTCCATCTTGGGCTTCAGCTGAAGGTATACTAGTGCTTCCCTAATATCTTCGACAGCTAGACTCATGGGATTTATGCTCAGTACTTCTGAAATGAGCCTCTTGATATACATGCTTTTCCCTAGATACACATAATTATTTCTTGGGGTGTGGTAGTCATAGTCTAACTTCTCTATATTTAATGCCACGCGGTGTATGTCTATGAATCTATGGACTGATGTTTGAAAGTACCTCACTGCGGAGGTGTAAGGAAATTTACACCAAGGGCTCCATGATCCATCTTTAATTAGGAAGTGCGCAATGCATAAATGTTGATATATAGAAAATTGGACATGTTTCCCTATTACCAAAGGTAGGTCCTTTAGAGTGAGCCACTCTTCTTCAAAGGCCACACGGAGCCTGTTGTACCATTTCTCCACTCTTTTCTTGACATCATCTATCACGGACCCTTTACATAGGTAATTTTTGAACCTTTCTGTTTCACGCAGAATGTTTCGTTCCTTTTAGAAATAGATAAGGGTTGGGGCTAGGAGGAATACCTGTAGAATGTCGAGATGGTGTGCGCGTACCGTAGAAAAATATCAGGCTGACTGCGAAGAACTCCTTTTTGTCTTGGAAGGACTACCTGCAAAATAAGAACACAAGACCACAAGATTTTATTTAGATAATAAATGAGGAAACTGCCTTGGCCCAAGAAATATAAAACTTCCTTTCGAAGGTGGTCAGTTCCCCTGCTAATATGAATTAACACAAAAGACTATAAGATATTAATTAAATTGCTTTGTTGAACTGGGTAGGGGAAAGGCTGGTTATTGGTTATAGTCAGTATAACCGATGCCGGTTACTGATAACCGATGGCGGTTACTGATGACCGATATCGGTAGAGTCTAGGATCTGAAGGTTAGTTGTTTTGTGGGGTGGTGGTGTTATTTGGTAGTTGTGTTATTTGTAGGGCTGTATATAGGTGATATTAGGAAATAGGGTGATGAGAGGTAGATGAATGACAGTTAGATGCAATGATACGTTGGGTAGTGGATCCAAGAATGGATTTGTGGGGACATATGATTTAAAAAGTCAAAGAAATGTTATTAAAGAGGACATGCAAGAAGTAACTTACTGATTATTCACGGAGATGCAGGTCCAAGAGCTCTGATGGCAAAGGCAGAACTAAGGTAGGATGGTCTGGCACACAGCAGATCAAATCAGCTGAGTATCACAGGGCTCTGGTATCCAGTTGCAGTCCTTGGCTTACTCTCCTTGTCTCTTCACTTGTCTCTGCTTGGTCAAGTGAAGATCTGGACTCTCTTGATCACTCCCAAATGATCTCTGTTGATTCAAAAAACCTTCGACCTTGATCCAAAAATGAAATTCCGATCCTTTGTTTTTGGTTTGGGGAGGCCATTTACAGGGAACCGATGGTGGTTACGTAACCGACGGCAGTCGAGTAGGAACCGGCATCGGTAAGGAAAAAGTAGGCTATTTTTAGTAAAATAGCCCACCTTCCCTGCTTTTCTCCCAAGAGATTAGTTGCGGGCTTGGTCAAGTGACTAGAAGGTCGGTTTTGGGTGCGAGAAAGGGGTCATTAGTCATGGGTGTAGGTATAGACCAAGTTTTAGGTCTTAATTAGGTTAGTTTAGGATTAGGGCTAGGTCATGATGAGGTGGCAAAATGAGGTGGTAGGTGAGGTGATGGGGATTTATCAATTACAAGGTAATTAATAAATAATTGTGTAAGGTTTAGGTAATGAGGTTAGGTTGCAAAATGGGATGTGGGTCACAAGGGGTCATAAGACATGAATTTGGTGTCTACATTAGCCCCTTATTGTCGTGTAGCTTGTGTTGTAAAGCTGCACGGACAATAATATGAAGTGGTTTCTCCTGTTAAGGATATAGGTAATCCCCCTCAAATCTAGCACAGATTGAGCGAACGGGAAATCAGGGATAGGGTTGATAAAGGGTGAATGTTGTAGAGGGGATGGTAAGGTGGTGGGGTAGGTCTAAGGAAGTAGACGCATGTTGAAATGCAATCGTACGACTAGGGTACATGATTTGACTAGCAAACCAGCAATGTATTGGAAAAGGTCGATAGTTTATCCAAACAAGGGTGATATAATCCTGGTATCCAAGGCATAGGAAGTAGCTCCAGGGTATATAACAGGTAAGGTACAGGAACATTTAGGCGTGTTCGGCAGTACCAAATGGTTAGTTTGGTTGAGATAAACGTCACGGTCTAGGTCTAGGCAAAGTTGGTCGACAAATCAAGTCAAGGACCCTAATCATGCTAAAACACGAACAGGTGAGCTCGATTGAACAAAAGGTACAGGATGGATGGATAAAATAAAATGTTGATTATGGGTATGGTATTGAAGTGATACGGCCGTGGGTCAGGCCAAGTTGTTAGGTTACAGCCTTGGGTCAGGCCGGATGGTTAGGGTGAGGCCTTGGGTTGGGCCAAATGGGTGGGGCGAGGCCTTGGGTCGGGCCAAATGGGTAGGTTGAGGCCTTGGGTCGGGCCGAATAGGTAGGTTGAGGCCTTGGGTCGGGCTGAATGGGTAGGTGTTCAGCAAAAGTGGATATAGGCGATATGTGGTTAAAAAGGGGCAAATGGTAAATAAGGGCAAAAAAAATTGGGGGAAAGTTGGCAGAAAAACCGATGTCAATTCTACATGACCGATATCAGTTAAGGGACCGATAGCGGTTCATTAGGGCAAAATGAAACTGATATCGGTTAAGGGCGAAAAACCTATAAAAAGAAAAATACGGCTTGTCATTGTCACTTGTGTTATTTGAAAACTAAATTGATTTTTCTGACGTGGAGATTTGAGATTGGAGGTTTTATTGAGTGAGGTGGAGCTTTTTTACTGGAGGAGTGAGTTGTTTGCGGGCCTGAGTGAGGAGGAGGCAGCAGTTGATTGGCTGGGGACCCAGCAGATCAGAATTGGAGCTATGGCACAGGCAGGAGGAGCAGGAGGGGCTGGACCAGCTGGACCACCACCACCCATCCCACCACGATGACGTGTCGTCGTTCGGGTATGTTCGAAACTCTTTATTTTGTGCATTTGAATGGTATTAAGCTAAATTGGGGGTTTGGGTAGGAATTTACATGTTTTAGGAAATAATGAGTAAATGGACGTAATTTGAAAAATGAAGAGGATAGATAGGTAAAATAGGGCAAGGCAGCTAGGTGGGTAGGTTTTTAGGGTGTTTGGGTGGGTAGATAAGTAGAAAAATGCAAAAATGTGGGTGGGGGGGCCACGCGGGGGTTCGGCTCCGAGAAATGACAGTGACCGATGTCGGTCGCTAAGCGATCGGCATCGGTCGCAAAATTCTAGGGGTTGGGTTCTGTGTGGTTGACTGGCGTCGATCGGTGGTTGACCGGCGTCGGTGGGAAGAGGGCCGTGGTTGGTTGTTTGGGACCGGTACCGGTCCGTAGTGTTTGTGTTGTTTTGTTTTGGTTTGTTTTGTTTATTTTTTTGGCTTGTGTGGGTTTATTGGGGGTTTGTGTGGGTTTGTTTTGTTTTGGGGTTGGGTGGGTTTGGGTTTGGGTTGGGCTTGTTTTGTGTTGGTGTGTTTTGGGGTGTGGGTGGGGTTTGTTTTGGGTGGGGTTGGTTTGGTTTTGGGTTGGTTTTGGGCTTTGGGTCGGGTAGTGGTTTGGGTTGGGTTGGTATGGGTTATAGTGGAAAAGGTAGGTGACTAGAGGGGGGGTTAGAGAGTCGGGGTGTGGTCGGGGGGATAAAAAGGGGGTATAGAGGGTAAAGTAGATGATGTGATAGAGAGTTGGTCTAAGGTTGTGGGTTGGTTTTGCAGGCACGTCAGCAGTTGACGATGTGGGATAGGATGCCCCCGCTGTTGGTGCGGATGCGGCCACACGTATCTGCAGCTCATTGGGTGATCATGCGCGAGGTGGGACTCAACGGTGTCCAGCGATACTGAGCTATTGATAGAGATCACAGCCTGATGGTCGCCCTCATCGAGAGATGGTATCCGGCGACCAATGTGTTCCATCTCTCGACCGGAGAGATGACCATCACATTGGAGGATGTGTATCGCATCCTTTGACTACCGATCGAGGGAGAGGCAGTGTTCCAGGTAGATTCAGAGACGATGATGGACAGCATCCTGCAGGTTTTTGGAGATGCAACCGCGCTACTTACCTATCAAAGCGCGAGTATAGGGTATGGTGACATGTACCGTGCGCACCGACATGAGACACGACTGGCTGTGCTGATGATGATTGGGATCACCTGCTTCACCCTCCCGGACTCAGAGGGAGGCCGTTTTCCACGGGCATTGATGGGGGTGCTGCTTGAGATGGTGGAGGAGCATACTTGCTATGCGTGGGCACCAGTGTATCCAGTGCAGCTATACAGAGAGCTTTGGGGTTATCACCGGATGCGGCGATTTGGTATTTGTTTGACTTTTTTACTTCACTGTTGGGCATATGAGCACATCATATGCATTAGACCAGTAGGGTTACCCCAGCAGCCAGGGCCATAGGTTATATACAGATACGGCTTTCAGAGGTGGTTGGGAGTCGTGAGGCAGCCACGAGCAGTGCTTGCGAGGAGAGACGTTGCCTACTACAGGTATTTGTTAGAGGGCCTGATAGCGGTAGATATCGTATGGAGACCTTACAGAGGTCATCACCCGCACAGAGGAGGTCGAGTACAGTTACGCTGGATCCAGTATACTTTCTGGAGAGCAGGACGGAGGCCGGGAGAGTACGAGAGGATACCCCTAGAGAGGGTACGCAGGCAGATGGGGCTGCGACAGGACGAGCCACCTCCCTTCCCTCAGTACAGGAGGGATGATGTAGAGGCCCCACTGCCTGCACCACAGCCCTTGGATCCCAAATTGGGTTGCTGAGAGGCCAGAAGATGACATAGTAGATGATGCTGGTTGTACAGGAGCATACATGGTGTGGTGGGCTGGTCAAAGAGCAGCGAGGGTAGCACAGCCCGCACAGCCAGACTTGGTAGCTGTGACGGTAGAGAGAGATCAGCTCAGGGGTCAGGTGCAGCTCTTACAGGGGCAGCTTGTTGCTGCGCAGGCATAGATAGGGGTCTTACAGGGGCAGCTAGCCCAGGCTTAGGTACAGGCATAGGCAGCACCACCACCACCAGCACAGCCACAGGTGCAGGTACAGGTACAGGTAGCAGTACCAACAGCAGCACAGCCATAGCCCCAGGCACAGGTATAGATACCACCGCCAGCAGCGGCATAGCCACAGGCACCACCAGCACAGGCACAGGGGGTACTGGCAGTAGGAGTCCGGGGACCAGCCCCAGTACCGACGGTGGCACGGGATAGATACATGGAGGTGAGAGCGGAGGCCCGGTACTATCAGGATGTTCTTGATAGTACCAGAGCTGAGTATCAGCCATATGCGGCACACCGAGCGGAGACCTCACGTAGTCAGAGATCGCAGGGAGGTGTAGCCACAGCCGGCATGTCTGTTACAGGCAGGAGGTGAGAGGTGCCACAGGGACCAGCAGGGAGAGGTGCCGAGGGCGGTGGGGAGAGCTGAGGGATCCTTGCATTGTTTTTGTATTTGTATATTGGATATGGGCACCGGTCTGTGAACCGGTTATATTTATAGAGGCCTGCGTGCCTACATATTACTCATTTATTCATTCATTCATTTATTATATACCGGCCTGCGAGCCGAGTACGGGTTGTACAGTTGGTACCGGCCTGCGAGCCGAGTATATTTTTGATATGAGGGACCGGCCTGCGAGCCGAGTCAAGATTATTGATAGTTATTGCGGCCTGCGTGCCGGCTTTGTTGGATTATGAGATCACAGAGGCCCCGATGTAGGGCACATTGTATATTTGAAAACTTGTATATATATATATATATATATATATATATAGATGATGTTTTGATCCATATGCAGTGTTGAAAATGTTTTTAAGTATTTCATCAATGGTTTGTGGTATAGAATATATGATGAGTTTAATTGACATGTTGATATATAGATGATGTGTTATATGATGAAATGTTACATGTTTTAGGCTTGTTTTGTGACATTGTTATATATGTATCTGATGAGTTGGATTCAAATGAGGTATAGATAGATAGTTTTTTTTTTTGTTTTTTTTTGGTTTGGTATCCTTAGCTGATGGCTGGTTTGTTTTTGTAAAATAGATGATGTTAATGAAATTGTAATGATATGTGTGGTGGATGGACAAATATGGATAATGGTGTTGTGATGCAGGAAAAGAGGCGGGCGTGACAAAAATTAGGTAAAAAAATGAAGAAAAGATCATGTTTCAAAAGGGTGGGTGTAACCGATATCGGTTAGATAACCGACGCCGATAGTTAGTAGACCGATATCGGTTACATGACCGATACTGGTTATTTAGGTATCAGCTTTTCTAAAAATAAAAAAGCTAGGGTGGCAACTTAAGTTCTAATTTTGAGAGCCATGCAAGAAGTTAAATACGTGAACGTGACGCTTTTTGACCACTGAGACAGGTAATTGCATGAGAAATTTGAGTGATAAGGAGAAAGAGACAGGGAAAGTGAATGTGATCTGAGATTCAGAAGACAGAAAGGCAGGTTTGAAAAAGGTGGTAATAATGGCAGGACGAGGAGAAACATCCAGCAGGCAGGGACAAGAGGGAAGACAAGGGCCACCTCAAGCTACTGCAACCCAAGAGGTAACGTTTTGTTTGTGATTTGACTACTGCATGTTTTGTGAATAAGATGGGGGAGAGTATGTGGGTAGATATGAGAAAGAAAAGATGATAACAAGGGTTATAAATGGGGTGAGTGTTACGTGGTAGGTAATCAAGGGTTTCAGGTATGTCTGTGTATATAGAGAGGAATAAACGAGCAATTTATTGTCGTAGGTGGTTGTTTTATGCAAGGTGTATGAAAGTAACAGGGACCGATATCGGTTAGGGATAACCAGTATCGGTTATTCAACCGGTACCGGTTAGCTGTAAACGATACCGGTTGCTGTAGGAATTTCCAGAATTTGAGAAAAAACCCGGGGGGATTTGAGGAATTGAATGGTTTTTTGTTATTTGAATGTATGCAGGTAGAGGCAGGGTTGAGGATGAATGATAGTGTACCAGCGCTGTTGTCACGAATCCGAGCGGATGTAACGCCAGCTGAATGGACATTGATAAATCGTTTGGGGTTAAGTGGAATCCGCTATTATTCACGAATCGAACGTAACCATGCTATGTTACAGGCGTTGATTGAGAGATGGAATCCTGAGACAAATACCTTCTATCTGCCAACAGGGGAGATGACAGTAACATTGGAAGATGTGTTCCGTATTTTGAGACTCCCAATTATAGGAAAACCAGTATATTAGGCATTACCTAGCGTGGCACGAGGAGTGATAACAGCAGTATTTGGTCAATACGCACGAGATTTAACACAGCGAGGTTTGTCATTTACGTATGGGATAATGTATGCAGCACATCCTGAGGAGACAAGGTTAGTAGTAATATTAATGATAGCGGTAGGGTATTATGCATTACCGAGGGTAGAAGGGGGAAGATTTCCAAAGGCATTGATGTGTGTTATCTGGGAGATGATAGAAAGGGACGTGACTTTTGCATGGGCACCTGCATATTTGGCGGAGCTATACAGGGGTCTATGGGCTTGTAGGCGAAATCACAGGATGACGCTGGATTGTTCATACTTATTACACTATTGGGCCCTATGAGCACATTGTTTGTGTGCAACCAATAGGCCGACCCATCCAGTCAGGAGAGACCGGAGTACAGAGGTTGGGATTCAGACGATGGGTCTAGACAGAACAAGAGGCAAGATCCCAGGCCGTGACGGATGACTTTGAGTATTACAAGCAGGTATGGGAGAGGGTGACGATTGTGGATATCTGTTGGAGGCCTTATGGGAATTATATGGTAACAGAGAACATAGCTGAGGAATTGAGGGGTGTAGAGCGATTGAGATGGATCGCGGGGCACAGGCCAGGTGAATATGAGAGGATTCCTATAGATCGCGTGCGACGACAATTTGGATTTGTGCAGGATATACCCCAGGCTTATAGACCCTATATGAGGATCGATGCAGAGACAGTATTCTCACCTCCCCAGCCAACACCCCCAGAAGGACCTGAAGAGGTAGCAGCCGATCGTAGGGTAATGGATGCAGGAACGACAGAGGCCTATAGATTATGGTGGGTAGCAGAACTGCGAGGTGTACGTGATCGTCCTGACGTAGCAGTGATTACAGCAGAGAGGGATCGTCTGTAGCGTTTGGTTCAGCAGCTCCAAACGCAGGTGAATGACACAAGAGGATTGTTAGTGGTTGTGGAGTCACAGGCGGAGAGACTAGAGGCTGGAGTCCTCCATGCGAGAGGGCGTATTCATATGTTACAGGAGATATTGGCAGATCAGTGGGCGGTATGGTACCAATAGCCATGGTACCTTTGAGGACAGAGAGGCCTGGCGAGAGGGGTCGACGATCACGATCATCACCTAGTTCGGGATGAGGCGTGAGGGTCTAAATAAATGTTAGCAAGGTATAAGAATAAATAAGAGTACCAACCTGCGTTTCGATGATAGAGAAGATGTATTTGTTTAACATCTAAATAAAATGAGATATGTATGTTGATTTGAGTTATAATAATAAGAATGTTTTCGTTTTGATTTTCGGTGTTTTGAAAAAAGGATAAAGAGGAATGTGATTAAATAGAAATACACAAAAATATTTATATTTACCACACATGATAGGTTATGGTAGGGGATGGTTGAGCTAACCTTGGGAGACCCCATGTCTCCGAAGTGCTGCCTACATAGCCCATTGCACAAAGCAAGGAGGGGCCTCAGACCGATGTAGTTCTCCCTTAGGATCAGGGAGAGGTGAATTCAGGCAATTTGGTACGGTTTAGGCAATTGGTTGGTTGGTAAGAATATTGATATTAATATTGGTAAGGTAAGGTTGTTGGTGTCGGTAATGAATTGGCGATGTTGTAAAAGGTATAAGGGAAGCGAAAGTGAGCCTACCCAAGTAGAAGGGAACCATGTCCTGATTAAGATCAACACACAATCCTAGATGCGAGGCAAAGCGGAAAGAGTGCTCCGTAGGTGAAAAGAGCTAAACAAACCACACAACGTAGAATGAGCTTGAAGCCCTAGGTACCGTGCATAGACGAGAAGTCAATAGGTGAAAAGAGTTGTATGATCACAATATATCGGGTGTACGTTACGTCCCTTGAGTTGAAACAAATGGTGATGTGAGGTGGATGATATAGCTGAGGTAGAGAGAACTTGTTACAAAGTGAGTGTTCTAACAAAAGAGAACCTACCCTAAATAGACAAGTCCATGACCCAAAAAGTTTTTTTTTGAATGAGGCTTTTATTTGACTGAATGTAGACTGATCGATGCAGGAAGTCTACAAGGGATATTGATTGTACTATTCTTGAGGTCTTCACGAAGCTGATCAATGCGAGAAGCTTCTGATAAAGGCTGACTGTGTATAGCTGTCCTTCGAGGGAGCAGTCTATTTATAGTAGCAGATATGATTTTAATGCATAGCTTTCCTTCGGGGGAGCAGTCTATTGATAATAGCAGCAATAGTTCGGCACATAGCTGTCCTTCGAGGGAGTAGTCTATATTTAATTTAGATGACTAGATGTTCTTTTGGCATGAAGCATCTAGTTTAGTAGGAAGTTTGACTCAAGAAAATCCCATAAGAATACGGCTTATTTTAATACTTTGAAGTCATGGACTAGACTAAAAAGGGGAAGGCATCGTTTAGGTGAGGTGAGAATCAAACTATGTGAGCTTGATTTTCATTATGAGGTGTAGGAAACGAAGTGCATGTAGCGGTAAATGAGCTCAAGGGACGAGCGGTAGGTAGATAAGAAGTGATATAACACTAAATTCAACAGTAGAATGGTCGAAGATGCAAGGCATTAAGGGGTTCAGGCTCAGGTTTACCATTAAGCGAAGCTAAACGATAAGTGCCTGATCCATAGGTGTGAGTGATTATATAAGGCCCAATCCAATTGGGAGCAAATTTTCCACGTTTGCTCTTTTCTAGTTTGGTGACATGTTGATTCTCTTTGAGGACAAGATCACCAACCTTAAAGGTACGCTCATGAAGTCGCTTATCATAAGCACGTTTGATACGTTTTTGATAGATTTGAAGGTGATCAAGAGCTGTAAGACGACGTTCGTCAAGAAGCTCCAATTGGGCTAACCGCTCTTGGCGGAAATCATCGTTGGTGAGAATATCCTGAAGGGATATTCTAAGGGAGGGTATTTGTATTTCGAGAGGCAAAACAGCCTCGGTACCGTATACCAAAGAAAAAGGTGTGGCATTAGTGGAGGTACGAATACTAGTACGATAAGCCCAAAGGGCAAAGGGGATGTGATCATGCCAATTTCTGCCGGATTCATTGACAACTTTCATGAGGATTTTGGTTAGTGTTTTATTAGAGGATTCGGCTTGTCCATTTGCTTGTGGATAGTAGGGTGATGAGAAGCTAAGTTTGATGCCAAAGTTGTCGCAAAGGTCTTGCAACAACTTGTTTTTGAAAGATTTTCCATTATCTGTTATCAGGCGATGAGGAACACCAAAACGACAAATAATGTGGTGGTTAATGAACTCTACAATTTTTTCTTTTTTAGTTGAAATGAGTGGAATAGCCTCCACCCATTTTGTGTAATATTCGGTTGCTGTGATAATCCATCGGTGACGTTGCGAAGAGGATGGATGAATCTCACCAATAAGGTCTAAACCCCATTGTGAGAAAGGCCAAAGATCTTGTGCGACCTGCAGCGGATGGCTAGGAGTATGTTGAAGGTTAGCATGTTGTTGACACATAACACAACGCTTAACATATTCGTAGCAGTCGTTATTGAGAGTAGGCCAATAATAACCAAGGCGAAGGATTCGTTTGGCCACGGCAAGGCCACTAAAATGCCCGCAACAAATACTGTCTTGTACTTGTTGGATGGTATGGGTGACCTCCGCGCCGGTGAGACATCGAAGGAGGATGCCATCAAAGCCACGTTTATAAAGGAGTCCCCCCATAACTACATAACGAGAAACATGTTTAAGAAAAGCACGTTTACCAGTACTAGTAAGGTCAGATGGGAGAACAGAGGTTGTAAGGTAGTCGTGAAATTGGTGATACCAAGTATCCTGTGAATTAGCAGACACAGTATTTATCATACAAACTACCGGGGTTGAGTAGGATGGGGCAAAAAGTTGTTGGACCACGACGAATAATTCAGAGTCAGTTGATGAAGCTGGAATTTGCGAGGCTAAGCAAGCCATAGTATCCGCAAATTTGTTAGTGGAGCGGGGAATGGTTTGGATAGAATAGTGAGTAAATAAGGCTAAAAGTGAGTCCACGTAGTATTTGTACTTTTGAAGTTCCTCATTTTTACATTGGTAGATGCCCATAACTTGATTGACTACCAATTGAGAGTCGCCAAAAATATTGATAGATTTGATACCTAAGTGTATCGCAACTTGGAGACCCAGAACAAGGGCCTCGTATTCCGCTGTATTATTGGTGCAGGGGAAATCAAGCCAGAATGAAAGAGGCATAGGTTCAGCGTCAAGAGGGATGAGAACAACGCCGGCTCCTCCGCCACGCTGGCATTTAGATCCATCGAAGAAGAGGGTCATTTGATACGACTCTTCCCCGAGTGAAAGAGTGGCGATGAGTTCGTCGGGGAATGTAAAATTGGTAAATTGTTCCCCAGGTAAAGGGGCTTCCGCAAGTTGGTCTGCGATGGTTTGTCCTTTGATTGATTTCTGGTGGACGAACTCAAGGTCGAGGTCGGCGAGGAGCATGAGCCATCGGGCGATGCGTTGGTTTAGATGAGGTTTGGCATACATGTAATGGATGGGGTCCGTGTTGGTGATGATGAAAGTTTTGTGATTCAGAAGGTAGTGTCGGAGTTTGGTAGCCACGAATGATAGGGCTAGGCACAACCTTTCTACATGTGTATACCTAGTCTCATAGTCCACCAAAGTATGACTTATATAATAAACGGCTTGTTCTCGATTTTCAGAGTCACGATGTGCAAGCATGGCCCCTACAGCGTGGTCAGTGGCGGAAAGGTAAAGGTAGAAAGGGCGGTCGTCTTGAGGTGGGATAAGCACGGGTGGCTGCAAGAGATAAGTTTTGAGAGCTTCAAAGGCTTGGTGGCACTCTTTGCTCCATTGAAAATCAATGTCCTTCTTAAGGAGGTGATGGAAAGGTTGACATCGATCCGAGAGTTGGGAGATGAAACGTCGGATAGATTGAAGCTTACCTTGTAAACTACGCAATTGTTTGAGATTAGTAGGTGGGGGCATTTCTAGAATAGCTTTGACTTTAGATGGGTCGACCTCAATGCCACGCAAAGAGACGATAAAGCCAAGAAGTTTTCCCGAAAGGACACCAAAGACACATTTCTTTGGTTGAAGGCAGACAGAATATTGTAACAGGTGATCAAAGATAATGGTTAAAACATCGAGATGTTCACTGCGATGTTTAGACTTGCCAAGAAGATCGTCGACGTAATCTTCAAGGATTGTGTGCATAATGTCATGAAAAATGTAGGTCATAGCCCGCTGATAGGTGGCACCAGCATTCTTAAGGCCGAATGGCATTACACGGTAACAGAAGGTTCCCCAAGGAGTTATGAAGGTAGTTTTGTGTTGATCGGCAGGGGCAACCAAAATTTGGTTGTATCCTGAAAAGCCATCCATGAGAGAAAGCATTTCATGACCCGCAGTGAGATCAACAAGTTGATCAATGCTTGGTAGGGGGAAGTCATCCTTAGGGCAAGCGAGGTTAAGATCCTAGGAAATCCGTGCATATCCGAAGTCCCCCCATCGCTTTAGTGACAGGTACGATGTTAGAAATCCATTGAGGATAGTCAATAGGCAGAATGAAGGAAACAGAAAGGAGTCGTTGGAGCTCCTCTTTGACCAAGAGGGCAATGCGTGGATGCATTTTTCTCAATTTCTGTTTAATTGGCTTGGAATCAGGTTTCAGTGTAATGTTATGGACAGCAATGTCAGGATCAATTCCTGGCATGTCAGCGTAGGACCAAGCGAAAGCTTGGTTGCGAGCACGGAGGAAAGTAGTAAAGGTGACTTGTTCTGATGCGTTAAGGGATTGTCCGATCTTCACAATGTGAGGATCCTCCTCCGTGTGGATGTTGATTTCTATAGTAGACTCGTTCAGCATGGTTTGGGTTTCAGATGGTAAGGCTCGTTGAATATAAGAGTCATCCGCGCCAAGGTAAGTGAGGATGGAGCCATCATCCTGGCACTGAACAACGTTAATTGAAGGGGAGTCCTCTTCAATCATGTCTGGATATAGAAGGGGAATAGAAGAGGGGTGCTCATTATCACGTTGATAAGTGAGGGGACCTAGGAAGATAGCATTTATGAAAAAAAAAAAGTTAGGAGGGATAGATTCAGGATCTATCGACTCTGTGGGAGACGAAGGCAAAATGGGTGATGATGGTTTGGTAGGGGTAACGTCATCGTCTTCTAGAAGACAACTGACGCGAGGTTCCGTCGATGTAAGTGTTTCTGGAAATCTGAGACCACTACGATCATTATGTTTGCGTGTGGTGATGGGGATGAGCGTATGTCGGCCTTGTTCATAAAGACCAAAACCAAAGCCTTTCCAAGCACAGCGAGTCAAGAAGGTGAGGGCGAAGCGACGATTTGTCAGGTATTGAAAATCAGATTGGAAGGGAACCACACCAAGAGGAGGTTCAGGGGTAATGGAGGATGCGTCAACACCCCCATACGTTAGGTTGGTGCGGCAATGGGGTGGTCCGTAAGAGATTACCTCCCCCACGCGACGGTCGTAGGTGGGATGTGCATGTAATTGTCCGTACTCCTGCGGGGTAGGGAAAGAACTAACGTTATATAGGCGGTACTCCCCCAGCGTAAGGCGTTGAAAAACATCTACTAAGGGGTCGGAGGTTGGGATGTTAGCTGCGGGAAGGGAAGTGGTTTTTGCGACGGTGGTTTCATCAGTTGAAGGCGTAGGCGCGGTTGAGGTGGATGGTTGAGGTACATTTGAAGAGGATGGTTGGGTTGAATGTATGGGTGTCTTGATTGGTATAAGCACATCGTTAGGGCGGTATAACATATTGCAGGTTTTAAAGGGGGGAGGATCAGCTTTTACGGTGTAGGACTTCCCCTCGTACTCAAATTTTATGCATCTATGTAATGTTGAGGGAACGCATCCCATAGCCCGGATCCAAGGACGACCCAGCAATATATTATATTGGAACTCTCCCTCAAGGACATAGAAGAGTTCGGGTAAAGTACGTGGTCCTACCCGAATGTTGAGGATCACGGTGCCTAAGGTAGAGGTAATAGCATCATTGAATGATCGCAACATGATGGGGTTGGCGCACATGCAACTGGAAGGGATATTCATTTGTTGGAAGGCTTTTGAAGAGATGATGTTTAGGCTAGCACCCCCGTCAATCATAACACGACATACCTGAATGTCCCGAACGTACGCTGAGATAAAAAGAGCAGGGTCAGGATCTTCGGTACCAAAGTCGATAATTTCATCTTCAGAGAAACTGACTGCAGCAGCTTGTGGTACAGAGACGGAAGTGGTTGGGGCGGTGGGTTGTTTGGTGAGAGAGGCAACGTGATTGGGTGTCAGAATGGAGGCAACGGGAAGGGTTTCATTAGGTAAGACCTCGATCCCCTGAAGAATTTCAACGAGAGCTTGTCGATGAGATTCAGAAGTCTGAATGAGATCATATAGTGTCATTTTTACGGGTGATTGGTGAAGCTGTTTAATCATGGCTCGATGGGCAGCTCCATTAGAGACGGGGTAAGTGGGTCCACGAATAACCACTTTGGGTGGTGGTGCAATCGGGATGCTGGACGGAGAAGGAGAGGACGCAGGTGTGCTTTCTTTCACTTTCTCATTGTTTTTCTGCGCTCGAGTAGCAACACTAATCATATTAATCTCGTAGACCGGAGATGAAGAAGATGATTGGGATAAATCATGGTCTTCAAGAGGTGGGGTTGTAATAATGACAGATCTTGGTGAGGCGGGGGACAGATGGTATAGGAGAGGGAATGGAAACTAAAGGTCTCTCCCTTCGTAAGTTGTCTTTCTTAACCTTTCTATCTGGGAGAGGTGACTGACGAAGGATGGTTTTTAAAGCTTTGCATCCCTCCACATCATGTCCTGGTGTGCGGTGATAAGCGCAGATCTTAGACTCATCATAACCTATAGGTCGAGGTTTAGACGGGTCATAAGGTCTAAGTGGGGGTAGGGAAATGGTCGCATTCTCTACTAACATAGCAAGGATTTTGGCGTAAGATCCTTTGAGTGGGTCAAAATCAGAAGAGGATGAGGGTATTGATTGTGCGGGTTTTGGTAATGTTTGGGCGTGGTTGGTTCGTATGGGTGGTGGTTTAGCCGAGGGGTGTTGATACGTGTTTTTCACTAAACGTGGTTTCTTTGGTGCAGAAGCTATATTGGATGATGAGGCCACAGATGGTGTGGTATCAGAAAACAACCACGGGGAAATAGGAGTGACTGAAAACAAATATTTTGATGATGGAATTTGTTTAGGGTTGATAGGTGGACAGGATACGCGGAGTGACGGTGTTGCTATACCCTGGGATCTCTGTATGTGTGCAGAAGGCGTAGGTCGCTTTAAAGGAAACGCAGGAGGTATGATATATTGATGTAGGGTAGAGGGATGGGGTCCCAATATGGAAGGTAGGTGTGACGATGATGGTTTTAGTTGTGATAGAGGCATAGGTTGAGGAGATTGAGTCTGTCTCTTAATGGGGTGGACGGCTTTATTTTTAGATAAATCAAGCCGCTTAGGTGGGTGTGTTAGACTGGGTATGGGTAAGGTCCCAAGCGTAGGGGAAGATTTGGCTAAGTTAATAGAAGTGGACGGGGCATTTGGTAGAGGTGAGAGGGGTGAAGGTGAGAACATGGGCATTTTAAGCTTCTGTAAACACTTCGGGTATATGGTGGAGGCCTCAGGATCGGTCATTTGCATTTGAGTAGAATATGGCGTACTCAAACGTTCCCATAGGGCCTGTCTATCTTCTGTGGAATGACAGTCCTCACGTGTGAATGTGAACTTTTGTACGGAAGAAAGGTGGGTTGTGATTCCGGTCCACTGTGGGTGTGATACAGGGGGTAAACGAGGCACTGTATCAATAGATGTCAAGAGGTCGACCGGTTGTTGAAAAGATTTAGGTGATGAAGGACTAATAGGCAGGAGGGCATGTTCGAGAGGATCCGTCATGGTTAAAGAATTTGGTGATGTCGGTGCAAGAGATTCCTCATCTAAGGATGTCAAAAGGAGTGGCGTACCTTCCTCTTGTGCAGCAAGAGGGGTAGAAGGGGAAATCTGGGAAATAGATAGGTTAGATAACATCCGTTCGCAATCTTGTAGGGATGTGGTATAAGAAGACTCATCGATGGGAAGAGAAGTCTGGGCAGTTAACTCCTTTATGGGTAAAGGAATGATTTCGCTTTGGTTCGATGGAGGTAAAGGAGGTTCGGGCTCCTGTGTTAGTGAAGAGGCTTGATTCAAAATTTTCTCGATAGAGGCTTTGGGCTGGGTATCAAAGACTGCATGGATCTCATGAACACTCTCCTCGGCTAAGATATCCTGGTTTACGTTGCTGTTGGAAGAGTGATTCGGGAATGGTTTGTTAAAGATTTTCAAATTTCGGTTGGCAGGGGCATTAGGATTATCGAGGGTTATATCCCCTGCGTCAACCATTTCCTGCACTATGTTTTTCAACATCTTGCAGTTTTCATGACTATGTCCTTTTACGCGGTGAAAGTTACAGAAGTCATTTTCTTTGTACCAGGAAGGTATGGCGCGAGTGGAATCAAACCCGGAATGAGGTTTAACAGGAGGTAATGTAATGGCTCCTGCTTTGAGCAATTTTTCCAATATCACACCATATGTTTCTCCCAAGGGAGTGTAGTTGATGGGCTCAGCTTTGTACTTATAGGTGGTTTTTGGTGGAGTATTGGACGGCACTTGAGATTTGACCATCACCGCGTGGACAGCTCCTTTTGATTTAGAAGAAGTGGACGCGTGAGGAGTGGTGGTATTTGGTTTATTGGTAGAATCAGGAGTTCGGAAATTGGGGTTTTTGTTGCGCAACCGCAATTTCTCTTCTTCTAAGGCTCGAATTTCTAGTTTCCGAGCCATGGTAAAGGCTTCATCGAATGTACGGAAAGTTTGAATTTGGAGGGTAGGGGAGATGTGCTTAGCGCAAGCCCGCGTAAACAGTTCGATAAGTTCAGTTTGAGGCAAGGCATACGTAAGTTGGTTGATAAGGCCCCGCCATCGTCCAACGAAATCTGCGATAGATTCATCCTCAAATTGTCGGATGGCATAGAGGTCGGTGATAGATACTTTCTTGGCAATGTTAATGGAGAAATGATCCAAGAAAGATTGGGCTAGTTGGTTAAAAGAGAAGATTGAGTGCTGGGTTAAAGCACTGTACCACTCCAAGGCAGGTCCTGATAAGGACATGGGAAAGGTGCGGAGTAACAAGGCATCATCATGGGCAATCAAATAACAAGCATGTCTAAATGATCGCAAGTGTTGTTGAGGGTCCTCTTTACTGTTAAAACGGGTAAATTTTGGTAACTCCCATTGAGGAGGATATGAATGAAGGGGGACAGAAGGGTGAATGGGCTCCCGACAAACTTGCTCGTATGTCAAGGCGCTACGACTTCCTGAAACAGAAGCCTCCAGGTTTTGCATTTTGTCCATCATTTGTTTAATTAGATCAGTAGTTGGATGAGATGATGGTGTGGTTGTGGTAAACGGAGGAAAATTGGGCCAAGGACCACCGCTAGACCTGGTGGGGTTAAGTGTTGATAAGGTGTGGAGGATGAATATGTTGAGGCAACCGAATAGGGATGTCCCATATAGGATGTTGAGGTCACTGGATACGTGTATGGGAATGAAAAGGTAGGCGGAGCTTGAGAAGGAAAGCTCGTGTGGATAGGTGGCAGAGAGCAAGTCATGAACGGAGCAGTCTGCAAGAGAGATGAGGTAGGGGCAGTCGGCGGTAATGATATGTGGGGTCCGAGGTTAACCAACGGAAAGCCAATCTGAGTCGTATGAACCTCTGAAGCCGTCGGATTGGGAGACGGGGCTAGAGATGCAGGAAGCAAGGCGGTATTATCAGGCGGAGTGGGAGCTAAATGAGCAGCTATACTAATAGGCATACCCACAAGGAGCTGACCATCAGGCGTACGGTCAGGGGTATGAGACAAATAGTATTGTACAGCACTAGGATTAGCATCTAGAAATTTGGCAAAGTCCTTATCTCCCACAGGAATTTTAGGAACCTCGCTGGTATCCGTAGGATTCCCCACAGAATGTGAAGGGGGTGATTCAGGAAAAGAAACAGAGCAAGCATGTGAAACCATGGCGGCGGCTTGCTTTCGAGTGATAACAACCATGGACAGGAGTTCACAGTAGGGTTTCAATCTGTCAGGAATAGAAACAAACTCAGACTGGTAAAATTGGTAGGTTGCTGGTTTGTCAGGAATTGGAAAAGAGAGTAACCGATATCGGTCTAGTAACCGATGTCGGTTACACTATAGCCGACGTCGGTCAGGTAACCGATGTCGGTGTAAGAAGTCTGGGCTAACAAGATATAAAAAGGCTGCTAATTTGATTTTTAACAACGTTTAGTATACTTGTCCAATTATTGATCACAGAAGACAGAGTATGAGAAAGAAAACAGAACTAAAAACAAGCAAGATGCACACACAAATCCAGAGATTAACCCTAGGGTTAATTTTAATTATCATGGGCTTATGCCTTTAGACGTAGAATGATGTCAGAATCCTAAACAAGAGACTTAGGGGAAATGTCAAGTTGTTTTGGCTTATAAGGTTACCTCAATCGGGCGGAGGAATACCGCGGAAAAGGGGGGATGTTTGAGCTGTTGTGTTAATTGTGAAGTGATTCGGTATGTGTTGTGCAGTGAATGTAAGATTAATTTCCTGTCAATACCGTGGATATCACCCCCACGTGTACGACCTGTTACTTAATCTACGTTCACTAGAATTGAAAAACAACAAGCAGGAATGCAATGCACGTGTTTTAAACCCAAATCGAAAATTATGTTCGATGAAGCAAGAGAGATGACTTTCACTAATGCGAAACTAGGAAAGCAAGACAAATTCTTTACGAAATATATAACAAAAGCAGCAACAGCAAGTATGCTTCCTAAAATGAAAATAAGCAAGAGAAACAGAAACCCAAGATGGGTCCCACCGGGCGTGCCAAAATGTTTCACTCGGAATGTTTCGTTCCTTTTAGAAACAGATAAGGGTTGGGGCTAGGAGGAATACCTGTAGAATGTCGAGATGATGTGCGCGTACCGTAGAGAAAGATCAGGCTGACTGCGAAGAACTCCTTTTTGTCTTGGAAGGACTACCTGCAAATAAGAACACAAGACCACAAGATTTTAATTAGACAATAAATGAGGAAACTGCCTTGGGCCCAGGAAATATAAAACTTCCTTTCGAAGGTGGTCAGTTCCCTTGCTAATATGAATTAACACAAAAGACTATAAGATATCAATTAAATTGCTTTGTTGAACTGGGTAGGGGAAAGGCTGGTTATTGGTTATAGTCAGTATAACCGATGCCGGTTACTGATAACCGATGGCGGTTACTGATGACCGATATCGGTAGAGTCTAGGATCTGAAGGTTAGTTGTTTTGTGGGGTGGTGGTGTTATTTGGTAGTTGTGTTATTTGTAGGGCTGTATATAGGTGATATTAGGAAATAGGGTGATGAGAGGTCTAGATGAATGACAGTTAGATGCAATGACACGTTGGGTAGTGGATCCAAGAATGGATTTGTGGTCAAGGACATATGATTCAAAAAGTCGAAGAAATGTTATTAAAGAGTACATGTAAGAAGTAACTTACTGATTATTCGTGGAGATGTAAGTCCAAGAGTTCTGATGGCAAAGGCAGAACTGAGGTAGGATGGTCTGGCACACAGTAGATCAAATCAGCTGAGTATCACAGGGCTCTGGTATCCAGTTGCAGTCCTGGGCTTGCTCTCCCTTGTGCTAACTCTCACTTGTCTCTGCTCGGTCAAGTAAAGATCTGGGTTTTCTCTTGATCGCTCCCAAATGATGCTCTGTTGATTCAAAGAATCCTTTTCTTGATCCAAAAATGAAATTCCGATCCTTTGTTTTTGGTTTGGGGAGCCCATTTACAGGGAACCGATGGCGGTTACGTAACCGACGGCGGTCGAGTAGGAACCGGCATCGGTAAGGAAAAAGTAGGCTATTTTTAGTAAAATAGCCCACCTTCCCTGATTTTCTCCCGAGAGATTAGTTGCGGGCTTGGTCAAGTGACTAGAAGGTCGGTTTTGGGTGCGAGAAAGGGGTCCTTAGTCATGGGTGTAGGTGTAGACCAAGTTTTAGGTCTTAATTAGGTTAGTTTAGGATTAGGGCTAGGTCATGATGAGGTGGCAAAATGAGGTGGTAGGTGAGGTGATGGGGATTTATCAATTACAAGGTAATTAATAAATAATTGTGTAAGGTTTAGGTAATGAGGTTAGGTTGTGAAATGGGATGCGGGTCACAAGGGGTCGTAAGACACGAATTTGGTGTCTACACAAATACTTCTTGAGCTGTAAGTGATTTGTGTTCCATCTGGATGTTTGCTCATATTTCTAGTTTAGTCAATCAGGTACTCCAATCTCCATGAACACTACTGATAACAGAATAACTTAAATCTAATCTTTCCTCCAAGTGCACGCAATTCTTCAACAATTATCTCTAAAAGACCCTACCAGATGAAAGGTTGGTAGACTTCACTCCTTGAGTCATAGTTTTATACATGAACTTTGTAGACATGGTTCATTTGTGACTACCTTTCCTAGTCATTGAGCTTTGTAATGAGATGCGTAGCTGCTTGTAGATAAAGATACTTCTTTAGTTTTTTGATGTCCATACTAAGAAACCCTTTGTGATATCACCAAGGGAGTTCTGAACATCCACTTTTATGGATTTATCTGTCAGATCATCTTGAAATACAACTCAAAGTATGCACAGATTTCAGACCCCATTAATGAGAGATCAGTACAAATAAATGATGAATTTGTGTCCTAAAGGATTGGAAAAATCAATCACATAACATACATTATCATGAGCCACAAGTTACAATCATAATGCATTAAATATGGGAGCCAGGAAGTTGTTAAACTCCTATCACTTTGCAAGAGCTATGTCACCAGCATTGTCATGGACATCTACAAATCTTTCACCGTGCATTTATTTGTCTTCATGAACAACGCATCAAGCTTCTTGTTCATGGTACGGAAATTGTACTCACTCCACTTTTCTTTTCCAAATGTGCCAGAATCTAGCTTTTAATGGTGAAACATAACCGCCTCTGGATATTGCATCTTAGAAAAATATCTTTTTGGAGCCATGGATTCTTCTTCTGACTATTCAACTTCACCAACCCCTTCACTCAAATTGTCACCTTATTTCTGATGGGTTCCATGGACAAACCTTACATCCTTTGATAGTATCATTGTCTGCTACAAATCTGCAACGTGTGAAGAATGACCATAGTTTTATTCAAATGTGCCCTAGGTTGAAAGATTATGCCCCCTAGATTGTCTCTGTCCGTGCTAGGGACGTTCACTCAAATTTTCACCCTGGGGACATTATCTTCATCTGCGCACAAATTAAACCCTCCATCATGACTAGTTATAACCATCTTTCACACCTGACACCAATGATCACTCTGAGCTCTTCAAAAGTTATTTGTTCTCAAATATCTTAGTTGCAAAGGTAAAAATGGGTTCACAAGATGAAAGTTTATAGTTTTTTCAAATTTTGATGCATTTATTGAAAAATTTCACCTAAAAAATATCCTCTACCCATTGATCAAATTCTCCGATGCCACATGGTGACATGTCTTTTCTTGGCTGGCGGATAACCTACCTAGCATGCCTTCCTACGCCCCTCTTTGGTCTTAGGAAATTCTCTTCATCACGTCGTTCTTGCACCTGAGTACCTCATCATAATTACCTTCTCTTGGTGCCTATCATCCATCTACTCACCTCGTGGGATACTATCTTTCTAGTTTTCCATTGGTCACTTTTGAGAATAAATTCATCTTTTGACTTAAAGGACATTGTACCATTTTATTCCTTTCCACCTTTCATGGGCTTGACATTCTTTTACTCTTGGATTTCCTCCGGAACCACACTTAAATTTTGTGCCAGTCCTCTGACATAAACATTCTCACATAGTAATTAGCCATCGGGGGTGGAGTTCAATGCGCCACTTGCCACACTTTGACAAAAACTAAATTGACCCCATGCTTAATGACAATGAAGGACTAGCCTGTGGATATAATGGAAAGCAATCTGGGTGGTAGCATACTGCCTTTGTAAAAACACCAAGTAGACTTATTTATAGTAGGGCTTTCAGCAAACTCCCGTCTGACAAATAACCGGGTATCCATGACCAAACAAGTGCTTATTACATGACCAAAGCACTTGCATTTTTAAGATATAAGTAAATACCAAGGACCTAACCAATGAATCCAAAATCTTTCCTGATTTTTGCAAGAACTTAGAGTCTAAAGAAGTACCATTTGTCCAATCATTTAACTTTACTAGTCAGATTATATTTTTGTCATGGCCATGCAAAGTGCAGGCCACTTCTATGCTTTTGACTCCAACTTGCTATTAGCTTTTGGGCCTTCATGGGCTGAGATTAAATCATCTTTGTGCCAATCCACTCTTCTAAAGCTTCTCATCCAGCAATCCGACCTCTAGCGCGTGCAATGCACTAACAATGGCCACATTTCTATTGGGAGAACGGCAGACCTTCTGTGCCAAAAATTTCAACTTTGCATGCCCCTTTGTTCAATCTCTTGGTGAAAATGTCAAATTATGCTCCACTCTCAACTGGCACTTTATCATCCGCAATATTTTGGTCCACGGACCTCCCAAGGGAAAATTTCTAGCTCAAAACTCCACCGAAATCCTTAACAGTTGCAAAATACGTGAGGAGTTAGAGGAAAACTTTAGTCTTTGGTGGAAACCGTGAGAACTTATCTATAGGATCCTGATTGTCTCATTCAAAAACTTTTACCCCTAAAAAGTAAAATTTTGTGACTGACGTACAAGGACAGGAAGAATCTTGAAAGAACATTCTCCCATAATGAGAAAGGGGCTATTTTGGATAATGTACAGTCCTTTGCAGGTGCTCACTTCTTCCCATCATATGAGATAATATGTGCAAGTAATGATATAGTGCTGATCCAATCCTGCGTACGACTGGAAAAATAGGACCCACAAAGTTGATTTCCCATTTTTCAAAAGGTTCTTCACTAGATAATAGGTCTTAAAGGCATTTCATCTCTTTGTCCTAGGCTTTCCAAGGTGTTAAAAATGGTAACATGCCTTACAATATTCTTTGCACAGTCTTTATATAATGTTTCCCACCATAAACCAACCAAGTAGGATATTGTGCAAGTAGTCACATCACCTGCATAATGGCCACTATGTAATACCACCATGAGGATTCTTCCATAATATCCTTGTGCTCATGCTCTAATACACACTACATCAAAATACTTCATCTCTGACCTAACTTGTAGAAGTCCCTGCTAATTAACATATAATGGTGTCGTGACACGTATAGACAAGTTTTTTCTTTTACTAATGCTTTCATTCCTTCTAAGTGTTACAACATGTCTGGAGAAAAAGAAAACAATGTCTTCTAAGTTAGAGGGTGTGCAACTCAGTCTGTAACCTATATAAATGTACATCTAGCATTATGTACTCAATCTTTGCATTGTCCTGCTTTCTCTTGATTAAGTTCTTGATAAGTGATCTGGTCCAGAATTACTTTGTCCTTGGCTTCAACACAACTTGTGAAATCAAACTCTTGAAATAGGAGTACTCATAATGGCATATGCGCACTTGTAAGACAAGATAATTCACTGAAGTAATTTAATTCCATGTGATCTCATATAGAGATACAAAGGTGTAGCTAGCAAATACTGTCGAAACTTGTGTAGTGCGTAGATCATTGTTAATGCTTCACGCTCTATAGTTATAAAATTCTGTTCTACTAGGATTTAAGCTTCCTACTTGCAAATTAAATAAGATAATCAACAATCCCTTCTCCAGGATGAGGCTAATATTGCACTAATGGCCATGTTAGAGGAATCTATGTGCACATGAAAATGCTTAGTCCCATGAAGGAAACTGTATAATATGTGTGGTAGTAAGCCTTCTCCTTCAATGTTTCAAACACGTGTGCTGTTGAACTTCACCCCGATTAGAGTTTACCTTTTCCTTTCAGTAACTCTTCTAAAGGCACAGAAGTCTTGGCATATCCCTTTGATAAACTTTCCTCTAAGACCCTATGTGTCCCAAGATTCTATGCACCTTCATTTTGACTAGTAGGTTCCTCTGGGCCCAAAATGACATGCAACCTTAGCAAGATCAACTAAGTAACCCTCCTTACAGATGATGTGTCCCAGAAATTATTCCTAAAAGGTGTAGAAAAAATGCACTTCTTGATGTTTAAAGGATACTTCAATTGCCAACACCATCTCAAACATGAAGCCTCAGATTGTCACAGTGATCCTTAACAATCCCATAGACTGTCTAATCATCGAGGTAAACCTGTAAGACTTATGTGAATAGTATTTAGAATGTCTGTACAACAATGCAAGAGAATACTGTACAGGAATATTTTTCAATCCTAAGGGCATAACAGTATAGGAGAAACTTCCCCACTCAGTGGTGAAATTTATCTTTTCTCTGATCCTCTTTGAGCATCCTTACCTGATGATATCTTGAAAATCCATCTAGTAAAGGAGTAGATTTCACGCCCTGCAACACATTCTAATATTTCCTCAGTGAATTGGTGTACGAAATGGGATCTGTTACACATGCTAGCATTTAGCTCCCCGTTTAATCCACAAAAAAATGTGAATTTTTTCCATCCTTTTTTATACCGATCACCATGGGACTAACCCATTCAGACTCATCCAAAGGCTCAAATGATTCCAAAATTCAACATTTTATCAATTTCTTCTTTCACCTTTTCATGTGCAAGTTATGGTTCATCCTGTAAAACCTCTTTCTAACTGGGCATTCACCTTCCTTTAGCTTTATCTCACATTATCCCCAATTGATTCATGTACACCATTCTAAGCTCATGATATCCCTCTAGGGAAAAAGTCCTAATAAGTCACGTAATAGCTCAATGATCTTTACCATCTTTTGAGTCTAGACCAATAGTATACCGATTATGGCCTCCTTAGGCTTCATCATCCGATCCTAATGTTGACATTCTTTAATTTTCATTGGTTCATGGTATGGCGCATGCCTATCTCATTTTCACTATCTAAGAACTCACGTGTACCCCTCTGTATGGTCAACATCCAAGACTCTCAACTTCATCATCAATGGCATAATGTAAACCATATTTACCTTTTATCTTTTTCAAGGAAGTGCATACCCAAGTTGTTCTGGAGTCCATTTCTTCTTCCTTTTTAAAACACGCAACTCTAGACTCTATCTCACTTAGTAATTCCTGAATAGGTTCCCCAGCCTTTACACTATCACCTATTAGTCAAATGCTTCATATTTTATAGTGCCTCATTCTATTAGAGGTTTAGTGGAGAAGGTATTCAAAGGTCTGGAGAAATCCTGGAATAGAATTTTACAAATTTCCAGTCTCTCAATGTAGTTCTACATATACATACCAGTCGCGTGTGCATCCTTATAGAGTAGAGTACAATCTATGCACCCAGAGTGAAGGTGGTAATACTTCATGTCCTACTATCTAGAGTCTCTCACACTACTAAATGTGATATTGAACAGGTTGATCACCATTATAAGTGTAGATCTATGTAGGTACATTGCTCTTTACAAATCTAGTAGATAGGGCGACTCCAATATCCTCCCATTCTATAACATTATCTTAATGGACTACCCACTAGTGCACTGTTATCCTGCTCAAGGTATATACTAACATATCTCTTCTGCTAACCTAGTCTATCTATTATGCCTCCATGGATTTAAAAAATATAGGAAGCTCTTCTTCTCATGTATACCAAGGTACTGTGCCACCTATCCATTGAACAAAATGTAGACCATTCTTACATGCAACCATTGTTTTTACCTCGCGTCCTACTAGTTCATAGGTACCATGAGCCCAATTGTTACAAGCAATACTTGTAGTATCACTAATAGAATAAGAATCCTCCCATTGCATGATGCCTTCCTTTGATGGCTCATTGACCTCTAGGGTCCTTAATAGCATGTACATAGATTCTTCTTTAAGTCCTCCTCACTTAGAGGCTCAACATAAAGTGTATATTTCCCATCTATCAAAGGTATCACAAACCTTTCCTCTTTTTTCTCAAAGCTAATATACCCCTTATTGAATCTCAAGTCAACATTGTTCATATAACACCAAGGGCATCCAAGCAAGGCTGGAAAACTGTTTGACATCTGTAAGTACTAATACCTCAACATCCCCAATGAATTTGGCCCCTTGTATGGTTATAGATGCATCCTTAAAGACTCCTATGGGAGTGGCCTTAGTCCTATTTTCCATAAGAAACACATTAGATGATGGCTGTAATGGAGGCCTCCCCATTTGTACCCATGCATCTAATGTAAGAACATTCACTTCTGTACCTGTATCAATCAATATGTTACTCAACAGCCATCCATCCACAACAACATTCAGAGTAATTTCTTTGTTATAGTCGATCCTATCAGGGGGAAGATTTGCATGTATTATTTTCTGTTCATTATCAATGCTTTTACATGAGGTATTCCCCTTTAACCAATTTCCTAGCAACGAAATAATATTCTCCTGGCGTAGTATTTTACAAACCTCTCTAATGTCATCAATATCAAAGGGGACTTTTTCTGCTTCTTTCTTCTACTCCATCTTCCTTAACTACTTCTTTAAACATTGTATCTCATGTTGAAGATTCCTGAAGACCTCCATGGTCTCTTGATAGACTTCATTCTGATGAGCAGGATCTAGGCACCTTACATGCAAAACCTCCTCCTTGGTGATCATAGGCTTTTGGTGTAATGCCTCTCTTATGTGAGTCGCTTCAGCTCGTGTAGTAATCTTCACTGTTAATGCCTTAGGTCTTGGTGTTTTCTTGGGAATCCACTAATCTTCTACTTTGCATTGGATTCTAACCATCCTGGCACATTTGTTTTCTTTCTTATGTTGCTTACTCAGATGCTCATATAAGTCCAGGAACTTGGTTCTTTCCACAGAAAGAAAATGTAATAATCTAGTGAAATTCACGCCTATAGAGATCAGGAGATCCACACATATAACATGTTTAATGAGGGAACTCACCTTTTCTTCCACCGTGGCCTTTTCCTCCATATCCACTGTGATATCCACATCCTCTTCCATGACCTCCTTCAAAATGCCCCTCATTCCTGTCATAGCAAATTTGATTATGATCCTGATCTTGGTGCTCATTCTTACCCTTATAATTATCCGCTATGCTTTTCTATCATACCCCAATGTCTATAACATTCTGGATCTGACCAATCAACTGAAAATCTTCAGTATCATGGGTCATGGACTAGAAAATTTTACAGTAACAAGATATATTCTTCCTTATTGCACTCTATAACAAAGGACGGTGACTAGTATCATGATTCAAATGATAGATCTCATAGTCCAACAATAATGAGCATATAGATCTATGAGGGAAACTATCCTTGGTGTGACCTTCCACTTCACAATCTATACGCCAAATCCCTGAGCGCATTTCATGGGCTGAATGTACTGATAGCTTCTCTAACTATTTTTCCATAGCTACAATATGTGCCTCTAAGAATGGACTAACGCTAGTGTCAATCCTCTAAACTACCTTAGCATGCAAAGATTTTTTCAGTGCTTCACATAGATCAATGTATGTCTTATGTGACAGTGCTCTTCTGAATGGTGTAATCAATCTACCAACGAATGATTGTGCATGCTAGCTTGCGTGAATATCACAAGAAAGCTTAGATAGGAGTTTTTTTAAATGGGCACCATACTCACATACACTCTTAATAGTTCCTTGCTTGATATCCTTGAGCACGCTTATACTCTTCTACTCAAATTCCAAGATATAGAACTATTTCAAGAAAGCATCATTCAACACTGCATAATCCACACAAGTTTGATTAGGGTCAAACTTCATATACCAGTTATGTGTGTGTCCTTGTAATGTAGTAGCAAATTGACTTTCCTTGCGCTCATAATTCGTGATCCCTTTCGCATGCCACAATATTTCACACATGTGCACATGCTTAGCAACATCCTCTATGCCTCTATACTCTAGAAGATGAAGATACATCTCCATGTAAATATTTTGTGGTTGGTGTGGACCTTTCCCACCTGATCCAGAACCTCCTATATTTCCCTACCTCTAGAACCATCTATACCTCCTGATCCTCCACCTATCTGTGGAATAGGACCTGTAGATGTACTCCCCTATTCTCTGACAGTATTACTATATTGAACCCCTATAGTCTGTGTGGTAGTTCCATTTCTAGAGGTGACTCTAACATTTGGTGTGCTTACATTCTGTGTAGATTATGCACCTGAAAATGTTCCTCCAAATAACATTGAAGTCATTTATTTTTCCATTGATGTACTTGCTCTCTTATTTACTCTAGTTCTCATGTTTCCCAAATTCACTTGTTGATTACTTGTCATACTAGATACTAGAAAACCAAGCACAAGGGCTAGGTCACTAGGTGGATTAAGATGTGCACCTGCGACCCAGGTAGTATTTTCTAGCACACTTTTGTGTGAGGCTAAGGGGGGATCCCTATCATGCTTTCCAAGATGGGGGATTTCTTTATGCTCTGGCTCCATGTCTTCTACGTGAACTTCAAATCCTTCACAAGCCATCTCTCTCCTCAATGTTGATGGTGTCCAGTTTGATCCTCTATGCTTTTGCCCTAATTTTCCTTTCACTCTGCATTTCCTAAAATGTTTTCTACAGTTTTAATGGGTGGAATGAAGTTGCTACCTCTTTTCCCATGTCTTAGTCAATTTGAAAATCATTTGACATGCCCCATTTTGCAAGAATACTCAAAGTTTGCTATAATTTTTTCCCTAAATTCTTCATATCTGTGGGCTATGTCGTGTTCTCCATTTTTTCCCGATTGTGAAAAATCAAAATTGATTTTTTTATACATATATTCCTTCAAAAATACAATCCCAAGGTTGATAAATTCTCATAATCATGTTTTGTCTGGTTCTAATTCAAAAAATTTCCCTCCTTGGCGAAAAAATAAATTTCTAGGGCATCCTTAGCATTTTCTATATTTTGACGGTGAGATGGGTGTCATTTTCCCATCAATTTCTTCCTCAACATGCATTGGAAACATGGCTAGTGGTTGGATTCCCTTAGAATTTTTAGACTTTATTTTGCAAAAAAAAAAAAATTGGCCCGAAACCCCGCAGCCAATCGGGAGTGGACACGTGTCCTAAAGATAAAAAAGGGAGGAGCGGGCCGATGGGGGACTTAGAGTTTTTTAGCTCTATTTTTATAAAGTTTCAAAATTAGTTTCAACCCCATTCCAATCAGAGGAGGACACATGGCGTCAATTTTGGGCAGAGGGGATGCAGATGGTGGAGGTTCTTGAAGTTTTTTTCCTTTGGAGGTAGAAAATATTAAGGTAAAATTTTGGAGCACGAACCCATGGCTAATCACAGGTGGACACGTGGCAGTGCGGTGGTAGAGTGGGGAAGTGCGGTCCATGGAGGAAAATTGGAAATTTTTCCCTTTTTAGCAAAAGAAGCTAAAGAAAAAAATTAAGCCGCAGGCCCACGAATGAGCCATAGGGAGACATGTGACAAAGGCAGAGCAGGTCACCGAGGCCGTGGAGGCAAAATGGAAAATTTTCCATTTTACAAAAAGACTTGGAATGGAAAATTTGAGGTGTGGCCCCGCAACGAATCATCGAGCGACACGTGGCAAGGGAGAAATCGGGTGTGCGGGCCCGCAGGGAAAAAGGTGAAAATTTTTCAATTTTCCAAAAAGGTCAAAATGCGTAGAATTGAAGCATGATCCCAATGGGACCCACCATGTGCCATGTGTCATCACACAAATTCAAGGGTAGAGGGGTGGAGAAAAAGGTCATTTTTTTCCATGTTTCCAAAAATGTCAAAATGTCAAAAGGTGAGCCCGAATTGAATCCCAATCATATTTTGACACGTGCAGGGCCCAGATTGGAGGAAAAAGAGAAGATCAAGGGAAACTATGCATTTTCATTTTTGGCCACCATTTTTTCTCCAAGAAGCTTGGAGATGTGAATTTTACATCATTTTTAATCAAATTTTTGTTGAATTTGTGTCCTTTGTGCCTACAAAGATCAATGCAAGTGGTTTTAGGGATTAATTTGCAAATTTGAGGTGTTTTTGAAACAAAGTTTTTCCCTAATCCATCCAAACACATGAAATGTAAAATTTGAAAGTTGCAGAGGTAGTTTTAACAGGTGAAAAGGTGAAATGATGAGAGGAAACACATCTGCATACCTTCATGATGAAAAATGTGCCTCTACGAAGGATAATGATCTGAATATTTGTAATGATTCAGTCGTTTTAAATACCTAGCAACTCTTGTTGCAAATTTGTTAAATGTCATTTTCAATGAATCATGAGAATTTTTTTGTAACAAACTTGATCCCTTGGCATATTATTTTCTTGGGAAAGAAGGATCCAATATGGCAAGAGATATATAATGCATTTTTGAGAAACGCAAAGGGTTGGGAAATCAAAAATCATGAGAAAATTTTGAGAGAAAGCTCATTTTCTGAGAAACCCACCAAAGAACCAAGTTAATTTCTTCTATGTTGGATCTTCATGTATGTGAGTTGGTTACAAGTGTATAGCCATCACACAGCTCTGATATTGTTCATGAGACTCTCCACTGTTGATGAATCTAATAAGCTTTTGAGTTAATATATGCTTTTCTGGGCAATATGATGTTTGCTATCATTTTAAATACCTGTAAATAGTTTTCATTGTTCTTGCTGCAATATGCCATTGAAATTCTTTAGAAATCACACAGAATCTCATCCTTATTGATAGTTTAGTGGCACTTGTAGTTTTTTTTGTCAGAAGATCTTTCATCTAGCATTGAAAATAAGCAGTTTAAAATCACTCCACCTTCATTTGTTGATTGAGATTTCTTGTAAGCCTTTGGGGGTACCTTAGGCATTATTTGATCAAGGATTTTTTTTTTAATTGAGTTAGTTACTTCAAGATTTTGTGGTGATTTCTCAAAGACTGTGTGAAGAGTACAACCTGGGCTTCCATTTATGCATCTTCTGGTTGAAAGAACATCCTGATTATTTGAAGCATTTTATCTGACAGTTATTCAAGTATTGTAGAGGTTGTCAAAGATTTGATATATCCAATTTTATCTTGTCAATACGCCACCAAAAAATCATCTGAATAACTAATCCTACCCATACTACCCCAGCATTTCATTTTGTGTCAACAAAAGAATCTAACCCATCTACAAAAATGCACAAAGTAAATCAGAATCATACAATGCCTTCAGCAGCCTCAGCCTTGTCTTGAAAGTATTTCCATCATTTATTAGTGACAACTCTGTTGATTTTGAATAATATAAAATTTATCATGTTTTCCCAAAGCCATCTCCATACAATATGCACAGTATAAGGATATCTCCACCTCCTTCACAAAATAGAGGCTACAATATAGGTTCACTTACCTTCATTGAAAGGCACAACATAAAATAGTGAGGGTTGAATAGAATAATTTCAATTTTCTATCCATCCCTAAACAAATCTAAGTGCCTATTAAATCACATCCCCAGATACAAAATGACATATATCAAGATCTATCTACCTTTAAGCTTCATGCCATATTTCTGATGCTGCTCAGACTAAAAAGGAGAATACATTTGGGTACCAACACTTTTTGGAGCCATTTCTGGTGACATTATTCAATATGTCAGTATTTTAGATCACTGATAATGCTTTTTTTGTGATTTATGTGCAATTACAAAATATGAGTATCATCTTTTGATCAGATTTGTAAGATTGGAATGAAGAGTAGAGTTCTAAGTTTGATATTCTCTTAGTTCAATCTGATCCATGTGCATACATATTTGAGATATTTGAATGAATATCAAACCCTAGTAAATTCCCTTACAAATTGTACATGTAAATACATTGTTGAAGCATCATTTTATAATCATATTTGTAAGGATTAAGTGAAGATATAAGTTCTACCTATAATTTTATCAGTTTCTAGCAGTAGTTACACTTCATTTGAATTTGTGATTAATAAATTCAAAGAAAGGAAGGTCTGATCTATAAAGTTTTACAAGGTTCTGAGTGCTGATAGATATTTGACAGAGTATTTTATTGTATTTTCACAACTAGGGTGAAAGTCCTTAGTTCCAAATTCATGTTGTTCTGATCTTGATAAATACCAGTGTCTTAAGCTTTTTGTCATTTATTTTTTGTTGCTAATCTCTACAAAACTGAAAGGAAGAAGATCTCTCTTCATTAGGGACTCTGCTAAGAAGTTGTTTATAGATTCAAGAAACTCAGAGTTGGAAGGAAGAATAGTTTAGAAAGTTGTTAAATGTCAGACATTAGGAAAAGATATATCTATTGGTAAGAGAGATCAACCTTTGGTAGAGGATTATCACTCTTCTTCAAGTGATTTTTATTCAAGCAATCGTCTCATAAACTTTTTTACCTCAGCTAGTGAAGGTCCTTCTGTTGTACCTAGTAAGTTCCTTCTCCAATCTACACCTCTTTGTTTCAATTCAAATAAAACTTCCCAAGAAAACCAGCACTTATCGAAAACCAGTCTTGTGAATCACATTCTTGAGCCCCAAAGACCTTGCACTCCTCATCATCTTGTGTCACCCCCAAGATCACCTCCACCAAACAATATGGCTCAGCCTAGACTTCCATTTTTTTTAACACCTTTGGTCCTATAGAATTTAGAGGAATGGATGGTTACCCAAATGCTATTCCACAAGATGTCAGAAATAGATTGCCAAAATTCCAAGGTAACAATGCAATAACTGGTGATCAGCATCTCAAAATTTTTGTTAACATGATGGAATATTTTGAGATAGAGTTTGAATATGTGTATATTAAATTGTTCATTCATGCACTAGAGGAGGATGATAAGGATTATTATAAGGCTCTGCCTGATAATTCAATTGATTCTTGGACTGAGATGAAGAATGCATTTAGATTGAAATATGGTGACAAGACTGGCCCTAGATTTCTCTTGTTTGAATTTGAGAATACCAAGAATAATCCCAATGAATCATTCCATGACTTCAACACAAGGTTTAACAAAAATTTGAGAAGGTTGCTAGTTAACCTGAGGCCTTGTGATGAATCTTGTTTAATTAAATATGTAGATGCATTTGATAAAAAGGTAGCCTACTACTTAAGAAACAAGAACCCTACCAATCTAAGACAAGCTTTCACCATGGCACTTCAAATTGAAAACAATATCACAGAAATTGGGAAACCTCTCAAGAGAGATGATGTAAATTTTATAAACCCTGAAAAACCTCAAGCTAGAAAGGGTGCTGATTTAGAGGAGGTTTTGAAAACTCTGGCAGGGGTTGTCAAAGAAATCTCATATAAGCTGGCAAGAGGTGAGAAAGGAATTGGTAAAACTTTACAAGGTCAGCCAAGAGCACAAAACCATGACATATTTGTTAATCATCCTAGAGGTGATTGTTATCCAAAATTCACCCCCCCAGGGTAAATTTGATAACATGCATCAAGATGTCCAAATTCCAAGAAAAATGACTGATTCAGAGCAAAATCAGGTTTCTAGGGTCCCTTCAGGAATCTTTCTAAACTCCCCAGGCCGAAGAAGGAAGGAGCAAGCTTTGAGAAAGTTCGGAGAAGGTTGCAGAAAGCAAGTAGTTTGGGCCAGAAAAAATTGTGAAAATCGGCTAAGTCCTAGTCCAGCACAAGGCGGGACAAATGGGACAAAGGTACGCGAACCGCCCGAACCGGCTGAAATGAGTCTAGGCGGCCCACTAAGTATTTGGGACAAGTGGGACAAAAGTATGCGGCGGGTGCGAAATGCTGGTTCGATCGAGAGAGAAAATTGACTAACTGCTGAGAGGGGCAGTTCGAGACGCGCGGGACAAAAGGACCCGAACCGGCCGAAAAGAGTCAAGTCAGTCCGAATCAAAGTGGGACAAGCGGGCTAGAAATACCTGAACCGGCCGAACCGGCCGAAATTGTCCCAAAAGGTCCAAAATCAAAATGGGACGTCTGGGACAAATGGATGTGAAGTACACGGAAGACCCGGCAGGCCCGAGAACCATTGAGAAATTGCCACGTGTCATCAAGGAAAATCCAAAAGGTCAAAAGGCAAGGTTTGAAGCGCTGGCCCGAGCCAATAGAAATTGGACACGTGTCAAATGGAGCATAGAAGTGCGGATCTCGGGGAGGAGTTGGAAAGTTTGGCCAAATCTAAGCCAAAAGGGGTAAAAGGGAAGGAAGACCCGACAGGTTCGTGAACCAACCAATGCATGCCACGTATCCCTAGTGGCGGGGCGTGGGAAAAATGTGAAAAATTTTCCAAGAGCACCAAAAGTCAAAATTCAAGAGACAGCCCGCCGAAAAGCAGAGGAGAGAGAATTATTCAGCGAATCAGAGCATGCCACGTGGCATCCAAGTGGCAGTGCGCGGGAAAATATTTCAAAATCCGTTTTCACCTGTTCCGTGCCCTAAATCTTCAGATCGACATATCTTTCGATCCAGAGCTCGGATTTACACGTTCTTGATATCAACGGAAAGCTGCTGAAATTATTTACACGTTTCCAAGGTCAATCTTGCATTTTGGTGTAGTCTGGAGGGAGAAAATTGAGAAATGCCTCTGGTACGAAATAACAAGCAGAGGTAATGCTTCAACAGCCACTTTAATGCAGCAAACAACCCACCACTTCTGTTAGGCAAACCGCCACTTTGCTAGAACCCGCCGCTTCTGCCATGATGGACGAATCAAATGTAACCTAGAGGTGGTTGGGGCAGATTTTGAATTCCTTTCTCTTTTCTCTCCCATTCTTCCTATAAATTGTAAGGAGGGGTTTCTTTCTGTGGGGACATTTTTTTTCTGCTTTGCACCCTCCCTTCTCTCCTGTTCATAAGAAGATTTGTGGAGTTTTCAAACTTCCCATATAGACTGTAACACCATTTTTTGCCTTTTGGCCATTGCAATGTATTGAATAGATCCTTGAGCAATATATATGTGTCTGTGGTTGCTTCTAAAACCCTCTTACATATTTATTACTGTCATTCTTGATCTTTCATTACATTTTTGGTATCTGTGCATGGTGTTGTGTTATATCTACATGATCTATGTTTAATTTGGCAAAGCATATGTTCTTCATTCCTCGGTGCATCACCTCTATTAGCTTAGATTTATTTTATGCATCTTCTTACCTTGTCTCCTTGGCAGATTAGATTAGATTTTGAGAAAACCCTCTGCATATTTCGTGTGCACCTGAATAGAGGAATAGGAACCAGCCTTTCTCTGGAGATTCCTTTCTCACTCTTCAAGTCCCACACTTGGAGAAAGGATTCAATGTTATGCAATCACACTGGATATTAGTATGATCAACCTAGAAATCTGATCAACATCCAGGGGTGCTGTGATTTTGCACTAATAGTTTTGGCACGCCCAGTGGGACAGGAGGTCTCATTTTTTTTTATTGCAGCAGGTTGGTGTGCATCTGCTGCAATTTTCTTGCTGAAAAGAGCTATTATTTACATATCTGGCGACTCCAAGGGGAAGAATCAACTAGTTTCAGCAGTCAGGCCTAAAAGCTTATGAGAAGAATCACAAGGTCAAGAGCTGGAGAAGAGGAAGTGCTGTTTGAATACCTGCAACTATCTCCAAGAAGAAGGCAAAGAGGAAGAAGGATTCAAAGGTCTCCATCTCCACCAAGCAGAACTCTCTCAACTCCTCCACCTGACAGGCCTTTCTTTCAATATACAAGGGTTTTAAGACCACTCAGAATGGCGCAACCAGTAAACACCTATGTCAACTTCACAGGCAGTAACCCACTTGCTCTCAATGCACAAAATCCAATCCCAGTTTCAGCATTGAAGAACATTCCATATTTTACTGGAGAAAATCATACCACTCCTGGTGATCATGTCAAGGACATTGCTAATATTTGTGCAATCCATGAGATTAATGAGATGCAAGTAGCTGTCAAATTGCTGGCATCTTCATTCAAGGGGAAAGCATTGCAATGGTTTAGGAGCCTTGAAGCTGCTTCTATCACGAACTAGAATCAGCTATGTATTACACTTCATGGTCAATTTGGAGAGAAGGGAGACAACTCGTCTCTTTTGGAGCAGCTGACAACCATCAAAAGAGCTCCCAATGAGCAGCTCACCGACTTCAACTTCAGATTTCAAAGATCTTGGGATAGAATTCCGGTGGTAGTCAGGCCAACAGCAGAAGGTGCTTTTCTATACTACCTTAAAGCTTTAAATTCTGATATTTCTATGTTGGTTCAATCTATGGGAGGCACAACTATCCCTGCTGCTTATAGTATTGCCATTAGAGCTGAAAATTGTCTGATTCAAGTTGGCAAGCTAGCTCCTAGGCCTCCAATGCCATTATATCCAAGTTTAGAGTGCCCAAGTACTGGTCAAGCACCTGTCTTACCTCCTATTCCCACTCCTAGAAATCAAAGTTCAAACGGAGCTTCCACTTCATCTCCAAGTGCCCCAAATGAGCTTCAGGAGGTCATGAAGCAATTACAAAATCTAGGCAATGAGCTGGTTACTCTAAAAAGACAGCAAGCTCAAGGTTTTAGACCTTCGTATCAACCTCAAGCTCAACCTAATAGGCAGCCATATCAGCCTCAAAGGCCACCTAATCCAGCTGCAAATATGAATCAAACAAGGCCTCCTGCCAATAGACCATTCCAGCCCTATAATCCAAATGCCATATCTGCCTCTAAGGCATTAGTACCAGCACAAAACAACATTACCCAGGAGTATGAATGGTGTTTTCCATGTAATGAACCCCATAATCAATCCATGTGCTATAATGGTGCTTTAACCCAAGCTTTAATGGTAACAAGTGTTGGTGTGGAGGGTGAGAGTAGTCAAGAAAACAGCCAACAACAAGAAATATTCCAACAGCAACCTGCCCCAAATGACACCACATTGGTAAATTGGCAAGCAGAGGATTTCTGTGGCATGAATCAGGTAGTTTCTCAAGGTGTTGCTGCCAACACAAGGTCAAAAAGGAGAAATTTGGGTGAAGAACAGCCGTTAGCCCCAGTCAATCCAAAACCTTCCACAGCTCCACAAATGATTGGCAAGCAAAACCCAGTTTCAAATGCACAAGGGCAGCCAAGAACAGCCCCTAGGCCAACTCAAATGCCAGTTGTTGCTGCCCACATTCAAGGAGAAAATGTGCAAATCAAGGGACAGCAGAGAGATCCTTCATCACCATTTAGTATCATTGATCAGATGAAGAAGACAAATATCAATATATCTATGTGGGAATCCCTATCCATCCCAGGCCAAAGAAATCTGCTGCAAACTGCCATAAAGGATTGGCCAACTTCGAATTAACAGGTTCATAAGAAAAACAAAGTGCTTACAAATGCTGCCCAGCCTGAAGGAAATCATGGAGCACAACAAGGTAGAATGCTGAAACCTCCCCCTTTCTATGTTTCGTTAATCATTGGAAATCAGCTAGTACATAATTGCATGATAGATTCCGGGGCAAGTAGCTCAGTAATGCCTAAACAGATAGCTGATCAGTTAGGGCTCCAGTATGAAATAACATCTAAGGGAGTAGTGCAGCTGGATGGGACAGCAATAGCAACAGTTGGAGTGATTAGAAATTTGAGTCTTACCTTGCATGCATGTCCAAATGTTGTTGTATTACAAGATATATCAGTCATAGACCTTCCACCACTCTTTGCCCTCTGTTTGTCAAGGGACTTTACTGCCAAGATTGGGGGATATTTGTCTGCTGATTGGTCACACATGCTATTCAGAACGAGGTATGGAACTAAAGCTACAATTAGGTCAGAATCTATTGCAGATTTCCACATTGAGCCCTATACTCCAAGTCATATTAATACCAATTGCTCAGCATTTGATCAAGAAGATCACCTTGGCACTGATGAAGCCAACACTAAGGTTGGAAGTATCCCAGATTTGACTCTTGATGAATGGGCAAGCAAGGTGCATGCTTTTGATCCTTATCAAGAAGTAGAAGAATCTGAGCTAGGGGTCTATTGTATACACGAAGAAAGTCAACCTATTCCTAGCATCACCAAGCCAAACCACAAAGATGACAATGAGGTATGGCAACTATTTTTTGATGGATCAAGGAGTAGACAAGGCGCAAGAGGTGGAGTCGTGCTTATTTCACCTCAAGGAGTAAAGTATTATTCAGCTTTTAGATTTCAATTTGCATGCTCAAATAACACTGCTGAATATGAAGCCTTGGTGCAAGGGATGCATTGGGCAATAAAGAGAAAAATAAATAACTTGCAAGTTTTTGGGGACAGTGAGCTGATTGTAAATCAGGTCAAGGGACAACATGCCGCCAAAAATGATCTACTCAGATGCTACAAGAATAGGGTGTGGGACCTCATGGAAGATTTTGAGGGTTTCGGCATCAAGGCCATTCCCAGGAAAGAGAATCAAGCTGCTGACAGGCTTGCAGCAGTAGAGGCAGCCTTTGACATTGTAGAAAACATTCAACAAGACAAGGTACAGCCAAACATCCACGTGATTGTGAGGCCTTCAGTGCCGGATAACGATTTCAATTGGAAAGTATTTGAGAATGACCACCAAATCATCCACTTCTTGCAGGAAGAAGCTGAGTTCTCAGCTAAGAATCAAGAGAAGTTGGAACAGCAATATGGTGACCAGGTGATACAGCTGAGAACTGACAAGCTGCCCAAGGGACTTATCACTTTGGAGTCCATTTTTAACCCCAATGATCAGTTTAGAAAGGAGAAAGCAAACATTCAGGTCAAAAGGGAAGATTCGGCATCCATCTTGGTAGAAGAGAACAAGCCACTGCAAATTGGAAAGATGACAACTAAATAGGAAAGGTATGAGTTCATACAGCTATGTCAAGAATTCCCTGACGTGTTTGCTTGGAGCTATTAAGACTTGAAAGGGTTCAATCCCAACTTAGCTCAGCATACAATCGAGTTGGATCCAAATACTAAGCCTATCAGGTAGAAACAGAGACCAGTCAATCCACACATGGAGCCTCTCATGAGGAAGGAGCTGGACAAGCTGATTGAGTCAGCAATTATATTCCCAATCAAGCATTCTAGTTGGGTTGCCAACCTAGTTCCAGTCAGAAAGAAAAGTGGAGAGATCAGGCTATGTGTTGACTTCAAAGATTTGAATAGAGCCTCTCTCAAGGACCATTATCCACTCCCCTCCATGGAGCAAATATTGCAGGTCGTAGCTGGTTCAGAAAGGTTTTCACTACTTGATGGATACTCAGGCTTCAATCAAATTATGGTAAAGGAGGAAGACCAGTTCAAGACAGCCTTCACAACCAAATGGGGCACATATGCTTACAAGAAGATGCCATTTGGACTGTCGAACGCCGGAGCAACATTCCAGCGAGCCATGGATATGGCATTAAAAGGCTTGATCAACAAGATAGTATTGATATACCTAGATGATATCACTGTCTTCTCAAAGAATGTTGCAGACCATCTCTTTCACCTCGTGCAAGTGTTTCAAAGGTGTAGAAACTTTGGAGTGTCTTTGAATCCTAAGAAGTGCATCTTTCTTGCACATGAAGGGAAACTCCTTGGCCATATTGTCTCCAAGGAAGGATTAGTAATTGATCCAGAGAGGGTTGAAGCCATAAGAGCTCTACCATTGCCAAGTCACAAGAAAGCCCTTCAGAGTTTCCTGGGAAAGATAAACTTTGTTCAAAGGTTTGTCCCAGATTTTGCAGCCCTTGTCAAACCCATTACCAAAATGTTAAGAAAAAGCATGGCTTTCAAATGGATGGCAGAAGGCAAGGAGAATTTTGAAGCAATCAAAGAAGCCATCTCGCAAGCACCCACTCTCATCAACCCAGACTTTTCCAAGGATTTCATCCTCTATGCATTTGGAGGTGATGACACTATTTCTGCCATTCTGGTACAGCAGAACAAAGATAATGATGAGAAGCCGATTGCCTTCTTCAGCCAAAGCCTAAATGACTACGAATTGAGGTACTCTTTTATTGAAAAACATGTGCTTGCAGTAATCAGGAGCTTGAAGAAATTCAAGCATTTAGTCTCAAACAACAAGGTCCAGTTGCTGGTCTCACATGCTGGGGTTAAGGACTTCCTCCTCAACAAGGATTTAAATGAGAAAAGGGCAGGTTGGATCACCCATGTCATGGAGTATGACATTGATATCAAGATCACCAAGCTGGTAAGAGGCAAAGGTTTGTGCGAGCAGCTCGCTTCCAAACAACCAGACAGCCCAGAAGATGAAGAAGACGCTGTCCTGCTATTACAAGATGATAAAAAATAGGAAAATGATAATGCGTCCACTCCCTGTTGGACTCAGAATATGATACACTTCCTACAGACGGGTATGTGCCCTCTAGAAATGAGCAAAGAAAAAAGAAGACACTTCAGGTTGCAGGCTATTCCATATACCATCATTGATGGAGTTTTGTTCAAGAAGGACGTGAATGGAGTGCTGCTGAGATGCGTTAACACAAGTCAGATTCAAAGGGTATTAAAGGAGTTTCATGATGGACCATCTGGTGGCCATTTTGCACCAAGAGTGACAGCTCTGAAAATCATGAAGGCTGGTTATTATTGGCCTAAAATCTTTAGTGATTGTTATGCATGAATCAAGAAATGTAAGAATTGTGCATTCTTCACAGGAAAAGAGAGACTTGCAGCCCTCCCATTACATCCAATCTCAGTTGACCAGCGATTCATGCAATGGGGTTTAGACTTCATTGGAATCATCAATCCCAATTCGAGCCAAGGGCACAAATGGATTTTGACAGCCACAGACTACTTCACCAGATGGACAGAAGCAGTAGCACTCAAAGAGGCGAATGAGTCTAGCATCTTGGACTTTTACGAGGGGATAACTACCAGATTTGGTGTACCTGCTACAATAGTCTCTGATAATGCATTGGCATTCATTAGATCTAAAGTTACTGAGTGGGCTGTCAAGAACGGGATTTACCTGAGCACTTCATCAAACTATTACCCTCAAGGTAATGGCCAGGCCGAGTCTACAAACAAAAACTTGCTGAGGATCATTAGGAGGACTCTTGATGAGAATCAAAAGGCTTGGCATACCAAACTGAAATAAGCCTTATGGGCAGATAGGATAACTCCCAAAAGATCCATAGGTAACTCTCCATTTAGGCTTGTCTACGGAAGAGATGCAGTCTTGCCCATGTCACTTGAGCTGCCAACGTTGGAACTCATGAAACAGCTGGAGTTGCTAGAGTTTGGGCCCATGGAGGTGAGATATGCAGAATTGATGGAGCTGCAAGAAATCAGAGATCAGGCATTCCAAGCAATGGAAAAGGATTAGGCTTTGATCAAGAAGACCTTTGATAGGAAGGCCAAAGATAGATCTTTTCAAGTAGGAGATCTAGTATTGAAATGGGATGTGGACAGAGCAAAACCAGGAAGGCATTCAAAATTTGATGCCATTTGGAGTGGCCCATACATGGTCACAAAGTGCAAGAACAACAATGCTTTCCAATTGGCCTCATTGGATGGTGAAGAACTGCAGATTCTAGTAAATGGAATCTATCTCAAGCGTTGCTTCTAGAGGGAGGTTCACTACATCTGTAAATACTAGATTAGATTTTCTTTCCTCCAAGTGCTTGTGCACATTGTTTTGCTGTAGATTAGTTTTGTTTTCCCTAAGTGCCTTGGCACAGCTTGCTGTCCATGGAGATGATGCATGTCTTTGCGAAATCAAGTCTCTTTCCATCTTCCTCCTCGCACATTCTGAGTCAGTTTGGATTCTAACAGAATATTTGATGACTCCATGCCCAATGGATGGCTTCAAGCAACTGGCCTTTTCATCTAGCAGGAAGATGATCCCGCTGAGTCGCCAAATTGTTGTCCAAAATTCACCCCCCCAGGGTAAATTTGATAACATGCATCAGGATGTCCAAATTCCAAGAAAAATGACTGATTCAGAGCAAAATCAGGTTTCTAGGGTCCCTTCAGGAATCTTTCTAAACTCCCCAGGCCGAAGAAGGAAGGAGCAAGCTTTGAGAAAGTTTAGAGAAGGTTGCAGAAAGCAAGTAGTTTGGGCCAGAAAAAATTGTGAAAATCGGCTAAGTCCTAGTCCAGCACAAGGCGGGACAAATGGGACAAAGGTACGTGAACCACCCGAACCGGCCGAAATGAGTCCAGGCGGCCCACTAATTATTTGGGACAAGTGGAACGAAAGTACGCGGTGGGCGCGAAATGCTGGTTCGACCGAGAGAGAAAATCGACTAACTGCTGAGAGGGGAAGTTCGGGACGCGCGGGACAAAAAGACCCGAACCGGCCGAAAAGAGTCAAGTCAGTCTGAATCAAAGTGGGACAAGCGGGCTAGAAATACCCAAACCTGCCGAACCGGCCGAAATTGTCCCAAAAGGTCTAAAATCAAAATGGGATGTCTGGGATGAATGGACGCGAAGTACGCGGAAGACCCGGCAGGCCCGAGAACCATTGAGAAATTGCCACGTGTCATCAAGGAAAAGCCAAAAGGTCAAAAGGCAAGGTTTGAAGCGCTGGCCCGAGCCAATAGAAATTGGACACGTGTCCAATGGAGCATAGAAGTGTGGAGCTCGGGGAGGAGTTGGAAATTTTGGCCAAATCTAAGCCAAAAGGGGTAAAAGGGAAGGAAGACCCGACAGGTTCGTGAACCAACCAATGCATGCCACGTATCCCTAGTGGTAGGGCGTGGGAAAAATGTGAAAATTTTTCCAAGAGCACCAAAAGTCAAAATTCAAGAGACAGCCCACCGAAAAGCAGAGGAGAGAGAATTATTCAGCGAATCAGAGCATGCCACGTGGCGTCCAAGTGGCAGTGCACGGGAAAATATTTCAAAATCTGTTTTCACCTGTTCCGTGCCCTAAATCTTCAGATCGACATATCTTTCGATCCAGAGCTCGGATTTGCACGTTCTTGATATCAACGGAAAGCTGCTGAAATTCTCTACACGTTTCCAGGGTCAATCTTGCATTTTGGTGTAGTCTAGATGGAGAAAATTGAGAAACACCTCTGGCACGAAATAACAAGCAGAGGTAATGCTTCAACAACCACTTTAATGCAGCAGACAACCCGCCGCTTCTGTTAGGCAAACCGCCGCTTTGCCAGAACCTGCCACTTCTGCCATGATGGACGAATTAAATGCAACCTAGAGGTGGTTGGGGCAGATTTCGAATTCCTTTCTCTTTTCTCTCCCATTCTTCCTATAAATTGTGAGGGGTTTCTTTCTGCGGGGACATTTTTTTTCTGCTTTGCACCCTCCCTTCTCTCCTGTTCATAAGAAGATTTGTGGAGTTTTCAAACTTCCCATATAGACTGTAACACCGTTTTTTGCCTTTTGGCCATTGCAATGTATTAAATCGATCCTTGAGCAATATATATGTGTCTGTGGTTGCTTCTAAAACCCTCTTACATATTTATTACTGTCATTCTTGATCTTTCATTGCATTTTTGCTATCTGTGCATGGTGTTGTGTTATATCTACATGATCTGTGTTTAATTTGGCAAAGCATATGTTCTTCATTCCTTGGTGCATCACCTCTATTAACTTAGATTTATTTTATGCATCTTCTTACCTTGTCTCCTTGGCAGATTAGATTAGATTTTGAGAAAACCCTCTGCATATTTCGTGTGCACCTGAACAGAGGAATAAGAACCAGCCTTTCTCTGGAGATTCCTTTCTCACTCTTCAAGTCCCACACTTGGAGAAAGGATTCAATGTTATGCAATCACACTAGATATTAGTATGATCAACCTAGAAATCTGATCAACATCCAGGGGTGCTGTGATTTTGCACTAACAGTGATCAAATGGCAGATGATAGAGGAAAAGGACCCATGGGGTCTGCAACTAGACATCCTCAAGCACGTGAAGGAAGAGTGTTACCTTATCCCCTAACTACTAGGGTTGTTGTTGTTGATGAAGTTGCTGATATTGATTGGTGTGATAGGTGTTTTCTACCCCATCCTCCATGTGAAGTGGACCAACAAGATGGTGAAGATAATAATGATGATGGTACTAATGATGATATTTTCATGATGGGTTGTTCTTCAAGTCCATAAGGAGGAGCAACATTTACTAAAGTGATAAGTGCAAGGACAACTGCAACTTTTTGGGATTGCATCAAATAGGTACAAGTATTTCTTCCCCCTCATACTCTTGAAGTTGATGTAGTGCAATATTTTGAAATTCCTAACAATGAATTTGAATAATTAAGATCTTTGATGATTAAGAAGTATGATGGTGGTATTCCTTCGGATGAAGATAGATAATTGTTGATGAATACGGTTGTAGCTCAAGATAAATATTATAACACTAGAAGTAATGTTGTTAAAGGAGTTGGGCCTTAAGCCAAACCTAAAACACCCTTGCTCACAAGAATTCCAAAGGAAGATCCTAGGAGAGAAACACTTGCCAAAAACTCTGTTGTCCCAAGAAAAAATTATAGTCCTCCTCATGCCCAAGCTATGAAGAATCCCTCACCATAAAATAAATCTTCTTGTCTCCCTTCCAATGTTGCTTTACCAAAGATTTTTCCATATGAAATATCCCAAGTATTGATCCAAATCAAAGTGAGTCTTCCAATCATTGAGTTGCTTAGAATTCCTGAGCACAAGAAAAGAGCATTTGAGTACTTGGGGTTGAAAGAAGAGAAGACTACTCCAGGAAGAAATGTAAATGTTGTTAAAACTCTTCCTCAAATCATTGTTGACCTTGAAACGCCACCATTAGTAGAGGATTTTGGAGAGACACCTGAGGCATATTTGGGGACATCCTTGGTTGATTACTAATTTAATGTTGATCCATTCTTCACAACTTTGATGATAAAGGATAGGCTACTTCATAATTGTATGTTTAATTCCGATGCATCATGTAATTTCATGCCTCTAGAAGTCATGAATGAGTGTGATATCAAAGTGACAACAGCCCATGGAAAATTTAATACCATGGACTCAAGAGAAGTGTCGGTTGTTGGTTATGTGAAGGGTTTGGTTGTGTAGCTTGCATCTTATCCCGAGAGGAATTTAAAATTAGATGTTGTGATTGTTGATTGCCCTGCCAAATGAGGTATGTTATTGTTAAGAAATTGGGATATAAGTGTTGGAGGGAGTGTCCAAATGGATATTTATTTTTCCACCATTCCCATTGAAGTCGACCTTTTCAAGCTCTATGGAGAAAAGAAAATGTTTCATCTAATTGAGGACCCAAACAATGCTTCTTATGAAGTATTATTTACTGATGTTGATGTTGATAATTTTATTGGTTTTGCTGCTAGTAAAGAACACAAAATGGATAGTTCAAAGTGCCTTGAACAAGTATGTTCTCCTTGGACCTTGTTATTTGATGGAGCTTGCTCCAAATTTGGAAATGGTGTTGGTGTAATTCTAATTTCTCCTATCTTTGAAGAATTTGTTTTTTCCTTCAAGCTTGATTTTGAATGTACTAAAAATATTGCTGAGTATGAAGCCTTGTTGTTGGGTATAAGAATTTCATGGAATTATGGTGTCAAGGAAATCATTGCAAAGGGAGATTCAAAGCTATTTGTTAAACAAATAAGAAAACTATATGCTAAAAAAATCAGCGGATTAAGCAGTATAAGCATGCAGTTTGGGATATAATTGAGATGTTTGATTCCTTCAATATTGTGCACCATGACAAAATTTTGAATACTGTTACTGAAAATTTGGCAGCGATGGGCTCAAGATTTGGAGATTTCACCATTTCACCTTATTGTGAGTACAATGTTGAAGTGTTAACTAGGTCAGTTGTCCCCGACAACATCAAGCATTGGCAAGTGTTTCATGATGATGCTCAAGTGCAGAGGTTCTTACAAAATCAAGGTGATTTTGTAGATCAACATATTGATTTGGAACCAATGGTGTTTGTGACTGAAGGGAGAGAGAATTTGTTTGGAAAATATATTATCGAATTGAAAACTAACACCATTCCTAGAGGTCTTGTTGCTCTTGAGTCAAATTCTAGCAATGTTGATTGCATCATCAATAGAAACATGTCTACCTCAAGGGATGTGGAAGAGAATGAATTGGGAACAAAGTAAAAACTAAGAAAATTTTGGTTAGTTAGTAGTTTAAACAAGGAAGAAAAACAATCCTATCTTCAATTGTTGAAACAATATTAAGACTGCCTTGCCTGGTCATATTCAGAGTTGAAAGCATATAGAGAAGACTTATTTCAGCATTAGATCCCTCTTGAGAAAAGTGCCAAACCATTCAGATAGAAGAAAAGGCCAATTAATCCACTCCTCTCCATGAAAATGCAAGATGAATTGAAGAAAATAAAGGAGGGAAGGATCATTCAGCCCACAAGTTATTCATCTTGGGTTGCAAACCTTGTTCCAGTCAAAAATAAGAATAGAGATAACAGAATTTGTGTAGACTTCAGAAATCTAAATAGAGCTTCATTGAAAGACAATTATCCTTTGCCAAACATGGAGAACATGTTGTAGTTAGTGACTGGATCTGAATTGTTGTCCACCTTGGATGGTTTCTCTGGCTACAATCAGGTTGTTGTCAAGGAGTCAGAAAGATTTAAAAATACCTTTACCACTCCTTGGGGAACATATGTTTATGTGAGAATTCCTTTTGGTCTCATGAATGCTGGAGCTACCTTTCAAAGAGTAATGGATGTTTCTTTTTCTGGTTATATAAATGACTTCATTGTAGTTTATCAGGATGATGTGACTGTATTTTCAAGGAGAAAAAAAGATCACTTGCAACATTTGGAAAGAATGTTGATCAGATGTAGAGAATTTGGAATCTCTCTCAATCCAAGAAGTTTCACTTTGGGGTGCAAAAGGCCAATTTTCTTGGTCATATTTTTTCAAAGGCTAGTGTCATGATTGATCCGAAGAGAGTATAAGCAATCTATAGGGTGCCAATTCCAAGAACGAAGAAGGTCATCCCATATTTCTTTGGGAAAATCAATTTCATTAGAAGGTTTGTGTCGAATTTTGCTGAGTTGACTCTTCCTATCAGATGCATGTTAAAGAAAGATAAAGTCATCAAGTGGGAGGAGGTTGTTGTTTAGGATTTTGAAGGAATCATAGAGGCATTTAAACATGCACCTATCTTGGTAGATCTGAATTACAAGAAGCCTTTCCAAATCTTCTCCTTTTCTTCTGAAAATATTATTGCATTTGTTTTGCTCCAAAAGGATGAAGATGGGGTTGAGAGGCATATTGCCTTCTTTAGCAAGGTTTTACAAGCTGCTAAGTTGAAATATACAATCATGGAAAAACAATCATTTTCCTTGGTGAAAGAAACAAAGGTTTTTAGGCCTTATATTTTAAGTTCAAGAGTTGTTTCTTATGTTCCCAACACCATGGTAAAAGACATCTTATCAGATATGGAGATCTCAAGTAAAATATGTAGATGGGTGAACAAAATGCAAGAGTATGATATGGACATCCAAACCACAAAGTTGGTAAGAGGTTTAGGTCTTGTTAAGCTCATGGTTGAGATTAACTTGCAGACTGTGGAAGTGAATGAAGTAGAAGAAGAAAGGGAAAATGTCCTTGGGAAATTGGTAAGTTTTTAGTGGTACAAGGATATAATATTTTACCTCAGACACCTATGTTTTCTTGATCATTTAAATAAAAATCAGAAAAGATCCCTCAATATGGCTTCTCAAATGTACATCATCAATGGCTTTGGGCTGGCTTGGAAGAATCCTGAAGGTGTCCTCTTGAAGTATGTAACTAAAGATGAAGCTCCCAAATTGATTGCTGATTTCCATGGGGAAGTTTGTGGAGGACACTTTACTGGAAGGGTTACAGCACACAAAGTTTTGAGAGCTAGTTATTGGTGGCCTAATCTCTTTAAACATGCAACCATGCTGATTAGAAAATGTGAAAGCTAACAACATTTCTATGGATGAATGAAAGCTTCAGGCTCCCTTCCTTTGCATCTTGTATCAATTGAAGCTCTTTTAAAGAAATGGGGGATGGACTTCATTGGTGAGATCTCAGACCCTTCCAGTGCTGGAATTAAGTGGATTCTTGTAGCCACTGATTATTTTACAAAGTGGGTAGAGGAAATCCACACCAAAAAAGCAACACACCAAGTTGTTATGGACTTTTGGTTGAATAATATCATATGTAGATTTGGTGTGCTAGTCAAGATTGTTGTTGATAATGCCATGTGTTTCAGAGCTAAACCTTTGATGGAAATGTGCAAGGAGTATGGGACCAATCTAACTTATTCTTCAAACTATAATCCCCAAGGAAATGGACAAGTTAAGTCCAGCAATAAGAAATTATTGAATATCATTAGGAGAACCTTGGAGTTGAAAAAGAGAAAATGGGGTGAACAACTGAAATTTACAGTTTGGGTTGATAGAATCACTACCAAGAGAGCTACTGGTAAGAGCCCATTTGAGTTGTTATATGGAACTCAAGTTCTATTTCCCTTACATCTGTAAATATCTTCATTTTAGTTTATTCAATAACTTGAGGATCAAGAGGCTAGTCCATATGAAGCAAGGATCAATCAAATTATAGAGCTAGATGAAGAGAGAAGAGCATCCCACCAGAGGCATATCAGATTTAGAGAGAAGTTGAAAAGATTGTTTGACAAGAAGGCCACTCCTAGGGCCTTCAATATTGGAGATCCAGTTTTGTTGTGGGATAGCAGAAATGAGGATAAGGGAAAACATGGAAAATTTGATGCATTATGGATGGGCCCTTACTCCATTGATATTAGAATCGGTGAGAATACCTTTTTTCTCAAAGATTTAGATGGGGAATTGCTTGAAATTCCTGTTAATGGTAGGCATCTGAATCATTTCTTAGATTAATCCCCAAATTTTAGGTATGCACCACTTGTACAATGTATAGTGTTTAGATTTTTGCTCTGTTTTCTGGTGTTTTATCGGTTTGTGGTTTGACTTGGTGTGTGGCATCCATTTTTGTCAGGTTATCAGCTAGTTTTTGGTGGTTTTGGCTCATGACTCATTTTCCTAATGGATTATTTTGGCACTTGGTCTACTTATTTTTCTTGTGGCACTCACTAGGAGTGCCCATCCCTGAGAAGGAGCCGATGTTGGTGTCCATTTTGATCCTCTATGCTTTTGCCCTAATTTTCCTTTCACTCTCCATTTCTTGAAATTTTTCCTATAGTTTTAATGGGTGAAATGAAGTTGTTGCCTCTATTCCCATGCCTTAGTCCATTTGAAAATCATTTGACATGCCCCATTTTGCAAGAATACTCAAAGTTGTCCCTAATATTTTCCCTAAATTCTTCAAATCTGCGGGCTATGTCGTGTTCTCCCTTTTTACCCGATCGTGAAAAATCAAAATTGATCATTTTATACATATATGTCTTCAAAAATTCAATCCCAAGGTCGAGAAATCCTCATAATCATGTTTTTTCTAGTTCTAATTCAAAAAATTTCCATCCTTGGTGAAAAAATCAATTTTTGGGGCATCCTTGGCGTTTTCTATATTTTGACAATGAGACGGGTGTCATTTGCCCATCAATTTCTTCCTCAACATGCATTGGATGCATGGTGGGTGGTTGGATTCCCTTAGAAATTTTAAACTTTATTTTGTATATTTTTTTTAAAAAAATGGCCTGAAACCCCACAGCCAATCGGGAGTGGAAACGTGTCCTAAAGATCTAAAAGGGAGGAGAGGGCCAATGGGGGACTTAGAGTTTTTTAGATCTATTTTTATAAAGTTTCAAAATAATTTTCAGCCCTGCTCCAATCAGAGGAGGACATGTGGCATCAATTTTGGGTAGAGGGGATGCGGATCGCAGAGGTTCTTGAAGTTTTTTGCCTTTAGAGGTAGAAAATATTAAGGTAACATTTTAGAGTGTAGCCCCATGGTTAATCACAGGTGGACATGTGGCAGCGTAGTGGTAGAGCGGGGAAGTGCGGGCCACGGAGGAAAATGGGGAAATTTTTCCCTTTTTAGAAAAAGGAGCTAATATAAAAAATTAAGTCACGGGCCCACGAATGAGCCATAGGGAGACACGTGGCGAAGGAAGAGCAGGTCGGCGGGGTAATAGAGGAAAAATGGAAATTTTTCACTTTTCCAAAAAGACTTGGATTGGAAAATTCAAGGCATGGCCCTGCGATGAATCATCGAGCAACACATGGCAAGGGAGAAATTAGGTGTGCGGGCCCATGGGGAAAAAGGTGAAATTTTTCCAATTTTCCCAAAAAGGTCAAAATGTGTAGAATTGAAGTGCTATCCCAATGGGACCTATCATGTGCCACATGTCATCACCAAAATTCAAGGGTGGAGGGGTGGAGAAAAATGTCATTTTTTTCTATTTTTCCAAAAATGTCAAAAAGTCAAAAGGTGAGCCCGAATAGATTCCCAATCATATTTTGACACGTGGAGGGCCCAAATTGGAGGAAAAAGAGAAGATCAAGGGAAACTGTGAATTTTTTATTTTTACCCACCATTTTTTCTCTAGGAAGCTTGGAGATGCGAATTTTGCATCACTTTTAATCAAATTTTTGATGAATTTGTGTCCTTTGTGCCTGCAAAGATTAGTGCAAGTGGTTTTAGGGATTAATTTGCAAATTTGAGGTGTTTTTGAAATAAAGTTTTTCCCTAATCCATCTAAACACATGAAATGCCAAGTTTGAAAGTTGCAGAGGTAGTTTTAAAAGGAGAAAACGTGAAATGATGAGAGGAAAGGCATCTACATGCCTTGATGATGAAAAATGTGCCTCCAGGAAGGATAATGATCTGAATATTTGTAATGATTCAGTTTTTTTAAACACCTGGCAACTCTCATTGCAAATTTGTTAAATGTAATTTTTAGTGGATCATGAGAAATTTTTGTAACAAACTTGATCCATTGGCATATTCTTTGCTTGGGAAATAAGGATCCAATGTGGCAAGATATATATAATGCATTTTTTAAAAATGTAAAGGGTCGGGAAGTTTAAAATCACAAGAAAATTCTGAGAGAAAGCTCATTTTCTGAGAAACCCACCAACGAACCAGGTTAATTTCTTCTATGTTGGATCTTCATGTATGTGAGTTGGTTATAAGTGTATAGCCATCACACAGCTATGAGATTTTTCATGAGACTCTCCACTTCTGATGAATGTAACAAGCTTTTGAGTTAATCTGTGTTTTTCTGGGCAATATGATGTCTGTTATGATTTTAAATACCTGTAAATAGTTTTCATTGTTCTTGGTCCAATCTTGTATTGAAAGTCTTTAGAAATCACACAGAATCTCATCCTTATTGATAGTTTAGTGGCATTTATAGTTTTGTTTGTTAGAAGAGCTTTCATCTGGTATTGAAAATAAGCATTTTAAAATCACTCCACCTTCATTTGTTGATTGGGATTTCTTGTAAGCCTTTGGGGGTACGTTAGGCATTGTTTGATTAAGTATTTTTGTTTTTGATTGATTTCTTTACTTCAAGATTTTGTGGGGAGTTCTCAAAGATTGTGTGAAGAGTGCAACCTAGGCTTCCATTTATGCATCTTCTAGTTGAAAGAAAATCCTAATTATTTGAAGCATTTTATCTGACAGTTGTTCAAGTATTGTAGAGGTTGTCAAAGATTTGATATATCCAAGTTTGTCTTGTCAATACCCCACAAAAAAATCAACTGAATAACAAATCCTACCCATACTACCCCTGCATTGCATTGTGTGTCAACAAAATAATCTAACCCATTTACAAAAATGCACAAAGCAAATAAAAATCATACAATGCCTTCAACAGCCTCAACCTTGTCTTGAAAGCATTTCCATCATTTATTAGTGACAACTCTGTTGAGTTTGAATAATAGAAATTGATCATGTTTTCCCAAGGCCATCTCCATACAATATGCACAATATAAGGATATCTCCACCTCCTTCACAAAATAGAGGCTGCAATATAGGTTCTCTTACCTTGGTTGAAAGGAACAACCTAAAATAGTGAGGGTTAGATCAAATCCTTTCAAAGTGTTATCCATATCTCCATAAATATGAGTGCCAGTTAGATCACATCCCTGGCTACAAAATGATATATATCAATATTTATCTACCTTCAAGCTTCATGCCATATTTTTGATGTTGCTCAGACTGAAAAGGAGAACAAATTTTGGTACCAATAAATTCCATAATTTCTACAATGATTCGATGCTTCTCTATCTCCCTCTTGTGTGCCTCATTATACTTAAGCCACCTCTCCTCTCTCTACCTTTCTACTACTAGGTCTGCCATCTTTCACCAAACATGACCTTGCCCTTGTGCATGGTGTGGTTTAGTTAGCCATCAGTTTACTCTCTAGGTTCAAAGTTACCAACAAGATCTTGATTATCAGTGGAATACTTTGTAGATATCTTCCTCTAGGATACCGTAAAATTTGAATTCAGTTACCTCTAGATAAGACTAGGTTGAAATTGAATATTCCAGAATATAAATTTTTAGAACACAATGAAACCACATATCCATAGTGTGAGTCCATATCAGATCAGCATCATAAAGAGCCTGAAATTCTTCCTTTGTCGAGACAAGTGTGCGATACCTCTAATTCCACTTAGATGCATAAGCAATCAGCCACTCATATAATTCTAATTAAAATATGGCAAAAAATATCTCATATAGACTGTCATACAAGTTCTATTCCACCCATATGCATGCGTTAAACTCAGATCTGGTATTGAACTGTTGCACATATTCTTTCTCCAGATCACGTATCCATTCTTCAATACTTGCTAGAGTTAACTTGTATGTCTTCATCGTGAACCATCCTGAAAACAACTGAAAAAGACGTCCCAACAATGGAACCAATGATGCAGCCTAGTATTCACCAGATAACACCTTAGACGCACTGGCACATCACTCATCCTAGACTGAGCACTCACTTGAAGTTCACAAATGTACCAGGTCCCTCTTTAAGGTTGTTGTAGAAGAATGTTAACATGATGAAGACTTAAAACATATAGATCCATAACTTATGCATCATTATACAGTGCATGACATATCTAGATCTAGGAAAGAATAGGTTTAACCAATAATCATGATAGAAATAATAACATGCACTACCCAATTACACACATGAATGACACTTAGGTTTATTCAATATCTTCCATCTCTTAATCATAACAATAACACATAAGCTTCTTATAATACTAGAAATCTATGCCAATGCGTGCATGGATCTGATATGGTAATCCAGAAACATGCACATGTCTCTATATACTTATCCCTCACACACACACACACACACACACACACACACACACACACACACACACACACACACACACACACACACACACACTATATTATCTCTCTCTCTCTATCCATCGTCCCCCTACGAGGTAATTCACTACATATATATAGGGTGGGGACTAGCCCTTCACTGCTTATCTATCCAAAATAATAGGCCACATGCTATTAATAGCGATGCACCATTTTCATGCATACCCACACATGCATGTGTGTTATCTATAGACTACTGATAGTTAACTGAGGTGAAAATCCTATTCTTAGACTATCTCCATGCAAAGTGATCTAAATCTGATCCTCCAAAATAGACAATGTGTGGCGCACATGTCTTTGCATCATTGGTGTGTTCTGCACATCATATTCTAAAAATAGATCTTCATGCCCAAAAATGGTAAAGTCCTAAATGTAAAATTTTCCTATGTGTGCAGGTTCTTCTTGTCCCTTCACTGTGAAGAATACATCCTCGCATTTCTCTTTTAGTCAAAGAAGATCTTCATCCCCTTCTCTTAGTTTCCTTCATTTTACCCATTGACTATCCCCAATGGATTTCTAATATTGTTCCTATCACAAAGGTGAGAGGGGGACTCTACATTTGTAAGGAATTCTGTGACCTCAACCTCTCTCATCCCAAAGACAATTTCCCCCTACTGGGCATCGATGAACTAGTTTATCTCACCGCTGGCCATGAAATGTTATTACTCATGGACGGTTTCTTGGGCTACAATCAAATATTACTAGCTCCATAAGATCAACACAAGATTGCTTTCATCACCCCTTAGGGGAATTTCTGCTATTGAGTCATGCCTTTCGGTCTTAAAAAATTTGTTGCTATATATCAGCAAGCCATGACTTACATCTTCCATGACATCATGCATCACATATTAGAAGATTACGTAGATGATCTTCTTGCCAAATCAAAACATCAAACCATGTACCTTCCTTTCCTTAAAGTCATCTTTGATCATCTCATCAAGTATTGTGTGCATCTTCAACCAAAGAAGTGTGTCTTTGCGATACTTTAAGGAAAACTCCTAGGTTTCATCATTTCTTTACGTGGCATAGAAGTTGATCCTACTAAATTCAAGGCTATTTTGGAAATTCCTACACCCACTAATCTTTGTCAACTTTGAAGCCTACAAGGAAAATTACAATCCATTCATCATTTTATCTTGTAGCTTTCTGATTGCTATCAACCATTCGATCATCTGCTCAAGAAAGACGTGTCCTTCAAATGGGATGATGAATTTCATAAATCCTTCAAATCCTTAAAACAATACCTCCTTCAACCACCTGTGTTCATTCCTCCTAAGGATGATCAGCCCTTTTAACTATATATTTCAGCCACTGATGATTCTCTAGGTGTCATGCTTTCTCATCGTAACGAGAGGCACTAAGAGAAATCATTTTATTACATTAGCTAGACCCTTCTTGACTATGAAACTAGATATACCCATGCTGAAAAACTTTGTTTAGCCTTAGTTTTCATTTCCACCAAACTCCACCATTACCTACTCAATCACAAAACCTTCATCCTTACTAATACTGACCCATTACACTATATGTATCCCAAAACTTATCAACATCAATGTGTTTCACATTGGATTATGCTTCTTTCCGACCTTGACCTCTAATTTATTCATCAAAATTCCATCAAAGGTAAGGATATCGCTGACCAACTAGCTAATGCACCTATTTCTGGGAATCAACCATCTAACTTCGACTTCCTAGATGATTCTATAGGTACCCTTTCCCTGGACAAACTCACTTACCAAATGACACTTTTCTTCGATGGCTCCAAGTGTTAGTGTGGGGGTGGGGGTGGTGTTATCATCATTCCTCTTGAGGGTGAACCTATGCCTCTTTCTTTCAAACTTGATTTTGAATATACAAACAATATTATGGAATACAAAACACTTGTATTGGGTCTCCAGGCTACATATGCCTTAGATGTTAAGAAAATCACTATCTTTGGTAATTCTCAGTTAGTCATAAACCAAGTCAATGGTATATACTAGTTTTGTAATGATATCCTTCAAAAATATAAGCAGCACCTATACATACTTTTGACCACCTTTGACCATTATACACTTCAAACCACCCCATGTTCTACCAATAAATTTTTGGATACCATGGCCTACTTGGCTTCTCATATACCTGCTTAGACCACTGACTTTGAAATATTTTTCACAATACAAAGGCTACAATCACCCTCTTATTTACCTCATGAAGTTTACTCCATTGGAACCATTGCCCCTGACCCACATGACCTTTGGTATAAGCAATATGTAGACTATCTTTCCCTTTTCATTCTACCTGCTGATCTCACTTGTAATGGACAACGGGCCTTTCTTAAAAGTGTCTCCTATTATGTCCTCATGGGTGGTCTCCATTACAAGTATGGCTTTGATGGCATTCTCTTATGATGCCTTACAAGTTCTGAAATTCCTTACACCATTAAGGAAGTTCACGATGGAATTTGTGGAGGTCACTTTAGTGGTTTAGCTATCACAAAAAACATTCTTCACCTATGCTATTATTGACTAACCATAAACCACAACTATTGTGATTATGTCAAACATTACATAAAATTCCAGCAACGTGCTAATCTCCACCACACACCTAGTCATGCTTTACAAGTTACATGAGACCTTTGGCCTTTCTCTCAATGGGGTTTGGATCTTGTTAGTGAGATCAACCCCCATTCTTCACAATGCCACCAATGGATCATAACCACTACCAAATATTACACTAAATGGTTATATAACATTCCCCTCATTTCTACAAAAGATGAGAAAATCTGTGAATTCATCAACCATCATATCATTTTTCATTTTGGTGTTCCTCACCACCTCATCACTGATAACGGAAAATAATTCAAGAAAAAACCCTACACAAACTATGTAATGCTTTTGGCATTCAACTTAGTTTATCATCTCCTTATTACCCATAAACCAATGGTCAAACCGAATCAACCAATAAAACCTTTAACAAAATTATTATGAAGGTATTCAACGATACTGGGAAAGATTAGCATACGCACATTCCTTTTACCTTATGGGATTATGGCCCTAGAATTCACACTTCGACTGCTGCCACACTTTTCTCTGTTCTATGGTACCGAGGTTGTCTCACCTCTTGAAGTACATATTCCATCTCTCTGCATCTCACTACAAGACATGCTCAATGACGATGATTTTCACCAAGATCGTTTGGTGTAACTTGAGTTATTAGATGAATATCTTCTTAATGCTCTTGACCATCTCTAAATCTACCAAAAATGTATCAAACATGCCTATGATAAACATGTTCACGAACAAAATTTTTTGGTTAGCAACCTCATCCTGAAAGAAAATCAACACGTAACTAAAGAGGAGAAAATTAAATAGGGAAAAATTTCTCCTAATTGGCTTGGACCCTATATCGTTACCCATGCCTATGGATTAGGTGCTTATCATTTGTCTTCACTCAAAGGTAAACCCAAACCCGAACTCCTTAATGCCTTGCATCTTTGACCATTCTATTGTTGATATCAATTCCTATATCACTTTTTGTTAGTTGATCGCTCATCCCTTGAGCGTTGTTCACCTTCCTTATTACCCATTTTGAGGATCCACGACTAAATAAGAATCATGTGATTACTCACCACCCATTTATCCTTGTCTTCAATTTTAGTACCATGGCTCTTCTCATAGCATGATTCTCATGGATACTTTTTGTTTTCTCCTAGATGGAATCTCATGGTTGTTCATCACTCAAAACCACCCCTTTCATAATTAACTCTTGTGTACTATGGTTTTGTCCTCTGAACAAGAGCCTCACCTTCCTCTATAGTCTTTTCCATGACTTAAACATCTAAAAAAAAGTGGGGGATGCAACTCCTTGAGTCAAACTTCCAGCGAAAGTTGAATCCCTCAAAAGGGATGTCTCTTAACTCAAATTCCATCGCTATAAATAGACTGCTCCCTTGAAGGAAATATATAACATTGTTATTTCAAAAATTCAATAAAAACATCCATAAGCTTCCCACATTGATCACCTTCACGAAGACCTCAAGGAGAAAATATACTCATCCCATATAGACTTCCTGCATTGATCAGTCTATTACAACATAAAAAAATGAACAAAAAGATGAAATTTTCATCATGGAATTTCCTATTCTTGATCCTTCATTTCTTGTTCCGAAAGACATGTTGTTATACACTAGGTTACGCTAAACTGCCTATTCTCACCTCCTTTCCTTTTTAGCCTACTTCCCTAGTTATTCAAGGGACTTGCCACAAATGTGGAATTTGGTGATTATGTAACTTTATTCACTCTTATAATGGTCCATTATGCAATTCCTTTAGGGTCTTATGTTCATAATCCCTTCTAAGGTTTGTTTAACTCATTAGGGTTATTATCAATTAAGAGGCTCTTTTACCACCTCTTACCATTTGCCTTCCTCATTAATTTTTGATTATCCTATACAAGACCAAATTATTGACACTTATATGTAAAAATCACTCAACCATGCCTGTAACCTAAAATCAACCATGCCTATGACCTACACTCAATCATGCCTATGACCTACATTCAAAAATGCCTAACACTTACCAACCCATTCTTCTACTTCATTCTAATATTCCCTAGCTTATGGGAAAACTACATTGGTTTGAGGTCTTTTTTTTCTAGGACTATATAGGCAGCACTTTGAGGTCATGGGGCCCTTGGAGATTAGCTCGAACACTTGTTATCCAAAAATTTTCCCCTTGCACATTTTTTGGCTAACTCCCATTGTTCTTCCCTCTCTTGTGCCTTAGTCATAATTTTTTTCTTTTCAAGAACTCAAGACCTTCTAGAAATGGCACCATTAGATAGGGATTTTTCTCAACTTTCCAGAAAGTTAAAGTTTTCCTCCTAACTCCATGTATTTTTTAAGTTATGGCTTGGCGGAGATTTTGTGGGAAATTTTCCCCTGAAAGGCTAGCAGCCAATAAGATGAGGCCACGTGTCTTGGGGAGGGGGAGGGTGGAGGAAAACTTGGAATTTTTATCAATTGTTTGGAAAAATTTCAGAAGGAATACTTTTCCTCAAAGGCCCGCCGACGAATTGGATGTTGCCACGTGTCCAAGGGGAAGAAATTAGAAAATTTTCCTAAGGGTTGATACAAGCAAAATTTTCGACGCCAGGCCCACATCCAATCACATTGTGCCATGTGTCTCTATAGGAAAGGAGTGGCGGAGGGAAGACGTAAAATAAAAAATTTGACTAAGTGTTGGTGCCATGGAAAAATCTCTAGGAAAGGCCCGCACCCAATCAGACTACACCACGTGTCCTTAGGCCAAGGGAGTGGTGGAGGACGGAGGAAAGTTTGAAAATTTGGTGAAGTGTTTTGGTAAGGTCAAAAGAGAAATATTTGGCCCGTCGGCCAGCTGACCAATCAGGAAAAGCCACATGTCCCGGGGCCATCGGAGCTTCGGCCACCGGGGAGAAATTTGGAAATTTTCCCCAAAGGTTAGCATAAAGAGAAATGTTAGCTCCCAAGGCCTGCATCCAATGGGAGCTCGACACATGTCCCAGGAATTGTGGAATGTGGGTAAAAGTTGGAAATTTTCCCAAAGAAAAATCAAATAAAATTTCAAAGGAAAAGCTCGCCCCCCAAAAACGCAAGCCAATGGGATCGTGCCACGTGTCCAGTGGTGGCAAAAAATGCAAGATGGGCCTGCAGGTGAAAATTGGTGGGGAAATCCCATGTCCAATAGGGTTTTTCCATGTTTCCAAGTTAGAAAAGATGGTCAAAAGTGATGGAACAGATAGAGAAAAAATCCCACGGTAAATCACATCGTGCCACGTGTCTTCGGGTCATCCAGCCGGCGGAGTTTTTTGGGAATTTTTTCCAAAGGCCAAAACAATGGAAAATGAAGCGCAGAAGGCCCACATCTAATCAGAACATGCTATGTGGCACTAGATTGGTGGGGTCTGGGGATTTTTTGGGAAATTTTACCAAATGCAAAAGGTGGGAAATTTTTAATTTTTTTGCCCACCAACCCATTTTGGCCCTGTTTTGCCCTAAATTTTCAGACGGCCATAACTTTCGATCCAGAGCTTGGTTTTTTGCATTCTTTATATCAACGGAAAGATGGTGAAATTCTCTATAGGATTCCAGGCTCAATTTTTTATTTTTATGGATTTTGGAGAGGGAAATTTGAAAAATGCCTTTGGCATATGGTAATGAACAAAAATGACATTTCAACCACCATTTTTAATGCAGCATAGCTCGCATTCTCTCCCAGCATGGCAAAAAATGTCAAGGAATGGACCTGTAAGGATACCCATGTTGTTTATTATGAATTTGGTTGGTGGTTGAAAGTTTTCTCATGTTTTCCCACATTTCTCTCTCCTGGGCTCGGTTTTTGCATGGTAAAAAACTAGATTTTGGCTCATTTTTGGTTGTTGGACATTTTTTCTGTTTTGCAGGCTCCCTCCACCTTGAAAAGTGATTTTTTGGAATATCATACCTCTTCCAAGAATGTAACATGTTTTCTGCCTCTCTGATATTGTAATGCATGTATTTTTGATATTGAAAATGACAATGCAAGCTCTGTGAATGAGTTTCAATCCTTTGTTTGTGTTGTTTGCTTCATTTTTTACCTTTCATTACATTTTATCAGTTTTTGCATGATTTTTGTTGCATTTCTATGATCTGTGTCAATTTATAGAAGTAAAAATGCTAACCACTCCTTCGGTGCATCACCTTATTAGCATTATTTTCAATTTTTTTGCATTCTCTATCTCTTTTCCCTTGGAATTTAGAGTAGTATTTTGAGTTTAAAAACCTCTGCAACTTACAAGTAATACACCTAATCAGAGGAGTTGAGGAACCAACCTCTAACCTGGATATTATTTTCCCATTTTTACAAGTCCCACACTTGGGGAAGAGATTCAATAATGTCCAATCACACTAGATGTCCAAAATGTCAAACTAGAAATCTGATCAACATCCAGGGGGCTGCTCATTTGCACCAATAGTTTTGGCATGCCTGGTGGGAGCTTAGAGGTCTTCATCTTCATTGTAACAAATTGATGTGCATTTTTTTTAGGTTTCTTGCTTAAAATATCCCTAAATTGCACATCTGGCATCTCCAAGGAAGAAGAATCAGCTGGTTTTAGCAGTGCAGACCTGAAAACTCATGAGAAGAATCACCACAAGGTCAAGAGTTGGAGAAGAAGAGGTGCTATTTGAATATCTTCAATTATCTCCAAGAAGAAGGCAAAGAGGGAGGAGAATTTAAAGGTCTCCATCTCCACCAAATAGAACTCTATCAACTCCTCCACCTGGTAGACCTTTCATCCAATCAACAAGGGTTCTAAGGCCAATCAGAATGGCACAACACAATCCCTATGTCAATTTCACTGGAAACAGCCCACTTGCTCTCAATGCAAAAAATCCAATCCCAGTTGCAGCATTGAAGAACATCACATACTTTACTGGAGAGAATCATACTACTCCTTGTGATCATGTTAAGGATATTGCTAATATTTGTGTAATCCATGAAATTAATGAGATGCAAGTTGCTGTCAAACTACTAGCATCCTCATTCAAAGGGAAAGCTTTGCAATGGTTTAGGAGTCTTGCCTCAGGTTCTATCTAGAATTGGAACCAACTATGTATATCCCTCCATGAGTGGTTTGGATAAAAGGGAGATAACTTGTCCCTTTTGGAACAATTGACAACCATTAAGAGAGCTCCCAATGAGCAACTGACTGACTTCAACTTCAAGTTTCAAATGACTTGGGAGAGAATTCCAGTGGCAGTAAGGCCAACAGTAGAAGGTGCTTTTCTATATTACCTTAAAGCTCTAAATTCTGATATTTATATGTTAATTCAATCCATGGGGGGCACAACTATCCCTATTACTTATAGCATTTCCATTAGAGCTGAAAATTGTTTGATTCAAGTTGGAAAGCTAGATCCTCGGCCTCCAATGCCATTATATCCTAGAAATCAGAAATCAGGCATCCCAAGCAATGGAGAGGGATCAAGCTTTGATAAAGAAGACCTTTGATAGAAAGTCCAAGGATAGATCTTTCCAAGTTGGAGATCTAGTGTTAAAATGGGATGCAAACAGAGAAAAACTGGGGAGGCATTCAAAATTTGATGCCATTTGGAGCGGCCCATACATGGTCACAAAGTGTAAAGATAGTAATTCCTTTCAATTATCTACATTGGATGGTGAAGAATTTCAGATTCCAATCAATGGAATCCATTTGAAGCATTGCTACTAAAAGAAATTCTCCACCTTGTACATATTAGCTTAGGTTTTCATTCCTCCAAGTGCTTATGCACATTGTTTTGTTATAGGTTAGCTTGGCTTTCCCTAAGTGCTTTGGCACAAGCTTGTTATTCCAGGAAATGTGTTTTATAGGCCTTGCTCCATCAAATGGTTTTCTACCGTCCATCTTCCTCCTTGCAGTGTTCTAATCAGTTGGGGTACCAAGCAAAGAATTTAATAACTCCATGCCCAATGGATTTTTTCAGGAAACTGGTAACCTCATCCAACAGGTAGATGACCCCTCTGAGTCACCAAATTATTATCCAAAATGTTCCCCTTTCACATTTTGTGGCTAAATCCCTTCGTTCTTCCCTCTCTTGTGCCTCATTCATATTTTTTTCTTTTTAGGAACTCAAGACCTTCTAGAAATGGCACCATTAGATAGTGATTTTTCTCATCTTTCCAGAAAGGTAAAGTATTCCTCCTAACTCCATGTATTTTTGAAGTTATGGCTCGGCGGAGATTTTGTGGGAAATTTTCCCCTGAAAGGCCCACAGCCAATAAGATTTGGCCACGTGTCCTTGGGAGGGGGAAGGCGGAGGAAAACTTGGAATTTTTATCAAGTGTTTGGCAAAATTTCAGAAGGAATATTTCACCCTGAAGGCCCACCGATGAATTGGATGTTGCCACGTGTCCAAGGGGAAGAAATTAGAAAAATTTCCTAAGGGTTGATACAAGCAAAATTTTCGATGCTAGGCCCGCATCCAATCAAATTATGCCACATGTCTCTAGAGGAAAGGAGTGGCGGAGGGTAGAGGTAAAATAAAAAATTTGACTAAGTGTTGGCGCCATGGAAAAATCTCTAGGAAAGGCCCGCACCCAATCACACTACGCCACGTGTCCTTAGGCCAAGGGAGTGGCGGAGGGTGGAGGAAAGTTTGAAATTTCGGTGAAGTGTTTTGGTAAGGTCAAAGGAGAAATATTTGGCCTGTTAACCCACTGACCAGTCAGGACACGCCACGTGTCCCGGGGCCATCAGAGCTTCGGCCAACGGGGAGAAATTGGGAATTTTTTCCCAAAGGCCAACGCAAAGAGAAATGTTAGCTCCCAAGGCCTGCATCCAATGGGAGCTTTCCATGTATCCCAGGATCAACAAAACATGGGGAAAAGTTGGAAATTTTCCCAAAGAAAAATCAAAGAACATTTCAAAGGAAAAGCTTGCCCCCAAAAAATGCAAGCCAATGGGATCGTGCCACATGTCCAGTGGCGACAAAAAAATGCAACATTGACCTGCAGGTGAAAAATGGAAGGGAAATCCCACGTCCAATAGGGTTTTTCCATGTGTCCAAGTCAGAAAATATGGTCAAAAGCGATGGAACAAATAGAGAAAAAATCTCGCGACAAATCACATCGTGCCACGTGTCTTCAGGTCATCCAGCCGGCGGAGTTTTTTGGGAAATTTTTCCAAAGGCCAAAACAATGGAAAATGAAGCACAGAAGGCCCGCATCCAATCAGAATGTGCCACGTGGCACTGGATCGGTGGGGCATGGGGATTGTTTGGGAAATTTTCCCAAATGCAAAAGGTGGGAAAATTTCAAATTTTTGGCCTGCCAACCCGTTTTGGCCCTGTTTTGCCCTAAATTTTTAGACAGCCATAACTTTCGATCCAGATCTCAATTTTTTACGTTCTTTATATCAACGGAAAGATGGTGAAATTATCTACAAGATTTTGGGATCAATTTTGTATTTTTATGGAGGTTGGAGATAGAAATTTTAAAAACACCTATGGCACATGGTAATGAACAAAAATGACATTTCAACCACCATTTTTAATGCAGCATGGCTCACATTCTCTCCCAGCATGGTGAAAAATGTTAGGGAATAGACCTGTAAGGATACCCATGCTGTTTATTATGAATTTGGTTGGTGGTTGAAATTTTTCTCACGTTTTCCCATGTTTCTCTCTCCTCGGCTCAGTTTTTGCATGGTAAAAAACCAAATTTTGGCTTATTTTTGGTTGGACATTTTTTATGTTTTACAGGCTCCCTCCTTCACCTTGAAAAGTGATTTTTTGGAATATCAGACCTCTTCCAAGACTGTAACATGTTTTTTTCCTCTCTGATGTTGTAATGCATGTATTTTTGATATTTAAAATGACAATGCAAGATCTGTGAATGAGTTTTAATCCTCTGTTTGTGTTGTTTGCTTCATTTTTTACCTTTCATTACATTTTATTAGTTTGTGCATGATTTTTGTTACATTTCTATGATCTATCTCAATTTTTAGAAGTAAAAATGCTAACCACTCCTTCGGTGCATCACCTTATTAGCATTAGTTTCAGTTTTTTTTCATTCTCTATCTCTGTCCCCTTGGAATTTAGAGTAGGATTTTGAGTTTAAAAACCTCTGAAACTTGCAAGTAATACACCTGATCAGAGGAGTTGAGGAACCAACCTCTACCCTGGATATTCTTTTCCCATTTTTACAAGTCCCACACTTGGGGAAGAGATTCAATGTTGTGCAATCACACTGGATGTCCAAAATGTCAAACTAGAAATCTGATCAACATCCAGGGGTGCTGCTGATTTGCACCAACACCACTCTCTACCCTAACCAATTCCCCCTTTCCCTTTCCTTTTCCTATTCACATTCTACCCTAGTTAGTTTATTTTCTATATTAATAACCAAAAATTAGACCACACAAGAAACAATTGTTAAACATCTTTACCATCATAATTTACACATTCATTTCATCACATCTACCATTTCTCTACCATAATCATACATTTTCCTAAAAATTAGCTTAACATGATCCATACCATCAAAAATTACACACATTAATGAATTATAAATTCAATCAACCATAAAATATGACTCAGTCATGCCTAAATTAACCTGACTCCACCATGCCTAAATCAACCTCACTCAACCATACCTAAATAACCTCACTCCACCATGTCTAAATCAACCTGACTCAACCATGCCTGAATCAACCTAACTCCACCATGCCTAAATCAACCTAACTCAACCATGCCTATCTGACCTCAGTCCACCATGCCTAAATCAACCTAACTCAACCATTCCTAAATCAACCTGACTCCACCATGCCTAAATCAACTTGCCTCAATCATGCCCACACCGACCTAACTCTATCATGCCTAACTTACCTAGTTTCCATCACATATACAAAATCATCATCAAAGTTACATATACTCATACACATCATACCATAAAACATCATCATCTCTATATACATCATCCAAATATGAGTGTTCACACATATATACTCGACTAAAAAATCTATAATCTCTCATCTACCATATAACAAATACAAAGGTATCAAAATCTTTAGCACGTAGGTAGGTATCATGTATATAAAATATTATAAAAATATCTAATAAAGAACCTCACTATCATCTGCGCAGGCCGGTATGTATAAAAAAAATCACAATATAATCCAAAATGATGATATCCCTCATATGCCCCTCAGATATCTAATTCAGACTCTCCTGAATCCTATGTTGCTCCTCTGTGGTGCCCACCAACCACCCCCCTTCCTACTATGGGCCTCGGTCTAACTGTCGATGGCCCCTCACCTAGAGCTAGTCTCTGTATATTGGTAGCCTCACACTACTCTTGTCTATGGACCCATCGATCCCCTGTGCTCTCCACATGGTGAGTGCGGGATCAAGTCCTCTCACTTGAGGCCTGTTGTGCTTGGTACTGTGCATATAAAGGGACATCTATCCCTATCACTTCCAAATGATCCTCATAATACCTCGCCTCACCTAGGGTGTCCCTGAATCTCACCATAAGAACTATCTGAGGAGGTGCCATGGGTCTCACCATGACCTATGTGTTCAACTCTTCTAATAGTGGCCTTTGTTTGTGTACCTATACCATGGGATCTTGTTCTTGAGCCTATACTGATGCTTTCATCAGTGCCTGTGTTACAATTTTATCTTATAAGGCCACAATATGTTCTTGAGTAGTGGCCAACTGGCCCTATAACCCTATGACCCACACTTGTAGGGTGGCTACCTACCCCCCATCTCTGGCTCCACCATTGTGTGGATGTCTATCCCTATAAACCTATGATCTAGGCCTGAAAGGCCATCACCTGCACCTGTAACGTGGCCACCTCTATCTATGAGCCCGTCAGCTGTCCCTATAGACCTATAAACTAGGCATGTAATGTGGCCACCTGTCCCTGTAAAGTGTCTCTCTGGAATATGATGGTCACCACATCTAGCTGTCATGGCCTGGGTGGTGTTTCTCACAGCTACACTACCCACCACTATTTGTATCTATCTGTACAACCTCCATAATTAATATTTTGGTCCACTGGTGGCTCCTCCTACCTGATCATCACCGTACGTTGCATTGGAGACATATGTCTCTCCATGTCATCCCTCCTATACTATAGAAAAGGAGGTGGTACATCTTGCAATAGCCCAAACTTTCATTTGAATCTATCTACAGGTATCATCTCATGCTCTCTTGTATGTCACCCCTCTATCCATCAAACTAGCTGCAACTCATCTAACTCCGCGGCCATGTGCATGTATGAGGGGAAACCCATATATGGCCTCCAAAGAATGTCTACTCTAGATAAGCCCTCCAATATGCACCTCTAATAGGCTATATCATGTGTAGCCCCAACAACTCTGTGTGCTCCAGCAACTAGCACCCAATGACTGTAACCCACTCAAACCAAGCCAACATCAAATACATCAATATGGGGCATACCTAGTGGCCTAACACATACAATGTGCTCATATGCCCAGCATTGGAGAAGAAAGGTACAACATAAGCTAAATTGCCACAATCTCCTATATGCCCACAACTCCTTGTACAACTACACCAAGTATGCTGGTGCCCAAGCAAAGCGGGTCCTCTCCTCCATCATGTCATGGAGGACCCTCATCAACACCTATGGGAATCTCCCACCCTTTGCATCTCGTAGTGAAAAATAACACATTACCTCCATAATAAGAAAAAATAGCCTCATCTCCTCAGGATGGGTTGCATACATCTCCCCATAGCTTAGACTTGTGCTATGGAACCTCATATCTGACATCCCCTCACCAAATATGGTCAAAATAATCTCTTCAGATGCCTTTGAGGATATTGAATACACATGTGTCCCCACTATCAGTAACCACAAGATCCTGTACACATCCTCTAGGGTGACTGTGATCTCACCCGTCAGTAGATGGAAGGTATTGGTCATTGAATCCCATCTGTTGATGAGGAAGACCATCAAACTTGGATCCTAGACTATGTGCCTATAACATCTCACTCATATCAATCCTACATCTATCACGTGAATCCACTCATCGGTGGTGACACTCGATTGTACTAAAAGCAATAGGGGTGGTACTCAGTCTCTCATCCATAGCTTCTCTCCAGCATGCATTCAACAAAACACAACCATTATTCAAGATTGATTTTACCCAACATTGAAATTCAACCCATCCCTTCTTCCCAGTCCTTCACCCACTATCTATTTTACCCACTTTACCTAACCTTTCCCCTTACCCTTCCTAGACCTCTATCCCTTTCACCCTAACCAGCACCGGTTACTCCTGACCATCATTGATCTATTCTAGCTAGCATCAGTTCCCTCATATCTAACCGATGGCAGTGTACAAAGACCTACGTCAACCATACCTTGACCGGTGTCAGTCACTGTTACCATACCCAAACCTGAAACCCCAATTTCCTTTACCTAATGTCTTTCCCATTTTCCCTATGAACCTACCCACACCTCAACTAAGTCCCTCCCCAACCTTCTTCCCCTACCTCTGACCTTTCCCACCCCCTCTTTTATTCATTTAACCACAAATTTCAATTGTTTTAACCTCCCTACCTCCACCCCTCTATATTTCATTTTTCCTATATCAAATAATAATGAAAGGATTAAATCTTACCTTGTCTTGACATTGCCTCCATGGTGGCATGTCTGTCCACTATGCTAGTGGTCCACCCGCACCCTTTCCTGCCTCTGCCATATCCAAATCAGCCTCCAACCACTCTACCAATCACCTCCCTCCACCTCATCTCGTGGACCCATCTACCTGGCTCTCCTCTCCAACCGAATCTCTCCACCTCAGCTCGATACAACCCCACATACTTTCCTCTAGACAAGGCACAAAAGTCTCATTCTCTTGTCATATTCACAAAAGCCAAAATGTACAAATGAATCCATATTATACTGATTTTTCATTTTTACATAACCACACCAACCTAATCGATGTTGTTCATGTCATTCCTTATTCAACTGATGTCATTCATTACTTAACCGACATCGGTCACATGTCATCCTCCTTTCAATACCTTTTACCCATTTTTGACCCACAATTATCTTTCCCAACACCTCATGGCCCTTCCCCACACTTTTTTCCACTTACCTGCCCGCCCACATTAACTATACTTGTCCTTAATTACATTAAGGGCCCTATTAGTTTACCCATACCTCAATCTTCCTTGCGTCATACCTTATATGCCTTGACCTAGAACACTATTAGTGACATTTGAACCCATGCATTCATTATACCTTGCTACGCTATGCCTTATTATTTTTCCTGATGACCTTACTTTGCCTATTTTCATGTTGTTTATCCTAACCTTACCTTTGATGTACTGGAACATACCTAAATGTTCTTGCACCTAACCTACATTCTACTTCCTATCCATATCCTATACCTTGGATACCAGAATCACATCACCTTGTTTGGATAAACCTATCGACCTTAGACGCTGTGAATTCTACAAGCTCTTCAACCTGGAACTATGTCACAGTTTATAATGTGTGCATGTGTTTGACTACCACTACCTTTGACCTTGTCCCATTTACCTGTTTGCCTATTTTTGACCTCTACCCTTTCCCACATTCACCCACATCTACACTCCTTTTAACCACATCCACCTTTTGTAAAACCACTCACCACTTCCATCTTCCACCTCACCAGTTCCTAGTTTGAGGGGGATCACATTCACCCACACATGGGGCACCCACTTCTTATTTTTGTCATCATCTCTTACCAATACAAGCTATGTGACAAAAAGGGGAAAATGTAGACACCTAAATTTGATTACATTCACCTTGGCCCCTGATCGGATAACCAACTTAAACATGGGCACCTAACCATAGCCCCCTTTCACCCCACATAAAATAATTAATTTAATTATTTTAATTAAATTAAATACCCATCCTCACAATATCCATTATTTTATTACCTTAATTGACCTAATTTCAACCTCACCTAAACACCTCATCTAGCCACCTCACCCTAGACCTATTCTTGGCATGTTTCCATAACTAACAATAACTAAGTCTTACTTGCCTTAATGAGCTAAGATTTGGTCTAACCCTAAAATCAATGCCTAATATTTCTCTAACCACATTCCCGCTCATTAGAAGGGAACCTTCCATTATTATTTGCTTCAACAAACCAACTTGGCCAAATAAATTAGAAAGATCTACCCATTTTAGTAAACCTAGGGAATCCTACCTTAATCGACATCGATCAAACCTAAATCGATGCCGATTAAGACAAAACCATCATCAATTACCATTTATTCACCTTAGAAACCTTGTTGGAGAGGTTGGAACATTTCATGACCAGAGGAAAGAGATTAGAGATGCATGTAAGAAGAATCAACATCCTTTCACACATCCAGACATTCACAGCTAGCACCAGGACAAATACAGAAGCCTTGCACTTATAGAAGCATTCTAGTATTCATTGCTACGGTCTTAAATATCATCCTTTTGATCAACTACCATTGCCATTCAGCCATCCAGTCTACATCACAGTAAGTGTATCCCTAACCGACATTGTTATTTCAGTTAGTAGCTTTTGTTACTCCTATTAATTTACACTTTGAATGCTCATTCTCCTATCCCTTATCAACATGTAACCCAACCATTTCCTTACCCACACTACCAAATCACCCATCCTTTCCTTTTTTTCATCCCTAGATACACCTGAGACTTCTATAAACCTCCTTATCCACCCTACCATCTCTATCAAATCTCATATCAAACCTTGCAATCAAATCTCTTTGAGTTTCATACACCCTGACCTTACCAACACCGGTAACCCATAACCATCGTCGGTCCTACATAAACCATCACCAGTCATACCAGACCAATGTTTTTCTCTATTTTTTATACCCTTCCTAATAACAGAGCCAAACAACCTCCTACTAATTAACCTAAACAACCTAGAATCAGACCCTAACCAGTCCCAGTACCTTGACAGTCACCTCATCCTTTAGATCCAACTACAACCTAGCCTGTTTTGATTGGATTTTCTTATTGTACTTGAATGAGATACCTAAATCATATCAACTACTATAGGAATATACTTATTTCTCACATTAATATGTTTTAAACAATGGATTTACAACCATCTAGGAAGTATCACACTTCCTGGAACTAGTATACGCTAGGTAGTCCACTATCATTTATCATTTAACTTCTCTTTTGTGGTCTTATTTTTAATTACAGGTAGTTCCTCCTAGCCAAAAGGAAGCTCTCATAATCAGCATTGGATCGAGAAGTCAAAATGCATGCAACAACCATCCAACAAACCCATTTAACAGGTATTCCTCCTAGCCCATAACCCTATCTATTTTGTCATTCAAAAATGTAAAGAAAATGGTGAAACATTCTAGCCAGTCATCATATCAGAGTTTGGACCTCGCATATTGTGAAGTATATATTAGGGAAAATTTAACCAAAACACATCTAATAGCATCCATAGAATGCTTATAGGGAACCTTCATTGACCAACAACATTACTCTACTCATAGTAAGTTTAAAAAGGCATAAGCCACATAACATAAAAATATGGTACCTAGGATTTACTTGTTTGATAGTTTTTTCCTAATTTGAATTTTGAGTATTGAGAACGATTTGTTATTGTTATCCTTATTCACACTCCATAATCATAGTTAGTGTATTCTAGATTTTTCTGAGTGTGATAGGACATCATTTTTCAACACTCAGCTTCTGGGTTGGCTTTTATTTGACTTAAATCAATCTAAATTTCAAATTTCTTCATTTTCTCAAATTTCTTAGTAACTAGCATCGGTCCAGTGACCACAGTCACTTCTATTATCATACTATCATTAGTTACCCAACAAGTGTCGGTATCTATGTGTTTTTGATAATCCTATCAAAAACAACTTCAATCTGATATTTACACTTTTTGTCACTTCTTGTGTTCTGGTTTCTTCTAATACACTCATTTCTAAGTCTTTATCACCATTTACAGAACCCTTTTTCACCTGTTTTTTACTTTACTTATCTTGATTTTCAAAAAAATTATCATCCACAGTAACTGACATCGGTCCAATGACTGGCATTGGTTCATCCGTCCAACTGGAACCGGTTACCCAACCAACGTCAGTTTCTATGTTTTGATTTTCCTATCAAAACAATAGCTTATCATCAGTTTCTAGATTTTTTTTCTTCTAGTTCTTTATTTCTATAAAATTTACAGAGCTTAGTCTACCTATTTTTCCATCATTCACATCATTTTGGCTCGTAGACATGCCAATGTCCTTGTGTTTTACGCTAGCCATCAACCACTACCTCTTAGCCCTTCACCTTCTATTTATTCACCTATAGACCCAACTTCTTCTATTATTATAAGTGCAAGTGATGATGAGATCAAAAAAATCCTTGATCACAATCTCGTAGCATTGCAATATTATCTTTCCCATTCCTCCACCCGTGACTTGTCAGGATAAAACATATACATGATGCATGTCTCCATTCCTCCCACTCTCTTGCCACTACTTCCACATCAGCCAATACTAGTGTAACATTACCTGCTTCCACCTCCCAACCTATCATTTCTCAAATCATCACTACATCTTCGATATCTATCACACCTATGACATATATCACACCCTCCACATTTTTTCCCCTTATATGTCTGCCATACCATCATCTATAGCTCTTACTATAGGGGTTCCAACATCATCATTCATTATTACCTCACAACCTCCAATTGTGTCAACCCCTTTTCATATTTTGGTCATGTCTATACCTTTTACTCTATCACCTATTACTACGAGGGTATCTACATAGGTCCCTCCCACCTATACCCTATCTCAACCACCACCCATCACTTATACCTCCCATTCATGGTATATGCCATCATCATTTGCTAAGTATATCCCCCCTTCTCAGTTTGCTTACTGGATACCACCATATACTGGTGTTCCTTCTACTTCTTACTCATCATATCCACCTCTTTATACTATGGGAGGTGCACTTCAATCTTATCAAACCATGGATCTGATCAAAATGATGATGGATGAGATGCAGACCCTCAAAGCATCTGTTTCTGTTTCATGTAATACATAAACTTACGCTGAAATTTGTAATGAGCTTATTCATCATTCCCTACCATTTCATCCTTATCCCCCACATTGAGAGATGCCTAAATTCAACTGATTTAATAGCAAGGAAGATCTACAACAACATTTTCTATCCTTCAAACATGTATGTTATCTGATCACCCATGATGACACCTTGCTTCTTAGGACTTTTCCCATGTCCTTGACAAGACCTTCTTTAGATTGGTACAATGCTTTACCTAGGCACTCAATTTTTTCTTTCAATTAATTGTCTCGGGACTTCTTTGACAATTTCTCCATCAACATCACTAAAAAGTTTTCCATGACTGATTTGTATTCAATGTGCTAGTACGAAGATGAATCTATCACATATTTTGTTGCGCGTTGGCGGAGCCTTACCAATTAGCTCATATTTCAACTTACGCAAACCGAGTTGATAGAGTTGTTCACTAGGGCTTGTGCTAGGAACATCTCTCCAAATTTTTAGTTATAAACATTTCAGATATTTAATGAGGCATTCACTACGGCCCAAAAGCTAGAAATATGTGATATCAAAGAGAAGAAACTATATTTGTGAAACAATAGCACTCCATTTAAATCAAATGACTCTTCTTCTTCCTCTAAACCACAAAATAATCATGCTAAAGAAAAGGGATCTGACAACACATTGGTCTTAAAATATGGCCCATCTCATCTATCAAACCAACAAAAACCTCATTCTAATCTTTCCCATGTTCAAAAATTCCAGTACAAGCATGAACAATGAAGATATACCCCCATAGGAGAACCATATTCCTTTGTGTTGGAAAATATGTTAAAATTGGTAGCCATCACTCTTCCACTGATCAAACCACGTATTGGATTTGACCCTTCTTTTCCTATACATGCATGGTATAAGGATAACTATTACTAAAACTGTCACCGTGTTAGAGCACATAGTCACAGAAATTGTAAAACATTCAAAAACATCATCTAGGAAATGTTAGCTAATGCAGATATTGTCCTAGACAACCCTAATGTGCTGGAAAATTAAAATATTCAGGTCTTTAAGAAACCTTTTCCAAACCATACTCATTCATCAAATAAGTCCGGTGAGACTTCTAGCAATAACACCCATTTTCACGAGGTCCATGCCATCTTTGACATAGTACTTGTCCCTTCTCTGCAGTTGCCTTTCATCCCTTCTATTGACGAGATTCTTATACAAGCTCCTCTACCCACAAAGGAGCCTATTTCACCTACTTCTCTACCCATAGAGGATCCTACCTCACCTACTCCATCTACATAGGTGCTTACCCCACTTATTCCATCACCTATCGAGGAGCCTGTATTACCCACTCTTCTACCTAAAAAATAATCTATGTTATCCTATTCTCTACCTAAGGAAGAGTCTACACAACCTACCTTGCCACTTCCTCTACCCATAGAGGAGGGACTTTTATACTATCTTCTTGTTAGTGATGTGTCTCCCAAGGTCTACCAGGATCATATGAATCTTCTTGCATCATTTCTACCTATAAATTCAAAAGCCAAAAACTTCCTTGTCTCACAGACCTCAGAATTTTTCATAGGGATTACCACCAAGTCGTCACCATCTTCCTCTACCTCTACACCATTATATCATTTTTCCAATCTCTTAGATTATGTTGACCACACCACAATCTGGGGGAACCTCCATTTTTGAGTACCTACCCAAAAGAATATGCTTAGCCCATAAAATTCAACCCTTTATCCAAAGATATTTCAAACAACTAAGACCACGATGCCTAAACCAATCATATTAACATCTTCTTCATCAGCCTCACCTTCACCTCAACCTTCACTTGCACCCAAACCTCCAAAAACACCTAAACATCCACCTTCACCTAAATGAAATGCTACATTAGGTGTCCATCCTACACCTATTCTACTGCATCCCACAGTCAAACTAGACATGACAACTAAACAACCACCCGTCACAAAGTCCCCTCCCATGCCTAAGAAGAAGAAACAATATCTTATGCCTTATTCTTCCTCACCACTTCCATCGATATTAGGCCCACACCCTTCTACCTTAGTCAATCTACCACTTCATCAAGGTCATTCCAAGGTACGACAACCCACAGCCGTACCTTCACCACCTCATTTACCCACACCTTTACCTCTTCACAAAAACAAATCCCAAGTGTGACAGTCCACACCCACACCTCTATCTTCATCATCAAGTTTTCCCACACCTTTACTTGTACCACCTCTTCATCCAACACCCACACCTATATGTTTATCACCTCCCTTTCCTACATCTTCTTTGTTACCTACCAACATATCACAGCCGACATTATTACTTTCGCCCTAGATTTTTAGATTACCCTCATCTTCTTCGTCTTCATCTACTTCAATTAACCCACCTACACCTTTACCCAAGAAGGTACGAACTAAATCAAACAAAAAAAAACTTCGCTACCTACCAAAAAGGTAGCCCCACCTATACCACCTCCAACAACACATCTTCCACAAAAATCACATGTTCCTTCACCAAAACCCACTCCGAATTCACATTGTGATCTATTGGTGGAATCTTATTCAAATGTCCTTACTAGGTTTCTAGAAACCTCTTCTATCAAACTACCTCCCATTAAACCTTATGACCCACTCAAAACTAAACCAGAAAGGTTTGGTGATACTAATATTTGTGCATATAACCACTCTCCAAGGAATGATATCAAGGATTGTAAGGCCCTTAGAAATGTTATCCTTTAGTTTTGTAATTTGGAAATGCATTTAGAATAATATGACCAATTAAATTATAATTTCATTCACCTGCTGCCACACAACCTAATCCTATATCTATTCATTGGTCATTACCTCCATCTCCACAACCATATTTTCCACCTCCGATCTTTAAAATCAATATGGTTCAAGTAGCCACTCGATCATAAAAGGAAAAAGGAAAAGAGAAAGCCAATAACCCATCTAGTACACCTGCACCTACCATTCCATCAATACCTACCCCTAAGGTAACCATCCCTGGGCTAGCCTATCCAATTTCTGATGGTGTCACACATCTCACTATGATAAAAAAAACTACATAAATCTCCTCTAAAAATGTCTTTGTATGACCGCATCTAAACCTTAGAGTCACATCACTAGGACCACCTTGAGATCCTACAAACTATTGAGGTTTTACCAAATGAACCTATGCTTGTTTCTACCATATTCACCCCTCAACATGTGACTACTCTCACTGCTTCACCTAAAAATTCTATTGCCACTACCATTCACCAAGTTTCTATCATTAGTTTCTCTAACTCAGAGATTGTTCTTCTCCATTCAAAGGATCCTAATCCCACCCTTTTCATCTTTGTCCACATTGAGGATACTCACATGTGACGCATTATGGTCGATAAAGGTATGAGTAGGTAAAAATGTTCATACCTTCCAATTACATGCATAATAACCCAAATATGTTGAGTTCTTTCAACAATGCTATGACTTCTAATCTCGGCACCGTCATCCTTTAAATTCACGTGGGTCCTCACACTATTCCTGAACTACTCTATGTTCTCGAATGGGAATTCCAATATAACATGCTACTTGGCCGACCCTGGATTTGTGTCATAAGGTTTGTACCTTTGAATTTTCACCATTGCATCAAGTTTAAATATGAAGGACACCCTTACACTATTCAAGAAAATCCTTCACCTTTTAAAACCTACAACATTTTGTATTGACCCAATGATGTCTTTATTCCATTTAAGGAATCTACTACCACTGATGCCTCATATTTTACCATTTCTGCCTCATTTACTACTATTGTTGCCTCATTTTTAACCACTACCTCTTCATCTTCAACCAATTCCACCTCATATTCTTCCACTACTTCATCTACCACTTATACTACTACATCTTTCTCACCTAGCCCATCTCTCCCCACCGCTACCGTAACTTCCAAAGTTATTCCATCTACCAATCCTTCTTCTCAAAATTAAAATAGCTCACCCTCTCCTGCCTCAGCCATGACTAAATCAAACTCTCAACTCTCCACCAATTGAATTGCTCATATCGATCTCATGGGCCCATCAACTACACTCCTATAATCCACTAATAGCTCATCAAATCAGCCTTTAACCTCACCTTATGGTTTTTTCTCATTAAAAATCTAAATCTCTATCATTTTCAAAAATTAGTAATTCAAAAATGAATCCATTTACATGGATTTTTAATTTTTATCCCCAAATCGACTTGACCGATGTCGGTCTCGTGCCCTACCAAACCAGCATTGGTTATCTCTTACCAGTGTCGGTTAACCCTTAACTAGTATTGATCACCTTTCCAACCCACTTATACTTAATTTACCCAAAATATTTGTTCCAGATGTCGATTTCTTGCAACCACAACCTTACCCCATCCCTACAACACCAAATAATTTTCATATTACCTCACACCTGACCTCAATATCATTTGGGACATGATTTTTTCCAATACCTTAGCCTTACCCATGACCTCTCCTATACACTAAGCCATAACCCACAAATTGGACACTCGAATTCATTTACTCGCTATACCTTGGGATGACGCTACTTGTGTTGTTTAGCCTACCGACCTTTCCTTACCTTATGTCATGGTGTTTATCTTGACTAGACCAAATCTTTTGGTACTTTGGAACCCACTTAATGACCATTCCTACACCTAGCCTCATTATGTTTCCAGGACCATATCGTGTACCTTAGATACCTAGACCACATCAACCATGTTTGGATAAACTATCGACATTTGACGATGTAGAATTTGTGAGTTCTTCAACATGTACCTTGTCACATTCTACACATGTGTGTACATTTGAATGCCCCCACCTATTACTTACACCTAACACTATCATTGGACACACCTATTACCTACACCAAAAATTATCATTTCTCACGCATGTCCCCTACCTTATTTTATCTTCTCCACCATTTTATAAAACTCATCACCGATTCAGCCTTCTCCTTCATCAGATCCCCATTTGAGGGGGATCACCTCCACACATACCTAGTAAAACCTTATCTCTACCCTTACTTGGGGAAACCACTCTTGTTTTTGTTAGCATAGCTTATTAATACAATCTACATGATCAAAAGGGGAAAATGTAGACACCAAAATTGGGTCGCAATCCCTCTAGCCCCCTTCAATTACATAACTAGACACATACACCTAGCCATGACACCTTCTACACATTAGTATTAATTTAATTACCCATAATTAAATTAATGTTCATTGTCACACCATTATTATTTTAATTACCTTAATTAAGATAGTATCCATCTCACTAATCCACCTCATCCTAGCCTATTAATAAACCTAGACCAAGTCCCCACTTATCGTAACCAATTGGGACTATTTCCAATCCTAACTATTCATGACCTATTAATCCTCTAACTAATTCCACACTCTAATTTATGCCATTTCCATTCAAAACTCCAGATCCGAACTAAGCCAAAGATCATGCAAAATTTGGGAGAAAACCCCTATTTTTGGCAAGTTAAACCAATTCTCCTTAACTAATGCTGGTTATTCCTCGGTCAGTGTTGGTTACCTAACCGCCATCGATTATGTTAAATATAAAATCTTAACTCATTGATTAGATTCTGAATCTTGGCATCTAGCTTTTTTGACCTAGAATTCTTGTTCACAAGTTCTCTAGCAACTTTTTGACATACCATATATCCTCACTACATTTAGAGACCATATAAACCATTCATAAACTGATCCAGAGCTCTAGTGCATTCTTTGGGAAGCACTCTGCCTTCTAACTATTGCTACATTTGTTGAGGACCACCTTTCTTCACAACCATCACCACCATCTACTATCTACCTACATTCAACAAGTAAGTATTGTTTCTTCCTTATCATTTTAAATAGATTAGTTTTTTATTATCTATTTGTTTCATTCCTTATTTACCTCACCTAGATCTCTCTCATACCACCTTCACCTAACTATATTCTGGTTTACCCAACATACCTTGCCCAAAGCTCTATATTTCTACCTCTGAGTCCTTTGAATAATCTAATAACATCACCTGAACTCCCCTCACTCTCTGTACAATCATAAAGAGCACCCAAAACCCCATTTAAATATTATTTCTGAAATTCCCCTACCGACATTGATTACCCAACCGGTGTCGGTCCATTACCAGTAGCTGGCATTGGTTACTTAACCAGTATTGGTCTCTGAGATAGGTAATATATTCTAAACCAACAAGATTATAAATTCCTCCAAACAACCTTGAATCTTACCCAACTTTTCCCAAACCTCACCTATAGCCTCTGTTATACCTGTAAACAGAAGCCAACCTACTAGCCATCTAGATTTAATCGTGAATTTTCCTTTTAGATTAAATTTACTTATTTTATGTTATAGGAGATACCTAAATCTTATCAACTACGGTAGGAATCATTCATTTACAATTTCTTATTGCATTAAGTCATTATAAAGAGGGGATTTATAGCCATTTGAGGAAGCATCATGATTCCTTGATCTATCCTTCACTAGGCAGTCCTCTGCCATTTACTATTTAATATCATTTAGTGGTCTTTTTTTGTTTCTTATATAGGTCATTCCCCCTAGCAAAAGGGAATATCTCCACAATTAGCTTGTTCAAAATTCTATGCGCATACATTGTCTACATATTCATATGTACACATCCTACGCCCCTTACCTATTATCTATTTTGTCTCTACTTTGTGGTAAAACAGTACCATTAAAACACATTTTCATATGGACTAGTTTTTGATAGATTGGATTGATTTAACAAACTTTCATGCTTGTCCCTTTTGATTTTTTCATTGTATTGAATTGTTTTTATAGGAAAGTCCTATTTGATCCCTTGATTCTTTACCATTTGTTATTCTTTTACCATTGTTGACATTATTTTTTGACCTTTACAATCGTCATGTTCCAGGTTTTTACTTAGGTATATTATACCCTTGATCACCTTTCACAAAAAACTTTATAAAATAATCCTTGTTATGCCCCCTTAACAAGGATGGCATCTAAAAAAATAGAATGTGAAACATCTAACAAACAAGGATCAAATCCTTTCATTGGTCACAATTTAGGACCCCTCTTCTCCATAAAAAATGAGATAAAAGACATGATTGATCATAGTGGTGATGAAATAGAATCACCTCAGGGTGATTTATAGTTTTACCTCGTTCATTTGGATGAATTCCTTTTTTCTCAAAAGGGATAGAGTGTTTGCACGAGTTGTAGAATTAGGTGCCAAAATTCCACATGAACATGAATTCATTCCACCTACCAACAACGTCCATGAAGAATAAGAGGCATAATGTCCCCCTCTTATTGAAATAAATGACATTTTAAAATAGGGACAAGATTCTTCTTCAAACCATCAAAATGACAACATGGGCTGTTAGAAATTACCACTTATCAAAATACTCTACAAAGCTAGAGTATAATATGAGCACAAAGAAAAACCTCCTCCACATGAAAACCAAGAAGGACCTCAAAATGATGAATTCACTATACAAAAACAAATACAAGTCATTAGTATTCAATTAGATAATTTGGCTTCCCATGTGTGCAAAGACATGAACAAAGACACACATCAAGAAAAGCATAAGGCCAAGAATAGTGAAATTCACACTGAAAAGGGTAAGTGCACCAAGTTGGGGGGATAGAAAGAGATCATAAGTGGAGGTCATATGAAACAATCAAAATGGACGTTATCCATAATATAATTTCTAAACTATTAATTTTTTTTAAATGGACAAGTTTAGCTATATTAAACAATCAAAATTCAATGACTTGGTATTTTTTTAAAAAAATCCTATAAGATTGTAGTCAGTTTTCCCACGATTAGGATGACCAAAACTTGATATTTACTTTTCCATTGGTGAAAAGTTAAATGATGTTGTCTATCTTGGGAGAGATTTTATTTTGTATTTTTTTTAGCAATATTTTTTTTAATGATTTTTTCTATGAAAGTGGTCTGAAAACATAAAGAAAATAGAGCAATTTCTATTTTCTCGGCATAACTTCATAAAAAAATATCGAATCAAATACTTTTTTTTTAACATGTATAGAATTTTTCCATGGTTGGGATGGTATAATTTTAATCACATTCTAACAAGTGAAAAAAAAAATTCATTCTTAAACGTAGACATGAACATTCACAGGAAAAAGTGTCTTAAAGACCTACTATTAGTAAAAAATTATAAAATGATATTTATCATATTCTATTCACTTTAAAGTCGATACTTCTATGAAGCTAATAGTCTCCCCTATGCGATGGTACTATTTTTGCGACATGTTTTTAATTTTTTGGCAAGGTTCAAGTCTGCAGAAGAGACAATTTGATGTTTTTGGCCTTTCACACACCATAATGACATCCCAAAGCTCAAGTTTGGGAAAAATAGATATTTCCTAAGCCTTGAGGGTTTTATTTGATGATACAATTAGGTCCAAAATCGTGGTTTATAAACCACAATCATGGTTCAAAATTAACCTATTGGTAAAAGAACCGTGATCGTGGTTCTTAAAATCATATGTACATGAATTGTAACTATTTTTTTGGTATTATAGGATCGCGATCACAGTTTAAAAACCACAATCACACTTTAAAAATGTGATCATGGTATTAGGTTTGGGGATTTCCCAAACTTGAAAAAATAGAATCATTGTTTATAAAAGTGATCGTGGTTCATAAATTTTGGGATTTGATGTCCACTTTTTGGTCCCCCAACTTGCTGTACTTACCCAAAATAAAGGGGGTGAAATAGTTGGGTATACATGCCAACTTCCCTTACTAAATATTAGCTCCTCATATAAGAGTTACAATCCATGAAAAGTATGCTCACGACCCTTTAGGAAAACAATGTCAGATATAGTAAAAATTGCCAATACAAAGAGTTATGTCCTTATCCCATTGATAGAGCTATGCTACATACACAATTCCCTAAAAAATTTGATTTCCCAAAATTTGATAAGTACAAAGGTAAATGTGACCCAGGATATCATGTCAAGGACTTCTACATGGCATTCCAAGAAGTAGCTTATAGTGGAAATTACCTTATACATGTATTCCCACGTGGCCTAGGGGTCAAGATTTGGAATAGTTTCTACACATACATAAAGGGTATTTCTTTACATGGCCTGAATTTGTAGAAAGCTTTGTACGACATTTCTCATTCAATGTAGAAAGTGAAATTACCATGGTGGACTTATGTAGCACTAAAAAAATACCCAATGAGACCTTTCCTAGTTTCTTGCAACGATGGTGGGGGTTAGTTATCCACTTCTCTTGTTCAATCCTAAAAAATTAATTGGTTAGTATTTTTTTACCAAATCTAAATCCAGACAGTGGCTTCCATTTATAATTGCATTGTGTCAATAAATTTGAAGAAGTTATAGAAAAAGGAATCCAGGTCAAAAAAAATTTGATACCTAAATGGACACTAAAACCCTTTTCAAAAGACCAACATGCATCTAAACGTATGGAAAAACAAAATTTCTTTAACAAAAATAAAAACATCATAGGGGATGGTATAACTAATTCCAAACATATCCAAATGGTTCAAATTGGTCCTCTTTCAAACTTACTAAAAGATCTATTCAACCCAAAATTAAGCATCAAATGTTCACTCCTCTCACATACTTTTTGTCCTCGATCTTAAAACAGTTGGACATAGTGAACATGGTTGAATATCCTAACACAACTCCATTTGCAGAGGATGCACCTAAACCATCATGGTACAAGTAAAATGAATACTGTGAGTATCATTGCATTAAAGGTAACAAAATAGACAAGTGCCTAAAATTGAAACATTTTATCCATGATCTTATTGAAAATGGATAAATTTAGGTTGATTCACCTAAATCTAACCAAAAACCCAGTCAAAAAATGGGAATATTCATGAAACCTTTCCCTAAGCATGATATATAAGAAGATAAGAAGTCAGATCTAAAAAATTGACTATGTATATTTTTTTATTTTTTTACAAGAATACTACAATACAAAGACTTGACTTAATGACAGACTCAAATATATTGACAGCTAGACTTTGACTCAATTTTGAATACCTTTTACAATACTTTTTGGATCTATATAAAAATAATACAAAAACACAATTTTTGACAATTTATACATTACAATAGATATTTAAAAGACGACCTTTGATTGAGAGGGATAATTTTTTTAATTTTTTTTTACAATATTGACACTAAATGACACGACTCTTTTGACTACAACTAAATCAATTAACCTAGACAATATATACTAATACAAAATTATTATGAAATGACAAAAGATTCAATGACCAATTACAAACTAAACTCTGATGACCCAATTTTCTAATATATCAGGAGCCTATTATTAGAATAACACATACTGTCACAAAATATCCTAATTGACAATGTTAAGACTACAAACAACATACATAATTTAACCTAATACTATAAACTAGTGTAGATCTACACACACATGTTATTTTTTTCTTTTACAGTAGATGTTAATGAAAGAATCAACTATTTTTTTTAAAATCTACCCAAATATCATGCGCAGGCTTGATCTAAATTCTGCAACTTATGTGGTTATGGTAAGTAGCTTAAATATTCCCAACTATACACATAGAGAGGTAGCTGTCCACAAACCAAACACCTAGGAAGTTTTTTGAATGGTCAAAGTTTACATTGGTGGAGGGGAAATACATACCTTTCCATCCTCTAACCTGATAAGCCATCAATGGAGTTGGTTGTGTGCAATAAGAGGATGTTCTGACAAGGAAGGATGTTCTATTGAATAATGAAGAACTACACACACATTATTAGATCAAAATCTCATAAAATACCACCCCGTACGGCCTGTACTGCATACACGCAGTCCCCGAATACTCATGTTACCTCCACTTCAATATGCGTGCATGTCAATCAAGGATCCCACTAATTTTTCTACTTTAAAAAACATATAATCCCTTCTACTAGAAAATTATTTCCAAATAAAACACCGAAAGGGTCTATTTGATTTGTAATGTGAAATTACCACATGAGCAAGCTAGGTAGAATTAAATGCGAAGATAAAAGAATCTAACAAAGTATTTAGAGGAAATAGATGGTAATAAATCATCACAGATTTAGATCAATTAAACCTTCTCTACGAAGAACTCGTTCTCAAACACAGTGCATCTATCATTGATCAACATTTTTTCCCATCTCTTTAATTATCTAACACACTTTCTCCAAGGGCACGAGCAGATCCATGTATGAGCAGGTAGCTATCAGTTATGTAGACGTGTCTACATAGTTTGAATTCATTTACAGGGTGCATACGTATCCAAATGCCATCTTTGTACTACTCTAATACCAAATATTGGTACAGTAGGCTTGTCACACAAGAAATAATAAATTCATATTATATTCAACATAATTATAATCAATACTAAGGCTAATAAATAGCCATGGAAATAGAAAATTGACCTCCTACAAATCAGGAAGTCACACAACCAAACAACCCGTTAATATCATTATAGGTATAGCAAAAATATGTTGTTGAAACAATATAACAAACCTATATTATTAATAATGAGTTACAATGTAACTCATATTAATAATATTACAATATATGCACTTATTAATAATGAGATCACTATAATATTTTCCTTACATTTAAGCAATTAGGACACACAAAGGAAAATCTAGACTCACATATCATTACCATCACATCCTACGAAAATACAGAATGTGAGTCAGATGGTATTATAGTATTACCTATGAAAGTGGGGCCTACATATCACGACACCAAGTTCCATGTCCTAGACTTGGAAATTCCCTACAACATATTCCTTGGCCACCCATGGATCCATGTCATGCAATCCGTACCATCAACATTCCATCAAGCATCAAGTTATATTATGAAGGAAAAAAAATACTATTAAAGGAGACCTAGAGCCATTTGCACATTATATATCTTTTCATAGCTTCTCTCGTACAACCTATGAATGTCCTTCTACTGATATTCCTGTTCCAATTTAGACCAAATCTATTACTTCTTGTGTTGATCTAGACACACTAAGTTCCTGTGATAAATACACTTCTACGCCCATTTCTCCCTTTTCTTCATGGAAGATGAAGGTCATTGATTACATTTGAGGAGAGTAAGATATTCATCAAGAATTCCATTTCTTTGATCATTCCTTATCACTAAGGATATGAGGTAGACCAAGTTGCTAATACAAGAAGTCCTGAGAAAATTTTACTATCAAGAAATTTATTCCTAGTGGCCTTTTAGCAGAAGAGAAAATGTTGGATTCTCCCACAAATTGGATCCCTGAAGGCACAAATGCTTCTTGCTACCAAACTCCAAAATATTCCATACCCATAAAAATGATGTACACCATGGGCTATAATGGGTATGGGTTTGGTGCAGATGAAAAAGGAATCTAAGAGCCTATTCTCGCTCCACATTTCAAATTTGACAAATATGGAATCAACATTAGTCCTTATAGAGCTCATCCCTCAGTCATCGATGCTACTAATTGAGTGTGAGGATATCTCTTCTAATTCAAATAGCAACACAGAGTCCTATCATTGCATGTACAAGAATCTTGCCTCTATAAACATTTTCCTAGATACAAGTGTCCTTACCTTATCCCATTTTATTGCACCTTATGTTCCTCAGGTAAACCTTGTACATCCCAATTTTGTTGACTATGACCAACAACTTCATGTACCGATTGATCTCTTTGCAAATGATGAGGCAATTACTGAGTTCATTGGTATTCATGATACCATTTCAATCAGTGGTCACAAGAAATATTTCTTCAGCAAATTAGACACATGTACATATTTCAAGGAAGAGGCCAAAATGTGTGGTCAAAATTTTTTAAAATAAAGCGAGGGAAAAAATTCTTCTAAAAAACCTTAGAAAAATTGAAAGTCCAAGATGCATAGTAAAAACCTCTTCTAGGCGCTAGCAGATAAAAAAATAAAAAAATCAATGGATGTACAAAGTGACCACACCTAGGGTGAAAATGTCATTGAGATTCCCTTGGAAGAAGATCTCAATCTCCCCTCTGATTCTACACGTATGGAGGATACATCCAAGATTCTTATGGAGGATACCATTGATGTCAATATAGGAACAAAGGATAACCCTAAAATGGTCAAATTGAGAGATTCACTTTCAACAAAGGAACATAAGAAATTTTTAATTCTTCTACAATGATTTTTAGAAAATATTTACTTGGTCTTATACAGATATGTTAGGTTTGGATCCATAATTGGTAGTGCATAATATTGTTGTGCAAAAAGACACAAAACACATCAAACAAAATCTTAGAAAAATGCATCCACGTATTGCCCTCCTAGTTAAAGAAGAACTATAGAAATTATTAGCAACTGGTTTTATTCAATCTATTGATTACTCGAAGTGGCTCTCTAACACACTACTAGTGCAAAAATAACTAGTTGGTATCAGAATATGTAAATATTTCAAAGATATAAACAAGGCATACCCAAAATATGATTTTCCTCTTCCTAATATTGACAAGATTGTCAATTTAACTACATGATATGAAATTTTATCCATCATGGATAGCTTTTTCAGCTACAACAAGATCAAGATTGAAGAATAAGATCAACACAAGACTTCCTTTATAACCCCTTAGGGAACATTTTGTTACCAAGTTATGTCCTTTGGACTCAAAAATTCCAAAGCAACTTATCAGAGGTCTATGACTGTGATCTTCCATGATATGAGACAAAATTCTAGGTAAATCCAGAACACCCAAAAATATTAAGGCACATCTTTAAACACCTCTGAGATTATAAGGTCCAGTTAAATCCAAATAAAGGTGTATTTAGTGTTCTATCAGGGAATTTTGTAGGATTCATTATATACAGAAGAGGAATAGAGGTAGATAAAACCAAATTTATAGATATAACTAAAATTCCTCCATTGAAGAACCTCAAGAAGTTGCGCATCTTGTAGGAAAAAATATAAGAAATCCACCATTTCATTTCCTATCTTGTGGATAAGTTTCATCCATTTAACCATTTTCTTAAAAAATATGTCACTTTTCATTGGGGTCCCAAATACCAGCAATCCTTTGACCTACTCAATAAATATATGGTTAATCCCCCTGTCATTATGCTACCAACCCCATGTGAGCCATTGTTGTTATATATGTCCATAACCCAATGTGTTATTGGTGCCCTATTAGCTCAGTATGACTTGAACAAAAAATAAAAATGTGTCTATTATCTCAATCACACTTTGATCGCATATGAGATCAATTATCCCCATATTGAAAAATTTTGCCTAGCTATTGTCTTTTATTTTCAAAATATTCTTCGCTACCTCCTAAAAAAACTTACTTTATATCCAAGGTTAACCTTCCGGAATACCTTTTATCTAAACGATCACGTACGTGTAGGATAACTCTTTGGATCATCCTATTTAGTGAGTTTTATATCGAATATGTACACCAGAAATCTTTAAGAGGACAAGCATTTGTGGATTAGTTAGCTGAAGCCCCTCTACCTAGAATAGAAAAATTGAGTCTAAATCTACCAGATGCCTTAATGTTGTATATTGAAGAATCCATCATTTGGCAGGTACATTTTGATGGATCATTCACATTTCATAGTTCAGGAGCTAGTGTTGTACTCGACGCACCTTCAGAGGACTTCATTACTCAATATTTTCATCTTAGTTTTCCATGTACCAATAACATAGTAGAGTATGAGGCAATGATTGCTGGGATGAAACTTGCTATTAAGTGTAATATTAAACAACTCAAAGTCATTGGATATTCACAGTTAATCATCAAGTAAGTCAATGATGAATACAAATTGAAATATGATAAGCTCATTCCACACAAGAAAATGGTGAACACTCTCAAAGAATATTTTTTACACATTACTATGGAGAAAAGACCAAGAGAAAAAATAGGTTTGCAAACACTATGGCTACAATAGGCTCTCTGCTTTGTATCTCTCTAGGGAACAATGATATGTTGTTCTTTGCTGAAAATCTACATATGCCTGTATATGACATGTCATAATCATGTTTGGTTTGTGAATATTTTCATCCTTTTTACCCATATGAACCCATCTTAAACTATCTCCAGGATGGTACCTTCCCACCAAATATTTCCCATCTTGAAAAAAAGAACATAATCCAAAGAATAGTTTGTTATACCCTCCTTAAAGATGCCATCTGTGGTCATGGCTATGACTGGAAATTGTTGCATTGCCTTAATCAGGGTTCACTTTAAGAATCCTCTAGTAAATTGGAGGTGGAAAATCCGTGGCAAATATACCTTGAACTACTTTCATAGGAAAGGAAAATTTTCCTAGGTTTTAGAATGAAATTTTTGCCTAATATTTTTAAGGGAGAGTCAAGGTTTCCATTTTCCTTTTGTTAACACACGTTGGCCATTTATGTCATGCAAAAAATGATGATTTTTGATGTACGTAAACAAGAACTTTATGTCATACAACATCAATTCTTATTGACACGCATCAATAAGAATTATTGTCGCACCATCACATGATACAAGGGTCTTGTTGATGCATGTCAAAAAAACTTGTTGTCATGTGAAAAAAATTATTGTTGAGGCATGTCAAAAAACCCTTGCTATTGTGTGACAACAATTATTGTTAATGCACGTAAACAAACCTTATTGTCGTGTGATAGTAATTCTTGTTGACGCATGTCAACAAGAATTATTTTTGCATGATACCAAGGTTTTATTGACATGTGTAAACAACCATCGGTTGACACGTGTTAAAAAAAAAATCAATGCACATCAGTGAATATTTGTCGACACATGAAAACAAATCCTTGTCATGTGCCCACCATTTTCAGTTCCAAAAAACCCTAATTTTACCCTATAAATACCGCACCGGCCCTCATTTTTACATTCACACTTCTCAGATCCCAATTTTTTCCTCTTTTCTAGTATATACTTCTCCTAGTGATATCTATTATAGGAACCGTACATCAACACACAAGAAAATCCATGTCTTGGACTCTCTAGATGCTAATCAAGCTCAAGTACTTGTGGCTACTAGTTCTCAAGCTCAATATCCAACAAAAAATCAAACTGACCAGGGATTGGCAACACCCCAAGCCCTACCCAAGGTTAAGATTCAATACAGGGGTGTGATGTGCCCCCACATCTATATTTTTTTCAAATGAATGTAGAATACAAGGATGTTGTAGAAGCATGTGAACTCTTAGGGCTTGTTAACATGTCCTAGTTCAAGATTGATCATGACCTTATTAACTACCTTCTCTCCTCTTACAATACATAATATGACCATTTTACTGTTACTCTCGAAGATGGTGATAAATTCATGTTCAGTGCTGAGGCAACTAATATTCATAGATCGACAGGCCTTCCATTTAAAAATTTACCCATAGTAACAACAAAATCAACCCCTACTAAAGAGGATAAGATTTACCTCAAATATACTTTCAGTTTCCATGTTGATTTTACTTGTAACCTACTTTGGTTTGAAATATTTTAATTTTTATATTAATTCAAATTGATATTAATTGCAATGAATTTTTTCAGCTCATGTCAACAAATCAAGAAAAGATACACAAGGAATTGCACACAAATTTCTTGTTGCTATGATTTTTTTTTTTCAAGTTATAATTGTTCTACACGGTTCGCAAACAGATATTCCAATTTGGTCTATTGCATAAATTGTTGCAATGATCGTAATTTAGAAATTTGATTGGTGCACATTTTAATATAGTAAGATAAAATCTGAAATTAGAAATGTATCACTTTCTAAATAACTAGTTATTCATGCCAAAAAATATCTCCTTTCTCTCTATTACGAGGCATATTTTAATTTAAAAGACAAACCAATTCCCACTTGTTTGAATGAGAATTTGAAGAATTTTTCAATTCCACTTGAAGAATAGAAGGTTAATAGTTTATTTTTTATATTTCAATGTTAGCAAGGCTATTGTCTTTATTATGCACTTATGATTGAATCTTTATCCACTAACATTATGTAGTTCTCATTGAATCTTTACCATATGTAGAGAATATTTTTGGAGGCCCTTCCACGTAAAAAAGAAACATCAAGAGGAAGAGGCCAACAACATGTCAAGGCATCGAGAGATTCCCAATCTGATTTGGAATTTCACTCTTCACCTAACCCCCAAGTGTTTGTATTATTTAAATGAAAGAGATGTAATACCATTAACTCTCCATTTAATATTTTCCATTTACCATATTGAATAACAATTGAAATGCAATTATTGCACTATCAGGGAATTTAGACTATATGTGTCCTTATCAATAGGTATCACCAACTCACTCAATTGAATCACGTGCAATTTTATATTCTCAACAAAATCAGCCACCCACAACTAAACCAACCTAGCCACCCACAGCTCCACCAAACTATCCACCCATAACTCCACCAAACTAGTCATCTATAGCTCTAAAACAATCAATTCAAACTCCAACACAGCCACCTCAAGAACATCAAAATCTTGACCTTCAACAAGGTATAATTTTATTTCTTTTGTTTAAGTTTAAAAAAAAAATTCATATAATTTACTAATTTAGTATCTTGTGTAGATTTTTATAGTTTTTCATATAATTTAGTAATGATTTTATTTATTGTTCTTGGAATTTATAGTACATAGAGATCCTTCACCATCTATTCCAATAGTGGCACTGCCATGTCCTCTACCAACATCATTATGATTCAAAATGGCTGCAAGAGGTTCGGGAAAAAATACCATTGATAAATGCATGCCACTTCTAGCCCCTAGTAGGACACTAAACATTTCCTCTTCATTTCCAAATCTGACCCTTTCTCTCGGTGGATGGCCTAACACAATGGGCCAATCAATGTTGAATCAAATAAATTCAGATTACTATTATTTGGGAATTGATATTAATGACCCAATAAGTGTTTTCAACACATGTGACATGATTCAAGACCAACAGGTATATTTCTATTCCAATGCATTTTATTTAAATTTCTCACATTTCAATTTCAATTTCAATATTAATTAATTTTATCGCAAATAGGATCATGTTACCCAAAGAAAAAAAGAGGTAGCATATTTTTCTCGATCCGAAAGCCCCCATACATCTCCATTGGCATCATCCTCTTCAGATATAGATAATGAATAATTAACATCATTTGCTTTTGAGAACTTGATTGGTAATGATTGTCAATCCCATGTTAAATAGTTTATTGTACCTCATATCAATCAGCTTACAGAATATGAGTGAAGGGAAAAAGTATTCATCAATGAGATAATAATTGTGTTATGATAACCATTGGAAAGGGGATGGTTTATATGCAACAGTCCAAAATCAACCTACTAAGATGGAAGCCTTATTCATCCAAGCAAGAGGTGGGACCATAACATATGACAATATTTATAACAAATTTTTTTAGATAAAGTATTTAAAAAATTGGAAAATATTAGTGTTGAAGCCCATGCCTATTTCAACAAATGGTCGAAGGACAAGGATTTGGTGGAAATTACAAATTCCAAAAGAGATAGGGTTATTGTAAGTATTATCAACTTGAAACAATATTTTTTATTAATTTGAAAATTTCTTATTTTGGTAATATGTTTAATTGAGCTCATTTTTTTTGTTGCAGTTGAAATATGAAAATTTAAAGAGTCAAACAAAGGTGTTCCAAGTTCACTTGAAAACCATAAAGAATAGTTTAAACGCATCAATAAAAATGAAGGAAAATGTTTTTTTGGTTAACAAACAAAACAATACAATTAAGCGGATAATCAAAGAGAGTGGCTTCGACCCTAAGATTATATTCAAAGAAAAGGTAGCTATAGATTCTTATTTTCTATCCCATGGAGATGTTACAAAGGAATAAGTAGAAATCATAAATAATCTAGACATTTCTACAGAAGATTTGATTAGTTCAGGTATTATTTAAGAAAAGAATATAGGAGGGAGATCCATTGGAGAAACTCAAAAGGAAAGTGCTAGTGGGGAAAAATTTAATGATTGAGGTTTGAGCAAAAATAGTGACTAGTTCAGTTGGGGTGGGGCAGGTTAACTTGGAAAATTGAAACTTGAAATATGAAAACTTGAATGTTTATTTAATTTGAAGTTCCAATATGGATTTTTATATGTTGTTATATTTATATATAGATTGTATATGGTGTTTATGTTTGATATGGATGTGATGGTTACAAATATAATAGTGACATATGATAATGATGATATAGATAATCATGCTTCATGGATGATGATGATAATGTGGATGATTCCATTAGAATAGATATGGATGATGATGAATTGTATGTATGAATTATATGTATGATGATGTATGAATTGTATGGATGATGATGTGGTATGATTTGAAAATTAGATATGGATGATGAAAATAAAATGCAGATAGATGATGATGAATTATATGTGATGCAATATTGATGTAGCTTCAAAAACAGTCATGAATGATGATAATGGATAATTTTTTTAATAAAATTTAAATGTGGATGAAAATTGGTTTTTTCACATTTAAAATATTCTTCTCTCTACTTGTAATGATGATGAAATTAGAATAGATGTATCTTCTAGCAAAATCATGGATGCTGATAAGATAATGGATTTAAACAATAATGATTTAAGAAATTTTGAATGTGGTATGACAAATACATCTTAATACAATACAATATTTTTCTCTCTACTTTTAAAATTTGTACGCTGTAAATGTAATTCTACTTGTAAATGCAATGTCTTTTTGGAAGATCAATTTTTACATGTTGATGTAATTTTATATTCATGCCGAAAATTTCAAACACTGTATCAAATTATTTTACAAATACCAAAATAAATTAAACATGAATTTCAAAAATCTAGTTATGATAGGGTTTAAGGAACCTCTTCTCTTTACTAGTAAAATTCGAACTCTATATCAAGTTTCTTCACATTTAAATTTTATACCTTCTCAAAATATACTTCTCTTGAATAGATGTAGCTTCTAGCACAACCATGGATGATGATAATATAATGGATTTAAATGATACATTTTTAAGAAATTTGGAATGTGGTATAACAGAGACATATTAATACAGTAAAATATTCTTCTCTCTACTAATAAAATCAATATCAGGTTTCTTCACATTTAAAACTTCTCAATATCTATTGGGAAAATCAATTTTTACATGTAATTTGATATTCACACCAAAAAGTTCAAACACTACATTAAACTTGAATTTTATACTTCATTTTACAAATACCAAAATTAATTAAACCTAAATTTTACACTACATTTTACAAATACCAAAATTAATTAAACCTGAATGTCAAAACTCCAACTATGATATGGTTTAAGGTACCTCTTAGCTTGTAGATGGGTGTGACAAAGCATATGGAAGGAAAATGAGAAATCATCCTTTGCAATGAGATAGATTACCTTCAATCTAAGTCCCGAGAAGTAGAAAGTGAAATATTAAAGAAGAAAGTAGAAGCAGATGAAAGAATAAATTTGAAACAGAAAGATTAAAGAAAATTGAAAAAAACTTAGGTACCTCTTGTTCTTTAGATGGGTGTGATAAATCATATGTTAGAAAAATGAGAAATCATCCTTCGTAGTGATCTAAACGACCTTCGATTCCAAATAAATCAATAGGAAAAATGGATTAGTTTACATATGGGTGAGTTTCCTGACAATGTCAGAGAAGTGAGAGATTCCTCAAATGGATGTCAACCCGCATTTTAAATAAATAAAAGATGAAATATTAATTAAGTAGATGAATAAAGAAAAAATATATTAAAGAATATTAATGCAAAAGAGAAGTAGAACATGTAAATGTCTTGATAGTGGAATTCTGGAAGTCTGCATGTCACAGACACAACATCAAAGTAGTTTGAAATATCCAAAAAAATAGTTTTTTAAAAAAAATTATACTTAAATAAATGTAAATATATATACCTGTAACATCTTCAATGATAACAAGAGCTAAAACAAAATATGTTCCTTTTATTATGGATAAATAATTTTGAAGGGACTATACCCTATGTACAAAAAGGCTCAAAAAGCCAGATACCAGAAGGAGAAAACCCATCCAAGAAAGGCTAAACGCCTTAAACATGGAGGCTCAAAAGCCAAATATATCAGTAAAGAGAGTAAAAAAAGATCAATCCAGACAGTGATCCGAAGAAGAACAAAAGGGACAAAAAACAAAAAAGAGAGATCCAAAACATGGCATCCCAACAAGAAAACAACATCAAAACCACTAAAAAATAGCAACAAAGCAGCATCTGGGCACCACATCATTTGAATTCCTTGTCAATATTGACCTTAATCTTCTAGAGAGAGGTGAAGAATGTAATGGCCATGGCATGAGAAGGACCGTTCATGTTTGCCTAAGAAATTATAAGGTCATGGGTCTCATTAGAATCCCAGATTTTATCAGGAATGCCACTAAGGATGCACACACTTTTTACGTGTTGCTCCATAAAATTATAGACACTTTTCAGAGCAGAGAGGATGCAATCATGATGCCCCTTGGAATTGCTCAGCCTGGCATCAATTGAAAGGAGCTTCTTGAAAATCTCAGCAGTAGTATCATTGTCCTCAAAATTTTATAGCTTCCTCTTACCTTTTGTTTTTTCCATATTCCTCATAGCAATTTTGAGGTCTTTGATCTCCTCTTCAAGATTTCTAACCCTGGTAAGAAGGTCCACTTATCTAGAATTATCAACAAGTTTACTTATATGTAATAAGTTCTTTGAAATTTCCAAATCCCTATGAATACGCAAAATCCTCTATGAAGAAGGTAAAAAAACCTTAACCTTCTTGTCTTTCCTCTTCCTGCCAAAGGTAGCAGTGTCCAAATCTCTGTCAAATGGGAGAGGGATAAAAATAGGGGGAGTAGGTAGAGGGCGAGAGTAGGAGAAACAATGGTTTTGGATGAGTTGGATCAGACCTCAGTGTAGGGGAACATCCCTGGTATGATTCTGAACTTCTAGAAAAGACTTCTCCAAGGAATTAAGTAAATAATGTGAGAAATTGATGGCAAGATTCCTATGAAAATAATTGAGGAATATTAAATGTCTTAGGGGAATGGTGACATATCTTCCCTCCAAAGTGACGTACCTAACCATCATACGTGCTATCTCAGTAAAGGGCTTTGGGATAGAGGTCACCTTTATTCCAGCTGTAAAAAACTCTAGGTTCTCCCCTTCATCCAGAAATTTTTTTACCTCCACCTCTCTGTCGACTCATTTGTTGAAGAACTTGGCTCCATCCAGGTTCAGCCCTATGACTTGGGCAATGAGTTCCTCAGAGATCTCAACCCTGACTTCACCACACTCAACATCATGATTTCTCCAACCATTAGCGAATTTTAGCAAGATGTCCTGGTCAAATCTCTCCATATTTTCAATAAAATTCTAAATACCCCCCATTTGTAGATAATTCCAAAGAATTGTGTCATTTTTCCAGGTTGGATCATAAATGGGTTTGGTTTTGCATGGAGGCCCCCCCATTTTTCCTATATTGTTTCTGCTTTTCACAACGGTAAAAATTTTGAATCCCATACAATCAACACCACTTCTGCTTTTGGAGACCTCTGAAGCATGTGGAATTTTAAAAACATCATTAAACTTAACTTTCCAATTAATAAACACCTCCTTAGCATCTGCTCTATATCTATTAATGATTGCATTCAAAATCATGTATATCTTTAGTGATTTCATCAAGTACTTTGATAGGAAGGGGGTCGCCACTCAACCAAGTTTGTATTGTATTGTTGACCCCAATATTTGCTAAACTATCGGTCACTCTATTACCTTCACGATAGGTGTGGATAATCTTATAATTATCAAAACAATTGCATATTTCGATAGATTCATTAATGAAGTCCTTGATGGACCATCTTGGAGGTTGATTTTGATTTTAAAAATTAATAATGTTAAATTAATCCCCCTCAATTATAATATTGGAAATATTACAATCTCTAGCCAACCTTATTCCCCAGAGCACTACTAAAGCTTCCGAGTAGTGATTTGTTTTCTTACCCATCTTGCCAAAAAAGTGGCAACAAAGCAGCCTCTGTAATCTCTAATCACCCCACCACCTCCCGAATCCCTAGGATTACCTTTTGAAGCTCCATAAAAATTCAGTTTGTGCCATGCAGTGGGAGGATGGATCCATTGTACAGAATATTTATCAATGCTATTGTTGTCCTTATGCTTAATGCTATTAGTACCAATGTTCCAAGCAGGAAGAATGTGCTCCTCTTCCTCATGATAAATTTTATTTTTGGGAGGCTTAAATATTTCAATGTTGTCTTTCACTGCAATGATAATTTCATTAAAGACTTTTGTACATATCTTTCTGGTATTTTCTAAAAATAACATCATTTCTAGCTTTCCAGACTCTCCACATGGTGTGAGGGAGAACTAGTTGCCATAGCCTCCTAACCATACAATGCTTATAAGGGGAGTTCCATTGTTCCCATGCCTGTAGACAAGTATGGGGGAAAACCCAATTCTAATTGAAATTTTCAAGAATAAGATGCCATATTTTTGAAGTATACTTACAATGCAGAAAAAGGTGTTTAATGTCTTTAACTTCTTACTGGGACATGCAACATTTATTAGGCATGATAAAACCTTTCCTAATGAGATTATCCTTAGTGAGAATATTACCCTTGATGATAAGCCACTAGAAAAAATTTACTTTAGGGGTTAGCTCGGGCATCCATAGCTTGTGTCATTCAATTTTAGTATCAATAGAAGGAAAAAAAGAATTGTAACCAGATTTAACAGAATATTCTCCATCAAAGGAATATTTCCAAATAATCTCATCCTTATTATCATGTTGACTAATATGTATTAGGGAGATATGAGTCTGCATGGAGGAAACAACATGTTGCATATTTTCCTCATCAACTTTGAGTTGCTTCCATTTCCTTCTGTTGCCGGACACCTCAATATAGTCTTTGACTTTCTTTCCATAGTTTTTAATTAGGTTGTCTTTGATGTATCTAAAAGTGGTATCCCAACTTATGTCAGACCAGATTTCATGCCAGAAATCAATGTCTTGCCCATTTCCAAGTTTCCATCTACAGCCCTAAGAGAGGATATGCCTGATGTGGAGAAGATTATTCCAAAAAATTGATCCATTTGGAAGCAGATGGTCAAAGAGAAAGGAATTCATGTTTTGATTGGAAAGGTATTTTACTTTGATCAACTCAATAAAAATATATATGTTAAAAACCCTCCTCATAATCAATTTTTCCATCTGTAGATTTACAATTGTGTTACGTCTAACTATAAACTTTTATATTTGAATCTATTACTATGAAATTGAAAAAATAACCACAGTTAAAATGTAATGTGACAAGAATAAAAGTAAGGTCAATGAGATACCTATTTAAAGATGAAACAATCCTTTATCAATAGCTTCTTCAAAGTTGATATTTGCTTCTGCAAATTTTGATGATGCACCGATTCTAGTCTCATTGTTGACAACATTTGGACTTGTAGCTGTATTATTAAATACTCTTTTTTATGCAAAAGGAATTCCAATGCGCAATTTCTCTATCAAAAGGAAAATGTTTTAGGGAGTAACGAGAAACAATAACACCTCATGCAACTTTCCAAATTTTTATCCAACCTCTTTCTCATTTTTTATTTTATAAATATAAAGCACTGAAAACCCGTTCATCCTCCATAGATCCCAAAACCATAGTTGGACACAAATCATATGATCTAAAATATTCATTGATGTCTTCTTGTAACACAATAATTTTATATATTCCTCACCAGAGCCTTGTAATAGCACCACTCTTAGAAGGTTTGTCTAATAATTTATATTGGTTCCTCATTATCATTACAAAATTTTTTGATTAAGATGTTAATAAATCAAAATTTAGTATACCTTTGATATCGATACCCTTAAGTTTTTTTGTCTTAGTGAAATGTTCCATTATTCTACACATGGATTTATGGAAAATATTTCTTACAAATTCTACACAAGAACCTTCAGTATTCTAAAAATTTGGATTCATCACACCCGTAGCTTCAATAATTTTATCTTTGCAGAAACATTCTCTAATTTTTGATGATAAGGATTCTAATTTTTTTAAATTTTTTTTCTTGTTTCAACTATAACAAAATTAAACATATTTCATGTCATAAGAACTTCTTCTCTTTCTAATCTTGTAATATCTTGACATTTTTACAAAATGTGCAATGGTATGTTCCTCCCATTAACATTGATGCAGAGGTGATCATGGATATTAAATCTCAAATAGTTATTAAGATTCTTAATATCTAATAAATGTTTCCAATTTTCAAAAATAGGTGTATCAAAACTATCTTAGGAAGTGTATAAGACATCAATATTTTGACATACCATTTTTCTCATCTTTATAAAATCAACAATATAGGCTAATTTTTTATGTGCATGTTTCATCAATGTATTGATCTCCTGTAGCATTGGAAGAATGCCAACCAATGTAAGAAATGTCTCCAAATCAGTTAGACAGAACAAAAAATCCCTTTCCCTGTCAATTTCATGATTATATTTGTGCATGAAACCAACTAATGAAGGATACTTGTCACACACTCTACATGCAGGCTCATACAAATAATTCCACCTTGTCTCAACATCCTTCAAAAATATTTTGCCATCTGTAATTCCTATTGCAAATTTTTCGAACTCAAGAAATCACTTTGGGTTTTTTTCCATATAGGCATGAATTTATCTTATAAGGTCTTCTAATTTAGCAATATTTTCATTGTTTCTAAACATTTATATACTAAATTCATTTTGTGTGCCATACAGTGAATTTCTAGCATATAAGGGGCCACTATTATCTGTAATCTAAAAGACAATCCACTTCAGTGACCCTGCATGAATAATACACCATATGCTATAACACATATCAACTTCATAGCAATTTCATAATCAGTCATGCCAGTAATATATTTCAAATGAGAAACAACTATTTTATGTAGTTTTTCGGCATTGCAATTTTCAACCATTTTCATAACACCCAGCAAATGCGATGTCCTTATATGATTCTCTAAGGTATAAACATGGATACATAGTCATGCGGTGTTGCATATTTTTTTCACTTCATTAATTGATAGAGAGATAAACTTTGCATTTTTTACAATCTCCTTCAAATCTTCTTTCTCTATCATAGAAAGGAATTTGGCCATTTCCCATGCACTATTGTCTAACCAATGAGACTGAGGAACGTTGTGCATTCCAATATATTGATATAAAACTTTTTAATCAAGGAAATTTGTAATCGGCCTTACTTTCTTAAGTATGTGAAATAAAATAGAGAATTGTATGAGTTTAGCATGCAAATTTTATTGATTCATCTTACCAATTTGCGATCTGACCGTTCCTCCCTTTTCCATGAGATGTTTATGTCTTTTCTGATCTACTTCATACTCTACTGCGTATTTGACATGCATGTATTCTTTTTATTTTTCCATATGTTTGTTTTTATTTTCTGGCCATCCTCCTCCATTCTAGTCAAATATTGTTTTCCACAGTGTTTTTCAATTGTGTCCAGCTTCAGTTACATTTTTTGCCACTTTCCCAATTTCCACGTACATATTATACAAGTACATTTAGATGGGATATCTTCTAAATTATATGGATGTATAGGTTTGATAAAAGGAAATTTGGCAGTCTAAACAAACTTGTATGTTCTCCCAATTGTCCACATATTCTTGTTCATTTTCAATGTTTTACTTTTTTTAGCAAAATTTAGAACATTATCACATTCACCTAACTAGAATTTGGAATTTGATTTTTGTGTTCCATTTTGCTGAGTATTTATATGTGTGATATCTTGATGTAATATTGGTTCCACCCCAATAGGAAGAATATATTTACGATCTGGCAACTCAATAGGAATGTCTTCAAGCTTTGACATGGTATCATCATAAGTGTCATTTGGTTGATACTGTGTAGAATGCATGTCCACTTCAATAATACCTTCAGCATAGTCAGTAATATGATTGATTTCAGTGGTATCTGTATAGGTGCTTGTGGTTATGGTATCTATATCAGTGGAGTTTTAAAAATACTTGAAAAGAGAATTTTGTGATTTTTTTGATACTTTTTGGGTCTTCTGAGCACTAGCAGCTTCCATTGTTCTGAATGGATGAGTTGAACTTGATCCTTTTTCATGCATCACTAAACATTGTCGCACGTCAGTAAGACTATGTCATGTGTCAACAAACAACAATTTTCTCTTGTTAACTATATTTTCATTTTTCCGCATCCATTAAATATCCTTAGTCGCACATCAATAACAATCCTTTTTCATGTGTCAACAATAATCCTTTGTCACACATTAGCAAATAATAGCAGTCACACATCAACAAATAATAATTGTCACCCATTAATTGTATCTCCATTATTGTGTTTCAACTAAATCTCCTTAGTCACGCGTCAACAAACAATTATTGTCTACCGTTAACTAAATCTCCTTTTTCGTGCATCAACTTAATCTCATTCATGTGTTAACTACAGTCCTTTGTTGTGCATCAGTAAATAGTATCAATTGCATGTCAACAAATAGCAATTGTCACCTGACTTCAAACTTCAATACATTTTTCGTACATCAACAGAGTGACCCTTGTCATACGTCAGTTGTATCTTTCTTGTCATGTGTCATCTCAATACCTTTGTCACGTGTTAGTATATAGTAATGGTCATGCATCAACAAATAACAATTATCACCCGACTGAAAACTTAAAACCCGATCTGCAGTGTATTAGTGTTTAGACTTTGCAAGTTCACTATACTTGATATGTCAATATGTCAACTAGTAGTTTGTTAGTAGTATTCTACTTGGTGAATCACCTAGGGTTTTATAGGTTATGTTTTCAAATATAGGCCAAGAAGCCCCCTAAAAAAAATTGAAATTTTAGGAAAGCATGACACTGAAATACTCCAAAAAATTCACCTTTTCAATTTTTTTGAAAATGGAATATTCACCAAATTACGAATATTCACCACTAAAAATATCCTTGATCTTAATTCAGCTGAGTTAGTCCAAGAAATAAAAGACTTGCACAAAGGTGTCTACATAGCTCATACAAATGGGATGGTGCTAGAAAATAAATTATTAACTGTATGTTACTATTGGCCTACCATGGAATCATAATTTTACATATATTTTAATAAATGTTCATTATGTCAGAAGTATAGAAATATCATCCATGCACCAGTGCAATCATTGCAGCCGATTATAACACCATGTTTGTTCTATAATTGGGGATTAGATCTTATAGATAATATCACTCCAAATTCCTCATATGGTCACACCCATATCATTACTAAAATAGAGTAATTTATAAAATGGGTAGAGGTTGTGCCTCTTACATATGTTACCAGTTCCCAAATCTCCAAGTTCATCATGAATCATCTCATCTTCCATTATGGAATCCCTTCCACCAATGTAGATCAAAATGGAAAGTCCTTTAAGAATAATAGCATGAAAGCATTATGCGAATACTTTTAGATACACCTAAAGTGGTCTACTCCCTATTACCCACAAGGTAATGGTCAAGAAGAGGCCACTAATAAAACCCTTGTTCATATTATTGAGAAAATGGTAAGAAAAAGTAGTCGTAACTGGCATTTGCAAATCCATCCTTCCCTCTAGGTTTACACAAATTCCATTTGTACCCCTACTGGTGCTAATCCTTATTCCCTAGTCATTAGCACTAAGGCCATCATCCCATTAGAAATTGAGATTCCTTTCCTAAGGATATCTCTTAGATATTATTTAGATAAAGATGAAGACTACTATGTGGCCAAATTGGCTAAGATGGAGTTGTTAGATGAAATAAACTTTCACACACTCAACCACCTAAAAGTGTATTAGAATCAAGTGTTTTGGGGCTATAACAAATGTATCGTACCTCACTAATTTGAGGTAAGAGATCTCATCCTAAAGGAAAACCATTTCAAAATTGTGAAAGAAAGAAAAAAGAAAGGTAAGTTTGAACCAAACTGGTTGGGACTCTATGTCATCATAGAAAAATATGGATCAGGAGCTTACAAAATTTCCTATCGTGATGGAGAAGAGTTGTGTAAACCCATGAATTGCATGCATCTCAAGTGGTTTTATGCTTAAGAATAGGGCATACATGTGGAAAAAAGTAAAAAAGGATCAAAATACAAAAAAAAATGAAGATAAAAGTAAAGAAAAAATAGGTCATCCAAGTGTGAAAACCACGCAATTGTGGCACTTTGGACTAGACCCTTGGTGAAAACTGATTTCCGGCACCTTAGGAGGATTCATTGTTCACAAACATCTCACATATAGGGGTGTATTTTATTTATCTTGGAGCTAATTTTTGACTACATCTGAGATTTTTTTGAGCCTATCCTCTATAGCCTTGATCTGGTTGATCCTCCTCTTGTACATATATGAAGATTTTTCCTCTTTAAATTCTAACCCAATGCTAGCGGCATCTTCACATCTCCAATTTCTTGTACATACATGTGGCATTCTACCCTTGTAAATTCCTATATAACACTGTGGGAAAACATGTTTCTTTATTTTCCTATACATATCTTTGGAATTTAAAAAAAAAAATTCAAAAACATTCAAATATGTTGGAAAATCCCAAAACACTAGAAAACCGTTGTTATCCAAAATAAGCCCATGCTTATTTTTCGCTAACTCCTCCTTTTCCTTTTCTGGTTCTTAAAATGAATTTTTGGCATACTTCAGGGAATCAATATTTTTTGGGTATGATTTCATCAGATAGAGAATTTTTCCACCTTTCCAGAAAGGTAAAGAAGTCTTCCTAACTCCTTGTATTTTGCAAGTTATGGCTCGATGGAGTTTGGAGGGGAAATTTTCCCTAGACAGGCCTGTAGCCAGTGAAAATATGCCATGTGGTAGGGTGGAGCAGTGGGCATCGGGAGTATTTTGGATTTTTTGGTGCTTTGGTCAAAGGGTGTAATGGAAAATTTTTGGCCCGCAGGCCCGTAAAGGGGAAGGAAACGCATTGGCGGAGGTGCAGAGAGATTTGGGAAATTTTTCCCTTTTGGATAAAATGCTCAAATTCAAATTTTAGCCTACAGGACCACCAAGGAGAAAATGGATAAAAATTCCCATGGATCATTTTGAAGCCGACACGTGTCCACATCAAGGTGGGAGTCGGGGTGGCAGAAGGATTTGGTGAAATTTTCCAAAGTTGTAAAAAGCGCAAAGGGTAGAAATGGAAGCGCATTCCCCCAAGCACCCAGAAGATGCCATGTGGTAAAGGAGTGGTGGACTGGTGGAGGTTTTTGGGAAATTTTTCCCAATTTGAAAAAAGGGGAAACATTTTAAGTTTTGGCCTGCCAACCCGATTTTTGCCCCATTTTTACCCTAAATCTTCAGAAGGGCATAACTTTCGATCCCGAGCTCGGATTATCATGATCTTTATATAAATGGAAAGATGTTGAAGTCCTCCACATGATGGATGGTTAAATTTTGATTTTTTACAGAGATTTGTAGGAGAAAAATGGGAAAACATCTTTGACATGTAAAAAATTTAGAAAATGACTCCAACCACCAAAATTACTGAAGTACGGGCCTCTGTTTCGTTTTGCAAAGCAATGTACAATGAAGTATGGGAATTTTCATGGAAACCCATCATTTTTCAAGCCAATTAAATGGATCTAGTTGGTGGTTGAAGTTTCAAATCAAATTTTCTCATTTTTTTTACCTTTCTATCATTTTGTTCAATGGTTAAAAAGCCAGATTTGGCTCATTTGTAAAGGTTGTTCATCATTCTTCTCTACATCTCCCTTCTTTTCTTCGCCAGGGTCAAAAATGGAGTTTGAACCTCCTCCCCTTCTTTGTAATGGAATTTTTTCCTCTTACCCATGAAATGATATTTTGTGCAAACTTTTGGAGCAATTAAAACTTGTTTTGTGATGCATTTGTCCATCCTTGCTCATTTTGGTTGTTTTCTTCTTGCCTCTCGTCATTGTAGGTATTTGTTCATGTTTGGATGTTCATTATAGGTTTTGGAGCTGTGTTCATGGATATTTGGATCTATGTTTATGTGTTTAGAGGAGTGGTGGACCGGCAGAGGTTTTTGGGAAATTTTTCCCAATTTGAAAAAAGGGGAAAAATTTAAAGTTTTGGCCCGCCAACCCTATTTTTGCCCCATTTTTACCCTAAATCTTCATAAGGGCATAACTTTCAATCCCGAGCTCGGATTTTCATGATATTTATATCAATGGAAAGTTGTTTAAGTCCTCCACATGATGGATGGTTCAATTTTGATTTTTTATGGATATTTGTGGGAGAAAAATGGTAAAACATCTTTGACATGTAAAAAATGTAGAAAATGACTCCAACCAAAAAAATTACTGAAGTATGGGCCTCTATTTTATTCTGCAAAGAAATGTACAATGAAGTATGGGATTTTTCATGGAAACCCATCATTTCGCAAGCCAATTAAATGGATATGGTTGGTGGTTGAAGTTTCAAATGAAATTTTCTCGTGTTTTTTACCTTTCTATCATTTTGTTTGATGGTTAAAAAGCCAGATTTGGCTCATTTGTAAAGGTTGTTCATCATTATTCTTTTTGTCTCCCTTCTTTTCTTCCCCAAGGTAAAAAATGGATTTTTAACCTCCTCCCCTTCTTTGTAATGGAATTTTTTCCTCTTACCCGTGAAATTATGTTTTGTGCAAACTTCTGGAGTAATTAAAACTTGTTTTGTGATGCATTTGTCCATCCTTGCTCATTTTGGTTGTTTTCTTCTTTCCTTTCTTCATTGTAGGTATTTGTGCATGTTTGGATGTTCATTGCAAATTTTGGAGCTATGTTCATGGATTTTTGGAACATTTTTGTGTGAAATCCATCTTTGTTCTATGATGCACTTGTCTATCCTTCCTTTTCTCACCTCTCTTTGTTTCCATGGCAATTTTGATAGATGTTCAACACTTTCCTTCTCTGGTGAATCACCGTTTTAGTGTAGGATTTTTTTTCCCTCTTTTCTCTCTCTCCTTGTCTCCTTAGAGGTTAGATTAGGATTATATTTAGGTTTCTTGCACTATAATAGCTTGTGGCAGATAGTTTAGGAAGAGGAACCAACCTTATCTAGAGAGCTTTCCCCATTTTCAAAGGTCCCACACTTTGGGAAAGCTTAATGTTGTTCATTCACGCCAAATGACATTTCCTTAGAAAAGTAGATCCATAGGTCATTTTGGGGGTGCTGTGAATTTGCACTAACAGTTTTGGCACACCTGGTGGGACCTTAGAGGTCTTTCACTTCATCTTTTACAGGTTGGTGTGTTCTTGTGATGATTTTAGCCTTTGGAGGCATTCTCAATCACATCTGGTGACTCCATCTGATCAATAACTCATTCTCTGAGTTGGAGACCTATTTTCCATCCATTTTCATTCATTCTTCTTTCCATATCTTCCATCTTCTTCCATTCCATGAATTTTTGCAATCATGACTTAATTTCCATCATGGAATTCACATTTACAATAACAACAATGTTTCCCACCTCCAACATTTTTTTCAACTCCTTCAAATCAGCATTTTGATCAAATTCAAAATCAGTATGCATATCGATATGATCAATTCCAAAATTAGTTTGGATATGAAGCATGTCAAGCACAAGGATATGTAGATTGTGAGGGAAATCAAGAAGAAGATGATGATTTGTTAGAGAAAATCCAAAATATGGAGATTGGCATGGTGCAATCAAGAGCAGTAGCACAAATGAAGGCATTTCAAATTGGTTTTAAGGCACCTTGTTCATGGGTTGGCCCTTTTCCAAGACACTTCAACCCTCAGGAGAAGTTGGACTTCATAATTGAAATGTTTCCCTAAATTACACAATGGACAACAGAGATAAAGGCCTATAAAGTTGGTGTTAAGCAACCTTGTCAATGGGAAAGTTCTACACCATCACCTAGTTTTTCTCTTTCCATTCCTCAAGCATCACCATCTCATTTTGAATGCCAAATTCCAAATCCATCCCTTTCTACCCCAAGTGTTGATTTCATTTCTCCATTCCCTAGTCTTCCACCTCATATTAATTCTTCTTTCCTTTTCCCTTCCAAATAGTCATCCTTTCCACAAGAGCTAAAAGAAATACCTTCCACTCCAAGGAAACAAGAAATTTCATCTCTTTCACCACCACAAATAATTTCAAAAATAGTTGAATCCCAACCCATCACACCTCTTGTGTTCCCAAATCTATGTTGGGAAAATGAAAATCAAAAAATCAATCATGAAGGAAAACAAGAAGAGGAGCCCAACAAGAAAGAAATGACAAAAAATTGAGAAGTTGGGCTCTCAAATTTGGGATAACAAAGATCCACTTGATGGTCAAACCAATAGATGAGGTTAGAGTTGAAGAACGAGTGGTGGCCAAGGCTGGTTTTGTTGGAGTAGAAGAAGAGAAAAAATAAGAAGCAGATCAACAATCATTTTTCTCATAATGTAGTGTCCATGTTGGCACTCTACTTGAAGAAAATTCTGGTCCAATTCAAGTTGCACAATCAGCCATGGAAAGAAGCTCTGAAGAAGATCTTGCAGTCCCAACTTGTCCTCTAGAGTAGCAGATTGAAGAGTTTGATTTGACAAACTTCATGCTAGAGGAAAAGTTCAATCAAGAGCAAGATTTTCTTCAAGTAGCAGAGGAAGAAGAATCTGCTCCAAATCCAAAAGAAGAGGATCACATTCCAGCTGTTGGGGAGAAAAGTGCAGATCCAAAAGCTTTGAGCACAAAGTAGACTATAGAAGAACCTTCAGTTCTTCTTTCTACTTCATATCTCCCAAGTTCTAGTGCTGAAGAAGAGTTTGATCTCTCAAACTCAATGTTGGAGGATGAAATAAACCATGGTGATCAAGTTGCAAATCAAGAGAACACCATGGGATAGGTTGAACATTTACAGTAGGACAGCAACGAGGTAGTTTACCTATATGATTTGGAGGACTATTTTGATGAAGAAGAACTGGTTGAAATCACACCATCTTCTCCTTCATCATCCATATTCCAAACACAAGAACTTTCTGCCATGGAGGATAGCATTCATTTACAGCAGCCTACATCTTATAGCAGCCTTTTGAAGCCAAGATTGGAAGATTTCAATCTTTCATGTTCTTCACTGGAAGAGGAAGGAAAACAGCAGAAGATTTCCACCATTTCTTTCACACCATCCATCTAAGAGGGTCTGTAAGATGACTCCATTTTTGGAGTTAAAAATCAGATCTATGGGCATATCAAATAGATCAGACCTTTCCCAATAAGTTATTTGGTTTCATTGGAGCTAAAGGAGGAGTTTCCAATGGTCATGCATACTTTTGAGCATGAGTTTGAGCTTCAAAGTGCTAAGGATCAGCTGTAATACCTCTACAATCAAAATGTAGAGCAACTAAAAGAGGTATTGGATTTGTTTTTAGTTGATATCTTACTAATTTGGGTAGAAGACCGACTTCTTGTTGATTTTCCACTCATTCAACCAGCCATGATTAGCTCCAAATCAATTACATGGCTGCCAATTTTGAAGAAAGGAAGCTATTTTTCACAACCAGTTGTAGGGTTTTTTTAGCCTACCTTTGCTTCTAGTTATAATAGAGTAGGTAGGTTTGCTTTTAGCAGAAGAAGTGCTTGTGCACACTCTGCATATCCCACTTTGGGTATGTATGATTTCTAATTTTGTACATAGTTGTTTGGTGTCATTTTGGTTGCTTTTGCACATTCCTTTTCAGTGGCATGTTGGTGAAGATCAATTTCAAGTTTCACTGGGTTTCCAAGTGGCTCAGAGGTCATATTTTCATAGTTAGATCAGAGTTGGTTATTAGGCTTGAGTCCATGCCCAATGGATGCTTCAAGGTAGCTGGTCTTTCATCTAGTAGGTAGATGACCCCTCCGAGTCACCAAAAGTGTTATCCAAAATAAGCCCATGCTTATTTTTGGCTAACTACTCCTCCTCTTCCTTTGCTGGTACTTAAAATGAATTTTTGGCATACTTTAGGGACTCAAAATTTTTTGGGTATGATTTCATCATATAGATAATTTTCCCACCTTTCTAGAAAGGTAGATAATTGTTGTTAACTCCTTGTATTTTGTAAGTTATGGCTTGACAGATTTCAGAGGGGCAATTTTCCCTAGACAAGCCCATAGCCAATGAAAATATGCCACGTGGCAGGGCAGAGCAGCAGGTGTCAGGAGGATTTTGGAGTTTTTGGCACTTTGGTCAAAGGGCACAAAGGTAAAATTTTGGCCCGCAGGCCTGCAAAGGGGAAGGAAGTGCGTTGGCAGAGACACAAAGAGATTTGGGAAATTTTTCCCTTTTGGATAAAATGCTCAAAGTAAAATTTTAGCCCGTAGGCCCGCTAAGGAGAAAATGGAGAAAAAGACCCACTGATCATTTTGAAGCTGACACATGTCCACATCAAGGTGGGAGTCGGGGCAGTGGAAGGATTTGGTGAAATTTGCCAAAGTTTTAAAAATCGCAAAGGGCAAAAATGGAAGCGCATTCCCCCAAGCAACCAGAAGATGCCACATGCAATACGAGTGTTGAACCAGTGGAGGTTTTTGGGAAAATTTTCCCAATTTGAAAAAAGGGGAAAAGTTTAAAGTTTTGGCCCGCCGACCCAATTTTTGCCCTAAATCTTCAGAAGGGCATAACTTTCGATCCGGAGCTCATATTTTCACAATCTTTATATCAATGGAAATCTGTTGAAGTCCTCCACATGATGGATAGTTCAATTTTTATTTTTTATGGATATTTGTGAGATAAAAATTGGAAAAAATATTTGGCATGCAAAAAATGTAGAAAATGACTCCAACCACCAAAATTAATGAAGTATGGGCCTCTGTTTCATTCTGCAAAGAAATGTACAATGAAGTATGGGATTTTTCATAGAAACCCATCATTTTACAGGGCAATTAAATGGATCTAGTGAGTGGTTGAATTTTCAAATCATTTTTTCCCATGTTTTATACCTTTCTTTCATTCTGTTTGATGGTTTAAAAGCCAGATTTGGCTCATTTGTAAAGGTTATTCATCATTCTTCTCTACCTCTCCCTTCTTTTCTTCCCCAGGGTTGAAAATGGAGTTTGAACTTCCTCCCCTACTTTGTAATGGAATTTTTTCCTCTTACCCATGAAATGATGTTTTGTGCAAACTTCTGGAACAATTAAAACTTGTTTTGTGATGCATTTGTCCATCTTTGCTCGTTTTGGTTATTTTCTTCTTGCCTCTCTTCATTACAGGTATTTGTGCATGTTTGTATGTTCATTGCAGGTTTTGGAGTTGTGTTCATGGAGTTTTGGAAAATTTTTGTGTGAAATCCATCTTTGGTCTATGATGCACTTGTCCATCCTTCTATTTCTCACCTCTCTTTGTTTCCATGGCATTTTTTATAGATGTTCAACACTTTCCTTCTCTGGTGTATCATCATTTTAGTGGAGGCTCTATTTTTCCCTCTTTTATCTCTCTCCTTATCTCCTTGGAAGTTATATTAGGATTATATTTAGCTTTCCTGCACTAGAATAGCTTATGGCAGGTAGTTTAGGAAGAGGAACCAACCTTCTCTGGAGAGCTTTCCCCATTTGCAAAGGTCCCAAACTTTGGGAAAGCTCAATGTTGTGCATTCATGCCAAATGGAATTTCCTTAGAGAATTTGTACTAACAACCGTTTCATAGAAAAACCCAAAAATAATAGAACATTATTTCCAAAAATCCCAAAAAAAACATAAAACATATCAAAAATTATCCCACAAAAATAAAGTAGTGCTTTCCTTGTTTGTTTGTGTGTTTCTTGTTTTATTTTCTAGCTTGTTTGTACATTCTTGTATAGTTTTACTTATTTACATGTACATGTTGTATAGTGTGTTGGTTAACATACTACTTTCATTGGTCTATTATTTCCTTGATTAGATTAGTTCTTCCTTGTTTATATTTAGTATGTTTTGCATGCTTATGTATATTTGTACATAGTTGTGTTGTTCAGTTTGTTTAGTATGTATTTATTATATTTTTTAACTTTTGTTGTGCTTGTTTTTTAATTTTACATTGCTTGTTATCACATCATCATCTATATCATCACATCTAACATCACATATATCATCAATAACAACTAATCCACATCATCATGAAAATAAACATCCAACATGTATGTTAAGCTACTATCATCCTCTCATATCACCAAGGGGGCAATAGGGACCACATTTTGTCCCACCCCACCAATATCAAAAATAAAAAACATGGATAATAATAAGTATCTCATCAAAACTAATGTGATATCATCTAATGTTATCTCATAAATCAAACATGTGTGATACAATCATGCATCATAATAAATTCCATCATCATATACACAAAAATATGTCAAAAATGGAAATTTCTATATAGAATATGTCTCAGTACATAATCATCAAATAAAATGTATGCCATCATGGGCATGGATAAAAAACATGCCTTTTTATTGAGGCATAACCGTAAACAATACATATACATCATCTCAAAAATGTGCCTTCATATCGAGGCATACATCAAAAATAGATACATCTGTACATATGTCATCATAATGTGAGTCAGCCACGACTCTCACCTACCCCTTAACTGCTTGGCTAGTGTCCAGGTGGTGCAATCTAATGTGATCCCTATGATGGTGAAATGTGTTGTAAAAACTTTGGTGGTAGCACCTTCTATGCCAATGGTTACTCGAATGATCTCATTGATTGAGATGGCCTCTAGGATTGTGATCATGATTGACTCTCAGGTAACTGACTATAATTTGAAGCCCTTTGATCCACTAGGATAACTGCATGATATAAAATCCTGTAATATGTGGCATTCCCAATAATCGAGGAACACTCAAAAACCATCTTTAGGACCTCTGATGTTGTCCCTGACTGCAAGATAAAATTACACTCTTCTCTAAAATTACATATCTCAGCCCACAACTAATCCCTCTTAGCTTGTAGTTGACCTCTCTAAGTTTTAATCTGTTGTAACTACTACATCAAAGTATATGAGTCCCCAAAAATCTGAATGATCTATCTAAGAGGTGATGGTAATCTGTAGACCTATTTCCATCCCCCACCTATTGGGCTATGTGGTGGTGTCCCTTATCCATATCATTTATCTCTTCCACCTTCTTCGTCCCCTCCATCCCACTCATCTCCTCCATCATGGGGAAAAATCACTACATACGGTGGTGATGGTGGTGGTTGTATTATCACCTGCTGTAAAACCCGCTAAACCATATGAATATGAATGTGTAGGGGTTGTTGTGGTGGTATCTATTATGGATGTTGTGGAATTTGTTTTGGCTACTGTGGGGGAACAATCTGCAGTGGTGCTTGCATCTTTCCCAGTGCCTCTACTTTTTCCTAAGCTATGAGAACCATGCCCTACAAACCCTCTCCATCTATTGCAACATCTGCATCTATGACACCCTATGGGATAGTCAACCTCCTTGGTAGCATTGTGATATACCATCCATGATATTTTGAAGTCTCTCCTAGATCAACCACATGTGGCAAAGGAACCCATGGCCCTAACACCTTCTCTTAGAAACCATCTCAGTCCCATCAAGGTCTAATATGTGGGCCAATGTTAAAGGTATCTTTCGATCAACGACCATACCATATCTCATCACCAGGGATACCCTATACTCGGCCAAGCTACCTATGGAAATGGTATACTTTGTACCACTATGTAATATAATCTCTACTATCAATCAAAAAATTCTCAACCTTGAATAACCTCATATCTATAGCATCTTGGGGTCATTGGTATAATCTGTATGGGTGCCATGTGACCATATGCAAATGGATATCATCAAAAACATGCCTATAATATGTTGAATATCTAATGTGACCTTGTATATCATCGACACCTGGAACCTAGACCATCATAGAAGGATAATTTGGAGCACTCACTCATATAAATCCTAAGGGGAAACCAATAACAATATGGTCCCATGCCCATATCTGAAGTAAAGTAGTTGGGCCCATGGTCTTTTGACTGTAGTAAGTGATCAAATGCATATCACAGTAAAGGTGTGCTAAAATACACTTTCTTCAATAGTATACCTCTCTGCTAATGAGACCATATATATTTCTAATAAGACCCAAGGGAAAGTGAGCATTTTTCTTCTTAGGAAGTATAATTCCAGTAAAAAAATTCATTAGGTAGACTGGTATGCGAGATAAAAAATGATTTGTAAAACACATGTACAGACGAACTGACATCCCCTAGCATAGTATGTCGAGTACAATAAACATCTCCCCAATATAATATAGGATGCATCCATGATCTTCATCACACTCTATCAACCATCCCTAGATCGACATTCATAGTATACACCACACATCCTCTAGGGTAATGCTCAAGTTTCCAGTCAAAAATCTAAATGTCTGGATCTCACTATGTCATCTCTCTACCAAGTTTGTGAGAAGGTTATGATCTATAGTAATTTACAGCATGTGAGCCACATATGATAATTTGGTAATATCTAATGTAATCTGTAGATAGATCCTATCACACTGTGATAAGGTCTCAGTGAATGCTTGTAATTATGTGTGTCACTTGCGTGTCTCTAATTGGGGTAAATCAACCTGCAAGCTTAGATAAGCCAATTATTAAAATCATTTCTTCTAAACTACATCATCTGATTTCCTCTACTTATCACTAGATTATTCTATAGATTCCCTAACTTCTTCTAAAAAAGTTACCAAAAAACTAACTTTTAGCATATATGATCCCCTTTTAGTGTATACGTGCCCCCCTTTTTTCCCTAGTTAACATATGTGCACCCATTTTTCCTTGTACGCACCCACATATATGTTTTTAATGCATACATGCTTGCATATGCATTCAACTTATACGTACCCACGTATACATTCCCTTCACACCCACGTGATTCCGACAATGCCTACGCACCCCAAGGGTTGCATATGCATTGTCGCGCTAACTAACCTAAGAAATAAATGCACTTAAATAAACTTGAAATGAAATTTTTTTACTTCACATACCTAGGTTCGATCGCTAGGAAGTTGCATGTACTCTCAAACGATGTCCATGCATCGTATACAGTCATAAATGTGAGCCATTTCTCCTACACGTCAAAGAAAAATCAGTAGTAAAACTGATAGATTTTGGTATGAAACTGATAGCACAAAATGAAGGCTATTTTTCTTCCCTATCATTTTCTTCTATCAACACTATTCATCCAAAACACCTAGGGAAATAGGGATTACCTTTTATGCCCCCTCCCCCCTCAAATTTCTTGCATCCATTCCTTTCATCTTTTTTATCATCGATTGACCTCTTTCATCACCCCATAAAAACTAGAGGGTGCATCCTTCACTATAATAATTTTTATTCTCTTCCTTAAAATTTTTTATTTGTCTGCAATTACCTACTATCTTTGAAGTGGAGTCATTTATGCCACCCTAAAGAGGAGAAAATGTAAACACCTAAAATCTACTTACATAGTTTTATTACTAAAATTGCACTAATTTTTCTCTCTTATATCATTCTCATTGTAATTAGTGATTTCTCACTAATTGACCATGATCATCACTCTCTCTTGGTCAATTAACGAAACTTTTTCAATAAACTACCATTATTCCTCTATTCCCATTAATTAATTACATTTTTCTAATTAATTATCCTTCCTATCATTCAAGATATCGATTAACAACCTTTTGTTAATTAATATTGGCTTCTATTGAGTTAATTAATTATTATTAATTAATTGCACTCACTGATCTAAATCAATAAATCATAGTTTATTAGATTAAATTTCTCTAACATCCCACAAATCACACTAATTTTCATCTAAATCATCTTCTATAAGCTTACATCAACCTATTAATTAATCTCCTATGATTAATTAAAACACCCCTCAACTCCCATGTGTCACTAATGATAAATTAAACTCTTCTAAATCAAGGTTACATTTTCTAAAGCAACCTTATCCATTCCTAATCTTACGTTACTGTAGACACCTATAATTATGCCCAAGCAATTTAAATACTTAAATTGCACTAATTATCCCCTTTCTCGCAAATCAACGACATATCTTCAAATCGCTCATTTTCCCTCATATCATCATTAATTAATCACACTAAGCTAATTAATTAAGCCTCCTATCTAGCTAACAACCTAATTAACAACCTTCCATCAATTATTCACCCCGTCTACCTATATTAATTAATTATTTTTCCCTTCCATTTAACTAGTAAATCAATATTTAATTGATTTAATCCCCTTTTAATAGCCTAAATCATACCAATATTCCTCTAATTAGCCTCTATAAGCTTACATCTACCTATTAGTTAATCACCTTTGATTAATTAAAGCACCCCTCCAACTCCCATGACTTGCTAATCATAAATTAAACCCTTCTAAAGTAAGGTTACCTTTTATAAAGCAACCTTCATCCATTCCTAATCATGTTTTACCTTTATACCACATGCAAAGGGATGAAGTGTTTCCTTTATTCATTGGGCTATATAAGGAGCCCTCCTTCTACCTTTATACCTACACCTAAACTCTTTGAGAAAGAAAATGCAAAGCATATAACAAAATAGACTAAGAGATTTCCTTTTGTTTTCTTGAGAGTTCATCATCTTGAAGAGTTAAGCCTCTTTCCTAAGTGCTTAGGTCATATGGGAGGCGTCAAAAGGGTCTTGTAGCCCAAATTTGACAAGCCTTCATTCTTAGGTTCTTGGAACACTAAGAACAACCATTTTTTATAGCCATGGAGCCTACCTAGGTCCATTTCATTTATTTGTTGTTAGAGAATAGAGGAATTTAGATGTTTTAACATTGTTAGTTTCAAAGTTTTATTGATGAATGTTTAGCATCTAACCCTTGTTTAATTCTTATCATGATGGAGTTAAGTAGTTTGTTTAACTCTTGCTAATTAAGGCTATTTAGGTGTTAGAATTTTACTCATATTAGCATTAGTTTAAAAACAACACATGCACACATTTGGCATGCCCGGTGGGACAGAAGTCCTTTAGCATTTTAGTTTAAATTTCAATGTTTTGGATAACTTTTGATATGCACATGTAGTAATTAATGTCCATTTTATTGAAATTTTTACTAATTTTATATGTGTAAGTTCTTGTTCATAGCCATCATTTTAATGGGTTGTTTCCATTTTTAAACTAACTTGTCAACATTTGAAGTATTGTGAGTTTTCTTGTGTTTTTTGCCGTATTTTGGTTACAGGTGTGGCGCAGGCACATTTTTAGGAGCGCATGCACGATTTTTGTGGTGCACACGCCTCTTTGGTGGCGTAGGCGCACTGTCAAAACTTGATTCTCTGTTTACCGACCCTGGTGCATGCGCACTAACCCCGGTGCACACACCCTAACTAGCGCGTAGATGCACTAACCTGGGCACAGATGTCGTTTTGTAGTATACCTTCACTACATTTTAAAACCTATCAGATCTGTTTGTACACCCTAACCAGATTGCACACGCTGTATTTTTGGTGCAGACATGTTTCTAGTGGCACAGGCGTTCTGTTGGAATCTGAGACTATTTTACAATGTGGTGTCTCACACACTTTTCCGGTGGCACACATGCTTTTCTAGTAGTGCAAGCATTCTATCTGAATTTTTACATGTTTTTATCAAAGGTAGCACATACACTCTTTTCGTGGTGCACACACCTCTCAGGTGGCGCAGGTGCATGGTAAGTTGAAATTACACAGAGTGGCACACATGTCTTTTTGGTAGCGCACACGCCTCTCGGGTGGCACAGGTACAATGTAAATCATAAATACATAGAGTGACACACATGTATTTGTAGTGGTACACACACCTTTTAGGCGGCACATGTGTGTCTGCAAGGGGGGCACACATGCATAAAAGTGGGCGCAGGTATATCTGTTTAATCTAGTTTTGGTTACAACTTTTTAGTGCTCCTTGTTTTGATCATAACTTTTGACTCAACCCATTTTTGGAGTTTGAATAAGCATTGGAAAGATAAAAAAGTGTACTTTGTGAGGGAACTTCCAAAATTTATATACCTTTGGTACACTTTATTCTATAGAAAAAACTCCCAAAATTCCTCGGAGACCTCCAAAAATGTAAATTACTAAAAACTGCTAAAAAAGTGCAAAAAAATGGATTCCTAGAATTTTTTGATTTTCTTGGTTTTCTAATTCTTACAGGTTTTATCTAATCACATACTCATTTTTGTAGGATTTTTTTACATGATTTTACTTGATTAAATAAAATTTTCATGTTTACTTATAGGAATAAGACCACGAATGCTCTTCCCTCACACCCCTTAGGGCGATCTTGGGAATCATAAATGATTCGTAGGTCCTTTTTTATTCTTTGAGGTCGTTAGGAATATTTGAGTTGGAATTGGTTAACTTGGCATAATTGCATTAAAGTGTTTTTTCATTTTATATCTTTTTATATTTTGAAAACATCATGTATGCTCTTCTCTTGCATCCTTGGATGATCTGGAGAATCAGAAATGGTGCCTTCTCTTTTGATGGAAAACTACTAAAAATCGTCATACATGACCAAAACACCATCACTTGTCAAATAATGGAGGAATAAAAAAAAATTCAAAACTACTAATACAGTTGTTATACAGGTTGAAAAATGGTGTTCCAACATCCACACCTAATTAAAAATGATAAAACAAAAAACATATTCAAAACACTGTATTGCAGGTTTCGAAAAAGGGTACATCCCTCTCTGCTCAATTAGAACATAACTGATCCATAGGATCCTCACAGAGAAACACCTATCTAATATCTTCTTAGAATAATTTTTAGTCATTTCCATGGCATGGATAAAAATTAGACGATTATGTCGATATCTCGTTTGCAAGAAACGAAGCTCGTATGCAAAAGTTATAGCTTGCTGAAATTTTTGGGTAACTAGAAAATTTTGGGGATTGTGCACAAGTTGAACACGTGCACGCTCGTCAAGTGGACCAATGAAAATATGAAACATATAAATATGGAAAATAAATAAATAACAATATTAAAAATTTAGCCACACCCATTTATTACTCCACATTGGCCCCATTATTTAATTTCTAATTAAATTTGCCAACTATTATCCTTATATTTCAACAAAAATTTCCAAACAGCCATTTATTAAAATATCCATGCACAAATATCTTCCATGTCACATGCCTTATCTCTCTAATAACCCACATTGAGTGAACCATCCTTGGGGATAAGATAGCTCTTAAGCTATTAACAACATACAACAACCACCTATATAAATGCTTTCCTATTTTCACGCCCAACAAATGTGGGATATTATCCCTATGGAAAATGTACCCCACATGGAGTGGGATTTGAACATGGGACACTTGGTTAAAAGGATAAGCTCCCAACCATTTTACCTGGAGCTGTGAAGTGTTATAAAAGGAGCTATGTTTTATTAGTATAGACACGGGAAAGTGATTGTGTTATTGTTTTGCTCATAACTTGAGCTAGAGATGGAATTTTGAGATGAAGTAAAAAATGACTCCTATTATTTTTGGTAGAGTAACGTGATAAGAAGATTATATTATTGTATAAATATTTTTAAATATTTATTTTCAAGATTTTAATAGATCGGTCATGTTCAACTGGACCTGGAGACGTAGGCCACAAGTGCCAAACTCCGTTATCAATTCTTGTGTCAAATTGCTAGTGATTCATCTCTTTATTTTCTATTTTACACAGTAATTTAAGTTTCAATTTTTTTATTAAAAATACAAAATGATATAATAGTCAAATTTTATATCAAAAATCAATACAAAGTGAAGTTAATTGTGTGCACAATTGCTAGTTAAAATTGATTTTTAGATCATTGGTATCATAGCTTGGTTTTGACTGATTTCTGGTTCAGATTAAAATGTTTTTGGATTGCAAGTTGTCTGATTGGATGTTAACAAGTTCTCAATCTAAGAAGGGTGAAGAATAACTAAGTAGAAGTAGATGCCTGAAATTGGGACTAGACGATCTCGAATTCCTACAATGGCGGATCAATAGGAAGAAAAATTTCAGTCAATCATTCCTAAAGATGAAGGAAATGGTGGAAAGAAATGTACCAAGATAGACAAAGGGAAAAGGGAACTAGAGAAGGTAAGAAATAAGAAAGATTTAGTTCTAATAATCCTAAAAGAGACCCTTTGAAATCTAATTTTCCTTCATTAAAGTTAGATATAAAGTTTGAATTGTCCTATGTCTATACTGGAGAGCTAAATGCAGAGAAGCTGGATAAAATGGGTCAAGCTAGATAGAAGTATATTTTTACGGTTTAGAGAATTCTTGATGATGAAGTAAATATTCATTTGGAAACTCTTCGGATGGGTGGCACATCACTCATTTTGTGGGAGAGTAAGATTTAGGAAGTGGAAGAAACCAAAGGTATAGAAAATCACTTCTTGATCTAAATTTGTTTTAGATCTTAGGCAACAATTTTTATCCTCTTGGTTATAAGCAACAAGCTATGATGGATTAGAAAAAATTAAGACAAAGTATGGGACAAAGTGTTCAAGAATACACACATGAAATTTAGGAAAAGGGCTCTAATTCTAGGAATTTCCCTAAACACAGAAGAAAAACTACTTAAATATATTCGTGGATTGCATAGTTATCTAAGCCATATGATAGTTGTTTTAGGTCCTAATAATCTTGATGCAGTATGTATCCAAGCAACGTATTTGGAATCACGAGGGAAAATGAAAAAGGAGTCCCTCTTTCTCTTCTTTTAAACAAAAAGAACAAGCAATTTGTATGAAAAGGTTCGAAAGAATAAGGAAAAGGAAATAATAAGCATAAGATAAACTATACTGTTAAGAAGGAAGATGAAAAACTATTTTGTATTCATTGTAAAATGAACCATGATGAGTCTAAATGTTGGAAATTACATCCCAAATTGAAACATAAGTTGATGGTTAAGAAAGGAAACAAAAAGAAAACAAACACTGTAGTTCACAATCTTGGGTCAGATTCTGGTGATGAAACCAAGATCACAGCTATGATTTTTCAAGGTAAATCAAAATTTTCAATTTTCAACAATAGTATTGCAAATGTTGCATCTTCTTTTAGTAAGCAATCTATACATGATGATAAGAAAAGGAATGAGATTTTCCACATTAGATTAATTTCAAAGCATACAAAAATTGATACTCTTTTTGATAGTGGATCTCAAGCTAATCTAATTTCTGAGTAGGTTGTTAAGAAACTAGGACTCAAAACTAAACCACATCCTAAGCCTTATCCTTTGGGATGGGTTTGTGATGATGCAAAACTGTAGGTAACTAAAACTTATACTTTCAGATTTTCCATTAGAAACAATTTTATAGATGAGGTTGAATTGGATGTAGTTCCTTTGGATATTTGTGGGGTGGTTTTGGGAAGTCCTTATTTGTATGATCATAAAGCAATCTTCTATAGGGAAGAAAAAAATATTTTCTTGTAAAGGAAGAAATTGAGTTTATTGTTAGAGCTCACCATGAAAATAATAATCTATCCTTGGTAACTGCAGGTCAAATGAAAAGGCTGGTAAAATCAAGCAAAAGTTTTGTGCTCATGGTGGTCAAAGCCAAAGAGAAAGAACATGAGATGGCTTTTGAGGCTTGTGATCTGAAACATAAGGATGAATTAGTAAAAAATTGTTTCTGATTTTGATGATGTTTTTCAGGATCCACAATGCTTACCTCCCAAAAGAGGGGTTCAACATGAGATACAGTTGCTTCAGGATGCACCTTTTCCCAATATTGGAATATATAGGTTGTCAGTAGTAGAGAATGAGGAAATCAAGAGACAGGTAATGGAACTTTTGGCTCAAGGTATAATTCATCCAAGTACATCCCCATGTGGTTCACCAATTATTTTGGTTCCTAAGAAGGATGGCACTTGGAGAATGTGTGTTGATTTATGTGCTTTAAATAAGATTACTATAAAGAATCGTTACCCTCTTCCTAGAATAGATGATTTATTGGATCAATTAAAGAGTGTAATTTATTTCACTAAGTTAGAATTAAGAAGTGGTTATCACCAAGTAAGAAATATAGAAGATGATGTTTGGAAAACTACTTTTAAAATGAAACAGGGATTGTTTGAATGGTTAGTGATGCCTTTTGGTTTTTCCAATGCACCGGAAACATTCATGAGAGTTATGAATGATATCTTTAGACCATTCATTGATAATTTCATTATTTTCTACTTAGATGATATTCTTATTTTTAGTAAATCATGGGATGAACATGTTAAACACATCCAGAAAGTCTTAGATGCACTAAGGAGAGAGAAATTATATTTGAAGATGTCAAAATGTGAATTTGGAAAACATCTTTAATTTACTTGGTTTATATTATAGGAAATGGTGAATTGAGAATTGATCCTGCAAAAATAGAGGTAATTGTGAAATGGCCTAGACCCAATAATGTGACAGAAGTTAGGAATTTTCTAGGTGTAGTTCAGTATTGGAGAAAATTTATTGCTAACTTCTCATATATTACATCTCCTTTGCATTCTTTGACAAGTATTAAACAAGTCTTTCAGTGGGGAGGAAAACAACAGAAATCCTTTGATACACTAAAAGAGAAGATAAGTACCACTCCAATCTTGGGACTTCTAGATTTGTAGCATTCATTTGAGATTGAGACAGATTCTAGTGACTACACAATGGGGGCAGTTTTGATGCAGAACAAACGACCAGTGTGTTACCATTCAGAAACCTTTACAAGTGTGGTAAGAAACTATCTAACTTATGATAAAGAGTTGTATACTTTGGTTCAAAGTGTTAAAAAGTGGAAGCATTATTTAATGGGAAAATAAATAATTATACATACCAACCATCAACCGCTTCAGTACTTACAAACACAAACCAAATTGTAACATTGTAGACATTTCAGGTGGATGGTATTTTTGCAACTATTTCATCTTGTAATAAGGTATAAAAAATGTATTCAAAACAAGGTTTCCGATATGTTATCTAGACCACCAGTGGTAGTAGCATCTATCCTTTTGCAACATAGTTCTTTAGCTCATGTTAGTTACAAGGAACAATATGTTAATGATGTTGATTTTAGAGAAGTGCATGAGGATCTAGTAAGTGGGAAACAAGTAGGAGAAAAATATTATTATTTGCATGAAGGATTGTTATATCACTCTAATAAAAATTTTATTCTAGAAAATGAACTTGTTCATATGATTAGGGAAGCACATACTTCTCTTATTTCGAGGCATTTTTGTGTTAGTAAGATAGTTGCACATTTACAAAATATTGTTATTGGCCTAGAATGCATGAACATGTACACATGTATATTAAGGGATGTGTTCTTTATGCCACGAGCAAGCCATGTAATAAGAAATTAGGACTTTACACTCCTCTTCTTGTTTTGAAAAGGCCTTGGGAGAGTGTTTCTTTGGACTTTGTAGGAGGCTTTCCCATGACACGGAAGAAACATGATTACTTATAGGTGGTAGTGGACAGATTTAGCAAAATGTGTGTGTTGGTTCCATGTACTAAACAAATAACTGGTGAGGGAACTGCACATTTGTTTTTTCATTTTTTTTAGGTTCATTTTGGTCTACCAACTTCAATTATATCTGATCGGGATTATAGATTTCTTGGGAAATTTTGGTCAACATTGTGGGGCTTAATGGACACAAAACTGAAAAAGAGCACTGCTTTTAATCCACAGACTAATGGTCAAATAGAGGTTGTAAACTACACAGTAGTACATTTTCTTAGGGGCTATTATGGCAAACATCCTAAGTTATGGGATGAAAATTTATATTATGTCCAACATGCTTATAATTGTGCCTTACATTCTTCTACTTTGAAGTCTCCATTTGAGACTTGTTTTGGATATCTGCCTAATTCTCCTTTAGATGTATATTATGGACATGAAACTATTGTTAATGGTTCAAGTGATTTTGACAGGAATAAAATATTTGTTCAGAGAATTCAACAGGCTCATCAGTATGTCCATGAAAAATTGGAGAAAATTTAGGCTAAGTACAAAGCTAGGCATGATAAACATAGAACTGATCACAAGTTCAAAGTTGGTGATTCGGTTTGGCTTCACATCAGTAGGGAAAGACTGACAGGTGAAGGTAAAAAATTGAAACCTATACAGTATAGTCCATTCCAAATATTGGACAAATTGGTAACAACGCTTTTCAGTTAGATTTACCTCCATATATGTAAATCTACTTAGTTGTAAATGTTGATAATTTAAGATTGTATGAACCGCCTATGATTGTTGATCATGCTGATGCTAACATAATGCCTTCCATTGATGATTTTTCTCCTGAGTATTTTGATGAGTTGCAGGAAGACATCATTTTGAACAGAAAGGTTAGAAATTCACAAAGACGTGATATTGAGTATATTCATGTTGGGTTTAAAGGAATTCATCCAAACAAGGCTAAATGGATGGAAACTAGAAAGGTGAGAGAGAAATACTCTCACCTATTCACCAATTAAGTTGACTTTTGGGCCCCAAAAGTTTCTCAGTGGGGAGGAATGATCCAGAGGATACTCATGGAGAAACACTAATCTAAGATCTTCTTAGAATCAATTTTAGTCAGTTCCATGGCATGGAGAAAAATTAGATGATTCTGTCGATATCTCGTTTGTAAGAAATGGAGTTCGTATGCAAAAGTTATGGCTCGCTGAAATTTTTGGGTAACTAGAAAATTTTGGGGATTGTGCATAGGTTGAACACATGCACACTCATCAAGTGGACCAATGAAAATATGAAACGTGGAAATATGGAAAATAAATAAATAACAATATTAAAAATTTAGCCACAGCCATTTATTACTCCACATTGGCCCCATTATTTAATTTCCAATTCAATTTGCAACCTATTATCCTTATATTTCAACAGACATTTTCCAAACAGACATTTATTAAAATATCCATGCACAAATATCTACCATGTCACACCCCTTATCTCTCCAATCACCCACATTGAGCACCCCATCCTGGGGGATAAGATAACTCTTAAGCTATTAACAACATACAACAACCACCTATATAAATGCTTTCCTATTTTCACGCCCAACAAATGTGGGATCTTATCCGTATGGAAAATGTGCCCACATGGAGTGGGATTTGAACCTGGGCCACTTGGGTAAAAGGATAAGCGCCCAACCATTATACCCAGAGCTGTGAAGTGTTATAAAAGGAGCTATGTTTTATTAGTATAGACATAGGAAGGTGATTGTGTTATTGTTTTGCTCATAACTTGAGCTAGAAATGGAATTTTAAGATGAAGTAAAAAATGACTCCTATTATTTTTGGTAGAGGAACTTGATGAGAAGATCATATTCTTGTATAAATATTTTTAAATATTTATTTTCAAGATTTTAATAGATCATTCTCATTCAACCAGACCCGGAGACGTAGGCCACAAGTGTCGAACTCTGTTATCAATTCTTGTGTCAAATTTCTAGTGATTCATCTCTTTATTTTCTATTTTTACATAGTACTTTCAGTTTTAATTATTTTATTAAAAACACAAAAGGATATAATAGTCAATTTTTATATCAAAAATCAATACAAAACAAAGTTAAGTGTGTGCACAATTGCTAGTTAAAATTGATTTTTAGATCATTGGTATCAGAGTTGGTTTTGAATGATTTTTAGTTCAGATTAACGTGTTTTGGATTGCAAGTTGTGTGATTGGATGTTAATAAGGTCTCAATCTAAGAAGGGTGAAGGAGATTAAGCTAAAAGAGATCCCAAAAATTTTATCAGATGATCTTGAAGTCCTACAATGGCGGATCGAGAGGAAGAAAAATTTCATCAATCATTCCTATAGATGAAGGAAATGGTGGAAGAAATGTACCAAGATAAAAAAAAGGGAAAAGGAAACTAGAGAAGGTAAGAAGGAAGAAATATCTAGTTCTGATAATCCTAAAAGAGACCCCTTGAAATATGATTTTCCTTCATTAAAGCTAGCTATCAAGTTTGAATTCCCTATGTATACTAGAGAGATAAATTCAGAGAAGTTGGATAACTGGGTCAAGCAGATAGAAGTATATTGTAGGGTTCGGAGAATTGTTGATGATGGAGCAAAGATTCATCTATTAAATCTTTGGATGGGTGGTACAACACTCATTTTGTGGGAGAGTAAGCTTCAGGAAGTGGAAGAAACCAAAGGTATAGAAATCACTTCTTGGTCTGAATTTGTTTCAAATCTTAGGCAACAATTTTATCCTCTTGGTTATAAGAAACAAGCTATGATGGATTGGCAAACATTAAGACAAAGTAAGGGACAAAGTGTTCAAGAATACACACAGGAATTTAGGAAAAGGACTCTACTTCTAGGAATTTCCCTAAAAATAGAAGAAACATTACTTAAATATATTGATGGATTGCATAGTTATCTAAGGAATATGATACTTGTTTTAGGTCCTACTAATCTTGATGCAGTATGTGTTTAATAAACCCATTTGGAAGTACGAGGTAAAATGACAAAGGATTCCTCTTTCTCTTCTTTTAATCAAAAGAACAATTAATCTAAAGGAAAAGGTTCAAAAGAACAAGGAAAAGGAAAGGGTAAGCATAAGACAAACTCTGTTGTTAATAAGGAAGATGAAAAACCATTTTGTAATCATTGTAAAAAGAACCATGATGAGTCTAAATGTTGGAAATTACATCCTGAATTGAAACCTAAATGGATGGTTAAGAAAGGAAAGGAAAAGAAAACAAACACTACAGTTCATGATCTTGGGTCAGATTCAAGTGATGAAACCAAGATCAAAACTATGAGTTTTCAAGGTAAATCAAAACTTTCGATTTCCAACAATAGTACTACAAATTTTGCATCTTCTTCTAGTAAACAAACTATACATGATGATAAGAAAAGGAGTGAGCTTTTCCATATTAGAGTTATTTCAAAACATACAAAAATTCATACTCTTTTTGATAGTGGATCTCAAGCTAATCTGATTTCTGAGGAGGTTGTAAAGAAATTAGGACTCAAAACTAATCCACATCCTAAGCCTTATCTTTTGGGATGGTTTTTTGATGAAGCAAAACTGCAGGTAACTAAAACTTGTACTTTTAGATTTTCCATTACAGACAAGTTTATAGATGAGGTTGAATTGGATGTAGTTCCTTTGGATATTTGTGGGGTGGTTTTGGGAAGTCCTTATTTGTATGATCATAAAGCGATCTTCTATAAGGAAGAAAATAAATATTTTCTTGTAAAGGATGGAATTGATTTTATTGTTAGAGCTCACCGTGAAAAGAATAATCTATCCTTGGTAACTACAGGTCAAATGAAAAGGCTGGTAAATTCAAGCTAAAGTTTTGTGCTCATGGTAGTCAAATCCAAAGGTAAATTCAATCAATTTGTGTGATTACCTGGCTTACATTTGTAAACCCCACCCTTTAACATTTAGGTCTTGTTGGTTGTTGAAATTTTTGTGGTATCCTTTGATTGGGAGTCACATCTACCCTTTGTTAATATTAACGCTTGTTCATTTTGAACTCGACGTAAATATTGACATTATGTTGATCACATTTGCATCAAAATTTTCACACACATTTTCATATGGTGTATTTTCTTGGTGATTGGATTTGTGTTTCACACTTGCATGATTGTTCCTTATGATTATTCATTCAGAAAACTTATTTTCTAGGACAATCCCTTTTTATCTCATCAAAATTGCATCATCACGATGTCTATTTTCCTTAGACCTTCTTCGGAAAATCACACACGCGTATTTTCCTTAGACCTATGTCTATCTCGTTGTCCTTATGCTACCAAAATTGCTATGTCACTTCCTTCCCTTTGAAGGAGTTCCATCACACTATCTAGACTTAGAAATTTGTGCTTAAAACAGTGCCAAAAATGACTGACTATCGCACGGTTCCCCATAATTACAAAAATATGGAACCTAGGTTTAGCAATTCGAATCAAAAGATTCCCATTACAACTAAACCTTGTTTGGTTCTTCATGCTAGAGATCCCATATGAGTAAATCGTTCCCCACCTTCATCTCATAGTCGATGGTATGATTTGGACGCTTCTTATCCAAATCATTATTTGAGTTCCCCCCACTCTTCTTCTAATTCTAATCTAAAAATTTCCTCTTCTTCTGAGGATTCCAATCCAAATATTTCCTCTAACTCTTCTGATGATTCATATCCAAACTACTATTCAGATTAATTAAATACGACTCCTATGTCATGGTCCTCCCTATGTTCACAGGAACCTCTTCATCATACATTTAATATGACTCCTACGTCGTGGTCCTCCCTTTCTTCGCAGGACCTCTTTTATCAGTCACCTCAAGAACATATTCTTCCTTTTAAGATACATGCGACTCCAAATCCATCCAATCAAACATCTAATACAATTCTTGAATCATGGTCCTCTCTTTCTTTTCAGGACCCTTGTTATTATTCATCTTATGTGATTCTTGAATCATGGTCCTCCCCTTCTTCACAGGACCTTCTTCATCAATCACCCCAGATAATTCTTCCTTCTTTGAATATTCATGTGACTCAAAGTCCTTTGAGTCAAATGTCTAAATCGACCCATGCGTCACAATCTATAGACTTTTGACTTAATCCTACTAGTTTACAGATGATATACCATCATATAGGTAGGTCCACACCACCTTCTTCTACTCCTGAGACATCTAGTTCTTTTACTCCTGCGACATCTAGCTACACATCTTTATCTCTCATGTCATATTCTTCTACCAATCATCATCAAACATCTTCTAAGTCTTCACACCAAGTGAACCTCTTTCTTCTAATCAACCCTTGGTGGTCGATCAACAACTCATATTGATTGACTTCTTTCAGAATGGAGAAACAATCAGGGCATTTATAGGGGCACATGAAGATATTCCTTTAGAAGATTACGAGAAAGGATTCTCTTTAGACTTCAATGCGCCCACATATTCTGAGAAAAATGTTGATTCCTTTTATCAAGAAACATAGGAAGAGCCTCAAATTATGAAACTTGATGCTCCTCTTATTCTTCCATCTTCACATTCTTCATTAAGTGAGGAAACTCCTAGGTCTTACATTTATCCAAAGCCTATCTTCTCATCACCCAATCACTCTTTTTCTATCATAATTCCTCAATCATGATCTCATATGGGGTCAATTCCAAGTAGCCCTTCATCTTCATCTAGGTGTGTGTCACCTTCTATTAGCCCTCTATCTGCTATTTGTGGGACATTTTCAAGTAGCGCACTATCTTCTATTCTTGGGGCATGTCCAACTAGCCCCTTTTCTTCTAGGTATTTATCACCCCCAGGTAGTCCGTCATTTTCTATTATTGGGCCACATCCTAGTAGCCCATTATCTTATATCTATGGGTCACGTCCTAGTATCCCTTCTTCTTCTATTCTTGGGCCACATCCTAGTAGTCCTTCATCTTCTATCTATGGGTTACGTCCTAGTAGCCCTTCTTATTTTATTCTTGGGCCACATCTTGGAATCCCTTCATCATCTTATATCAGTAGCTCACCTCCCGGTAGCCCCTCCTCTTCAATTCTTGCACCATATCCATTTCATCCATCACATATTTCTTCTATCAATGGTTGTGGCAAGCCCATGGTCATTTATCACATCATTTCTAAATGTCCATGTTCACTTTCTTCTCCTTCTCGGGATCAGACAAGTCACGCATTAGCTTATAAAAAACCCAAACAATTTCTTAATCAAGCTTAAATCAAAACTATAAAGATCTCTATAGCTCCAGACAAATCATACAATCTCAAAATTCTAAATCAAGCACAATTCAAGAACACACATCAACGTAACCATCAAGTATGGCGCAAAGTGCATAAAACTCTGGATGGGGAATTAAATTTCCCACATATGAAATCCATGTTTCAAAACAAATCATAGTCATTTATTGAGTGTGAACTCACCTCGATCATCGAGATCGGGGATAATATCACTCTCGATAAACAAATGTGCCTGGTCTCCCTTATCAAGGAAGTCACAAACATTGTTGTTGGATCTTACCACACAGAGTGACTTTTTTAGTCCCAACCTCTTAAAACTATCGAAAATCTAAAAATCAAAAATACAAAAACATGAGAAAACAAAACAAAAAACAAAGGTGCAAAGATCAAACATTGTAATCAAGTTTTGCGTACACATGGATGTTTATTTCTTCCCTTGCTTCTATTCTTCTACAAGTCTTCCTACCATTTCCATCCCTTCGGTGATATTGTGGTTAGCCTTTTCACAAGCATTTTGCAACATTTATCTCTATGGTATCCATTTGATCCTTGTCTTTTATCACCTTGGTAAATTAAAGAATGATTGACCTCTTAGATATCCTATCACAATCAACATCTAATAAACTTGTTACGAAGAACTTTTGGACATATTTGTTGAAACTAGCTAATGTCATCGTCACATTCACTTCCACATCCTCTCATCAATCCATCTGTGGTTCTTAACCCCTTTTCAAACAAGAGAGCTGAAATAAGTTTTCAGAAAGCAAAAGAATCAAAATCAATCAAAAAATCATAAGCTAAAATCTAAAAGCAAAATCAAATTTATATATAACTCTCTATTGGGTTATTTCCAATAATATCCATTGGGGATATGGATGCCTGACTGGCAGTAGATAAATGTTGTGATTAGAATCAAATGCATCTCCATCGGGGCTATGGATGCTTGGCTGGCAGTGGAGAAATGTATGGCTTTCGTTCCACTAGCCATTCACAAAATCACCTTTCGAAATATATCATTCCTACACATTAGCTACGGTGTCCTCAATTGTTTCCTATTAAATCTTCCCTTCAAGAGGTAATTAAATTCCATGTGCACACACTGGATCTCTATGAGTAGGTAGGGCTAGTATGTTACCAAGTGTCTCTTTCTGGACCTTTTTTAGACTCTTACTCTAGTCCATATTTTGTCTCAAGATTTGTGCCTTTGGCTAATCACTTATTCATCATGAGTCTTCTAAGCTACATTAAGATCATTCTTCTACTTCATTCAGAACATCCATGTGTATAAGATTCCTTTTTTTCCATGTTTTCAGACACATTTTACCCCTTTCAGAAAAACAATCTTCTTCTTACTTTCTATCATGTGCTTTTAGGCCAACTTACGCTGGGGGCATCCTTGATTCTTCCCAACACTTCATTGGTTTATGTTCACCATCATGTTGAACCTATCCATAATGGACTTGGGTCCTGCTTCTACATGTGAAGATTTTTCCTTTGAATAATCTCACCTAATCACCTGGGCATTTTGACATCTTCACCTTTCTCGCACGCATGTGGCCTTATGCCCTTATAAATCCCATCTATCACTAGGGGCATCCAGACTTCCTTGTCTTCCTGTACATAGTTTCAGAAAACTTTCAAGGGAAAAATCACAAAAAAAACATTCAAATATGTTAAAAAAATCACAAAAACATTCAAATATGTTAGAAAAATCATCAAAAACATTCAAATATGTTTCAAAAAACTTATAAAAATTAAAAATCATCTTACAAAACATCTCTCTTTGGTTCTCACTTGTTCATGTGTGTGACTTTCCGATCATCTTGATCTACCTCCATCAACAAAAGCTAGGTTGCTTACTTCATCTATATTATGGGGCACAACGAGTTGCCTGGTACTATTTCGTAGTACACATTGCTTTTTCATCAGACCCAAGTTTCCTCCGTTATTCCCTTCACATGTATCATTTGCTTGGGGCACCATCATTAACCCTTGTCATTAATTTACATAGGTTGGAACTAGAGCTTGATTAAAAAAACATTTCATTATGTTTCTCTATTAGGTCTGCTTGTTTGCTTTCTCGTATTGCATTACATTTTGTATGTTGCATGGAGTTGGTATTTTCAAAAATGGACAATTATTTGTGGTATGGCTTTTCATGTCATTCTACCTTTGTCGTATGCTTATATTTTCCATAAGAACCAATGATGTAGATATCTTAGAAATATGATGACATCAAAATTATTCCAATACATATCGGCTAATGGCTAAGCTCTTCTCTCCCCTCCTCCATATTTCTTTTGCATCACTTTCTTCTCACCCCTAATCTTCTGCCTCACCTGGGCATCTTTCCTCTTCCCATTCTTCTATCTATCTCTCACCTTTTTCGATCATCGATCATCTTCTTTCATCACCCCATCGACACTCAAGGGGGAATCTCTACCTCCTACTAATTTTTTTTCTATCCCTTTAAAATTTTCTTCCATCTACTATCTTTAAAGTGGCGTCACTTGCGCCACCCCAAAGAGGGGAAAATGTAGACACCTATAATTACGCCCAAGCAATTTAAATACTTAAATTACGCTAATTATCCCCTTTCTCACAAATCAACGAAATATCATCAAAACCACTCATTTTCCCTCATATCATCATTAATTAATTGCACTAAGCTAATTAATTAAGTCACATATCCAGCTAACAACCTAATTAACAACCTTCCGTTAATTATTCACCTCTTCTACCTAGATTAATTAATTAGTATTAATTAATTAGCTTTCCCTTCCATTTAACTAGTAAATCAATATTTAATTGATTTAATCCCCTTCTAATAGCCTAAATCATACCAATATTCCTCTAGTTAGCCTCTATAAGCTTACATCTACCTATTAGTTAATCACCTTTGATTAATTAAAGCACCCCTCCAACTCCCATGACTTGCTAAACATAAATTAAACCCTTCTAAAGTAAGGTTACCTTTTATAAAGTAACCTTATCCATTCGTAATCATGTTTTACCTTTATCCCGCATGCAAAGGGATGAAGTGTTTCCTTTATCAATTGGGCTATAAAAGGATCCATCCTTCTACCTTTATACCTACACCTAAACTCTTTAAGAAAGCAAATGCAAAGCATATAGAAAAATAGACTAAGAGCTTTCCTTTTGTTTTCTTGAGACTTCATCGTCTTGAAGAGTTAAGCCTATTTCCTAAGTGCTTAAGTCATATGGGAGGTGTCAAAAGGTTCTTGTAGCCCAAATTTGACAAGCCCTCATTCCTAGGTTCTTAGAACACTAAGAACAATCATTTTTTATAGCCATGGAGCCTACCTAGGTCTATTTAATTTATTTGTTGTTAGAGAATAAAGGAATTTAGATGTTTGAACATTGTTTGTTTCAAAGTTTATTGATGAATGTTTAGCATCTAACCCTTGTTTAACTCTTATCATGATAGTGCTAAGTAGTTTGTTTAACTCTTGCTAATTAAGGCTATTTAGATGTTAGTCTTTTACTCATATTAGCATTAGTTTAAAAAAAAACACATGCACACAGTTACCCTTATCCCACATTCACTAATATGCTAAGATATCTAAAATGAGAGGGTTTGATATAAATAACCATCTTCATATCCCTTTTTCTTACACCTCATTTGCATTAGTGAAAACTATAGGCATTTTGATGTAGATCCATTTTCCATTGTTGTAAATAGCTTCTCCATCTTACAACCATTCTCTCAAATTAAATAGCTTGGGAAGATCCAAAAATGGCCTTATATCCATTTCTTGGATAGATATCATCTTCAAATCTTGAGGAGACGACCCCATTTTGATTGCTAAAATGGTCTAAATAGGTTCATTTATTAGTTAACAATATTAAGGAGTAAGAAATATCTTAGCATTTAGTTTGACATTAATCATTAATTGAAGAATTTATTTCTCATAAGCTCTTATCTTGATGGTTCTATAGTAGGTTTGATTTTTGCTTCAACCCTGCTATACAACCATCAAGATAAGAGTTTATGAGAAACAACTTCTTTAATTCATGAATAATCTCAAACTAAATGCTAAGCTATTTCTTACTTCTTAAGATTGTTAACTAATAAATGAACCTATTTAGATCACTTTAGCAATCAAAATGGGGTTGTTTCCTCAAGATTCCAAGAAATGGCTACAAGGGCATTTTTTGATCTTCCCATGCTCTTAAATTTGAGAGAACGAATGTAAGATATAGAAGATATTTCTCATAAGCTATTATATTGATGGTTATATAGTAGGTTTGATAGTTTCTTTGAAGATAGTATTTATTATCTTATTTCAATTGTTGTGTAAATTTATATATGAAAACAATGGGAAATAGGACTCGAACACCGTTGGAAAATATAATAATCATCATAGGGAACTTTGAACCATTCTGACAATGTAACATGTGAAAAATTGGGTACATACATATTGCCCCCTTGGAGAAGTGCTTTAGTCATGAAGATTCATAAAATGTAGAGTCCGAGTATGGAATTCCCAAATTGGGGGTTTAGAAAGTATACCTGGCACGTTTATGTGTTGAAGTGTCACCAATCCAAGCTTCTCGCTATGTTCAAGAAAAAATGAGAATCAAGTTCATATATAATGTTGAATTGAAAAAATATACTGAAATAAAATGACAAGAGGAATTACCATGTCCACAGGGATAGAAATATACCTGTGTCAGCATTCCATCCCTGCAAAACACAAACTCAAAATAGAGTTAAAACATGTTATATATAACCAAAATCACTATTTCTAGAAATCATTTTCACTCACCACTTAGTGATTTTTTAGCACTTGATTACCTATGATGGTTTCACATGGGAGTAGATTTGAACTAAAGAGCACAATGATGTGATGGTGGACCCACCAGTGGGAGGAGTAGCGGCTTAGAGACAGGTAAGTTATCTACATTTTTTATCCTATAATGTGAAAAAATTGAAAAATTCAACATAAGGGGGTTATTTTTGATAATTTTGTAGTTAAATTGTTCATAAAGGGGGCTCCCAAATGTGTGTGTCTTTTATTTTATGAAAAATGATGTATTTTGTCATTTTTTGAAGTTTTTGGGCGCAAGGGTATGGTGTGCCCTTTTTGACATGACTATTGCTCTTTTTTAAGTGACGGTTACACAACTGTCATTCTTCTTGGAGTGGTAGTTGCCCAACCACCACTCTGCATAAAGGGGTGGTTGAATAATTATTGAGGAAGAAAATAAATTAGATCAAGTGTGATGATTTTTTTTGGTTTTTATGTCATTTTATAATGTTTTTAATGAGCTTGTTATACTTGAGATGTTTTTAACTTGTTCATTTTGATGTTTTGGTGGATGCAAAGTACCTACATCTGATGGAGATGAGACAAAAAGTGTTCTAGGAATCTTAGATCAGTTATCCCAGGAACATAGGGACTTGTTACATGGATTAGGGTTATGGAGATTATCTCAAAAAAAAAATTACTAGCACCATCTAGTCACTTGTTGTGTGACGTCTTGAGATATTAGGATACAGATCGAAACACTTTCTAGCTACTCGGGGTTTGAGGAGAGTGGATTATTACTTTAGAGGATGTGCATAATATTTTGGGTGTTCCTATGATAGGAAGGAGGTTGAAACATGACAGTGCAGGGTTAGTGGTGAGATCACCTCAGTCAGCTACCTATATGGGGGATGGCTAGACACAAATTGTGGGTTTAAAACATGGCATGGGACTTATTTCTACTACCTCCACACATATCCTTACCTTTCACAAGGTTTTTATTGGTATCTTGGCTTCAAGTGTTATAGTATATAAGGGCAGGGATAAGCTTCTTTATTGTTGGGCCCCCATTATCAATATTATTTAGCAGTATGGTCACATTTATGCCTGGGGTGTTAATATATTGGGATCTACTTATCATGATTTGTATTGAGTTGTCAGAGTTCAAAGAAATTCTGAGATCCATCCCACTTTGGTCATGTGTTTGGTGTATGAGAGGATGATCCCCTACTAAAGGGGAGTTGGTATAGATGATCCAAGGGCCAAGTTTGAGACCCATCTTGTAGAAAAAGTTCCACATTAGTTTGGGTTGTTGTATGTTGATGCACTTCTTATTGTCCCTATAGTCTATTACAGGGTTAGAGAGGCTCAAGTCATCCCTAGGGGCCAACTTGGTTGGATAGTCATGACTCGCGAAGTTGTATAAGTGCAGATAGGGTCACTCTAGATCTGGATAGGATTGGAGTTATATTACACATCGAGGTTTCTCCCACACATAGTAGGCAAGAGGAGGAGGAGGAGGTTAGGATGGAGATAGAGGAATATATTGGAGAGGATTTTGGAGAGGGAGCTTGTAAGGAGTTTCATGATGGAGATAGTGACATCGAGTGAAGAGTTACTGGGGATTTTTCTTTAGCACTGATGATAGAGGAGGAGGTGGAGAAGGAGAATATCTATTCTAAGGACCCTCTTTCCCATAAGGGAGGCTATGACAATCAATCCATGATGGGGTAGTGAGTCACTTTCGGAGAGGTTATAGTTGAGTAGCTACACCGGATCCTCCACCACCAGTAATACCAGCTGACCCTTCCTAGATTCTAGGAGATCTAAGTATGTATATACTCTTTCCTAAATGTTTTAATGAATTACTCATTATATATCTCTTTTTATGATTTTCATACATTTTCGAACTTGCAATTGTTTTCTTTTGTGCTTTATAGCCATTGTTGATTGATGGAAAAAAATTATTTTTTAGATCCTGGTTGATACATTGTTTATTCCGATGGGGAAGACATACAAGGAGCTACTTGCATATGTAGGGTAGTAACAAATGGTCAGACATCATACTGATGTATTCACACCAGTTTGGCGAGCCACAAAGATCTTTACCAAGATGAGAACCAATCTCACCACATTTCGGTTAGCTGAGAGGAGACAATGGCAAGGCCACTCTCATAGTAAAACCAATACTAGCAGATCACCCAACCTGTCTCATGGTCATTCTCATCATTCTATTCACGAAGGATCCCACTTGCATCATAGGATCCAAAACAAGATTCCTCATCATGCTCCTTCATCTGGATCCTGTTGGGAGGGATAGGCCGTAGGACTTTATTTCTTTACTATATTTTTTTGAGATACACATATATCAAGTTTTTGGATTCCATGCTCATTGCGAGCATTTTTACCACACTTTTTGGTGTGATGGAATTGTACACAAAATCAATTATTTATAGATATATACATATGTGATTCCTTTTGGCTCAGATACCTTGTGTAAGAGTTTACTTTTTGATGATTAGTTTCAGATGTGTACTCTTAGATGTGTAGAATCTTTGATGATTTTTTTATGCTCTTATGAATGCATGTATGGATGGTGATGATGATGCAATTTCTTAAAAAAATGCTCTCTTTCTCTCGCTTTTTTATTTTGATATATATGATTCACATGAGGACAAATTACAAACTTTAAAAAAATTGTTTTCAAGCAATATTTGGTATTTTTGCCTTATTGGAAAATTTGATGAGAATGCTATGATAATGAAATGAACCCACTCCATTCTTAACTCCACACAATTAGTAATATGTGAGGGCTCAACACTAAGAATCAAGAAGGATGTGATTTGTGTGAATTTGATGAATGAAAATAGTGATGTGAAGATAAGGTTTTGACAAAGACCAAATCAGGACACTACAACTCAACTCTAAGAAAGGCTAACTATCCAAATTAGAATGTAGTTTTCTTGCAATTTTAACTAGACTTAGACCCATAGATGGCCTTCTGATTGACAAAATCTAGTTTTATGGATCATCTCTCTTATAACTTATACATCTAACTCATTTTTTTATGATTAGAAAGGGTTGAAAGAAATTTTCACTTATTGATTTCTTCATGACCTATTAACTTATTTAAAAGGACCCCCTATGTCTTTCCCCATGCAACTAGTAAGAATCATGGGCTCATCACCAAGGATAAGGAAAAGTTGATTAAGGGCACTTCCCTCCTTTCTCATCTTCATATAACTAGTAATAAGCATGGGATCATCACTGAAGACTATTGAGGCAAAGAAGTGTAGTTTTATTTGAAAAAATAAATTGTTTTTCTATTTATTGTTTTTTTATATTTTTTTGAATTGATTTGATTGAATTTTAAACTTTTAATTGTTCTTTTGGGAGAGAATACACGTTTCTATCATCAACCTCATGCAACTAGTAGGATACAAGGGCTCACCACCAAGGTTTGAAGTAGGAAAACGAGCAATCTGGGTGAAATGCCTTAGATTAATTTGTCTAAAAAGAGATTTTTGAGGAAAGATGTGACACCAAGAAGCTTCTAGTACAAAATATTGAAAAAAACAACTAATCTAGAAGCAGTTGTGAATTGAAATAAGTGTGTAGGTCTTGGTAGGATCAATGTCAAAAATTCATCCAGCAAGATGATAAAAGATTGAATAGTCTAGAGATGATATAGTGAATGTTTGAAGAAATATGATTAAATGGTTTGCCAATTATTAGCAATTTTTAAATTTTTCTTGAAAAACAAGTTTCTTGTTTTGCAATGTTACAATATTATTACACAAATTATATGTAGGTTGAATTCGGTAATGTACAGGTGGAGATACAAATGAATTATGTATCGAAGTATTTAGGGTGAATCTAGCTCACGAATGTCAAAATCATCACCTCCGAAGGTACACAAATGATCTGCATGATCTCTAAATTTTCCATTCTATTGACAAGGGCCTACTACCTTGGGTTTAAAATTACAACCCTTTCCTTTAGCTATATATATCTGATCATCTAATCTTGACGTGAATCCATTTATTTGAAAATGGTGTTTTTGAACCTTTTTTTCATGTGTTTGACATATTGTATTTATGTTAGCATGAATATGTTACTCGGCTCAGTTCCCCACATAGGAGGTATTGGTTATATTTTACATTTGTTGAGTTATTGGGTTATGTCCCATAGACACAACAATTTTGGCTTTTAACTTATTGGTGTTTACACTAAGGTTTGGAAAACTAGAATCCTTAGATAATAATTCCATGGGTATCATTTTATTGTCAAAATCATCTCTTTCCTTTGTTATTTATATCATGTTTATGCCTAGTTAGAGATCATTGGGAGGAAGAGAAGCTATACCAGGGAGGTTACCCATTCCTTGTGGTCTGAAGGGGAGAAGGATCAGTTCATCACTCTCTAAGAGTTTCACAATCCCTTTTGTGGTTTTAGTGGACACGAATTCCACATATATTGACTTACCCTTGTTAATTTTGGGCACCTCAAATTTTTTGGGGTCATTAGCCTCAACTTTCAGAACATTTAGGATGGTCATGACCAATTATTTTGAAGGAATTGGTTTATTTAAATGATTTACAAGGAGATCCTATTCCAAATGGACCCATGGTTTCTTCTTGAGATTCTCCAAATGTATGTCAAAGGGCTTAGGATCCCCTTGAGAAATGAAGAATTTTACCAAGTGGAGAAATCTAATCTCTTAGAACAATGTGGAGGGAATAGACTCTATCTAGTGAATCCAAGTTCTACCAAGGATCCTGTTGTAATTCGTCTCCTTGTCGATGATGTAAAACTCTATCAAGATGGTTTTTGGCCCAAGGGAGAAAAGAAAAACTATAGTTGCAATTGAGGTGGCCTTAAGACTATCATACCCTCATAACGTTTTTCTCGTTGATGAGAATTTTTTCTCTCTATATCCCAACTTATGAAAGAAAGAGAAGAGAACCAAAGTAACAGGAATGCACGTTCAGTAGTCATCCTTACAAGAATCGGGATCCGATCCCATATTCGCTGAAATCAAAAATTAAAGTTTTATATTTTTTCATTGGGAGCCCTCTTGATTATAGTCAACTACTCCAATAGGGAAAAATTATCTCATTTTTATCCAAATTGGCTGTAGAGGGATATAAATATTTGATCCCAATTTGTAATGGACCCCAATGCTAAGCTCCTAAACCACTGTAAGGCCTTTCCTTTGAAATAGGAAGACAACAATTTAACTACAACATCCACTTCATTGATCTCATGAATGGTACATATATTTACAATATCTTGAATATGGTCAATATAAGTCATGTGGTTCTCCCCCATTAAGTAAGGAATATTTTTTTAATGCTGTAACCAGAATAGGGTTTTGGGCATTGAGGGAAAGTGGACTACTTCCTATGAAGTGGACATAGGGATTTTTTGTTTGTTATGGAGGTAGATGATGCACCATCTTGATCAGAAAGAGAACCCTAGTTGATTGAAGGAAGGGTCTACCTAGTGGAGGCGTTGATAAGGTTATGTTTGGTGGAGATGGATACCTTTATTCTCTTCTTCCTCTCCTTTCTCTTCCTAGTGATAACTAAAAGTATTCAAAGACATCATATTCTCTTCTTCTAGATGGATTTTGGAACCTTCTCATGTAATTGTTCCACTATTACTACTGAAATTAGTTGAAGTTTTACCCTAGGAGTCACCAGATGTCCTACTACAAAGCCTCCAAAGGCTGAAAATTCACAAGGATGCACATCCAATCTTGGTAAACCTAAAAATTTTGAATTCTAATCCCACCGGACGTGCCAAAAATCAAGAGAGGGTTCTTACTAACACTGTACAACACAGAGAATGTCATTTAGGTAATAATTTGAAGCCTCCACCATTCTATGTCTAGTTGATCATTGGGGATAAATTAGTGCACAATTTCTTGATTGACCTAGGGGCGAGAAACTCAGTAATTTTGAAGAAAATCACAAATAAATTGGGCTTCACATATGAGCCAGTATTGAAAGGAGTAGTGTAATTGGATGAGATAGCAGTAGGGATAGTTGGAGTGATCAAGGAGTTGAGCCTTACACTCTATGCTTACCCAAATGTCATTGTTCTATAGGATGTATCAGTTATTGATTTTTTACTGCTATTTTCCTTATTCCTTTCGAGGGATTTTACAACCAAGATTGATCAGTACTTATCACCCAATTGGTCCCACATGTTGTTTAGTACAAGGTATAGAGATAAGGTTACTATCAGTTCAGAACCAATCGCACATTTTCATATTAAACCCCGTGTTCCAAGTCCAATAAATGTTAATTGTGTAGTGTTTGAATGGGAGGATTGTTTAGAATCCTATGAATCAGACACCAAGGTTAGGACTATTATTTATCTAACACTTAATGAATTCACTTACAAAAGGAATGGATATGATCCATGTATGGAGATGGAAGAAGTTGAGTTAGGTGTTTATTGCTTACATGAGGAGAATTCACCTCTCCCTAGAGTCACCAAATCATATGAGAAAAATGATAATGAAGTATGAAAGCTATTCTTTGATGGATCAAAGAGTAGGTAAGGTGAAATGCTCTTATCACCACAAGGTATGAAGTACTACTCATCCTTCCATTTTTAGTTTTCTTGTTTGAACAACATAGCTGATTATGAAGATTTGATCCATGGATTGCATTGGGAAAGAAAGAGGGGTATCAAAAACTTGCAAGTGTTTGGGAATAGTGATTCAGTTTCCAACCATGTTAGAGGACAACATACTGCTAAAAATGATATTCCTAAAGCCTACAAGCATCAGATATGGGATCAAAATGAATACCTTGAGGAATTCAACATTCATGACATACCAAGGAAGAAAAATGAGGCTGCAGACAAGCTTATGAAAATTGGAGTGAAATTAGATGTGGTTGATAGTATTAAAAGAGATAAAGCATATCCACATATTCATGTACTTTTGAGGCCAGTTGTACCAGATAACAACATGATCTGACAGGTGTTTGAGAATGATCAACAGATCATTAATTTTTTACAGGAGGAGGCTGATTTCTCAACTAAAAAATATGATAAATTGGAGTAGCATTACGGGGATCACGTGGTGCAGTTGTTGACAAAAAAATGGCCAAATGGTTTAGTGACTCTAGAATAAATATTCAACCCAAATGATCAATTCCGAAAATTAAAGATTTAGAGGCCATTTTAGTTAGAGAGGGTAAAATTCTCTAAATTGGAAAGGTGAGCATAGATCAAGAAAAATTTGAATTCATACATATTTTCCAAGAGTTATCAAATGTATTTTCTTGGAGATTTAACGATTATAATGGATTTAATCCTAAGTTTGCACAACACACAATTTAACTGGATCTGGGAGCTAAACCCATCAAGTAGAAGCAAAGGACATTAAATCCTTATATAAATCCTCTCATGAAGAAGGAGCTAAATATTCTCATTGAGGCAAGCATAATTTTCCCGATCAAGCACTAAAGTTGGATTGTGAATATGGTGTCGATCAGGAAAATGAATAAGGAAATTAGGTTGTGCATGGATTTTTTGGATTTAAACAGGGCCTCCCTCAAAGACCACTATCCACTTCCCTCAATGGAGCAGATATTGTAGGTAGTGGCCAATTTAAAAATATTCTCCCTCTTACACGGATATTTGGGCTACAATTAGATAATGGTGAAGGAGGAAGATAAATTTAAAACAAATTTCACCACAAAAGGGGGCACTTATGCCTACAATAAAATGTTGTTCGGGTAGTCAAATGTTGGATCCACATTTTAGAGGGCTATGGATATGGTGTTCAAAGGTATTTTGAATAAAATAGTGCTTTTCTATCTTGATGACATCACTATATTTTCCAAGAATATAGAAAGCCACCTCTTTCACCTTAGGCAAGTATTCCTAAGGTGCAGGAGGTTTGTAGTGTATTTGAACTCAAAGAAATGTATATTTTTGGATCATGAAAATTTATTAGGCCATATCATGTCTAAAGAGGGATTGACTATTGATATAGAAAGTATTAGATCCATTCGAGCATTATTGCTGCCAAGTCATAAGAAGGGTATCCAAAGTTTCTTGGGGAGGATTAACTTTATATGAAGGTTTGTGCCATATTTTTTTGCTCTTGTGAATCCATTAACAATTATGCTAAAGAACGATTTGGATTTTAAATGGATAGTGAATGGAAAATAAAGTTTTGAAGCTATCAAGAAGGCCATATCTCAAAATCTAACTATCATCAATCTAGACTTCTCCAAATACTTCTTTCTCTACGTGCTTGGCGGTTCGGAAACCATCTCCACAATCTTGGTGAAAAAAAAAAGTACTAGAAAATCCTATTGCATTCTTCAGCTAAGGCTTTATGGACTATGAGGTAATATATTCATTCATTGAGAAACATATCCTTGATATGATTAGAATTTTGAATAAATTCAAGAATTTAGTGTCAAATAATAGGATTCATCTACTAGTCACACATGCTAGTATAAAATAATTAATTTTAAACAATGACCTCAATGAAAAAAAAAATTGTTGGGTTACCAAGGTCATGGAGTATGACATTGATATTAAGTTGACCAATTTGATTAGGGGTAAGGGATTATGTGAGAATCTATCTTTGGGACAACATGTTGAGTTAGGTGGTAGAGAAGAGGTTGTTTTGGTGCTACAAGATGATCAAGAGCAATCAGTCAGTGCCTCACTCGATCCTTGTTGGACTCGAGATATAGTCCATTTCCTTTAAACAAGTCAATGTCCTCAAGGGTTAAGAAAATCAAAGAGGAGATACTTCAGCTTACAATCCATTCCATATGTTCTTATTAGTGACATCTTGTTCAAAAGAGATGTGAATGGTGTCCTCCTATGATGAATCAAAACAAAACAAGTGGGGAGGGTATTACATGAGTTTCATGATGAAGAAATGGGTGGCCACTTTTCCTCAACAGAAACAATACTTAGGATCATGAAGGATGGTTATTACTAGCCTAACCTTTTTAATGATTTTTATGCATGAATTAGGAAATACAAAAAATGGTGCCTTCTTCACAGGTAAAGAGAAGCTAACAACCCTTCCACTCCACCCCATTTCTGTAAATGAACTATTTATGCAATGGGGAATGGACTTTATTGGGGTGATTAACTCAAATTCTAGCTTGGTTCAAAAGTGGATCCTTACAGCCATAGATTATTTCACCAAGTGGACATAGGTGGTTGCACTCAAGGAGTCTAATGAGGTCATCATCTTGGGTTTTAAGGGGGGTATTGTAGCTAGATATGGAGTCTCTTCAACCATAATATCAAAGAATGCCTTGGATTTTTTTGGGACCAAAATATCTAGATGGGAAGTGAAAAATGGCATCTATTTGATTACCTCCTCAAATTATTACTCCCACGGTAATGTGCAGGAAGAGTATACAAAAAAAATATTTTGAGGATTATAAGGAGGACTCTAGATGAGAATCGGAGAACATGACACACTAAGTTGAAATCACCCTTGTGGGATGATAGGATTACTCTAAAGAATTCAACAGGGAACTCTCCCTACAAGTTAGTCTATGGGAGGGAGGAAAGGCTACCTATATCACTGGATTTGTCAGCAGTAGAGCTCATGAAACATATAGAGCTATCCAAGTTTGAGCTTATAGAAGTGAGGTATGCAGACCTCATGGAGCTAGAGGAGATGAGAAATCAGGCCATGAAGACAATGGAAAAAGACCAAGCTCAAATCAAGATGATATTTGATAGAAAGTCCAGAAACAGACCATTTGAAGAAGGATACTTGGTCATAAAATGGGATGCAGACAGGGAAAAACTAGGAAGGCATTCCACATTTAATGCCATATGGAGAGGCCCACATGGTCACAAAATCCAAAAACAACAATGTTTTCTAGATATATAACTTGGACAGAGAATAAATGCATATTTTTAGTCAATGGAATCTATCTCAAGCATTATTACTAAGTGAAGTATATTTCTTGTACATATTAGCTTAGAGTTTGTAATTCCTCCAAGTTCTTTTAGCACATTGCCTTGTTTTAGTTTAGGTTTTATTTGTAATAAGTGCTTCTGCACTCTCTACATGTTCCATTTGTGATGTGTATTACTTTTTCATTTATATATAGTTATGCCTTTATTTCTCTTTCCCTTTATAGTTTTAGGAAAAGTTTGGTGAGGAAACAACTAGTCCCCAAAATATTTAAAGAAAGGCCCCAGTAGTGCTCCAGAAGTTCAAAAGATAATTCCTCAAGTGATATACTAGTTTTAGAAATCAGTTGACTCCATGCCCAATGGATACTCTAGGACCACTGGTCTTTCATATCTGACAGGAAGATCATCTCGCAAGCCACCAATTGTTATCCATTTTTTGCACCCCTACATAATAGATAACTAATCAGGTCAAAACATTAGTAGTTGATGGGAAAAAGGATGAAATTATTCACAAGCTACTTGGTAGCTCATGTTTGGCTTGTTTGAGTTGATCTTAAATCATGGAGATTTGGCTCCCTATAGTGAATTTTTGAGTTGGTTTTCGGGATCTTTGTGGAAATTGGAAAAGTTCACTAGGTTGGATGCTTAGGTTGCACACCTAGGTTGGCCACCCAGGTTGGTCGATTGAGATGGACGAATAGGTTAGTTGGATGGGTTGCTTGACTGAGTATTTTTGTATAGTGGTGACAAGCTCATGGTTATATGAGTTAACGATGTACAGAGGAGTTGGATGACACGGGGTTAGACAACTCAGTTGGTCGGGTAGCACGTTGTATGGGCAAAGATAAATGGCTATCCAACCTTTCAAGTTAGATGGCCCATGGTGTGAAGATGATGAACTCTAGGTTAGTTGGTGACTATAAACATATACGGTCATGAAGTTAGATGTTGTCTAAATTTCCTAGGTTGGGAAACAATGAGGTTAGATAGCCTACTCAAAAATTATATGGATCATGGTTAGATGATCATCCAACCTGGATATTGAGAAGAGCTCGTGGGATAGAAAGTTTACTCAAAGGAGGTTGTACAACCCAATGAATATGGATGTTTTTCCTACCTAGGAGGGTTAGAAAACCATCATAGTTGGATGAGTCATATGCCAGGAAAAGGTAGGTGGGTAAATGATAGCTCAAAAACCTGAATTAATGAGGCATGATTCCCATGAATGCTCATGCAAGAAAAGTACTAAATCATATAGCTCCCCACACCTCTTCCATGCACCCTGCCGGTTAGTGACCCAAATTGCTTATATATTGTAAAATCCTCCAAAATATGAAGGGATTCATTTTATTTTGGAAATGAACTCTATCAAAATTATTCCAGAGCTATTGTGAGATAAAGGCCTCAAATTTGGACTTATTGTAAAGAATTTTTCCTTGTGCCTATATTGTAATGGATTGTGCATGTTTATGAGAAATGAAATTGGTATTTTTTGGATTTTCTTTCCCTAATTCAAGATTTATTGCATTTTTTCCTCCCATTACATTTGCAAGTATATTGTGCATGTTTATATCTCTTTAAAATACCTTTAATTTGTTATCCTTTATGAATCTAGGGAGCTGAATATTATTTTATCTTGTGGCACTTTTACTCACCCTCTCTCACTTTATTTACTCCTATTTTCCACTCACTGGGAGTGTATCACTCCCTTTCTTAGTGAATCACCTTCTCTTAGAGTATATTTACTTTTATGCATTCTTATATCCTTATTTCCTTAGAAAGCATTAGGGTAGGATTAGTTTAGTTTTCCATTCGATGTACTTTAGAGAAGTTGGCACTAGGTTAGGAGAAGAAGTTGGCTTTCTCCGAATGGTTATCCTACTTACAAGGTCCCACACTGTAGGATAATCCCATGTTATGCAGGTTATAATGATTGCCTCACCAAAAAATCACAAGTAACCAGGGGTGCTGTAATTTTGACATAACAATAACACCATTCGTTATAGCACCATGATTATGATTAAATACTTTAGGCCCCTAGTTTTTGGCTCCATTTTTTTTATTGTTTGCGTTATTTTGATTAGGGGATACCAATTTCCCATTGAGACCATAGGTCTTATGCCTACTATCAATGGCAGATTGGTTAATTCAAAGTGTACCTTCCAACACTTCCTTGTAACTATGGAAAGGAAACTTTTGGACTTCCTCCTTGGTCTCTCGATTGATCAAGTGAAGTAAAATATTACAAATTTCCATCTAGTCCATGTTAGGTGAACTTTTAGAGGAGTAAATAACTTGACACCATCTTTGAATGAAACATGTGGTAGATTCATTTTTCTCCTTCCTAATATGAGGAAACTCCCTTATTCACATTCGAAGTAACTTGTTCATGTCAAAAGCTCTAATGAATTCTGAAACAATTTGTTTAAATTAGTGTATAGTAGCTTCTAGAATCTGATAGTACAAATCTAAAGTGATTCCCTCGAGGGTTTTTAGAAATATCTTATCGACCACTGCATCCCAAGGAATAAATTCCTTGATGGTAGTATTGTAGGCCTTGATATGAGCGTTTGGGTCTCCTTATCCCTTAAATTTAGGAATATCAGGCAATGGGAATGGAAACATGAGACCTAGTATTATAAAGTCAAGGGGATCTTTCAAATACTCAGTGTAAGTACCCATTCCATAAGATTCCACTATTGAAGTTCCTTGGTGAAGAGGTAGAGGAGGAATTGGATAGGATACAGTGTAGGCATTATCTAAAACTATGGAGGTCCTTGATATAGCATATAAGGAGTAGGGAAGGTATATGGGTCCATCTAGGGGGGGATTTACATACATGTAGGTAAGGTGGAAAAACACTAGGAAATGGGCTAGTGGGCTTGAAACCAAGGAATGTCACATTTCCTGATGGAGTGGCCTTCAAGAACACACTTCCATAATAAGGGTGATAAGGTTAAGGGACCATTCCTAGGGTATCACCTCCAATGATAAAATCACCCTTATTTGATTGGATAGGATAACCTTGTTGCACAGGGTATTGCATTGGTTATGCATTTATAGGGGAGCACCCTTTGTTGTCGATTGGATTCCCCATGTTCTTCCCTACTACATAGGTTGGTTATGAAGGTTGGGTACTCTCTAGTTCTCTAATCATCCCTAATAATGTAGAAATAACATCATGAGGAGAGGATTGAGTCTCTTGTTTAGGTTCCCGCTATGTAGGGTTTGGTTGAGAGGGCACATGATATCCTCTTATGAATTGTTCAACATTTTCATTCTTATTTTCATTAAAATTAGAAGTCTCAGGATATGTTGTTTATAAATTTTAATTAAAAAAATTTGAAGCATGAATCTTCATCCTATATAATGACTCATCTTTTGATGAAGAAAATTACCAATTCACGAAAAAATGGCATCTTCTGTTGATTGCATGGAAATGTGAGGTCTTGACAACAATATAGGGTAAGGATTTATTCCACTCGAAAAAACCATGTTGTTTGAATTTTATGGACTTTATTGCATGTTCAAATATTGACCAACGTCCTCTATTCTCATATGACTAGTGGGTTTTGAGACATAGCTAGGGGAGGATTTTATTTTGTTGGTGTAATTTTCAGCCTATCCAAAAAGGGAAGGGGACTGTTGTGATTGAACGTTGGTGTTATATCTATAAAATCAAAATGGCCCACCAAACTCTCTACCAGAAATATTTGGGGAGGTATAAAATATCCACTGAAATATGGGAAGAAATGGAAAAGGTGAGGTAATAACAATGAAAGAAAAGGAAATAAGAAGGAACTAGTCCTTCACATCAAGTTCACCAATTTTTATGCCTAAAAAATCAACATGTGACCTTCGGGCACACTTGACCTCCCGAGGTTGTGTCGGGACAACTGATGTGGAAGATTGTAAGGATATTTATGGTCAACTATAAGAGAGTTAGGGACTAAGATTGGGTAGTGTAAATTCCTAGTAGTTGAATTGGTCAAAGGGGAATTAGAGGTTAACTACGGGTAGCATAAGTTCCCTATGGTTGAATTATCTAATTCGATATGAAAGTTTAAACTATGTCATAAGTTTTTTTTTAAGAAAATAAGAGAATTAATATACCTTAATTAAAAGACAAATGTGTTTTAATCTCTTAACTTACTGTGTAGACACCCAAAATTGAGTCACAACCCTTTAATCCCCTTTTAATTAACACACCCCCTTACCATGACCCCTTCCACAGATTATTATTAATCTAATTATCAATATTAGGTTAACAACCACTTCACCCCTCCACCTCACCTCTCCACCTTACCTTAGACCCATTCCAAGGGCATTTAACTAACTGAGACTAGGTCATCACTCCTAGCATTGAATCAACACTTCCCCTAACTAACTAAGACTCTTTATTAACCTAATACTTATTTCTAACCAATTCTTCCATTTATTTCCTATGTGTTTAAATGTGAACAAAGACTCCTATCCCATAATCAAATCTTGACCCATCCCAAAAAGGGGAAGAAACATGCTATTATTGGAAATTTTGAACTTTTCTCCCTAACCGACACTGGTTATTCCTTGGCAAGCATCGGTCAAGGAACCGCCATCAATTCCTTAATATAGAGATTTCCAAATATTTCCTTGGGCTCTTCCCTTGGTTGGATTTTTTATTATTAATTTAAAATATTGCATTAGATTGAGTGTATGATGATCAAACATAACATCAGGGCATCAAATTTCTTCACTTACAAATGACCTCATGCTTCACATCCTCAAATCATTCACATAGGGAAGAACATAAGATTCACTTCTATGGCATTGGATCCAAACCCGTTTCTTCTAGGAACACCCACCAATCACTTCATCTACCAATCTCCTAGTCTTCAGATAAGTATCTTAACAAGGTTGTTATTTATTAACTTTCGTTTCAGATATCTTATTGTCTTCTTTTTTACTACTTATTTCTCACCCGAATACCATCTGTCACCCATCTACCCAATAATCTACCAACCCAAACCTCTCCACCTTTCTAATCACCTCTCTCACCCTTGTTGAGCCTTCACCTAAATCTAAACACCTTGCCTAAGCCTTATCAACACTCTATGCAATCAAAGAGAGCCAAAATCAACCTTGTTTATACTTTAGCACCCAATTACCCCTATTGTGATTGGTTAGCCAATGAATATCAGCTATAGCTAGTTACTGTAATTAGTTCCTTGACTAGAATTGGTCTCTGTGTCTAGAATTCTCCCTCAGACAAGTGATCTAATTTACCTAAGAAAAACATCTCAAAACCTCCCACAACCTCACCTAGACCTCCATAACAACCTTTGTTACACCTACAGACCTTAACAACCCACCACCTTCTTTAGATGTAATATTATATTCACTATTTGGATTATGTTTAATTTATCATGATTGTGTCAGATACCTAAATTATACAACTACAATATGAATCTATATTTCATGTTCTTATCAACATTTAATTTATTTTAAACATGGATTGACAGCCTTCTGGGAAGTACCCCAATTCTTGGATCTAGCTCCCGCTAGGAAATCCACAAACCGATACTTTTAATTCTATCTTTTGGTCTTGTGTTCCTTTTTAGGTAGTCCTTCCTAGAAAAATTGAAGTTCTCTTGATCGACCTAGTATTTAACAATGCACAACCTCTTCACAACCTCCAGGTATTCCTCATATACCCAACCTTCTACCTTAAACATTTTTCTTATACATACGCTTCTTATTGGTGAAATTTTATGGCATGCCCAGTGGGACCCTCATCATTAGTGGGTTTCTTTATTCACATAGGATTACAGTTTTTGTTTGTTTCCTTTTTAAATCTTCACTAAATCTCTCTTTTCATGTATTTATCTTTCTTATATTTGTTGTAAAGGAAACACTTCATTTGGTGTAAATTAAAACAAACCATTCTTTATTTCCTCTTGATTACATTAGTGAAATACATACTCTCTTTCTATTCATTATTTCTCTCATCTAACTTCATTTTTTTATTTGGGCTTAAAACTATTACATTGCATCCTTGTATTCTTGCATTTATCTCACATAGTATAAATAGCAATCAAATATAATGGAGGTCCTGACCGGTTGATAACTAGGTAATTAATCATAGTTCACTATTACATACACTTATTTTCCAAATCAATCAAAGAAAAAACAAACTTCTTAAACATTCCCCAAATCCTAGGAAGAAGCTATCAAGGATTTAAAAACATGTTGATAATGGGCCCCGGCTAGTGTTTTGGTTGGATTGTCATATCAGAGATCAAACCTCATGTACTGAAAGCTATATCAAGGACTCCCCCATCAAAAAAATCTTGAAACCATCCATCATTGGATTCTAGGTACCTTACATCCATTCCCTTCTATATATTCATAGTCAGTATTAAGGCTTAAGCCATCACAAAACTAAAATATGATTCCTAGGATAACATGTTTGTTAGTTTTTACTTGTGGATTTTTGACTTTGTTTCTTGTCTTCTGTTATTTGAGGTGTGATTTCGTACTTCATCAATTTTCTTTATTTTTCACACTCATTCATCACAACTAGTTACTTATGTTTCTATGAGTGTGTTAGATTAGATTTTCTATACACAACTTCTTTCTTGACTTCTTTTGACAAAATCTAACTCAGAAATTTAAAATTTATTCATTTTCATAGTAACATGCATCAGTTACCTTCTACTAGAACTGGTTCAGCAATTTATATCATTCTTTTCATCCAACTGACACCATTTCACTGACTAGTATCAGTCTCTATGTTTTTGATTTTCTATCAAAAATAACAACCTATTTGTACCTACCAAATTCTTTCAAAAAAAATTATGAGTTTTTGTCACTTCAGCAAAACCCAGAGTACCTATTTTCCACATTTCATATGGTTTGGAATTTCCAACAGGTGTGAGCTCTTACTTTTCACGTGAGTTTTATAATGTTACATTCTACCCCCTTGTCTCATTCTATTTCCTCACCAATGCATCCTAATGCACCTGCGATCGTACCCGAGGGTGATGAGAAATTCACTAGATTCCTTAATCATAACAATAAGACCTTACATCATTACCTTGTTAATTATTCTACCCATGACTCCTTAGGTCAGCCTATTTATGGAATGCCCACTTTCAAGCCCCCTGTTTCTACCACATCTGCCAAATCAGAAAATGCTAATGTAGCTACCCAAATGACTCTAATGTCAACCAACCCCATCTCACAACTCCCTACTTAATAAGTGACCTCTACACCTTCAAAATTTATCATCCCCCCAACATCTTCCATACCCTTAACCATGGCCCCTCTTATAGGGGTCCCTTCATCATTAGTACCCTATGTACCTATATCTACGCAACCGCTAGTTCTATCGACATCTTCCACTCCATTCCAAAGTTTGGTGGTTTTTTATTCCATAAACCCTTACACCTGTCACTATAAGGATATTTCCACAAGCTCATCCCACCTACACTATACCAAAGACATACCCTATTGTATCCACTTCATATTCAGGGTATTTTCCCTCCTCTTCTATCACTTTCTACATACCTACATCTCAATTCACTTACTTGGCACCACCACACACTGGTATTCCTTCCATGACCCACTTTTCTTATCCACCCCCTTATATATCAGGAGGGATCCCTCATCCTGACCCCACAGTGGATCTCATGAAAATGATGATGGAAAAAATATAGATGCTCGAGGCCTCTATTTCTAGATCTTGTAATGTATTAACCTATGATGATATTTGTAATCAACCCATCCATCCCTCAATACTTATTCATCCCTATCACATGCAATGGGAGGTTCCCAAATTAAATTATTTTAACAATAAGTATGACCCCTAATAACACTTGTGTTCATTCACACACACTTGTTATTTAATATGACACGATGATTCCTTACTCCTTTGAGCATTTCCCATGTCCCTGTTGGGGCCCACCTTAAACTGGTACAATTATTTTCCTAGGAACTCAATATTTTCCTGTAACCAATCGGCCTAGACCTTGATCACTTTTCAATAAATATATCTAAGAAGGTCATTATGACAGATTTATATTCTATTCACCAATATGACAATGAATCTATTGTTGATTTCATTGTGTGGTGGCAATACCTAATCAATCCGCTCTGCTTCATTCTCTGGCAACATGATCTCATAGATTTTATTACCAAGGCATGTGCCAAACACATTTCCCTAAATTTTTAGATTCAAACATTTTATACATTTGACGAGGATTTCACTATGGCTCGGAAGCTTGAGATCTGTTTTCTCAAAGAAGAGAAACTTAAACTGCATAACAATAATGCTACCTTCAAATCCAATGAATCTTCTTCCAAACCACCTAACAACCATTCTAAACCAAAAGTATCTACAAATGTGATGGTTTTGAAATCCATCCCTTCTCATCCATCTAATCAACCCAAACCTCTTGCCAATCTTTAACATGGTCAAAATTTGCAATATAAATATGAATAGAGGAGTTACACTCCCATCAGAGAGCCATATTCTTCCATGTTGGACAAGTTGTTGAACGATGGAGCTATCACACTTACCCCCATCAAACAAAATACTAGTTTTGATCCTTCTCTCTATACAACGGCTTGGTATAAAGAAAATGATTTTTTAATTACCACCACATAAGATGCCATAGTGAAAGAAATTGTAAAACCTTCATAAACATTGTCCAAGGAATGTTATATAATGTTGATCTCATCCTTGATAACCCTAACACACCTGCTAATGTAAACTTAGAGGTTTTCAGAAAAAATCCTAACCATGTCCCTTTATAAAATCATGTTGGTGATACATCTAAAGAAGAAACCAATGTCCATGTGGTTCATGTAATCTTCATTATGACATCTAATCCTTCTATTAAACATCCTCCTCTAACATCTATTGAGGAAATTCTCATGTGGAATCTCCTACTCATAGAGGATCCCACCTTACTAATTCCTTACCCACATAGGAACCCACCTCATCTATTTATGTAGCCATAAAAGAACCCTCATTATCATCTTATCTACCCATAGAAAATCCTACATCGCCCACCTTGCCTTCTCCTTAACCCGTAGAGGTGATAACCTTATCAAATTCATCCACCTTGCCCTATCCTCAACTCGTAGAGGAGCTAACCTTGTCTACTTCACCCACTTTACCTCCTCCTCTACCCATAGAGGAGTTAATCTTATTTACCCACCCTATTTTTGATACCTCACCAAAAGACCTCGCAGATCCCATTACTCTTCTTACCTCACTCTTAGCTACTGAATATGAGGCCAAGGCCTTCCCTATCTCACAAACCTCATATCTCATCATGGGGATTAGTAATAGTGTTTTGTATTTTTCATCAAAACCAAAACCATTTTCTTGTTTTTTATCACATGGAGTATATCAATTACTCTACCCTATGGGGGCACCTCAGACTCCCAGTTTGCACCCAAATGCAGATTTTATCCCTGGATACCTTTACCATTTACACCAAGGTATTCAAAGTGAATAAGACTATTGCATATGAGCCCTTCGTTCTATCCCATTCTTCATCAGTACCCCTTTCACTCATGCCTTTGTCTGCACTATAACTTAACACCACCTTAGGGGTCTTACCAGTACCAAGTCTAGCACATCCCACTAGGAAGCTAGACTTGTCAAATTAATCCCCACCATCAAAAAACCTACTCCAGCACCTAAAAGGAAGACCCAACCTTTTATGGATGGCATCCCGATATCTCGAAAGACTTCTCCCTCATCTTCATCTCTAAAATTTATTTTAGGCCCAAATCCTTCAACCTTGGTTAACTTACCCCTTCACCAAGGAAAATATAAAGTGTGACATCCTTTACCCCCACCTCAGCCTCTCATTTTTCCCACACCTTATTCACAAATTCTAATGGTCTCTTTCATATTTTCAATTCTGGTGGTCTCTTCAAAGAAGTTGATTTTTTGGAGGAGGATTCCATTATTTCTTCATATGTTTCCTCGCAACCATATTTTCCTCTTCCTATCTTTGATTTTAAAATGGTGCATGTAGCCACTCAGTCACACCACATGAAAGACAAAGGAAAGGAAAAATTTTGTAACCCTTCTAGTTCTCCTTCACCTAACATTTCACCTACACCTCCTCCTAAGATAACCATCCTTAGGACAACACCATCTACTTCTTTTGGGGTTACCCTTCATTTAATGATAAAAACACTTCACTAATCCCCATTGAATATGTCTTTATTCAAATTAATTAAAATCTTTGATTCTCATCATCAAGCCCTCAAGGAGGTCACATAATCCATCAAGATTCCACCCAATAACACTTCACCTATTTTAACCTTCATTTCCCTTCATCAAATTACTTCCATTAATTTCTCCAAATCAGATATTTTCCCTTCACAACCTGATGATCCATGTGCCACTCTTTTCATCTCCACTTACATAAACGATATTTGTGTTAAAAAAATCATGATTGATGGGGGTTTTAGCATCAAAATCATATCTTCTCATGCCTACTAACAAATGTTCATACCACCTAGTTGTATGTCTAGCAACCCCATCATGCTTTTATATTTTATAATTCTATGACCACTACCCTTGGAAGCATTGTCATTCATAATCACGTGGGTCCCCAAACCATTCCCAAAATCTTCTACATTCTCAAAGGAGAGTACCAGTATAACATGTTGGTAGGTTTTCCCTAGATTTGCACCATGGCTTATGTACCTTCCACCCTTCACTATTGCCTCAAATTTGAATATAAATTAGAAACTTACACCATTCAAGAAGATCCCTCCCCCTTCAAAACATGTAATATAATTTATCATTCAAATTATGTCATAATCCTTATTAAGGTAGCTACCAAATCTACTACATCTATCACATCTACTACTTCTTCTGCTTCACCTTCCTCATCTAGCCCACCTACTAACCCTCATATTCCACCCTCTACTGATGCCCCATCTTCTTAGGCTTGAGATAGCTCATCTATACCTGTTACCCAAGTACTAACCATAAACCCCTTGGTATGCATTTTTCAACACCTTTCACTAAGAGAATATCACCTCCTTAGCATTGACGCATTCCTTACTCCTCAGGAGTATGGAAAGTTACACCAACACTCACATTACAATTATCATATAGGATAGGTCATAACATAGAACCCTCTGTACCTTCATACCAACCTAATCTATGGGGGGCTTGACATTTCCTCTTACTCCATTTAACCTCCCTTCAAAACTAGACCTTTTTCATCTAATTTCTCCTATCTCACAAAATGCAACTTCGCACTCACTTTTCTTCACCATTACACCTAGAATGGATTCAATTTTTGTTGTTATGAACAATTTCGTCACACTATCATACCATATACCACTAAGAAACACAAAGACCATCGTGGTATTGGTTTTCCTTTGCATCCTCCTCCTAATAAGGCCCACATCACCCTCGTTGAAGATGAAAATCCTTCCTCACCTTCTTCTCCTATCGCACCACCTTCTCCCACGGAGTCTATAGATCTTGAATCCATTCTACCTAAAAAAATTTTGTCAACACCATCTCCTTGGGACCTCTAACATATCAACATCATGGTGATGCTCCCTCTTCCCTTCCTCTTCTTTATCTTGACATGTTGGATGATGACATGCCTTCTATGAATGTCATTCGGTGACAGGATGATGATTCTATTATGACCTATTTAGGTACGGAGAATTTTTACATTCAAAGATCACTACCATCTTACACACAAACCATTTTGAATGAATCTACCATAGAAATCAATATTCACACTCAAGACAATATTTATACTCCATAGAACAAGAATATTTCACTTCTTTTCTTTAAGATCATAGTAAATCATTTACTTGGTCTTATAGTGATATGTCGAGTATCAACCCTAATATCATGCTTCACAATATTGTAACTATCCCTGGTGCCAAACTAGTGAAATAGAAGCTATGTAAAATACATCCTTCCATTTCTCTTCTTATGAAATAAGAACTCTAATGCCTTATCTCTGTCACCGTCATCCTACCTGTTGACTATCCACAATGGATCTCTAACATTTTTCCCTTCATGAAATTGACTTGGGGACTTCGTATTTATACTGAATTTCATGACCTTATCCTTGCTTATCCTAAAGATAAATTTCCTCTACCAAGAATTGACCAATTATTTGATCTTACAGTTGGCCATGAGATATTATCTCTTATGGATGGGTTTTCAGGTTATAATCATATATTACTTTATCTAGAAGATCAGCACAAAACCACCTTCATAACCACATGGGGGACTGTACACACCCAAAATCGCATGTGCTACATTTTCTAGAAAACGGTGACAAAAGTCCCCAATGATGATTCAAAATCCTTTCAAGAAAGTGTTTGAGCTCCAAAAACCCATTTGTAGTATATATTTGTGGCCTATATAGCCTTACTTATCTTTTCCCTACATTTTCCCTTTTCCCCTTTCATTATGTGTTTGTTTTGACCTTCAGTCCTAGGACTGCCACCTTTCCTAGGTGGTGGTTCGCAAAACGCTTCCCTAACTGGGGCCGTGGTCCTAATCGATTTTTCTAGAATCTTCACATGAGAAATTATATGTGACGATTCACTTAATTTTATCTTTTGAACATGTCCGTGAGTCAAATTTGCTAAAAATAACTTTGTTTTCTTGGTTCTCCTAGTTCCTTCTATTTTTTAATAGATTTGATGAGTGGAACTGCCTCTTCAATTCCTTGTACATGAAGTAAACTTATAGCCTCCATTCCTATATATCCCATGCTTGTATTCAAGTAAAATCCTGATAATTTTGTGTATCTTGCATTGTTGTGCTGCAATAATCTTGTTAGGAATTGCAAAGCCAAGTTTAGATCTCTTTTGTTATCTTTCTTCTATCTGCATTACGCATAGATTTCTTCCAAGCTGGCATCACTCAAGTGCCATCCTCTTGTTGGTGTTATTTGCATTCCCATCCTCAGATTCACATGAACTCTCAGAGAATGAAAGGAAAGATCTGAGGGGATAGATACTAATACTACTGGATTTGCTAAGGTTATTACTCTTCTAGGTTTGAGTTATGTATTTGTTTTCTTTGTTTATCAAATTGTCAATTACGAATTGCTAATTTCAATTTCATATCAAATAGAGTATAAATCAATGTCTTTTCATTTGCAAATAGTTAGTTAATTTCCAAAAGGGTTTGAATCTTTCCTAGCAATCCTCGGTGATGAATCCTCTTCTTCCATCCCTGTGGATCTGAAGGAGAGAATATCTATAGGAGGTTGTCTACACATCATAGATCATTTGGAAAATCACTTATTTTAGGTTAGCTTAGATTCAATACACTCAGCAGAGGAAAATAACCACACTGGGTTATTTTCTTGTTTAGTTTTATTGTAAAATTAGATTTGATTATTTAGAATGAAAGTGAATTGTTGTTTATGATTGTAATATTTTAGTTATGTGATTTGTTTAGATTAGTTTTCTTTCAGTAATAGCATAGATTATTAATTTCATTCATTTTACATGGACACTTCAAACTAGTTTGGCACTTAGATCTAAATTAGGTAAACAAACCATATGGAATTTACACTACCCATTCATAGCCTCTAAGTCTCCCCCTTGTCAACTCAGTTACCATAAGATCACACTACCAGATCTTAGCCACTGATTGTCCTATAGTTAGCCACACACATTCAAACTTTGGTTACTCTAGCATGAACTCGGGGGGTGGAGTGTGGTTGAAGGTCACGTTCTCATTTTCATCCATACAAATTGGTGAACACGACATGAAGATATAGTCTCTAAATGTTTCCTCTTTCATCCATCCTTTATTATGCAGGTATTCTTATAGCCCCTGAATATGTCAGGATATGACGAGTACGGTTGACCCATCTCAAGTTTTGACTTGTACCAACACCATTCAAACATACCACAGTAGTCACCTTCACTTTTAACATAGGAATACAACCACTCATCCACTAAAAATTCTCTACTTTAGGGAACTAATGTTGGTTCTTCTATGCACATCAAAAAAATAGATCAGATCACTTAGACTTACCCCCTTGAACAATCAAGTTCAAATAATAGGACATTTACTAGAGAAACTAGTTCATCTCCTCGAGTATTGTTTCAACATCCCATCACCATGCAATCTGATCCACTCCCCCATCTTGATGAGGAGTATCTAGCACGATATGCTAGGAGTGAACAGCAATTTCAACAAATGAACCAATATTTTGATAGGTTGCAAGGGCAAGGTAGTGTCCCACTTTAAAACAATAACGCTACGCCACCACCAACTAACAATACAACCAATGAGGGGTGGTAACATCATGAATATTTTATAGCGGGACACCATATTCCTCAACAACCTTCAAAGGTTCAACCAAAGGAGTCTAAGCAGGGAACTGCCCCGTCAATGGGCGATGTCATTTCATCTTTGGTTGATAAGGTCAGGGAGTTAGAGCTTGCCCAAAATACACATAATTCATATGCAGGGCAAGTGTGGACTCCTTCTTACCCACAGAACCATGGGAAAATACCAACTTCCCAGAACCCTCCAGCCTACATGAATATTCCGAACCATGTATACTTGTTAAATGGGAAATGTACCTTGAGTATGCATCCTCAAGTCACATATGGTCATCTACAACAGGCTCCAGTCATAAGTGCATTCTCAAATACTTTACTAGCCAGAAATGTGATGTTCCTTGGTTTCACACCTTCATCTCCATATCAAGGAAGTCAACCCCAATATATACACATGTATTCCAAATCTCCACAGGGGGACATGTACACCTACCCAAGTCCATATGGACAAATGCAAGGGATGTCATAAGCCCCGCAAAATATTTATGTCAACCCATTTCAGCAGCCAACACATCCCCCATCTTCCCAACAAGGGTCTTTAATGGTGGAAACATATGCAATGGGGACTTATTGTGAATATCTCAAAGAACTCCTAGATTTCTCCATTTGGGCAGTCATTCTCCCGAGACCCTTTTCTGATCTCCAAAAGTTCAAGGGGGAGGGTGATCCAAATTTCCACATCAAAGCTTATGCAATGGCCATTTGAGAGCTTCTCCCATGGAATGCATTCCTTGCAAATATTTTCCCTAAGACACTTAAATGTATTTCTCTCAACTGGTATTATAGGATATCAGAGGCTTTGATACACTCGTTCAAGCAACTAGTGTCAGAGTTTATCAAAGCCTTTTATATGAACAAGGTTTTATGAATAGAAATCATAGAATTTCTTCATATCAAATAAAAACATAACGAGTCTACAACTCACTTCATTCAGAGGTGGTGACATGTTCTCTACTCTTTTGCAAGTGCGCCAAACATGGAACTAACAGAACTTTGTGATTTGTTCATCCACTCCCTCAACAGAGAGATGAAGAAAGAGGTTTAAAATTTCCCACTAAGGAGCTATGAATATGCTAGAGGGTGCTCTTTGGATCGACGAAGCAGCCATCAACAGTGGTCGTAATACCTACGGAGTAAATGGGAAGTTAGTTACCCCTTCTTAAAATAGTCTCGGCTACTTCAACAATAAAAATAACAATAAAGGACCAAAGATCCTTAACAAGAATCATGGAGTCATGACCGATGGTGTAACTGACCAGCCCAAAATGCCTAATGTTGTTATTCCCACCGGTAAAGGTACAATGAATAACAACAATGATGGGAATAACAATGGCAGTAATAAGAGGAGAAACAATTTCTCACCCTTAGTAAATGATGTGGATTTTAATCGTCCCCAACAATAGTAACAACCTCAGCCATAAAGACAAATGACAACCCCAAGCCCTAGTAAATACCCCAACCAATTCCAAAACCAGGGGCAAGGGTTCCAAAGTGTTAACTATAATATTCAACAACCAAACAATAATCATGGTTTTGGACCACAACAAGGAACCAACCAAAGGCCTCAAAATTATGATCCTGACTTGTACTATGGTTTCCATAGGGTCCGTGGGCATGACGCAAGAACTTATTGCAATTGTAATAAGTTTTTGCAACATTTTCTAGAAAACCAAAGACAGTTGTTTGTTGACATGTTTCTGGAAAATCCAATTGTTCCTAATCAAAACACCTATATGGGACCAATGTCTCCACAGAACACATATTTGGGAATCTTCAATGATACTCTCCCCACGTGTCTGAAGGATGGAAGACTAGATCCTAATGGTTTGAACAAAGGCATTGTAATAGGGACTCATGATCATGAAGCCTCAACTTCATCAAATACACAAGTGGCATCCCCTTTGGATGGTCAGTAGAAAACGAAGATCATAGGTTTGGTTGAGTTGGACATTGAACTCCAGATTAGTGCTATAACAAGATCTAGAGACTATTCATCACAGCCAATCCCAATTTTCCCAGTTGTCTCGAATAATGCTCATGACATTCTAAGAAAGCCAGTAGGGGCTTATGATTTGATCAGTGATCTAACCAAGACCTTTTCACACATTTCCTTCTTAGATCTACTAAAGAATTCTCTCTCTCATTAAACCACTCTCTTAGAACTGCTCGGTCTCAACCATTTGGCTAATGTTACCATCGTCCCCTTCTCTTTTCTTCAGAAGTTAGGATATGGGGAGAATAATTTCTCCTCAACACAAAATACATTAAGAGGCTATGATAGTCTCAAGGAAACCTCAATTGAGACCATAGTATTACCAGTAACTCTTGGACCCAAGATAGTTCTTACTAAGTTTTATATTATAGATCAGGAAACCAACTATAATATGATTCTTGGTCACCCTTGGATACACCACATGAAATAAATCCCATCCAGCCTTTTCCAAGAAGTCAGATTCCTACATTTAGGGAAATTATTTGTTACTCAGGGTGATCCAAAGCCCTTTGACATACACCTAGCCAACTTGAAGAAAATGCCAGGGGTCCACTCTAAATTTGATCTTCCCACCAACCAGTTAAACAAACCAGTAAGCATGTTACCAGAAGAAAATTTGGTTCCCACAATGGAATTAGAGGTTACAGGTTTGATCGAGGGCATTCCGGACTTCAAGGATGAAAGTGTTGTTGTAGAGACAGTTTTTCTAGGAACTACAACAAAGATTGTTGAACTATTAGAAAAGGATTTTCCTATCCTTCTTACCTTTGAATCCATAGGTATGGGATGTGCTTTGGGACCTGGTTCCCTTACAACATATGAGTTTTTCTTGGTATATGTAACCAAAATAAAAGAAGAACTTACAAACGATGACTCAACATCTATCTTTCTGAGTGATTCCTTGACTCTCCACTTTAATGGGGCCAAGTGTCACTTCGGTGTCAGGGCAGGTGCAATCCTTACCTCACCTAAAGGAAGGGTCTTACCTTTTTCTTTCAAATTGAATTTTGAATGCAAAAAAAATAGGGCTGAGTATGAATCTCTTCTATTAGGTCTCATTATAGACAAGAGAATGGGCATCCTTAATATTAAGGTGTTGGGTGATTCACAACTAATCACAAATCAGGTATCTGAGGTATACAAGACTAGGGTTGAACACTTACATCTCTATAAAACTATCGTGTTGGAACTAACTAAGGGATTTGATTTCATATCAATTAAGGTAGTTCCACGTGAACAGAACCTTCTGGAAGACTCTATAGTGACTTCTACCTCATGCTTCACCCCAAGTAATGATTTAGAGGACACCAACTTCACGGTTTCACTCCATGCTAAATCCTTGATTCACAAAGTGCCAGTGGCATCATTGTTGACATATGTGGAATCTGAGGGCTAGTTTGACTCTTCGGACCCTATCGATGGGGATGATTCAAACTTAACTTATTTACACGCTTTGGCAGAATCACATCTTACTTGTCAAGAAGTAGACTTTTCCTTAATTCTGTGTTCCTCCTCTTATATTGGGAATCCAATGATTGAGTCATCTCTAGGAAGAGATCTTGAAATTTATGAGGTAGAAGAGGAAGGGGACTTGGATTTTTTGCTAGCCCCACCTGATTTTGAGGAGGGTAATGCCTCCTTAATTGAGGGAACGATTGATGTAAACATCGGAATGGAGGAGGAACTAAAAATCTTAAAACTAGGGTCCTCTTTAACTCCAAAGGAAGTAGAAATTCATACCCAAGTCCTTAAGGAACATCAGAAGGCCTTCACATTTAGTTATAAGGAAATGATAGGAATCATACCACACATCGCAGTTCACAATCTTATTACTAAGTCAGATGCCAAACCAATTAAGCAAAAATCAAGACCTATGAAGCAAAAGGTAGCCCTTATGGTAAAATAAGAAGTAACAAAGCTTCTCCAAGTAGGATTTATCAAGTCAGTTGATTATTCACAATGAGTATCTGACATTGTCTCCATTCTCAAAAAAATGGAAAGATCCGTATTTGCATAGACTTCCGAGACATCAACAAGGCTTATCCCAAGGATGATTTCCCACAACCATCCATTGATGTTATCATTGATGTAATGGATGGATTTGAGTTGTTTTCCCTCATGGATTGGTTTTTGAGATACAATCAAATCAAAATATCCACCGAGAATCAAGCTAAAACTACGTTTATAACTCCTTAGGGAACTTATTGTTATGTCATCATGCCATTTGGACTTAAGAATGTTGGTGCTATGTACCAGAGATAATTGACCTACATATTTCATGATCTTATTTATAATATTATGGAATCCTATGCGGATGACCTATTGGCCAAGGCCAAGAAGCACTGCAATCACCCAGAGGTGCTTTGTATCATTATCTTACGCTTGATTGAGTATGGAGTCACATTGAATCTAGAGAAATGTGTATTTGGTGTAACAGGTGAAAAGATCCTAGGCTACATTATATATTCTAAAGGAATTTATGTTGACCCGGTCAAAATCCAGGATGTGTTAGAAATGATTTCACCATCGGATGAGTCTAGTACTAGATCTTTCCTTAGGAAACTCAGTCCAATCTGAAGGTTCATCCTGACTTGACCTTTGTCATTCATCCAATCAATAAAAAAAAAAAAAGATTATAGCCTTGATTAAATAGAGGAATCTGATGAGGCCTTCAATTTAGTTAAGTGATTTTTTTTATCCCCTCCCACGTTAATGCCACCAAGGTCAAATCACATTTTGATCTTATATTCGTGGGCTACAGACGTTTTGTTGGCATGTATATTGGCACAAGAGGATGATGAAAAACAAGAATGGGTTTTTTATTTTATCAGTCAGATGTTACTCAATTACGAGACATGCTACACGCAGGAAGAAAAGGAATGACTTGTCATAGTTTTTGCAACCAAGCACTTAAGACATTACATGCTTAATCAAGAGACAAGGGTCATCGTCAAGTCAGACCACTTATGGACATTCCTCATGCAAGGATCCTTGTCTAAAAAGGATTGGTGCTTCATTACATTAATGGGTGAGTTCGAGCTAATGTTTTTAAATCAAAAATCTGTTAAGGGTCAAATCATCACAGATTGGTTAGCTGATAATTCATTAGACAGGGGTGATTTGGTAGATTTTGAATTTCCCGATGAATGTGTATACTTTATTGAAACTAGGCTCCCTATCTTTGTATGTCCTTGGTACACTTACATCATCAATTTCATCATGGACCACACGTACCCATAAGGGGAAATGTCACAACAAAGAAGGTGGTTACACATAATTTCCACTAAGTACGTCATCCTGAAACATGTGCTTTATCGTAGAGCCTTTGAAAAAATGCTATTGAGATGTTTTGATTCTAGAGATTCTGAAAATATTCTTTATGAGTCACATAGCGAGGTATGTGGTGGTCACTTCAGCAACCATGCTACTTCTTGAAAGATACATTGGATGGGATATTTCTAGCCCACCCTTGAACATGATGTGGTATACTTTGTGCGCAAATGCCACAAGTGTCAAATTTTTTCCCATGAAATCCACATACCGGCACAAACTTTACAACCGATCGTAACTCCATGGCCCTTCTCCATGTACGGCCTAGATCTAATAGGTAAATTCTCTCCCTCATCAACAGATGGCCATAATTTCATAATTACAGCCACGGAGTACTTTACCAAGTGGGTAGAGGCCATGCCCCTTACAACTTTCCCTGGATCTATAATCGCTAAGTTCATCTTGAACCAGATCATTTGTAGGTACGGGGTGCCATAGGTCATTATTTTTTATAATGGCACATCTTTAAAAAATGACAAGGTGTGTGAGTTGTTTGCAAAGTTCAAAATAAGTCATCACATAGCTTCTCTCTATTACCCTCACGCTAATGGACAAGCCATGGCTACCAATAAGACTTTAAAGTCCATTCTTTTAAAAACTATTAAGGAGAATAAACAAGATTAGCATCTGAAGCTTTTTCTAGACTTGTGGGCCTACCGCACGTCACTTAGAACACCAATGGGAGCAACTCCCTTTTCTTTAGTGTTTGGTGCTGAGGCAGTTCTACCATTGGAGGTCGAACTACCTAGCCTCCACATTTCATTACATGGGATCCTAAGAGAAGAGGTTTATCGAGAAGCACATCTCTCTAATTTAGAAAGCCTCGATGAATTTAGATTGAATGTTGAGAAATGACACAGTGTATACGCTGACCGCATGGCTCAGAAATATAATAAAAAGGTATATGCACATAAGATCTACGAAGGAGATTTTTTGTTAAGGCTCGATAGCTGAATTGACAAGAAGACTGGTGAGGGAAGAAAGTTTAGACCTAGGTGGATAGGTCCATATCAAGTGGTGGAAGATTATAAAAATGGTGCATTCCAGTTGTGTACTCTAGAATGTGAGGATTTTAGTGAATCTGTGAACTTCCTTCACCTAACGAGATACTACGAATGATCCATCAGCATTCTCATATGTACATTATTACATCTGTATTGCATTTTCATTTGTCTGTTCATTTTGTAAAAAGTGTGATCAAGGGATTTATTCTTACAGCAAATCCTAAAAACTTATGAAAAGATTTGGAAAAATATTCAAATCATGTCGCTTCAAATATTCACGGTATCATCAACTTTTCTAAATCATTTATCAATCCAACTAAGACAAGACAAAGTTTTGACAATAACCATACCAAGGCCTGCATACTTGGTTCTACTTTTGGTATCTTCTTAGGATAGGTGTATTTTGTTCATGGTCTAGTCTAGAAGCTTCATGGTGTCACATCTATCCCACATAGATATCCTTGGAAATAAGGACATTATAAACATTTTTCCCAAATAAGTAAGTCAAATGAAAATCAACAGAAAATTATTATTTTACACATTTCTTTGCCCTACCAACCTTCAGTGTTGAGCTTGCATCTCTTACTAGTGACGTAGGATTGGGAAAGGAAGGAAATGCCCTTACTTTCCTATGCTTTGTCCATGGTGATAAGCATGTGCTTCCTACTGGTAGCATGGGGCAAGGTGTAGGGGGTATCTTTGAAAAACTTGAAAGTCATAAATAGATAAATCAATTACTGTGAAATCTTAAGTCAAAATAAAATGAATTAGATGTTCAAAATTCCAAGAAGAATTCAAAATCTTAAAACCATATTTTTTCAACCAAGTCACCATCTATGGATCTAGGTCTACATAAAATGTAGCACAATTCACATTCTAAACTATGAGGTAACATTAGTGGGGTAAGGTTATAGCGTCCTAATTTGGCTCTATCAAACCTCTGTCTTTGTCTCACCATTACCATTCAACAAATTTCATGGCTTGTACCCCTTCTAACTCTCAATGTTGAGCCCTCACATATTACTAGTTGTGTGGGGTTAGGAGTAAGGAAATCATATCTATTCATCATATCATTATGTCATCATGTTTTTCCAAGAAAAATACGAAGTACCGAAGATTGCAAAAGAAACTAAGTTTAAGATCAAATTGTGTTTGCATCATCATATATCAGCATCATAAAATACAAAAAGAAATCATTCTATTATCATTTCATATCCACTGCATATATTTTGAAAAGAATAGAAAACCAAAAATTCTAAACATCTAAGAGTACACATGTGAATCAAATCATCAATGTAAGATAACTCTATGAAAGGAATAACCAAGCCAAAAAGAGATATATGTACATATCATGGTGTTTCATAGTTTTGTACAATTCCATTACGTGCGAGGTACGGTCAAAACGCTCGCAATGAGCACAAAATACCAAAACATCACATATGCCTCACAAAATGGAGACTAAGCAATAAAGGCACTCTGCCTATCCGCCCCTTTGAGGCCCCTTATGACCACTCTAGTTATGAATTTCTTAGGAATTATTCTCAAAAGTATTCAAAAAGTAAAGGGGCAAGCCTAACGTAAATCCATTCCAATTCAACCATTCTTAAAAATAAAAAAAAACGGTCACCATGGGCTTAGAGCTCAAAAATCACCAAGTTAGTATGCGTAAATGAATTTGAAAAATGATTCTATTTATATATATATATATATATATATATATATATATATATATATATGTTGTTATAACTTCATTTTGAGTGTATGTGTTCACAGAGCTAGAGCCTTGGCATAGGTATATTTCTATATCCCCGTACATATGGTAAGTCCTCTTGTCATTTTAATTTAGAATTTATTTTTCAATATTTTATCTATCTGCACTTGATTCTTCTTTTTCTCTTATAGGTAGCGATAGTTTGGACGGAGAGATTTCAACACACGAACATGTTAGGTATAGCTTCTAACTCCCCATTTTAAGAACACCATACTCAGACTCTACGTTTTGTGCCTCTTCATGGCTAAGACACTTCTATGAGGGGGTAATATGTACGCACCCAAAATTGTATGTGCTACATTTTCAGGAAAATGGTCACAAAAGTCCCTAGTGATGATTCAAAATCCTTTCGAGAAGGTGTTCAAGCTCCAAAAACCCATTTGTAGTATATATTTTTGGCCTAGATAGCCTTACTTATCTTTTCCCTACATTTTCCCTTTTCCCCTTTCATTATGTGCTTGTTTTCACCTTTGGTGCTATGACCACCACACTGCCTGGGCAATGGTTCGTAAACCGCCACCCTAACTAGGGAAACATTTCTAAAACCACCACCATGCACATGGAGGCGGTCCTAATCAATTTTTCTATAATCTTCATGCGATAAATTGCATGCGATGATTCACTTAAGTTTATCTTTTGAACGCGTCCATGAGTCAAATTTGCTAAAAATAGCTTCATTTGCTTGGTTCTCCTAGTTCCTTCTATTTTTTAATAGATTTAATGAGTGGAAATGCCTCTTCAATTCCTTTTTCATGAAGTAACCTTCTAGCCTCCATTCCTATATATTCCATGCTTGTATTCAAGTAAAATCCTAAGAATTTTGTGTATCTTGCATTGTTGTGTTGCAATAATCTTGCTAAGAATTGTATAGCCAAGTTCATATCTCTTGTGCTATATTTCTTCTACCTGCATTACGCCCAAATTACTTCCAAGTTTCCATCGCTCAAGTTCCATCCTCTTTTTGCTATTCTTTGTATTCCCATCCTTGGACTCACATGAATGCTCAGAGAATGAAAGGAAAGAACTGAGGGGACAGATACTGATACTACTGGATTTTATAAGGTTATTACTCTTTTAGGTTTGATTTGTGTATTTTTTTTCTTTGTTTATCAAATTGTCAATTACGAATTGTTAATTTTAATTCCGTATCGAAAAGAGTATAAATCAATGTCTTTTCATTTGCAAATAGTTAGTTAATTTCCAAGAGGGTTTGAATTTTTCATAGCAATCCCTAGTGACGAATCCTCTTCTTCCCATCCCTGTGGATCTGAAGGAGAGAATATGTGTAGGAGTTTGTCTACACATCATAGATCATTTGGAAAGTCACTTGTTTTAGGTTAGCTTAGATTCAATACACTCATCACAAGCAAATAACCACACCGGGTTAGTTTCTTGTTTAGTTTTAGTTTAAAAGTAGATTTGAATATTTAAAATAAAAGTGAATTGTTTTTTTTTATTGTAATATTTTAGTTCTGTGATTTTTTAGATTAGTTTCCTTTCAGCAGTAGCATAGATTATTAATTTCATTTAGTTTACATGGACACTTCAAACTAGTTTAGCACTTAGATCCAAATTAGGTAAACAAACCATAGGGAATTTACGTTACCCGTTCATAGCCTCTAAGTCTCCCCTTTGTCAACTCAAATACCAAGAGATCAAACTACCAAATCTTAGTCATTGATCCTCCTATAGTTAGCCACACACATTCAAACATCAGCTACTCTGGCATGACCTCGGGGGGTCGAGTGCAATTGAAGGTCACATGCTCATTTTCATCTGTATAGGGACCTTATGCTATTATGTCATGCTCTTCAGATTGAAAAACATTGATAATACCTATCAACATGCTATGAATTACATCTTTTATGACATCATGCATGATATTTTAGAAGACTATGTTGATGAACTTCTTGGTAAGTCCAAGCGTCGCATTGAACACCTAGTTTCAAAATTATATTTCACCGCATTATCTAATATTTTGTTTTCCTTCTACTAAAGAAGTGTATTTTTACAGTTCTCAGGTAAGATCCTTGGTTTCATCATCTCTTTGAGGGGTATCAAAGTTGATCCCACTAAGATAAAGGAAATCCTTAACATTCCTCCACCTACTAACCTTCGGAAACTTTGTAGCTTGCAAGTAGAATTACAATCCATTTGATGCTTAAATTCTCAACTTTTAGACAAATGCCAACCATTTCATCACCTCCTTAAAAAGGAAGTTTCTTTCAATTAGAATGATGAGTTTCACAAATCCTTTGAAGCGTTGAATAATTACCTTCTTCAGCCTCCTATGCTCATTCCACCTAAAAATGATCAACCTTTTTACCTATACATTTCTACTACCAGCGATTCCTTGGGTGCCATGCTCACTCATCATGATGGGAAACATAGGGAACAAGTGGTTTATTACATAATATGTACTCTTCTAGACTATGAAACTAGGTACACTCATGCAGAAAAGATTTTCTTATCCCTGGTCTTTGTGGCTACCAAACTTCACCACTACCTTCTTAATCACAAATTTTTGTCGTTACCAACACCAACCCTCTTCATTACATGTACGCCAAACCTTACCAATACCAATGCAACACTTTTTGGCTCATGATTCTTGCATAATTGTAGTTGGAGTTCATTCATCAAAAAAATTTCAAAGGACAAACCATTGTGGATCAACATGTAAACGCTCCTCTTCCTAGAAATAAATCCTCAAATTTTTATTTTACCGATGATTCTATAGCCACCATCTCCCTTGATTATATTATTTATCAAATAACATCATTCTTTGATGGATCTAAATGACACCGTGAGGGAGGTGAAGGGTGTATCCTCATTCCTCTTGATGGTGAGCCCATGCCACTATCCTTTAAACTAGACTTCAACTGAACCAATAACATAGCTGAGTATGAAGCACTTGTGTTAGGTCTTCAAACTTCCATTTACATATATGTTAAATACATTAACATCTTTGGTGACTCTCAACTATTTTTGAACCAATTTAATGGTTTGTACCAGTGTCGTAATGATGAGATTTGAAAGTATAAACATCTTGTTGACCTACTTTTGACCATGTTTGACCACTTCCTCATTCAAACCACTCCAAGATCCATTAAAAATTTTGTAGATACCATGGTGTGTCTTACTTTTCAAATACATACCTCACCTTTAGACTCAAAAATCTTCATCACAATACAACAGTTGCATTCGTATTCTTATATTATCCCTGATCTTAATTTTGTGGGTAGTATCAATACTTACTAATGCAACATTTGGTATAAGAATTTCAATGAATACCTCTCACTTTCAATCCTACCTCTGGATCTCACTCACAATGGACAACAAACCTTCCTAAAAGGTGTCTCTCATTATTGGGAGAGATCTTATTGGGGATGGGTTTGGAAAGAATTGGATCGGGAAGGAGGGATGAAGATGTTCAGGAAAGAATTAGAAATTTAAATTTTAATCTCAGAGGATTACATATACCTATTATCCAGAAAGAGGATGAGTTGATATGGTCTTTGACAAAGGATGGTCGGTATTCGGTCAAAACTGGTATGGTATAGCTATTAATTGTCCTCCTCCTCAACCATTTTGGAACACTTTATGGGATAAGCATATTATTACAAAGATTAAGTTGTTTTCTGGCATGTTGTCCAGAATAAAAATTTTACTGTTTATAATTTATAGGTGAGAGGAATGATGATCCCTAACTGGTGTGTTTTGTGTAAAAATGATAGTGAATCGGTGCAACACCTCTTTCTTCATTGTCCATTTTCTAGAAGAGTTATGTTTCATATTATGAAATTCTTCCAGAATTTTTGGGTCTTTCCGTAGAATTTCGCTGACTGATATAGGAAATGGATAAGTCCCTTTGTTTCATTAAGTCTTTCGAAGGCATGGAGTTTTGTGGTGCCTCACTTTTTATGGGGGATTTGGTTGGAAAGGAATGGCTAGATTTTTAGGGATAAAAAGAAAAATTCTCTGAGGGTGGGGAGTGGTATATTAGGTTCTCTGAGAAATAATATTTCTATTGTGAAGTTTAAAGAGAAAACAGGGTTTTCTAGACATGAGTAGGACATTATTCAAGCCTTCGGAATCACAAATTTTGTGGTGAAGAATGAGGGTAGAAATAGTGCTAAATGGGAGAAACCTACTGAAGGATGGATGAAATTGAATTTTGATGGAGCAGCAAAAGGAAGTACTGTTTTAGCTACAGTTGGTGGTATTATTAAAGATGAAGTGGGTGTTTTGGTTTTATCTTATGCTGAACCTATTGGAAATAATTCAAATAACTATGTTGAGGTTTATTCTATTTTAATTGAACTACAATGGGATAAATCTTTGTAAATTAAAAAAAATCAGGTGGAGGGAGATTCATTATATATTATTAGTGTGATGAAAGGCCTCTCTAAGCACCATATTAATATAGATTCTATTATAAGAGATGCTAATACTATGCTTATAAATTTTAACGATATTATTTTTAATCATGTGTTTTAGGAAGCTAATATGTGTGCTGACACGTTGGCTAATATCGACAATCGAATTCATCATATAAGGTGGTGGTAGGAGGAGGTGGAGTTACCCCAAAGTACGAAGGTCATGCTAAATGTAGAAAGACAATTTCAGGCATGAGAATAGGATTTGTGACATCCAAGAAATAAATTCACCATGGGTGAGATTTATTGTCAGAATCATAATAGTGTATGCATTGGTTGGGAATGGTTATTTACAGTTTTGGTTCAAGTTTTTTTGCAGGTTTCTCCAAGTTTTCTTTAGTAGTCAGTTTGAGATGGGTGGGGCTAGGGTTAGGGTGGATCCATCCTCATCGGCTAGTTTGGAGAGGGATTCCTTTCTCTGAGATCTATTTAAGGATGGTGGTATTTCTTATTTTGCTTAGATTTTGCGGGGGGCTGATGAAGTTTTATAGATGAAATTTTCTTTGGCTTGGAATAATGAGTTTGTTTCTATGAGGGGTGTGAGTTTCTTGTTGTCTGAGGATTTCATTGGTAATGTGACCAAGATGGACTGTGGGGGATGTAAATTTGTCAAGGATAGATCTCATCTTCAAGAGGAAGTGCATATTTTTCTAGAAAGTGATGAGAAGATTTGTTTCATGGAAGATGGTATTGCTTAGAAATATTTGCAAGGAGGTTGGCCAAGTTCTGTTTCTACATTATGAAGTATATAACGTTGGATGAGAAGTACCAGAAGATGCATTCTCATCATTTAATGCTCTTGAACCATTTTCATAGAGGTGGGAGAGTGAGTATTCCCTTTTACTTTTTTAACTCCCTAAAATTTTTGGTTAAAAATTTTAAAGAGAAGAAAACAAAGGTCCTTCTTCGTCAAGGTTTAATTCTTTTATTGGTTAAGTTGGGAAATTCGAATTTGCAGACTAGGGGGGTCAGTATTCATTTAGGAAATGATTGGGAGGACCATATTTCTCTTTCTGAAAGGATTATGCTAAATAAAATGAAGGACAGAGCTACGCTAGAGGTGGATGCAGTGACTACTTTACAAAACCTTACTGGGGTTACTGATGATAACATGCTTAAGGAGAGCCTGGTGGAAGGAAATATAGTATTTATCTTCTTTGATAGTAAGATTGAGGCCCTTGAGGACACGGTTAGCTAGGTAAAACCTTAGAATCCAATTTTTTTGTGGGGTTTGCAGAGGACAAATGTCGAGGTGAAGGTTTTAGAGAACAAGTTTGAGACCCTTTAGGGGTTAATTAGTATGGATAAAGGTAAAAGGAGGTAGATAGATATCATATCTTCTGATGAGGATGATTTCTAGGGGGATGGTGTTAGTCCCAACTCATGAACTAGGGCTAAGTGTGTATGAGGCTTCATTTCTGACTTTTTTCTAACTGATGGAGTGGTCTAGTTGTTGTTGGTTTTTGTTTATGTTGGGATTCCTTTGGGTCAATTCCTTTTTTACTCTGCCTAGTTTTGTAATGTTTTTTTATATCTTTTTTTATTCGAGTGGATCCTTAATGTAATATTCTTTGTAATAGGCCCTTGGAGCCTTTTTTCTAACTATTATCTATAAAAAAAAAGTGTATCTCATTATGTCATCATGGGAGGTATTCTCTACAAATGTGGCTTTAATGGTATCCTTTTGCGATGCCTCACCAGTTCTGAAATCCCTGAAAGGAATGATAACCAGATCATACCAAGCCAAGAACACAGATGCTAATCATACATCACGATCAATAAGATGAAAGCAATTTGCTAGAATAACTTTACATAAAACCTTTGCAAACAAATGAGAAAAAATATCATATATTATTATGGAACTCAATTCAATACATTGAGAATGGGCCTTGCTTAAATAGGCAAGGAATAAAAACCTAAGAACCAATCAAGGTCGTAGATCAAGCCATAAATCAAGGAAATAATTAGTCATCAAAGAACTAGTCAAGATCATAGATTTAGGAGATAACTAGACATCAAGGATCTAGTTAATACCAGAGATCAAGGAAAGAACTAGTCAATACCATAGATCAAGGAAAAAACTATAACTAACAACTAGATAATATTTCCTAATATCTAAATAAGATAAAATAAATATCCACACACATAAGTGGGTGAGGATAAATACAATAAAAGTAAATAAAGTACCTAGGTGAATATGAGCTAAGGTAAATACCTACTCTAACACCCCCCCTCAAGTGAAGCTAGGGGAAAAAATAGAAGTGGCATGTCCACAGTATGACTCCCGGCAACTAGGCCTGATGAGTTACTCATGTATAATAACTAGGAAAAAAGGGACATCGCAAGGTACCCAAAACTAGTAACAACAAAGTAAAGAGAGTAAATACCCGCTCCAAGGCATCCCAAGAAGCTTGGCTCAAAAACTCGTACAATGCTAGAGAATTTTGGTGTGCAATGTGGTCTGAATCCACTGCTCGATCAGAAAACTCAAAAATAACTAACACTGGGTTTCACCAGAATAGCTCCATACAAGGAGACTGTTAATAGAGTGATGTCGAAAGTGAAAAAAATAATTGATCAACTACTGCAAATAGGTGTGCCACGATCCAAGAACAATAACCAAAGAAATAAAGCAAGGACACAAACTCCAGAGTGTCACGATCCAAGAAAAGCCAAGGTAACAAGGAAAGAACACGAAACCTGAAGAAGTAGGATCAACACCACACCCTCCCATACTACTGAATGGGTGGAATGATGCTACAAATCTGTATGAGTTGTCAAAACAACTACTCAAACACTGACAAACTAACACTGGAATGCACCAGAATAGATCCCCCATAAGAGATACTATCAACATGCCAAAAGTGTCAACAATACAGATACAAAATCTCTCAACAAACAAGAGAGATACACTATACCTGCTAAATAAAAATGATCAAAACAAGAAGCATCACAATGCATAAGGTATATAAAGTGGAGCAAGAGGCCGAATCATGGAGGAGCCACACCTGTAGAGTCCTCTCAATGAATGCCTATGTCACCTCCATGAGTGATTAGATAACCACCCCAAATCAACACGGATGTATGAAGAAGATGCCTGCATATGACTTGGTGTAAAATGTATAATGGGTATATGCATGTAAAAGAACATCAGAATGTGTGTCAGGTTGATCATGTTTGGTTGCTGAAATCTCAAGTTTCTCAAGCCTAAGTGAAGGTGCAGAACTCATGTGTTGCTCATGATCCTCAGAAACAGTCGAGTGAACAAAAAAAGAGCTCTATCAATGTGTAATCCCAATGAAGTATCTACTCAAAAACCAATGGCATGACGAGAATTCCGCGTAACATGTGGAATAGAGGAAAAACTACCATCTGAATGTCTGCCAATGACTCCATTAGTGAGACCTATAGAATGGAGCATGTGAAATCTGAATGCAGTGGTATGCTTCTCAAAAAATCCATGCAGCTGAGCAGAAGTAGGATACACAACATATGGTACTGTAATAGGCACAGATGTGGAAGAGCATACAGAAATAAGCCTCGCAGGTTTAGAAGCATCAAAAGTAGCTTCAGGCTCAAAGACTGGCATATCAATGTTAATGGGTACAAGAGAAACAATTGCAAGTAGACTAGGAGCATGGATATGGTTGTCCATAATATGATGGTGATGCTATAGGCTAGCAAGTTTGTTCTGCAGAGAGTGTATTATTGTATCCTTATCATGAATGAGTGATTGTAGAAGAGAATTTCACTTCTTGAGTGATCTATTTTCTTCCAAAAATTTTACAATATCTTCTTGGAGTCCACATGCTTCAAAGAAAAGCATATCATTCTCAGAATCCATGAAAGGTACAAAATGCAACTCCCAAAAATTTCAGATGTCGGGCTCAGCCGAAATTGCATCCATAATTGATTACAACACTCCTCCATATTTGGCACTTTATAATTATAGTGCAAGTCTCAAAATAAATAACTCCAATGGAAAGACCATGAAAAAACAAGAACTTTTGTAAAAAAAGGCACTCAAAACCGAGTTACTGATCAAAAGTTACAAGTTTTTCTATTTTTCTCTGTTATTTATTGTAGTTGCCACTAAAACAAAATAAATTGTTGTTTCCTTCACCACACAAATAAAATTAAAGGGGATTGAAGCTAAGCACTTAAGCCCTCATATGAGCATACCATATGACTAAGGGCTAAGGATTTTAATGGTGTTTGCACAACTTACTATTATGGGGTTTGGACTGCATAGACAGTGACCTTTATTTTCCGAAAATAGCAACCTGTAGATTTTCCTGAAATAGCAAACAACATGCACAACATGTGTGGACCCCTGCCAAAATAGGAAAGATCTGAAAACCTTCCTACGCATAAACTGAGACATATATGTTGCAACAGAAAAATGCCCTATATATATATCTTGATAAATCCAACAAACTTGAAAAAATAACCACACATTTTTTATTTATGGCACAGATCCCGAGGTAGACCTATGTCCTTCCTTGTAACAATGCAAAAAAAACCATAAAAATGACTACCTCTAGAAATGGTCAATTTTACAGTCGATCTTAAGGTTTTCACACCTTTTGGATCCAATGGAAGCCTTCATTTTGCATAAAAATGCACACAGCAACAAAATATGACCAAATCCCAAATATATGAATATATAATGAATTTATTTGCAAAATAAAACTTACAGACGAATGCCAACAACAATCTCCAGCTTTGATACCATGAAAGGAATGATAACCAGATCATACTAAGCCAAGAACACAGATGCTAATCAAACACCATGATCAATAAGAAGAAAGCAATTCTCCAGAATAACTTTACATAAAACCTTTGCAAACAAATAAGCAACAATATCATATATTATTAAGGAACTCAATGCAATACATTGAGAATGGGCCTTGCTTAAATAGGCAAGGAATAACAACCTAAGAACCAATCAAGGTCATAGATCAAGCCATAAATCAAGGAAATAACTAGTCATCAAAGAACTAGTCAAGACCATAGATTTAGGAGAGAACTAGACATCAAGGATCTAGTCAATACCATAGATCAAGGAAAGAACTATACCTAAAACCTAGATAATATCTTCTAATATCTAAATAAGATAAAAAATATATCCACACACATAAGTGGGTGAGGATAAATACAATAAAGGTAAGTAAAGTACCTAGGTGAACATGAGCTAAGGTGAATACCTACTCTAACAATCCCATACACTATCAAGTAAATTAATGATGGGATTTGAGGGAGAAATTTTAGTGGCCTTGCTGTTGTAAAGTGTATTCTTCACCTTTCCTACTACTGGACAACCCTTAACCAAGAATACTATGAATATGTCAAACATTGTTTGAAGTCTCAACAACATGCTAACCTTCATCATACTCTTATTCATGCCTTACAAGTTGCCAGATACTTTTGGCCCTTTTCTTAATGGGGTTTGGATCTTGTTGGAGAGATTAACCCTCATTCCTCATAACGTCATCTTTGGATCATCACTTTGACTGAATATTACACTAAATGGGTGGAATCCATCCCTCTCATTTCTAACAAATCTGAGAAAATAGTTGAATTTATCAACCAAAATATCATTTGTCACTTTTGTATTCGTCATTTCTTGATCACTAAAAATGGAAAACAATTAAAAAACAAAACCCTACGCAAACTATGTGACAAATTTTCCATCTAAATCAGTTTCTCTTCACCATATTACCCATAAGAAAATGGTCAAGATAAATGTTCTAACAAAACTCTCAACAAAATTCTCATGGAAGTGGTTGACGAATTTGGTAAGGATTATTACACACACATTCCTTTCACCTTATGGGCTTATCGTACCAGCATTCACACCTCTACCACTTCCACGCCTTTCTCTTTTTTCTATTGTACATAGGTCATCCTACCTCTCAAAATTCAAATTCCCTCTCTTTGTATATCTATTAAAGATATCCTCTATGATGATGAGTTTTTCCAAGAACGTTTAGCACAGCTTAAGCTACTGAACAAACTCCATCTAAATGTTGTAGACCACCTCCAAATCTACCAAAAGCGTATCAAGCACACCTATGAAAAATGCATTCAACAACGAAAATTCTAGATTAGTAATCTTGTCCCGAAGGAAAATCAACATGTAAGCAAAATGGTGAAAAGTAAATGAGAAAATTTTGCTCCTAATTGGCTTGGACCTTATATTGTCACCCATACCTATAGATCAGGAACTTATCATTTATCTTCTGTTGAGGGTAAACCCAAAGCTAAACCACTTAATTCCTTTCATATTCAACCATTCTATTGTTGAATAACGTATTACATCACTTTATTTATCATATGCACTCTTCCCTTGAGAGAACCTTTCCTTCCACCCATATCTTTTTAAAGGACCAATGACTTAAACAAAATTGTGTGATTATCCATCACCATTTGGCCTTATCTTGGATATGAGTACCACGTCTCTACTCATTGGATGATTATCATGCATAATTTCTATCCTTTTCAGGATGGAATCCCATGGTTATTTGTCACTTGAAACCTCACTTTAATAGATAACACTTTTTTTGCTATGGTTTTTCCTTCATAAAAGAGGAATATATTCCTTTATAGTCTTATTCATGACTACAAGTTCAAAATAATGCAAAAAACCTGGGGTACTGTACGTACCCAAAATTATAAGGTACTATACTACGGAACAGCGTAATAAGTGCCCCAATGACGATACAGGTCTCTTCGCAAGGTGTTCAGGATCCAGAAAAGCTCTCTGAATATGCGTTGACATCCCACATATCCTGCTTAGCCCCCGCATGCTTTGTTTTCCCATTTTCCCCTCTTTTCTTGCCCCTTTTCTCTTTAGTAGCGAAACCGCCGCCCTGACTGGGTGGCGGTCCTGTAATCGCCTCCCTGCTCAGGGCGGCAGTCCTCAAACCGCCGCCCTGAGCAAGGCAGCGATCCTTTACGCATTTTCCATAACGTTCTTTTGATGCGAATCGTGTGAAATATCAATGTTTCACCATCTTTCCTTGCCGAATTAAGCTTGCATTTATGTTTTTGGTCCCCTGGAATAGTGTTTTTCCTTTGTTTATTGTTTAGGAGTTCAGTTTGGTTTTGATCTTTGGGTGATTGAATTCCTATAAATGAATTACTTTTGCTCAAGCAAATGGGTCTGAAGTTTTGTCTCTGAATTTCTCTTTGCATTAGATTTAGCTATAATTTTTCTTAGAGTACTTGTTTTAGTTCATTTTCATGCTTAGTTAGCATTGTCCAGCTGTTGGTAAGCCACATATCCAGCTTGTGCAAACAGTGTTGCTGTTCTATCGAATCCATTAGAGTACAATAGCTTAGGAAGCCATTAAAGTTGCAGGTTTTACTCCTCAAACAGGATAGTTTCAGGTTCTGGATGCATTATGTTGCATGATTCGCAATAGATCCCACTAGGAATTGCATAAGCCAAGCTCTGTACTCTTGCGCTATCCCTCTCCTATTCACGTTCTATTCAGTCTGTATTCTAAAGGTTGTCCCTTGTTCCAACACCTACTCCTGTTGATGCAAGCATTACACGCTTTTCTGGATCTACGCGAGCACAAATAACGAAGAGATCATACTGAGGGGACAAGATCACACACACCATCGGATTCGCCACTATTCTACAGAATCCAGATTCTAGCTTTCAAAGTTCTAGTTAGAATCATATCAAATAGAGTAGTTAATCGCTTTATTTTAGTAAATTCTATTCTCGATATTGCCAGGGAAGCTGTGGGGATTGATAGTTTCTGAGAAACTATGATTCACTCCTCACTTCTGAGGTAGGATCGAGAACCTTGCAAATAGATTAGTTATTTCATTGTTTAGAATAGATATACAAATTGCACAGACAAATAGCTACACTCGGCTATTTTGTTTGTTTTAAATTATTAGTTTAGTTGTCAATTCTAAATATTTTAAATATTTTCTTTCTTAAATTCTTATAAATCATCAGAAAATACAAAAAGAAGTCATATATGCTATAAAATACATTTCGTATACTTAGAGTTCACTTTATTACAGTTTGTTTATATTATTGCGTTTACGGGACCTAGGGAGCCCAAAGAATATGTTTTTGAGCCAATCATGCCTCAACCCAATCTCATAACAGCAATATCTGATATTGACCAGAATCTTAGAATCCAAGTCTTCCAAACAATAGCAGACTTCTAGCAGATCAGATCTCAGTTAAGAGGATTAAACATAGAAGATGACCAAGCACATACGTTTTGGTCAAATCAGCCAAACTATAGATTACCCTAGAAAAACATCTCCATGACTGTAGAAGGGTTTGAAAGAGAACAAACATTCGAGTGTGACCCTTTAGTTCCACAACTAGACACAGGAGACACCCTCACAGACATAGATACCGACCTAAGAATCCAGGTTGCAAGAACGCCTGTGAGGTATTCTGAGAAGATCGCACAGCTGTTGATTCTAAACATAGAAGCTGAGAAATCATATGATTACTGGATACTAGGGATCAGGACTTGATTCCACGCATGACCATAGCTATTCCACAACAACCATGAACCTATGGTTGTGACCCACAAATCCCATAGCCCACCGAATCCATAAGAGAATTAGACATAGATACTGGCCTACACACACTAGTATTTCAGTCTACTCCACTTCCACCTATTATCATCGAACAATTATCTTTGCTAGACACAACAGCTAACAAAGCTAGAGAATTCTGGACTAGGCCAGAGAACCGTCCATAGAGTTGACTATATTTACCATCCACCATATGACCCTATCCGAAGAAATACACGAAACTATACCGGGTCATTTTCCACGTATTCCACAACCCATAGATCGAATCACACCAGAGCTCGATATTGGTTGGATCCTTCGAGCAGTCATCCTTGCTAACCGATCTATCACACCAGTCCAGGTTAGAAGGGCCTTCTTTGCCTTAGATTCGTAGATTCCATTAGTGCGTGTTGAAGACATCAGATTGCCTAACTTTTCCTGTCTATATACCACATATATTCCATCCCCACCGGCTGTCTCGGCACGACCTCAGGAGGTCGGGTACGCGGAAGAGTTACCTGTAGATTCCCATGCTCGCTTGTCACTTTTCCAGTGTACAAAATTGGTGAACCCAACGTGAACTAACAACTGTTTCACCTTCTCTTTGAGAAGTTTCATCTTATCTCAATCACCTTCGCTCCTTCCCATTATTCTACGGGTATTCATATACCCCCCGAATATGTCGGGATTCGATGAATATGGCAGACCCCTCTTGGGTCTCGAGGCATACTACACCCAGCAGAATAGGCAATCATCACCCTCGCTCTCAGTATGTGGCAAAAACTATTCAACTAATCAGTTTTCAACACAAAACCCAAGAATCAGATATAATTCGTCTTTTCAAATGGGGGAGTTAGATCAACCCCCTCGAACACAGCAAACAGAGCCTTCTGGATCGAACAATATGACGTTCACCAGAGAATCTGGTTCGTCTCCTCAAATGCTACTTAGACCATAAATTAGTAGACAATCAGACCCATACCTAGTCTTAGATGATGAACAGTCAATACGTTATCCTAGGAGTGAACAACATTCTTGGGGTATGTACCCACCTATAGGAGGTTTACGAATACAACTCGAGGTCTCTTTTCAAGAAAATACCTCTATGCCACTGCATATAGGAAATACTCTCGGAGAAACTTTGCAAGATAGCGATCAGTTCATGACAGGATATCACGTGCCTATACAACACTAGGGTATACAACACGTGCCTATACAACACCAGGGTATACAACAAATGCCACTCAGGCAAAGCACCGTGACTTCACCAAATGAATTCATTTCAACGTTAGTAGAAAAAGTGAGAGGGTTAGAACTTGCTCAAGCAAGCCAAAATTCTCAGTTCATACAAGCAGGAAGTTCCAATCCTCCATACCACCCTGGCCAAGTAGATCTCCTCACAGGAACAGGCACGTTAGGCATGCCTCCTCAATATCCACAACAAATGCCAACAAGGCCCATCATCTCTAACACTATTCCTCCTAGTCTAGTATCAAACAATCCATTCTTGGATAGTACCCCTTCATACTTAAACATATAATCCAAATCGCCACAAGGGGATATGTTCTCCTCTCCCGGCATGTTTTCTCAAACACAGGGACTTCCTTATGCCCCTGTCAGTGCATATCAACAACCCATCCCACCACCACTCCCTCAGCAACCACCATCAATGGTTTAAACCTATGCGATAGGGATGTATTTAGAATATCTGAAAGAGCATTTAGACTTCACCATACGAAGCGTCATGCTTCCAAGACCCCTTCCCGATTTACCCAAGTACAAAGGTGAGGGATATCCAAATGCGCATATCAAAGCTTACGCTACAGCCATACGTGAACTACTCCCATGGGATGGGGTTTTTTCTAAAATATTCCCCAAAACTTTGGAAGGCATCGCTCTCGATTGGTATTATAGAATACCTGAGGCTTCCATACATTCATTTAAACAACTTGTGTCTGAGTTCATCAAGGCCTTCGACATGAACAAATTGTTAAGGATAGGAATCAGGGAGTTCTTACACATCAAACAAGAACATAATGAATCTGTCGCCCATTTCATCCAAAGGTGGCACACAGTTCTTTATTCTTTAGCAAGTGCTCCAAACATGGATCAAATGGAACTATGTGATTTATTCCTTCATTCTCTCAGTAGGGAGGTGAAAGAAGAAGTCCAGAAGTTCCCATTAAGAACATACGATGAAGTACTTGAGAGTGCCCTTTGAATAGACCAAGCAGTGATAGATAGTGGTCATAAGACATATGGAGCAAATGGAAGATTAATCATCTCCAGCTAGAGCACTACAAATTATCTCGCTACCACAAATCTCAACCAAGGACCTTAAATCCTTAACAAAAATCAGGGTGTAACAATGGATGGAGTAACCGACCAGCCCAAGAAGGTAAATGTGGTCAATACTCCTGTTAGTGCAAAATCACAGCACCCCTAGATGTAGATCAGGCTTCTAGGTTGATCACTCAGGCATCCAGTGTGATTGCACAACATGGAAACCTCTCTCCAAGCGTGGGACTTGTGAAACTGAGAGAGGAATCTCCAGAGAAGGCTGGTTCCTGCTCCTAAACTACCTGCCATAAGCTATTCCAGTGCAGGCAAGCTAATCTAATCCTAATCTAACAATGCCAAGGAGACAGAGAGAGAGAGAGAAAGGAAAAGAACAAAATCCTACACTAAAACGGTGATACACCAGAGAAGGAGAATGTTGGAAATCTATCAATAACTGCCATGGGATAAAGAGGTGAGGGTGAGCAATAGGAAGGATGGACAGATGCATCACAGGCCCAAGGATAGATTTACACACAGAAAATGTCCCAAAACTCCATGAACACAAGCTCCAAACCTGCAATGAACATTCAACAAACATGCACAAATACCTACAATGAAGAGAGGCAAGAAGAGAACATAGCAAAAAACGAGCAAGGATGGACAGATGCATCACAAAAACACATTTTGTTGCTCCAGAAGTTTGCACAGAACATCATTTCAATAGTAAAAGGCAAAAACTACCATTACAGAGCAAGGGAGGAGGTTCTAACTCCATTTTCAACCCTAGAGAAGAAAAGAAGGGAGGGCAGAGTAGAAAATATGAACAACCTTTTATATCTTTTAAAATGTACCAAATCTGGCTTTATACAATGCATGGGTCGAGCCCAGGAGACAGAAAACATAGGAAAATGTGTAAGCAGCCCAACCATTGACCAAAACGCATTCTTCATCAAAATTGGTGGTTAAGACATCACTTTTGGCCATGCTGAAGAAGAATGTGACCCATGTGCATTAAAACTGGTTGTTGAAACGTCGCTTCTGGCCATGATCACGCGTCAAATCCGTTTCTCAATTTTATCTCTCTATAATACACCAAAATTTGAGATTGATCCCAAAATCATGTAGAGAATTTCATAAGCTTTCCGTTGATATAAAGAACGTGCAAATCCGAGCTCTGGATCGAAAGTTATGGAGGTCTGAAGTTTTAGGGCACAAAACAGGTGAAAACGTGTTTTGAAATCTTTCCCGCGCTCTGCCACCTGGATGACACGTGGCATGCATTGATTGGTCACGTGATTCTCTCTCCTCTTCCTTTTGGTGGGCTTTCTTTTGAAATTTCCTTGTGGACCCCTTAAACTTGGACACGTGGCATGCATTGATTGGCCGACAGGGGCGCGGGGCAGACCTTGGCTTTTAGCTTTTCGGCCAAAACTCATGCCAAATTCTCTAACTCCTTCCTGAGCTCCGCATTCCCTGTTCCATAGGACACATGTTCTCTTTTGATTGGCTCAGTCTGACCCCTCAAAATTCACCCTTTGACCTTTGGACTCTTTCCCCTGCGACACGTGTCGTGATCTGGTTGGTTCTCGGCCCTTTCGGCTCCTTCGCGCCCTTCGCGTCTTTATGTCCCAGATGTCCCAAACTGCTTGGGCCAAAAACTTCCGATCCACCCGAAATGGGCTTCCTCATCCCTCATTTGGCTGATGACATGGCGTTGTTTGATTGGCTTTTGGCTCCTTCGGCGATCCGTGTCCGCCATGTACTTTTGTCCCGGATGTCCCAGTACGAACTTTCTCTGTTTCGGGCGAACCGGCCGGTTCACGTCATCACGGCCCAAATGTCCCAATTGCTTCCGGACTATTTGTTCTCATTTCGGCCAATCCATGCCTAGATGTCCCAAATGTCCCGACTACCCCTAGGACTAGGACTTAGTCATTTTTTATGATTTTTCTTGGATCAATCTACATGCTTGGAACTACAAAACTCTGATGCATGTTATCAAAATTTACCCTGGGGGGGAAATTTTGACAACAGTTTGGCGACTCAGTGGGGTCATCTACCTGCTAGATGAATGATCAGTAGCCTAAAGCAATCCATTGGGCATGGAGTCATAAGCAAGCCTGAAAACTGATCTGAACTTTGAAAACTTCCCTTTGAGCCACTTGAAACCCACCGGACATGGAGTTGTTCTCACCAAAATGCCACTGAAACGAACTATGCAAGAGCAAAACCAGCACAACAAAAACTATGTACAGAACTGAAAATCATACATGCTCCAAAATGAAACATGCAGAGTGTGCACAAGCACTTCTTCTGCTGAAAGCAAACCTACCTACTCTACTCTAACTAGAAGCAAAAGCAAGCTAAACAAACCCTGCAATTGGTTATGAGAAATATCTTCCCTTTCTCAAAAGTGGCGGCCATGCAATTGATTTGGAGCTGATCATGGCTGTTAGGATGAGTGGAAAATCAACAAAAAGCTGGTATTCCACCCAAATCATCAAGGTATCAGCTGAAAGCAAATTCAATACCTCTTTTAGTTGCTCTGCATTTGGATTGAAGAGGTATGACAGCTTATCCTTGGTACTTTGTAGCTCATCCTCATGCTTAGAAGTAAGCATGACCGGTTTTGGCTTCTCCTTTGGCTCCATTGAAGCCAAGTACCTGATTGGGCACGGTCTGATCTGTTTGATATGCCCATATCTCTAATTTTTAACTCCAAAAATGGAGTCTTCTTATAGACCCTCCTGAATGGATGATATGGAAGAAATGGTGAAATTCCCGTATCCTTTCTCTTCCTCCAATGAAGAACATGAAAGACTAAAATATTCCAATCTTGGTTCCAAAGAGCTTCTATAAGATGCAAGTTGTTGAAAATGAATACTCTCCTCCATGACAGCAGGCTCTTGTGTTTGGAAGATGGATGATGAAAGAGAGAATGTTGGAAACTCAACTAGTTCTTCTCCATCAAAACAGTCTTCTAAATCTGACAGATAAACTGCCTCATGACTGTCCTGTTGCAAATGTTCAACTTCCTCCATGGTGTCTTCTTGATCTGTAACTTGACCACCATGGTTTCCTTCATCCTCCAACATTGAGTTTGAGAGATCAAACTCCTCTTCGACATTGGAGCTAGAGAGAGATGAAGTAGAAAGAAGAACCGAAGGTTCTCCTGTAGCCTGCTTTGTGCTCAAAGCCCTTGGATCCGCAATTTTCTCTTCCACAGCTAGATTGTGCTCCTCTTCTTTTGGATTTGGAGCAACTTCTCCTTCCTCTACTAGTTGAATACAATCTTGCTCTTGATAGAACTCTTCCTCTAGCATGAAGTTTGTCAAGTCAAACTCTTCAGTTTGCTGCTCTAGAGGACAAGTTGGGACTGCAAGATCTTCTTCAGGGCTTTCTTCCTCCATGGCTGATTGTGCAACTTGAATTGGATCAGCATTTCCTTCAAATAGAGTGCCAACATGGACACTACACTCTGAGCAAACTGATTGTTGATCTACTTCTTCCTTTTTCTCTTCTTCTGCTGCAACAAAATCAGTTATGACCACCATTTGTTCAACCTTAGCCTCTTCTGTAGGCTTAACCATCAAGGGGATCTTTGTTATCCCAAATTTGGCAGCCCAAACCTTCAAGCTGTCTGTCATTTCTTTTCTTTTTGGCTCTTCCTCTTATTGTCCTTGATGACTGATTTTTTCAATTTCTTCTTCCCCACATGGAATTGGGAATGCAAGAGGAGGGATGGGTTGTAACTCAACTGATTTGACAATTTTTTGTGGTGGTAAAGGAGATGAAATCTCTTGTTTCTTTAGAGGAGGGGGGATTTCTTTTAGCTCTTGTGGATAGGATGACTGTTTGGAAGGAAAAAGGAAAGAAGAATTGAGGTGTGGTGGAAGACTGAGAGGTGGAGACATGGGATCAACATTTGGGACAGCAGATGGAGAGTTTAAAATTTACAAGTCCAAATGAGATGATGTTGCTTGAGTAATGGGAAGAGAAAAACCAAATGATGGTGTAAAACTTACCCATTGACAAGGTTGTTCAACACCGAATGTATAGGCCTCTATTTCTGCTGTCCATTGTGCAAGTTGGGGCGGCATCTTTATCATGAAGTCTAGCTTCTCTTGAGGGCTGAAGTGTCTTGGAAAAGGGCCTCCCCATGGACAAGGATTCCTGTAACTGATCCCAAAAGCTCTCATTTGAGCTGTTGCTCTGGACTGCACCATATTTTCCTCCATCTTTTGGATCTTCTCCAACAGACCAGCATATTGCATCTGATTGTCTTCATTATATGCATACTCTTGCTCTTGGAAAGCTCCATAGCCAAACTGAATTTGACACTGCTGCTCATATGGGTATGCATACTGATCTTGAATCTGCTCAAAATGCTGGTTTGGAGGATTTGTAAAACATGTTGGAGGTGGAATATACTATTGTTGTTGATGTGAATTCCATGATGGAAATGAAGTCATGATTGCACAACTTCATGGAATGGGAAATAATGAAAGAGATGGAAAGAAGGATGAATGGAAAATGAATGAAAAGGAAGATCTACAACTTCAGAGATGGGTTGTTGACAAGATGGAGTCACCAGATGTGTTTGCAAGTGCCTCCAAAGGCTGAAATCTTCACAGGAACACACCAACCTGCAAAAGATGAAGTGGAAGACCTCTAAGGTCCCACCGGGCTTGCCAAAACTGTTAGTGCAAAATCACAGCACCCCTGGATGCAGATCAGGCTTCTAGGTTGATCACTCAGGCATCCAGTGTGATTGCACAACATGGAAACCTCTCTCAAAGCGTGGGACTTGTGAAACTGAGAGAGGAATCTCCAGAGAAGGCTGGTTCCTGCTCCTAAACTACCTGCCACAAGCTATTCCAGTGCAGGCAAGCTAATCTAATCCTAATCTAACAATGCCAAGGAGACAGAGAGAGAGAGAGAGAGAGAGAGAGAGAGAAAGGAAAAGAACAAAAGCCTACATTAAAATGGTGATACACCAGAGAAGGAGAATGTTGGACATCTATCAAAAACTACCATGGGACAAAGAGAGGTGAGCAATGGGAAGGATGGACAGATGCATCACAGGCCCAAGGATAGATTTCACACAGAAAATGTCCCAAAACTCCATGAACATAGCTCCAAACCTGCAATGAACATTCAAACATGCACAAATACCTACAATGAAGAGAGGCAAGAAGAGAACAAGCAAAAATGAGCAAGGATGGATAGATGCATCACAAAAACACATTTTGTTGCTCCAGAAGTTTGCACAGAACATCATTTCAACAGTAAAAGGAAAAAAATTCCATTACAGAGCAAGGGAGGAGGTTCGAACTCCATTTTCAACCCTAGAGAAGAAAAGAAGGGAGGGCAAGTAGAAAATATGAACAACCTTTTATATCTTTTAAAATGAGCCAAATCTGGCTTTATACAATGCATGGGTCAAGCCCAGGAGACAGAAAACATAGGAAAATGTGTAAGTAGCCCAACCATTGACCAAAACACATTCTTCATTAAAATTGGTGGTTGAGACATCACTTCTAGCCATGCTGAAGAAGAATGCGACCCATGTGCATTAAAATTGGTTGTTGAAACGTCGCTTCTGGCCATGATCACGTGTCAGATCTGTTTCTCAATTTTCTCTCTAGACTGCACCAAAATTTGAGATTGATCCCAGAATCATGTAGATAATTTCATAAGCTTTCTGTTGATATAAAGAACGTGCAAATCCGAGCTCTGGATCGAAAGTTATGGAGGTCTGAAGTTTTAGGGCACAAAACAGGCGAAAACGTGTTTTGAAATCTTTCCCGTGCTCTGCCACTTGGATGACACGTGGCACGCATTGATTGGTCACGTGATTCTCTCTCCTCTACCTTTCGGTGGGATTTCTTTTGAAATTTCCTTGTGGACCCCTTAAACTTGGACACGTGGCATGCATTGATTGGCCGACAGGGGCGCGGGGCAAACCTTGGCTTTAGCTTTTCGGCCAAAACTCATGCCAAATTCTCTAACTCCTTCCCAAGCTCCGCATTACTTGTTCCATAGGACACGTGTCCTCTTTTGATTGGCTCAGGCTGACCCCTCAAAATTCACCCTTTGACCTTTGGACTCTTTCCCCTGCGACACGTGTCATGATCTGGTTGGTTCTCGGCCCTTTCGGCTCCTTCGCGCCCTTCGCGTCTTTATGTCCGTGATGTCCCAAACTGCTTGGGCCAAAAACTTCCGATCCACCCAAAATGGGCTTCCTCGTCCCTCATTTGGCCGATGACATGTTGTTGTTTGATTGGATTTCGGCTCCTTTGGTGATCCGCGTCCGCCGCGTACTTTTGTCCCGGATGTCCCAGTACAAACTTTCTCTGTTTCGGGCGAACCAACCGGTTCGCGTCATCACGGCCCAAATGTCCCAATTGCTTCCGGACTGTTTGTTCTCATTTCGGCCGATCCGCGCCTAGATGTCCCAAATGTCCCGACTGCCCCTAGGACTAGGACTTAGTCATTTTTTATGATTTTTCCTGGATCAATCTACATGCTTGGAACTGTAAAACTCTGATGCATGTTATCGAAATTTACCCTGGGGGGAATTTTGACAACAACTCCATCACAAACAAACAACCAACGAAACAACAACTTTACCTCGAAAATCAATACAGTGGATTTTAACCATCCACAACAACAACAATAACAGCGAAATCCCATACAAGGGCCAAGCCAAAACTCATTTGGTTATCAAAACCAAAGCCAGAAACAACAAATGCAAAATTTTAATCCTAATAGGCAACAATGTGATCAGAATTTTAGGCCACAATATACACCAAACCAACAAAACAAGAATTACAACCCCAATTCTTATTGTGGCTTCCATAAAATTCGGGGTCATGATACTAGAACGTGTCGTGACTACAATAAATTCATGCAACGTTTACCAGAGGAACAAAGACAGTTCTTCACATATTTTTTTTGGCAAATCTCGTATCATCACCACCAAATACTTTCGTAGGGGCAATTTCCCCTCAGAATGCTCCTCTCAAGATCTTTAACGATCCACTCCCAAATCATGATAGCAATAGGTTGAATCCAACTAGAACAAACAAAAGTGCAATGACAGGAAACAATGATCATGAAGCCTCGACTTCGCTAAATCCATTAGTTGTGCCGCAACTAGGAAGTCAACCACGACCCAAGGTAGTCAGATTAGTAGAGTTAGACTCAGAATTACCCATCGAAGCTATAACAAGAACACGAGAGTATTTCTCTCAACCAAGCCCAAGTCATCTACCAGAAACAGATAAGAGTCAGCAAATAGTAGAAAAACCTGTGGGTGCTTACGATTTAATTAATGATCTAACAAAAACCTTCTTGCATATTTCGTTTCTCAACTTACTAAAGAACTCTCCTGCCCACAGGGCTGCTCTTTTAGAAGCATTAGGCTTAGGACATTTAATTAACATCACTCCACCACCTGAAACACAGGTAAATCATATAGACTTTGATGTTCATCCTCCGAGACAAGCAGATAGGGATGTCGAATTCATATTTGAAATAAGTAAAATGCCTATAGATGCTGAGATCACACGTCGAGGCAATCCAGCCTTACACTTACAAGTATGGGTTTATAACAACTATGTAAAATGGGAAATGGTTGACGATGGGTCCGCGGTTAACATAGTCCCCTTCTCTTTCCTCCAAAAACTAGGATATGGGGAAACAAATTGTTCCACCACTCGAAATACATTAAGAGGCTATGATAGCCTTAAAGCCACTTCGATAGGAACCATAATACTACCGATCACCTTAGGACCCAAAACAATCCTGACTGAGTTTTATATTATATATTGGGAAACTAATTATAATATGATCCTTAGCCGACCATGGATACACCGAATGAAGGCAATCCCTTCTACTTTATTCCAAGAAGTAAGATTCCTGCATCTAGGAAAGGTATTTGTAGCCAAAGGCGATCCAAAACCTTTCGATATACACCTAGCTGACTTAAAGAAAAGACCAGGTGTGCACTCAAAATTTTAACTTCCAGCAAACCAACTTAATAAACCCACTGACACAAAGCCAGAGGAGAAGTTGGTACCTACAACGGATCTTGAAACTACCAGCATAACCAAAACAACCCCAACCCCTAACGATAAAGCTAAAGAAATGGTATCATTAGGGACTACTGCAAAAATTGTTGAGTTAATAGAACAAGATTTACCAATGTTCTTACCATTTGATTTAGTAGGCATAGGATATTCCCTAGGGGTTGGTTCTCTTCCAGCAGAGGATCTCTGCATGGTGGAAGTAGAGTGCGCAAACACAACAGATTCCCCAACATCTATACTCCTGGCTAAGTATTGGACTCTCCATTTTGACGGAGCTAAATGCCATTATGGAGCGGGGGCAGGTATAATTCTTACTTCACCCAAGGGAAAAGTCATGCTATTTTCCTTCAAACTAAATTTCGAATGCACAAATAACGGCACAGAGTACAAAGCCCTCCTCCTTGGTCTCACCTTAGCCAAAAGAATTAGTGTTGACAACATCAGAGTCTTAGGAGACTCACAATTAGTGGCAAACCAAGTCTCTGAGGTATATGAAACTAAATCCGAACATTTATAACTCTACAAAAACGCTGTATTAGATTTAAGCAAGGAGTTTAACTTCATATCCATTGAAGTAATCCCACGAGAGAAAAATCTTCTCGCCGATTCAATAGTAACTTCAACATCGCGTTTTACTCCAAGTGATGAGTTAGAAGATACTCATTTCACAGTGTCCGTTCGTGACGAACCATTGATAAAAATAATGTCAAATCCCCTTTCAAGCGGAAGTGAATCTACCACCCCAGACCATGTTGATAATGATATGGCCACTTTGGAATACTTAAACGCCTATGCGGCATTACATCTCTCCTATCATATGCTAGATTTATCCTTAATTCCACATTCGTCTTCTTACTTCAGAAATCTCATGATGAGTCTTCCCTCACAAATAGAACCTAGCATATACGCAGTAGAAAATGGGGATGATCTAGATTTACCCCCAACACCACTTGAGTTCGAAGAGGGTAACACCTCTTTGATCGAAGAAACGATTGATGTCAACATCGGAACGGAAGATGAACCGAGAATTTTAAAACTAGGTTCCTTGGTAACCCCAGAAGAAGTAGAAATACATACTCAGATCCTCAAAGAACATCAGAAGGTGTTTGCATTTAATTATAAAGAGATGACAGGAGTTGCACCCCACATTGCGGTACACAACCTTGTCACTAAATCTGATGCAAATCCAGTTAAACAAAAATCGAGACCCATGAAGCCCAAGGTGGCCCTCATGGTAAAAGAAGAGGTAATAAAGCTCCTCCAAGTAGGATTCATCAAGCCAGTCGATTACTCCCAATGGGTATCTAACATCGTTCCTGTCCTCAAAAAGAATGGAAAGATACACATCTGCATAGATTTCCGAGACATCAAAAAAGCATGTCCTAAGGACGACTTCCCATTGCCATCTATTGATGTCATTGTTGATGCAACAGCTGGGTTTGAACTTTTGTCTCTCATGGATGGATTCTCGGGATACAATCAAATCAGAATATCTGAGCAAGATCAAGCTAAAACTACGTTTATAACTCCTTGGGGAACCTATTGCTATGCTATTATGTCATTCGGTCTCAAAAACGCTGGTGCTACGTACCAGCGGGCTATGACATATATATTTCACGATCTAATTCATAAAATCATGGAATCCTACATAGATGACTTGTTGGCTAAGGCCAAGAAGTGTTGTGACCATCCCGAAGTACTCCACGTCATTATTTCACGCTTAATAGAATACGGAGTCACACTAAACCCAGAGAAATGTGTCTTTGGTGTAACAGGAGGGAAGCTCCTAGGTTATATCATATTTTCATGAGGGATAGATGTTGACCCAGCCAAAATTCGGGCCATCCTCGAAATGGTTCCACCTTCGGATGAATCTGGAATTAGGTCATTTCTCAGAAAACTGGGTGCAATCCGAAGATTCATCCCAGACTTGAGCTTCGCTATTCATCTAATTAATAATTTACTCAAGAAAGACTATAGCATTGATTGGACCAAAGACTGCAATGAAGCTTTTAATGCAGTTAAGCATTTCTTGTTGTCACCACCTACCCTAATGCCACCTAAGCTAGACCACCCATTGATTTTATACTCACAAGGTACCAATGTCTCTTTAGCTTGCATGTTGGCCCAAGAAGACGATGACAAAAGAGAACGTGTGATTTATTTCATTAGCCGAACACTGCTCGACTATGAAACATGCTATACACAAGCAGAACGAGAATGTCTTGCCATAGTCTTTGCAACCAATTGCCTAAGACACTATATGCTAAATCAAGAAACAAGGGTCGTGGTAAAAACGGACCACTTACGAACTTTCCTCACACAAGGGTCCTTGTCTAAAAAGGCTGGACGTTTTATAACCTTAATGGGAGAATTTGAATTAATGTTTGTAAATCAGAAGTCAGTTAAGGGACAAATCATTGTGGATTGGTTAGCTGATAACCCATTAGATGGAGGTGATCTAGTAGATTTAGATTTTCCAGATGAGTGCGTATACTACATAGAAACCCGACCCACTATCTCTGAGTGTCCTTGGTACACTGACATCATTAACTATATCATGGACCATACATATCCAGAAGGATCTACATCACAACAAAGAAGATGGTTACGCATTATCGTAGCTAAATACGTTATTATAGAGCAAGTTCTCTATCGAAAGGCGTTCGATGGAATGCTCCTAAGGTGTGTCGACATGGAGGAATCCAAGAAGATTCTCTATGAATCACATAGCGGAATATGTGGAGGTCACTTCGGTGGCCATGCCACTACTTGAAAAATACATCGAATGGGCTATTTCTGGCCCACTCTAGAACACGACGCAATAGAGTTTATACGCAGGTGTCGCAAGTGCCAAGAATTCTCCCATGAGATCCACATACCGGCACAAGTCCTATAACCAATCGCTACTCCATGGCCCTTTTCTACATGGGGCCTAGACTTAATAGGGAAATTCTCTCCCTCATCCACAGACGGCCATAATTTCATAACCACAGCCACTAAATATTTCACCAAATGGGTAGAGGTTATGCCTCTTACCACTGTACCTAGTTCTGTAATTGCCAAGTTCATTTTGAACCAAATCATTTGTAGGTACGTTATCCTACAAATCATTATCTCTGATAATGGAACTTCTTTTAAGAATGAAGAGGTTCATGAGCTATGCAATAAATTTAAAATAAGCCATCATACGGCTTCCTTGTATTATCCCCAAGCCAACGGGCAGGCTGAAGCAAAAAACAAGACACTGAAAGCCATTCTCCTTAAAACGGTAGAAGAAAACAAATGAGATTGGCATTTGAAGTTATATCCAGCCTTATGGGCCCACCAAACCTCAATAAGAACACCAACGGGAGAAACTCCTTTCTCGCTGGTATTTGGGGCAGAAGCAGTTCTCCCACTTGAGGTTGAAATACCCAGTCTCCACATTTCACTACAAGGGATTCTAGATGAGGACGCTTATAGAGAAGCACGTCTTTCCCAACTAGAAATCCTAGATGAAACTAGGTTAGACACCAAACAGCGACATAGAGTCTATGCTGACCGGATGTGCTGGCAGTACAACAAGAAGGTCTATGAATGCGACATATACGAAGGTGATCTAGTCCTAAGGCTGGACAGCCGGATCGACAAGAAGACCGGCGAAGGAAGTAAATTCCGGCCCAAATGGTTGGGCCCATATTGAGTTATGAAGGACTATGAAAATGGTGCATACCTCTTATGTACGCTAGAAGGTGAGGAGTTTGGCGAAACAGTCAATTCCCTGCACCTCAAGCATTTCTACGCATAAGCAGCTAACGCTACTTTTATAACTATCTACATTGCATTTTCATAAATTAGGATCATGTTGTCCACTCATTTCTTACATAAATTATGATCAAGGAATCTATTCTCAAAGTAATTCATTACAAACTCATGATGTTGTTGGCATAAAACTTTCTAATCATATCTCTCCATTTTCACGATATCATCAATCATCTCAGAATCTTTTATCAAATAAAGATAGACATGACAAAGTCTTAACGATAACCATACCAAGATCTACAAGTTTATTCTCGCTTTGATTTCTTCTTAGGATAGGTGTCTTGCCTATGGTCTATTCTAGAAGCTTCATGGTGTCACATCTATCCCATATGCATATCTCTTTGGGAATAAGCACATACTAACATTTTACTCAAGAAAACAAGTCAACAAGTAATTAAACAGAAAATTTTAATTTTACACATTTCCTTGCCCCACCAACCTTCGGTGATGAGCTTGCGTCTCTTACTAGTGACATAGGGTTGGGAAAGGATGGAAATGCCCTTACTCACCTATACCTTGCCCACGGTGATAAACCCACGCTTATTACTAGTAGCATGGGGCAAAGTGTAGGGGATATTCTTGACAAATAAGTACAAATGGTCATACGCAAACAATTCAAACTTTCAAACTTTGAGTCAAAAACAAATGAAACAGATGTTCAAAATCCCAAAAGAGTTAAAATCCTAAAAACCCAAATTTTGTCTACTATGTGGCCGTCTATAGGTCTAAGTCTGGATAAACCGCAAAGCAAGTCGCATCCAAAACTATGAAGTCACTCGAGTGGAGTTGGCTTGTAGCTTCCAATTTGGTTCCGCCAAAGCTTTTTCTATCTTTCATCACTATCATTTCGCCACATTTCATAACTTGCGCCCTTCTTGGCTCTTGGTGATGATCCCTCGCATCTTACTAGTTGCGTGGAGTTAGGAGTGGGGTAAGTTAATTTGTTCATCATACTGGTTATTTTCATCACTTTGCCAAAACAAACATGAGGTATCCAAATTGCTCACAGAAGCTAAGATTCAAAATCACAATATATCTACATTATCATGTATCAGTACCATGAAAAACACAAAAGAAAGCAAGCATTTACATCATTTTTCCACCATTGCATATATTCTAGAAAGCATATAAACATACATCGTAGTATACACAAAGAAGCTGGAAATGGAAAGGGAAAACATGAGTGACAAGCTTTTGATCCAAAGACGAACACATATATATAAATAATCAATATTTATATACAATGCCATCATGTACTAGGCATGGTCAAAATGCACAAAGAGCCCATGATATACAATAGTACAGAACACATAAGAGCCAAGTGGCCTCTCAACCCCTACATGACCCCTCTGAGGGCGTGCACCCTTGCCTAGGACTCCGGCTACGCCGGCGCTTTGAATGTATAGAGGGCTCAGGGTCCCAAGGGGCAGCCGTGGTCTCACCATGAGAATGGATCCTCATAAGGTGCTCAGCCATCCTGTATCCCGCTAACTCTGTGTGCAGGGTCGACACCATCCTGGCCACGTGCCAAACGGGAGTGAAGACATTGATATGTATACCAGCTGCTGAGGGCTCCCCGGCATCTACGGATAGCTCCGCACGGGTCCTATCCATGGGGATCATCAGGGAATTAGTACATACCCTGTGGATCAAATCCCACCACTCGTCAATAGTATCTGCAAACAAAGAAGAAAAATGAATTAGAAACCAAGCAAGAGGCTAAAAGATACAAGATAAAAACACAAGGAGAGATAGAAATTAAAACAAATCCTAAATTAAACAAACGTTAAAGAAGGAAGAAAGGATAACTTACTCGGATCACCGGGCCTCCAAGATGGGTCGCTGGGGCCAGCACCCGCCACAGATGCCACTGCCGACTGAGGAGCTGCTCCTGTGGTAGGGGCAACATGTCACCCTACAACTGACTCATCCTCTCCACCATGGCCCTGAGAGAGTGGCTCCTCTGAAACTAGAGTGTCCTTCTCTACGCTCTTCTTAGCCCTCTCTACCTGCATAATGTCCTGAGTATCATGCCACTCAGGATCACTGTCATCAGTCTACTCCTCCGACCCTCCCTCTGTAAGCTCCTCAAAGTCTGAGTCAATATCTATGGGGTCATCGCTACTATGAGCAGGACCCGCAGCAATCTAAAGTAAAGGTGCCCAAGGTGCACCAGCTCTCCCTCCAGCACGAACTATCCTCCTGGCTGTAATAGGAATGCCAGGAGTAATCACTATCCAACCATGGCCTCTAGGCCCCCCTCTGGCCTCATGGACTGATCTGTAAACTGGTGCCACTGGGGGAAGCATGCCCAAATACGGTAGGCCAAACTGCTGAGGAACTCTGCCAAAAGGATGCACCTCCACTCATCCCACTCGATCAATAAGCTACCCTGTGGTGGAGCAGGAGATCAGGGTAAGAGTCTCCTCACCCCATATGCCGGCCATAAGCCGGTACGGTGTCACCTCCATGTCTGCAGTAGTGAGGGAGGCAACTGGCTGGTGAGGTGCTCTAAGCACTAACATATCTGTCCATCTGGCTGCCCTCACAGCCCTAGGATCTGCCACCTCCACGCCCCTACCATAAGGGATGAAGCGCTCATACACCCAACTCATGACTAAAGTTGGGTGGCTCAATGACTTCCCCTGTAAACAGACCACCCTGTATAAATCATGTTAGGTGGTCCCCAAAATATCTACACCCCAGGCGTATATCCAGCCGTGCCCCTCTATCTACGCAATGATGGGGGCCCAATAGTATAGCAATGTATCCCCTCCCTTGTCCCCGATTAGGCTCGAGGCAAGGATCCCCATGATGGCTTGTCGAAGTACGGGGATTGTTAAAGAAGGAATGGATCGAACTCTCACTCCCTTCTTCGACCCCGTGGAGATAACTGCATCTCCCATATATGATGCCCACTGTGCAATATGTGCCTGTGAGCCTGTTGTCTCTAATGTAAGTCTCCACCCAATGATCGGGACTCCTAGAATGCGGTAGACATCCTCGAGTGTAATGGTCCACTCACCACGGACCCCTGACAGTTGGAAGGTGTTCCGATCTGCATCCCAGTAAGAGAATAAGTCACAAAGGATGTGACTAGATGGTGCAACATGAGGCACATGCAATATACACAGTATACCAACCCTCTGAAGTGTGTCCTCCTCATCCTGCGAGAGGGCATCTAGTACTCCTGAGATCCAATCACACTCTCTCTCTCTCTACTCCATCTAATGTACTCCTCTCTCGCCTGCATACACCCAAAAACACACAAAACAGAGCAAGTTAATATCTGAACAATACCGAGAAAGTCATAAAAACACGTAGAAAGGATAAAAATACAAGTGCAATCTCAAATAATAGTTCCTTTTGTAGTCTGTTCAAAACCGCCGCCCTGAGCAGGGAGGCGGTTTTGTAACTGCCGCCTTAGAGGCGGTGGTCGTGTAACCGCCGCCATGGCCAGGGTGGCAGTCGTGGTCTGAAAACCCACGCGGGTCTTTAATCTTAAAAAGCCTAAAACAAGCAAAAAATGACCATTTGACCTAAAAATGGAGCCTACCCAGTAGGTGCCCCCCCTAGGTGGACCTTTTGAACCTAATATTTTCAAAAATAACCCCCCCATTACAACAAATTTAACATTTCAAATTTAAAGGGGGAAAAACACAAAATTGAAGAAAACCAACCTATGATCTAGCAGGGCGGTGTTCCGCGCATGGAGGCATGATCACGATCTGACTGTGGATGTTTTGACTATACCACACAATAAACCGTCACCGTGGGTCCCAGAGCTCAAAAACAATCAAATCAACTCGCGCAAATGAATAGGAAAATGGGCCCACTTTCATATATATAGCACTTTGTTTTATTTTAAAATGACTTTTCACAGGTTTGGAGCACTGATGAAGGTAAGTTCCTATCCCCGCACGAATGGTACGTTCTCATTCCCTGTTATTTTGGCGTTTATTTTCCAAATTATTGTATCTATCTGCACTTGATTTCTCCTTTCGTTTTGCAGATAGCGGGAATTTTGGATGGCGTAATTTCAACACACAGAAGTGTAAGGTATAACTTCTAACTTCCCATTTTGGGACTGCCATACTCGGACCCACCATTTTATGCCTATTCATGGCTAAAACGCTTCTCCGAGGGGGCAATATGTACGTACCCAAAATTGTAAGGTACTGTACTGCGGAACAGCGTAATAAGTTCCCCAATGATGATACAAGTCTCTTCGCAAGGTGTTCAGGATCTAGAAAAGCTCTCTGAATATGTGTTAACATCCCGCATATCCCGCTTAGCCCCCGTGTGCTTTGTTTTCCCATTTTCCCCTCTTTTCTTGCCCCTTTTCTCTTTAGTAGCAAAACCACCGCCCTGACTGGGTGGCGGTCCTGTAACCGCCACCCTGAATAGGGCGGCGGTCTTGTAACTGCCGCCTTGAGCAGGGCGGCAGTCCTTTACACATTTTCTAGAACATTCTTTTGACGCGACTCGCATGAAATATCAACGTTTCACCAGATTTCCTTGCCGACTTAAGCTTGCATTTATGTTTTTGGTCCCCTAGAATAGTGTTTTTCCTTTGTTTATTGTTTAGGAGTTCAGTTTGGTTTTGATCTTTGGGTGATTGAATTCCTATAAATGAATTTCTTGTGCTCAAGCAAATGGGTCTAAAGTTTTGTCTCTAAATTTTTCTTTGCATTAGATTTAGCTATAATTTTGCTTAGAGTACTTGTTTTAGTTCATTTGCATGCTTAGTTAGCATTGTCCAGCTGTTGGTAAGCCACATATACAGCTTGTGCAAACAGTGTTGCTATTCTATCTAATCCATTATAGTAGAATAGCTTAGGAAGCCATTAAAGTTACAGGTTTTGCTCCTCAAATAGGATAGTTTCAGGTTCTGGATGCATTATGTTGCATGATTCGCAATAGATCCCGCTAGGAATTGCATAAGCCAAGCTCTGTACTCTTGCGCTATCCCTCTCCTATTCGTGTCATATTCAGTCTGTATTCTAAAGGTTGTCCCTTGTTCCAACACCTACTCCTATTGATGCAAGCATTACACACTTTTTTGGATCTACGTGAGCACAAAGAACGAAGAGATCATACTGAGGGGACAAGATCACACACACCATCAGATTCGCCACTGTTCTGTGGAATCCAGGTTCTAGCTTTCAAAGTTCTAGTTAGAATCATATCAAATAGAGTAGTTAATCACTTTATTTCAGTAAATTCTATTCTCGATATTTCTAGGGAAGCTGTGGGGATTGATAGTTTCTAAGAAACTATGATTCACTCCTCACTTCTGAGGTAGGATCGAGAACCTTGCAAATAGATTAGTTATTTCATTGTTTAGAATAGATATACAAATTACACAGACAAATAGCTACACTCGGCTATTTTGTTTGTTTTAAATTATTAGTTTAGTTGTCAATTCTGAATATTTTAAATAGCTTCTTTCTTAAATTCTTATAAATCATCAGAAAATACAAAAAGAAGTCATATATGCTATAAAATACATTTCGTATACTTAGAGCTCACTTTATTACATTTTGTTTATATTATTACGTTTACGGGACCTAGGGAGCCCAGAGAATACGTTTTCGAGCCAATCGTGCCTCAACCCAATCTCATAATAGTAATAACTGATATTGACCAGAATCTTAGAATCCAAGTCTTCCAAACAATAGCAGACTTCCAGCAGATCAAATCTCAGTTAAGAGGATTAAACATAGAAGATGACCAAGCACATACGTTTTGGTCAAATCAGCCAAACTACAGATTACCCTAGCAAAACATCTACATGACTGTAGAAGGGTTTGAAAGAGAACAAACATTCGGGTGTGACCCTTTAGTTCCACAACCAGACGCAGGAGACACCCTCACAAACATAGATACCGGCCTAAGAATCTAGGTTACAAGAACACCTGTGAGGTATTCTAAGAAGATCGCACAACTATTGATTCTAAACATAGAAGCTGAGAAAGCGTATGATTATTGGATACTAGGGATCAGGACTTGATTCCACACATGACCATAGCTGGTCCACAACAACCACGAACCTATGGTTGTGACCCACAAATCCCGTAGCCCAACGAATCCATAAGAGAATTAGACATAGATACTGGCCTACGCACACTAGTATTTCAGTCTACTCCACTTCCACCTATTATCATCAAAAAATTAGCCTTGCTAGACACAACAGCTAACAAAGCTAGAGAATTCTGGACTAGGCCAGAGAACCGTCCATAGAGTTGACTATATTTACCATCCACCATATGACCCTATCCAGAGAAATACACGAAACTATACCGGGTCATTTTCCACGTATTCCACAACCCATAGATCGAATCACGCCAGAGCTCGATATTGATTGGAGCCTTCGAGTAGTCATCCTTGCTAACCGATCTATCACACCAGTCTAGGTTAGAAGGGCCTTCTTTGCCTTAGATTCACAGATTCCATTAGTGTGTGTCGAAGACATCAGACTGCCTAACTAGTTTGTCTATATACCACGTATATTCCATCCCCACCAGTTGTCTCTGCACGACCTCAGGAGGTCGGGTACGTAGAAGAGTTACCTATAGATTCCCACGCTCGCTTGTCACTTTTCCAGCGTACAGGTACTAAAAATTTACTCCTTGAGTCAAACTTCTCACAAATAAATGATTCCCTCAAATGAACATCTATGCCTCTCTATTGTTGTTATAAGTATATTTTTCCCTCGAAGGGAAGATATAAAAGGATAGCACATGCTACACTTAGTCTATCCAAACAAAGAAAACTAATCTATATTTTCCAAAGAAAAAATATCTTGGAGCTTCCCACATTGATCATATTCACGAAGACTTCAAAGAGACTCTATTATTCATCCCCATAGAGAATTCCCGCGTCGATCAGTCTATGAATGAAAACAATAGAATGCAAAAGAAAAAATAAAGAAAAATACAAGCCTTTGGTCATGGAATTTCCTATGTTGGTTTTGGGTATCTTGTAGAAGAGGCATGTCGTCCTACAACAAGGTTACACTAAACAAACCACTCCACCCTACCTTCATTTATTTACTCCTATCCACTCAAGGGATGTGGAGCTCATGCAAAAAAATTTGATTATGCAAATTCTTTCAACTATAGAACTATCAATCATGTAATGTATCTAGGGTATTATGTTCATAAGCCTATTTTTATGGCCATTACAGTCCTTGCCAACTATGGAGCATTTCACTTATTTTTGGTTCACCTCTTCCTACTTGTTTCTTCTTCACCAAGATGAGAGCATCAAAATTAAATATTTTGGCCTGCTTCTCATTTCACCCACACCCATACTAGTCATCATTTCCAAAAAATCATACATACTTATCAAAATCAAAACAAAACCATACCCATACCAATCATACACTTAACTAGTTGCCCTCTCTACTTTTGGCTCAACATTTGACCTTACATTTTTTTCTACCTTTCCTTACCAGGACCATTTTCCTTACCCAACCTACCTATCATAAATCTTATTCTTCCCTATCCAATGAGATAAATACATCAGCCTAAGGCCCATTTTGCAAGGGATATCTAGGAAGCACTTCAAAGACATGGATCGTTAGAGGTTAGCTCGGCCACCATTTTCTACCATATTTCACCATTTTTCCACTATTTTTTGCTACTAGTTAATATTTCTCACACTTCCATAATATCAATAACATGTAAATTAAACCAAACCAAACCATAACACCAAACCATGCCTACACATCTAATTTCCATAATATCAATAACTTGGAAATTAAACCAAACAAACCATACATCATAACCATGCCGATACATCTAGTTTTCATAATATCAATAACTTGGAAATTAAACCAAACCATGCCTATACATGTAATTTCCATAATATCAATAACTTGGAAATTAAACCAAACCATACCTATACATGTAGTTTCCATAATATCAATACATTGGAAATTAAAAAAAACCATAACATCAACCATGCCTACAACTAGTTTCCATAATAACCATTCAATGCAAATAAAACCAAACACAATAGATATAAATGCCATCATCTATATACTAGAAATTTTATATGTCAATAAACTATATATACAGATATAAATAAGTCTCTCAAAAATTCTCATGTACATCTTTCCTCTTTGGCACACAGGTTGGTATATATAAATAAAAAATAAACAACATCTCATAGCTATGTCATCCTTGAGATATTTTGGTGCCTCTCTCATGTACTCAATAGCTATGTCTCTATGTACTAGTCACCTCCCGCTAGCCCTACCCGTGAGAATGGTGTCTCTCTAAACTACTAACACTATGGGTCTGTGATCTGGACCTCTGACTAGCTGCATGTTGTGTTATGCAAGTAACATATCTGAAAAAATGGATACCACTCTATGTAATCCAATCCTCATAATATATGGCCTTTGCCACAACCTCTCTCTACTAGTCCATCGATATCACCTATAGTGGTGGCACCGCGATCTATCTCTGTCCCTAAGGCTGTGGACCTTGTGTCTATGGTAGTGGTCCATCTACTTGTACCTATGGTAATTGACCATGTCCCTATATATATACCCCATCATGTGACCTTGGAGGTGAAGGAGGGACATCCATGTGTCCCCCACCATTGGTTTGTACCTATGTGTAGTCATTTTTACACCCACCAAAGAATAAGGGAATCCCATGCATTCTGGCCTATCATCCAATGGGCGTTGGGCACTCACCCAAGGCATGCGTGGGCGTCGAGTCTCACTTTTATGTGAGTTGAGTGGGAAAACACCATCTATGATCCAAAATTTAAAGGAATTGAGTGAGAATGAAACATGCAAACATCATAAATCTCATAATGGCTCTAGATCATTGCAGCCATTACAAAACGAGATACTTTAACAAACTTAAAGAAATGAATCAAAATAAAAAGGAAAATGCATAGGAATTCATATTCATCTTATAAGCATACATGAAAAGGAACAATGAAGAATCATGTATGAACCCGAACCAAGAAGGATCATATTCAATTAACTTGGTAACCTCATTACATTCATTAGACTTACTACAAATCACCACATTATGGCAGACCGAAGTCATGCATCATAACTGGATCCATATCATTTAGCTCTCAAAAATAAATTTTGCTACCTCAACCCAATATGACTCCTTGCAGCATTTCTTTAGAGCTTATTCTTTATTGATCTATCTCTTTCTTTTGTGGGCACTTGTATATATAGGCATCTCAAAGTGCCAACTCGTCCTTTTGCGGCCTTAGATTTGGTGCCAAGTGTCTGAATGTGATCCTCCATAGGAGCATGCTCCTTCAGGCCTACGCTCTCCACTTTTTGCCATGATGGTCTTCTAGAAGCTCCCATCGCAGGGCATATTCCTTCCTAGGCTAACCTGTCAACAAGCTGGCACCTTATCCACTCTGCATGTGTAGTCAGGTCACACTTTTATCGTGTCCTTCCTGATACACCAAATATGGCTAAGTCCCGAGACCTTGTCTTCTAGCGCGCAACACAGCCCTTCTAAAACCCTACTAGAACCTTGCCTTGTGTACCTTCTTGCGTGCCCATTCTTCAACCTAGGCCTTGTGTGCCCATGTGCCTTTGTGTATTTATCCAATATTTTAGGGGCCCAACACTGTGTTTCTGTAAACTGCATCTATAAAGTGGCCACCTGTGCATGTAAAGCAACAACATGGGCCTATAATGTGATAACTTATCTCCCATCTCTAGCTTGTTCATGTGTTGCCACTAACTATGCATGTAGTGTTACCACCTATTCCTGTAAAGTAGTGACGCCTATAATTTCATCACCTGCCTCTATAACCTATCTCTCTCACTTATGAATGTGGCCAAATAGGTCGGTCATGGCATGACTTGTGTTTTCTATAACTGTGCAGCCCACCACTTCCTATACCATGGTGTGCACCCAACATAATCTATCATCACATCAATTTCCTACTCCTCCAATATTTATTTTGGTGTCGGTTTTGGAAGAGGTAGTGGCATCTCCACATCCTCTCAGCAATACTATGGGAATCATGGAGGCACATCCTATTGTAAGCCAAACTGATGTCTAACCTGATCTATAGGTATGCACTCGTGTTCCTCTACCCTCATCCCCTGCATATGTCTCAATAACTATAAACCCTACAACTCCTCCTCTATGCCAGTAAACTCTGGATATGTGAGGTATGGTCTCCATAAAATATCTACATGTGAAAAAATATTCAATACCCTATGATAGTAAGCAATATATCGAGTCACCCCATCCACCCTCGCCTTCTCTCCAACCTGTAGCCACCACCTATATCATACCCCATACACACATACCTCTCACCCCTGTCACAATAGATCAAGCGAATGAAGACACACAATGTTCTCATAGGCCCAAACATATAAAAAATATATGCAACAGAGGTTGTATCTTCGTATCCTCCTATCTACCTACAGCTCCCTGTATAGCTACACTAGGTACCCTGGTGCCCATGAAAATCACACCCTATCAAACACCATATCCTCTAATACTCCAATCAAGGCCCATAAAAATCTCCCACCCTCTAAGTTTGGAAGATAAAAATATCTAACATCAACCATCATCAATATTTTCAGACGAGTCTCCTATGGATGCACCTCATACATAGCACCATAATTTATGCTCACATTGTGGGAGGTCAGATATTCCATGTCCATGCTAAACACCATAGCTATATGATCTATTTCATCTAACAATGACAGCTGATAAAGTGGATGTCTAATGATTAGTAGTTAAAAAATCCTGTAGACATCCTCCAAGGTGACGGTCATCTCACCCATTGACAAATAGAAGGTATTGGTAGCCGAATCCCATTTATTGGTGAGGGCTACTATCATGTTGTGGTCTCTGGTAATATTAGTATACCTCTTAATGGAACATATCCCCACTACCCACATATTCTACCGCTCCTCCTCCGGAATGGTGGGCCTCATTTGTACTAACAAGGGTGGAATTCGGTCCATCATTGTCAGGTGTCTCTTAGACTACATCATCAATGACCACACATGTTAATCATTGGCTCTTATGAATTTCTATTACACCTCAACCTTTTTATTAATTCACCCATTAATATATCTACCTAACCAACCCTAACCCTCCTAAATTCATCCTATGACATCCTCTTTTAATTACACCCCTTCCTAAGACTCCCCTTTTCTACCCTATCCCACCTCACACTCAATTATATGACCTAAACCCAACCTTTTCTTACCAGAACAATTAGCACCGATTCCCCTATCGATGTCGGTTCCTTTACATGATTGGTTTTGGTAACCCAACCAATGTCAGCTGATAGCTAAAAGACATTGGTTATTGGTTCAGCTCCAAATTGAACCCCCATGCCCTCCATTTTCAAAAAATTTAACAAAACACCTAACTAACCCACCTCAATCCCTTATAATTAACCCTACATTAATTTAAACCCCTATTTAAACTAGATTACCCTCCCATACCCTACTTTCACTACCAATTTCATACCATTTCAAAAACCCATACAATTTGTATTTCTCCTAAATTTCATTCTACAAAACCAAGCATAGAACCCAAATCCTACCTCTTCTCACTGATGCATCCATGTTGGGATCTCTAGATCTTGAATTGGAACATCCTCTACTCCTTCCCCTTCCTCTTCCATGTCAAAAACCTCCACACTCTCCAACCAATCAAATAGGTGAAAGTGGGGCCACCAAATCACTTCCTCCAATGAATAATCACTCACCTAGTCAGCCTCATATCAAAAAATTTCACTTTCCTTTCCCAATACCCTCTCTCAATTTCATTTTACAACTCTAAAAATGTTCAAATGAGCACCTTTTGGGGAGGATTTCTGTTTTGTATCACCTTTTTTATTACCGATGTTATTTGGATTGTGCCCTAGTTGACCAACATCGGTCACCTCTACCGACACCAGTTCCCCCTGAACTCACATCAGTCACACTTCCTATAACCCCATATGCTTCCTTTTTCCTAATTTTTACCCTTTCCTTCCTTTTCTAGGTGCCACAACCCTAAATGTTCCCTATCATATCCCCTAGCCACCCCCACCTCATCAACCCCCTATGGATGCTTAGGGGCATGTTTTCCTTCACCTAGACCTTACACATGCCCTTACCCATGCCCTTTTCTATATACCTTCACCAACTCGACCTCACCTATATGACAATAAAACTCACTTACTCTACTATGTAATAATGCTACCCATGTTTTTAGCCTACCGACATTACCTTTCCTAATTTCATGTCATTTACCTCAAACAAACCAAACCTTTTGGTGTTTTAGAACACACCTATACCCATTCATGCACCTTGAACCATTGTGTTTCCAGGATCACCTCCTATACCTTAGAGACCTATATCACATCACCCTTATTTGGATAAACTATCAACCTTTGAAAATGTAGAGTTTGTGTGCTCTTCAACCTTGTGCCTTGTTGCATTCGGAACATGTGCATGTGTTTGAATGTTTCTAGATTTTAATAACCCCATTATCACCATTGCCAACACCTTCATCTTACCCCATTTTTCATCACCTACCACCTTATCTAACCCATCACCGATTCAACCTTCCACTTAACCAGTTCTTTATTTGAGGAGGATCAACTCCACCCTTATCTAGGGCAACCTACTTTTTTTTTCATCATCGCTTATTGGTACAAGCTACACGACAAAAAGGGTAAAATGTAGACACCCAAAATTGGTTCGCAACCATCTAAGCCCCTTTCAATTAACACACCCTGTTCCCAAGACCCCTTCCACACATTATTATTAATTTAATTATCAGTGTTAGGTTAATTACCACCTCACCTCTTCACCTTACATTGGACCCATACAAAGGGAATTTAACTAACTGATATTAGGTCATCACTACTAGCATTGATTCATCACTTCCCTTAACTAACTAAAACTCTTTCTTAACCTAATATTTATTATTAACCAATTCTTCCATCAATTCCATGCATGTTTAAACATGAACCAAGAATTCAAGCCAACAATCAAATCTTGACCCTTGCCAAATGGGGAAGAAACATGCTATTATTAGCAATTTTTATCTTTTCTCCCTAATCAATGACGGTTATTCTTCGGCTGGAACCGGTCAAGGAACTGCCATCAATTCCTTTAGATAAGGATTTCCAACTCTTTCCTGGAGATCTTCCTTTATTTGGATTTTGGATTATTCATTCACACTCTTACATTCAATTGAGTGTTTGATGATAAAAAATAGCACCAGAGCATCCAATTTCTTCACCAATAACTTCCATCTTGCTCCAAAACCTCAAATCATTCACATAGGGAAGGAAACATGATTCATTTCCACAGCACTGGATCTAGACCCATTTCTTCTATGAACACCCACCAACCACTGCATCTACCAAACTCTAGGTCTTCATATAAGTATCTTAACCAAGTTGTTTTTTCTTAACTTTGATTTTAGATCTCTTATTGTCTTTTATTAAACTACTTATTTCTAACCTGAATACCATCCATCACCCATCTAATAGATACCCTACCAACATGAACCTCTCCTCCTTTCTAGTCACCTCTCTCACCCTTTCTGAGCCTTCACCTAAATCCCAACACCCTTCCTAAGACTTATTAACACTCTTTGTAATCATGGAGAGCTAGAACCAACCTTGTTCCTACTTTGGCAACCAATTACCCCTATCGTGATCAATTAGCCAACCGATACCGGTTATAGCTAGTTACCGGCATCAGTTACTTTACAGGCATCAGTCTCTGTGTCTGGAATTCTCCCTCAAACCAACGAGATAATTTACCTACCCAAAACCTCTCAAAATCTCCCACAACCTCAACCAAACCTCCATAACACCCTCTATTACACCTACAGACCTCAACAACCCACCACCTACTTTAAATTCAATCTTGTATTCACTATTTGGATTAGATTTAATTTAATGTGTTTGTGTGAGATACTTAAATTATACAACTACAATTTGAATCTTGATTTCATATTCTTATTAGCATTTAATTTGTTTTAAATATGGATTTACAACCTTCTAGGAAGTACCTCACTTCTTGGATATTTCTCCCGCTAGGCAATCCACTAACTGATGCTTTTTATTCTATCTTGTGGTCTTGTGTTCTTTTTCAAGTAGTCCTTACAATAAAAAAATAAATGCTCTCGATCGACCTGGTATTTAATGGTGCACAACCTCTTAATGACCTCTAGGTATTCCTCGCGTACCCAACCTTATACCTTAAACATTTTACTTATACGTACTCTTCTTATTGGTGAAACAAATTGGATTCATTCCTAGTTAATTGACCAAAATAAAATAAATTATTTTATCTACTTATTTGAAAGGAAATTAATTAAATAAAGGGAATAAAACAAATTAAACAAACTAAGTAATCTAATCTAATATTTTTATATTTTATGATTTCTAGAAAAAATAGAGGAAATTGACAATACAATTGGTTCTACAACACTATTGACAAATCTAAAAAAATAAATAGTCAGATGTTACTATTTATCTATACATCATGGATCTAAACTATCCTAATAAATCAAAATATTTTCAAATTTTTGTTTGTGGATTTAAATCTTATGTTCTACCTCAGAGACAAAGGAAGAAATGAAAGCTTCTCAGAAGCACTTCTTCCTCTAAAATGTCCCCGATAGAAATAAACAAAGATTTAATGAATATAATAGGTTTAATTGGAGTTATAATTTATTTAAACTAATTTAGTATCCTTCCTCTAAAAATACTTCCCTTGCAGACCGATAGGAATAGGAAAGGAAACAATATATCACTAGAAACTTTGTAAAGGCAAGGAAAAGTTATAATAATGAATTAACTATTGATTTGATTTGAATTGAATTGATTTTCCTACTCTAATCAAATTTTTCATGCATATGAAATTAAAATATCAATAAATATTAACGAAACCCAAGTATATACCCAAATTGGAATTTTTGGAACTATGACAAAACCAGTGATGGTTTACTCTAATGTCCCCTCAGCTTATTTTTCAACTTACCACTTAGATGAATCTAGGGAACTATGTTGGGTAATGTAGAAGAAGCAGTGAAGAAGCGTTGGATCAATGGTGGTTTATAGGTAGTTTGGTTACAATAAAAGTAGTAGAATAAAAATTAAAGAGAATTGGATTGATTGTGTATTTCCTAGCAAGATTACAACATCATAACAGTGTAATTCAAAACAAAAATCTCCAGCCAAAGCTTCGAGAAGAATCTTGGATTCTATAGAACATAGGTTGGGAAATGGTCTAATCCATTTGGAAACCAAGGAATCCCACCTCACTCAAAGGAGGGTAAGTTAAATCTCAATTAGTAATAGAGAGGAAGAGGAAGTTGGTATGTATCAGATGAGCCCAAGAACAACCAATTTGACCAAGAAACGTGTGCTAAAATCATGTTTGAAGAAATGAAACACGTTTAGAAGATGTCAAAGAAGACTATGGAAATATTGCATGCAACCATCGGTCTACAGAGTGGGGAAGTTACGTAACCACTGGGGTGGTTCGCTGTGAAATTTATGTATCTTAAAGCTAAAACTAAGGGAAAATATGCACCCAAAAAAAGATAAAGGAAATCCATAAAAACATAGAAATGGTTAAGGGAAGCATTCTAAGCTACAAATATATACTTGTTGTCTCCCAACAATTACTCTTCGTTTTCATAGCCAAGTTCAAATTTTTTGATCTCATGCCCTTCGTTGGTGTTTAAGCCAAATTATATATTCAAGAAATTAACAGAGGTCATGCCCTAGAGATGTTTAAACCTTTATTTTTTCTCATTTTGAGAAATTCTCCATTTCCCGATCTGTACATGTAATATCATCTTTACAGCCTTCATTTCTAATCAAAATTGTTCACTTGTTCTTTTACTTGGGTCGTCAAATCATTGTCTTTCCTTCATGCCTCTGGTTCATGAAGGAAATCTGAAAGTTAGACTCAAAACGGCAAAGTTCTCTTCCTCTATGTATTTTTCCTATAGTCAGGATGGCGTTTGTCTTTTTCCCATCAAATTTTTTCCCCAATGAATGCAAGTACATGGTCATATCCTATTGGAAGGGGAGGAATGGGATTTTTGGTGAACTTAACACTTTTTGTTGATTTTGGTAAAAATGGTAAATTTTTCTCACGGACCCGAAAAGCTGAATCACCATTGAAAATTCTAACCTCAGCAGATGCCTCCACATGTCACAATGATGTAACTCCATGGGCAGATCCCAAAGGACATTATTTAATTAAGAGGATGACTCCATGTGTCCCAGGTACAAAATAAAGGTAAAATTGGCTAAGTATGGAAGGCTTAGGGGATGGCTCCACGTGTCGCAACGGAAAAACTCCATGATGGGGCAAAAAAGGTCAATTACCAAATCAACACTAGATCACCACGTGGTCGAAGGCATTGAAAATTCAAAGTAGACGAGCGGGCCATCAGGGAACTTTTGGAAATTTAACCAAATTCCCAAAAGTGAAGTAAAAGTTCTATAATGCTCCGCAGCTCCACCAAGGTCTCAAGCCCAAAGTCGAAAAGTCAAAGTGGAGGAGTGGGCTGGTGGAGGAACTTGTGTTTTTGAACTTTTTTGTAAAAAAGGCAAAAGTTAAAAAATGATCCGCAACCCCAATTAGGCTATAAAGGAAAAAGTCAAAGGTAAAGCTTGCCACTGAAAATTCAAAGTGGGAGATCGAGCCGATGGAGGAACTTGAGGTTTTGAGCCTTTTTCCTAAAAAGGTTAAAATTTTTAGAAAAGAGTCATGACCCCATCTCCAATTAGAGTGTGCCACGTGTCCTAGTCAAATCGGAGTAGCGGGCCGGTGGAGGAAATTGAGTTTTTGATACTTTTTCCAAAAAAGGTTAAAATGTTGAGAAAAAGGCTGCAACCCCATTTCTAATCAGAAGCAGTCACGTGTCTAAGTTGAAAAGTCAAAGCGGGGGTATGGGCCAATTTTTTCCAAATTTTCAAATCTCTAAAAAATCACAAAATGAAAAGGGCTTTCCCCGTAACCGCTCCAATCCCTTCTTGCCATGTGGACGGCCTGATTTCAGAGTTAGAGGAGAAAATATAATGGTCTATATTTAAACTAGAAAATTGAATGTAATGGTTGCTTTGCAAAATATGGTTTTAACCCACCATGAGCATTTTCTTCACAACATAAGGAATTCGAAAAGGCATGGAGGATTTTTGAAGTTGTAACGGTTTCTTGCAAATAATATAATGGCTTCTCGACGTCATTGCAAGGGTTGGCAATTGATTTCAAAAAATACCGGAGTGCTCTATACCTGGAAAAGAGAAAAACACAAAATTTATTCTATCTTCTTTCTCTCTCAAATTTCTTCCATTCTAAAAGATCTGCACAAACTCTGCCTTAGCTTCAATAATAAAAGAAGGAATTTTTTCCTCTTTGATGGAGAGATTAATTGGTACTTTGTGACCAATGAGTTTTATTTTGTCTTGTAGCTTCTTTATCAGATTTGTATTTTCTTCTAATTCTAAATGCATGTAAATGAAATTTATAATGAATGTGTGTGATCGTCTGATATTCTACTATTATAATTAGTTTCTCCTACCTCCATTCTCACTCCCTTTCCAATTTTTAGACAAAATTCTTCTCTAGGGAGAAATTGCTAGGTTTACCACAGGGTCAATGAAGTGTCCTTATTAGATCTTTGGTCAAAAGGCAGCCATTGGAATCCACCATTTTTGCATGCACATATGGAATCTGCACTGTTCAAGTAGAGGGACTTAGATTCCCATAGCTTTGGCTTGAAACCAACCAATTTTTCCACAAGACAAATTTTCTCACCAACAGTTTTTGGCACCCACCGTGGAGCAGATTTTGTAGCATCTACACCTAAAAAAACCTCAAGGTCATAAAATACAAAAAATATTCTAGAAGAAAAGTTCCTGTAGATTGAATAATCACACAGATGACATGGATGCAAATCATGACTATTCGGGGAAATCCTCCTACTAAGAGACCTGATTTACTCTTTCACATCCAAGAAGAGATTTATTTTGATCTAAGAGAAGCCATTTGGCACAGTAGACAAAGTGTAAATCAATACTTCATTTCCATAAGGATTCTATACCTAAAAAAGGAACGTGCTGTCGAATTTGAGAGACAAAGGAAAATTCTAGCACCCTAAAGGAGAGCATAAATCTTCAAGCTGGATGAGAGAAGATACACCTGACAACTGAGACAAGGAGGACAAATTGATCCCACATTTGAAGAGCTTGAAAGAGAGGTAGTTTCTGAAGAGGAGATAAGATCTCAACTTGAATAAATAGAAAGACTCCAACTCGAAGCAGAAGAAAGAGTAGCAGCAGAAGCAGCCTTAGCAAGACTAGAGGATAGAAACAGGAATAGAATGGGTGTTTGTGAGCATGAGGAACGTAGGCTTAATGTACCATGGGGAAGGAATACCGGTCTATTAGGTTATGGAGCTTGTTTTCATGTGAGTAAGTGTTGAAGACTGTACACTAAGATTATTGTACACTTTCCATAGTTGTCTCGCTAGGGTTCATGGCTAGGCCGAACCTCGAGTGGGGGTCTGGTGGCAGTAACCCCCGGTAACAAGGGTTTGGGGGTACAACCCCCAAAAAACATTTGGGCCTTAAAACGTGCCTGATATATCAGGAAACATGATTTTCTCATATGGACAGGTTTTTTGACCCATAGGTTTATGGGACGGTTTTGGCCCATGGTTTTTATACCCATGGTTTTGTAAAACTTCTTAAGTAGTTGTCTATTTAGATGGTTTTGTGAATATGGTACATATAATGTAACATTTCAGATGTGTTTTGAATTCAGGTGTAAATTTTGTAGAGTTTGTTGAGCATAGCTCCAAATAGATCTGGGTATTGTATTGAGAGAGTAGTGGCTTGTAATAAAATCTGAGCAAGTGATTCTTGGTGGATGTAGCTCAAATTAGGTGAACCATGTTAAATAATGTCTCTTTGTGTTGTGTTATTTTATTCTACACTTTTATTTGAGATCTGTAATATTTTTCTGCATATTAGTTTCTACTGTTTTGATTCTATGAGGAATTATTCCACATATTTTATCCCTTATATCATAACACGGTCCACTAGCTCTTGCTAAACCACTCCATGAGCTCCCAAGAGGTTTGAGAAATAACTTCCCAAAATTCAAAGGGGATGGTTCTCAACTTCCAAAAGAACATGTAGCATCATTCATCACTACTTTTGGAGTGTTGCGAGTTGAAGATGAAGATGTTTCAGTTAGGATCTTTGTGCAATCACTCCAAGAAAATGTTGTTGAATGGTTATGCATGTTTCCCCCAAGATCTGTCACATGCTAGGAAGATATAAGAAGTGTGTTTGAACATAGGTTCAAGAGCACATAATATTTTTAGGACCTTCTGGTCCAATTGGTTTAGATGAAGAAAGAGACCTCCAAATCAATGAGATATTTTGTAACAAGGTATGATAGGTTGACAAGGATAATCCTAGAAGATTTGTTACCCTCTGAAAATAACTTGAAAGATTATTCATTAGTGCTTTACCACCAGAAGTTGGTTTCTTCCTCAAAAGAGCCCAACCAAGAACCTTAAGGGATGCTAAAGACTTCGCGATTGAGAATGATGATGATCTAATTATTTCTGGAAAAGTGAAAGGACCAAATGGGAAGCAAAAAGGTCAAAGTTCAAATCTAGTCACCATTGATCCAATGTTCCAAAAAATGGTAAATGACCTAGTTGCTTTGAAGAAGTAGTTGCACAAATCACAATGAGGAATTCTCCAAGGAGATTAAATCCCCCTGACAGACCAAGAATTTCTCCACCTCCTCGTAGGCTTGCTCTGGAAGCACCACCATTTAATGCTATCTATGACACTAGAGAATCAGAAGAAGGAATAGACATTGAGGAAAGTGAAGAAGAAAGCATGGATGACTATGAAAACTATCTTGAAATTGAAGAGGTTGGCATGTACAATGGCCTAATTGAATACATTGATGATTAGGAGGAAGGTGATGAAGAAGCTCTAAGTTTTTCATGTGTTTTTTTCACTCATACACAGTCCAAGAATGGTTTTTTAGTCTCACTAGTTGCAACTGAGAGTAGAAATAACAAAGAAGATAACTCTTCAAATCCTCCACAAAATAAGATCATCAGCAGAGGATCACCATTACCACCTTCCATAGAATCAGCCAAAGAGAAACCAGATTCACTAGTTGTCAAGGATCACACTATTTTTCCAAGTAAGTCATATGATTCTCCTCTTAACCCAAAATTTTGTAAGATCAATTCTCTTCTTAATAATGTTTCTGTAAGAACATCTAAATTTCAATCAAGGGCTACACCCTCACCTCCTTCCAAGCTAATTTCTACATGTGAAAAGGAGAACCCAGCACAAAAATTAACAAACCCACTACCATTTAAGTCCTCATCCATTGTTGGAACCTCTTCCTCACCTACCATAACTCCATTTTACTTTGTGGAGCATGCAAGAAAAACCAAGGTTCAGCTCTCTGATATTGAATACCTACAAACACATCCTACCCAATTTGATAAATTCATCAAAGAAGTATGGGGTGGTAACTCTACATCCCCAATATATAATTCTAAAGGATTGCTTCCCACACCATCTTCTCAAACACATGCTAGCCCTCAGTGCCTCCAACACCAATAGAGTTGAGATTTTTTACTTGTCACTTCTCATCAAAGGATTCCACTTGAACAATTGCATCATAGACTCTAGGGCCTCAGATAATGTGATGCCAACAAAATTTACAAATTCTCTTAGCCTCACTTTGACCCAGGAAAATGGCACATGCTATTCAATGGAATCCAAACAAGTTCCATTAGTAGGAAGATTCAAGGCTTCTCGGGTTGCACTAGTTGATTACCTTGACAAGAAGATACTCTTGACCATTTTTGTGGCAAAAATCTCAACATATTTTGGTATGCTTTTGAGTAGAAAATTTTTGTAGAGACCTAGGTGGAGAAATTAAAATGGATTGGTCATTTGCAACTATCCCAATGAAAGGATTAATGAAGAAGTTGCTACCAGTCAGGAAAATGAAATTCACAGTAAGGAAATCTGATGATCCAGGAGCTAACATCCTCTTTCAAGATTGTGGGCTAGGAAACTACTTCCTTACATCACAAAAAGAAGATAACTTACCACTCCTCATGGAAGAAGAAGAAGATTAGATTTGGACAATGGAGTTTGATGGCAGTCATTCTAGGGCAGTTTTAGGGGCTGGTGTAGTATTATACTCTCCCTCCAATGAGATATATCCTTTTTCCTACAAGTTGAAATTTGACAATACAAATAATACAGCAGATTATGAAGCATTACTCTTAGGCATGAATGCAGTGGAGGAAATGGGAATTAAGAAGCTGAGTTGAAAAGGTGATGTTGAGATTGTGGTGAAGCAAGTCCACCAACAATATCAGGTAAAAAATCTAAGGCTCAGGCACTATAGAAACAGAGTGTGGGACTGCATTGAATCCTTTGGTGCATTCTCCATTGAAGCTATACCTAGGGAGTAGAATGAAAAGGCTTATTCTCTAGTAGTGTCATCTTCCTTAGTGATACCTCATCCTTCGTTTAGAAAAGATAAAGTGACCATTGAGATGGTTTTCAGTTCTAGTGTACTAGAAAATGCAAATCACTGGTAGGTCTTCAATGATGACAATCAGATCATAGCCTTCTTAGAACAAAGGGATAAATTCAATAATTTTTCCTTTGAAGGAAGTGAAAACCCACACTATGAATCCCAAAAGAAGAGAAGGAAGGAATTGAGGGAATTGATGAAGAGGGGGTGATTAAACTAAAAGGAAACAAAATCCCCAAAGGCTTAGTTTCTTTGGAAGATCTTTTTTACAAGCATGATAGGTTCATCCAAGAAAAAGAAAAACAATCTTCTCAGTGCCCATCTAATTTTGATCAGGAAAACATTGGCACTTCAGAGAATCCAAGGATGGTTAACATTGGTAAATGTTTATCACCAAAAGAGAAGATAAAGTATGTTTCTCTACTAAAAAAGTACTTAGATGTCCTATCCTACTCCTATGATGAACTCAAGTCTTTTCAGCCAAAGTAAATGCATCATTCCATTCCTTTGAAGCAAGGAGCTAAGCCCTTTAGGAAAAAAAAAGGCCTTACAATCCAAAGATTGCTGATGTTATGAAATAAGAGGTGACAAAGATGCTCAATGCTAGAATCATCTTCCCCATCCACCATTCAACATGGGTGGCTAACATTATTCTAGTAAGGAAGAAGAATGGGGAAATAAGGATTTGTGTAGACTTCTGAAATCTGAATCAGGCATCTCTCAAAGAAAACCACCCTCTTCCAATCATGGATCATATTTTGAAAGTAGTCATTAGATCTGAGATGCTCTCTTTGCTTGATGGATTCTCAGGGTATAACCAAATCAAGGTGGCAGAAGAGGATTGTAACAAAATAGCCTTCACAACACCCTGGGGCACTTTTACCTATAACATAATGCCTTTTGGCTTGATCAATGTTGGAGCCACTTTCCAGAGAGCAATGGACTTGGCTTTCAAAGATTTGAAATATTGCATTGTTATTTACCTTGATGACCTCACGGTTTTCTCAAAGAGGATGGGAGACCATATCAGTCATTTGGAGCAAGTCCTTGCAAGGTGTAGGAAACATGGCTTTTCTCTAAATCCAAAGAAGTGCATTTTTGGAGTCACAGAAGGTAATTTTCTAGGACACATTGTGAAAAAACATGGAGCACACATTGATCCTGAGAGGTTCAGAGCTATCCAAGCATTAGCCTTACCAACTAGAAAAGGGATTTCATTCATTCTTTGGAAAGGTAAACTTCCTTCATTGTTTTGTGCCTAATTTTTCTAAACTAACTAAGCATATAACTTCCATGATGAAGCCTTAAGCAAATTTCAAGTGGAAAAAGGAGGGAAAAACAACATTTGAGAATATCAAGGAAGCCATTTCCAAAGCTCCAACTCTTTTATCTCCATACTTCAATAAGGATTTCATCATGTATTGTTATGCATCAAAACATACACTCTCTACTATCCTTGTGCAGAAAAATGATGAAGGCTTGGAAACACCCATTGCTTTCATGAGTTGTCCTTTGAAAAATCACTAGCTAAAGTACAACCAACTGGAGAAGTATTCCTACATCATGGTTAAAGTTGTTAAAAGTTTTAGATTCTACATTCTCAATTCCCATACAGTGGTGATGGTCCCTAGAACTACAATCAAGTCCATTTTGACTCAACAATATCCTGGGGCTAAGAGAGGAAGTTAGATTGCATGACCCAAGAGTATGACTTGGATATTAGGCCCTCTAATCTGGTAAGAGGAAATGGTTTGTGTAAGCTGATTACTGAATATGAAGCTCTCAAATCTTAGTAGGGAGAAAAGGATGATGTTTTCCCAACCTGTTTAGAAGACAATCCACAAGTGATCTTTGTCACCAATACTGATGTGTGGTATGCGGATATTGCTTACTACCTGACTTATGGAGAATTTCCTCCTCATCTTTCCTACAAACAAAGAAGGAAACTCAAGCTAAAGATAACCAAGTTTGTGATTTGGAATCATGCACTTTACAAGAGGGCCCTGGATGGTTGTTTCCTTAGGTGTGTAGATAAGGAGCAGCAAGAAAAGTTTCTCAGGGCATATCATGATCAAGCTTGCGGTGGACATTTCTTAGCAATGGTCACTACAGATAAGATTCTTAGGGGGAGATATTATTGGCCATCCATCTTTTTAGATACTCAAGATTGGGTTTCCAAATGCAAAGCATGCCAAAAATTTGTTGGAAATCCATAACTAGTTGCATTACCACTCAGGCCTGTGGTGATTAAGGAACCATTTCAGCAATGGGGGCTAGATTTTATTGGTGTTTTAAATCCTCATTCTAGTGCAGGGAATACTTATGTACTCACTGCAACTGATTACTTAACTAAATGGGTAGAGGCCATCCCAACCAAGCAAGCTAGCTCTGAAACAGTCTACAACTTCATCAAGGAGAATATCATTGTATGCTTTGGAGTACCACAGAAGATTGTTGTAGACAATGCCACCTATTTCTCTTCAAAGGAGCTCACAGAGTTTTGTTATGGTTTTGGAATCTCCTTATCTCACTCTTTTGACTACTACCCATAGGGAAATGTTCAAGATGAGTTAAGAAACAATTACATTGTGACCATTGTTCACAAGCTAGTAGATGAGAATCAAAGGAACTTGCAAAAGAAGTTATTTGATGCATTGTGGGCCAATAGGATCACTCCTAAGAAGGATATAGGTATGTCACCTTTCCAAATGTTTTATGGAATTGAGGTAGAGATTCCTCTCTCAATTAAGATACCAACTCTCAAGATTCTACAAGAAATACAAGATGGTTAGTATAAAGACTCCATTGACAAAAGGATCCTCTTCCTGGAGAAGCTAGAGGAAAGAAAATTCCAAGTGGTGGATAGAATTAAATAACATTAGTTGAAAGTAAAGATATTTTTTGACGAGAAGACCAAAGTGAGGAACTTCAAAGTTGGAGATTTGGTCCTGATGTGGGACAAGAGAAGAGAACCAAAAGGGAGCCATGGAAAGTTTGATTCATTGTGGTTGGGCCCATTCCAAATTCATGGATCTTATGGTGAGAATTTTTTTCTCCTCTCATATTTGGATGGAAAACATTTGGAATTGCCTTGAAGTGGGAAATACTTGAAACTATATCATTAGTAAAAGTGGGTTTTCCATCACCCTGTACCATAGGTGATTTGTGTAGGTGTGTTTTTTTCCCTTTTCTGTTACATGGTTTTGGTTTAGTCTTTGTTTGGTTTTGTTGTGTGTGGTTTGGCTTGTGTGTGTCCTCCTTCTTCCATACTTTCTCAAAATTGTACATGATTCTACAAGGCCCAATGGATAAGGCACTGGTTAATGTAATATGTTTTGAAACTCAAGATTCTGGATCCCCACGCCATGTCCCCAAGCTAGAGCCAGTTGTTGTCTCTAGAAAACTACTCTGCATTTTCATAGCCAAATTCAAAGTTTTTGAGCACGTGCCCTTCATTGGTGTTTAAGGAAAATTAGAGATTCAAGAAATTAGCAGAGTTCATTCCCTAGAGCTGTTTAAACCTCTATTTTTTCTCATTTTGAGAAATTCTTCATTTCTCAGTCTATGCACATAATATCCTCTTTGCAGCCTTCATTTCTGATCAAAATTTTTCACTTATTCTTTATTCTAGGTCATCAAATCATCTTCTTTTCTTCATGCCTCTAGTTCGTGAAGGAAATCCAAAAATTGGAATCATGGTGAAGTTCTCTTCCTCTGTGTATTTTTCCTGCAGTCGGGTTGATGGGTGTCTTTTTCCCGTCAAATTTTGGCCCCAATAAATGCAGGTATGTGGTGAGATCCTATTATAAGGGGAGGAACGAGATTTTTGGTGAACTTAACACTTTTTGTTGCTTTTAGAAAAAACAGTAAATTTTCTCCGCAGACCCAAAAATCTGAATTGTTGTTGAAAAGTATAACCTCGACAGACGCCTCCAAATGTCGCAATGGCACAACTCCAGGGGAAAATCCCAAAGGATAGTATTCAATTAATTGGATGACTCCACGTGTCTGAGGTACAAAATAAAGGTAAAATCAGCTAAGTATGGAAGGCTTAGCAGATGGCTCCCTGTGTCGCAATGGCGCAACTCCATGATGGGGCAAAAAAGGTCAATTACCAAATCAGTGCCTGATCACCATGTGGTTGAAGGCATTGAAAAGTCAAATCAGACGAGTGGGCCATTAAGGCACTTTTGGAAATTTAACCAAATTCCCAAAAGTGAAGTAAAATTTCTAAAATGCTCCGCAACTCCGCCAAGGTCTTAGGCCCGAAGTTGAAAAGTCAAAGTAAAGGAGTGGGCCAGCAAATGAACTTGTGTTTTTGAGCCTTTTTTAAAAGAAGGAAAAAAGTTAAAAAATGATCCACAGCCCCGATCAGGTTATAAAGGAAAAATTCAAAGGTAAATCCCACCGTAGAAAAGTCAAAGTGAGAGAGCGGACTGGCAGAGGAACTTGAGGTTTTGAGAATTTTTCCTAAAAAGGTTAAAATGTTTAGAATAAAGTAGTGGCCCCATCTCTAATCAGAGTGTGTCATGTGTCCTAGTCAAATCAGAGCAGCGGGTCGGCAAAGGAAATTGATTTTTTGATATTTTTTTCCAAAAAGGGTTAAAATGTTGAGAAAAAGGCCACAACCCCATTGTAGTGCCCACTTCCCTTTTACACCTTTTTGATACTAATCATGATACTACTAATTATATTATGGACATGATTATGGACTTTATTATAGTATGATGTTAAATGTTAGATCATGGATTATTGTTGACTTGATTCAGTTATGATGCATGATGATTATTAGAGACATTTTATATGTTGATGGTGATATACTGTTGGACATGGTTATATGATGGATTTTGTTTGGACTTGTGATATTTGGATATTGTGAGTATACCTATAAATGGAAAATTATTGGATGATGATATAGTTGTTAATAAAACTATAAATGATATTGTTAGATTGCTTTGATGTTGTTGTGATTCATATATCTAGATGATTTTGGAATTTTAATTATATTTATATTATTTTGGACGTTTTGATATGGCCAGAGGTCAAAGGAGGTATTTGTGTTTTTTAGGTTAAAATATCACAACAAACATCGGGGGATTGGAGACTAACCACATTGGAATTCTAGATGAATTCAACAAGGTCACCATGGCAACTGTAATATTTTATGTGTGTTGTTTGTGTTAGGGATTCCCATGGGGGGATCACCTTTAAATGTGACCAAGGGATTTTATGTTTTTATTTTATTTGGTCCCTTTTGTTTAATTTTTTCATGTGTTTTATGTGGTGCACTTACCCTTTCATTATTTATTTAATGTGGTGTTAATATTGTGGGTAATCTTATTGTTTAATTAATTAATTAAAAGATGTCATAAGAATGTAATTAATAGAGTTATTGGCCATGTTTTAACGTGTTTTAAGAATGTGTAAGTAACCCTGTAAGTGATGTGTAAGTTAACTCTTGAGTGTGAAACTCTCCACCTTATTAGAAATTCGAATTTGTCCTTGGAGTCTATTTTTGGAGGCTTGCGGGACAAGTTAAACTTGTCCCATACCTCTTAAATTTATTTACCAACCATACATATGGTTGAGGAGTTGAAATTAGACTTTTATTATGCATTTTGGGAAGACCTAATGTAGGTTTTAATTGCACGTTTTTACATGTTTTAATTTTAGTCCTTTGGGGTATGGGTTGGACTTGAGTGTGTAAGTGAAGTGTCATATTATTCACCCACTTATTTATTATGCATTGGAGAATGAATTTTACTTTGGGGGGTTGGGGTTGATGATGTGTGATGTTTCATCCTACATGGATCCTCCTCATCCTCTTCTCTTCCCTCTTCTATAAAATTTAAATTATTTTCCTTGTTTTGGGTTGCTTCACCTTTGGAGACTTCATTTTGGGTGAATTTTTCTTACTATTTTAGGAGCTCTTACTTGGAGAGGTTTTTAGAAGATTTTTGCATGCTTGTGTTTGGATATTTTGGATTGCTTGCATTGTGATAAAGCTTTTTGTTTTATAACTTGGAACAACTCCATCATGGAGAGGTAGGAGCTTGGCTCTTCAAATTATATTCTTGTATATATGTAAATGTTCTTGTGTGAATGTTTTGGTATATATCATGGATTGTTGGGTAGATGGACTAGGAATGGTGTAGGAGAAGACTATGGGGTTATTTTATGGGAGGAACAAGTGGTTTTAGGGAGGTATAAGGGTGGAGAGATTTGGGATTTGGGTTCCACCTTAAAAATAAATAACTTGCATTTATTTACTCGTTATGGGGTGCCATAAGAGGTTGGGGAGACATAAGAAAAATTAAGGAATAAGGGGTACTTGGGGGAGGCATAAGGGCATGACTGGGTTTTGAAATGATATATATATATATATATATATATATATAATATATATATATATATATATATATGTATACATATATATATATATATGTATGTATGTATATATATATGTATATATATATATATATCTATATATATATATATATATATATATATGAATATCATTTCAAAACCCAGTCATGCCCTTATGCCTCCCCCAAGTACCCCTTATTCCTTAATTTTTCTTATGTCTCCCCAACCTCTTATGGCACCCCATAAGGGCATGACTGGGTTTTGAAATGATATTCATATATATATATATATATATATTGGTGGGTTTTTCTCAGGTGGTGATACCCATTTTCCCCTTTGGGAGGCATAAGTAGCATCCCCCATAGCTTCTTGCTCCTTTAGCTTGCTTGAGGAAGCCTTTGTATTGTTTGTCATGTTTTAATGTAGTTGTAAACTACATTCTGTTTGGGACTGTGTTTCTTTGTGAAAATGTTGCTTGTATGATTTTGGAAGCCTGTTGGTGCCATGAGTTGGATCACATCCTTTATTGCATTTTGGTTCAAGCTCGGGGGCCAATGAAGAAGGATGTCTTCTACCTTTCATCGGATGTCTTAGTTGGGTGGAGAGCGTTGCCTTTCCCCTACTCCTATTGTGATCAAATTGAAAGAATGAGGAGTATGCATGTTGTTGTTCTAGAGCTGAGAAAAGACAGTTTGATAGTCCCTTGTGAAATGAAATATCATTATAACCTTTACCGCTTGAAGTGGATGAACTTGTAAATGGTTGTAATGGAAAGATTTTGTATTGATTGCAAGTTGTATATTGAAATGTAAAAGAGTAATAGTCTTTTTTTTTTTTGGAAAGAATGTGAAAGAAAGATACGTGTTTTTGTATGTTGCAATTTGAAACCAAATGGAAAGGAAGTTGTAAGAATCATTTAAATTAAAGGAAGTGGTTTTGTCTTGTCCATATGTTGTTATTCAATTGGAAATTTTTGTTTAGCATACACTATGAAATCCCTGTTTGAAAAGTGGTAAGGTGAAAAACGTGAGAAGAAAATGTATTATTATGTCCTGTATATAATATATGTTTTGAAAGGAATAAAAGAAGAAAGGATTGTAGTACCTTTCTCAATTTTTGTTTTTGTTTTGAAATTGGTCATCTATTGTGTTTTGAAATCTCTGTTGAAAATAAGTAAATGCGTATGAAGGAAAACATAGAACTCTGTCCTTGAAAAATGTTAAGATTGGAAATTAGAATTTACATTTTAGCCCGTAAATGGTTTGATTAAATAAACTAAATGTATTAGGCTAGGATTAGAATGAATTTCCACACTTGGGAGATTGAGAGTAATTAAATAGATCCTTTAAAAAATTTCCCTCTGTTTTGATTCTTTCAAACTGGTAATTATCTAAAAACAAATGCACAGTTCAAACCTGCAACAATAAAATAACAAATTAAATGATTAAATTGAAGTATTACACCCTAAAAAAATTCAATTAGACAAAAATTTAACAAAAATACTTCAAAACCTGGAAAAACCAAGTTCAAAGTTTTCACAGTCGTTTCGCTGTCAAATTTGTAAATTTCAAATTAGAATTCAATCAAATAAATCTACCTCACAAACGTATCCTATTTCCTCCTAAGAACAATTGTCCATGTCGATTTGACATGTTAAGAGAGGAAGAAGATCAAATTGAATATATCTCACAAGTTAAAATTTACCAGTTCACACTGTAAAAGCTTGCAGGCCATTTTCTTAAAATTTTCCCCTTAAAATTTGTCAAAATAAAAAATTAATGATCTTTGTGTAAAGAGGATGTCGAGGTCTTTCTAGAAAGTCCTCATTTTCCCAAAATTGAGCTATTTATCAAAATTTATGGCCTTCTGAATTTTTTCTTCCTTGGCATGAAAAAAATGGGAAAAATTTTCTTGGCGGGCCCACGGCCCGAATTTTTCCCTTAAAGCACTCAGGAAAAAAATTGGGAAATTTTTCCAAATTTTTCTTATCACCCCACTAGCCATAGCTAATCAGAGGCTATCACCTAGCACCATGGGGTGTTGGTGGAAGGGCGAATGCCTTTCTAAACTTGGCGCATCTGGAAATTTTTTGGGAAAATTTTCCAACTTTTCCCTGCCACCCCACGACCAATCAAATGATGCCACGTGGCATCACTAGGCATTGATGGAGGAGCAGGTCCCTTTTTCCTTTTTATTTTTTATAAAATTTTGGGAAAATTTTCCATGTCTTCCCCATCATCCCATTGATCCGTAGCCAATCAAGAGCAACCACATGGCATGAGGAGTCAACGGAGGCGTGGGTCAATGTTACACTCTTAGCCCTCCAGGGCGTTAAACAAAAATTCTCCCTACCACTCCACTTTCCCTACATTGGCTTGGTGATGCCACATGTCTCTTGTGGATTGCAGACTTGCGGGCACAAAGTTGGCTCCTGGCCCCGCGTGGGAAATTTATCAAAGTATTTCCTGCCGCCCCACCCTTCCCCACGCTAGCTTGGAAGGTGCCACGTGTCCCTTATGGACTTGTGGAACCATTGGTACATGGGTGTAAAGTTTTTTTTTTCCCACATAGGAAATTTTCCAAGAGTCTCCCCACAGCCCACCAACCCGTCCTCTTGGGGAAAAATTTCACCCCTGGGCCCATAGGCCCTCTCTTGGGGAAAATTTTCAACCTAAGGCCCACTGGCCCATAACTTGAGAAATATGAGGACTTAGGAGGACTTCTTTATATCATTAGAAAGGTGAGGAAATTTCATATCCAATGGGAATGTTTTAGGGAATGTTTGAGTGTGTTAAGTGTGAGAAAAATTAAGTTAAAAATTTAAGCCTGTTAGAGAGTGGGTATGGTGAATATTTACCCTCTTAACCTAATTGAACCTTCTAACCCTAAATTTTGGACCTTATGACCTCTAATAATTGTTAATAAAATAAAATTATGTTCTAGTGGATTAGAATTGTTCTGGAACTTGTTAGTAACAATTGTTGCCTTGTAACATGGTTGTAGACTCTTTTAAACAAAAAAATCATTCCATAATTTTCCTAACTAATCCTAGGTTGTTCTTGGGTCTCAAGTGGGTTATTTTTAGTAGGAATTACACCCATTTTCAATCAGAAGCAGCCACGTGTCTAATTTTTAAAGTCAAAGCGGGGGTGTAGGCTAATTTTTTCCAAATTGCCAAATCTCTAAAAAATCACAAAATGCAAAGGGATTTCCCCGTAACCAATCCAATCCCTTCTTTCCACATGGACGGCCCAATTTTAGAGTTAGAGGAGAAAATATAATGGTCTATATTTAAACTGGAAAATCAAATGTAATGGTTGCTTTACAAAATATGGTTTTAACCCGCCATGAGTGTTTTCTTCACAACACAAGGAATTCAAAAAGGTGTGGAGGATTTGTGAAGTTGTAATAGTTTCTTATAAAGAATATAATGGATTATCGACTTCATTCCAAAGGTTGGCGATTAATTTCAAAAAATACCAAAGTGCTATGTACCTAGAAAAGAGAAAAATGCCAAATTTCTTCTATCTTCTTTCTGTCTCAAATTTCTTCCATTCTAAATGCTTTATACAAACTCTGCCTTAGCTTCAATAATAAAAGAAGGAATTTTCACCTCTTTGATGGAGATATTAATTGGTACTTTGTGACAAATGAGTTTTATTTTGACTTGTAGCTTCTTTATCAGATTTGTATTTTCTTCTAATTCTAAATGAATGTAAATGAAATTTCTAATTAATGTGTGTGAGCATCAAATATTCTACTCGCAGCATTAGTTTCTCCTACCTCCATTCTCACTCCCTATCCCCTTTTCAGACAAATTTCTTCTCTAGTGAGAAAATTCTAGCTTTGCCACAGGTTCAGTGGAGTGTCCCTGTTGGATCTCTAATTGAAAGGCCACCATTGGAATCCACCATTTTTGCATGCACATACAGAAGTTGCACCATCCAAGTAGAGGGACTTAGATTCCCATAGCGTTGGCTTGAAACCCACCAATTTGTCCACAAGACAAATTTTCTCGCCAACAATACTGTAAGTGGGAAATAAGACTCAAACACCATTGGAAAAAATAATAATCATCATAGGGTACTTTGAACCATTCCAACAATGTAGCACATGAAAATTTTGGTGTGTATAGTTCTCCTATCACTTGGCTCCTTGATCTTTTAGTTATCCTTATGAATCATATGTATATAAAACACAAATCCTTTAGTTCCCCTATCACTTGATTCTATCATGATATCCATTTTGTTTTGATACCTCATCTTTGGGAAACCTTCAAATGAAACACACATGATAAATGTATCTAATCAAATCAATAAAAATGGTTATCCTTTCACTGCATCATAATAACCCCTAGTTTAAGGGGGATCACACATCCAAAATAAAAAAGGATATCTCACACCATTTTTTTCCAACAATTTAGTCATCACAAACTACTCAATAAAAAGGGGCAAATGTAGACACTGAGTTTTTTGTTAACCCGCCTACTTTATTTTATATACACATTATTTTATCTAAACCCTATCATTATGTCATTATCCTAATTCTCCCTCTCCCCATCTATTAAAATCAATTTTTACCCCCTCAAATATTACTATTTACCCATCACAAACTACCTTAACCTCTTTAAAACCAATTAAAACCTCTAAAAAACATCAAACCTATTTTATCCTAACATCCCAACCTCAAAAACTCATCCATAACCTCCCCTAACAGTTTTTCCTCATAATTTACCTGAAAATACCATTTAGGAAGTGGTTTCAACCATTTCCTAAACATTTTCTCAAAAATCCCGAATCATTAACTATTCTACCTAATCGCCAGTGATTATAAATAGTAGTTTTTGTATCCTTTCTCGAGGATATTTAGAAACCTTTTACTCATAATTTCTCTTTGTCTTCAACCTAATAATGAATCCAAGTCACACTAGAGGTCATCAAAGACTTATATCAACCTCAAACTCTCAAAAACACATCATTTTGATAGTATTTTCACCAATCATCCTTCAACAATTGGTTATCAACTTCAATTAGCTTGACGTGATGTTTGGAGGCATCTTTCAACTTACTTCTACACCCAGAGGTATTTGTTTGTGTTATTTTATCATTTTAATTTCATAAAACATAAAAATAAATAAATAAATAATCATTTGAAATCTTTGTTTATCTTTTTCAGCAAACTTGATCATTTTCACAGTAATTTCTAGTGATTGCTTGAATCACCCAAAATTATTCCTAATCTCCTAAGATTCCTTTGAATCTCTAGTGATCTATATCAATTTGCATCTTTTAATCAATTTATCAGTTTAGTCTCAACTTTTATCAATCTTTTGATTTAACCTGTCCTTTGTAAGCAGGTATTTACTTTAGATGGCAATACCTAGATGGTCTCATCCTATCACAAGTATCTACGATATTCCTACATTTCAACAACCCTTATTTTGGGAACAATATAACATCCTTCACGAGTTGACATTGTTTGTAATATGATTTTCCACCAACTTAAAATACATAGATGATCAGATCGATTTCCTCTACGACATCCAACAAGAGAATGAATACTTTTGGTATGACCAATTCGAGTCTATTTAGATTGCATCTACCCTTTCTTAGGCCACATTTGAGGCTGCACAAGATGTACCCTTCACCCTTGAGTTCTAAATATTCTTATTCATTATCTATCTATCCTTTTCATTTACATATCTTTATCATTATCTTTGTCAACCTACTTAATTGTATCAAAGCGAGCTGACATCCCCAAAGGAAGCCCCTTTAGATTCCTGGAATCAACATTTTCCGAGAATCTCTTTTATCCATTTATATAATCTATTTTGTTTAGTTTTCTTTGATATGCAGGTTTCTTTGTCAGTGTAAGAAGGAGATTTATCAAACAAAAATCAACATCCATCATCACAGGTATTGGTAAACCCCATCGTCTTTCGAGGTCAGTTTGTTTTTGTTATTTAATTTTATTAAGTTAGATTTGGAAATAAAAAAATCTTTTGTACACAAACACTTCTTTCATACATGAGGAAAATTATAGCTCATATATTTTCAAACTATTTCACACATACTTGTTGGAATTGGAGTCTTAAATCTTGCATTTTATATGATTGGGCCAACATAGTAAGTTAAAACTATATATCTTCTTATTGATAATTCCCCTTCTCCACCCATAGTGATTCTATTTTTTGGTTTTTGCATTTTTAGAGATTATGCATCAACATTCACACACATGATATATGTAAGTATTTCTAACCCTTATTAGTCTTTTATCTTGTACATATATTTTTGTATATTGGTCATTCAATGATATATAGTAAAGTATATGTATGTTTTCTTTGATCTATTACATTTTCTTATTATATAATTCCTATTGGATTTAATCATCTCTTGATTAATATTATTTTGAATACTAGTATGATACATATCTTTATCTTAGATATAGGCCTTATAAACCTATAACTATCCTAGGTTTAGGTTCAATATCCTTAATAATTATGACACTAGCACTTTGTGAGAACCTTTGTATCTATATTATACATTAAAACATATATTTTATCCATAAATTTATGAACCTAGAGGGAACCTATATTTTTCTTTCTATACAATCTGGTGAACATGAAGTGAATCTTACTATGCCCTAAATTAGGTCACATTCACTATAATTTTTAATTATTCCTACTTTTTCTTTGTCATCAACCCTATGAAACATTTTACGACATATATAATCCTTTGTTTACTTCCATAAACCTATTTACATGCCATCGAATCCTGTACAAAACCTTACTATTTACACCCATTTTAAGATTACTAGATTGTTATAGAATACACAAAAATAAAAAGGAAAGTAAATTTAGGAAACTAGGAGCCATTATAATTAATTAAATTCCCACATTATAAATACAACATCAAAATAATGTATTAGTTCTTACAATTAATGAATACAAGCTTAAATATACAAGAGGAAGAGAAAATTAAATATGCAAAGATGTATATGAGAGATCTGGGAACAATGACTAGAGAATCTAGGAATGGAAATCCTAGAGAATATTAACTTTTGATACTATGATATGAAAATGCTCTAGTACATAACCATATAACGCAGTTAGGATGTATATTATGGTCTTTACCCTTCTGTAAGCTATTGTACAAATTAAAAATTGTGTTACATAAATTTTTAGGTCATTTGATGGCCTAAAATGCACTTCACTATCAAACACTAGTTGCTACACAATCCTAAAACCTAACATGACCAAATAAATCACACAAAAACCCTAACCATGGGTGGAAGGTCCTATAATAACATTAGTTTTGGATTAAAGGGAAATATATGCACCATTCACCACCTATTGGATTCCTCTCCTTATCATCCACACTTGTTAGGGCATCTAAATGCTTCACTTTGGCATATCAAGCAGATCCACCATCCTTCCATGTCATCCTCTCTTTGGTCTACATGTTTCTACTATCTTTAAAATGTTATTAGTTTTTAATAACACTTTAAAGAGGGGGAAATATAGACACCCTAAAAATACAAACCTATTTCTAGCCATTTTTAATTATCCCCATCCTTTGTATAATATACAAAAATTGGTTTTAAAATGCATTCTAGACCACTATCATCTTACATCTCATTAAAATTCACCCACATCCCTTTATAATTAATTTAATTAATTATAATCATTCATAAACTATACTCATATGACATTTGGCTAATTTAATTAAATATTGAATTATCCACTCACATTCCTTAACTAATTTAATTGGTATTTAAATAGAAATAAATATTTTTATCTACTCACACAACACTTCAACTAGCCTAGTCACTCAGGTTAAACTACCTCATTTCACTCCAATTCTATAATCCTACAAACATGGAAGTAGAAATAATTTATGTACAACCACCTTCTTGAATAACAACTTATTTCCAACCCAAAATTAATTTCCTCTCAATGGATATTTCACATCATTCAAACTTCCATAACAAAATATAATGGCTATTTGAGGAAAATGCATTCATGATCTCATTAAGAACCTTGATCCACTTCATATCCTCTCTTTCCATTATAAATAACTGGGTATATCCTTCACAAAAAATATATTGGAAGCTTTAATAAATTCTAGAAAACCTCTACTCTTTTACCATTTGAAATTGTGTACCAAAAGGTTATCCATTTGATCTCTAAATTTATTGTAGCATTCTTCCTTCATTTGGAAGAAAACTTCAAGCATCCACAACAAAAAATTTCTCAAGATCCTACTAGTATTTTAAAAACTTCATCTATCTCATCTTGAGGTTGCAAAAAGAGCTTGGAGAAAGCTTTGTAGTATATTTTTTTGTTATATTTCATTTGCTCAATTTTTTCCTTGTATAGATATTTTAGAAATCCCGATGGGACTTTAAGATTTTATTTTTCATTTTTAGATAATTTATTTTAAAACTTTATTCATATGTGAGTTATTTGTCTTATTTGAGAGTAATTTTCCAAATTTGAGAGCATTTGGGGAAGAGAAATGGGAAAAATATCAAAAACATAGTGTGAATCTCATACTTTCCATTAAATTTTTATGACATATACAAATCATATGTTAGAATACCTATATATGTGTTAGTGTCACTTGTGAAGTGTGTTATTGTATCTCTTCATGTGTTATCTTAGTGCTTCATGTGCTAGCATAACGCTTATCGCATAATTGTAAACCTCTATTTTCCTTTCTACACCTTACACACGCTAGCATAAAATAGATATTGTCCTTCATGTGCTTACATAAACCTCTATTTTTTCCTTCTACACCTTGCACATGCTAGCATAGCCATCTATGTGATAGTGTTAAATAAAAATATACCTTCATGCACTAGCATAGTCTTCTATGCTCTCACATTACATTGAAATCATGTTTGTATGTGTTCATGTTCTACTTCATTGTTTTCATGCTAGTTTACACACTACCATAGTTACACTAGCATAACCAAGTGCATACGCTATGTTAGAACATAATATTAAGTGCTCATATTATCTCAATCCTAATACGCTAACATGTTCTATTTGTATTTTTTACATTTTTATGTATTTTCCAACAAGTAAAATTATTTCTAATCTATATTTTTCAGTATTATTGTTAATCATTTTCTTGCAGGGTTTCACATTTAATTCATTTAGGTGTCTAACTTGCTTCAAATATCATTTACTCTAATCTTAACAAAATCCCACATATACTCTTTTCTTGCACCCTTTTCAAGTGATCTTGAAAATCATAAACTTGATTTTTCTTTTGATTTTTCTATCGTGATTTCAAGTCAAGAAAACTATCAACTTGTTTTTTGTAGGACCATATCTATGAAGGTTGTTATTGAAATCACACTACTAACTGCAAGTGTCCTATCTTGTGAAATCAAGAAAACATTAACACATCCTAAAACACTCTTAATTAAATTTTTGGAGATGGTTTTATTCCCTGATCCACTATAACTATGGCAAGTATGTGGCCAGTGGAAAAAAAATAATTGTGATGAGTACCATGGGAACCCCAAAGTAGTTGGCACCTTGAGGGAACTATCCAATGAAATGTGTACCCATACCTACCTAATTAATAGACACATGAGAAATTAGATCCAAAATTATCCTTAGTGGCGGCCCTAGTTCAATATTTTGAGAGGAGTAAAATCCATCTTAGTGAATCAAAGAGGGTAAATTAAAGCTAGAGACTAGAAATAGTTACCACACTCGCTTGGGTAATTCTTGAATTTAGGGAGAGAACTCTTTTATAGGAATCCCCACTTGACCAATCCAAAGTTACTTTTATATACCTTCCTTAAAATTTTGTTTTCATCTACTTTACGTGTTATCAAGTTTATATTCCACACTCTTATCATACATTGTTAATCTTAATCCCTTTTTCCAAATCTATTTTCTTTTTTACATCCATTTCCAATTGATCTCGTCCAACTTTCATATTAATATTTGGATTCTTTTTTATGAAGTTTAAACATCTCTTTCAATTTCCTATCAAAGTTTAAGTCTTGAGTGTTGGATACCCACATCCTCACTTAAGAAAATTCATTTCAATTTTTGTCTTGACCTTTTATAATAACTTTATCAAGGTCAAACACAATCACCATTTCATTATTTAAGTATTTTAGTCTAACATTCACTTTTTAAGAGTCTAAGTAATTACCCTATCTTTTTCCTAAGTCTTATAGTTTAACATTCACGTTGCTAAACTATAAGTACTTTCCTATTCTACGTTTAATAGTTTAACATTCACTTTGTTAAACTTAATAAATTATCATTTCTAAACTATTTTATCTTAGTATTCACTTTTTTAAGATTTGAGTAATCAATCTTATATTCCTAAGTCTTCTAGGTTAATATTCACGTTGTTAAACTCTAAGTAATTTTATATTCTACATTTAATAGTTTAACATTCACTTTGTTAAAATTTAGGAACTCTTATTACTAAAATATTCTATCTTATCATTCACTTTCTTAAGAGTTGAGTAATCAATCTTATTTCCTAACTCTTCTAGTTTAACATTCACATTGTTTTTTTATTAAGGATAAATAGTTTTGAAGGGACTATACCTTGTGTACAAAAAGGCTCAAAAAGCTAGATAACAAAAGGAGAAAACCAATCCAAGAAAGGTAAATGCCTAAAACATGGAGGCTCAAAAGCTAGATACATCAATAGATAAAGAACAAAAAGATCAGTTCATATAGTGATTCAAAGAAGAACAAAAGGGCCAAAAAATAGCAAAGAGGGATCCAACACAGGGCATCCCAGCAAGAAAACAACAACAAAACCGCCGAAGAACACCATCATCACAGCAACACAGCAGAAACTGGGCACCACATCACTTGACTTCCCTATCAATGTTGACCTTAATTTTTTGGAGAGAGGTGTAGAGCGCAATGGCCGTGGCATGAGAAGGATCGTTCATGTTCACCTGAGCCATTGCAAGGTCATGGGTCTCATTAGAATCCCAAATTGTTTCTGAAATGCCACTAAGGTTGCACACACTTCTCACATGTTGTTCCATAAAGTTATAGAATCCTTTCATAGCAAAGAAGATGCAATCTTGATGCACCTTGGCATTTCCCAGCTTGGTATCAAGTGAAAGTAGTTTTTTGAAAATTTCAACAATAGTATCCATGTCCTCAGAAATTTGTATCATCCTCTTACCTTTTTTTTCCATATTCCTCATAGCATTTTTGAGGTCTTTGATCTCCTCTTCAAGCTTACTAACCCTGGTAAGAAGGTCCACTTCTCTGGAATTATCAACAAGTTTACTTATGTGCAATAAGTTCTCCGCAAGCTCCAAATCCCTATAACTATGCAAAACTCTCTGTGAAGAAGGCAAAGCAACCTTAGCCTTCTTGTCTTTCCACTTCCTATCTGAGGTAGTAGTGTCAACTCTATTAGCTGAGAGAGGGATAGTAACAGGGGGCATAGGCAGAGGGCGAGATCCAGAGAAGTAATGGTGGTGGAGGTAGAAATGTTAAACTTTAAGTAATTTCCTATTCTGCGTCTAACAATTTACCAATCATTTTGTTAAAATTTAGGAACTATCATTTCTAAACACTTCTTTCTTAGCATTCACTATGTTTAGAGCTGAGTAGTCAATATTATTTCCTAAGCCTCTTCTCTTAACATTCACTTTTTAATAATTGAGTAATCAACCATTCTTTCTCATATCTCCTATCTTAACATTCATTTTATTGATATTTGGAAAATTGATCTTCATTACTAAACCTTTTATTTAAACATTCACTTTGTTTCTATTTGATTAATTCCATTTCATTTGTAAAAATTTTATTTTCAACATTCAATATTTTGAAATTCGAGCAATCCATTTTCACATATCCCTAAGTCTCTCATTTTAAAATTCACTTTGTTGAAGTTTGAGCGAGTACTTTCATCTCTAAGTCTTTTATTTTTTACATTAATTGTATCACAAATACATGAACTTTTTTTTCATCGCTATAACTTGATCAATTGAATCAATTTCCTAGTCTTATATTTTGTAATTCACTTTTCCAAATGTTAAGCACATATATTTGATCACTACCCCTTATATCTTTGCATTCAATTTGTCAACGTTTAGAAACACCAAAAACGTTTCCAAGTTATCCTTTTTCATACAAAATGGTGGGAAAAAGACAAAGAAATTACGACCCCTTTAAAATAAAGGATATAAATCCTTTCCAAATTATTTTTGATGAGGATAAGAATAAATCCAAGAAAATGACACCTCCAAAGAAGAAAAAAAAACCTTGAGGGAATTTAATGGAAAAATAAAGATCAATTTACTCTCAATCTCCTTGAAATGGGAGAAAATTTTCCTTCGTATTTTTACAAAGAGAATTTTAAGAATCTATGAATCTAACCCGAATCAAATAAGAACACCCAACCAAAATCCAATAAGAATAATAATGCTGGATCAAGTAAGACAAATGATGATAACAAAGTAAATTCTAGTGTTTTCGTGATCGTGTCAAATCAAACATTAGTATACCAAAGCAATGAGATGGATAACAAATTAGATTTAATGGCCTCAATGGTCACTGATGACATGAATAAAAAATAAAAAATATTGAAACTAAAACATAAACAACAAAAAATAAAATTGACAATTTTTCACATATTTCAAAAATTGATTCACCATTCACAAAACAATGGAAAACCATGAAGGATGCCATATTTGGAATGCAAAATAAAAGGTAAATTTTTAACTTCTAGGAGATTTTTCCTTATCCATTCAATCAAGTCATTTTGTGCTTACCTTTTCCTAAATATTTTAAAATTCCAAAATTTGACAAGTATAAAGGAAAACATGACCCTCGTGAACATGTCAAAAATTTATTTATGGATTTTAGGGTGGTAGCCTATAATGATGTAATATTTTTTGGATATCTCCAAAAATATTAGGAGGAAAATCCCTAAATTGGTTCTTCCATATATTTAAAGGTTCGATAATAACCTCTGCTAACTAATCCGAGAAGTTTCTTAAAAACTTATCCTTTAATATTGATTCAGAGATTACAATGATGGACTTGTGTAATATGAAAAAAATGAACAAATGAATACTTTACACGGTTCTTGCAACAATGGTGAGGGATCATAAGTTAGTTTCCTTGCTCAATTATAGATAAACAGTTGGTTAGTATCTTCATACCTATCCTAAATAATGAATTAATATTTCTAATGAAGATTCATTGTCTCATTAATTTTAAAGAATTCATTGAAAAGGGAACCTAAATAGAAAAGGATATTATTGCAAAAGGTCTTTTTAAAATTCCTTCCAAAGAACACACCAACAATAATAACAATAATCATTCACATGAAAAACCCAAGTTTATTAATTAGAATTAAAATATTGTTAATTATTGCATAAGTTATAGCCGTAATATACACAACGTTCAGAATAATCAAGAAAAAAATCTAAATCAAAACAATTCATCATGGTGCCAAGTAAATAAGGTACTCCCCCTTGTGATAATAAGCTAAGAAAATTTACACCATTGGGAGAGAGAATTTCAATTGTCTTACAAAAACTGGTGAGTGCCAATATGTTCACTTACCCCATTACAAAACCTTTCACTCAAGGATAACAAAAACCATCTTGGTATAAATCCAGTGATTATTGCAATTTTCATTGCATTGATGGCCATCCTACATGTCGGTGCATGATATTTCACCACTATATTCAATATCTTATTAATAGAAGATACATTACGATAAAATACCCATCGTATATTAAAACACCAAATGAAAATTTAAATGTGTTCTCAAATATTTTTGCCAAGCACGGTGTAAATGGAAAATCTCAGGAAAAAGGCTAATTCTCAAATAATTTTGACTTTAAATTGATCATATCATTTGTCAAATAACTACCCAATTACATTTCCACCATAAAATTTCAGTCTCCAAACTATGTAGTGGTCATGTAAAAAAAGAACATTTGGGTACCCACATCAAAGCAACCATCCACTTCTACTAAGTCTCAAACATCAAATCCTATGGATCTAAATAATCTAAAACCTATAACCACAACTAAATGTTTGTCTTCTTCCTATGATTTAGTAAAGCACCTAACAACAAAACCCATGCATATCTCCCTCATGGAGTTATTAAAATTATTACCTACCTTCCAAGAGATTTGTATGCATGCCCTCCATGAGGCACGTGTTCCTGAGAATCTCAACACACACACAAATTTTAGAAACTCATTGCACATTTTTCACTAAGTAGTCCTATATTATAATTTTGTCATCAATAACTCCTAGATACAAATCTTCATAATAATAACTCATTATACATTGAAGCCTACATTACTAATATTAAGATCAAATGAGTTATTATTGATAATGGAGTCACTTTGAATATCTATTCTATGAAGATGTTGAGTTGTCTTGGGCATACTAAAAATAATTTAGAATCGAATATCATTACCATCTATGATTATGAAAATAATGAGAGATAGCCCTCTGGAACCATCACCATAGCCATACAAGTTATCATGCTCATGTTGGATACTCTATGTCATTTTATCAACTTTGAAACCTTTTATAATATCATTTTGGGTTGGACATAGATCCATGCAAAGCAAGCTGTAACTTCAAATTTCCACAAATGTATAAATTTTCCCCATAAAAAAAGAGTTTACCTTACTCATTTATGCTAAACCTTTTGAATAATGTGAACTCTTGGAAGCAAGGTTTAACCAAACAAATTATTTTCCATCTGTAAATAGATTAGTTGCACCTCATGTCATACTAGTTGCTAATAATCGCATTGACCTTGACGTGATTTTCTAATCCCAACCTTCTACATCAAATTAAAATCCATCTATATCCAAGCAGCCACTTGAAATGAAACTAAATCACAAAGGTTTTGGTGAATACAATCTTGAGAATGTTTTTTATGTCAATAAGATACCATATGCCTCCACATAGTTATGGATAACCCAATACATGCCATCTAAAACAATATCCTATTTTATATCTTGGATAAAATATTTAGAGATGGTATGGATACTTAGATGATGAAAAAATTCATGGATCTGATGGATTTTGGTTATACAATGATTAGATGGCTAATTTTTATGAATGTATATACTATAACAAGGATCATAAAATGATGTAAAAAATGAAATAGAAGGGAAGAGGAATTGGTCCATAAGATCAAGGCCATCTTGAACCCATTTTATATGAAGAAAATATATACCACCATGGTCTAAGTTATGAAAATTTTGAAAACAAGTCCATAATATTGAACATAACTAGTGAAGAGGAATATGACTCTAAAGTTGAGACGAGTTCCACATATATCCTTTTCAAATACCTTGTTGAAACCAACCTCTTCCTCAAACACCTATCCATTCATACTCTTTAATTTTATATTTTCTACCCACATCTTCTTCATAAGGACCAATAAAATAATATCTCCATCAACCCATTTTAGAATGATGATGCTATCAAGGAGTTTCTCAAGACTCAATACCTTATTCCCCCATCATATCATAATAAGGGTTTCGATATAGACCTTGATGTTTAAACTTAATTCGGTGAGGAATTCAAGTGCTCTAGTACATAAAAAAACAAAACAAAAACGATAAATAAAAATACAATATTTTATAGCAAAAACTTCACCGAGGCACTATTTGAGAAGTAAAAAACAAGAAAGAGAAAAACAAAAAAAAGGAAAAAGGATGCATCCCCTAGTGAAAACCTTTATGAGGTTCCAGAGAGAGAGAGAGAGAGTTAATTATAGATCAACTAGATGACCTATATAAACCTACCACATAATTAATAACACATTAAAATTACTAGTAGAAGATACCATCATAATCAACATCAGAACATGTGATAACCCCAAACTATTACAACTTGGTGCAAACTTGTCTGAATTAGAAATATAGGTATTCAAAGAACTCCTTACTGAGTTTCTGGATGTATTCACATGGTCATACAAGGAAATGCAAGGCTTATATCCATTTATTGTCATGCAAAATCTTATTTCCCACCTAGACATGAAACCAATAAAATAGAAATTGAGGAAAATGCATCATAAGGTTGTATTGTTAGTCAAGGTAGAACTTTAGATATTGTTACAAGCCATCTTCATTAGATCTATAGATTACTCTAAGTGGATATCTAACACAGTTTGTATTACAAAGAAGAGAAATGGGATCTAGATATGTACTAACATCTAGGATATCAACAAGGCTTGTCCAAAGTATGACTCTCCCCTTCCTAACATTAACATGATTATTGAATCTACAATAGGACAAAAAATGTTATCCATAATGGATTGATTTTTGGGTTACAACTAGATTCTAATATCTTTCCAACAAATACTTTCAAGAAACTCACCAGGAAATTCACATTAGAATATCTTTAAAAAAAAAAAATTCCATGTAAGGAGACAAAGCTCCAGGCCCATATGGGTTTTCAGTGAACTTCTATGAAAAGTATTGGGAGATTTGTAAGGAGGATATTATCAAGGATATCAATGAATTATTTAGAACAAGCTACCTTATTAATGAAATCAATATTACCTTAATTTTTCTTATCTCGAAAAATAAAGGGACCAAGGAGTTCAAAGATTCTAGTCCTTTCAGTCTTTCCAATGTGTTATACAAGATTTTTACTAAAACTATTGATTCTATAATTCAATCATTGCTTCCCCAACTTATTTCATTCTAGAATGGTGGTTTTGTTCAAGGAATATATATCCAAGAAGGTATTATTATTATCCATGAAAATATCCATTATATGGATAAAAGTAAGAAGGAATTCATGATTGTGAAGTTAGATATGAATAAAGCATTTGATCAGGTCTCTTGGAAGTTTTTAGACAAATTAATGGGTAAATTTGGCTTCCACCCCCACTTCAAAAAAAAATTATGGACTTGCATCTCTAATCCTAAGTTTTCAGTTATCATCAAGGGAAATCCCATTGGTTTCTTTAATAATAGCCAAGAAATACAAAAAGGTGACCCCTTATCACCCCTTTTCTTTATTATTATGGAAGACAGCCTTAGTAGGAGAGTTTCTACTAAAATTATAGCATACCATCTTAAGGAATTTAATCCCTCTTCATATGATCTAAAAATTTACAACAAGCATTTTATAGATGATACTATATTCCTTTTGATGGCATATGTTATGGAAGCTATAAGAATTAAATCTCTGCTGAAATAAAATGAAGGTGTTTCAGGCCAGCTTATCAATTTTGAAAAAAGATTTGTTATTTTCATTAATACATGAAATATAGAAAAATAAATATTTCTAAGACTCTTGGATGTACCATTAAGAAGCTTCCTTCTTCTTATCTTGGGATGCCCCTCTTCACTCGTAAAGTCTCTATGGAGGTCTGGAACTCGCCCGTTGAGCATTTTCAGAGAAAGCTCCCTAGTTGGAAAGGTACGATTCTCTCTCAGGCTGGGAAATGTCTTTTAATTAAGAGCACATTGCAGAATCTTCCCATTTATATCATGTCACTTTTCAAAATTCCGAGCACAATTGTGGAAAAAATTGAGAGGATTCAAAAAAGATTCCTATGGGCTGGTGTTGAAGAAAGAAATAGAATCCCTCTTGTGGCTTGGGAAAAGGTTTCTTTACCCAAAAACAATGGTCTTGGCATTAAGAATCTACGATGGATGAACAGAGCCGTGATTACGAAAATGGGTTGGAGATTGCTTAAGGAAGACCTCCCTTGGGTCTCTATTATTAAGAAAAAATACCTTGGGAACTCCAGCTCTATGGATTGGCTCTACAGGGATGACAATCCTACTGGGTTTGCTTTCTGGAATGCCCTTATTGGCTGCACAAATCTCATCACGAAAGGAAGTAGATGGAAGGTTAGAAATGGCAAAGAGATTATTTTTCGGAATGATAAATGGCTCTCTGACAGTCCTCTTCGAGAGTTAGAAGATGGTCAACGTGTGGCTGATCACTTCCAGATTCAGATTGGTGAGAAGGTTAGTCGCTACATTAATAATTTTAACTGGGTTCAGTTCCCTGATCATAGTGACAGATCTTTAGACTCTCAATTCATTGCTAAGATTCAATCTATGCTCCTAAACCAGCACATCTCAAGATTATATAATAATGATGAATTCATATGGGGTAGTTCTCTTGATGGTAACTACTCTCTCAAATCTGGATACCGTATCCTTTCCTCTCCCCCCACCCCTTCTTTCAACTGGAGTAAAATTTGGATGAAGGGGCTAACTCCTAAGATTAACATGTTTTTTTGGATTGCCATTCAAAACAAAGCCCTAACAATGGATAATTGGATTAAAAAAGGTCAGCATATCCCAAACATATGTACTCTCTGCAAGAATAATGAAGAGTTTGTTAATCACTTGTTTCTGTTGGGAATACCCCAACTGCGGAATAGTGCTATGATTCAATAACAAACCAAATCATGCAAATACAGAAGTATACAATTCCCCAAAATCTACAAAAGTGGAAACATATACTAGAAAATCCAAATCAAAACAAAGTACACACACATAACACAGCATGTACCGCGGTTCACCCAATGTGGGCTACGTCCACAAAAGATAGAGATCTCAATATATATATAATAAACAAGAGTACAAATCAACTCTTCCCACAAGAGTACAATGCATCTCTCCAAGGGTATCTCCTCCTCCAGATCTCTAAACAGATCTACATAAGTGCACTACAACCATGCCTCCAAACCACCAACTGATCTCACATAACCAAGAACTACTGCATCTCTGAAATGCAACAAGCTCTCCTGTGAATCTGCAAACAAGAACTCTCAAATGGGTCTACCAATGTGCTACCATAACTGTGCACCAAGAAGTAAGTATCTCCTCCATCACTGCATCAACTTGTGCAAACATGAAGACAACCTCCTCTACAATCTCTAGATACTATCAATATCCACAAGCTATCCAATGAGCTACAATACTAGATTCCTATGGATCAATAATACAAGATCTCACAACAACCTGTGGATCTACAAGAAGAAACCCTATGTGCTTTGCATACTATGCAAGCCATTACATTGAGACAATAACTATACAAAGGAAATACAGTAGAAGACATTACCCTCTTCTCACCATTCAGATGTACCTGCAATTTCCTTCTGTCCAACTTCTCTCCATGGAAGTTATGTCTTCATCTAACCTTTTTCTTCTTCTTCTTCTTCTTCCTCTCAACCAAGGATTCCAAATGCAATAATAATCAATTACATGCAATTCTTATCTTCTAACCCTAACTTTCTAGCTTATATAAGCTTATACAAACTTAGGGCATCTTAACTATACATTTACAACCTTTAGATCACCTTTAAATCAAAGGTTGGATCTAATCATGCGTCTAAAATAAAAACATAAACGCACAGGTGACCGATGTCGGTTGCTCCCAGGTGACCGATGTCGGTTCCTACTAGGTGACCAATGCCGGTTCCTTGACCGATGTCGGTTACTGTGTAAACCAGCAAGTTTGTAAATCAGCTATTTGTGAAGAAATTTAGCTCCACAACTCAATAGATTCTACATTGTCCTTTTGTCACACCAATTGGAGGTTTCTTTTTAGCTTCATGGAGATCCAATGGGTCATGCCTTCCACCATTATCCAAGCTTGGGACCAATGGCATTTCCCCTCAAAAAAATTGGTGATTCAAAAGATTTGGTCTATTTCCTTCCCTCAAGTTATCTGGTTTATTTGGAAGGCTAGAAATGCAGCCATTTTTTAGGATAAAATACTTTCCATGAATAGGATGTCTAATGGGCTTCTAAACAATATAAGACAAAATGTCACCAATTTCAGGCCTTCTAAAAGAATTCAGCAAACGAAGAATGATAGCAAACTTCTACAGAAGTGGGATCTCAACAGTTTTTCCATTAACACCTCTATGGCCAAGATGATTTCTCGGGAACATATCAAGTGGCATCCTCCAAAATCAAAGTGGCTGAAGCTAAATTATGATGGGGCCTCTAGAGGTAACGCAAGGAATTCGGAGGGAGATGGAAGCATTAGAGGTGAGAATGGTAAGGTCATCAAATTATGTGTTGGTCCTATGGGCATTAACTCCAACCATTACACGGAAGCCCTCGCTGCACTTTGGGGGCTTAGAATTGCCAGAGATCTAAATATTGATGTTATTATCATTGAAGGTGATTCTCTCAATATAACTAACTGTTTGAGGGGTAAGGGTCATGTAAGTTGGACTATTAAAATATCATTGAAGAAGCTCTTCAAATCCTCAATATGTTCCCTTTCTTTGAGGTACAACACACTTACTGAGAAGGGAACCAACTTGTTGATATTATGGCAAACATTGGGGTCATTATTAAGGACTACAAGACTTGGAATTATAATGAAAGCCCACCGGCTAATGCTATGAACATCCTTAATAATGAAAGAGGGACTTTGGATGATGGATTATAAGCGCCACGTGTGGAAACTCTTTCAATCTCCTTCATATACCTCTACTCACCTCAATAGCTTCCCACACAAGACTCATTTCATTTCATTACTTTCGTTGTTGTTGGAGGTCGAAATGGGGGTGGAAAGATGCAGAATCGAGCCTATGAACATCGACGAATGGAGAGAGAATGCTGCTCTGTGGGAGATTCTTGGCAAGGAAGGCTTCACTCACTTCTTGGAAAGGCTAAAAGGTCATGATCTTCATCTCTCGCAGGACTTGGTGAAGAACTGGAACAATCGACAGGTAACATATAAAGGCAGAACCTTTAACATTAATTTGGAACTAATTGCAAAGGTTACAGGCTTAAACGAAAAGGGTCTCAATTTCTACAAAAATAAGCTTGATATTAAGGCAGAGGAGCAAAAATTTCTGAGTGAGGGGGAAGCCCTAGTTCGCAAAAAAGGAGGTTATGTCTGCGAATCCTTGCCTCCTCCCTTCAACAAGGTGGCATTGGCTGTCATGAAATTTATTACAATGGAAGGCAGGTATTCTATTGTACCTTTCTACCACATTGTTTTCTTAAACCATTTTAGGGGGAGATATGCTGTCAGTTTTCCATTCTTTATACTTCATTCTTTGGAGAATTCAATTGATTTTGTCAAAAGAGGGAAACGAGTTTAGCCTCTCCACCATGTTGTGATACTCCTGTTCTTCAAGTTTTTTGACTTGGTCATCCTTTACCCTCCTTCTGCGACTCTTTCTGCTGATCCCAACCCTTCCATCCCCCCTCCACCCGTTTCCAACTCTTCCCCGCCTATCACTTCCTCTCCGACTCCTCTCTCTGTTCCACCCAACTCATCTCAGACCCTTCTTCCCATTCCATCCCCTCTTCCTTCTTCTCCCCCACCGATTGTTTCTTCTGTACTTGGCTCATCTTCCTCCAAAAGACCGAGTGACCCCACCTTTTTCAGGCCTGTTAGGAGCAAGAGAGCTTGTTTTGCTATGAAGGACTTGGTCCCTTCTTCTTCTATGATGGGTGGTGAAGGAGAGGCTATTCTGAGCCTCATGACCATGGGAAATAAAGGCAAATCCATATCTTTGAAGGATATCAACACCAACTCCGAGATTGATGAACAATTGGGGAATATCATAAATTTGAGGAGTAATATTGTGCTAAACCAGCACACTTATGACACATTCAGACTTGCAATACACTCTTCTCATGCCTATCTATCAATACAACCTCAACACCATAAACAATTCATACTCTTTACGCATATTCAACACAACATACATGTTTAATACATTATCAATGCTTTCACAATATACCCATATTACATCGCATGATGCATCTTTCTTTCTCACAATCAACACACACAACTTACACACTCTTCATATCCACATCACAACTTACACACAATATTTTACACTGATTATACCCACAACTAAATTATATCAACAATATTCAATATAACTTCACTAACAATGACATATTCAATACATCCTTCTCTAGTGCATAAACTAACACATTACACACCTTCCACAAAACACATTGTATACATTCAACATCCTCTTACCATTAGCATATTCTAGACATTCTATGCATTATGCATCTTACTCATCTATCTCTGTGTGCTGCAGTCACTATCCTATGATGCACTCTAGTTCCATATTCCATACTCGACTACTAAGGGTTTACATCTCAAATGAAACTCATCACATTAACATGTTCAATCACTCACTCACTCTATCCTTTGCACATTAACGATCACATATTTTAGTACACACATATGACCCATTTCCCGAATTTACTCTCGTTTATGGTTCATTCTTGATTACTGATGGGGAATGTACAAATGAACCTCACTTCATGCATACACATAAACTTGGTGGCATTTGGATCCTATGATTCACACTGCATTCCATTCCATCTCACCCACAACATACTATATATATTAGTTTCATTTACTCTTACTTACTTTTTCTTTTACTTGTACAATATTTATACATGCTACATAGATATCTTTTATGTCATTATTTTAATCATACACACATGCAAATTCAATTTCCTTTCTAGTTATGATAGAAGATTATACAGGTATATTACACACACCATGGATGTTTGGTAGAATACCTATTACCAGTCCTACAATGGCACCTGGGGCATCCACTCCCATACACTACAGTTTTTATTGTTTCATTTTTCATAGAACATTTATTATCAAATTATACATGCTTTGACATACTGAATTTATATTTCTAGCATGCTAAAGGGTGTTACATGCACAACATTTATTATGCAGGACTATTGACTTCTATGGTTGTCTCTAACATTGTCTATCACTATTTTTCTTTGTATGACATTGCTTACAGGATTTTCCCTTTGTCTTGTGTGCACATTGTCTTCTTTTGGATTCATCATCCTTGATTATCTTATGACATTTTGAGTGATGTCCCATGTTTGAAACACACTTTATGCGGTCTACATTGTCTTCTTGCGTCTTAGATTACACATTCTCTTATTGTCTACTAGCTTACATTCTACATGCATATTTTCTTGTGCTAACACTTGTCTCCTAGCTAGTTTGTTTTAGTGTTCCTTGGGTTCTAAAAAGAAAATTTCATTCCCCTGTAGGGCACAGTTTTAGCACAACAGTCGGCTCTCCTTTAGGTCGCATACTCCTTCTTCATAGCACAGTAACAATACAACATGTTGGTACTTGTTTTAACTCACACCTTTTCAATTCAAGGTTTTCCTCCAAAAAATTTTGTGTCTTACTAACCAAGGTAAATCCCATGTGAAAATATTCTATAAATTTTTGTCAATCCCTACAAATATCCCCCCAATGTTTCTTTTTTTTCAAGACATTGTGCTAACTACACCTTGTGCCCTGATGTCTAAAAATGTAATGGTGAATCATCGGTTTTCTTTGATATATCAGACTTAATCTGGAAGTTCACAGATGGAAATTTAAATATACAAGGCAAAATATATTTCTTAAGGGTCCAATAAATTACCTCGATAAGCACTCATGAGAAGCCAAATGAAAAAAACATAATCATCCCCGTTCCTCGAAAGAAAAACATGCATAAGGATATTATTAGAATGGGGAGATGGGTCTTTACTTTCTCAGGAAATGTACACTTGGAAAAGTGTAGGATGAAGTTGTAAGTCTAAAATCTGAAAGAGGGTACATGTCATCTCATTGGTCAAAGTCAAATTTAAGCACTATGTGGAAAGGAAGGTCAGGAAGCCAGACAAAAAATGAAAAAATTCTTGTGGTCCCTCAGGGTATGCAATTGATAAAAATAAGTCTGAGATCTGAAATACCCATGAACATGGACCAATTCTATAGCATGTACGGGGGTGGGAAAATAAACGCATCTCCCATATTACAATAATAGTGTGTAGGTCACCTTACAATATCTTCCCTAAGACCATTGGTTGTAAAAGAGGTAGTTCATTAATGCACTAGTTGTACGGGAGTAAAGCCCTTTAATGCAAAAGAACCATGTAAGATAGATACATGAGTGATATGATGTAAAAATATTATAACAATTGTAATAATTAAAGAGGTTGAGAATTATAAAAACTCCCCATGAATGTAAAATATGACATTAATGCATAAATTTATGAGCTATTAATAAAGTGACTTGTTTTAAAAATACATACAGATTTCCTTAAGGGATTGATACTCTGAAGAAACAATGTTGAAATATATTTGAAGTGAGAACTAAACTCAAGGATCAAATTTTGGTTGTAAAAGGTTTTCTATACAAGCTCAAAAAAAATTCAAAAAGGTGATTTCATCAGCCTCCCCCCATTTTCTTTGATATTTTGACAATTGGTTTAAGAAGATCAAAGAGGTGTGATAAATTTAGACCAAAATTATGAAGATTTTCGTAACACCCTCGAAAATAAGTTCCACTCTTAGTTCCCCTCTGGATAGAATTACAGACTCTGATATCACATATGCAAACTTAGAGGACTTTAAACAGAGAATATATTCCCCATGAAAAAAGTGAGGCCATGACCCAAATAGCTAATAGTTACATCAACCTCGTTGTTTTTTTCCCTTCTAATACACCATTCCCAGAACTTGTATGGGTATGTTCCCAAAACTGCAAACCTAAAACTAAGGAATCCTGGGATGGAAGAGGAGAGTTGATCTTATCTTTTCAGGAATATGTTTTTCAAAGAATGTTGGGTTTTCCCCCTCTAAGGGAAGAGAGATCTATCACTAAGGATTTAGCACAGGAACCTTGGAATACTCATTCAAATAAATGGACAAAATATATAAATTACCATTGGTTGAATATTCCTCAAACCTCTGCCTAAATAATGACAAAGAAATTGAATAGGGCTCAATTTATTGAGGAAGTCAGGGATGTGATCACCTTGTTGAACTAGGTAATGGGTATGGAATCTACTGTGTTATTTCAAGAATGGATTTTTGAATTCATTCAAGTCATACTTTCAAACAAACATCCTCTCCCCTGAGATGAGATTATAAGTATGTGTATTCATGAGAAAATGATGGGAGTTTCCCAGATAGCAAGAGGAGAAAAGCCATGAATGGGTAAATTCTTCGTGACCTCATACCTTGTCTATAATATTGTTTTTCATAGGAATTTTCCTGAATTACTTATGGATGGAGAGCTTGATAGTTCAAAAGTGTATGATGTTTTCTATTAGTTAAAATTGGAAAATTTTAAAGCACATTACATAAATATTTCCAATCACTTATTTGCACCTACAATTTTCTTGTACCATACAAATTGGAAAAATGAAAGGTTCACCCTTGATACTAAGAGATTCATTACACTTTTTTTGTGTTATTTCATTCAATTCAGAATTTATTCATATATCAGGGTTAGTGGTTTTGATGGGAAACCCTATGTGTTGCCTAGACGTGTTAATGAAAAGTGGATGTTAATGAAACTAGTCAAACAACTCTTGTCAATACACTAGATTAATTCTCATAAACATGTAATGTCCCCAATTAAATTCCCTATATTCGTAGGGAATTATACTTTCCCTAATATTGAGAAAGAAAAAATGTTAGAGGAGATGAATAGGTGTATGATAGACAGGTTTGAGGATAGAAAATAGTATGATATCAAACATATTTTACATAGTATTTCACCCACTCAGGTAGAGTACAAACCTCATTATGAAGATTTATGGATGAATTGTGAAGATACAAGGGAGGTTAGATGAAGAGAATATTTGAGGATGAATTTGGTTCATATGGTTGATTTTGAGGTTATCCAAACTCTTGAAGGGTTAGAGGAGGATGAAAATATAGTCAGTGAAGAATAAATCCATGATAACATTGCTTCTCAACCCTTGCCACCAATAAATTGAAGTTTCACTGAGAAGTACAATCAAGATAAAATTGCCCACCCTTTTCAACTTTCCATAAGGTGATTATTTTCAAAAGGAGTGGATATAAGTTACTACCAAAACCCACTATTGAGAGAATACAGAAATAATCAACTCATTTATCATATTATTCCCCCATTTAGGAGGGTTTATGCCACTAAAGATGTTTCATGGAGAAAAAAATTTAATAAGTTAGACTCATTACTAAAAACAAGAAATATAGGATCCTAGGATAGATCCAAAGTTCCCCCTCCTTAAACATCAAGAAGGATTAGAGCAATGTCATAGGAAGGTAAGTTTGCAAGTCTTATTTGTCATGTTTCTGCCTTACATAATATACCAGCATCTTCCTCAGGAGCCAAAGGAAAAGAGAAAGTGATGGAGGTTGGTTTTAAGAAGGCCAAGGAAGAAAAAATGGTCAAATTTCCCCATAATGGCATGCAAGAAATAGAAGAGGAAAAATAGATTCAGTTTTGAAAGAGGAAAATAACTAAGACTGCTAAATGGGTGGATGTGGAAGAGATGGTGACTCCTAAATAGGTAGAGAACCTTGATATTCCTAGTGTGTTCTCTAATATTGCTCATTCTCCTATAGTTTTAACCATTTAACAACCTACACCTATGATAATAACCCTCAATATCCCAACAACTACAGTTACTACACCCACCATTGATCAATTCCTCATACAAGATTATGTACTTGATGTTGCAATTACACCACAATAGCATGTTGAATCCATCTCATAATAAACTCTATCTGTGTAGCCTCATCCTCAGGGGATTCCAATGCAAGTAACACAGGAAGAAAATGTAGATGTTATAATTAGAGTAGTGCCACAACATATTGAAACAAATGTAGGAATTTTGAAAGTTTGTGTTCCCATGACAGGAACTACCCCTCAGGAACTTAGTGATATTATTCTTGCTCTTGGTAAATTTATGAGTGAAAGATTGGTGAAAAAAGAAAAGAAAGGAAAGGATCAATAGCCCCTGGCGATTGAAATAATAGAAGATCAATATGAGCCTATGGAAGGAGTTGAAATCCAAGATGTCCTTATATAACAAAGTTCTCATAAGGAACCTATGTTCGCAATTTTATAAGGTGTGTCAATACCTTCATCTTCCTCTAAGGCCCTTATAATTGTACTTAAGACCCCTATTCTACAATAACTTTATGAACATGAGTATCCTATAAGAGATTGGATCAGTAGCACTCTTCCTAAGAAGAAGAAGGTAGGGATACACTTGGATGATAATGATTTGTAAATATTGGCTCTCATCACTCCAACAAGACTACCCAAAAAGGAAAAGGTTATTTCTAGGGAAGCTCTAAATAGAATAGGGGAATATATCATCGACATCAAAAATCGCAAAGATGATGTTCCTCAAGCAGAAGCATCCCCATCATATTTCCAAGTATCCAAGGTCTCTCTAGGTAAGCCCTCTATTGAGGAAATGAAATATGATTTTTATGTGGCAATCGAAGGATTGTTCTAGAAAATGGATGAATTCAAGGAAACAAAGAGAGATTTAAATGGCCAAGGCTAAGAATGAGGAATTTTCCAACTTAGTCATAAGATTGACTAGAACTCACCAAGAAGGACAGACTCAGACCTCAGAGATCACTGGTGAAAATAATAAGAGGGTAAGTGATTTAAGTGAAATAGGGGAAGTTACAATTCAATGGGAAATTCATTTGGTCACCAGATGTGAATTTTTAATTATAAAATTTGTAAAAAAATTATTCCTAAATCTTCGAGAAGGTGGAACTAGTTCAGGCATTACTGGACAAGTGTGAGGCTGAGTAGACAATGTGGTGGGATATGCTACCAAAAATGGAAATCATCAGAAAGTTAGATGATGACAAAATCACTAAGGAAGGCATTGTATCTCCTAGTTCTATATGCAGTCAACATGAGTATTATAAGATGAAAAAGGTAAGAGTGGAGGTCCTGGAAATTTATCTTAAAATCCTTAAGAAGGCAAGACATAAAACAACATATTACATTAATCGTCTTCACAATATGATATATAGAATGATTAGAAAAGGAACTAGAGAGAAAATTACTAAGGAAAGTATCAAAAATCTTATCATAATTTTCAGGGAACATATCATGGGTAAACCAGGAGAACCAAGAAAAATTGATATAAATCTCATGAATGAATGGGAAAGTGGTAAGACAACAATTGATAAAGCAATAAGAAAGCTAACAAGGGGAAGAGTAGTCTTCAATGATATTGATGAAATAAGTACAAAATACAAATTAATTTTCAACTATCATTTAGAACCCGATGAATAATTTGTAACTCAAATGTTTGAAAATTATGATGCCTATAAGAACAGGGTAGGAGAAATATCAAGCCAATTCCCTAGCAAGTGAAAGGAATAATGACAAGGTTGCTGGTAATAAGAGAATATCCATTTTTTTCCTCTAGATGTCACTACATGTTCTTACTCAACCCAATCAGAAGCAAAAGAGAATATTTTTCATTTACAAATATTTTCTTTATAGATTTTGAACTACATTGAGTGAGGATTCAAAGGCGTTCCTGAAGAACATTTTGGGGGGAAAATTAGATAGGACAACATTATAAGTATGAGGGATTTGTCCTCATACTAAGGGGGGTTTTTTCTAAAAATATTTGGAAAAGAACAATGATTGATATTTTTACTGAAATACTACATATTTGTTTGTTAGAAATACATTTTTATTTTTAATATTTCAAATTCAAGTGTTAAGATGATTACAAAGTATATTCATTAACATGAATTGATATCTATTATTACCTTTTTCCCTTGTCAAAAATTTGATGAAGTTTAAAATGAAATTTGTCTAACTATGGGTTTGGTTTTTATGTCATGGACTTTAAATGTTGAATGCTTTGTTGATCAATTACATTTCCTGTTACAATTCTATGTTTCTTGTTTTATTTGAAGTACACTGGGCATGTCCTTAGTGATTAATTTTTGGTGATTTTTTCAACATTATATTGTAAGCCTTTACTTTACAATGTTTAATGTGCTTATAAAATCCTTACTAAAATCATTTTGTTGATGGATCTTTGTAATATTTTGAGTGTATCTTAAGCGTATGATATTAGGAATAAGAAACACTTTATTTTAATGCTTGCATGAGATTTTGTGCTAAGTATTTTGAGGATTGTGTGAAATATTTTTCCTAATTGAGTATCAATGAATGCAAATCTTTCTTTAAGTAAGAATTGTGATAAATTGATGAATTGCTCCATGTTTTTTGAAATGACATGTGTCTAATAAATTATTGTGAGTAGTGTTATATAGAGACTTATTATTTTTTGAATCCCCCACCATTATAAAATAATAATTTAATCTCATCACAAAAACAAAAGTATCTTATTAGTCATATGATCACACATGCATGAATACTATTGAAAGAAAACCTAGTTTTCATTTTACCCTTTCATAAATATTTAGGGACCAACAGAAATTCCCTTTGTCTAGAGTATCTTGATTCCTGCTTAAGTGACATTTACACCATTTAGTGTGACAAATCGTAGGACTTAAATTGTGCATATATTGACCACGTTCACTCAAGGCTTGTTGGTAACCAAATTAATCTCCTTCACAACTTGAGTAGCATCATGGATTTTACAAGGCACTCAGAGGTAGATAAATGATTTATATGTCATTTTGTATCCAAGGAAGTAATTTATCTAACTTGTTAGCACTCAGGCTTTGAAGAAGTGGGTAGCACCTTGAAAGGATTTTGATCTAATCCTCACTATTTTAGGTTGTGCCTTTCAAACAAGGTAAGAGAACCTATATTGCAGCCCCTGTTTTGTGAAGGAGGTGGAGATATCCTTATACTGTGCATATTGTATGGAGATGGCCTTGGGAAAACATGATTAATTTTCCATTATTCATACTCAATAGATCATTCACTACTAAATGATGGAAATTCTTTCAAGACAAGGCTGAGGCTACTAGAGACATGGTATGATCCTGATTTGCTTTGTGAATTTTTGTAAATGGATTGTATTCTTTTATTGACACACAATGTGATGTAGGGGTAGTATGGGGTAGGATTAGTTATTCTGAATGAATTTTTGGTGGGATATTTTAGATAAGACTAACTAGAATTTGCCAAATTCTTTAAGGACCTTTGAAATAAATTTGTAACACCTAAATAGCAGAATGCTTCAAAGGGGTTAAGGTACTCCTTTAACTAGGATATGTGAACCAAATGGAGGACCAGATCTGTACTCTTCCACACAATATTTGATAACCTACCACAAAATATTTAAGTAGATGAACCAAAAAAGTATCCAGAAATCTCTATTTTATCATGACCTAAGGTTCACCCAAACGTTTACAAACAATCTATGAATTCAAGGAAAGTAAAGTGAATTTAAATCTGTTTATCTATTTATCAAATGAAATCTCTTCTGAATGTGATACTATAGATGCCACTAAACTATCAACATGAAATGAAACCATGTATGATCAAGAGATATTTTAAACACAAGACTGCGATAGAAGAAAGAAACAAAAATTGAAAACATTCTGAAACATAAGTGCATGCAAATTTTTCCAAGAGACAACACAAAATAATCCAGAATGACCAAATTTATAAGTAGGGGAATGTTACAAGAACAATGTCAGATCTTGTTGATGGATTTACAACTGAAACCAAATCAACATGATACAAATCTGATGCAGAAAGGAATTAGAAATGATTCTCATGTGGTTTCTCAGAGAATGGGCTTCTTCCCATATTTTTCCCATGAAATTCTAAGTTTCTCCGACCTTTTGCATGTCTCAAAACATGCATTATATAACTTTTAATTACATTTGATCCTTCTTTCCCAAGAAAAGAATATTCCCAGCATCAAGTTTGTTACAAAATTCCAACATGATTCGCAAATAGGAACATTTAACAAATTTACAACAAGAGTTTCCAGGTGTTTCTAAAATGGCGAATCATTACAAATCCTTCATCAGTATCCATTTTGAAGGCACATTTTTCATTCTCCAAGCATGCAGACCCCTTTCATTTCATCATTTCATCCTTATCATTCCAAAATTTTATTCTATAACTTTATAATTTGATATTTCACATTTTACACGGGCCTGAGTAAAAAATTATTTCAAAAACACCAAATCTACAAATTAATCCCTAAAACCACTTGCATTGATCTTTGCAGACACAAATTCACCACAAATTTGATGAAAAATTATGCAAAATTCACATCTCCAAGCTTCCTGGAGCAAAAATGGCGGCCAAAAATGTAAGTGTACAGTTACTGTTGATTTACCCCTTTTCCTTCAATTTGGGCCCTCCACGTGTCAAACTATGATTGGGAATGAATTCGGGCTCACTTTTTGACCTTTTAACATTTTTGGAAAAATGTAAAAAATTGACTTTTTTCTCCGCCCCTCCGCCTTTGAAATTTGGTGATAACACGTGGCACATGGTGGGTCCCATTGAAATAGAGGCTCCATTCTGCACATTTTGACCTTTTTTCAATTTTAGAAATTTTTTACTTTTTACCCCATGGGCCCGCACCTCCACCTTTACCCTTGAGACATTTCCACCTCTCTATCACTGAGGATTTGTGGGCTTATTTCATGTTTTAACCTCTTTTTTTGCCAAGGGAAAATTTTCTCATTTCTCCCCACGGGCCTGCACCTCCGATTTCTTCCATCCACGTGTCTCCTTCTAATTTGTTGCAGAGCCACGCCTCAAATTTCCACTTTAACTCATTTTTACCAAAAGGGAAAAAAAATCCCCTTTTCTTCCACCGGCTTGCTGATCCTCTTTGCCCACCACATGTCTCCTCGTGGTTCATTCGGACCCGTGGCTTAAGTTTTTTCTCTCAGTCATTTTTGTAAAAGGGAGAAATTTCCCCTTTGCCTCTGGCAGACTACACTCCCTTCTACCCCCACCATGTGTCTCCTTTTGCGCCATTGTAGACCCATGGTTCTAATTTGCATTTTAACTCCTTTTGCTAAAAGGGAAAAAATTCCCCTTTTCCTCCTCGGCCCGCACTTCCCCGCTCTCCCATCGCACTACCATGTGTCCACCCCCTACTCCATTGTGGACCTATAGGCCATTCCACACCCTTTTTCCCTTTCACAAAAAAGGAAAAAATGCCTAAGTTACCTGTCCTCCTTCCATTCTGCCTTTGCATTAGACCGTGAAACGTGCCCTCCTATGGAGTTGTGGGGGCAATTTTGAAATTAATCCCAAAGCCAAATAATACTAAGTTCTTTAAAAAAAAACCGTCAATCCTTGTCTAACTAGAAGTGGCCATGTATGAGGGGAGGCCTGAGCTTAATTTTGATGGTCAAATGACACCTATACAACTGTCAAAAAACACAAAAATTTCTAAGGACGCCCAAATTTGATTTTTCCATCGCGGGTAAAGGATTTTTTGGTCAAAAAACATATGGGAAGTGGTTTTAAGCAATTTTCGACCATGGGGAAGAATTTTTTAGGGAAAATAAGTAAAAAAACAAGCAAATTCAAGCTCCATAGGCTGGGAAAAAAATGGAAAAAATGAAAGAGGCCCATGGATTTGGAAATTCAGGGAACAATGTAAGGCACACATGTATTTTTGTTTCAAAATTGGGAAAAATAATAAGTTTTCGAGCCTTTGAAAGCATTCAATCTAGAGAATAAAGTTTGCAGACCACCAAGTTTGAAGAAAAATATTTTTAGAGAACATAGAACAAAGGGGAAAGATGGGAAAATAATAGAGGATCAAAATGGACACCAACATTGGCTCCTGCTCAAGGATGGGCACTCCCAGTGAGTGCCATAAGAACAATGTAGACCAAGTGCCAAAATAATCCATTGGGTAAATAGATTCATGAGCCAAAACAGTCTAGAAAACTGGCTGAGAAACCAACCAAAATGGCCGCCACATACCAAGGCAAACCACAAACCGACAAAACACTAGAAAACAGAGCAAAAAGCCAAACAATATATATTGTACAAGTGGTGCATACCTCAAATTTGGGGATTAATACAAGAAATGCTTCAGATTCCTGTCATTAACAGGAAGTTCAAGCAATTACCCATCTAAATCTTTGATAAAAAAGGTATTCTCACCAATTTTGTATCAATGGAGTAAGGGCCCATCCATAATGCATCAAATTTTCCATGTTTGCCCTTATCTTCATTTCTGTTGTCCCATAACAAAACCGAATCTCCAATATTGAAGGCCCTAGGAGTGACCTTCTTATCAAAAAATATTTTCAACTTCTCTCTAAATCTAACATGCCTCTGGTGGGACGCTCTTCTCTCTTCATCTAGCTCCACAATCTGATTAATCCTTGCTTCATATGGACTGACCTCTTGATCCTCAAGTTGTTGAACAAACTGAAATGAAGATAATTGCAGATGTAAGGGTAGAAGAGCTTGAGTTCCATACGCCAACTAAAATGGGATCTTGCTAGTAGCTCTCTTGGTAGTGATTCTATCAGCCCAAACTACAAATTTCAATTGTTCACCCCATTTTCTCTTGTTCAACTCCAAGGTCCTCCTAATGACCTTTAACAAATTCTTATTGTTGGACTCAGCTTGTCCATTTCCTTGGGGATTATAGTTTGAAGAATAAGTCAGATTGGTTCCATACTCCTTGCATGTTGCCATCAAAGGTTTATCTCTGAAACACATGGTATTATCAGCCACAATCTTGATTGGCACACCAAATCTGCATATGATATTATTTAGCAAGAAGTCCATAATAACTTGTTGTGTTGCTTTCTTGGTGGGGACTTCCTCTACCCACTTACTGAAGTAATTTATGGCTACAATTTTCCACTTATGTCAAGCACTAGAAGGGTCTGAAATCTCATCAATGAAGTCCATCCCCCACTATTTGAAAGGAGCTTCAATTGATACAGGTTGTAAAGGAAGGGAGCCTGAAGCTTTCAATATTCCAGAGAAATACTAGTAGCTTTCACATTTTCTGTTCAGCATGGTTACATCTTTGAAGAGAGTAGGACACCAATAACCAGCTCTCAAAACTGTGTGTTATAACCCTTCTAGAAAAGTGTCCTCCACAAACTCCCCCATGGAAATAGCAACTACTTTGGGAGCTTCATCTTTAGTTACACACTTCAAGAAGACACCTTCAGGGTTCTTCCAAGCTAGCCCAAAGTCAGTGATGATGTATTTTTCAGAAGCCATCTTGAGGGATCTTTTCTGATTTTTATTTAAATAATCAAGACATCATAGGTGTTGAGGTAAAAGATTATATCCTTGTACCATTCAGAACTTACCAATTTTCCAAAAACATATGCCCTTTCTTCCTCTACTTCATTCACTTCCATAGTCTGCAAGTTACTCTCAGCCATGAGCTTAGCAAGACCCAAACCTCTTACCAAATTTGTGATTTGGATGTCCGTATCATACTCCTGTATTTTGTTCACCCATCTACATATTTTACTTGATATCTCCATCTCTGATAAGATGTCTTTTACCATGGTGTGGGGAACATAAGCAATAACTTTTGAACTTAAAATATAAGGCCCAAAAACCTTTATTGCTTTCACCAAGGCAAATGCTTCTTTTTTCCATGATTGT